>CM075649.1:36733240-37983240 GCA_037953625.1 Crotalaria pallida
CACACGGAACTGGGATGAATAGGATGAATAGAAAGCTCCTCCATTCTTCTTTAATCTTCTTCAGCCGACCCTAATATTGGCCAAGCACCAACCACCGTCTCTCTCCTCCATTCTTATATGCATTTTCTCTCATGGCCATCGCCGCCCATGGCCGTAGCCCCTCCGCCGTCACACAAGCTCGCCAACACCGGTGCTCTTCGTCCCTCTTTCGTTCTCGGTCCCTGTTTCTCTCTCTAACTCGAACCGGACTCGCGATCTCTCTGTCCGGTTGCTGCTCGCGTTCACCCTCTCCACTGTTCGCGCCGCCACCTCTGAGGTTGGGGAAGACTAGAGAATCCTAAACCTAACAAGTCATTCGAAGTGAGCGAGGCTCCCACTGATTCCGTCTCCAGTCTCTCTTTCAGCCCTAATTCCAATTTCCTCGTCGCCACCTCTTGGGACAACCAAGTACCATTCTCATTCCCTTTACTACCATTTCATTTCAATTCAAAGTCATTCTCACTCTCTTCATTTGTTTCGTTTTTGCAGGTTCGATGCTGGGAGATAGCACGCAATGGCGTCAATCTCGCTTCTCAACCCAAGGCTTCCATCTCCCATGATCATCCGGTACACTACTTTTAGTCGTAACCGTTTTCTCTTTTATTTTATCGTTTTATCTTGTGCAAGTTTTGTATGAGGTCATATGTGATTACACGAGTTAAATGTTGATTCGGTCCATAAAATTGACACCGTCGGTCAATTTGATCCATGACTTTGCATCTTGTCAGACAATTCGGTCCTTGGCCGAATTGACAATTAAATTGCCTTTTTGTAATGTAGGGGCCTGATTTGAGTGGTTGTTATTATCTCTTGAGGACTAAATTGATGTTTTACTCGTGATTCTGCGCATTGAATAGGCCTTGTGCACTTTTCTCATTTTACATGCTTAAGTTGTTTGATGAATAATTGAATGCATTTTGCCATTAACTTGGTTAGGCTGATAAGATTAAAGCCCCTTTGTTTGAGTTTTTTTTTAAAAAAAATTAAGAAATCAATTATTGGATGCTTGTTTGCTTGGGCTTTCACCAAGAAGCTGAAATTCAGCTTTTATGAGAAGCTATATTTTCCAGCTTCTAATATCAAGCTCCTGCAAAAAGAGAAGAGGTGAAAAAAATGCTGAAAAACACTTTTTATAATTGTTGCCAAACACAAAACAGTGTCTGATTTACATACAAGCTTTAAACAAATGGGCCCGTAATAGTACTTGACTATCGAATCCTACACTATGTTTTTTCTTGCTCTTGCTGGTCTGCTTTGTCCTGAAACAGTAAGCTGTTGAGTAATCTATGCATCATAATGTATACCTCTTTCGCATAGGTCTTGTGTTATGCTACCAAAGTCTTCAGACAACTGTAATTCCTTTTTTGTACGAGAGTATGTTTAGGCTAGAAGTCCAGGTAATTTTTTTGGTTTCCTTTTTTTTTTTTCGTTTTTGCACATTCCATTTTCACCGAGTAATTCTATAATAATAATAATAATAATAATAATTATAAATTGTATATAAAGTCCTTGCTCTTCCAATCCATGTGAAGTTCATTGAAAAATTTCTAATGACTTATGAGTGTGTTGTCTTTGATTTATTGTTTTTTTTCTAGATTAGAACAGAGGAAATGGATTTGGTAGCAGAGAGGGATATTGCCACTCATTATAGTGGGAAAGAACTTGTTACTGGCTTGATTGGAAGTGCGATGCCTAGTAGTAAAAGCTCAAGAGGGAAGACTGTTTGCCTTAACAATGCCAACATTGCACTCAGAGTATGTATCTGTCCCTGACAAATCTTTATAGAAATCATATGTAAATAGAGTTCTTAGTATATCCATTACTCAATTTTGATACTATTAGACTGTTGGCCTAGTGGTCACCTTCATGAATGAAATATTTCCTTTTTTTCTACAGATTGGCTGGCTTAATGCAATTAGAGAGTGGCAAGAAGAGTTTGTTGGCAACATGAGCTCTAGGGAATTTGTTGACACTATTACAAGAGATCTTTTGGGCAGTCGTGTATTTGTATTTACACCTAGGGGAGAGGTAATGGTGAACAATCGGATATACTATACTCTACTATTTTCCCCCTTGATTGAAAGTGGTAGTTATGAAGCTTATATCAGAATACCTCTGCAGTTTATTGACAGTTTGACATTCTTTCTTCATATTTTTTGCAGATTAAGAATCTTCCTCAAGGTGCTACTGTCATTGACTATGATTATATGATACATACTGAAATCGGTAACAAGATGGTAGCTGCAAAGGTATCTCTCACTCATTTATGTGCTAATGGAATCAAGTGTCTGTCAGGACAAGACAGATACTGGATCAAATTGTTTGAATAATTGTATTATCAGTGACTCATTTGGTGCTAATGCAGGTCAACGGTAATCTTGTTTCTCCTGCACACTTGCTTGCAAATGCAGAAGTAGTAGAGATAATCACATACAATGTTAGCATTCTTCAACTCACCCATTTGTTTGTTTTTTCAATTGATAGATTTAATAAATTGGAAAGTAATCATATTTTCATTATGTAAGAATATAAATTTACATTGCAAGGGTGGAAATGGTATGATGTGCTTTACTGAATTGTGAGAATCACTATCTGCAGCTCAAGTTTCAGATTTATATTATAAATGTGTGTTGCCATATGTTTTGTTATTGAATTTCATGTGTTTATGTGCATTTTGTTCATAATTTGAATGTTTCTTGACTCTTCACCGTTCAGCAATAGTATTGGGACTATGAGAACCTCACCGTTCAGTTAAGGTATCTCCTTCTTATCCCTTCAATTTTCAATTTCTGTTAATTTATTTTAATTTTTAGGTTTCTTGAAGATCTTTTTTTCATTTTAGGTTTCTTGCTTCGTTGTTATTGTAATTGTTATTGTGAGTTGCTAAGTATTGTTATGTTGGTTGCTATCATTAATGGAGATGACCCTGTTGCTTCACATGATGCAGCAAAGTTAATGGAAATATTGTCTACTAATACTCAAAATGCACTTCATATGGCAGAGGCTGGTTACTTTAGGCCACTAGTGCTGTATTTGAATGAAGGTGATTCGAAACTTTCCTTAACTTATACATATCTTTCATTTTCTGTGTATTTATATGCTCAAGTCATTTGAGGACTATAAATAATTTAATCTTAATTTTATAAACTTAAATGAAAGGAGCTAGAAATTTGTTGACTCTGTATAAACAGCAAAGTTATCATTTGTTTTTAACTGAAGATATCTTCTAAACTTATTAATTATAATGGCAGCATTCAAATACATTTAGTATGCACAAAAGTTCCCAGGAGGAAGGACTGTAATAGATGAAAACCATGTTTTGTTTACCATTCAGGTTTATTTCTTCACTAATTTATTCTAGCTTCTTGTGTATTTGAAGTACTAGTTGTTGATTGAATTGCTAATAGGTTTTATTTTAATTATCTTGTTTTTATTTCAATTAAAGGGAACTATGTTCTGTTGGTATCTAATATAGGGGGTTTGTTTTAAGTCTGTAGCTTTTGGTTGAACTCAGGTACATAACTAATGATTTAGATTAATATGTATGTTGATGGTTTCTAGTTAATATTTTTATTAGCTTGCCTACTCATTTCCTTAATGGTTCTAGATGATATACTGATCTTGTTATTAACCTCATATTAGAAGCTTTGTTCTTCTTGTTTTTCTTTGTGCTCAGTTTTTTTTAGTTTTGATGATCTAGCCTTTTATCTTTGGGAGAGGGTAGGTTACCATCATCCTTCATTATCTTTTACTGTTGTTAGTCCAAAGTTTTCATAGTCATCATATGAAAGCTACATAGTATGGAACTTCTTGTTAATTACTACTCCTTAGTGCAATTTTAGGTTTGATTATATATGGTCTTGTGCATTAGTGCAATTTTATGTTTTGGTTCGAAAGAGCTGGGACATGCTATTCTTGCTGTTCATTATTTTTACTAGTACATTAGTGCAATTTTATGTTTGATCTTATGCTTTATGACTAACTAATTAAAGAATGCAGTCTTGTGGTCTTGTACTCTTGTCTATGTCTTTTTTATTAGTTTAAATTATATTTACTTGTCTATTGTCTCGGAAGAAAATATATCAACACAATTCTAATTCCATTTTCTATTAAATTGTATAGTATTTTGAAGATTGCCAGTACACCTACTATTCCGATGAATTGCTGAATGAAGTCAAGGATGAATGGACAACATATGTTCTTGACGAGTTACCTTAGCTTAGTTTTGAATTTAGGGCACCATATATATTTTTGAATGTGACTATATAGCATCTATATGATCGAGCTTGTTTAGCCTTTTGTATGTATGGAGCCATTTGTTTTGGCTTGGGAGTTGTCTATCTTAAATGTGTATTGACATTTACGTTTCTAATGTATATAATTATGACATTTATTTGTTGCAAAAAAAAAAAAAAGTTGACAATTTATTTAAATACATGGATATAGCAAATATTATAAATTTATAAAAAAAAAAAATATATTCACTAAAGATCACGGTTCAATTTAAAATACCACAACAGTGATCATACATATTAAAGATCCCGGTTCATTATTAATAATCAACAGTGATCATATATACTATTGATCTCGGTTCCTTGTTTTTTATTGATCCCGGTTCCGTGTTTTCTAAAACACCTGGGATCACAAGTATCAGACTTGTTATACCAGGGGATACAATCCCAGTTCGGAACCGGGGTCAATATGCATGCGTAACCGGGATCTTTTAGCATTTCTGTTGTAGTGATGGAATGCACTTCTTTAACAACTTTTGAGGAAGTATGTCTACACAAGCCAAAAATAACTTGTTGATACAGTTTTGCTGAACCTGGGCCTGGATGCTGCATAAACCAACACAAGTAAAAAAGGTCAAGGCAATTTCAATTAACTAAACAATGCAGTCCAAGCAGAATCAAATTTCAATCAATCAAAAAAAGTTCAAGGTATAACAGAATCAGGACAACAGACATATAACATGTATCAAACTCTATCTTAAAGAATAATTGCTCATACCCAAGGCATATTTGTTTGCCCCTATTTATGTTTATACACGACAGAAGAACAATGCAGTCCTTTGTGCTCAAACATACCCATGGCATTTTTTTTCTTTTTTCTATTACCATATACAACAGATATACAACAGTACAAACAGAATAGGAGAACAAAACAAAGAGGGAGAGGTACTAATAAAGAACTAAAAAATTTAATAGTATCAAACAAAATAGAGAACTAAATTTAATAGATTCAAACAAAATAGAAATTGAGGGAGAGGTACAATCAGATATGGTGGAGAAAGGAGGGGAGAACAGAATAGAGGTGGCGGAGGAAGAACGAAGGGAGAAGGCAGAGGGAGACCGGAGAGAGAACAGAAGCGGATCGGAGAGAACAACGAACGATGGTGCTTCGGTGGAGGCTGAAGGCCGCCGGTGCAGTGCGGGTCGGTGTGGTGCGGGGTTAATGGAGAATGAAAGAAGTGGGGAAATGAATGAAACGGAAAGTCTGAAACAAAATGGGGGTTTTAAATGGGGTTTTTTTTTAATTGTAGGACACGTGTCAAAATCTGGACCTTTGGATTGATCCAACGGCCCAGTTGAAGGGAACATGAGAGTAAAGTTCCCGCCTTAATTGTAGACGAGCCGGATCCTATCTTTCCATCTTGTTTATGCTTGTATAATTAAGTTTGAATTGATCACTTAAATTCATTGTATAAGTTGTTCTTATTGTCTTGCTGGACTAAGATTATGTATGCTTACTTACATAAGTCTTAAAAAGGTTAAGAATGCTATATTAAGGTTTATGTGACACTTGTTCGGATTAATCTTGAGAAAGATAAGGGATCATCCATTGACTTAATTGATTAACTCAATAATTGCTTGTTGATTCAAAGACTTAGAGTTTAGTTAAAGATGAAATATGAATATGTAATTCTAACCTTGTTAACTCGAATCATGTTTGTTTAAACATATAACGAATCTCCTAAGTTTGATTTACGCTTGATTCATTGAGTTTAGGACAAGCAAGAATTAATCAATTCATTATTCCAATGTTTGGTTTGTTTGATTCCTGTTCTCAGGGATCATTTAGCGATTAAATGTGAACGTTTGATCCTAACCTAATTGACTCGAATTATGTTTGCTTAAACATTAGCAGAATCAACTTAAGTTTAATTGGCGCTTGACTAATCAAACTTAGGTGCAAGAATTCGAATATTATATGAGTTTAAATTTTTGAACCAATGATAATCCAAGAATCAAATCCACAAGTTGAAGCTTTAATCATCTAAGGTACATTTTTAAATATTTTACTTTTATTCCAAGGATCTATCAAAAACCAACCTCCCCCCAAAATATTAAATACTCATGATATAATCAAGAAATTCCCTTTGATCCACAAGAGACGACCTTGGGGCATCACTGTGCTACAAGTTTAAAACAAATTCAGTTTTGTTTTTGATGAGGTCCTCGACAAACCCTTGGTTAGAAAGCGATCGGGAGGTACAAGTATCCTATAAGCTTGTGACACCTGGGGTGCACATCTGATAATGAAAAGAGGTTGTCAGTGATCACTTGGTTTGCTTGGCTATCCTGGTTCTACAGGCTACATCCTGGACCGTCACTTGACCACCTTTCCCAATTAACCCTCTAGACTTGATTGAAAAAACCATCAAGTCCCTCCGTCATTTCCCGGAACACTACTATAACACCCCTATTTTGTTTCCCAAAAATATTGCATTTGTTTATTAAAATATTAGTAAAAATGACGGTCGATTTTTTTTTTCAATTGTGTACACGTACTTTTCTTGGTTCATTTTATTTATTTCCAAAATCCGTTAACTTTAATTATTTACAAAAGATGACATTGTTCGACTTGTCGCAAAAGAATTATCACCACCGTCTACAAAATCGAGCTGTTACAAAACGCAGTACACATACACCGAACCAACCATACACCAAAATACTTGCTTTGCATTTTAACATTGTCACGTAAAATCCACAAGTACTTCGTAATTACATAAGTTTACAAAAGTAGATAATAAGGCAGAAATAAAAAGAGTTGTGGACACTAAGTCCCAAAATATATCAAAAGATAAAGGTAATTACATCATCAGATATCTAGAGTATGACTATCCTCAGTCGAGACAAGACCTAAACAAAATAAAACATCCTAGCCACAATACCCACGAAACTCCCTAAGCTGTCAGCTGATTCCGTCATCCTCCGGTGCTATCTCCTCAGTCTTCACCTCCATAGGCGGTGCAGGCTGCACACCCCGCGCGTAGTAAGTCCGAGGCCACCATCCATGTAGTCTCTCAGGGTAATGCAACCAATGTGCAAATCGATCCTTGCACCTCTTAATCTATGCTTCGGGTCACTGATCTTCAACCGAGTCGGGCCTCTCCAGATCCAGCCATCAGGGGTAGCTTCCCACACTCCCCCCACATGGGGCCACATTTGGATTGCGATGCGGTACGTCATCTGCCCGTTGCGTCACCACGAAGAACGAAGAGAAACAACGAACAGGAGAAAGAATAAGCTTTTCTGGACGAATGACACGTTGACAAAAGGAACATACCACAACATATCTCAAAGCATAAAATAAACAACAATGCATAGTGCACATGAATATGTATGAATGCATGATCATCATCATCATCATCATCAGATATTTAATTCATTGATCTCGCATTCTCACGCATATCACAATTCCACTGCCATCAGTCACAGCACCACGTTTTTAATCATTATGAGCAATTAACTTCATTACTGTATTTTGTTAAGTCTTATAGGAATTCTCATAGCCAATGATGTCAGGGTAATTTTAAATCATCACTGGGATAACTATCTAATCGGCACTCATGTATACATCTCCTCCACATCCTCCCAAACCTAGTCGGAAGAAAACGGAACGTTCAGGAACCTTAACTCATGTCGGTCGAATAGTCGAGAAAAACCAACAGCATATAAATATATTTGTCAAGACCACAACCGTACAGGCCGGTCATTAAGAATATTAATAGTTTACGCGATACCGCAAGGGCCCAACAACAAATCGATTTGCCAGCCTCATTCAGGTTCCCTCTCACCGCTTCAGATTTGATCAAGGGGGCGACAATACTTTTCTAGTTCGCGGTTCAGAACACGCTACGATCCCTTGGGTCTTAAGTCCCGATCACAAATGGTGTAGTTCTGCCTAGAAAAGCACCCTAGGCTACTCGACGAGTCGCCGTCATCACCCTCCCCTATCTTAATCACACACCTGAACATCCGCAGATAGACAGGGTATCTTCCTCTCCACTACTTCGTGCTCATCTCTCCACGTTATTATTAATGTCTTTTAAATATTTTATTAACGCTTATTAACCTAATTGCGGACGAGTCACCCTTATCCATCCTTCGGTGATCCTCGACCTCTAATTAACCACCTTTTCTATCTGATCACTCTCTGGCAAGTATACTAGATCGGAAAGTAATATAGTCAAGGAAGACCAGATATCGTTCCCACAGGGACCAAGAATTATTTATTCTACTTCTACCTAAGAGTAATTATAAGTAAAATCTACTAAATTCATATTTAAATAAATAAATTAAAAGGATAGTTTGCTGCTGAAAATTTAATAAAAACGATTAATCAATGGGTGAAAGGTGGTTAGGAACTAGTTTCATTAATTATTTCATTTATTTATTATGAATCAATGTTTTTCGTTTAAATCAAGAACTAATTCAGAAAAATAGTAATTCCTAGATTCCTCTATGAAATTACTGTTTATTATTCAATTTGTTAAATCCTAATCCCTTAGAAAATTAATCTATTGAATAACCATGATTAAGAACAATGAATTATCAAAAGTTATATAAAAATCCAAAAGTATTCCTACAAGTTGAATCCTTATATTGTTTAATTGCATGGCCTATTTTAAATCCTAATTTTCCAATTCAGATCTAAAAATCCATAACATGAATTGATCAAGTTCATGCATAACAATAAAAACACAATTAAACACTTGATTTAAAAACTGAAAAACATTAATCCATATAAATAAACTACATAATCAAATCCACATGTTCCTAACACAAGAGGGTTTAGTTACATATCATAGAGAAGAAGAACAAATAAGAATTAAAGTAATTCATTCCTAAATTACCACTAATCCTTGCTTTGAATCTTCAGCCTTCAATGGATTCCTCCTCCGAATGCTCTCCAGAGAATGCAATCTCCCTCAATAATTTCTGATTATGACTCTCTAATCTATTCCTCAACTAATTCTAAAAACATAAATAAGTAGATAAAATCCTAATCTTATCAAAATCCTTCAAAACTGATCAGAAATTGGCCCAATTGGGCTTTCTCGCACTTTGCGCGTCTGGGCGTGCAGACCAGCACGCCTGGGCGCGCTATATCTGATGCCCATCTGATTACTGCTGCAAGCGCGCCTAGGTGCGCAGATCCCGTGCCTGGGCGTGCTGAGTAACTTTCGACTCCGTTTCTCTCCGTTCTTGTGCCATTTTCAAGGTCTTCTTATGCTCTTTTCAGCTCCAATAATATTTTCTACAATTAAGGCTCCGATATACCTGAAACATACCCAAAACGGATCAAAACGTTCAAAGGATTCTAATAAACTAAAACTTCCTAAAACTAATACAAAATACCTATATTTACAAGAGAAACAAGCTAAAACCCAAGCAAAAGGAAGTGAAATTAAGCCTTAAAACATCATATATTAGACCTTCATCACACCCCCAAACTTAGCATTTTGCATGTCCCAGGCAAAAGTAAAATAAAAAATTCATAAACACAAGACTACCTTCTAAATCAAAATGTACAACACTTAATCTAAGACTTCGACTCATCAACACAACCACATATTTACTCAAGCTACTCGTATATCAAAACCTGGTTAAAGAAACAAAATAAATCAGAACTCAGAACTAGTGAACACTCTGTTGAAACTCATGGTTTCCCTTTTTGTTGTTTTGATGATGACACAACACATCTCAATATATGTTTTGAACAGGTTCAGGTACTTTGAAGAATGCGAAGATTGTTTGCCTGTGTGAAGACCTAGTCCTTTAGGCTTAGTAATCTTTGTAAGGCAAATAATAATTTCTAAAGCACTTAATTATAACCTTATGATGATGGTATATGTTTTGTTCTTAAAAACCTAGAAGAAGTATTTTTAAACGAGTACTATGTCAGATTAGTCCCTGACTTTGTAAGCGTAGGTCAAATTAGTCCCTAACTTTATCGAAATAGCAATTTAGTCCCTGAGATAGGAGAACGTCGATCAAGTTAGTCCCTGCCGTCACTATCGCAGGGATGTATTTGCTTTAAAATGGGATAAAGATAGGGACGTATGTGAATTAAAATGAAATCTCAGGGACTAAATTGCTATTTCGATAAAGTCAGGGACTAACTTGACCGATGCTTACAAAGTTAGGGACTAATCAGACATATTACTCATTTTTAAACCCTGCTCCAGGATAAGTCTTTATGAAAATGTTTTGCGAAAACCTTTGGTTACAACCTTTTTCATGAAAATCTGTTTTTAATGAGGAGTAATCGATTACCCCTTCTGGAATAATCGATTACTTGATGCAACTTGTAACCAGAGAGTAAGTAATGGATTAATTAGGTTCTTGTAATGGATTACTTCCTTGAACTGGTCATTTAAGTGACAATAATCGATTACTTGAAACTGCTAATCGATTACCTTCTAATGCTGCAACTTTTGTGAAAAACCTGAGAGCAAGTAATCGATTAGTCTGACCAAAGTAATCGATTACTCTATTCAAAATTTTGAAAAACGTGCTAAAATCAATCTGATTCCCAGAATGATTTATTTCCTTTTCTGGATGATCACGATTCTGATTTGCAGCAGCTTCTTCTACTTTTTTAAAAAAAACACACCATCACACACATCACTTGATCTTCTTCTTCTTCTTCTTCTCATTCTCTCTCATTTTGAAAAATTCTTAGAGAAGAAAATCATCATCATCATCATATTGGTTTAGTTTTGAATTTGCTTAAGTTTATTATTATTTTGTCATAGGACTCTATTGTAGTATATGCTCTATCTAGAGAGCTTTATTGTTAGTTGCACACATTTCTTCGTGTAACACCCCGATTCGGCAACTTGAAAACCACAGTAACTTAAATTAAATATAATGAAAATTTGGGCCAATTTTTTTTTTTTTTGAAACATGTGTAACGGGAACATGAGAACACTTAAGATTTTAAAACTTAGTTACAATTAAAAACTCATGTTCTCACGTTTCATAAAGTCTTTCAAGTTCCAAACCGAGATGTCACAAGACACCGCACTTTGAAACTATTTCACAAAACATCATTTAAATACACAGCCCATTTACTTGTTTCAAAATATCAATACTGAATAAAATTTCAGCCGGGGTACAGTATGATAAAGCTATGGTAACTAAGAACTTGCAATGGAATACAATACTCTGAGGGGGATTACCTAGCATCTAGTCATATACACTAAGACTCACCATCTAACTCCGGATCTTGGTGGATCAAGCTCTCCGACCGCAAGCAAAGTCGTCCTCATCCGCCGTCTCAGGAGTCTCTTCCATAGAGTCGTCTCGGCTTTGTCTCCCTCCATCTCACGGGCTAAGAGCCTTTACATAATCTCCTTCCTTCGCCGCTTCATCTCTAAGTAGACTATGACACGGGCGGTCATAGCTATGTTATCTCCTTTCAATGAAGATGCGCCTATCTCTCGAGTGAGCTGGAATCTTGCTATATTTTCCAACATTTTTCCAATACAGAGCAGAAGTACAGGAGAGAGTGAGCTACCCAAACAACTATGTCGACTATGTGGAATTACAATAGGCAAATATTAAGACAAAGCAATAAACATCAAACAAACCAAAACAACAACAAGATCATCATTCTCATCATATAATTGATCACAAATGTTATAAACGATTTCTTGTAATAGCATCCTCAGAATCCTTCTTACACAATTCCTTTATCAATTCTTCCTCCAATCCTTACTCAAGCTTATCAATTTTTCCAAGAATCATTTCTCATACTTGTCTTATAGATCTTGTTCAATACTTGATATCTTTAATGTACTTTTCTTTTGATTATTTATATCTCTTAAGTCTTATCGTTCCGGTTCGCTCAATGATGTGGGGAAATCATCACTGAGGAAGACACACACGTCTACATCTCCTCGGTCATCCACCCATCCTAGTCGGAAGCAAACAGGAGTACAAGACCTTTACCACGTGGGCACGACAGCTGTCTCAACAATCGGCTCCAAGCCAGGAGAACTGTAGAAACTCGGGTACAGTCTCAACTCAATTCAATTTTTTCATATCAATTCATATCATATCATATAATCAAGGCTCACTGTAGAAAACTCGGGTACAATGGCAATCACAAATGCCCCGTTCCAGTCCCTCTCACTGTTCAAGATTTGCAATCTAGGGGGCGACAGTATTTTCTAGTTGGCCTGCAGAACTTACCACGGCGTTGGACCCAGTCCCTACCACGTCCGTATGCCACATGTGGAGTTCGTTCCGCCTAGAAACATACTCTAGACTTCTTGACGTTTCACCGTCATTGTCCTCCCCTAATGCAATCTCCACCTGAGTATCCGCAGATACTCATGGTTCCTTCCTCTCCACTACTTCGATACGTCACTCATAACTCACCGCCTTCGTTAATGTCTTTTAAAGTCTTTTAAGGTTTTAGAGTTTTAATTAACGGCTTAATCCTAAGGTCGGCTCATCCTTGGTGCATCCCTTCAATGAGTCCCGACCACTAATCACAATCCGTTCCCCAAGGAATCTCAGCAGCATCTTGCCTCATATCTCTTTCTCGTGCATCTCATCAGCATCATTCTTATCAGCCATCACTCAGCAGCATCATCAGCATCTTTCTCGTCATCATTTCTCAACAGCATCATCAACATCCTTCTCCTCAGTTGTTGCTCAGCGGCATCATCAGCGTCTTTCTCCTCAGTTGTTGCTCAGCAGCACCATTAGCGTCTCTCTCCTCAGTTGTTGCTCAGCAGCACTATCAGCGTCCTTCTCCTCATCATCTCCACGCTTCCGCTCGCCTCGTCGGGTATTTCTTATTACCATCTCAAAAATCATCTTTTCATCTCAATTTATCCCTTCTTAATTTTCAGCTCATGTCTCTTTTTCAATTACTATTTATCTCTTTCACAATTTCATTCATCTCATGACTTATCTCTTTCACAATTTCATTCATCTCATGACTTATCTCTTTCTCAACCATTCTCATCCGTACCTCTTTTCTTTTTAGTCTCAATTCATTACTTCCACAATTTCATTATTATCATTCCACATACTAAGAAAATCAAATATGTCATGCATAATTATTAAAAACATATCACCATACTATCTTAGCAAAACACATCAACTATAGACAACAAATCAATCTCAGCGACCCGTGGGAATAGCCAACCAAGCATACCAAACAACAAACAAACTATTGTTATCCCACTACATCGCTTAATGAGATCGGGGTCCAATCTTTGAGATGATTGGAATCCTTAATATGTTACCTAAATACCACGGCGTCTTAAGGGAAGCCCCTCTCTCACCTCGAATGACGTAGCTCTCCAAGAACTTTCCAAGCTTTCCAAGTTGCTACTCCGGCCTCGTTTCCTTTTCGTCAGTCACCCGAACTAGAACATTTTTCCCGTGCATTAGAAACGATTTCGATAAATTCATAATTTCGTTTTGAAAACACGCTGAAATAATTCCTTTCGTGAGAACACATTGCCAATATCCAAAAAGATTTCAAATCCAAATTAAATCTCTAATAAAAATGCTTTCAAGAAAACTTTGAAACAATTCCAAAATAATCTCTTTATTAAAACCAAATCCATTTCTCTTAATTTAAAACACTCTGGTTATAAAATCATGGTCTTTAAGCTTTAAACAGAATACAGAAATTCAAGAAGTTAAAATTCCAAAACCACATCAAGTTGATTCATTAAATTTCCAAATTTCACAATATTATTAGACACTGATCAAAGAAGGCCATAAAAATTTTCAAGTCAATTTAAGTTGTTTAAATCATACTTTTTCAAATTAAAACATTTTTCAATTTCTTTGAAATCCAAACATAGATTTTTCACCAAAAATCTCACAAACAAAATTCAGAACTTTTCCAATTCAAATCTAAATTTTTCCAAAACACATCCAATTAGTATAAAGAACAACACATAAAAGTTTCAAAGCATTCACAAACACACATAATGCAAATCACATTTTACATCATTCAGAACCATTAATTAAATTATAATCTTAATAAATTAATTCAATTACTCTTAAGAAAATAATTTAAATTAAGCCTTGTGACTAATTCATCAAGGACCGAATCACCATGGTTATTAATTTCTACTCACTTATAAATTTATAAACTTGAAATCATTGAATTAACATTACAAAAATTCTTTTCACATCATCAAATCAACTTATTCATTCTTATTTCTAAAACCAAAAGATTAAAGGAAACACACATCATTTTCATCAAACATATAGCATCATGCACCTAGGACCTGGCCATTATCAAAGGTCATTTCATGAAGACAATTTTCCAATCACATGAACATGCATTGGCCGAATCATGCACATAAAATTTGCAAGGATTTAATGCAGAAATAAATATAAAATCATGAAATCATTTTCTTTCTTTTAGGGCTAAAACCGTGAGCACTCAAGGGAAAAATTAACAATTTTAATTCATTTTCTTAACTTAAATCAAAACAATAATTTAAGTCATAAACTACTTCAAAGATTCATTTTATTTTCTTTGTAAATTTAATTATTTCATGCATGCACTTTAAAGTTCTTAGATTAAAATAGTTTTGATCATGCATGCACTCAAAATAATAAGCAAACATAGCCCTCTTCCTATTTCTAGGTTGGCCGAATGTCAACATGCAAAAAGGCAAGGTTTTTGTTCACTTTTTAACATACAAAGGTCACAAAATCAAATAAAGTCATGTAGATTTTCAAGGCATCACACCACACAACTCATTCACATCAACATGTATTAACATCATCAAGACAAGATCTTTTTCAAACATTTCTAACATGCATAAAATAAACTCAAGTTTATCATTTAATCTTAAGCAAAATTCAAGATTATACTTTAAACTACTAAGAATGACATGCATGTTCTTAAAATCATTAGATCTAAACACACACATGCATCAATAAAAGCATGGATCCTATTTCTTTTCAAACATAGCCGAATAGGCTTTATAAAAAAATATAACATGCACATAATCAAATACTAGATCAAATCATGTTTGTATTCCAAAAATCATTTTAAAGCTTGCTTCTTTAATTTTTCTCTTTGAAACTGTGACATGCATCAAATAAAGTCATGATCTTTCCTTTTTTAAATTAACATGCAAGACCAAAGATCACACTTTTTCACTCATCAAACAAAGATCATCACATGCATACATTCACATCCACTAAGATCATCACCAAACCAACATGCAAGACTAAAGACTTTAACTTTTTTACAAATCAAGTCTAGATCATATATTTATTCATCAAATAATCATGAAAACACATCATAGATCACAGTTTAACAAAAAGATTTAACATGCAAAACCAAAGAATTTCACTTTATCATTAATCAAGTTTAGATCATGGATTTGCTTGTCAAATAACCACATAAACACACATGGATCACGGTTTAGAGCAAGAAAATTAAACATGCAAGGAAGTTTATTTTAGATTTCACAAAAATCTTAGTTTTCTTTAGATCTTTAAGGTTTTAGTTAGAAAAACATCAAGATCTAACAAGAAAATTTCAACCGAAACATCAAGCATAAAGTTTCACATATTACAAATTATTTTTAGTCTTTAAAGTCTATGATTAAGCAAGAGCAACACATAAAATCCTCTTTCAAGCTATAAAAACAAACATGCAAGAAGAAAAGAAGAAAGATCTACAAACTAGAAAGGAAAAACTAAACTATTACAATCTTCTTCTTGATCTCCAAGTCACCTACCAAGGAAAGGTTGATCTTCTAGTCTCCCTACACTTAGATCTTCAAAGGAACTTCTTGATCTATCTTAGAACCTCCTTCTTCTTCCTCTCTATAAACCTCACGACCCTCTCTCTCTTTCCTCTCTCTCTCTCTCTCTCTCTCTCTCTTTCTTTTCTTTTCTTTCTCTAAGAGTTGAATGGGCTCTTAGAGTTGTGTTTGGTGTGGGAGTGAAGAAATGAAAATGGTTGGGATGAAATGAACTAAGGCTCATCCTATTTATAAGCCAACTCACGATTTCCCTCTTTGCCCTTGGGTTTTGGTTCGGTCATGCACAATTGGGAAGGGTAATTTGGTCTTCTCAAAAGTTTGCATGCAAGGAATCTAAGAAAGGGGACAAGGTGGAGTGGATTAAGGAACTATGTCTCCTCATGCCTAATGACCTATTTCCACTACTTTGAATTTTCTACTAACTTAGTTTCTTAGGGTTCTAACTTAGTCCATGGGCTTCTTGTCCAAGAAAATCCTAAGCTTGCCCTACACTCATACACACATACACACGTATAATACACACACATAAACATACATACAAACCGTATCACACACACATACACACATGTCTTGCACTTTTATTTTCTAATCCCACTTACTTAAAATATTATAGTCACTAATTCATGCAAACATCTCTTTAAATAATCACATTCACACAATCATTTTCATGCATCACTCATTACACACACACATTAAACCAACACATATCACATAAGAATTCATGCTATGACAAAAATTTCATTTTCCACAAAACACCTTTTTCAAAATTCGTACTTCACAAACTCTGGAAATAAATTTTTATAAATCAATCCAGAAAATTCTAAAAATAACATTTTCAAAATCTACGTTTCAAGACGATCGTTTTCATGTAAAGATCATAAAATTCCGAGTTACGGTTGAAAAGATACGAATTTTCAAAGTTAGCAAGATCCAAAAATTTCATTTCTACTAAAAATCACCTTTTAATAAAATCACAACTCATTTCTTATAAATCAAATCAACAAAATCATTTATAAAAATAGTTTGTTTATATAAATCCATGAAAATCACTGCTTTGTTTCTTACTCACGTGAAATACTTGTCTGAAAATCTTTTATAAAACAGAACCTCAAGGTTTATTTTGACGAAATTCGTTTACGTACATATGGGAAAAATGCGGGGTGTTACACTTCGTGCAAATCCTTTTGATTGTAAGGGGTGTGACAACCTTAGAATATTAAGGAGTGTTTCTCTTAGTATTGAACGTGTGTCGCGTTCATAGGGTGAGTTAACCCTGTTATATTGGGTAGCGCTATACGAACGGTGGGATTCCTAGTAGTTAGGATATTGAGTTCGAGGTCCCTGGCGAACGGTGGGATTCCTTGTATCTTGCGGGGCGCTCTGGATGTACTTGGGGACGCGTTGCGTCTTGGCTTAGTGAAAAGCTCAAGTGGGTCTCTTGAGGACTGGATGTAGGTGTTGTTTGCCGAACCAGGATAAAAATCCCCGGTGCAAACTTTTCTCTATCCCTTATCTCTTTACTTTCCGCATAATTATTTTATGTTGATTATTTTCTTCGCAGATAAAAGATAATTTCACGTTTTTAATCTATTAGCGCGTGTATTGCGTTTTTGTGTTTTATTTCATCAATCACGCGTATAATAAGTTTTATCTATTAATATTTAATATCATGGTAAAATCGTTTTCCATTTGTTCTTTAAGTCTTCCGCTCGTTTAATCTCTGTTAATCTTTCAAAGAACGTTTGTTGCGATTGAATTTCGAAGTTTTTTTATAAACACCCAATTCACCCCCCCTCTTGGGTGACTTTCGCCAATACCACCAATTATTCCAACAATTGGTATCAGAGCTTCGTGCTCTGGTAACAAGCTTAATCGCTTGAGTTAAAGATCCTTTGTGGTTTGGCTTATTGGGATATTTTTTTTTTATTTTAAAATGGAGGGTTGTTCATTCAATGATGCACCAATTTTCAATGGAGAAAATTATGCGTATTGGAGTGCTAGAATGAAGTTTTATCTGCAATCAATTAATTATCGTTTATGGTTTATTGTGCAAAATGGTTTTGATTTAAATCCAAAAAATGTTTTAAACGAATTTGACAAAAAATGTTTTGCCTTGAATATTCAAGCGATGCAGATTTTAAGAAATGTCTTAAACGATGATGCATATGCTAGAATCAAGGATTGTTTTAATGCTAAATGTATTTAGGATACTTTACACACACTTTATGCTACTGATGATATTTTGGAAAGTGTAAGTGTTCACAGATACAATCAAGAAACTCAGCTAGAGGAAAGCTCAAAGGATAAATTGACTATCTCCCATGATGAAGTTTTGAATGATGACACCAATAGCATGAAGAGCAATTCGTCAAATGAAGATGATGATTTAGAAAAGTTATTTGAAGCATTCTTGGAATCTTACTTGGAATCAAGTTCTTTAGATGAGGAGTCTGTAGACAACAAAAGTGCACCATACTCATACACTCCTCACGAGGTAATCTTAATTGAGTCACGTTCCCAAAATCCTCGTATTACTCATAATGATTTGAGAGATGATTTGAAAAATATTTTTGAAAATAGCACCTCTACAAATATTGAAAAGTGCAATTTTATTGAAAAATCAGTTGAGGTTGCTTCTTGTGATTCTCAGTGTATCTCAAAATCCATTTGCTCCAACTCCTTATTTGACAAGTCTGATAAGAATGTGGAAATTCAAAAGTCAAATAAAGTGGTTGTCAAATGTGATTCTGAATACAAGGATCATAAGTCTATGTTTTGCAAAAATGATTTTAGAAAATTCAAAGCATCTCCCAAACCCATTATGTGTAACTATTGTGGACGTTCGAGTCACATTTCTCATTTATGCTTTTATAAGAAAAACTATCATATGAGAAATAAAATGAAGTGGGTTCCTGTAATTTCCAAGGAATCCAAGTCTAATCCCCCTGGACCCAAAATGAGATGGGTACCAAGAACTTCTTCTTGTAACAGGAATGTAGATCATATCTTGCCCAAGGAAAAACCAAGAAGAAATCAAAAAGAGAAATACATTAAAATGACTCCGTGGATATCTAGAGATAGATGGAGTGACCAAAGGAAAATAGCCCCAACAAGAACAAAAGCTTTTAGTGGAAGAAATGAAAAATTCACCTTGATGAAAAATCAGAAAAGAAAGCAATGGACTAAGACAAAATATTCTTGGCACACAATGGTTGAGAAAAGAAAGGAATGGTCAACGACAAAATCTCCATGGCACACAAAGTTTGAGGTAAACAAGTCATATTCTTATTATAACCATGATTATTCAAGAGCATACTTTGACTATTCCAAGTTATTTTAAGTTTTGAAAACAAATCATGTGTAACATTCTTTTTAATCCTCTTGGCACATGATTCTCATACCTTGGAATAGTGAAGTACCTCACTCATAACGTGCTACTTAGTGCAAACTTGAGTTAATCGAGTTGGCATCTAAATACATATTATGATTGAACTTGATATAACTCAAAGTTATAACAAAGTATATGATCTTGCGTTCTACCCTATGTTCATATCTTTTACTTCAATAGCTCTTACGGTTTATTGTGACAAATTATCTAACTTGAGCGTTGGAGATATCCAGAATCATCTGTTTTGCAGGAAACAGGTTCCCTAAAGGTAAGTTGACCACAAGCTAATGTCACTAATGATCCCTAGCATCAGAATACCAATTCGTAGAAGGCACTGGAGGTTGGTTATTCAGTGAAAGAGGAATTCTGGAAATTTATGCAGAAGTAATCGATTACTCTGCAACAGTAATCGATTACCCAGTGTTCTTGTGCAGCAGTTTTGATCAGTTATGGGAAAGTAATCGATTAGAAGGTCAGTTTAAACGATTAAATCTGCAGCATCTTGCAATCCATCAGAGGCAAAGTAATCGATTAAGAGGTCTGAAGTAATCGATTAGAGGTGTTGCATCAGGTCTGACCAGAGGAGGGATAATCGATTAAAAGCAAGTAAGTAATCGATTAAATGAGGAAGTATTCGATTAGGACTCTGCTAGTAATCGATTAACGGCTACGGTATCTGAAAAAAAAGGAATTCGAGTGGACCAAGTGGGCCTTGACCCAGTTTGACCATTGTGGACCTCCCTTGACTTCAAACCCTAGCCACATATCCTCACATACTCTCTCTCTCTCTCTCTCTCTCTCTCCTTCCAAACAGAAATCACGGCCTCCCCTCTCTCCTCTTCCACGATACTCCTTTCTTCTCCCTCATTCTCTCTCTTCTTCCTTCATCAACCAAAACTCCATAGCCAACCAAACCTTCATCAAACCTTCACCCTTCTCACTCTTATTTCCTTTTCTTCTCATAAACCATTATCCTTTTCTTCTCCAAAACCGTTTCTCTCTCTCCTCCATCATACTCATTCATCTTTTCCTCTCTTCCACCATAACAACCATTGAAACCACTATCCTCAAACCACCATTGTACTCTCTCAAGACCACCATTATCCTTCTATCTCACCACTACCTTTAATCTTCCTCCACCTTACCCAAAACCCTTGGTCAAACTCGATTCTCACAAGGTTTTCTCGGTTCGCTGGTTTTGGCAAGGTCACTGGTTTGGTTCAGAGTTTTCCGGTTCTTCTGGTTCAGTTGTTGTGCATGCAAGTGTGTTGGTTCAGTGAAGAAATCGGTTCAGTACCCCTGGTTGCCATCTCGGTTCTGTTTGGTTCAGTGGTTTTCTGGTTCTCTTCTCAGGTTCAGTGCTTCAGGTTCAGGTCCAGTCGGTTCAGTTCTTCTCCGGTTCAGGTTTTTCGGTTATTGCATTGTCTTCTTCAGTATCTCTATGTTTATAGATATGGTATGCTGCTTCTGTGATAGTTTTCAGAATTTGATTAGCTGCATTGAATAGCTACCAATCACAGTATAGTCTGGGTTTTTGTGCTGTGCTGTGCTGGAGAATCTCTACTTGCTGGGTTATCTGTGCAATATTCTGTTGATTAGCTTGGTTGGTTCAGAATATTTCTTTGATTGAGATTATCTGAGTTAGTGTGATCATGTCGACTCGTCGTTCAAAAAGAAGAGTTATTATTGATGAATCTGATGAGGATGAGCCATCTCCTCCAATCGTTCAGAGTAGGGCTCAACCTTCGTCTAGTCGTGCTGCTAGGCCTTCGAGACCTAGACAATCTAACGCTGGTACTTCTGATCCACCTCCTCCGGTTCATCAACCCATTTCTCTAGAGAAGTTGAATCGTTGGTTCTCAAATCCGACTCAGATTATGGATTATGAAAAATGCTTCGCCGCATGCTATGTGATCTCTCCAAGATTTCTTGATGCTGAATCCTTCGACGGTGACGATTGCAATCTCCCTGCCGTAGTCCTCCTAAAGGAAAAGGGTCTATTTGAATTTAGCACTATCGGAGGCGACTTTTATGAAGATTTGGTCAGGGTCTTCTACACCAATCTTGTTTGGAAATCTGATGAAAAGGCTCTATATTCTGAAGTTAAGGGGAGAAGCATCAAAATCAGTTTGAGCACTTGGATAAATATCACTCACCTACCCATGGATGGAATCACATATACTGGCTCTAGTTGAGATAGTTTGTGGGGAGATGAGTATGATAAGAAAGCGGCTAAAGAAGAATTTATAGATGATCGGATTCCTTCTGGAAAGGTGTTGACGTCGAGAAATCTGAAGTTTGAGTATCGGGTGCTACATTTTATCCTGAATCGTTGTCTGATTCCGAGGCAAGGGAACTATTTCAGATTGCTGGATTCAGATTATATCATCTTGTGGGCTTGGTTTCAAGACAAACCCATCAATTGGGGTTGGTTTGTCTTGAACCACATGATTGAGACTGTGGGCAAAGTACGCCGATCGATTGATAAGGATATGAAGCTGAAGACATCCAAACTTCCATATGCAACATTAATAACCAACATCCTCATACGTTTCCGGATTCCTTTGAATGATAAAGCTATAACTGCTCCTAACGCTGATATGCGCATGGATACTAACTTCTTGGGAAACATGGGTTGGGTTAACATGGAAGACAGAGGTTGGATACCAAAGACTCATCGTCGGGAGCGCAAGTCCAATCATAATTATAACCCCGATGAAGAGGAAGAACAGCAGCAACAGCAAGATGATGCACCGGCTCATGATCCTGACTTCACACCGCTACAAGCTATTTATCCTCCTGATCATATACCTCCGTACATGCAGCTCTTCATGGACAATGTTAGAGGATATATGAGGCGTTCTGATGATCATATGCGTTCAGTGGATTCCTCTCTGGCTCAGCTCACCTCCGGTATGGAACAGATGCATGTTGACATGGAGGCAGTGCAACAGGAGATCTATCACTTGAGGCATCAGAATCGACCACCATTCCAGTGATCTTTAGCTTGTGGCTCCACTCTTTGATTATCTTATTATTATTTGCTATCTGGATAATTTTTAGTATTTGCTATCGTAACCCCTAGTACCTTTTGTTTAGTATGTTTGACTGTTTCTCGATTTCGTTTGAATTTTCTCTCTGACATGTTTGGATATTATGGTTTGACGCATCATGACAATATGTTTATTGGTTTGATATTTATTAATGTTGTCATGTGCTGGTTTATTTTGGCTATCTCACCTTTTTTATGATGTCAAAAGGGGGAGAAAAATGGAGATATATGCTGAGAATTATGCCATGTTATTCATGTCATGAGAAAAGTATGAGCAAAACAGGTTGAACAGGTTCATGATTATTCATGAATTCAGGGGGAGTCTTGAGCTTGAGTTATGAGATATAGTCTTGAGCTTGAGTTATGTTGAGCTATAAGTTATGAGCTCCTTTTGTTATGAGCTTGAGTTATGATGTGCTCTTATGTTTTAAAGAGCTGAATGCCTTATTTGTTATATTTCATGTACTAACCTTTGTTTTGTAGTTAGTGTTTGTCATCATCAAAAAGGGGGAGTGTTGGAACTCATGGTTTCCCTTTTTGTTGTTTTGATGATGACACAACACATCTCAATATATGTTTTGAACAGGTTCAGGTACTTTGAAGAATGCGAAGATTGTTTGCCTGTGTGAAGACCTAGTCTTTTAGGCTTAGTAATCTTTGTAAGGCAAATAATAATTTCTATAGCACTTAATTATAACCTTATGATGATGATATATGTTTTGTTCTTGAAAACCTAGAAGAAGTATTTTTAAACCCTGCTCCAGGATAAGTCTTTATGAAAATGTTTTGCGAAAACCTTTGGTTACAACCTTTTTCATGAAAATCTGTTTTTAATGAGGAGTAATCGATTACCCCTTCTGGAATAATCGATTACTTGATGCAACTTGTAACCAGAGATTAAGTAATGGATTAGTTAGGTTCTTGTAATGGATTACTTCCTTGAACTGGTCATTTAAGTGACAGTAATCGATTACTTGAAACTGCTAATTGATTACCTTCTAATGCTGCAACTTTTGTGAAAAACCTGAGAGCAAGTAATCGATTAGTCTGACCAAAGTAATCGATTACTCTATTCAAAATTTTGAAAAACGTGCTGAAATCAATCTGATTCCCAGAATGATTTATTTCCTTTTCTGGATGATCACGATTCTGATTTGCAGCAGCTTCTTCTAGTTTTTTAAAAAAAAAACACACCATCACACACATCACTTGATCTTCTTCTTCTTCTTCTTCTTCTTCTCCTTCTCTCTCATTTTGAAAAATTCTTAGAGAAGAAAATCATCATCATCATCATATTGGTTTAGTTTTGAATTTGCTTAAGTTTATTATTATTTTGTCATAGGACTCTATTGTAGTATCTGCTCTATCGAGAGAGCTTTATTGTTAGTTGCACACATTTCTTAGTGCAAATCCTTTTGATTGTAAGGGGTGTGACAACCTTAGAATATTAAGGAGTGTTTCCCTTAGGATTGAACGTGTGTCGCGTTCATAGGGTGATTTAACCCTGTTGTATTGGGTAGCGCTATACGAACGGTGGGATTCCTAGTAGTTAGGCTATTGAGTTCGAGGTCCCTGGAAAACGGTGGGATTCCTAGTAGCTTGCGGGACGCTCTGGATGTACTTGGGGACGCGTTGCGTCTTGGCTTAGTGAATAGCTCAAGTGGGTCGCTTGAGGACTGGATGTAGGCGTTGTTTGCCGAACCAGGATAAAAATCCCCGGTGCAAACTTTTCTCTATCCCTTATCTCTTTACTTTCTGCATAATTATTTTATGTTGATTATTTTCTTCGCGGATAAAAGATAATTTCACGTTTTTAATCTATTAGCGCGTGTATTGCGTTTTTGTGTTTTATTTCATCAATCACGCGTATAATAAGTTTTATCTATTAATATTTAATATCATGGTAAAATCGTTTTCTATTTGTTCTTTAAGTCTTCCGCTCGTTTAATCTCTGTTAATCTTTCAAAGAATGTTTGTTGCGATTGAATTTCGAAGTTTTTTTATAAACACCCAATTCACCCCCCTCTTGGGCGACTTTCGCCAATACCACCAATTATTCCATCACACTCTCAACCTCTCAGTGTATATCTCTTATGTGTATTAAGGGTATAAATCAATTCACTCAAGTTCATTCCATAGTAAAGTGTTACCATATGCTTGACCATAGACCAAAATCTCCACTGAAATTATTAAAAACATGCACAAATCAAAAGGTCTTTATTTTGGTTGTAATGAGGCCATGGCTAAAAGTGTCAAGGTAGGATAAAAGAACGAAGGGATAAAACAAAGGGCTAAAATGTGAAACAAATTTCCCTCTAAAAATTATGAATGAGCAATGAATACTATGAAGACTCACACTCAAACACAAATATTTCAAATTTCTTCTTTTTCAATTTCAATCTACTACTTCTTTCAAACAAAATTCTTTTCTTTTCATTCATCAATTTCCACTTTTTCTCAATTTTCTTCTTTTCTTTTTTTCTTTTCTTTTGGAAGAAGAATAACTCAACAAACACTTTCATAATTTTCACACTTTTGAAATGTCCCTCTCTCAATTGCTCATTCAAAATTCCTAAGGTACTCACAAAAATATACAATAGATTCAGGGTACCAAAGAAAAATCCATATTTATATCAGGCTCAAAATGGGCAACTAAGGGAAAACAAATTCAACAAAAATATATGAAGGCCACAAAAACACCATCCTAAATGCCTTAATCATTTTCATGCATGTAATCAATTATCAATATCAAAATGGTCACCGATCAAGTTCTAGAACACAAAACTAAAGTGAACACACTCATGAAAGAATAGGGGTCTCAAATCAATATAATTCAATTTATTCACATACCCCATCAATTAGGCTCAAAATCTCACTAAGCTAAAGTCAGTTCACTAATCTCAAGTTCTGAAAAACTTTGTCAAAATAACCAAATTTCAAGAATATTTACAGCTCAATAAATAAATAACATGAATCAATGAGTCTAATCCTAAACTAAGTATATACACCTATCATCAGAAAAATAATCCTAAGTCTAGAAAAATTACAAAACCTCTACCTAAGACACAAACCAACACCAAAAATGGGAGAAAAATTCAGATCTGAAAATTTTTTATTTTGTATCCACTCCCCCAAACTTAAAGGTTGGCTTGTCCTCAAGCAAACTAAACTAAAATTACCTAACTACAAAATAAAAAATTGCATGGAATAAATTTGGAACACTTATTACTTGCATCTGAAAAATCAGCACTAACAAAAATGAGAAAACATTCCCCCAAACTTAATATGAGTCATGAAAAACAAGTGCCCACAATAGCACCTCTAATGGGGAAAATATTAACTTCTATTTTTTAACAAAATATATAGCTGATGCAAATAACAAATAATCCAAATAAATAACCAAACAATAAAACTAAAAAAAAAATCCTAGAAAACAATTACATATTTTTGTTGCACAGGTACAGGGACTGGCTAATGGGAAAAAGACACAAAATATAACAAAAATTAAAGTTCCCCATTTTCTGGGCAACTTTGCCCAGTGCGCGCCCAGGCGTGCAGAGCTGCGCGCCCAGGCGCGCCAGGTCTGTACCTGATGCTTTTTTTTTTAAAACAGAAAATAATAATAAAAATAAAAAAAATGACCTACACTAATTTCCTAAGAACTACTAAACTAAGAAAATGCTACCTAAACATTGGGTTACCTCCCAACTAGTGCTTGTTTAACGTCACGAGCCTGACGTGTCACCTCCTTTCGGTGGCTAAGGGAACTGCATCTGATCATTGAGGGAATTTTCAGCACTCAAACCAGATTTAGTGGGGTGAAGCACCTCGCCATACATGGTGGTTTTTCAAAAATATTAATGATACTTTGCTCACCATTGACACGGAGAATAACCTCTCCCCTGGGAACATCTATTACTGCCCTAGCTGTGGCCAAAAATGGCCTTCCAAAAATCAGAGGAATATTTTCATCCTCATCAATATCAAGGACAATGAAGTCCATGGGCAGTATGAAATCATTAACCTTTACCAAAATATCTTCCACCACTCCATAAGGACGGAGGATGGACTTATCAGCTAATTGTAAAATTGCAGGGGTAGGTTTGATTTCACCTAAGTCTAGTGCATTACAAACAGATAAAAGCATTATATTGACACTAGCACCTAAGTCACAGAGGGCCTTACCAGAGTACTCCTTGCCAATGCTGACTGGAAGGTTGAAGCTTCCAGGATCCTTCATTTTCGGTGGCAGGTTGAACTTGATAATGTTGCTGCATTTCTCCGCAATTGGAAACGTCTCTTCCGAGAGCATTCCCTTCTTTCTGGTCAGCAAGTCATTCATAAACTTTGCATAAAAAGGCATTTGTGCAAGTGCCTCTGCGAATGGGATGTTTATGTTAATCTTTTTGATCATATCCAGAAACTTAGAGAATTGCCTCTGGTCCTCTTCTTTCTTCAACCTTTGAGGATAAGGCACCCTCAAAGGTATTGGAGAAGGCTTGGCTAATTCCCGGTTGTGATTCGCAGGTGGACCCTGCGTTTTCGATGCTCCTTTCTTGCCTTGCTCTTTCTCCACTTCTTGTTTCTTGTGTTCCTCTTGTTTCTTCTTTTCTGATGCAGTTGCATTACTCTTAGGAATTGGCTCCTCATACGACTTGCCATTCCTAAGAGTCACTACCATGAGACTCTCCTTTGGATTGGTGACAGTGTCACTAGGAAATGTCCCCAGTGACCTCTCTAATAGCTGCTTTGCAAGTTGGCCCACTTGCACCTCCAGGTTCCGAATACTCGCCGCTTGATTGGCAAAGTTAGCTCTTGTCTCCTCCATGAATGTGGTCGTGTTGGTTGCTAACTTCTCCATTGCTGCTTCCCATGTTGGTTTCTGAGGCTGCTGAGTCTTCATTGGTGGGTTAAGAGCTGGGCTGTTCCATGACAAGTTCGAATGATTTCTATAGGCTGGGGTGTAGGTGTTGGAATACATGTTGTTTCTTTGGCCTCCACCGCCCACAAACTTTGCTTGCTCTTCAATGGTAGCCGGTGCCTTCCCCACATCTGGTGAGCAATCTCCATTTTGGTGATTTCCTCCACATAAATCACACACCAGAGTGTTGACTGCAGCCACTTGTGTTTGAGCCATCTTCTTCACCAACTCAGAAATTTGTTGCTGAAGCTCTTTATTTTGCTGAATGATTGTCTGGACTTGACTTGAGCCCAGATCATTGTTCTTCAGAATCACCTTGTCAGAAACTGCTTGACTACTGTTGTAGGCCATTGTTTCAATTATCTCCTTTGCCTCTTCAACAATCTTCTTGAGAAGGGAACCACCAGCTGCTGCGTCTATCATAATTTTGTGTGACATTCTTAGCCCGAAGTAGAATAACCGGATTTGCATCCAGCCTGGAATTGCATGTGTGGGGCTTCTCTTCAACAACTGATTGTACCGATCCCAGGCTTCATGCAAATGTTCACCTTCCTCTTGCATGAAGGAATTGACGTCTTGGCGCAGCTTGGCTTGCTTCCCTGCTGGAAAGAACTTGTCTATGAATTTTTTGACAAGCACATCCCAGATGGAAAGGCTTCCGGGCGGCTGATTCTTCATCCACTGATAAGCATGTTCCCTCAAAGAGAGAGGAAACATTCTCATCCTTATTGCCTCCTCTGACGCACCCTCGATCTTGAAGAAGTCGAGCATGTTCAGGAAGTTGGCTACATGCTCCGTTGGGTCTTGATTTGGTGCACCCGAAAGTTGATCCTGCTTGATGAGATGAATGTACTGGGGATCAATCTCGAATGATGCTGCAGTGATCTCTGGCCGGACAATGCTGGACATGCACACATCCAGGTCCACAACGGCATAGTCAGCTAGTGTCTTCCTGTGGGGGGGGGGGGGGGGGGTGTGGTGCCTTGTGAAGCTCGTTCAGCCATCTTCCTTTCTTGTTCCTTCCTTTCTTTCTTTGCTTGCTTTTTCCTCCTCTTTGCACTCAACTCTACGTCAGGGTCAAAATGCAACTCCTCACGGTTTCTTGAAGAACGTAGAAGGATAAAAAAGGTTAAGCAGTACCCGTCAAGAAAAGAAAAAAACAAGAAAAGGAAAAAAAATAAAAACATAAAAATAAAAATAAAAAAAATAAATTCTACTTAAAATTACTACAAAGTACCAAAAATAAATTAAATAAATTCTAGTCCCCGGCAACGGCGCCAAAAACCTCATCACTCTCTAGCAAGTATACTAGATCGGAAAGTAATATAGTCAAGGAAGACCAGATATCGTTCCCACAGGGACCAAGAATTATTTAATCTACTTCTACCAAAGAGTAATTATAAGTAAAATCTACTAAATTCATATTTAAATAAATAAATTAAAAGGATAGTTTGCTGCCGAAAATTTAATAAAAACGATTAATCAATGGGTGAAAGGTGGTTAGGAAATAGTTTCATTAATTATTTCATTTATTTATTATGAATCAATGTTTTTCGTTTAAATCAAGAACTAATTCAGAAAAATAGTAATTCCTAGATTCCTCTATGAAATTACTGTTTATTATTCAATTAGTTAAATCCTAATCCCTTAGAAAATTAATCTATTGAATAACCATGATTAAGAACAGTGAATTATCAAAAGTTATATAAAAATCCTAAACTATTCCTACAAGTTGAATCCTTATATTGTTTAATTGCATGGCCTATTTTAAATCCTAATTTTCCAATTCAGATCTAAAAATCCATAACATGAATTGATCAAGTTCATGCACAACAATAAAAACACAATTAAACACTTGATTTAAAAACTGAAAAACATTAATCCATATAAATAAACTACATAATCAAATCCACATGTTCCTAACACAAGAGGGTTTAGTTACACATCATAGAGAAGAAGAACAAATAAGAATTAAAGTAATTCATTCCTAAATTACCGCTAATCCTTGCTTTGAATCTTCAGCCTTCAATGGATTCCTCCTCCGAATGCTCTCCAGAGAATGCAATCTCCCTCAATAATTTCTGATTATGACTCACTAATCTATTCCTCAACTAATCCTAAAAACATAAATAAATAGATAAAATCCTAATCTTATCAAAATCCTTCAAAACTGATCAGAAATTGGCCTAATTGGGCTTTCTCGCACTTCGCGCGCCTGGGCCTGCACGCCTGGGCGCGCTATATCTGATGCCCATATGATTACTGCTGCAAGCGCGCAGATCCCGCGCTTGGGCGTGCTGAGTAACTTTCGACTCCGTTTCTCTCCGTTCTTGTGCCATTTTCAACGTTTTCTTATGCTTTTTTCAGCTCCAATAATATTTTCTACAATTAAGGCTCCGAAATACCTGAAACATACCCAAAACGGATCAAAACGTTCAAAGGATTCTAATAAACTAAAAATTCCTAAAACTAATACAATATACCTATATTTACAAGAGAAACAAGCTAAAACCCAAGCAAAAGGAAGTGAAATTAGCCTTAAAACATCATATATTAGACCTTCATCACCATCATTCATTCTTTTCCAATAACACTTGCTCATTAAGGGCTCGGACTCACGGAGCATCACTCTCGTGGCCAGCACAAACTCATCTTAGAGAGCATAAACCTGTCTTGGTGCTCATCTGCGAGATTCACTTTCAATCATTAATTTCTCAAACTCATAGCATTCATTCATCACTTTTTAATTTCATTTTCAATGTCATGCATCATGCTAAACATAATAAAACAGAATGAATCATCATGCATGAGCAGGCATAATATTTGCATATTCTCAGGTTCACATAACTCAATCGAGCAACAGCGCATAAATGCAATAGTGATCTTAGTCTTTCGTGCGAGGAGCAAAACAATCAACAGACCAATTGCCCTCACACTACTTAACCTTTACTCGATCATGTTTCCGATTTAAGCAATCGAAACTAAACTCATTTAATCATGGCATACATTCTAGATAAGCTATTATTCTTACCTTCGTTGCGAACTGAAACTCTCTGAGAATCCACAAAACTCCGATTCCCACGATCACGCTCGAGAGAGGTACCTTTATTTCCTAAAATTAAACATAACATATTAATATAAAATTCTAAATAACTTATTCGTTCTTTATCACTTGCTCAAAACTCTTAAAGCTTTAACATAAATCCTTTCGGGTAAAACGAAAAAGCATTTTTTTTTCAAATCGTTCCGAAGTAAAACGACAACTCAAATACCTTAAAATACATTGAAAACAATCCATAAATAAATTTTAAAAGTGAATACCGGCTGCTGGTCCGCCTTGGACAGAACCTTATTCATATCCGAAAACACCGAGAAATTCAGGTTTTTACTTCCGGCTTTTTCCTAAATCAAATACCACTTGGAATCCATACTCTAAGTCACTTGAACTCATTTTTAAAATTGAAAAACAAACTAAAACAATTCTGGACAGCAAAGAATTTTTTTGCAAAATCACTTTAATAAAATCCGAAAACATCGTAAAAACACTTTTTGCTTCAACACAAAATAAGCACTTAGACTCTTTAAAAATCAATCTTTGTATCATAAAACAAAACCTTGGACAACCACTAAACATAACCAATAAATTCAAATAATTCAAAGCAATCAAACTTAAAATCAATTAATTTCCAAAGTTATTTACATACCCGAACATTCTCAAGTAATTACTAACATACAAACGACAAACGATACTTTGATGAATCAAGTCACATAGTCACACAGTACATATTCTTCCATGTTATTAATCAATATACACACAAATTCAAGCCACATACTCACTAAATTAACTTTTCTATAAACCAAACAATCACTTTCAAATAAATACTTTCACAATCAAACACTTAGTTTTTACTTTCACATAGGTCATACACTTTTCAAATATCGATTAGCATTTAGCAAAATAAATTGAGTAATATGTCAGATTAGTCCCTGACTTTGTAAGCGTCGGTCAAGTTAGTTCCTGACTTTACTGAAATAGCAATTTAGTCCCTGCCGTCACTATCGCAGGGATGTATTTTCTTTAAAATGGGATAAAGATAGGGACTTAAGTGAATTAAAATGAAATCTTAGGGACTAAATTGCTATTTCGATAAAGTAAGGGACTAACTTGACCGATGCTTACAAAGTCAGGGACTAATCTGACATATTACTCAAAATAAATTCCTACCCTATTAAACATGCCTTGGCCGAATTGCACCTCAAGGCCAACAACATTCATAAATTTTTCTAACAATCCTTAAAGCATCAAAACAACACTTTTTCAATTAAACTCAAACATTTAGTCACTTAACCAACACCAAATCACTTATCTATCACATAACCATTCTTAAAACAATTTCATTTTCATATTTACCTACTTAATCAAAAGGGGCCGAATTGCACAAACCAAAACAAACCAAATCCTACAAGTTTCAAACACTTTAAATCAACTTAATCTTTTCAAGACATTAGCATGCAAGTTCATTTTTAAAGAATAAAATCACTTAAACATTTACACATGCAAAACCGAATATAAATCAAGGAAATGAGCCAAACATATAAGCTTTCCATGCTTCAAACAACTCAATCAACTTCAAGAACCAACATGCAAGTTTATTTTCATAAAACAAAATTTCCTAAGTACACTTACCATGCATGGCCGAATTAAATCAAGAACAAATGGGCTAAAAATCACAAATTTAAACACTTAATTCAACATGATTCATGGCATGCACTTAAACAAAATTTTATTTTCAAAGGATGAAAATCATTTCGTCCAAAACACATGCATGGCCGAATGGATCAAAAGAAATTAAGCTAAAAATTACAAATATAAACACTTATATCACTATGAATCATTTCAAGCATTCAAACACTAATTTTATTTTCATGAAACAAAATTATTTACCTATTCTTTCTCTCATGGCCGAAACACACACATATACAAGAACAAAGGCACAAAACTTAATTAAACAAAATAATTCACTCACATTTTCATGCCTTAACCGTATATACTTACATGCAAGAATAAAGACTTAAACTTTTTATCAAACAAAAATCATTCATGCATTTTCCCATGTCTTGGCCGAATATACATATGCATATATATAAGAGCATATATTTTTTTTATCAAATAAACACATGCACATTCATAGATTATACACATACTTAAACAAAAATCATGTATCAAAATTTATTAAACACACTTGCATGTATTCTAGGTTAAAACCGTATGACCCTAGGAAGAACAAATCAAAACAAAAATTCATTTATCATGCTTTTCCACTTAGAAACTAAAAATACACCAAATAAATAGCAAGAATCATCAATCAATTACATGCATAAGAAAATAATTTCATTTCCCCCAATTTGGAACCCTAGGCCGTGACATGCAATGGGGAAAGAAGAAAAATTTGTGCACATCAAAACACATAGCTCATGAACATAATATATCAACTCATAATCAAGCATAAAAACACAAATCGAAGATAAAAAATTATTTACACAAAATGGGGTTCAAAACCGTGAGCATCATAAGACATGGTGCATGCTCATTTTTTTTATTCCAAGCTCAAATACACATATTATCAAGTATAGAAAACCATAAGGAGTAAGAAAAATCAACATGCAAGAAGTTTTAAGCATTGAACAACAAAAATCCTTCCTTGAAGCTCATGAAAACCGAAACAAAAATGGAAGGGAATAAGAAAATGAAAGCTTGAGGATCATTACCTAAGGGAGATGAATGAAAAAGAGCTAAAAACCAAAGCTTCTCTCCTTCCTCTTCTTCCTCCTCCCTACGGCCTCCCTCTTCTTCTCTCTGTTTTTTTGGTTCTTAAGACGTATGAAGCATAAGGGTTTCTTAATGCATTGGGGTGGGTATTTATTGAAAATTTAGGTTGGGGTCATTTGGCTAAAAGAGGGGGTTCGAACAAACCAAGGGGCAAGAAGGGCTTATTTGCAAATTTTCATTAGTTTAGGATTTATGACTTTTGTCTTTGTGGAAGACATAATTAATAGGGTCATTAATGCATTATCTCCTAAGTGATCTTATGGAGAAGACAAATAATTAAGGCATTTTTGAATTTGAATTTTGGCTCTAAATACATCTTCTCACTTAACTTATAGGGTTAGCTTAAAATTTTTCTCCCTACTCTAGGGCTTGGCCGTACAACACACATGAGAGGGGAATAAAATTTTTCTTCTCCACTTTAAAGGAAGTACAAAATAAAAATCTAATTTAAATAAAACAAATTTAATCCCCACGGTTTTTAAATAAATAAACCACAAAAGTTCACAATTTAATAAATTCATGAGAAATCAAATCAAATACTAATTTAATTAAATTATAGAAATAAAATTTCACCCAATAAATCAAATAAATAAATTTCTATTTCATTTTTAAATATAGAAAATAATTGAGGAAATTGCGGGTATTACAACTGTCGTATCTTTCTGATCCCTCCACGCCTTCACTAAGACAATGTCATGATGCATGCTACTAACCATTCACGGCTAGTTGTTAAAGTCTTTCAAACATTTTATTTATGTCTCATCTCATCATAAATCATCCCAAACCAATCAGAATGGTTCTATCCCACACACTCTTTAAAGGATGGCCCCCCGACCACCGAAACACAGTACTTGGGATTATTCCAATACTTGCATTGTCACTCAGCCGCACAATGGGTTGAGAAACATTAATCAATACTCTTATCAAATATCTCATAATTAACTTCACATATCTTTGAACTTTCATTGTCTCTTTAAAAAAAATTACTTTCTCACTCTTTCCTCATCTTACACACTCATAATCTTCCTAATTCTCACATTCTAATTGATACTTTCAAATTTTAAATCTTACACTAACATATTAATTCTAAGGGACTAACTATACTTTCAAAAATAAATTTCATAAATACTAGTTCACTCACAATTCTTTCATTTCACTCATGTTCTGTCGTAGAATTCTTGGACTTAAACTATCCGGTCAAGTGTCCAGTCCTTCTACCAGTTGCTGTCAGACGTAAGGAGGACACCTTGAATACCAAGATACCTACTCTCTTGTCGATTACTTGGGTGTTGTGTGTGTCTGTGTGAGCAAGTTAGGTACATACCTTCTTGTCTTGCTAGCTTATATAAGGTTTACCCGCTATACCGTTGCTTGTTGCCTCAATGATGAGCTAGCGTGATTCCCGCTAACGGTAAGTGTGACACCCTTGTTTTATATCTTGAAAATAATAAATATTTCCAAATATAGAATACTTGCTATCAAAAATTGGGACTAGAAAATTTTTTCCTTTTTAATTTATACTTGCCCAATTATAAACACCTTTAACCTTGATGAATAATTTGAATTCGGCTTAATAACACCTTAATTACGAAAAGGCTCGCGAGACAATATCTTTTAACACAATGAAACATATTCGTATCGTTTACTCAAAATATATTATTTGTCTTTGAGTTTAATCGAACGTATAGAATATAGACTTATTGCCAAATCCTTTTGAACCAAAATCAGAGTATGCGGAAGTAAAAATAATACTTGTGGGGCACTGCTGAGGTAAAGAAAACATCATACACACACACACACATATATATATATATATATCATAATAAAAACATCCCCACCAGTATCAGTAGCAAGTAGCGAAAGTAGAGATAGCAAGTTTTGATAAAATATACATAACCAGCTGCTCCAAATAAACCTCACTCTAAGACCTCTCAAAATATGTACAATATATCACAAGATCAAAATAGAAGTCCCAGAGCAGGTCATCCATGTCCTCAACAGCTCCTCTGATCCTCTACAGCTCTATCCCTAGACCTAGGATCCAAAACATCTATGCTATGCAGGCTCCTAGGAACTAGCAGGTCCACCTCTAGCAGTAACAGTAGGCTCGACAGGCACCTCCTCCTCTTCCTCATCCTCCACGGGGTCCTCCTCGACCTCGCCCGATTGTGCAGAGACCCCACCACTGGGTCTAGGATCTGCAGAAGCAGTCCTCTCAAAATCAGTCGGACCAGGAGAAGGAGTCTCCTCAGTAACAACTTTGTGAATGTGTATCGCTATCTCTCTAACACTCATAGACGAAGAAGGATTAAGCCAAACGAATCAGAAACCCTAAACAAACCTCCCAACACCAAATTCAGAGAAACAACCCCAAATTCTTCAACAACACTGGCTTTTATAGCAAGATCAGGTTGACATGCACAATGACGCGTGTTTTCCACTAATCTAGAGCTGATTTCGTGGCGAATTCGTGGATTAATCAAGTGATTACTCATCAAAACGCACAAATCCAGTTTCTGGGTTCATCGTGTAACCGGTTACAGGGCATTACTAACCGGTTAGATCAGTGTAGAATTTAAAAATTAATACTTTTTAAATCTTTCCCTCCAAGAACCTTCCTAATATTACATTTAGGTCCTAATCCAAGGACTAAAATGCAATATCCATATTTTTGTATTTATTTGCCATATAAAAATACCTTCACCTATTTTTATATTTCAAGGCTAATTAAATACAAAACATAACTTGGAGAATTTATATAAATTAATAATAAAACTTTATTATTAATTTCCTTATTATCCGAGAGACGAAAATTAGGGGTGTTACAGTAAGGGCTTTATGGCGGGTATTAAAACGTGTGGAATCCTAAGCTCAACGGTACCCCATCTAAATGGTTCTTCGGATTCCCTCCCACGTGTTGCTGATGTGATGATTTCCTTCATTGGGCCTTAGAAGCCTCATACCGGTATACCGTTTTATAGATGATTGGGCCTTGAGGGCCTTATACCGGTAAACCAATTAGAAGGTGTAATTGGGCCCTTAAGGGCCTCATACCAGTAATACGGATTCATTGTGTAATTTCTTGGTCCATAACAACTCCCCTACTCAATAATTCTAAAATCTCCTAAACTCTCATACTCTCTACTAAAGTCTTTTGCAATACTATATTTATTTTATAAACCAATCTTCTCGTATTTACACTCAAACAAATCCACGACATAATATACAACACAATATACAATACCAGATAATCGTGTCAAAGTAAAACATGAAAACAATTATATTAAGACCACCACAAAATAAATCAAGTAACATTTAGTTAACACAACAATAAATCAATCAAGTAATTAAAATTCATGCGGTCATACAATGACCATTATATTGCAAACAATCTATCAAAACACAACATTTCTCTCACCTTAGATATTCATATTTTGACTCTTAGCTTTATCATAGATGTATTCGTTTCGTATGATGACACCAATCGTAACACAACACATCCTAAAATTCTTTCATTCTCCGAGTCATGCAAATTTGTATCACCTCGCCATATCCTTATGCACAACCTTTCGACGGTTGATGTTAAGGTCGCTTCACCTAACATTGTCACTATGTCACACAAAACCAAATAACAATCAACTTAATATGCAAAAACCTACTCAAACACGACATTTGTAACATCCCTAATTTAATTCCAAGCAATAATTAATGAATTAATGGGTTTAAAGTGTAGGAAATGGGTAGATTAATTGCTTAAAGAATTTTGGGAGCAAGGTGAGTAGTAATTATGAGTATTAGGAGTTGTGTAGGAGGCATTGGTAGCAAGGGGCAAAATTATCTAAGCGAAATCGGGAGTTAAATCGGCGTTTTAAATGTTAGATATCAGCCGAAAAGAGAAAATTAGGAATTTATTATAGGATGTTAAGAAATTAAATTCCACCGTTGGATATGAAGTTTAAGGGATTAAGAAGCTTGTCTCCAAATTTGGGCAAGATCCGACGGTTAACGAAGAAGTTGTGATACGGTCAACTCAGAGTCAACAAACTCTCGCCCAGGCGGGAGAAGTCCTCGCCCAAGCGAGCATCGGAACAAAACAGCACCAGACAACCAATTTCTCGCCCAGGCGCACGGAAGCCTCGCCCAGGCGCGCAGGCACGAACCTGATGCGTATCAGCACCATAAATGGTGCGCCAAACCCCCCCAAAACCCCATTTTCTTCCACCCCTTCTCCCTCCTTCTCTCTCCCTCCTCCTCCACAGCCACCACCACCACCACCGGAGCCGCCCAAGGCCGCCTCTCTCCTTGGCCTTCCTCTTCCCCATAGATCCACTCTCTCTCTTCCCTCTTGATCTCTTTCTCTCTCTTTCCCTCATCTCTTCCTCCTCTCTCCTCCGGCCAGCCACCACCACCACGCCCTTCCGGCCAGCCACCACCACCACGACCCCCACCACCCTCATAAGTCCTTTGCTCTATTTTCCCCTTTGTCCTTTCTCTCTCTCTCCCTCATACCCTCTCTCTCTCACCGTGAGCTCTCTCTCTCTCTCCACGGGCGTCACCGGCGCCGTTACCGACTCGTGACCGCCGGGCTTTTGTCGAGTACACTGAAGCTTGAAGCTCTTGCTTAGGACCAGCCGTGATTGTGCTAGAACCGGTGTCGATCGGCGTCGACCCGTTCATCACCCCGGATCAATAAAGCGTAGCGGACAGCCGCTCCCTCCCCAAAGTTGAGGTTATTTCTTTGCTTTCGTCAACCGAGGTAAGAAGGGTCGTATTACCTCTATTTAAAAAGTAAATTCTAGGAGTTTATAGTGGTGACTAGGAATAGGGTAATTAAGGAATAAGTTAATGAGCCTTAGGGTAGCTCCCGCAAATAGAAATGAATTGTTTAGAATGATAAGGGAATCAATGGAATGTGCATAGAATGAGTTCCGGAGTGAATGAATGTGATAGGGTATTAAAAGAGTTAACATGGAATTAAAGTGTAGAAAAACACAAAATAAAATCGAGGGAAATTAGTTAAGGGAAATTAGCGAAGCGTGAGAGTAAAAGAGTATAGAGTGTTTGTAATAGGCGAAGGGTGTAGAATGAGTTAAAACTAAAGGTGAGGAAAAAGAGGAATTAGAGCACAAAAGGAATAAGAAAGCACGGAGTAAACCTAGTTAAGAATGGTCGGGTAGTAACGAAATCGAAACGAAAATGATAAACAATTTCCAAATACAAGAGGGTAATAGGTAAAAGAATTTAGTGAAAGGGTGATAAGACAAATAGAGAGGAATTATAGAAGTAATTAAGAATTCAAAAAGGGGATTAGAATATAACGACCATACTAATGCTAAGTGAAGGTAGATGTAAGTGATAATAATTAATAAAAAGAATAAGGAAAAAGGAAAAAGGAAAAAGGAAGAGAAGAAGAAAAAGAAAAGAAAGAGAAACAGGGAAATAGCTAAGAACTAGTAAAGAGAATTAGAATACACAGTATGCGATCAAGTGTGGTTATGTTAATTAAAAGCAAGAGTATAATTGGTAAAGAGAAACACTTAGTATGCGAAAAATAAAGGAAAGGAACAAGTCAAATAAACAGATAATAGGGGTTAAGGAAGAGTTAAGAAATTAACAGAATTAAAGAGAATTAAGGGACTAAAAGAAAAGAGAAAAGACTAAGAAGGGTTAATAATGAGAAAGAGAATAAATGTTAAATTGCACAGGTGGTTGTATTGACCCTGTGGCCAAATAAAAAGGGTAAATGTCGCAGGTGGTTGTATTGACCCTGTGGCACGGCGCAGGTGGTTGTATTGACCCTGTGGCCTATATAAAATGGTACATGTCACAGGTGGTTGTATTGACCCTGTGGCACGGCGCAGGTGGTTGCATCGACCCTGTGGCCTGATAAAAATGGTAAATGTCACAGGTGGTTGTATTGACCCTGTGGCACGGCGCAGGTGGTTGTATTGACCCTGTGGCCAAATAATAAAAAGGTAAGGGAAGTTTATGTAGATCTCTGTTTGAGGTTACATAAACGAGATGGGTGTATACAGATCACTGTTTGTGGTTGTATACACGTATGCAGATCACTGTTTGTGGTTGCATACGTATGCAGATCACTGTTTGTGGTTGCATACACAGCGTTTGCAGATCACTGTTTGTGGTTGCAAACACGGTGTGTAGATCTCTGTTTGGGGTTACACACGATAGTGTAGTGTAGATCTCTGTTTGAGGTTACACCCAATGGAAAGTGTAGATCTCTGTTTGAGGTTACACATAATGGAAAATGAATAAAGGAAATAAAAATGGAATCGGTAAAGGAATTAAGGGGAGTGAATAATGAACAAGGTAATGGAAAGATTTAGGAAAAGAAAAAGGGATAATGGAAATGAATAGGGACATATTATTTATTAATGGAAAAGGGTAAGGAAAATGGTAAAGGTAAGGAAAAATGAATAACGAAATGGACAATGGAAAATGAAATAAGAAAGTGAACAATGAAAATGATATAGGAACTAAAGGGAATAAATAAGGGTGGTAATTATGGAAATGCTAAGTATACGTGGCTAATGGAAAATGGATAAAGAATGGAAATGAGAGAATGTTAAGAGAACCAAAAATTAAGAGAATGTGAGTATAAGTAAAGGACTAGAAGGGAATAAATTAAATGAATAATGGATGCTAATAATTGTGTAGGCTTGGTTTATTGCTATGCCTCTTTTAGGATTTATCTTTTTAAGTTCTGTGTAATGCTACCCTTCTTACTATATTTTTGCAGGTAACAAAGTGGAGCTTACATGGAATATGGCCGAGCAGGATGTTCATTCCACTACGTGGAAAGTTTATTGGATATTATGAGTGAATAAATATTTAATGTAAATTATAATATGAATTAGTAGCTGACCCTGAAACTTGTATTAATTGGGCACTAGGATCTGTTATGGCTATTAAACTGCTATGGTTTATATTTTAAATATTTCTGGCTGACAGGTTTTAAGAAGAGAAATTTTGGGAAGTCCGGAAAACAGAGGAAACTCTGCCGGATTTTCGTAAAATATTTTAAAGAAATTAAGTTTTAAAAAGGAATTTTCGAACACGAATTTTAATAAAACCTAAAATTTACTAATAAAAGTGAGAGTGTTACAACATTCAAGCAACCATTTAAACCTTTTTTTTATACTAAACCAATATCAATACTGGATTAGTGGTAAACAACCAACGTGGAAATCAATTAAAACGAGCACTTTAGAACTTTACGTATATGAGATTTAGTAATGGAAATAAAAAAAAATAAATTCTGAATATCAGAACTGATAAGTATCAATTTATAATATCTTGGGCAATTTTTTAAATCAAGAGATCAATTGAATATAATTTATAAACCAAAGTTAATTAGAAAATAAAATTAGAGTCAATGATCCTTCAACAAAATAGTAACAGCTAAATAGCGAAAATAAATTAAATTTCAAAACTAACGTAATGATCAAAAGTAAAGTGAAGTCACTTAGTTCAATTTTCAACTCACAAAATCAAATGCTGATATTACTTGACATTGTCAATACCGAATTAAAAGGAAGTGTTCTCGGTTTTAAAAAGAAGTTTAAATCACATTTGCAACTTTCAAATAATTGCACTTCCCTTCAATTTGAAATTAAAGTTAAAGGTTTTAACCTGAATTAACATATGCCGAATATATATCGGACTTCTAATTAATTGATATATTTTTTAGTTTAGGGACAATCCAAACCAACTAAACTACAACTCAATTACTTAGGAACCCAACGCATTAAAAAAAAATATTTTTAAAACTAAGGCCTAACGATTAATTCAATATTATCTCGAATCAAAACAACTAATTAAAATCATTAACAATAATAGTATAATTAAAATCAATACTAAACCATAATACAACTTATTTTTTAAAACAACAATAAAATTCCCAAAACAAATTATCACTATATAAGTGTTACTGATACTAATACTATTACTATTACTATTTTTTTTAACACCAACCGGTACCCGAATATGGTTTACCCAGAATCCGACTTATCAGGTCCGACTCAACTGAGCTCGCACTAAGCGGTAGGGGTCTCCCAGCGGGGTTAACCCATACCCAAAGCTCGAACTCGAGATCAGTTGGTTAAAGGACCAAGTGAACAACCACTTCATCAACCTCACGGTAATTTATTTATAATATAACGTAAACATATCTCCAAATTATTTTTATTATAATATATAGTAGTTGTATTTATGAAATTAATTGAGTGAAACTCACGATTTTCATTCAAAATTAAAAAAAAAAAGTATTTATGGAGCTGTAATTAAGAAAAATAAAGATCTTATTAATGTAATCAAACAAAAAAAAAAGAAATCTACTACTAATAGAATAGAAATTTACTAATAAAAAAAAAATTAATGGGATCATTGAGAAGACCGAAATTAATGGGATCATTGAGAAGACAAATAGGTGAGGAATATTTACAACATTTAAGGAATATTTTCAAGTTGGTTATTATTAATTAATGGTTTTTGTTATGCATTAATGCATAAGTTACAAAAATTTGTATTCCATTAAAAAGTTTCAATTTTAGGTATTATATTATTCTTTTGAATGTAATTATTTTATTCCAAATCAGATTCAAATCTTTTTCAAACAAAAAAAAAAGAAACCTATTACTTATAGAAGAGAAATTTACTAATAGAAGAGAACTTAATGGGATCATTGAGAAGACCGAAATTAATGACATTGAGAAGACCGAAATTAATGGGATCATTGAGAAGACAAGTAGGTGAGAAATATTTACAACATTTAAGGAATATTTTCAAGTTGGTTATTATTAATTAATGGTTTTTGTTATGCATTGATGCATATGTTACGAATATTTGTAATCCATTAAAAAGTTTCAATTTTAGGTATTATATTATTCTTTTGATTGTAATTATTTTATTCCAAATCCAATTCAAATCTTTTTCAAACAAAAAGAACAGAAATATATTACTAATAGAAGAGAAATTTATTAATAGAAGAGAACTTAATAGGATCATTGAGAAGACCGAAATTAATGGGATTATTGCGAAGACAAATAGGAGAGAAATATCTACAACATCTAATACTGAAATTAATGGGATTATTGAGAAGACAAATAGGAGAGAAATATCTACAACATTTAAGACCGAAATTAATGGCATTGAGAAGACCGAAATTAATGGGTTCATTGAGAAGACAAATAGGTGAGAAATATTTACAACATTTAAGGAATATTTTCAAGTTGGTTATTATTAATTAATGGTTTTTTTATGCATTGATGCATAAGTTACGAAAATTTGTGTTCCATTAAAAAGTTTCAATTTTAGGTATTATATTATTCTTTTGAATGTAATTATTTTATTCCAAATCTGATTCAAATCTTTTTCAAACAAAAAAAAAAGAAATCTATTACTAATAGAAGAGTAATTTACTAATAGAAGAGAACTTAATGAGATCATTGAGAAGACCGAAATTAATGGGTTTATTGAGAAGACAAATAGAAGAGAAATATCTACAACATTTAAGACCGAAATTAATGAGATTATTGAGAAGACAAATAGGAGAGAAATATCTACAATATTTAAAACCGAAATTAATGGCATTGAGAAGACCGAAATTAATGGGATCATTGAGAAGACAAATAGGTGAGAAATATTTACAACATGCAAGGAATATTTTCAAGCTGGTTATTATTAATTAATGGTTTTTGTTATGCATTGATGTATAAGTTACGAGAATTTGTATTCCATTAAAAAGTTTCAATTTTAGGTATTATATTATTCTTTTGAATGTAATTATTTTATTCCAAATCTGATTCAAATCTTTTTCAAAAAAAAAAAAGAAATCTATTACAAATAGAAGAGAAATTTACTAATAGAAGAAAATTTAATGAGATCATTGAGAAGACCGAAATTAATGGGTTTATTGAGAAGACAAATAGAAGAGAAATATCTACAACATTTAAGACTGAAATTAATGGGATTATTGAGAAGACAAATAGGAGAAAAATATCTACAATATCTAAAACCGAAATTAATGGCATTGAGAAGACCGAAATTAATGGAATCATTGAGAAGACAAATAGGGGAGAAATATTTACAACATTTAAGGAATATTTTCAAATTGGTTATTATTAATTAATGGTTTTTGTTATGCATTGATGCATAAGTTACGAAAATTTGTATTCCATTAAAAAGTTTCAATTTCGGGTATTATATTATTATTTTGAATGTAATTATTTTATTTCAAATCGGAATCCTAATTTGAGGAGAGAGAGGCTAGGCCTTCTCTCTTCCTCAGTCTTCTTCTCTTCTCTTCTCCGTTTTCCTCTCTTTTGTGATAGCGGTAGAAGGGGAGGGAGAGATCTCTCCCTCCCCTTCCTTTGGTTGGTGTGTGGGTTTTTTCTCTCCCAGTTATATCTGGGTTAAATAAATAAATCTTGCCTTTGTGCAAGTGGTGTGGTTTTTCTTGTCCCAGTTTCATCTGGGTTTTGTTTTTGTGTGTTTGAGTATAGGAAGACTTTTTTGTTTGTCTAGATCTGATGACCTTCCTATCTTCTCCAATAACTAGAAGACTGATATTCGGGACAGCTTTTCCCTTCCAGATCTCTGTCTTCTCTTCTGTCCAGTGACTCTACCTCCTCAGATCTGAGATTCTGTTGCTGAACTGTGCGTACTTCCAGCATTGATGAGATAGTTATCTTGGAAACAAAGACTGTTGAATCTCTTGTTAGAGTTCGAAGCTGGATGTTGATGATGATCCTGATCCAAAGAGAGTTTGCTGTTATGGCTGAGTATCTAGTCTTTTTTAGCAATTTTTATTATATGGAAAATATGTGCTTTGTTATTGTACTGTTGGATCTACTTGTACTATTTTCTGTTATGGAATGAATTACATATTTTCCTTTTAAAAAAAATTTTTTATTTCAAATCTGATTCAAATCTTTTTCAAACAAAAAAAAAATAAATCTATTACGAGAAGACCGAAATTAATTGGATCATTGAGAAGACAAATAGGAGAGAAATATCAACAACATTTAAAGAATATTTTCAAGTTGATTATTATTAATGAATGATTTTTGTTATGCATTGATGCATAAGTTACGAAAATTGTTAAAAAAAGAGTTTTTAATAATCTTGGGTTGAGAATAGGAATCTAAAAAGGGATAAACTTTATTTTCTTGAAAAAATCAAAAGATTATGGGTTTTTAGGATTGAAGTTAAGAAAACTAAAAAAAATTAGTTAAAATGCTTCATTTGTCTTAAAAAAATAAAAAATTACAAAAATAAAAAATCATGAAAATTATCTAACAAATCAACAAATTCTAAAACAACCAAATTAAGTTGGTGAAGGAAAGTTTTGTCACTTGACATGTTTTAATTATGTTTTAATTTGAATTTCTTTAGAATTTGGTTATTTTTAAAATATAAAATTTAAGTCATGATAATAAATTTTAATCAATTGTTTGTTAATCAAATTTAAGTCATGATATGAAACTTTTAATAATTTCATGTTTAAATTAGGGGCTTCGCGTAATGGCCCCGTGCATCGCACGGGCTTGCTTACTAATTACATGCAATTTCAAATTCGGTAACTTGATAAGAAACAACAAATTCAAATTCAAATTTTAAATTTTAAATGTGATTAAAAAAATTCATCATTTCAAATCAATTATAAATAATAGTTTACAACTTAAAGTTGAATTAAAACTACATCCAAAAATAAAAATGGCAGATCTAACATTTTTCTTTTGGGGGGTGGGGTGGGTTGCAAGGTAAGGTGTAACAGTCCGATTTTCACTTCCGAAAAATTACCATTTATTTCTTATTAAATTGCTAAAAATGAGGCCAATTTTTTTTTTGAAACATAATTATGAAAACATTGTCGATGAATACTTTACCCTTAACTGAAAATCGAGTTGTCACTAAGTTACTTATTCACTTAACTGAATTGCGGAAACATTCATCATTATAAAATAACTTCACTTGAGTTCATTACTGTTCAAGATAGTACATCAAAAAGATTCTTACAACTTCAACAAGGGTCCATCATCAAGTTCTTTAAAATAGAAAGTACGACATAAGACATAATTAAAATAAGCTGAATTACATAAACAGTTTCAGTACTCAGGTAATCCTCGGCAACAAAACACAGATCCTAGACTCTAGAGACAGCACACCACCGCGATTAAGCTCCGGACACATCACTCCTCCTTTGAATCCACAGCATCGGACTCTTGACCAACCTCATCCACCAGATCCATCACCTCATCCGACCATTCCATAGGGTTCTCCTCCTCCTCCGGTGTTACCACAGGGTTCGGTATCTGATCCTCTTCCACGGGTTCGGGGCGAACTAGCTACCAAAGGTGCGGGTTGACCAACGTTCTCGTAATGCTCTCTTGGTCCACCATCTTGATAATCTTGGAGTGTAATTTGTCCCACGTGCACAACCATCACAGTCCCTCTCAAAACATGTCTCAGATCATCGAACTCTAGTCGAGTATCACCTCTCCATATCCATCCATAAGGCGTGACTTCCTACACTCCCCCTGCAGGGGCCACATGTGGATTGCTACACGATTGGCCATCTAACCGTTACAATATTAGCATTTACCGATACGACAACGAGATAGGAGAGAGTCAGCATTCCGAATGACCACTTACGTCGACGGTGTAGGCTCACAATAGGCCCAATGCCAAGATAAAACAAGACAACATACAAGCAGAATAGTATACAATAACAGTAATCATATAGCAAATAATAACAACATAATAGTAACATAGAAATTATCTTCAACAAAGGATACAATTCATCAATACCAATAACACATATCATTCCATGTCTCAATAAGCTTGATATCACATCATGTTCATTCTTTGATTACTTGTAACACCTACATTATACTGCCCTTAATTACCCATTAATCAAAATAGAGAAGTCAAAATTTCCTTTTTAATTATTAAAAATCTTCCGTCAAACGGACGGAGTTTCCTTTATTTTTCGGACTTTTCCAAAAATTATAATTTTCCTGCAACCTGATAAACATATTCATTTTCAACAACCAGAAGCCAACAGGGCTATCAACAACACATAATCAAAAATCAGTGCTATATCGCACACCACATCGCATCAGAACTAAAATAAATTATTTACAACCGAAAAATCTATAATTCCCCTTATCTAACTTACACTCCACGGAGTGGAGTGTGCACCTGCTCGGCCAATAATCGTGTAAGCTCAAATCTCGGTACTTGGAAAAATGGTAAGGAGGTGAGCATTACACATAAAGTAGGAATAACAGTTTCTGATATGACATAATAACCGACTAAGTCAAACACACTTAATTCACATAATTCACATAATCATCTAATCATCCATATCATGCTCACATGCACATCATAAACAAGTTATCATTTTTCACATTCTATTCACTTAACATTTTCCTTATTTCCATAATTCTTTCCTCTCTTATTTCTCATGTTTTATCATATCTTTCATATTCTTGTAGATTATTGTAAACTTTTCATCTTTTCGTGGACTATCCGATTCGCGCTACATCGCAGTCGGATTCCACACATTTCATCTTTTCGTGGACTATCCGATTCGCGCCACATCGCAGTCGGATTCCACACATTTCTATGCACACGGTCCGATTCGGGCCACATCGCAGTCGGCCGCGCGTATGATCCGATTCGCGCCACATCGCAGTCGGATTGCACAAAGTAAGGGGGTTAACTCCTTTGACGCGGACTCGTCCGATTCGCGCCACATCGCAGTCGGACACCGATTCGCGTACTATCGCAGTCGGCCGCAAGGGAGCACCTGGTAATCCTTTGACGTGGACTCATCCGATTCGCGCCACATCGCAGTCGGATACCGGTTCGCGCACAATCGCAGTCGGCCACAAGGGATTACCATATAATCTTTTCGTGGACTATCCGATTCGCGCCACATCGCAGTCGGATTCCACACATAAAAATATATATATTACTCTGGTTGTGGATTATCCGATTCGCGCCACATCGCAGTCGGATTCCACACATCTTCATATCATATTCTTTATTAAGTACTTCTCTCAACCATATTATTGGTTTGATTAACTCTTATTCATTTATCTTTCTCTTTTCTCATCAATTATTTATTAAATACTTATACATTTCATGAGTCCATATTCAATATATCATTCTTTAACATCATTCAATCACTTAGCAAATATAAGTACATATAACACATAATAACGCATAACATCATCATACAACATATGCACATATTCACAAATATACCCCTAATCTCAAATATACACAACTTCACAAGTATGCACATTTAACACATAATCTCATCATTAATAAATTCACATTCCAATTTATTTTCCCTAATTATTTACTTAATTTCCTAAGTTCAAATTATCAGCTTTACCAACTACTCTAAAGTGCAAAAATCTCAAAACTAACAACAAACTCTTAGCAAGCACTATATACATACTAGAAACCGATCCCTAAAGTAAGGTAACACTCACTCCTTACCTTGCTTTTCCAAAGACATGCTCCTTTTTGTGCGATAGAGACCAAACATCTCAAAGTCCAGTCCTTATGCGCAGCGATAGGTTCCAAGGCTCCTTCATCGTCTAATCATATTATATAAAATATAGAATCATCAAAATAACGAACTAAGGATCAATCAAACGCGATAAGAAGACGATTACTTAAACCTTGATTGAAAATATTATAAAAACATAGTTTTCCGTTGTACGAAATAAGTTAACAAGGTATTAAAATAGGGATCTTTCGGTGTTCCGTAAAAGCGAGTTTTAGGAATAATTCAGCAAGCTAGTAGCAACGTTAAAATACTTGATTATAGTTCATGAGCTAAAGTTACCCAATATTAAAATTATGAGCCAAAGTCTTCACAAAATAGTATAGTTTCTTATTGGAAAGAGATTAACTTTCAAACTAACATAAGCATTAAAATACGTTAGGGTCAAGTACTTTTAACTTCGTCTTCTGAAAATAAATGCTAGTATTGCTCGAAAATGACAATTCTTTATCGAAAACACTTTAACTATCAAAATTACATGTTTATTAAAAATAATTAAAAATTACCTAGCTTTAATCACTATTCGAAAGGTCGAATGTTTATGATACTTGACGCTATAAATTCAAAACTGAAAGAGGGCTTCCCTTGTTCAAGAATAAGTTAAAATCATGTTTTCCAAGCCCAAATAACTACACTCCCTTTCAGTTCAAATTTTAAGCCCAAAGTATTAACCTGAATTAACGTATGCCGAATACATCAGATTTTTAATTAATCGGTGTATTGTTTAGTTTAAGGACAATTCAACCTCACTAAACAATAACTCAATTACTTAGGGACCTGACACAATTAGAAGAATACTTTTAAAACTCATCGTCCGACATATCGGTCAACTTGATATAATACAAATCAGATTAACTAATTAAAATCCTTATCAATACTAGTATAAATAGTAAAATTGAAACTTAATACTAAATCCAAATACCATTTATATATTTTCTAAAACAACAATAACATTTCAAAATAATTAAACAAATAGATAATTATTACTAATATTATTATAATTAGTATTATCATTATTAAAACACAATATAGAGTAATTAAAAGGGTATTAGAGATTTACCCTCAAAGATGGTTTTGAAGGCCGGTTCGGTTGATCCGGTTCAAGGCACAACGGAGGGCTGATCACGGTAACGATGACGGTGACGGTGATACCGGCGTCGGTGGCGATCCTTAGCAGCAGCAACACGCACTGGAGAGAGGAAAGAAGTGGTGGCGGTGTGGCTTGACCAACAGAGGCAGCGAGCGGCGGCGAATCGCGACCCCGGTGGAAGCAAGTCGGGAACCGCGCCTGGGGAGAGGGAGAACGCGCGACTTCGACGGCGAGGGAGGACGCGTGGTGGCTAGCGAGTTGTCATGGCGGCGGAGAGCTTCGTGGTTGGGTTTGCGGCTGAAGAAGGCGATGGTCACCGAATGAATGTTGATGGCGGGGGCGGTGACCGGATCATGGTGGGAGGAGAACGGCTGGGAGAGAGAAAACATGAGGGAGAGAGAGCGGGACTGAGAGAGGAAAATGGGTCAGGGAGAGAGATGGGAACTAGAGAGAGACCTTGATTGGAGGGAAGTGGGTTACCAAGAGAAGAAGAAGAACTTGAAGAAGGGAGTCTGGGGAGGTGCGGCGGCTGCAACACAAGAAGGAGAAGTAGATAGAGTTTTTGGCCTCTCCCACAGCGCACACACGATTTCTTCTTTCCCTCTTCTTTTTTTTTCAACACATACTCACACATATATTTACTTATTCTTTCCCCCTTCTTCTTTCCCCCTCTCTTGATGAAGAAACGTTTATTTTCATTTATAATTTTAGTAAGATTTGTACTCGTAAGAATTATCTTATACTTTAAAGTATTTATATATATTTCCACTAAATAATTTGTATTAAATTCCGAAAGCAGGCTTTGAAAATCAAGTCTTATCTTTCAAAAGAATTACCTCCATCTAACTCCGTGAGGATTTAGATGAAGGATGGTAGAAAAACTCAAGATTATCAAGCTCAAGGAAAAAGGAAATGTGTTTTTAGTTAGAAAATTTACCTTGGTACATATTCAAAAATTGGGACAGTTACATTTCCTTGGGTTTCGAGTTTGAAAGCTAAGTTTCATTCCGAGTTGATTGGTGTCGCATATAGGGGGTTCCTATTTAATTGGCGTGTGGCTTGATTAAAGAATGAGTTAATTCACCGCTCGATTACTTAGGAATCCCTGCTTTCCTTACTACCTTCTAAAAAAATAATTTGTCGTGCGACTTAACAATTAACTTGGAATGATTCTGGTGCAGTTCAAAACATTGAAATTCACTTTAAATACTATTATACTTAAAAATCAAATGACTCCTAATATCAACACTATTTCATAACAAAGTTTTTCAAAAGTTTTCGTGCCAAAACAAGTTCATTTCACAGGTTACCATGAAAATAATTCGATAATCTATATCTAGTATGGAAATTCAAAAGAAGTCTACGCTTTACCGAAAGCACATCTACGAGTTTAAATCCAAGGTAAGCACCTAAGGTTGACTCTTTTCCGCTGCGCTACTCTGATTAAAAAAAAGGTTAGGACATGTGGGATGGGACCTAATAAACGACCCTTTCTCCTCCTAAGTTTGGGACATTACAAAATTCCAAAATGCTTACTGAAACTTAAGGACAAGATGATTATATCTCCCAATAGATGTACACTTTGAGGTGATCAGTCTCAAACATACACCATATCAGCGATAAAACCATTCTCATTTCACTTAAGTTTTGGGTTAAGTGACCCTTAGAAAATTTTTCTGATTTCACTTCAGTTTCAAAAATACCGAAGTCTTGGTTTGAGTTGTCACGTTTAGAATGGGCTCACTTGGTCCGAGACTAAAGATTACGTCCTCTGGGTGAGGTAGCAACTTAGTGCTCTAGCTCGTTGGGGTATTGTCTTTCCTTAGTCCCGTCATTCGTCCACTTCTAAATATGACCCTTTTTTTTCACAAGATTTCGGGTTTGGTTGATAATTGTTAATAACTTAAACAAAATTTAAAAGAAAGCTCAAAAACTCACTATACTTCTCATATAGCTTAAGCTAACTTAAAAGAAATCTTAAATACTCACTATGCTATAATTAGCAATCATTCCTATTATGTCTCTAGCAATACTCAACTAAGTCATAAATTAATCTGTTACTAATTACAAGTTACTCGCTTGGTGAGTAACACAATAGGAGTTGTGAGTCCACACTCCATAGGCCGAGGAGAAACCGCTCTGATACCATAAATGTAACACCTACACTATACTGCCCTTAATTACCCATTAATCAAAATAGAGAAGTTAAAATTTCCTTTTTAATTATTAAAAATCTTCCATCAAACGGACGGAGTTTCCTCTATTTTTCGGACTTTTCCAAAAATTATAATTTTCCTTTAACCTGATAAACATATTCATTTTCAACAACCAGAAGCCAACAGGACTATCAACAACACATAATAAAAAATTAGTGCTATATCGCACACCACATCGCATCAGAACTAAAATAAATTATTTACAAAAGAAAAATTTATAATTCCCCTTATCTAACTTACACTCCACGGAGTGGAGTGTGCACCTTCTCGGCCAATAATCGTGTAAGCTCAAATCTCGGTACCTGTAACATCCTACCTTTTTATAATAAAGTTTAATATAAGAAATAGTGAGTCTTATAAAAATTTTGACAGGGTTTCCTTTAAAAATGGATCTTTCCCTTATAATTCAATATACCTGTCAGATTTTCCAGAGATTATTTATTTACATAAAACAGATATTACAACTTCCTCGGTATAAAAGAGTAATCTTTGTACAATAATTAATAATTGGAATTTGAATCAAATATATTTAAATACTCTATATATAACATAATTAGTTTGCTACATATGATTACAGTTCCTAATGGTTGCATCATCGTGACCCTTAGGTCATGTTTAGATATTACACTCCGTCATTGGAGTGTAAAGCTCCCCGGTGGCGGAATATCCAAATTATCTCCATTGTGAGTACCTAAAAATGTCAACTAAGAGGGTGAGACATTTAAACAGAAATTAAAGAAAACACATAATAACAATAATAGAATATAAGTATATACACATCACACCAATATATGATTCCATATAGATAGAGTTTCCATATGTTTTCCATATTATAATCCAAAATGCACAAATGCATATGATGCAATGCAACTCCATAATCCATAATAATCCATATACCCTTTTCCATTGGTTTCCATTTATCCATATGCCCATAATTCCATATTTCCATATTTCCATATTCCTCACATCGCCCTCCACACAATTGGGAAAAATCAACTAGGAGTAAGTGTTCCCAACCAATGCTTGCACAGTACTTCACGTGACCGTCCTTCGTACAATTTGGGTTGTTTATCCAAATTGGCTATAGCGGGAACCACTTTGCACTAGTCATGATGTGTATAAGTGACCGATAAAAACTATTATAGTGTGCACAGGACCAATCCCCGACTTATCCAGTACTTCACGTGACCGTCCTTCGTACTGGCTTAGGTCCCCTGGTAGATCAAAGTCCTCTACAATAGTTTTCCGCGATTGTTTCAATAACACAATCTAGTCACTACGACACTCTCGTCCGTCGATTCTATGAACCTTCACGTACCCGTCCTTCAGTCCATAGAATGTTCTCGTATCTTTCCCAATTCCGAATGTCCTTCCTCACTTCTTGATGCACGTATTTCTACTCATTTTTATATAAATTGAATAGCCAAGCCTTTATATAGTTATATTCCTTTTTAGATATCCTTTAGCTTAGAGTGTTTGTCCATGATAATGCAATAATTACCATTTATAGGCACAATTCCATGATAGTAATAATATCAATCATAGTCTATGCATATCACTCAAATTCATAACATATATTCAATTATCCAAACATAGAACCAAACATAATCAACAACCAATCACTTTAACATAAAACCCTAGTGTAAGAAACCACACATAACTCATGCAAATTACAAAACCAATTATGTATATAGTTATATTTCTATGATTATCACTATATCCTTTCTCTAATTTAAGCCAAATGTCTCCCCCCTTACCTTTTGGAGAGCAAGAACCAAATTGGGGTTTTGATGGAGCATCCCCACCAAGCTCTAATCCATGCCTCTTAGCTTCCTATTCCTTGCTCTTAATCACTTCCTAAGCTCCCTTGCATGATTAGAAGACCCTATGCCACGGATTGCACAGATTGGGGTTTGATAAGGAATTGGGATTTCATGAGAAAGAGGAAGTAATATGTGTTTTTGGAGAGGGAAATTCATGGGGAATTGATTTGGAAGTGATTTGCGGCACTAATTTATGATAACTTTGAGTAATTATGGTGATTGGAAGGATTTAGGGTTGAGAAGGGAAGAGAGCCGTGGAAGAGGAGGGAAGAAATGGTGAAGAATGAATGAAATTCATGTTTACTGCCTTAAATTTGGTGCTGCAGGGTCGTGGATATCGATGTCCACCCCCTGGATATCGATGTCCAACATCTATATCCCTATGTTGGATATAGATGTCCAATGTTAAAAATGACAGCACCTTCCACACTTCAAATGGTCATAACTTCTTCGTTAACCGTTGGATCTTGCTCAAATTTTGAGACAAGCTTCCTAAGACACTACCCTTAACATCCAACGGTGGGTTTTGGGTTTTGAGTTCTAAATATTTAAATCCTAATTTTTCTCCCTATTTAGAAACTTTAACTATTCTCTAGCTATTCTTGGTTCTAAAATCTATCACTTGGTTCTTCCTACCATTCTTCACCTCTTAAGTCTACTAATCTCCTAATTAAACTTGGAAATTAAATTAGGGATGTTACAATTCTCCCCCAATTACTGGAATTTCGTCCCCGAAATTCCGTTCAATTCCGTCACATGGAGAATCATCCCAACTAAAAGGGTGCTAAACTATTATACTGGCTGAACTTTGATTCTACTCCCCCACTTAGAATCAGCATACTCTTTTGCATTGGTACGCCACAGACTCTTTCATTCAATAGGGAATACCAATCATGGTTCGCTATGGTGGGTTTCAAAGCGATAAAACTCTAAGGTTTCCAAGGTTTACTCTTTAGACAATTAAACATTTCAAGAGTCTGACTAAGGAGACTCTCAATTGGCCTTAAGTTCTAAGATAATATGCGATTAAAAATTTATCGACTGTCGTATCTTGGACGACCCAATCTACTTCTATATTCTACCTACATGGCAGCATTTAAAGGGATCTAATCATAATTAACCTAAGGATACTCTTAAGTCCTAGCAAAACACATACATTGTCAAACAACAATTAGAATATATATAACAATCAAAGTTCAAACATGCACATCAACATTTCACATCAACATCTAATTGCAAACTCTAACTTAGGCAGTCCCTATATCCTTCCAACCTAATCCTGATCTACTTGAGTCAATCTAAAATTCAGGTCTATATCTACACACACATTTGACATTAATCAAGTATTCCAGAGATTTGCTCAAAAAGAGTTTTTTTTTTTTTGAAAGATAATAAGGTTTCCATGATTTGTTTACAAACCAAATCAGAAATCACGTAACTGCATTGAAAAACATTTTCGAAAACAAGGATTGATTCTATTCCAAAATGTCGTACAAGTTTTTCAAGTAACGTCCCTTTGCATAAAAGAATTATAAAAGTAAATTTTCAGCTGAGTTGGAGTTTGTTAGATTCAACTGTGGTTCTTCAACCATTTTGTTAAAATATGAAAACAGTAAAAGTTAAACCTTCATCACATTTTCTTAAAAAAAAATAGGAAACAAACTCCAAGGAACCTCGAAATTCCAAAGGAACTAAATTTGTACTTAGCCTCAATGGTTGTGTAAAAGTTTCAAACTAAGCGGAGCACATTAAGTTTAATTTTTATCCTGTGTTCCCAACATAAGAAATATCGGAACCGACAGGTCTGTTTACAAAAGAAAATATCACATTTATTATAAAAGGTTAACTGGCTCCAAGCAGTTTGAAATTTCATTTAAAACTTTTGATTCAACTTTTTAAGACTTGCACAACATTTCCAATTCATTTCAATTCTCCCTAAGCCCAAAACTCAGTTTTTCATTGTATTTAAAAACCCGGATTTCCCAATAGACAAAAATTCATGAGCACCACACATAATCTAGGAATTAGCACATGCTCCCTAGGCAATCAAACATACTCATGTGAATTCAATGCTCCTAATTAGGTGGATTATGTTTTGATGATGACAAAATAATTAACAAATCATGCCTTGAAGATATTGCAACATCAACATCAACAAGAAGTCAAGAAAAGAAGACAAGTGCCCAATCATTCTCAATCAAATATTAATTGTAAATTTCTAATTTATGTTGAGAGTGGTTGAGAGTGGGTAGAAATAGTTAGTCTCTTCTAGGAATAAATTTTTATATGTTTATTAAGTTGAGATTGACCAAAAATTAATACTTGAGAGGAAAAATAAAATTGAAAAATAATTTTTCCCATATCTGATCAAAATACTCGAGTATTTTGATAAAGACTCGAGTATATACTCGAGTATTTATAGAAAAACTCGAGTATTTGTGCCAGGTCAGCAAATATGACCGTTAGTCTGGTTCGTGCACCAATTCACTCGTGACCGACCAAAAAGACTCGAGTATTTACCAAAAGACTCGAGTATTTTTGTCCAGTCAGCAAAAATGAACGTTGGAGAGACTCAAAAACCCAATTGAGGGCATTTGAGTCTCATCCAACCCAAGAGAGCAATTCAGAACCTGATTGTAAAATTTCTCTTTGAATTTGTGCAAGAACAAACAAGACAACAAGATCATATTGATTCAAGCTTTCTTAATTTCCTCTTCTCAAGTGTTAATTCCCAAAAAGCTCAACTTCTCACTCATATTGTCATTTTATTCCAAGTTGAGTTTTAGGCCTCAATTCTTACATTGAGCTGTGCTTATTTGTGCTAATCCATTGTGAGATTAGTAATACACATACAAAAAGCTTGATTATTCAAAGTCTTGGATTGTTCCCAAGCAAACCCTAAGTGGCTTAGGGTGTTGGAAGTCTTGAGAGGTTCTCAAGCACAAGACTAGGAGGTTCCTAGCCCGGTGGAGTTTCTTGAAGGGAGTTCAAGGAAGCTTTGTGAAGAGTTCTTCAATCACCGGAATCAAATTGGGGTAGAAATCAAGAGTTTGGTACACTCTTGAAAGGGTTAGGTTGAGTGAGGCCATTCTCAAGCAATCCTTTGTAATTTCTAACAATTTGATTATTAGTAGAAACTCCTAAGTGATTGGGAGGACTGGATGTAGCTCATTGTTGGAGTGAACCAGGATAAAATTGCTTGAGTGTTGGTTTATTGCTTTTAATCTACTTTCTAGCTCAATAGACTTAAGTCATTTCAATCAATTTGGATTTATACAATTAGGTAGCAAGTTCAAGGAATCTTTGTGTTTAAAAGTTATTTAGATTGCTTGCTATTCTGTTGGATAAGTTCCTGTTTATTATTGAATTGATTTGAGTTAAATTGTTGAATTTTCGTTTCTGGTTTTTCTGCTATCTGATAGGAAAAACTCGAATATTTCAGAAAAGACTCGAGTTGTTCATCACTGAAAAACTCGAGTATTTCACAAAAGACTCGAGTCTTATGTGTCTGATTCCAGAAAATTCAGTCTTAGCTCCATTCTTCAATTATCAATCGAAATATTTGGTATTAGTGCTTCAAATACTATTCACCCCCCTCTAGTATTTGCTTAGCCCGCTTGTTGGTTTCCAACAACTCATTCATCATTTAATTACAAGCATAAACATGCATTACCAAACAATTCCTAGGGTTCGCTTTCTCTATTTGCCTGACCTAATGATGACTATTCATCACTAGTTTAGATTCTAAGGAAATTGAGATAAACATCTAACTCCCAGAAGTTAGGAATCTATCTATTAGAATGGCACACATCAGACATTCATTACAACTACGCATTCAAGTAAACAAAATTTTAAACAATCAACTTTTTAATCAATTCAGATGTAAATTTTAGATTTTGATAGAAAAATTTAGGGTGGTGATATCGATATCCTCTTGTGCATATCGATAGGCACAATCGATATCTCCGGCTGGATATCGATATCCACTATTGAATTTCTGCATACTGATTGGAGTTTTGAAATACCAAATCTATTCCTATGGCAAGTTAAAAAAATTCAGTAACAACAATCATCATGTATGGGGTTAAAGTAAAATAAATGCAATCCCCATATTATAAAAGTACTTATACCCTTTATAAATCAATGTGGGGTTCTAGAAAATCAGTTATGCAATTATGGATTCATGAAAACAAGATAACCTATTAAAATACATGTACGCATTCCTTAAGTTATGAAAATCGGAGTGGCATACAAGAAAACATTTACAATAGTATGTCGATGGAATCAAAACTTTTGAAAATTCTTCTCTTGACGGAAAACTTTTGAGTTCGGGTAAAGACTTAATAAAAGACTTAATCATCCAAGTTAGTTGGTACATTACAATCTTGAGATTTTTCCTTGTAAAATGACTTGGATAAAACTTTGAAAACAACTTTGCAAATTAAGGCATATGTCCTTGAAAAGTGATATCTCCATCTAACTTCGGAAAAGTTTAAATGAAAGAGTATAAACTTACTTAGGATTAGCAAACTCACGTAAAAAGGAAATGCTCTTGAAGTAGAAAATTTATTTTAATTCGTTTTCAAATGTTGGAACGATCACATTCCCTTTTTATTTTGAGCTTGAAAGCTAAGTTTCATTCCAAATTGATTGGTATCGTATGTATAAGGATTCCTATTTAATCGGCGTATAACTTAAATAAGACAACGAATTAATTCACCACCGATTAGTTAGAAATCCTCAAAATCTCATCATACAACAAAGCACTCAATTTGGAAGGATTCCAAATTCTATTCAAAATAATGAAATTCATTTTAAAACATTGAAATTCATCTGAAATACTATCAGGTTTCACATCAACTAATTCCCAACATTATACCACTACCCTTTGGAAATCAAATGATCTCCTCATAATAGCACAATTCCGTAAAAAGGTTTTCGAAATAGTTTTCGTACTTAAAACAGGTTCAACATTCACAAATAATAATCAACATTGTCAAAAGCACAATTAATCATTTAGGCAAACACACGACAACACATAGCATCACACATTATATGTATATCAAACATATATCCTAATTCAATGCAACCACTTAGAGTTTCAAGCATCTAATTGCTTAAACCTGAGACTAACACTACATCCTCTCTTGAGGTTTCTGACATTCTAGTCTATGTCTACAAATTCTAGCACTATCATAGCTAACTCAAATGCTTGAACTAGATAGACTCCTATCTCCCTACAAAATAACTCCTACAACCCTTACCATACTTACAACACTTCCGCTGCGCAACTCTGCTACGACTTCTATACCTTCTAACACCCTTCCTAATCTTAGGCCTAGGAAATAGATCTAACAATTATTTCATTGGATTCAAGGACTCAATGATATCATCTATCAATAAATACAAAATACGAGGGATCCGTCTCGATTCTGCATTGCATTGAAGACAAAATCATTTTCGTACCACCTGAGTTCCAATCGAATAAAAGATGACTCATCCTCAATTCAAAATAAAACTTTAAAATTTCCTTTAAAGAAAAATTTCAATTCCTTGTCATATTTGAAATAGACATGATTAATTCAAAACTAAGAGTTAGTCCTTCCCGTTGGGGTAGCAATTTCATGCTCTGACCCGTTGGGAGTTTTCCTTTCCCTTAGTCTCTACTTTCTGTCCATTTCTAAATACAACAAAGTTACACTTTGAAAAATTGAGCTAACCCACTTTGAAATTGAAGATATAACCCTATGATTACCAAACTATGACTCACCCTACTAAACTATACCCATTCCAACTAATAATGCATGCATATAACACTAAAGTGCACTACTTAGCCAACTATCTATTAGTTACTCTCATGTGGAGTAACTCTTTGGGAGTAGGAAAATCCATACTCCACAGCCGAGGATTGCAACCATTGCTCTGATACCATAATGTAACATCCTACCTTTTTATAATAAAGTTTAATATAAGAAATAGTGAGTCTTATAAAAATTTTGACAGGGTTTCCTTTAAAAATGGATCTTTCCCTTATAATTCAATATACCTATCAGATTTTCCAGAGATTATTTATTTACATAAAACAGATATTACAACTTCCTCGGTATAAAAGAGTAATCTTTGTACAATAATTAATAATTGGAATTTGAATCAAATATATTTAAATACTCTATATATAACATAATTAGTTTGCTACATATGATTACAGTTCCTAATGGTTGCATCATTGTGACCCTTAGGTCATGTTTAGATATTACACTCCGTCATTGGAGTGTAAAGCTCCCCGGTGGCGGAATATCCAAATTATCTCCATTGTGGGTACCTAAAAATGTCAACTAAGAGGGTGAGACATTTAAACAGAAATTAAAGAAAACACATAATAACAATAATAGAATATAAGTATATACACATCACACCAATATATGATTCCATATAGATAGAGTTTCCATATATTTTCCATATTATAATCCAAAATGCACAAATGCATATGATGCAATGCAACTCCATAATCCATAATAATCCATATACCCTTTTCCATTGGTTTCCATTTATCCATATGCCCATAATTCCATATTTCCATATTTCCATATTCCTCACATCGCCCTCCACACAATTGGGAAAAATCAACTAGGAGTAAGTGTTCCCCAACCAATGCTTGCACAGTACTTCACGTGACCGTCCTTCGTACAATTTGGGTTGTTTACCCAAATTGGCTATAGCGGGAACCACTTTGCACTAGTCATGATGTGTATAAGTGACCGATAAAAACTATTATAGTGTGCACAGGACCAATCCCCGACTTATCCAGTACTTCACGTGACCGTCCTTCGTACTGGCTTAGGTCCCCTGGTAGATCAAAGTCCTCTACAATAGTTTTCCGCGATTGTTTCAATAACACAATCTAGTCACTACGACACTCTCGTCCGTCGATTCTATGAACCTTCACGTACCCGTCCTTCAGTCCATAGAATGTTCTCGTATCTTTCCCAATTCTGAACGTCCTTCCTCACTTCTTGATGCACGTGTTTCTACTCATTTTTATATAAATTGAATAGCCAAGCCTTTATATAGTTATATTCCTTTTTACATATCCTCTAGCTTAGGGTGTTTGTCCATGATAATGCAATAATTACCATTTATAGGCACAATTCCATGATAGTAATAATATCAATCATAGTCTATGCGTATCACTCAAATTCATAACATATATTCAATTATCCAAACATAGAACCAAACATAATCAACAACCAATCACTTTAACATAAAACCCTAGTGTAAGAAACCACACATAACTCATGCAAATTACAAAACCAATTATGTATATAGTTATATTTCTATGATTATCACTATATCCTTTCTCTAATTTAAGCCAAATGTCTCCCCCCTTACCTTTTGGAGAGCAAGAACCAAATTGGGGTTTTGATGGAGCATCCCCACCAAGCTCTAATCCATGCCTCTTAGCTTCCTATTCCTTGCTCTTAATCACTTCCTAAGCTCCCTTGCATGATTAGAAGACCCTATGCCACGGATTGCACAGATTGGGGTTTGATAGGGAATTGGGATTTCATGAGAAAGAGGAAGTAATATGTGTTTTTGGAGAGGGAAATTCATGGGGAATTGATTTGGAAGTGATTTGTGGCACTAATTTATGATAACTTTGAGTAATTATGGTGATTGGAAGGATTTAGGGTTGAGAAGGGAAGAGAGCCGTGGAAGAGGAGGGAAGAAATGGTGAAGAATGAATGAAATTCGTGTTTACTGCCTTAAATTTGGTGCTGCAAGGTCATGGATATCGATGTCCACCCCCTGGATATCGATGTCCAACATCTATATCCCTATGTTGGATATAGATGTCCAATGTTAAAAATGACAGCACCTTCCACACTTCAAATGGTCATAACTTCTTTGTTAACCGTTGGATCTTGCTCAAATTTTGAGACAAGCTTCCTAAGACACTAACCTTAACATCCAACGGTGGGTTTTGGGTTTTGAGCACTAAATATTTAAATCCTAATTTTTCTCCCTATTTAGAAACTTTAACTATTCTCTAGCTATTCTTGGTTCTAACATCTATCACTTGGTTCTTCCTACCATTCTTCACCTCTTAAGTCTACTAATCTCCTAATTAAACTTGGAAATTAAATTAGGGATGTTACAGTACCTGGAAAAATGGTAAGGAGGTGAGCATTACACATAAAGTAGGAATAGCAATTTCTGATATGACATAATAACCTACTAAGCCAAACACACTTAATTCACATAATTCACATAATCATCTAATCATCCATATCATGCTCACATGCACATCATAAACAAGTTATCATTTTTCACATTCTATTCACTTAACATTTTCCTTATTTTCATAATTCTTTCCTCTCTTATTTCTCATGTTTTATCATATCTTTCATATTCTTGTAGATTATTGTAAACTTTTCATCTTTTCGTGGACTATACGATTCGCGCCACATCGCAGTCGGATTCCACACATTTCATATTTTCGTGGACTATCCGATTCGTGCCACATCGCAGTCGGATTCCACACATTTCATCTCTTCGTGGACTATCCGATTCGTGCCACATCGCAGTCGGATTCCACACATTTGATCTTTTCGTGGACTATCCGATTCGCGCCACAATGCAGTCGGATTCCACACATTTCATCTTTTCGTGGATTATCCGATTCGCGCCACATCGCAGTCGGATTCCACACATTTCATCTTTTCGTGGACTATCCGATTCGCGCCACATCGCAGTCGGATTCCACACATTTCATCTTTTCGTGGACTATCCGATTCGCGCCACATCGCAGTCGGATTCCACACATTTCTATGCACACGATCCGATTCGCGCCACATCACAGTGGGAGCGTACGATCCGATTCGCGCCACATCGCAGTCGGATTGCACAAAGTAAGGGGGGTAACTCGTTTGACGCGGACTCGTCTGATTCGCGCCACATAGCAGTCGGACACCGATTCGCGTACTATCGCAATCGGCGCAAGGGAGCACCTAGTAATCCTTTGACGTGGACTCATCCGATTCGCGCCACATCGCAGTCGGATACCGGTTCGCGCACAATCGCAGTCGGCCACAAGGGATTACCATATAATCTTTTCGTGGACTATCCGATTCGCGCCACATCGCAGTCGGATTCCACACATAAAAATATATATATTACTCTGGTTGTGGATTATCCGATTCGCGCCACATCGCAGTCGGATTCCACACATCTTCATATCATATTCTTTATTAAGTACTTCTCTCAACCATATTATTGGTTTGATTAACTCTTATTCATTTATCTTTCTCTTTTCTCATCAATTATTTATTAAATACTTATACATTTTCTGAGTCCATATTCAATATATCATTCTTTAACATCATTCAATCACTTAACAAATATAAGTACATATAACACATAATAACGCATAACATCATCATACAACATATGCACATATTCACAAATATACCCCTAATCTCAAATATACACAACTTCACAAGTATGCACATTTAACACATAATCTCATCATTAATAAATTCTCATTCCAATTTATTTTCCCTCATTATTTACTTAATTTCCTAAGTTCAAATTATCAGCTTTACCAACTACTCTAAAGTGCAAAAATCTCAAAACTAACAACAAACTCTTAGCAAGCACTATATACATACTAGAAACCGATCCCTAAAGTAAGGTAACACTCACTCCTTACCTTGCCTTTCCAAAGACATGCTCCATTTCGTACGATAGAGACCAAACATCTCAAAGTCCAGTCCTTATGCGCAGCGATAGGTTCTATGGCTCCTTCATCGTCTAATCATATTATATAAAATATAGAATCATCAAAATAACGAACTAAGGATCAATCAAACGCGATAAGAAGACGATTACTTAAACCTTGATTGAAAATATTATAAAAACATAGTTTTTCGTTGTACGAAATAAGTTAACAAGGTATTAAAATAGGGATCTTTCGGTGTTCCGTAAAAGAGAGTTTTAGGAATAATTCAGCAAGCTAGTAGCAGCGTTAAAATACTTGATTATAGTTCATGAGCTAAAGTTACCCAATATTAAAATTATGAGCCAAAGTCTTCACAAAATAGTATAGTTTCTTATTGGAAAGAGATTAACTTTCAAACTAACATAAGCATTAAAATACATTAGGGTCAAGTATTTTTAACTTCGTCTTCTGAATATAAATGCTAGTATTGCTCGAAAATGACAATTCTTTATCGAAAACACTTTAACTATCAAAATTACATGTTTATCAAAAATAATTAAAAATCACCCAGCTTTAATCACTATTCGAAATGTCGAATGTTTATGATACTTGACACTATAAATTCAAAACTGAAAGAGGGCTTCCCTTGTTCAAGAATAAGTTAAAATCATGTTTTCCAAGCCCAAATAACTACACTCCCTTTCAGTTCAAATTTAAAGCCCAAAGTATTAACCTGAATTAACGTATGTCGAATACATCATATTTCTAATTAATCAGTGTATTGTTTAGTTTAGGGACAATTCAACCTCACTAAACAATAACTCAATTACTTAGGGACCTGACACAATTAACAGAATACTTTTAAAACTCATCGTCCGGCATATCGGTCAACTTGATATAATACAAATCAGATTAACTAATTAAAATCCTTATCAATACTAGTATAAATAGTAAAATTGAAACTTAATACTAAATCCAAATACCATTTATTTTCTAAAACAACAATAACATTTCAAAATAATTAAACAAATAGATAATTATTACTAATATTATTATAATTAGGATTATCATTATTAAAACACAATATAGAGTAATTAAAAGGGTATTAGAGATTTACCCTCAAAGATGGTTTTGAAGGCCGGTTTGGTTGATCCGGTTCAAGGCACAACGGAGGGCTGATCACGGTAACGATGACGGTGACGGCGATACTGGCATCGGTGGCGATCCTTAGCAGTAGCAACACGCACCAGAGAGAGGAAAGAAGTGGTGGCGGCGTGGCTTGACCAACAGAGGCAGCGAGCGGCGGCGGATCGCGACCCCGGTGGAAACAAGTCGCGAACCGCGACTGGGGAGAGGGAGAATGCGCGACTTCGACGGAGAGGGAGGACGCATGGTGGCTAGCGAGTTGTCATGGCGGCGGAGAGCTTCGTGGTTGGGTTTGCGGCTGAAGAAGGCGATGGTCACCGAATGAATGTTGATGGTTGGGGCGATGACCGGATCATGGTGGGAGGAGAACGGCTGGGAGAGAGAAAACATGAGGGAGAGAGAGCGGGACTGAGAGAGGAAAATGGGTCAGGGAGAGAGATGGGAACTAGGGAGAGAGACCTTGATTGGAGGGAAGTGGGTTACCAAGAGAAGAAGAAGAACTTGAAGAAGGGAGTCTGGGGAGGTGCGGCGGCTGCAACACAAGAAGGAGAAGAAGATAGAGTTTTTGCCCTCTCCCACAGCGCACACACGATTTCTTCTTTCCCCCTTCTTTTTTTTTTCAACACATACTCACACATATATTTACTTATTCTTTTATTTTAAAACTCAAAATACCAATAATCAATTTTTAACACTAGAATAAAAATCATAAAGTAAGAATCTTATAAATATTTCCATATGAAATATATCAAAAGTAAAGTAAAACACATAAAGTTTTTTTGATATAAGGTAACTATTTTAAATGAATTTACTTTAGAACATAAAAGAAATGAAATATACTTTCGTAGTTAACATAATGTATTTTATAAAAGTACCCAACAACTAAATAATTGATTTTTAATAAACATATATTTAATTCAATAAAACTTATAATTATACTTGGGATTAAAATTAGGGATGTTACAATTCTCCCCCACTTAGGAGAATTTCGTCCCCGAAATTCTGATGGGTTCAAGTGAATGGAAAACCTTCACTTAAACAGGACCTCTAACTATTATATCTAACTCTTTTCTGTTTTCACTCCCCCACTTAGAATGCTCCTAGATCAATACTCTTTGGGGTTTCCTCCCATCTATTTTCGACTACACTATCCCAAGGTTTGCTTCCCGCTTATACATTCTTTCCTTGAAACCATTGAGTTCAGCTAAACTTCCGTTTATGATTTCTACTATTCCTGACATTTAGGAATTTGGTAAGCTACACCTTATTTATCGGGTTGACTTTTTGGCCGAAATTCCACCATCCTAAGAATATCGGAGCCTAAGGGTTTGGTAAACTATACCCCGTACAAGAAAAGTATTTATACATTTATAAAAATCGAAATTTTTGAAAATCGGGTTCCTCTCTTGATGAAGAAACGTTTATTTTCATTTAGAATTTTAGTAAGATTTGTACTCGTAAGAATTATCTTATACTTTAAAGTATTTATATATATTTCCACTAAATAATTTGTATTAAATTCCGAAAGCAGGCTTTGAAAATCAAGTCTTATCTTTCAAAAGAATTACCTCCATCTAACTCCGTGAGGATTTAGATGAAGGATGGTAGAAAAACTCAAGATTATCAAACTCAAGGAAAAAGGAAATGTGTTTTTAGTTAGAAAATTTACCTTGGTACATATTCAAAAATTGGGACAGTTACATTTCCTTGGGTTTCGAGTTTGAAAGCTAAGTGTCATTCCGAGTTGATTGGTGTCGCATATAGGGGGTTCCTATTTAATCGACGTGTGGCTTGATTAAAGAATGAGTTAATTCACCGCTCGATTACTTAGGAATCCCTGCTTTCCTTACTACCTTCTTAAAAAATAATTTGTCGTGCGACTTAACAATTAACTTGGAATGATTCTGGTGCAGTTCAAAACATTGAAATTCACTTTAAATACTATTATACTTAAAAATCAAATGACTCCTAATATCAACACTATTTCATAACAAAGTTTTTCAAAAGTTTTCGTGCCAAAACAAGTTCATTTCACAGGTTACCATGAAAATAATTCGATAATCTATATCTAGTATGGCAATTCAAAAGAAGTCTACGCTTTACCGAAAGCACATCTACGAGTTTAAATCCAAGGTAAGCACCTAAGGTTGACTCTTTTCCGCTGCGCTACTCTGATTAAAAAAAAGGTTAGGACATGTGGGATGGGACCTAATAAATGACCCTTTCTCCTCCTAAGTTTGGGACATTACAAAATTCCAAAATTCTTACTGAAACTTAAGGACAAGATGATTATATCTCCCAATAGATGTACACTTTGAGGTGATCAGTCTCAAACATACACCATATCAGCGATAAAACCATTCTCATTTCACTTAAGTTTTGGGTTAAGTGACCCTTAGAAAATTTTTCTTATTTCACTTCAGTTTCAAAAATACCGAAGTCTTGGTTTGAGTTGTCACGTTTAGAATTGGCTCACTTGGTCCGAGACTAAAGATTACGTCCTCCGGGTGGGGTAGCAACTTAGTGCTCTAGCCCGTTGGGGTATTGTCTTTCCTTAGTCCCGTCATTCGTCCACTTCTAAATATGACCCCTTTTTTTCCCAAGATTTCGGGTTTGGATGATAATTGTTAATAACTTAAACAAAATTTAAAAGAAAGCTCAAAAACTCACTATACTTCTCATATAGCTTAAGCTAACTTAAAAGAAATCTTAAATACTCACTATGCTATAATTAGCAATCATTTCTATTATGTCTCTAGCAATACTCAACTAAGTCATAAATTAATCTGTTACTAATTACAAGTTACTCGCTTGGTGAGTAACACAATAGGAGTTGTGAGTCCACACTCCATAAGCCGAGGAGAAACTGCTCTGATACCATAAACGTAACACCTACACTATATTGCCCTTAATTACCCATTAATCAAAATAGAGAAGTTAAAATTTCCTTTTTAATTATTAAAAATCTTCCGTCAAACGGACGGAGTTTCCTCTATTTTCCGGACTTTTCCAAAAATTATAATTTTCCTGCAACCTGATAAACATATTCATTTTCAACAACCAGAAGCCAACAAGGCTATCAACAACACATAATCAAAAATCAGTGCTATATCGCACACCACATCGCATCAGAACTAAAATAAATTATTTACAACCGAAAAATTTATAATTCCCCTTATCTAACTTACACTCCACGGAGTGGAGTGTGCACCATCTCGACCAATAATCGTGTAAGCTCAAATCTCGGTACCTGGAAAAATGGTAAGGAGGTGAGCATTACACATAAAGTAGGAATAGCAATTTCTGATATGACATAATAACCGACTAAGCCAAACACACTTAATTCACATAATTCACATAATCATCTAATCATCCATATCATGCTCACATACACATCATAAACAAGTTATCATTTTCACATTCTATTCACTTAACATTTTCCTTATTTCCATAATTCTTTCCTCTCTTATTTCTCATGTTTTATCATATCTTTCATATTCTTGTAGATTATTGTAAACTTTTCATCTTTTCGTGGACTATCCGATTCGCGCCACATCGCAGTCGGATTCCACACATTTCATATTTTCGTGGACTATCCGTTTCGCGCCACATCACAGTCGGATTCCACACATTTCATCTTTTCGTGGACTATCCGATTCGCGCTACATCGCAGTCGGATTCCACACATTTCTATGCACACAATCCGATTCGTGCCACATCGAAGTCGGAGCGTACGATCCGATTCGCGCCACATCGCAGTCGGATTGCACAAAGTAAGGGGGGTAACTCCTTTGAAGCAGACTCGTCCGATTCGCGCCACATCGCAGTCGGACACCGATTCGCGTACTATCGCAATCGGCCCGCAAGGGAGCACCTGGTAATCCTTTGACGTGGACTCATCCGATTCGCGCCACATCGCAGTCGGATACCGGTTCGCGCACAATCGCAGTCGGCCACAAGGGATTACCATATAATCTTTTCGTGGACTATCCGATTCGCGCCACATCGCAGTCGGATTCCACACATAAAAATATATATATTACTCTGGTTGTGGATTATCCGATTCGCGCCACATCGCAGTCGGATTCCACACATCTTCATATCATATTCTTTATTAAGTACTTCTCTCAACCATATTATTGGTTTGATTAACTCTTATTCATTTATCTTTCTCTTTTCTCATCAATTATTTATTAAATACTTATACATTTTCTGAGTCCATATTCAATATATCATTCTTTAACATCATTCAATCACTTAGCAAATATAAGTACATATAACACATAATAACACATAACATCATCATACAACATATGCACATATTCACAAATATACCCCTAATCTGAAATATACACAACTTCACAAGTATGCACATTTAACACATAATCTCATCATTAATAAATTCACATTCCAATTTATTTTCCCTCATTATTTACTTAATTTTCTAAGTTCAAATTATCAGCTTTACCAACTACTCTAAAGTGCAAAAATCTCAAAACTAACAACAAACTCTTAGCAAGCACTATATACATACTAGAAACCGATCCCTAAAGTAAGGTAACACTCACTCCTTACCTTGCCTTTCCAAAGACATGCTCCTTTTCGTACGATAGAGACGAAACATCTCAAAGTCCAGTCCTTATGCGCAGCGATAGGTTCTAAGGCTCCTTCATCGTCTAATCATATTATATAAAATATAGAATCATCAAAATAACGAACTAAGGATCAATCAAACGCGATAAGAAGACGATTACTTAAACCTTGATTGAAAATATTATAAAAACATAGTTTTTCATTGTACGAATTAAGTTAACAAGGTATTAAAATAGGGATCTTTCGGTGTTCCGTAAAAGCGAGTTTTAGGAATAATTCAGCAAGCTAGTAGCAGCGTTAAAATACTTGATTATAGTTCATGAGCTAAAGTTACCCAATATTAAAATTATGAGCCAAAGTCTTCACAAAATAGTATAGTTTCTTATTGGAAAGAGATTAGCTTTCAAACTAACATAAGCATTAAAATACGTTAGGGTCAAGTACTTTTAACTTCGTCTTCTGAAAATAAATGCTAGTATTGCTCGAAAATGACAATTCTTTATCGAAAACACTTTAACTATCAAAATTACATGTTTATTAAAAATAATTAAAAATTACCTAGCTTTAATCACTATTCGAAAGGTCGAATGTTTATGATACTTGACGCTATAAATTCAAAACTGAAAGAGGGCTTCCCTTGTTCAAGAATTAGTTAAAATCATGTTTTCCAAGCCCAAATAACTACACTCCCTTTCAGTTCAAATTTAAAGCCCAAAGTATTAAGCTGAATTAACGTATGCCGAATACATCAGATTTCTAATTAATCGGTGTATTGTTTAGTTTAGGGACAATTCAACCTCACTAAACAATAACTCAATTACTTTGGGACCTGACACAATTAACAGAATACTATTAAAACTCATCGTCCGGCATATCGGTCAACTTGATATAATACAAATCAGATTAACTAATTAAAATCCTTATCAATACTAGTATAAATAGTAAAATTCAAACTTAATACTAAATCCAAATACCATTTATTTTCTAAAACAACAATAACATTTCAAAATAATTAAACAAATAGATAATTATTACTAATATTATTATAATTAGTATTATCATTATTAAAACACAATATAGTAATTAAAAGGGTATTAGAGATTTACCCTCAAAGATGGTTTTGAAGGCCAGTTCGGTTGACCCGGTTCAAGGCACAACGAAGGGCTGATCACGGTAACGAAGACGGTGACGGCGATACCGTCGTCGGTGGCGATCCTTAGCAGCAGCAACACGCACCGGAGAGAGGAAAGAAGTGGTGGCGGCGTGGCTTGACCAACAGAGGCAGCGAGCAGCGGCGGATCGTGACCCCGGTGGAAGCAAGTCGCGAACCGCGACTGGGGAGAGGGAGAATGCGCGACTTCGACGGCGAGGGAGGACGCGTGGTGGCTAGCGAGTTGTCACCGCGGCGGAGAGCTTCGTGGTTGGGTTTGCGGCTGAAGAAGGCGATGGTCACCGAATGAATGTTGATGGCGGGGGCGGTGACCGGATCATGGTGGGAGGAGAACGACTGGGAGAGAGAAAACATGAGGGAGAGAGAGCGGGACTGAGAGAGGAAAATTGGTCAGGGAGAGAGATGGGAACTAGAGAGAGAGACCTTGATTGGAGGGAAGTGGGTTACCAAGAGAAGAAGAAGAACTTGAAGGAGGGAGTCTGGGGAGGTGCGGCGGATGCAACACAAGAAGGAGAAGAAGATAGAGTTTTTGCCCTCTCCCACAGCACACACACGATTTCTTCTTTCCCCCTTCTTTTTTTTTCAACACATACTCACACATATATTTACTTATTCTTTTATTTTAAAACTCAAAATACCAATAATCAATTTTTAACACTAGAATAAAAATCATAAAGTAAGAATCTTATAAATATTTCCAATAAAATATTTCCATATGAAATATATCAAAAGTAAAGTAAAACACAAAGTATTTTTGATATAAGGTAACTATTTTAAATGAATTTACTTTAGAACATAAAAGAAATGAAATATACTTTCGTAGTTAACATAATGTATTTTGTAAAAGTACCCAACAACTAAATAATTGATTTTTAAGAAACATATATTTAATTCAATAAAACTTATAATTATACTTGGGATTAAAATTAGGGATGTTACATTACTCATCTCATAAGCTTTGCAGTTATCATTATTGCAACAGATTCCAAGGTTATATCTTATTAAGCATATTCCTTCCTTATCATTAAGTCTTATCAATTCGAGTCCATTGATGATGTGGGGAAATAACCATCATCAAGGAGGTTGGTTAGCACACACGGCTACATCTCCTCATATCCACCCACACCTAAGTCGGAAGCAAACAGGAGTACAGGACATTTACCACGCAGGCTTAACAATCATCATAACAAAAGTAAATGGAGCATTGCTTCAATACATAATGCCTCGTTCCAGTCCCTCTCACTGTCCTTCGAATTGCCATAGGGGGCGACAGTACTAATTCTAGTTGATCGTGCAGAACTTACCACGGCATAGGACCTATCAGTCCGTACCACATATGGAATTCATTCCGCCTAGAATAGCACTCAAGGCTTCTTGACGTATCACCGTCCTTACCCTCCCCTATTGCAATCATCACCTGAGTATCCGTAGACAATCAGGGTATCTTCCTCTCCACTACTTCGCACTCATACTCCCCGCATTAGTACATGTCTTTTTAAGTCTTATCACATTTTCATTACTTAATTACTCTTTTAATCCTATGGTCGACTCACCCTTGGTGCATCCCTTCAATGAGCCTCGACCACTAACAAATCTTGAATTGTTTCCCCAACAATAGCATTGTACAAGGCTTCTAGTCTCAGTACTTGTGCGGCACCACGGTTATAATACAGCTCACACGGTTGGCCTACCGCGGCCATAGAACGGCGCACATGACTGACTCGAAGTCCTAGCCGCACAGCATGGCACTTGGAAGTTAATTGTACAAGCATTGTTCCTTAGAAAGTTACTTGTGTACAACAGAATTCCATAAGCACATTCTTAGATAAGCAATACTTGTCTTGAACTTTTCAATCTGATTCATAACTTAGCTCTTACATCCTTGCTCATTATTTTCATCAGCATTATTCTCATCTGAATCACATAAATCTTTTCTCTTATATCACATATTAATTACTTCATCATTTCTCTTACTTTCGGGATACTTTCAGTCTCATGATATTTTCATAATTTCCATTGCCTCACTTAATTAAATTCCAAAATCAAGATGTAGCAGGAGTCTATCAGCAAAATTAACCATACTTGACAGCGGATATATCTAAGGCATATAATTCAATATAAACCAACAGATTAAATCATGTATCATAATTAAATCGCATGGCATCATTTAACATATAAGCATATAAACATTTAGCAACAAAAAAATCATGGTTTCAATCTTTGAGATGATTGAAACATCTTAGCAAAGGATCTAAATGCCACATTGTCTTAGGATCACTGCTCTCTCACCTCTTGTTCCAGCAGTTACTTGCACAGGATTTTCGCGCCACTACTACATATTGGTCAAAAGAGACCGGTTCCGCACCCCATTTGAGACTGGTTTTTAACCAGTCTCAAAAGTGGCGGTCTTATTGCTATGCCTTTAAATGAGACTGGTTCCGAACCGGTCTGGTTACCAACTAAATAGACTGGTTTCTGACCGGTCTGAAAATGAAAAATAACCGGTTTCTATATAATTATGAAGCAGTCTCATTGAGCATTTTTAACCGGTCTCTATTAAAAGATGAACCAGTCTCATTGAGCATTTTGAACCAGTCTGAACTTTTAAAAATAACCAGTCTAATTGATATTTTGAACCGACCTGAAATTTTAAAAATAACCAGTCTGATTGAGATTTTGAACCGGTCTAAAAATTTAAAAATAACCAGTCTGATTTAGCATTTTGAACCGGTCTCAATTAAATTTTTAACCAGTCTCATTGAGTGTTTTGAACCGATCTCATTTAAATTTTGAACCGGTCTCATTTAGTGTTTTTAATTAGTCTCAATTAAAAAAACACATGAATATAATATATAATAAAACTAATAAATAATAACTAGATGCTAAAATTATATTATTAAAACCACGTAATATATATGTATGTATTTGTACTACAGTTTTGATCAACGCCAAGTACATTCCTATGACATAACACTAGGAAACTAACATAAGCTACACAAAACGAGAAAGTCGGCATCTACACATTTCTATGCCCAATGAAACTAACATAAACTATACAAAATGAAAAAGCCGGCTTGTAACTGAAAAACATTAATTCTTGCAAAATTCCAAAATTCCAAAAGCTCCACTATCCAGCCACCTTTTATTTTGATCAAGGCCAACTATACATTCCTGCAACATTTGTAAGAAAATTAACACACAAATATAAAAGGATCCTAGCAAACTACTTATAATCAAGAATATAAAAGGAACCTATCCAGCAACCTACTAAATAACATAGCTAGTTAGGAAACACATTACATTGTGGCTTAATAAACCCTTAGTTTAGACCAGTCAAACAGAAAAATAAATGCAACTAGTAGTAAGTAATAGCAGATATCAGAAGTCAAAATCACGAAAGCACAAATTGAAAAAAGTTAACATCTTTTAAGAATTCTTCCCAATGACCGGAAGGATTTTGGTGAATCATTTGCATTCAATTCAGTGGTATGTACTAAGTTTATGAAAGCTGAAAATCCATGATTATTAATTTATTATCATTATTTCGGCCACAAAATCTATCAATATGCTACTTACACTCATATTTTAGGCTAAGTTAATGTCTTTCTTTCTTATCCTTTTCTCAGCTCCCACCCTTCATCCTCTCTATGTTGTGGCACCAAAATTCATCATTCCTAAATCTTTTCCAATCCTCATCTCCCCCTACTTTACTCTCCTCCATTGCCTTCTTGTGCCCTTAAAGTTAACCAAGTTCCCTAACCACAAGACTTATATCAATCATAGCAAACATTTCAAAGAATCAAATCCATATTTTTTTTGCTAATCAAAGCTATAGTAAACATTATATATTTGATTATAAAAGGAACCTATCCAACAACCTACTAAATAACATGCTAGTCAGGAAACACATCTCAATTTTGGACAGCAACACAACCAACACAACCAAAAACAACCAACACAACCAAAAACATAAATAATAGACTTGAATACCGAAGAGAAGTAGGGAATATACCTAGCTAGTGCAAGATAGACCACGATTCAAGTAAATTTGCTGCAAATTCTTCTTTAAGATTTTCAAGTTGTTTGTGGCTATATTCTTTAGTGGAGCTGCAATCATCAAAGTACTATAATAACCAAGAAATAACATAATCAATTCCAATGATAATATAACCAATATAATTTAACGATAAAAATATAATAAATTGAATTACAAACCATTTGAGAGATGTTATCAGCCTCATGATGTTGCACAATCTCCTTCATAAATTTCATCACATAATATCCACAATCAATCCCATTTGGTTGCTTAGGAACCTATAAAACACAATTAAAACACAAATCACACAAATCACAACTATTCTCCTAGCATCATACAATCCAAGGAACAAATCAAAAGGCGGGAACAGACGTTGTGAATCACATGCAACTATTCTCCTTCATGTCATTAAAACAATGAACAAATGACATGGAACCAGCTTAGAATTTGAAATAACATAAAAGAAGATGTTATTTTGTATATACCTGAATGTTTACCCATTCAGGAAACAGATCTACAAATATAATACAACAAGATCAAGGACCTAACCCCATAATGACAAAACAAAATTATTTCAAGAGTTAAAGCTAGTCCAAAATTGTACTATACCTGATGCTACAAACTGGACAGATAATACAACAATTACCTATAAAAACATAGAGAACAACGAATAACTACGAAAAATACAAGCACTCCCGTGGGTTCAATTGCCAATCTACAAAGGAATAGCCCAGTAATATTTTTTGTGATCAAAATACAAGTATTACATTAAAGGCTTTCCAACCCCCATCCAACAGTAATAGTAACAAAAAAATAAAAGAATGACCAAAATAGCTAAGCAGTACAAGAGGTACTTCAAGCAAGAAAACCAAAATAGATAGTACATAACAAGCAATAAAAACACCTCCCAACCCACTACACTATAATTCTGCAGAAAAATATACGCACCCTTTGCACACTAATACTGCAGGAAAAAACAACAAAACAAGTTAAAAACCCTTATGCCCACCAAACAGTCTAAAACCAACCTGCCATGTAATGAAAGGAAATTGCACAGAAAATCAACAACAGCCCGCCAATTATGACAGACAACAGCATACTGCAGAACAAAAAAACCCTGCATAGTATAGGCAACAACATACTGCACAAAAGAATAAACCCCTGCACAGTATAATCAACACAAAGAATAAACCTCCTGAAAGAGCAGATAGAAACCGAAAATAAAGGTAGAGAAAAAATTTGCTACTGATATAACAAATAGTAAAATATAATTCTAGAGAACCATTAACACTTATGATGACATGCGACTTGAATGCAACATGAAGAGTGAACTCTAAGTATGAAAAACATATCTACAAACACAGGTAACATTCAAAACTTAACCAGCAAACTCTTCATCAAGTTTTGATCTATTCTTAAATGTCTTGTCACAATCACCAAATGCTCCCAAATTAGCAAGATAAGTGGCAGTGCATGAGACATAAAGAAGGAATACAGAGAGAGCCTAAAATTCAAAATTTAATTAAGGTATAAGCCAATATATACAATATGATTATAAGTCATAATGTAGGATATATGAACCCAAGAGCAAGTCAGCATAAGCAAAAGGCATTAGAAAGTAACAAAGTTTCCAATGAAAGTCATCCCAAAAAATACAGCCTTAACATATTGCTTCTGCCCCCGTATTCAAAAGCAAAGGGAAGCATTTCATGAAGAGTGCAGTGTTCCCTGATTTAGCAGGACCACGGTCATTGTCCCACCCAGGTAGTATATTAATTAAGAGTGGAGACACCACAATGCAAAAGAGTGGAGACACCACAATGCAATCAACTACTAACATGTAGTATATTAATTAAGAAGAAACACACTATAGATATTAATTGATCAATAATGCAGAGGAGCAAATCCATTAAAACCATAACATGTGCATATTAGTTGTTAGTTGTTACACATGTTACATTTTTCATTAATGAACTGTTTCACATATCATATCTTTATCCAAAATCATTATCAAAGGCACTTCTAGAGCAACACTTAACTTTTTTTTCTAATACAAAGTCCAATGAAATAATAAAAAATAAATAAAAAATGGGATCTTCAAGCTAAACCATGGAAAAAACAGAATATGGCAGAACCTTAAAACAAGTAAGAGGGGCACCTAGGAATATTCCAGCAAAAGTGAAAGCATTACCATATTCACAAAAAAATAAATAAATAAATAAAAACCCCATGTTTATTTCTCAACGAAAGTGGAATAAGAAACTTAAAAATCAAAACTTTTGGAACCAATGTTTCTCAATAACACTACCCCTGCACTCAAACTGAACTACCATTCATAAACTCATTTCACAAATCCATGCCCAGATTCGTTAAAAATAAAATAAAATAAATACAACAATTTACCGAGGAAAAAAAGAAGACGGCGGCAGCAAACCCGTGACAGAGATGGCGGCTTCGTGGTCGCACGGTTGTTCGACGATGGTAAGGCTCCTTGAGGGTCGCGAGTAGGAAGAGGGAACCGGGGCGGAGGACACGAGCTCCGTCCATGGAGATGGCGGCGGCGAAATCGTGACTCGGGGAGGAAGAGAGTCGCGAAGCGCGACTGGGAGAGGGCGTACGGTGATGGAGGAACGACAGTGGTGGATCCGTGACTGGAGGCGCGGTCATGTAAGGGAGGAGAGAGAGAAACCGACGAGGGAGAGAGAGGGGAGAGAGATCGAAAGAGGAGCGAGAAAGAGGGGGGGGGGGGGTTGGCGGCTCAAATTTGGAGGAAGGGACCTAGGTTCCCTTACACTACACACACCTGCACGTTTCTTCTTCTTTTTTTTAAACATATACCTATTAATGTATTTTTTTAGACTGATTGTCTAAATGAACCACTCTCATTTGAATTTAATGGCAATTCCAGACCGGTTCAGCACGGAACCAGTCTTAATAAAGGGGTCTAAAGAGACTGGTTTAGTGCTTGTGACACCCTCATTTTCAATATTCCTTTTCTTGAAAATAATTAATATTTCCAAATGATTGAAATACTTGCTATCAAAAATCGGGGCTGAAAAATATTTTTCCTTTTCAATGTTTACTTGCTTATTTATAAATCCTTCTTTCATGGACTAGTAAATTGAATTCGGCTTAATATTATTTTAGCTACTAAAAGGCTCTCGAGACAATGTCTTTTAAATATAACAAAACATCTTCGTAATCCTTATTAAAATATATTATTTGTCTCTCGAGTTTGACCGAATGTATAAAATATAAACCTATTGCTGAATCCTTTTTGAATCAGAATCAGAGTATGCGGAAGTAAAAGTAATACTTATTGGGCACTGCTAAGGTAAATAAAACATAATATATATATCATAACATAAAACCCCATCAGTATCATCAGTAGCAAGTAGTAAGAGTCGAGATAGCAAGTTTGGTGAAATATATATACAAACCAGCTGCATAAAAATAAACCTCACTCTAAGACCTCTCAAAATATGTACAATATATCACATAATCCAAAAGTAGAAGTCCCAGAGCAGGTCATCCATGTCCTCAGCAGCTCCTCAGATCCTCCACAGCTCTATCCCTAGGATCTAGGATCCAAAACATCCATGCTATGCAGGCTCCTATGAACCAGCAGGTCCACCTCTAGCAGAAACAGTCGGCTCGACATACACCTCCTCCTCGTCCTCATCCTCCACAGGGTCCTCCTCGACCTCGCCTGACTGTGTAGAGACCCCACCACCGGGTCTAGGATCTGCAGAAGCAGTCCTCTCGAAATCAGTCGGACCAGGAGAAGGAGTCTCCTCAGTGACAACTCTATGGGAGGAAGGATGAGAACGAGTGGCAGCTCTGAAGTGAAAACTATGAAATCGACGCACAGGTCAAGCCGGGGGTGGTCCTCTATATGTATAAAAGGGTGGAATATGCATAGTGTAGACTAAAGGGATCCTAAATCGACGAGGTCGCACTGGCACCAGAGGGTTAGGGTGGTAGAGAGTGATCTCCACCTCCCCCTCAAAAGTGGCACGGTGCTCCTCATACGTCCATATGCCACTAGGGATAGGGCGTATCTCGATGCAAGCTAGGTATCTGGCCATCGCCTAAACAGGGCACAAGGAGTAAGTATACACATATACATAATTGATAAAGACTAAAATTACAAACACAAGTATGTCATGGACAGATAACAATGCAAATACATATGAGCACACCCATTTTCAACATTATATTTCTTATAATGCAAGTGGCATGATGTATGATTTTCTATCCACAATTGAGGCCTCTAAAAGTCCATCTTGGACGTCCATCCAATACACTCTTGTGTTCTCGGAACACTGACATTCGTTCCCAGAACGTAATGCCAAACCATACTTGGATAATAAGCATCACTCCCGGAGTGTGCAACACGTTCCCAGAACGCATACGTTCCCAGAACGCATAAAAACCAGGTCCCGGACACTGGCCACATTCCCAGAATGTGTCATCAAGTAGGTTACAATTTGGTACTCCCGGAGTACCCTCCTCATATTCCCAGAATATGATAAACGTTCCTACCAACCAAACTTCTATTCTATATGGATGCACAATCATTAAAGTTGGTTTTATCTTTACATTAATTATTGTGATTTAGAAATATTCCAATATCTCTTTTGAATGATTACTTTGAGGCATAATCTTTGGCACAACAATTCTCTCTTGAATTATTTCAAAAACATGACATTAAGCTTAGATTGGGAGAACATAAACAATGGTACTCAAAAACTTAACTTTTTATTTTTCAGATTCAGGTACTAACCGGTTACAGTCTCAGGCTAACCGGTCAGAATTACAGACCTGAACTGTTTAGCATTGAAATTCAGAAAAACCCTTTTTCTTGAATTCTCTACTCAATCCATAAACAAGTTTAACATGGTTTTATACCTGAAAAACCACTATGTTTATCATTCAAAAGTCTAAATCACATTCCATTTCCAAATGAGCCTAATTTCCTCTTGAAATTATCTCATTAAATTAAGGTATTAACTCTTACCCTTCAATCTGAACCATGACAGTATAATCAACTCATTTTCGGATTGTTTCCAATGAAATTAAAGTCTAGATTTGATTAGAATTAATAAGACCACAGGACTGATTTTATAAACTTATTTTCTTTTGAAATTTTACAGTGTCTAACCGGTTACGAATATCGAGTAACCAGTTAGATTATGCAGTCAGACACTAAAACATGAGATTTAATAAACCATTCTTTGCACTACTCAAATCTAACCAAATTTCAATCATTTCAAAGAGTTCATACACCTTAAGCAAATATGTTTAACCACAGAAACATATTCAATTTGCATGCATTAAGTTTCTTGTATCAAATTGCATAAAATCAATATAAACACAATTCAACACCACAAAACTTAAAATAAACTTTTAGATCCAGATTCAGGCATCAATATCAATTGCATGCATTAACATAAGATTGCTCAAAACAGAATTGAGCTAAAATTTGGCCTCCAAGCCTTTGTGCTTCAAACACATACACTACAAAAAAGCGGGTAAAAAACGGCAGTTAAAATAGTATTAATATGGCGGTTTTACCTGCCATTTTTCGCTTCAATGGCGGGCCAGCGTCCGCCATATTTCTTTCCGCCATTAGGTATAAAATGGCAGTTTTGAACCGACATTTTTTAAACCGCCGCAATCCTACAGTTTAAAACGGCGGTCTATTTAACTAATAAAGTGGCGATCATAACTGCCGTAATTTTCTGAGATAAACTTTGCTCGCTGAAAGTAATGGCAGTTCAAACCGCCATATTTTTCATCGAGAATTTTTAAATAATGGCGGTTTTCACTGCCATAGTTTGCTCAATTCTTTTCTGTATATAATGGCAATTGGGATTGCCATATTATTTAATAATTTTATTATTTTACTTTTAAAATATTATTTTATTTTTAAAATTAATATATTTTTAACATTGATTATTATTAATTTTAAAGGTATTACAAGTTGGCTAATGACTTTATACGATACATATAAATATAAGAGTATGTAATTTTAAGGAGTAAGAATATAAAAAACATTCATTAGTTGCTTGTATATATTATCTTGAACATATGAAATTAAATTAAAGGTCTTTGAGACAATTCCAAAAAAAAAAAGAAAAAAAAATATCATTCTTGTTTCATAAAATGACAGTCTTGATTCAACAAAAAAATGACATTCTAAATATTTCAACAAAGACTTTAGTGATCCAATGATTCATGACTATATATTGCTTGCATCCGATGATCTTCCAGTAGAGTTAGGAGATAAAGCCCCATTTCCTCCATTTGGTGCCTAGAAAAGCAAATAACATTAGATGACAGCAAAACAACAAAATAACAAGACAAAATGGAGCAAAACAACACCACAACGTCAAAGTTACAACATAATAATTGCATCAAAACTAAGCAAAACAACAATAACAACAAAAAAAAATAATAAAAATAAAAGCAGAAGAACAAAGCATAATGACAAATAGAAGTAGGATGAACATCAATAGTCCATGATAGCAGATAGCTACTGGCTCTCTGTTGCTTGGGAACACGGGCGCAAAGTACGTAGTACATTAAAACCAATGACACAATATATATCCATTAGATGAATTAAAGTTCATACCATTAAGCCTTGTTGTCTTATGCTTGAATGCTATAGTAAGACTAAGAACCACTCCATTCCCATTCCTCAAGTATAACCAGGGTGCTCTTTCCCCAATACCACACCAACAGGGTTGGTTGAAGAAATTTCAGAAAAAGCTTCCGGGTTTTCCTTCATAATTTCATCAATTTTATCCTACATAAAAGACCAAACAGAATTACAATTACAAAAGTGCATGAAAAGCAAGGGTGTACTTGTTTTGATGGGACAAACACATAGTGCACATTCTGAATATTAAGTAGATAGGGTATAGAAAATGAATCAGAGCAGCAAAAGACTTGAAGACATGAAAACATGAAAACAAGGAAATGTACATGAAAACTTGAGTACATAAAATCAGGATAGAAACAAGGTGACATGTTTCTAGTAATCCCTGAGGGAGCTTATACTGTTGGGCTTGGTAATGAGGCCTCAATTCAGCAAAGGATAAACTATTCTATCACGTTTATGGTTGCACGCACATGCGCACAAGAAGAGAGACTCAATATTATGCTCATGTTTATGATGGCTACAGACTTTGGTGTTATTCCAACACAAACATTGTACAGTAGTTTTGGTTGGGATCCAATTGCTAATGGGTTCATACCCTTGCTTGTACACCAAAAGGTCAAAGCCTATAAGTCTTCTAATTTTGAGTATCCAAGGACTTAAAGTCTTAAACCTTTCTGTCATCATAGTTCTATATCTTACACAAGTGTGGACTGAAATTTGGCACCAACTACTTGCAAGGATTTTTCACCTAATCCTCTAAAGTCTAAAGTTTTCTTATTAATGTGTCACATAATACTTTTAAATTCTTTGTCCAAATATAATCCACTAAGCTAACTCAATGTGTCATGTTCACTAGGAAATTGTTTCTAATTTGTGACTCTCAGTTTTTTATGTGAGCATTATATGACTAATTAATGCAAAAAGCATCAGGTGTGTCTTTTTGCTGCTACTTTTCAATTATAACCAAACAGACAAACAAAATAAAAGAAGAAATACATCAAAGCAGAGATTGCTAATATAGTTATTGATATTCCATATCTTATTCCACTAAAAAAAATATCCGAATTATACAGCAAAAGGTGCAGCCACATTACTAATAAAGAGGTAATCTTCAATTTACCATTACACAAAAAGTAGAAGAATTGCAAAACATCATAGTTCTTAACCCAAGCAGTAAAGTTCTATTTTTTGAAGATAAGTTGAACCAGTACCTCAAAGTAAAGTAAACTTCCAGCCCCAAATAAATATAGTAAATATTGGAGACATAAAAGTAAAATATATCAATTGACAATTGACATAAATAAATATTGGAGACATAAAAATATTGAACTCCTAATCTATGCCATTTCCAAAATTGAGTTAGTATTTAGAAGCATTTTACATAAAGTAAATAAAGTTGTGTATCAACACGTTGCAGACTCAAGATTAAAGCTAAGCACATATCCATTATGCAACATAACAAATGCCATCACTCTCCCACTGAAAAAAAAAACAAAAAACTTAAGCAGGCTACTCTAACTCCTGCACATATCATATACAATCATGGCAAAAATTTCAAGTTCTAACACATACTTATATAGATACAAAGCATGACAACGTTTATGATCAATCATTTGTTCCATCATTTGCCATAATTCAAAGCGTACATTACGCTTATTTGCAATTTTTAACACGCACCACTATCAATTACTTAATGAGTAGAACTGCCATAACTCAAAGTGAGTATTACTTGTTACTTTTACAAGTATAGAGTATGCATGTCATGTACAATAATTCAAAGTGTACATTACTTGTTACTTCTACAAACACTCAATTGCAACTTATAGAGTATGCATTTTCATGTAGAATAAGACACAAGGAAAATTAGTGTATTATCAAAGAGAATATGAGTAATTAATAACACAAGGAAGATTTTCTTACAGAGTGTGGCAGAAGATTTACTCTTGGTTCAACTTATGCACGGTTATACCATCCCATATAATTGCAGCTGCTCACTTTCATGTTGGCTCAATGAAGATTAAAGGAAAAGAGGAGAAGGATTGAATAAATTTGTGGCTAATAACTTTATGGGAAATCTGGAAGACCAGGAATGTAGCAATTTTTCAAAATGAAAGAATCTGTTTTGATACTCTAATTGAGAGAATAAGATTATTTTTCTGGTTTGTTTTTAAGATAAATCATGCAGGTGCAGCAGGGATATCCTATGCTAATTGGGTAATGAACCCGAAGGAATGCTTTATGAATGTGTAATTAACATATGTGAGTTACAATCTACAGGAGACACAAATACAAAAATGCAGGCTGTAATGCTACTGCTATGTACTAATACAAAAGGATGATGGGGTTTGGGTGGTTACTGTAATGCTGCTTTACTGGGATTCAATCATATCATGTAATCTTTGTGAGTGTGAACTCTCTGGTTCACTTTAAAAAAATCTTGTTTGCTTTTCAAAAAAAAAATAACACAAGGAAATGTTTAGGAATATTTCAGCACTAAAAGAATATCTAATATTGCTTGTGACCTCTGTTTCTCATTGCTAAATGAGGTAAACTATGGGGTGCATCTTTTAAAAAGTCATAGCATTAAGTTACCTTGGTCTAGCTTCCTTATCAATTAAAGGCAAATAATACAAAACATGCAAAAAACGATTAAAGGCAAAAATCAAAAATGATTGAGGCCAAATAAATAAAAAATACGAAACCTAATCAATTTCTAACCCTTTTCTATCTTATCCTCTACAACATGCAAAAGCAAAAAAAAAAAAAAGACGACCTGTGAAAATGAGCGATTAAATGAACGAAAAAAAAGTTGCAGAGAACGATTAGAGAGAGATACTGAAAATGATTCGAGGCAAAAATGGTTCAAAGACAAAATACAATTAAAGAGAGCAAAGAAAGGATGGGCAAACAACACCGGCGAAGAGAGAGAGCCAAAAATCACAGCAAACCGCACCGGCAATGAGAGAGAGTCAAAAATCGCAGAAAATCGCAGCAAACCGCACCGGCGAAGAGAGAGAGCCAACAATCGCAGACGCACCGGCGAAGATAACAGACGCACCGACAAACTGAGCAGACGCGGTGAGGAATTTGGTTGGGCGAAGAACTTTGCAGACTCGGTGAACTGAGCAGATGCGGTGAGGGTTTTGGCTGGGTGTGAAATTTGTTGTGTGTTGCCAAGAACTGAGAGAGAGTGGCGGGGTGATAAATTTTGCCAATATGTTTAAGCATATTACATTTAAAAATATTCAAAAATTAATGTTTAATATGGTTAAACATATTTTGATTTATTCCAAGACTAAGGAGGAACATGCAAAGCAAATATGTTTAACCACAGAAACATATTCAATTTGCATGCATTAAGTTTCCAGCAACAAGGTTCAAAAACCATTGGATTTAACATAGGAATTGACCAAAGAAATTGGGGAAAACAATTAGAACTTGATCTGGGTAACATGCACTAGAAAATAAAAGTGATTTGTAGCTTAAACGTTATCTGTGCTTACCAGAATCAAAGCTCGAACTCAGCTTCCAGAACCAAGAGAAAACAGAGTTCAGTTTCCAGCTCCAACTTCTAAGGTTGATTCCTCCTCACACAAGAACCCTCAGCTCACAAGTTGTATATTAATGAAAAGCCCTTGATTCAAGCTTTTCAGAAGTGTATCTATCACTCTCTAACTCTCAAGGAAGGAGATGAATTTCTCTGAACGAATTTGAAACCCTAACAACCCTTCTTCAACACAAAAATGCAGAATCAACCTCATCACCTCAGAAATTCAGCAATTTATAGAGCAATTCGTGTGCCATGCAAGGCGACACGTGTTTTCCACTGAATTAGAGTTGTACTCGTGGCGATTAAACGAATTAATCAAGTGATTACTCATCAAAATCCAATAACCCAGTTTCTGGGTTCATCGTCTAACCGGTTACAGGACATTACTAACCGGTTAGATCAGAACAAAATTTAAAAATTAATGTTTTTAAATCTTTCCCTCCAAGAACTTTTCCAATATTACATTTAGGTCCTAACCCAAGGACTAAAATGCAATATCCTTATTTTTTGTATTTATTTGCCATATAAAAATATTTAATTTATTTTTATATTTCAGGCTAATTAAATACAAAATATAAACTTGGGAAATTCATATAAATTAATAATAAAACTTTTATTATTAATTTCCTTATTATCCGGGAGACGAAAATTAGGGGTGTTACACTACTCCCCCACTTAAAAGGAATTTCGTCCCCGAAATTCTAGCTTACAAAAACAACTCCGGATACTCTTGACGCATCTTCTCCTCTAATTCCCATGTAGCTTCATATACGTCCGCATTTTCCCATACAACCTTAACTAAAGGTATCTCCTTTCCCCTGAGCTGCTTAACTTCACGATCTTCTATCTGGACCGGTCTGGCCTGAAAGGTAAGGTTTTCCTTCAAAGCTAGGTCGTCAGGTTGAATTTTCAAAATAACTGATGGGTCATGCACATACTTCTTTAATTGAGAAACATGGAAGACGTTGTGCAAATTGGATAGAGAAGGTGGTAAAGCTAGTTCATAAGCAACGGGACCAACTCTTCTAAGGATTTGGTATGGACCTATACACTTGGGTGATAGCTTTCGGGTTCTCAAGGCTCTACTAATTCCTTTCATCGGAACTATCCAAAGAAACACATGGTCACCCTCCGAAAACTCTATTGGCTTCTTTCTTTTGTTAGCATAACTCTTCTGCCGACTCTGAGCCGCTTTCATCTTCGCCTGAACCATCCTGATCTTCTCAGTTGTCTGCTGTACCATTTCCGGTCCAACCACTAGATTCTCCCCCACTTGGAACCAGCATAGCGGGGTTTGACACTTCCTTCCATACAAAGCCTCAAACGGTGCCATCGCAATACTCGCATGATAGCTGTTGTTGTACGTGAATTCTGCAAGAGGTAACACTTGATCCCAACTTCCTTGTTCTTCAAGTGCACAAGCCCTCAACACATCTTCCAAAGACTGAATCGTTCTCTCCGTCTGACCATCCGTCTGTGGATGATACGCAGAACTAAATTTTAATCTTGTTCCCATAGCATCATGTAGACTCATCCAAAATTGCGAAGAAAATCTGGGATCCCGATTCGACACAATACTCGAAGGCACTCCGTGAAGACGAACTACCTCCTTAATATAGATCTGGGTAAGCTTATTCAAAGGATAACGCATGTTTATCGGAACAAAATGCGCCGACTTAGTTAACCTATCCACAATCACCCAGATTGCATCATGGTTTGCTGCTGTCCTTGGCAAACCAGACACAAAGTCCATTTAGATACTATCCCATTTCCATTGAGGGATACTCAAAGGTTGCAACTGTCCTCCTGGTTTCTGGTGTTCCACCTTAGCTTTTTGGCAAATTAAACATGAAGCCACATACTCTGCAACATCCTTCTTCAATCCAGACCACCAAAACATCTTCTTCAGATCCTGATACATTTTGGTTGATCCAGGATGCATACTCATCCGACTCTTATGTGCTTCATCAAGAATCAGTCTCCTAACCTCCTGATCTCTTGGTATGCAAATCCTTGTCCTAAAACGAAGGATTCCATCCAACCCAATCTTGAAATCAGGTTCCTTTCCTTCTGAACCTAATCTCATCTTTTCAATCAACTCTTCATCCGCTCGTTGCAACTCCCGAATTCTTTCCAAGAACTCACTTGTGATCTGCAAGATTCCTAACTTGATACTTGATGACTCCACTTGTGTCAACAAGCTCAAGTCTCTGAATTCCTCAATCAACGCTGCTTCCTTAACCATCATCGCACTTATGTGGATTGCTTTCCGACTCAAAGCATCTGCAACCACATTTGCTTTACCCGGATGATAGTGGAGTTTAAAGTCATAATCCTTCAAAAACTCCATCCACCTTCTTTGCCTCATGTTCAACTCTTTTTGATCGAACAGATATTTCAAACTCTTATTGTCACTAAACACTTGAAACATAGTGCCATAGAGATGATGTCTCCATATCTTTAAGGCAAACACGATTGCAGCCAATTCCAAATCGTGTGTCTGGTAATTCACCTCATGATTCTTCAATTGTCGCGATGCATAAGCCACTACTCTTCCTTCTTGCATCAATACACATCCCAGTCCTTGCTTAGATGCATCACAGTACACTTCAAAGCTCTTGTGAGGATCAGGTAAGATTAGCACCGGAGACGATGTTAACCTTTCCTTCAACTCTCGGAAACTAACTTCACACCTATCGTCCCACACGAATGGTTGGTCTTTCCGAGTCAACTTGGTCAAAGGCAATGCAATCTTGGAAAATCCTTCTATAAACCGACGATAGTATCCAGCCAATCCCAAGAAACTTCTCACCTCCGTTACAGTCTTGGGCTATTCCCAGCTTAACACGGAACTTACTTTTGCTGGATCCACCGCAATTCCTTCCTTAGAGATTACATGCCCTAGGAATTTCACTCCATTCAACCAAAACTCACACTTTGTAAGTTTAGCGTATAACTGCTTCTCCTTCAGGACCTTTAACACTATCTTGAGATGCTCTTCATGCTCTTCCGGACTCTTAGAATAGACCAAAATATCATCAATAAACACCACCACAAATAAATCCAAGTATGGTCTAAAGATCCGGTTCATATAATCCATGAAAATAGCAGGTGCATTAGTCAATCCGAATGGCATCACAACATACTCATAATGACCGTATCGAGATCGAAATGTAGTCTTGGGTATATCCTCCTCCTTTATCCTGATCTGATGATAACCTGATCTCATATCAATCTTGGAAAACACTGCAGCTCCCCTAACTTGATCTATAAGGTCATCAATCCTTGGTAAAGGGTACTTATACTTAATGGTGACCTTATTCAACTATCTATAGTCCACACACATTCTCATACTCCCATCCTTCTTCTTTACAAACAGTAATGGAGCTCCCCAAGGCGAAACACTTGGCCTGATCATCTGCTTCTGCAGCAATTCCTCTATCTGCTTTTTCATTTCTGCCATTTCTGGTGGTTCCATCCTATAAGGAGCAATAGAGATGGGACCAGCTCCAGGGACTAAGTCAATCCCAAACTCTATTTCTCGCTTCGGAGGTAATCCTGGTATCTCTTCAGGAAATACTTCCGGAAATTCCCTCACCACAGGAATCTCTTCTATCGGCATCGACTCTTCTTCCCCAGAAGCAGAGAACAAGCACATATAACCTTCGGGTTCAAGGGTCCTATATTGGATTGTCTTCTCCTCACAATTGATGATCACTTGGTGTAGTGGACCTTCAATAGGCCGAGCATTTCCCGACCAAAGTTACCTTGAACCGACCGGTTAGACATTGGAACAAGGCATACGGTCTGACTGTTATACCGAGCAAATTGGGTTCTAACAGAGATGTAATACGCTTATGAGATTAACCCCGAGCACATGATTTTCATCCTTATCTCTATCATCCACAGTCTCATCAAGCTCAACTACCTCTCCTAGATTACCACGATTCGTTGGTTAGATAAACACAGCATTTGATAAAGTCTATCGCATACAGGATTTACGGATGTCATCTTATCATAATCCTTACGAATCCTACTTGAATTCCTCCTCTTCGGAAGCCTCATGAAAACGGCCCACTGAATACAGGTAATCCCCTATAAGAACCACCATGCTATAGGGGCTAAGGTACGTCTTCTAATCCCTAAGTTGACACTTGCACACACTTTGTTGACTGGGGAGAACCTGATTATCCCAATTGGATATTCAGAAATCCTAAGAGTCCTACATAAATATCTTTGCTGGGATCACTCTTTGAAGTTTCTCCATAGCTTCAAGGTTGATCTTGATTAAGGACACGACATTGGCGCCGTTTGTGGGGACTGAATAACATATCATTCCCACCACCACTATGGTCACCACCAGAAGTCAGGTGGGTGATCTCCGTGACCGCATCGCCCGCACCCGTGGCAGGCCCAGAAACGCTGATAACAACGATCCACAACCTCAATCTGCGGGCGATCTGCGTGACGTTCTCAACCATAATCGTGGAAATAACGGGCAACCGCCACGAACATCCCATTCTGGGGCAGGGAATAATCCCCAGCCACCAAACCATTCACGAAGCCAGCCACCCCCTCATCGTAGCCAAAATCGTAGTAGTAATCATGCTACCCACTCCCAAACGCCACAATCCTCTCATCCTAGGGCTGGGAGCAATCCCCAACCCCTCCAAGTTTTACGAACCATACTACCTCCACCACCACCACCACCCCCTCCTACACCGCCTCCCTCCACCCATGGTGATTCAGGTAGCACAGCCCCAACTACCCGAAACACATCTAGGACCACTGGAACCCGAGCACACCATGGGCGAAACACCCAACGCACCCCTCCTATCCCACCCAACCCCGACCATATAAGTTCAACACCTAGAACCAGATTAAATCCAGGAAGAACTGCACCTGGAAACTCTCGTCATAGCCATTCCATCAGCAGATCCTATGCAACATCTGCATCTGCTCGGGCTCGGGAGCAAGAGATGATCAACATTCTTAATAGACAAACGGATTTAATCGAACAACAAGGACGTGCTATTGCCGATCTTCAGCAACAAGCTATGGCGAGAATTGCTCAAAGTCAACCGACTACCATGTCACCACAAAACCCAATGGCACAAGCCATGGACCCACAGCCACTCCCGGTAATGCAACTTCCCCCACCACAAAATTTCCATTCAAATCCATCCACTTGCCAAGGCCTAGATGATTCTCACCCAGGCCATCCTTTTACCCCATTTATCATGGAATTTAAAACCCCACAAGGATACTTGGGTCCATCCAACGTCCCACATTATAATGGCCTGACCGACCCAGTAGATCATATAGTCTCTTATGAGGGGGCTATGAATTATTACGGAGGTGGTGATCGGATGAAATATCGAGCCTTTTCCATGACTCTCGAACCCTCGGTACTACGGTGGTATTCGTCTCTCCCTCGACATTCCATTAATTCTTGGGAAGAGATGAAACATGTATTTCTAAACAGATACACAACCAGCTGCATCCAACCCAAATCCGATCACACGCTGGCTGTGGTCACTCAAAAACAGGATGAACCATTGAAGGATTACTTGTCACGCTTCCATACAGAAGCCAGTTCGGTTCCCCGACTAGAGCCTGGTGTGGCAGTCTTGTTATTTACACAAGGATTACAGCCGGGGGATTTTAGAAAATCATTAATTGGGAAACCTCCAAAGGATATGGCCGAGTTGAGACAAAGGTCAAATAAGTTCATCAACTTGGAGGAATTCCACAAAGGCCAAAAGTTCAAAGACGATAGGCAACAAGCTGACCCTCAAGGTCAAAACAAACAAAAACGTGACGAACGTTTTGGTGAAAGACAGTCGGATAGAAATGATCGGGACCGAAGGATACCTCCGAGGAATAAATTTCAGGAATACACTCCTTTAACTGTTCCAAGGAGCCAGATCCTTCGGGAAACAATGCAGACTGACTTACGCTCGGCCCAAAGACCTCCATCTTTAAGAAAGGGAGCACAACGTGATAGGTCAAAGTATTGTGACTTTCACAAGGGTTACAGACATACGACCGATGAGTGCATTTGGTTAAGAGATCTGATTGAAGAGATGATCAGAGATGGTAAACTGCAACAGTATATCAGAGATGTAGCCGGGCGAAGAGGTAGGAACAGATCCCACTCACCTGTGAAATCCAAGCGCCAAAGGAGCAGGTCACCAGATGATAGAAATGCAGGAAGACAGAGAACCGACCCCACTCCGGCCACTGATACAAAACCCTTCGGCTAATAATGAATTTTTAGTTAATACGATTGCAGGAGGTTTTGCTGGAGGAGGAGAGAAAAAGGCCGACAGGAAGAAATACATTAATCAAATTTTGGCTGTCAGTCAGAAACACATTTGCAAAAGGTCAACAAAAAATGTTCCCATCATTTTTAATGATGATGATTTGGATGGAATCCTCCCAGGTCATAATGACCCCATGGTAATCACTTCCCTTATTGGTAATTACGAGGTAAAACGCGTCTTCATCGACCAAGGAAGTTCGGCGGACATTATGTTTTTCCCTTTGTTTAAAACTCAAAAACTCAAGGAATGCAATCTCACTCCTTTTGAGGGAGAATTAATCGGTTTTACTGGAGACACCATTGAACCTAAGGGATACATCCAACTTCCTGTCACCCTCGGACAACAGCCCTCGGCTAGGACTGAGATAGTTAAATTTCTGGTGGTCGACTGTCCAACGGCCTACAACGCCATTCTTGGGAGAACTTCTTTGCAGGCATTCAGAGCGGTAGTGTCAACAGTTCATTTAGCTATGAATTTCGTTGGAATAGATGACAGAGTGGTAACAGTCAAGGTCGAGCAAGAGGCAGCAAGAAAATGTTACAACGCTAGTTTGGGGAAAGTTAAAAACAAGGATCAAAACAAATTGGAAAGAGTCTCTTTGGGTAAGGGCAATATTAACTGGGCAGACCTTGATATGCGGGATCAATCCGACAGAAATAGACCGACCCCAAAGGGACAATGGGAATTCTTGACATTGACCGACAATCCCGTGAGGCAGGTAAAAATCGGTTTTGAGCTACCCATAAGTGTTAAAGATCAATTGACCGCTCTGCTGATTTCAAATAAGGATCTATTCGCTTGGACTTCAGCGGACATGCTAGGAATCGACCCTAATTTTATTTGTCACAAGTTGAGTATTCTTCCGGGGGCAAAGCTAGTGGCTCAACGCAAAAGGAAAGTTAGCGCCGAAAAGGCTGCAGCCATTGAAGAAAAGGTTGCCGAATTACTCCGAGCCGGTTTCATACGGGAAATTGACTATACAGACTGGTTAGCTAACACCGTCTTGGTCAAAAAGCCCAATGGGAAGTGGTGGATGTGTGTCGACTACACAGACTTGAACAAAGTCTGCCCAAAAGACCAATACCCACTTCCCGTCATCGATAAGCTCGTCGACAGCTCGGCTGGTTACAAACTCCTCTCATTCATGGATGCTTACTCTGGTTACAACCAGATACCAATGTTCCCTGCCGATCAAGATAAAACAGCATTCATCACCGATAAAGCAACTTACTGTTACAACGTAATGCCCTTCGGATTGAAGAACGCGGGAGCTACTTACCAAAGAATGATGAACAAGGTTTTTCAAGGTATGATCGGCTCCAACATGGAGGTCTATATCGATGACATTATAGCAAAAAGCAGACAGCAAGAAAACCATGCCCAAGACCTCAAGACGATACTGGATCGAGTAAGAAAATATTCCATGAGGTTGAATCCTGAAAAGTGCATCTTCGGAGTCCTTGCCGGATCTTTCCTCGGCTTTATGTTAACGGAAAGGGGTATTGAAGCCAATCCAGATAAATGCAAAGCAATCCTTGAAACGAGAAGTCCAACTAGTCTTAAAGAAGTCCAACAACTCACGGGCCGAGTGGCGGCCCTCTCCAGATTCTTATCCCAAGCTGCTCGGAAAGCTTTGCCATGGTACCAGCTCCTTAGGAAAAACAAAGATTTCCTTTGGGACGAGCACTGTGAGCAAGCTTTTGTTCAATTGAAGGAGTACCTTTCCAGTCCACCAGTCCTCCACAGCCCTCTTTCTGGTGAAAATATTATTCTATACATGTCGGTAGCAGAAGCAGCGGTCAGTTCGGTTTTGGTACGAGAAGATTCTGGACTAGAAGCCCCAATATATTTTGTTAGCCGAGCTCTTCAGGGATCCAAGTTAAGATATCAAAAGCTTGAGAAACTCGCATACTGCTTGGTCATTTCTGCTCGGAGATTGAGACAATACTTCCAAGCACACAGAATCCTTGTGAGAACAGCCCAACCTCTCAGGCAGATTCTTCACAAACCCGACCTAGCAGGCAGAATGGTTTCATGGTCAGTCGAATTGTCTGAGTTTGACATCACCTATGAACCAAGGAAGGCGATGAAATCTCAAATTCTTGCTGACTTCGTCACTGAGTTCACAGATATTCCCTCGGACACCGCTCAAAATTTATGGTCAGTATATGTAGATGGATCGAGCAACAGGAAAGGAGCCGGAGTCGGGGTCATCATTGAAAACCCCAAAGGATTGTGCATGGAGTACTCATTGAAGTTCGAGTTCCAAACGTCAAACAATCAAGCGGAATACGAGGCAGTTCTTGCAGGCCTCAAAATGGTTCAAGAGTTTGGGGCCGAACGGGTATCAGTTTTCAGTGACTCACAATTGGTGGTTTCTCAGATTAAAGGGCAATACTCCGCAAAGGAACCCATCTTACAGAAATATCTTGAAGAGGTGAGGCAAATTATTTCTAATTTTTCTGAATTTGATATTTCCCATGTCCCGAGAGATTTAAATTCCCGAGCCGATATTTTATCAAAATTGGCAAGTACCAAAGGGTCGGAAAACAATAAGACACTGATACAAGAAACCATCTCCCAACCGAGTGTCATTCTAGTTGTTCCATTGTCTTAATCATGGATGGATCCTCTGCTTACCTATATGCAACATGGTTTCGTTCCCCAAGATCAAGCAGAGGCTCGGAAGTTGGTTAAGAAGGCAACTCAATACACAGTTCTGAATGGAGTTCTGTATAAAAGAGGGTTTGGTTCTCCCATGCTCAGATGTGTTCACCCATCTCAAGCTGAGGAGATATTAGAAGAGATCCATGGTGGAGTCTGCAACCACCATATGGGTGGAAAATCCCTAGCTCGGAAAATAATTCGGGCAGGTTACTTTTGGCCTACCTTGCAAAAAGACGCCATGGAACATGTCAAGAGGTGTGTTCAATGCCAGTTTCACAGAGACATTTACCAAAAACCTGCAGAAGAACTTCACTCTCTCGGCGTCCCTTGGCCTTTTTATCAGTGGGGCATGGACATCATCGGAAAGTTTCCCACTGCACCAGGGCAACTCAAATTTGCAGTAGTGGCTATTGACTACTTCACTAAGTGGATTGAAGCGGCACCGTTAGCAACAATCTCTACCGCCCATATTCAATCTTTCTTTGTGAAGGAAATTATCTCTCGGTTCGGAGTGCCTCACGCCATAGTTACTGATAATGGATCGCAGTTCGCAGCCTCCCACTTTCAACAACTAGCAGCTGACCTGGGAATTACTCACTATTTCGGTTTTGTTGAACATCCACAAACAAATGGGTTAGCCGAGGCCGCCAACAGAACCATCTTGGATGGAATTAAAAAGAAACTGGGTAATGAAGCCGGCACTTGGACGGATAAACTCCCGAGCGTCTTATGGTCACACAGGACAACTATACACTCATCAACAGGTGAAACTCCTTTTCGATTGACATACGGCTGTGACGCAGTCATTCCGATCGAAAAGCGAATCCCTACCTTTAGGATGCTTGAACGTCCTTCAGAAACTAATGACCATTTGCTCAGCGAAGAACTCGTTTTACTTGAAGAAATTCGAAAGAATGCTGCAGCTCATGAAAAAAGAATAAAGGAATGGCAAGCTCGGGAGTACAACAAGAAAGTTCGTCCGCGAAGTTTTTAAATTGGAGACTTGGTCCTTCGCCGAGCAGATATCGAAAAAGGAAATGCTGGAGTTGGAAAATTAAAGCCAAAGTGGGAAGGTCCATACTGAGTGAAAGCCAAATCTGGAACTGGTTCTTACAAATTGGAAACTATCTCGGGCACGGAAATCAACAACAGCTGGAACGTGGCCAAGCTCAGAGCTTATTATAGCTAAGCTCCTATTTTTCTTTTCTGTTTACAGATAGGTTAGTCTATTGCTCAGAATTATTTTGGTTGAATAAACCAAGGTTAACTTCCTTCTTAGATTACAAATAAATTGTTAGGAACTATTTAGCAAATGAGCAATTTCTTCTTTGTATTCTTTTATCAATAAAATTCGTCAATTTCTTTGGAATTCTCCTATTTATGAACATTGTGAAATGACATACGACTCATTTGGTTCGGCTAGCCACCGAGCGAAATCGAGAAACAGCTCTTTACGAGAGTTCAACAACGTATTCATAGAACGCCCGAATTCAGGAAATCACTTTCCTTATTTCGCGGTCCAAGGGTCCTGCTTCGGCTAAAGTCGGCGATCCAAGTTCTGCTCACAATCTATTACGCACCCAAGTAAAATAATTTGTAAACTGTTTTGTTAAGAAAATACAAAGGGTCACGTGACAAACGAAACCAAAAATAACGAAGCACAATTTGCATACGCAGCAAATTAATATAAATTCAGCAAGAGATAAAGTAAATTGTTCCAGACAGCCAAGGAATAACACTCGAATACAACGAGCAACAAAAAGGTAAAGTAAATTGTTCAAAACAGCTAAGAAACAACGCTCGGATACAACGAGCAACAAAAACCGACCACCAAAATTCAAAATCATTCCTCAATATCAGACACGACAATATTGGCATCATCAAATTCTTGGGCCTCAGTCAGCTCAACAAGAGGATTAGGAAGATCCTCCGCTTGCAGATCAACTTCAGCCTTAGTTTCAAGATCAATCAATTTCCCATTCTCAACACAGTGAAAGGGATGAGCTCCAACCACCCTGAACTCAGTTTCAGGGTTCAAAATTTGAATTTGTTTAATCGCAGAAATAAAAGAGTCATCAACACCTTTGCTCCAATTGTAAAAATTGGTCGCTGCCACTTTCTTATGACGAAGAGCTTTTTCTTTAAGCTTCCGAGCAAGAACAGCAGATTTCTCTACCTCAGATCTCAGCTCATCAACCCTCTATTGGCTTTCCTACAGCTCCTTCTTCAATGCCTCCTCCACTTCCTTCCCTTTATCCTCTACAACTTTCTTAGAAACTTTCAAAGAATCTCTCTCCTTGATCAGCTCAGATTTGTCAGCCTTCAAATTCTCCAATTCGTTTTTTACTCGGACCAGTTCGTCCGAAAGGCTAGCCTCTTGAGCAGCAGACATTGCACGAGCCTCTTTTTGTTCAACATTGAAACCAGAAAAAAGATCACCCGCTTGCTTGGCCAAAAAGTAAGGTTGGCACTTCGAAGAAGATATTTCGTCATAGTCATGTTGCAGCGTGACCACTCGTCGGTGGTGAGAATTCCAAACCGAGAATGGTCAGATTCAGGGCAGACATACTTGGCAAACCTCTCATCAAAATCTCGGTCCCAAATTGAAGTTTTTGATGGATTTGCGGCAGAGGAAGGAGCGGTAGCAGCTCTAGCACTTGTCTCCTCAGCCCTCAGATTCGTTCCCTCGGACACTTTCTCCTTTCCTTTATCTATTCATCGGCGACGAGTTTGCTGTTGAGGAGGAGAAGAAACTTGGACTTGACCGCTCGGTCCTAACGAAATAGTGGCGGCAACAGCGTGCACAGTGGGAGAAGGCCGAGGAGACACCTCGATCGGGGAAGCAGAGGGAGCATAAGTACTTAAGCTTGGTGTGCTCAGGTTTGAAGATCCGGAAGCTGCACTGGTTGCAGTAGTTTTTCTCTTTTTGCCACCATGAAGCAGGGCGGACATACGAGAGGCCATCTTATCTGCAAAGAAAACGAAGTAACATTAGATCTGGATAAAACATAAGTATAAAAGCAGAAGGAAAACAGTTTACCAAGTTCGGCCTTGACACTTGATGAAGGAATATCCACTATATCCCTCATTTCTATCATTCCATTAGTTTTCAAATAACTCTCAACAGCTCGACACACATCTTTCTCATACTCGGCGAGCTCTTTCCAGTCCGAGGCATATGAGGCAATCCTCTGATTAAAGAAGCTGGCACTCCACTGGAGGGGGAATCGAAGGATTGGTCGTTGATCGCCAGGCCGAGTGAACCAGCAAACACCATTACCAACAAAATTGTATTTAAAAAAGAAAGGCTTAAATCCTTTCCAAGACTCAGAAAACTTAGTTAAAAAACCATATCCGTTCCGCGACTTCAAAGAAACCCATGGCCGCTTCGCTGACCCTTTCTCAAAGGCATTGCATTGAGGAGCAAACAGGTAGAAGAAAATAGGAATGGTACAGGACCAATTCATGGCAGAGCAGACTTGTTGAAAGCCCCTAACAAAAGCCCAAGCATTCGGATGCAGTTGAGAAGGGGCAACTCTTAAAGTATTCAGAACATCTATTTCAAACTTAGTAAAAGGCATTCTAACCCCTAAACGGGTGATTACTTCTTCTTAAAAGTAAAAGTCGGGGTTACCCTCAGGAATCCGAGTGCAGACTCTTTCGTTTGGCCCCACCGGACTTATGGAATATAAGTTCCCAGCATCATCACCAGGGCAAGGCAAAATTATTGCTCTGGTTTGCTCTAAGGTTTCCTCAGTTGAAAGCTCGGATTGGGTGCCCACCACCTCTCGGTCAACCCAATCATACTGATTGCTATCTGGTGAAAGTGGGTAGAGTTCGGGATTGCTAACACACTTTCTCTTCATACCTGAGGAAAAGGGGGCAAATGCGGAGTCAGAAGCAGATAAACTAATTTCTGGTTAAACACTTATGAACACGGTCGGTTGGGGAACACCTCCCTTTCTGGGCAGAATTTCCCCAAACCAACTGTAATATCAGATACCTCTCGGTTTCCTCCTTAATCTCCTCTGTTCTACCCTCTCGGCAATCCTATAATGAATCACACCCTGTCTGAACTCTTTCAAGGTCAGAGGAAAATGCATTGATATCGGTTTATTGCAAATTTCTGGGTTTTCTTCTTCATGTGTTCTTGGAACATCAGAGTTTACAGAATCCTCACTCATGATTAACGCAGCTTTGGTACAAACCCTAAGAAATTAAATGCAGCCAAACGTAAAACAAACCTAAGAAACACTACGGCGATCACTCAACAAATGGTAATGAAGGTCAAAGATTTTGAAAAGACCAGGGGTTTCACTCATGTACAGTGATGGGGTGTTAGTCGAACCCTAGGATTTGTTTCAAGATCAAAGAAAAAGGGGAGCAGGGCCAGTATTAATACATAACAAAGAAGGTTCTAAGCATATACACACAGCAGATGGCAGAAGCAATTGCATGCAAAGAATTTTAAACAGCAAAAAAGAAAGAGAAAATAGTCAGAGAAGAGAAGAGAGGTTTGTTACCTGCTATTGTTGAATAAACAAGAAACCAAAAAAGCACGAAGACCACGAAGTTAAAGATGCACTCAATAGAAAAATGAAGAAGCAGCCAGAATTCCTTTAAACCTTTGAAGAACTTTGGTTTCGTCTCAAAATCGCAGAAAAACGATGAACAAAAGAGAGAGAGAAGCTGGGAGGTTTCTGAAGTTCTGTTCATAAGGAATTATGAGAAAACCGCCCTTTGAAATTCGTTTTAGAGCTTCCCTCCACTAACTCAAGGACTGGGCCGAATTAGAAAAAGCCCATTTACGATGAAACTAAATACGTGGCGCTTCCAACAGGTCTGAAATCATAACGTTCCATTTCCCGGAAAAGTGAAGGACACGTGGAGGCACAGGTAGAATTGAAGGGTCACGTCTGGGTCAATCAAACGACAGCTCTGGTAGGATCATTTAGACGGTCGGATATCTCTCTCCAACAAAACTTGGTCGGAAAACGGCTTGCTCGTCTCATTAACTCGGCAGGGCTCAAATCACCCAACCGAGCTTGGGGGGCTTATGTAGTGGACCTTCAATAGGCCGAGCATTTCCCGACCAAAGTTACCTTGAACCGATCAGTTAGACATTGGAACAAGGCATACGGTCTGACTGTTATACCGAGCAAACTGGGTTCTAACAGAGATGTAATACGCTTATGAGATTAACCCCGAGCACAGGATTTTCATCCTTATCTCTATCATCCACAGTCTCATCAAGCTCAACTACCTCTACTAGATTCCCACGATTCGTTGGTTAGATAAACACAACATTTGATAAAGTCTATCGCATACAGGATTTACGGATGTCATCTTATCATAATCCTTACGAATCCTACTTGAATTCCTCCTCTTCGGAAGCCTCATGAAAATGGCCCACTGAATACAGGTAATCCCCTATAAGAACCACCATGCTATAGGGGCTAAGGTACGTCTTCTAATCCCTAAGTTGACACTTGCACACACTTTGTTGAATGGGGAGAACCTGATTATCCCAACTGGATATTCAGAAATCCTAAGAGTCCTACATAAATCATTTTGCTGGGATCACTCTTTGAAGTTTCTCCATAGCTTCAAGGTTGATCTTGGTTAAGGACACGACACTTGGTTCTTCATCAACCAATCCATACCCAAGATCACATCCAATTGTAACTTAGGGAGGCAGACCAAATCTACTTTAGAAAGATGACCCAAGATTTCAACATCGCACCCTAAGCAAACCTTAGCGGTGAAAATCAGTATTCCAGTAGGGGTATCTATACTAAGATAGCAAGGCGAATTGGAAACAACAAGATTCAGCCTATTCACACATTCAGGAGAAACAAAAGAATGTGTAGCTCCAGAATCAAACATGATTTTGCAAGGTTGATTATTAAGCAAAAAGTTACCTTGCACGAGATTCGGGGTTTGGGTTGCTTCAGTACCACTCAAGGCAAACACTCTTCCTTGAACCACAGGCTTTCCAGCAGATCCTTTTGCATCACCTTTTGCAGATTCTCTGCAATCACGAGCAAAGTGGCCTTGCTTTCCACATTTGAAACATCCTCCTGTGGACCAGCAGAATTGACCATGATGATAGCGCCTACACTTCTCGCAACAGGGAGCATTATCGCGAGACTTGTTCTTGTTATCCATCACAGCTTTGCCCTTGCCCTTGTTCTTCTGAGAATATGGACCATTATTCCGATGATCAAATCTCTTCTTCCTCTGTGGTCCATAGTTCTGTCCAACCCCTTTCCCTTGACTTTCGATCAACTCAGCCTTCTTGTCATCCTCATACATTCTGCACATATCCACAAGTGCAGGAAAACTCTGAATCCTCTGGTAACTGAAAATAGATTTCAGCTCCGGTCTCAGTCCACCTTCAAACTTAACACACTTACTTCTTTCATCAGGGTTATTCAAGTAGTAAGGAGAATATTTCATCAACTACTCAAACTTGGCAGCATATTCCCCTACACTCATATCTCCCTGCTTCAATTGCATGAATTCTACTTCTTTCTTTCTCCTTAAATCTTCTGGAAAGTATTTATTAAGAAATTTCTCCATAAACACTCCCTAGTTGATTGCTCTCCTTTCAAAATTCAGCAATTGAACAGTGTGATCCCACCAGTTTTCAGCTTCCCCATGAAGCATGTAAACTGCATAGGTCACCTTCTGCTCGTCAGAACAATCCAAAGTTCTGAAAATCTTGTTGATCTCGTACAACCATTTATTAGCCTCATCAGGTTTGTATCCTCCTTCAAACCAAAGGTGTGACACCCTCATTTTCAATATTCCTTTTCTTGAAAATAATTAATATTTCCAAATGATTGAAATACTTGCTATCAAAAATCGGGGCTGAAAATTTTTTTTCCTTTTCAATGTTTACTTACTTATTTATAAATCCTTCTTTCATGGACAAGTAAATTGAATCCGGCTAATATTATTTTAGCTACTAAAAGGCTCTCGAGACAATGTCTTTTAAATATAACAAAACATCTTCGTAATCCTTATTAAAATATATTATCTGTCTCTCGAGTTTGACCGAATGTATACAATATAAACCTATTGTCGAATCCTTTTTGAATCAAAATCAGAGTATGCGTAAGTAAAAGTAATACTTATGGGGCACTGCTGAGGTAAATAAAACACAATATATATATATATATATATATCATAACATAAAACCCCATCAGTATCATCAGTAGCAAGTAGTAAGAGTCGAGATAGCAAGTTTGGTGAAATATATATACAAACCAGCTGCATAAAAATAAACCTCACTCTAAGACCTCTCAAAATATGTACAATATATCACATAATCCAAAAGTAGAAGTCCCAGAGCAGGTCATCCATGTCCTCAGCAGCTCCTCAGATCCTCCACAGCTCTATCCCTAGGATCTAGGATCCAAAACATCCATGCTATGCAGGCTCCTATGAACCAGAAGGTCCACCTCTAGCAGAAACAGTCGGCTCGACATGCACCTCCTCCTCGTCCTCATCCTCCACAGGGTCCTCCTCGACCTCGCCTGACTGTGTAGAGACCCCACCACTGGGTCTAGGATCTGCAGAAGCAGTCCTCTCGAAATCAGTCGGACCAGGAGAAGGAGTCTCCTCAGTGACAACTCTATGGGAGGAAGGATGAGAACGAGTGGCAACTCTGAAACGAAAACTATGAAATCGATGCACAGGTCGAGCCGGGGGTGGTCCTCTATATGTATAAAAGGGTGGAACATGCATAGTGTAGACTAAAGGGATCCTAAATCGACGAGGTCACACTCGCACCAGAGGGTTAGGGTGGTAGAGAGTGATCTCCACCTCCCTCTCAAAAGTGGCACGGTGCTCCTCATACGTCCATATGCCACTAGGGATAGGGCATATCTCGATGCAAGCTAGGTATTTGGCCATCACCTAAACAGGGCACAGGGAGTAAGTATACACATATACATAATTGATAAAGACTTAAATTACAAACACAAGTATGTCATGGACAGATAACAATGCAAATACATATGAGCACACCCATTTTCAACATTATATTTCTTATAATGCAAGTGGCATGATGTATGATTTTCTATCCACAACTGAGGCCTCTAAAAGTCCATCTTGGACGTCCATCCAATACACCCTTGTGTTCCCGGAACACTGACATTCGTTCCCAGAACGTAATGCCAAACCATACTTGGATAATAAGCATCACTCCTGGAGTGTGCAACACGTTCCCAGAACGCATGCGTTCCCAGAACGCATACGTTCCCAGAACGCATAAAAACCAGGTCCCGGACACTGGCCACATTCCCAGAATGTGTCATCAAGTAGGTTACAATTTGGTACTCCCGGAGTACCCTCCTCATATTCCCAGAATATGATAAACGTTCCTACCAACCAAACTTCCATTCTATATGGATGCACAATCATTAAAGTTGGTTTTTTCTTTACATTAATTATTGTGATTTAGAAATATTCCAATTTCTCTTTTGAATGATTACTTTTAGGCATAATCTTTGGCACAACAATTCTCTCTTGAATTATTTCATAAACATGCCATTAAGCTTAGATTGGGAGAACATAAACAATGGTACTCAAAAACTTAACTTTTTATTTTTCAGATTCAGGTACTAACCGGTTACAGTCTCAGGCTAACCGGTTAGAATTACAGACCTGAACTATGTTGGAAGTCAAGCTTGCCCCAAAGGACGTAAAGAGTAATGCTAGAAGGATTCTAGAAGATAATGTTTTGATGATTACAAACAAGATTCAAAGTTTCAAGCATCAAGCTGCATCAAGTTCAAGCATCAAGTTTCAAGGCTAAAGTCAAGGCTCAAGCTTCATGTTCAATTTTAGTATAGCCTGGCCCATAGGAAATTTGTAAGGTAATGAATTTTTATTACAAGTGTCTAATGGCCAAAATTAGTTTTTCATGTTAAGGAGAAGAAAACAACTTTTTATGAAAAATGTTTTAATTGCAAAATATGTTTTCATGAAAATCTGTTTTTAACTTAGTTTATGAAAACTGTTTTTAATTGCGAAAATAGTTTTTCTAAAAACATATTTTTTAAAGACTTAACTGATTCACTGTGAAAATATATCTTGACAACCTCTAGCTGGATTTCTCTAAATTGTGAAAATCTGTTAAGATAAGTTTTGACAGAGATAATCGATTACTCTTTCAAGATAATCGATTATTTATGTTGCATCATACAAAATCCAGAGAGTGTGTAATCGAGTATTTGAACCTGGCTAATCCATTACTTTTTGTATGAAAGTAATCGATTACTTGGCATAGATAATCGATTACTGGAGTTGCATCATATATTTCCAGAGGCTGTGTAATCGATTATTTAACCAGTGATAATCGATTATATCAGTTGCATCATATGTTAAACAGAAGTGAAGTAATCGATTAAATTCTATGTTGTAATCGATTACTGGTTTTTCAAAAGAATTTAAAAGTTTCTATTTTTAAAGGGATAATCGATTATCTTCTTGAAGTAATCGATTACCTCAAGTTTTATTGAAAAACGTGTCAGAATCATTTTGATTTATTTCCTGATTTGTTTTTACATAATTGATTCTGATTTATTTTCAAAATTCGAATTTGATTTTGTTTTTGAAAATATTTCCTTATTTGTTTTTTAAGAATCAAATCTTTGATTTATTTCCTAAATCTATTTTATTTGTTTCTGATTTCAAAATTGATTTTATTCTATTTTATTTTATTCTTTAAATCTATTTGATTTGATTTTGATTTCAAAAATATTATTTTACTTATTTGATTTCATAAAATCAATTTTGAATATTTCCGGATTTGATTTCATTCTTATTTTAAATTTGATTTATTTCCAAAATCATTTTTGATTTGATTCTGATTCTATTTTCAAATTCAAAATTTGAATTTCAAATATTTTCAAATCTTTAGCTTTATGTCTTAAATCTTTAAGATTTGTTTTTGATTTTAAACATGTGCTATTTGTTGTTTTAAAATGGATTTGAATCAAGTTTTCATTCTAATAACTCTTCTGATAACATTTTTGAAAAACCTCTTCACGTTCTTCTCTTCTTCTCTTCTCCTTCAACCAGTTCTTAAACTTTGATATTATTTCTTGAAGAGAAAAATTATCTTGGCCATAGTACTTGTGATTTAAATTCAGCACCATTAGAGCGTTATTGTTGTATTCGTGTTGTATAGAACACACTTTTGTTAGAACCTATTATTGTTGTATCCGCACTATTAAGAGTGCATTATAGTGGTTGTATTCAATCTCTTATCCGAAAACCATTTGTGTAAGGGGTGTGTAACCCTTAGTGACTAGGGAGTGGATCTCCTAGTGCGGACGTGCTGCGTTCGTGGTTGTAGGGTGAGGAACCCTTGTGTATTGGGTAGTGCTAGACGAACGGTGGGGCACCTAGTAGTTAGGCTATCTGGTTGTTGAGGTCCCTAGCGAAAGGAGGTTCCTAGTAGCTTGCGGGACGCTCTGGTTGTACTTGGGGACGCGTGGCGTCTTGGTTTAGTGAAAAGCTCAAGCGGGTCGCTTGGGGACTGGAGTACGCTGGGTTTGCCGAACAAGGATAAAATCTCTGGTGCACTCTCTTCTATCCCTATCTCTTTTATATTTCGTTGTTATTTGTTGCGCATCATAACAACTATTTTCATAATAATCTATTTTAAGCGAATTTAAAATAATAAGCGCGGTAACGGTTTTCGTTGTTCTTATTTTAAATTCATATCCGCGCATATTAGTTTTCATAATAGTATTAATATTATTCGCTTTCGCACAATCGATTTTCAACATTATATTGTTTTCCGCTGCAAAATCTCTTTAAGTTTGTTGAAAAAGTTTTAAAGAATATATTTTCCAATGTTTTCATAAACACCCAATTCACCCCCCCTCTTGGGTGACGGCTGCCAATCCTATCAATAATTCTAACATTTACCATTGAAATTCAGAAAAACCCTTTTTCTTGAATTCTCTACCCAATCCATAAACAAGTTTAACATGGTTTTATACCTGAAAAACCACTATGTTTATCATTCAAAAGTCTAAATCACATTCCATTTCCAAATGAGCCTAATTTCCTCTTGAAATTATCTCATTAAATTAAGGTATTAACTCTTACCCTTCAATCTGAACCATGACAGTATAATCAACTCATTTTCGGATTGTTTCCAATGAAATTAAAGTCTAGATTTGAGTAGAATTAATAAGACCACAGGACTGATTTTATAAACTTATTTTCTTTTGAAATTTTACAGTGTCTAACCGGTTACGAATATCGAGTAACCGGTTAGATTATGCAGTCAGACACTAAAACATGAGATTTAATAAACCATTCTTTGCACTACTCAAATCTAACCAAATTTCAATCATTTCAAAGAGTTCATATACCTTAAGCAAATATGTTTAACCACAGAAACATATTCAATTTGCATGCATTAAGTTTCCAGCAACAAGGTTCAAAAACCATTGGATTTAACATAGGAATTGACCAAAGAAATTGGGGAAAACAATTAGAACTTGATCTGGGTAACATGCACTAGAAAATAAAAGTGATTTGTAGCTTAAACGTTATCTGTGCTTACCAGAATCAAAGCTCGAACTCAGCTTCCAGAACTAAGAGAAAACAGAGTTCAGTTTCCAGCTCCAACTTCTAAGGTTGATTCCTCCTCACACAAGAACCCTCAGCTCACAAGTTGTATATCAATGAAAAGCCCTTGATTCAAGCTTTTCAGAAGTGTATCTATCACTCTCTAACTCTCAAGGAAGGAGATGAATTTCTCTGAACGAATTTGAAACCCTAACAGCCCTTCTTCAACACAAAAATGCAGAATCAACCTCATCACCTCAGAAATTCAGCATTTTATAGATCAATTCGTGTGCCATGCAAGGCAACACGCGTTTTCCACTAAATTAGAGCTGTACTCGTGGCGATTAAACGAATTAATCAAGTGATTACTCATCAAAATCCACTAACCCAGTTTCTTGGTTCATCGTCTAACCGGTTACAGGGCATTACTAACCGGTTAGATCAGAACAAAATTTAAAAATTAATATTTTTAAATCTTTCCCTCCAAGAACTTTTCCAATATTACATTTAGGTCCTAACCCAAGGACTAAAATGCAATATCCTTATTTTTTGTATTTATTTGCCATATAAAAATATTTCAATTTATTTTTATATTTCAGGCTAATTAAATACAAATATAAAGTTGGGAAATTCATATAAATTAATAATAAAACTTTTATTATTAATTTCCTTATTATCCGGGAGACGAAAATTAGGGGTGTTACAGTGCGGAACCAGTCTGATTTTAACAAAAGACCAAAAAAGAGACTGGTTCCTTGTGGAACCAATCTTATTTAATATATTTTCAGATTGGTTATACAAAGTAACCAATCTAGTTTTAACAAATGTCCATTAAGAGACTGGTTCCGCACGGAACCGGTCTGAATCAACTGGTCTAAAATGTATTTTTTGTACTAGTGCGCAGGTACTCGCTACAGATTGACGGTCCAATCCATCGTCTTTAAAATACCTCTATTTAAAAAAAAATATGTTTGCATTACTAATTTATTCGGATCAAATTAGGTTCGCAAACTCGATAAATTTTTCTTTTCATTTTGCTTTTGAAAAAATCCTTTTCGGTTATTGTTAAACATCATAAAATATAATCACTTTCTCAAAATCATTCCAACTTTTTCTAACACTTTAGGTTCTCCAACCTTTGTCTATAATGAAAGCTAGATAAAAAATTGTGATTTTTCGGTGTTTTTCGGACTTTAAACGATGGCTGTCCAAGACCGGACCAGCAACCAAATCCATTAGTTAAATTATTTTATTGGTTGTTTTCAAATGATCTTGTACTCAAAGCTTAAACTTTCAAAGCATTTGAAAACACTTTTTAAATTAAACACTTTAATTAAAAATTCTGGACAGCATTAAATAAAAACCAAAAATCACTTTTTACATTTTAATTCTTTAAAAGAAATTATCTATAAATCTTATATTTAAATCCTCAAAGTAAAAGACTTTATTCTTCAATCTTAAAAAATTAATTAGTGCCATGAAATAAATAGTTGGACAACAACTAATTTTTTTTTTTATAAAATCACTTAAAGAAGATCAAGCACTAAAGATCTTAACATGCATGCAACAAAATCCATAATTTTTAGCTTAATATTAATTTATTACTATCATGCATGATAAATTCATCACTAATCAAGTTCATTTAACACAATCCATCATTCTATCTTAATTTACATATCATGGCCGAATTATCCTTAAAGAAAAAGGGTCATTCTTAACTTAAAATTCTAACATGCAAAATCACAAATTTTCATCTTCTTATTTAGTCACAAAACCGAAAAATAAAAATAAATAAATAACACTTAGATCTAACTCACTTAACACACCAAAATCAAGACATGGATTTTCAAGGTTCAAATCTTCATGCATGCACTCATTTTCTCAAGATCCACTCAAAAATACAACATGCATGACACTTACATGTATATTTATCACTAAAAATCACAATTTTATATTCTTTTCACATGCATGCAAAACATAACACTTATAGATTCAAACCATGCATCAAGAAACGTCATCAACAATTTAATTTCAAAAATCAAACACTCTAACCTATTTAAATCTACCTTGGTCGAATTATTGAAGAGAAAAGATTAATAATTTTTGTCAAATCTTTAACATACAAAATCAATTTCTCACTTTTCCACTTAAAACATGCAAGACTAAAATAAATCAAATATACATCAACACTTTTCATTCACTTTCAACCAAAACCTTAGATCTCTAAAAATCAAAGTCACATATTAACATGCAAACACTTAAAACTCATAGATATAGTCCTAAAACCAACATGCATGTGCTCAAATAATTTATCAAAGCATAAACTCTATTTTTTTTTCTAACCTAGGCCGAATCACCAACTACAAAAAAATGAAGATCCATACAAATTTTTACAACACAAATTCATGATCAGTTACATATAAAATACATGCATGCTCTTATTACACATATTCTAAGTTAAATCTTTAATCATGCATTACCACCTCAACAAAATATTTTTAAACTTCAAATAGAATATCAAGAAGAAAAAGAAGAAGAAGAAGAAGAAGAAGAAGAAGAAGGACCAAGGCTTCTACATGCAAAAATCACTTGAGACACTCTTGAATCTTCAACAAAATTTCTTCCTTTTCTCCTTCTTTTCTCCCACGGTTTTCTTCTCTTTTTCTCTTTTTTTTAATTTTTGTTCTAGAGTTTGATGAGCTCTAGAACTAAGTGTTCAGTTTTGTAGAAATGAAGAAGAAGCAAAACAATCACACACAACACAATAGGTATTTATAGGCACAAATCCTTGGAGTAAAATTACAAAAATATTCGGGTCTTAGGGTTAAGAATAAGGGTAGATTGGTCATCCTAAAAAGTTGCATGGAAGAGTCAAATTAATTTATTCATTATATTTATTTTTTTTCTAACTTATTCAAGAAGGATAATTAACTTAAAAAAAATTTAATCCTATATATATATATATATATATATATATATATATATGCATACCGTATCACACACACACAAAACACAAAAATACAATTTTATCTTACTTAGGAAAGAAGGGTTAATTTCCTTCCTCACTAAGTAATATATATAAATATAAAATATTATTCATCCACTCCTACACTTCTCTTTCATTTTTTTTAAAATACTTCTACTACTTGTCCTCCTTTTTGGGCCTATTGGGCCGTGAGGCCCAACAGTAAAATTTTCTTTTCCTTCTCTTAAAAAAAAATCATTTCTTATTTATAAAAAAATTAATAAAATTAAATACTAAATTTTTTTGGAAAGACTAGAAACATAAAAATTCAATCCAACTTTTGCATACATTCTTTTTACATATAAAACTCTTCTTAAAAAGAATTATAAAATGTAATTCATAAAATCACGAAAATCAAATTCAAATCACAATTTAAATCTCACGATAAAAAATAACGTTGTATTTTTAAAATGCAATTCTGCCAATAAATATTTATTTATAAAATTCATCTTAAAAAGAAATTTTGTTATTTAAAATATACGAGGATTTTGGCGGATGTTACATTCTCTCCAACTTGAAAATTTATCGTCTCCGAGAAATGTCGTACCTGCCATGAACAGATGCGGATATGAATTCTTCATACTACTCTCAAGCTCCCAGGTTGCATCCTCCCCATTTGTTTGACTCCAAATGACCTTAACTAGAGGATTCTCTTTTCCTCTTAGCCTTTTCACACTACTACCATCTATCCTCAAGGGCAAAGTCTCATACGTAAGATTTTCCTTGAGTTGTATCGAGTGAGACTCAATGATGTGTGTGGGGTCATGAACATATTTTCTAAGTTGAGATACATGAAAGACATCATGAAGATTAGAAGGCATAGGGGGTAGGGCAATTTGATAGGCTACGGGTCCTATTCTTTTGGGAATTGGGTAAGGTCCAATGAAACGAGGTGTGAGCTTTTTGGTTTTAAGCACTCTGCCAATCCCGGTAGTTGGCACTACCCGCATAAATACGTGATCTCCCTCATTGAATTCTAGCGGACTCCTCCTTTTATCTTGGTAGCTCTTTTGCTGACTTTGCACTGCCCTCATATTTTCTTGAATTAGCTTCACCTTCTCATTTGTTTGCTGCACCAAATCAGGTCCTAACATTAGATTCTCTCTAGTCTCAAACCAGCACAGAGGCGTTCTACATTTTCTACCATACAAGGCTTCGTACGGTGCCATCCCAATGCTCAAATGAAAACTGTTGTTGTAGGTGAATTCTATCAGATGCAAAAATGAATCCCAACTTCCAGCATTTTCCATGACACAAGCTCTCGGCAAATCTTCCAATGTCTGAATAGTCCGTTCTGATTGACCATCAGTTTGCGGATGATAGGCTGAACTTAAGTCCAATCTAGTTCCCATTGCTGTCTGCAGACTAGTCCAAAACTTAGAAGTGAAACGCGGATCTCTGTCAGAAACTATGCTTGATGGTATTCCGTGTAATTTCACCACTTCCTTTAGATACAATTCAGCCAACTTGTCCAAAGAATACTTCATACTGATCGGAATGAACCGTGCAGTCTTCGTTAGTCGATCGACTATTACCCAGATAGCATCATATCCCTTCTTAGTCTTTGGAAAACCAGAAACGAAGTCCATGGTGATACAATCCCACTTCCATATTGGCACTGACAACGATTGTAGCTCTCCTCCGGGCTTCTTATGCTCTATTTTCGCCTTTTGATAGGTCAAACACCGAGAGACATACTCTGCCACTTCTTTCTTCATTCCAGACCACCAAAACACTTTCTTGAGATCCTGATACATTTTCAGAGAACCAGGGTGAAAACTCAGCTTGCTTTTATGGGCTTCTTCCAATATCATCTCTTTCAATTTCGCATCATTAGGTACACAAACTCGATCCTTATATCTTATTACTCCATCATTTCCAACTTGAAATTCCACTTCCTTTCCGTTTTCAAAAAGCTCTTTCTTTGCTTGAAGCTCCTCATCATGCGCTTGAAGTTCCTGAATTCTTTCCATAAATCCACTTGACACAGTTAATCTTCCCAATACCATGCTCCTAGGCTTGAGTTCCACTCCTAAATTTAAGTCTCGGAATTCTTCAATCAACCTCAGTTCCCTTACCATCATTGCTGAAACGTGCAACGACTTCCTACTCAAGGCATCCGCTACGACGTTCGCCTTCCCAGGGTGATACTGTAGTTCAAGATCGTAATCTTTCAAAAATTCCATCCATTGTCTTTGGCGCATATTCAGCTCTTTTTGCTCAAACAGGTACTTCAAACTCTTGTGATCGCTGAAAACTTCAATCCTTACTCCGTATAAATAATGCCTCCAAATCTTTAAGGAAAACACCACCGCAGCTAACTCGAGATCGTGAGTCAGATAATTGAGCTCATGAGTCTTCAGTTGTCGCGAAGCATAGGCTACTACTCTCCTTTCTTGCATGAGCATGCATCCTAACCCTTGTTTCGATGCGTCACAATATACACAAAGTAACTTCGTTGTGTCGGGTAGAACCAAAACTGGTGCTGTTGTTAACCTCTTCTTCAGCTCTTGGAAACTTTCCTCACACTTTGCTGACCACACGAATGGTTGCCCTTTACTCGTTAACTTCGTCAACGACAAAGATAACCGAGAAAATCCTTCAATAAACCTCCTGTAATAACCAGCTAAACCCAAGAAACTCCGAATTTCTGTCACTGTTGTCGGTGTTTTCCACTCCAATACCGCTTCCACCTTAGCTGGATCCACCGAAATTCCGTCCTTTGTGATCACATGCCCTAAGAAATGCACCGAGTCTAGCCAAAAATCACACTTTGCTAGCTTGGCGTAGAGTTGCTTCTCCTTTAACACCTCCAAAATTATCCTTAAATGCTTTGCATGTTCCTCCTTAGTCTTGGAATAAATCAAAATATCATCGATGAACACGACAACAAATGAATCCAAGTAAGGATGAAAAATCCTATTCATGTAATCCGTGAATAATGCAAGAGCATTCGTCACACCAAAAGGCATAACCAGGTACTCGTAGTGCCCATAACGAGTTCTGAATGCAGTCTTGGGAATATCTTCTTCCTTTACTTTGATCTAATGATATCCCGATCGAAGATCTATCTTAGAAAATATTGCTGCTCCCTTCAATTGGTCTAACAAGTCATCAATTCTGGGTAGAGGGTACTTGTTCTTGATTGTCACCTTATTCAATTGACGATAATCCTTGCATAAACGCATGCTACCATCCTTTTTCTTGACAAATAACACAGGTGCACCCCACAGAGATACACTAGGCCGAATCATTTTCTTCTCCAATAAATCCTCGAGTTGCTTCTTCAGTTCAGCTAACTCCACCGGCGCCATCCTATACGGTGCTTTAGAAATAGGTCCGGTTCCAGGGATCACATCAATTGAGAACTCAACTTCCCGAATTGGCGGCAAACCAGGGATTTCTTCAGGAAACACCTCAGGAAAATCCTTAACTATTGGCAAACTACCGAGATCCTTGTCTCCGTTGACATCCAATGAGGCTAAGAACATGTATGCTATGGCTCCGTCCTTTAATGAAGCTTGGATTTGCTTGGCAAAAAAGTTCTCAAGGTCTTTAGGATTTGAAGCAGAAGTTTTAGTTTCACTAAAGACTAATGACTTCTCGGAACGGTTCAGGAGAACGTGATTCCTCATAAGCCAGTCCATTCCTAGGATAACATCTATTTGAGAAAGGGGTAGTTGAATCAAGTCAACAAGATAAGTTTTACCTTCTATTTCTACAGGACATTCGGGACAATAAGTTGATACTACAACTGGATTACCAGTAGGGGTAGAAACAATTATGTCATAAGATAAAGTATCTACTCTTAACTTTAATCTATCCACCACATCATGAGCAATAAACGAGTGAGTAGCACCCGAATCATACAACACTAACAAGGAATTCTTAAAAATGAAATATTCACCTTGAATTAGATTAGCAGCATTTGCGACTTAAACTCCGCTCATTGTGAACACTCTTCCTTGGGCATTTGGCCGATTTGCAGTCCCCGAGCTTAGCATTCGCTTTGGTTCTCTGCAGTCCTTAGCTAGATGTCCCAACTTTTTGTAGTTGAAACAGTTCGGATTCCTTGATGGACACATCGATCCAAAATGATTCCGATTACACTTGTTGCAACGAGGAGGTATAGTTCCTTGCCTTACTCCACCAGGGTTGTTGCTATTTCCTCTACTATATCCCACGCTATTGCCTCTATGACTGTTGCCTCCATGATTACCACCTCTATTCACATTCCCTCCTAGGTTTCCACTATGTCCACCTCCTCCAAAGCGTTGATCTCTCCTTCCACCATAACCAGAGTACGGATTTGGGGTCCGATACTTCCCACCAGAGCCTTGATGAAAAGGAAAATTGCGAATCGGTCCATGAGAAGTAGACGATCATGTCACCTTCTCCGCTGCACTCCTCGCCTTCAAGCCTCCTTCATACATGCAACATCGATTCGCCAGAGTAGCAAAATCCTCTATCTCGAGATGAAAGAAAGCCAACTTAATTTCCGCCTTGAGACCATCCCTAAATTTAGCACACTTCGATCTCTCATTCTCTCCTCCAGCATACTATGGCACATACTTAGCCAACTCTTCGAATCTCGAAGCATACTCCCCAACTGATAAGTTCCCTTGCACCAACTTCAGGAATTCCATTTCCTTCTCAATCCTCATATACACCGGAAAATACTTCTCCATGAATTTCCCTTTGAAAGACTCCCAAGTAATTCCTTCTCCAGCATTCAACATCACCTGCTTAACTTTCCTCCACCATGCTGCAGCCTCTCTAGTCATCATGTACCCAGGATATGCTATTATCTGTTCACCACTGCACTGCACCATCCCTTCAAATATCCTTTCTAAGCTTTGTATCCAACTTAGAGCTTCATCCGGGGCAATTCCTCCAGCAAATTCCTTAGGATTCCGACGACAAAACTCATCCAATCCCTTATACCCTTGTGCCTCCACGGTCTGGGCTTGATTATGATTATTGCTATAATTCTGTTGAACTTGCTGGTGTAACGCTTGCAGATTATCGTTGACGCCTGTCATTACCGCAGTCATCTGATCCATGAGAGTCGTAGGGTCTGGCATCTCAGCGCTTCCCCCAGAGTTACCCGATCCAGAACCACGAGGTCTTCCACGAGTCATCGCTATTCTTGAAAAGAAACAAGAAGAAGACTTCAACATAACATAGACAGACGCTATCGACACAGACAGAGTCACACAGAGCAAGCATATAAGGCTATGCTTAAGGCCACTGAGGATTAACCTTCGCTCTGATACCATTCTGTAACAGCCCGATTTTCACTTCCGAAAAATTACCATTTATTTCATATTAAATTGCTAAAAATGAGGCCAATTTTTTTTTTAAACATAATTATGAAAACATTGTTGACGCATACTTTACCCTTAACTGAAAATCGAGTTGTCACTAAGTTACTTATTCACTTAACTAAATTGCGGAAACATTCATCATTATAAAATAACTTCACTTGAGTTCATTACTGTTCAAGATAGTACATCAAAAAGATTCTTACAACTTCAACAAGGGTCCATCATCAAGTTCTTTAAAATAGAAAGTACGACATAAGACATAATTAAAATAAGCTGAATTACATAAACAGTTTCAGTACTCAGGTAATCCTCGACAACAAAACACAGATCCTAGACTCTAGAGACAGCACACCACCGTGATTAAGCTCCGGACACATCACTCCTCCTTTGAATCCACAGCATCAGACTCTTGACCAACCTCATCCACCAGATCCATCACCTCATCCTCATCCGACCATTCCATAGGGTTCTCCTCCTCCTCCGGTGTTACCACAGGGTTCGGTATCTGATCCTCTTCCACGGGTTCGGGCGAACTAGCTACCAAAGGTGCGGGTTGACCAACGTTCTCGTAATGCTCCCTTTGTCCACCATCTTGATAATCTTGGAGTGTAATTTGTCCCACATGCACATCCATCGCAGTCCCTCTTAAAACATGTCTCGGATCATCAAACTCTAGTCGAGTATCACCTCTCCATATCCATCCATCAGGCGTGACTTCCCACACTCCCCCCTGCAGGGGCCACATGTGGATTGCTACACAATAGGCCATCTAACAGTTGCAATATCAGCATTTACCGATACGACAACGAGATAGGAGAGAGTCAGCATTCCGAACGTACACTTACGTCGATGGTGTGGGCTCACAAAAGGCCCAATGCCAAGATAAAACATGACAACATACAAGTAGAACAGTATACAATAACAGTAATCATATAGCAAATAATAACAACATAATAGTAACATAGCAATTATCTTCAAAAAGGGACACAATTCATCAATACCAATAACACATATCATTCCATGTCTCAATAAGCTTGATATCACATCATGTTCATTCTTCGATTACTCATCTCATAAGCTTTGCAGTTATCATTATTGCAACAGATTCCAAGGTTATATCTTCTTAAGCATATTCCTTCCTTATCATCATTAAGTCTTATCAATTCGAGTCCATTGATGATGTGGGGAAATAACCATCATCAAGGAGGTTGGTTAGCACACACGGCTACATCTCCTCATATCCACCCATACCTAAGTCGGAAGCAAACAGGAGTACAGGACCTTTACCATGCAGGCTTAACAATCATCATAACAAAAGTAAATGAAGCATTGGTTCAATACATAATGCCTCGTTCCAGTCCCTCTCACTGTCCTTCAAATTGCCATAGGGGGCGACAGTACTAATTCTAGTTGATCGTGCAGAACTTACCACGGCATAGGACCTATCAGTCCGTACCACATATGGAATTCATTCCGCCTAGAATAGCACTCAAGGCTTCTAGACGTATCACCGTCCTTACCCTCCCCTATTGCAATTGTAACACCCCAATTTGGACTTAGAAATTTCACTAAAAATTTGCGCCATTTTTTTTATATAACATTATCAAAACCAATTCAGTTTAATTCTTTTACAAAAAGGTTTTCATAAATACAATTTGATTCATTTGGTTTACAAACATGTTTGGGTGCTTAGACTCGCGTCATAAAATTCTATTTCCAAAAAGAGATGTTACCATCCAACACATTTCCAAAAACTCATTTTCTCAATGTCATACTTAGTCGATGGTTAACTTACGGAAAAATAGTTTAATTACTTTATGAACATAATATATAACAAAAGAAACTTCTTTTATTTCATTTCAAATAATCATTTATTACAACAGGGGTTACATTCGAGATAGAGTAATCATGTCCTATCCATCCAAAGATGGAAAACAAAATAAGAACATAGACTACTAATCTTCATCACAAGTATCTGAAAGATTCCTCGGCTTGTTGCTTTTGCATCCTCCTCATAAATATACTTCATCTCACGATTATCTTCCAACTTGAGCAACAACTTCTCGTACTGCATATTCTGTCATCTGTGGACATTGTTTCCCAATGTCCACAGGAAAGGGGAATAGAGAGAGTAAGCACTTCCGAACGATATCATCGTCGACGACGCGGGCTTACTATAGGGGAATATTAAAACCATACAATATATACATCATTATTACCATTACCTTATTCCATTTGTTACCATAAAGTCCTTTCCCGAGAAGGGTATACCTCTTAAAACCATAATCGTTATATTTAATTATCTTTAGTCTCTAAGTTTCATACCATCGGTAAATCAAAAAGGGGTACCATTACCGAGGTTCAAGGTATGGATATCACACACGTTACATCTCCTCCACAAGTCCAACCATATCCTAGTTCGGAAAGCAGATGGGACGCACAGGAACCTTACCCACGCCGGCATCGAAGTCGGAAAACGAAAGGCGGTACCAGACGCCGGTGGTAAGTAAGATATCAAAATTCATGTGACCAGACGCCGGTGGTCAACAAGATTTATTCCACAAAGGTTTCCAAAACCAAACACCTACCGACTTCTAGCCTCGTTCAGGTTCCCTCTCACCATTTAGGATTTGCTCAATGGGGTGACAGCACTCTCTCCAGTTGGCCTGCAGTCCTTGCCACGACGAAAGTCCAGATTCCAGTGAACCTTGCCATTGTAGTCCCGTCCCGCCTAGAGAAGTACTCGAGGCTTCTTGACGTTTCACCGTCCTTGCCCTCCCCAATTGCAATCACCACTTGAAGGGACTCCAGCCTCCAAGCATATGGTATCTTTCCTCTCCACTAACTTCACTCTCATCGCAAGGTTTAGAAAAAGGGGTTCCTACATCTTTTAAGTCTTTTAAATCATCGAAGGGTTTTACTAAGTTGAACATTCCTAATTGTGGTCGACCCATTCTAAGCCACACTTCTAATGGGTCTCGACCTCTAAGGGATTAACCTATCACAGGCGCTTCCAAATCACAGCGAATTCCAAACCGAGCTCATAACCACGGAGTTCCAGTCACGTGGCCACCAAAACTTAATGATTAAGCACGTCACTTTGACAGTGCGATCAGGGGATAACATTACAAACTTTTATAAATTCCCATAAAGATTCCGTATCAATTCCTTAACCATAAAGCCTTTAATCAATTCTCAAAATTATCCAATATAACATCATATAAACTCATTAACTTCCAATAACCAGATTTTCATCACATATAAGCCAGGCATGCTATCATTATGCATTTAACAATATATAAACCTCATAATAAAGCCAACATCATAATAAACCAGGATATACAACACATACAATTATTATCGAGGGATCGTGTTTTCGTACGAACGGCGGAACATACACACACAATTGCCGTTCTACTACTCACCCAATAGATCCCTAGTTCCGACCTTTGAGATGATACGGAACGTCCTAATATCACCCTACATGCCACTATGTCTTAAGAAGGCTTCTCTCTCACCTTGAGTTGAAGCTACAAAATTAGTGTCCTCTTGCTTTGAAGTCACGTCACCCGAATCCGAACGAAGCCTTTACCAAATAATATTTACAAAATAATTTCATAAATAACTACTCAATTTCAATTAAGCAAACCACAAGACACATATTCTTAACAACAATTTCCTTTATCACTTTTAGGAATCCAAAAGACTTGAACCAAAACTTCTAATACTTAAAATAAATCATACTTTACAAAATCAAAACCCTTAAAACGTCAATGGAAATTTTTAGAACTAATTATTAAATCAAAAGAGATTATTTCATATTTTTCATTAACTCAAAAATCAATAACAACTACCACTCAAGGATTAACATAAGCCACTTAAAACAAATAACTTAAACTTGATGCAACCTTTTTAATCATTTGGACAACAACTATACACTATGGCTAACTCATCACAAATTCATGTAATCTCATAAACAATAGTTCTAATTAATTCTTTTTATCCACCTCAAATATCAAATCAACATTTCTTTTTCAAGAACATCCTTCAATCATTCTATACAAGCATAAACAACATTTCATTCAAACACATATACAACCTTACTTATAATTATTATAAAATTACTTTTAAAAATTCACTTTTAATCCTACACACTCATACTTCAAGATTAACATGAATTTCACATATTTAATCATTCAAGAACAAGTCATAACATAAATACCACACATTTTACATTCTTCTAGTTTTTGGACAGCATACATACTTAAACTTAAAAATTCATTTTCTCTTAAACAGAACATCGAAAACATATGCCGTTTCTTCCTAAATTCTTATTACAACTTCTACTATAATAAAATGACTAAAATTAAACTAAATAAAATGATTGCATCTGCTGTACAGCCACTGAAAAATTGCATTAATTCAAGAAGTTCAAGTAAAACAATCCAAAACAATTATACACAATTCCTACTTATGCCAAAGACTTTAAAACACTATTATTTCTAATAAAACATTACTTTTTCATACATTCTAAATTCTGGACAGCAACTTAATATTTTTATTTAAATTACTTTAATCAATCAAAAATACTCATTTCTATTTATTTCTACATTATATTTGCACATACAAACAAAGTATCACTAACACCCTTAAAAATAATCATTTGGGATCTTAACTAATTAATTTTCCAGAATAAAAATTAAATTTCCAGAATTAAAATTAAATTTTCAGAATTATCTTTTCCATAACAACATGTAATTCATTCCATAGGCATACTAAAACAATTATAAAATCAATTAGAAAAATTCAATTAACTTAATTTCGTTTCTCCTAAAATTCGACCAAAACATAGAAAATTAGGAAAAGCATTTTTAATTTTTTAAAAACATTTATATAATATCATTACATCACTTTATATACTAAAAATAAGAGTTTTAATCATTAACAAAATATAAAATAGATCTCTTTAAGGAAGAACTCATATTTTCCAGCAAATAATGTTTTCAAACACATCAATCACATACTCATACAATCATTTAACAATACATGCTCTTATAAGTTTATAACAACTATCATTTGTTTCTATTTCTTTTAAACAATAAACTATAATTTAACTACACATCAAATAACAAACAAATTACAAAAATTATTCTAAAAAAGACCATAGGCCTCACGGCCTACTTATTATTATTTTTTTTATTTCCAGAAAATTGCATTTTTGTTTATTATCCTAATTCATTGTTCTCATTTAACTTAAATCCAAATAGAAAGGAAATAGCATACAATCAACAATAACAATTAAACAAAATTTCTATAAAATACAATTTCATACACTTTAAGAACATTAAAAATTTTCCAGAATTATTTTATTTCCCAAAATTTATTTTTAGTTCCCTTCTTCATTAATCATTTTAATTTCATTTTTACTTTAAGGAAAATACTTATTTGTTTTCATTCTTTTTAGAGATCTAACTATAACTCAAATACACATGAAATAACAACAATTACCATACAGTATAATTATATTTTCACACGGTCCAGAATAAAAGAAAATAAAATAAAAATCCATTTTAATTCTTTTATTTATTTCCATTCCCTTTTTATTTTATTAAACAACAATACAATTCATATATCAAAAATACACAAATCAATCCTCACTCTTCCTAATATATGCCACGGCTAATATATATATACATATACCAGAAATTATATTTTCCATTGTTATTTACTTATTTCTTATTTATTCCTTAATACAAAGAAACAAAGACAATTAAAAGACAAAGAATGAAAACTTATTTGTTCATACAAAATTTTCTATAATTCATATGATCTAAGAAATACAATAAACCCAGAATTTAAATTAATCATACTCATCAAAATTTCAGCTGTAACATCCCAAATTTAATTCCTAGTATAATTGATGATGGGTCAAGCTTAGAGTGAAGGAAATAATGATATTGAGTTAAAAATAGTGGATTGAAAGCTTGTTTTAGGATTAATAACATAGGATATTAAGAAATTTAAAAATAAAAGATTTACAACTCTAAACACAAATTCTACCGTTGGATATGAAGTAGGATAGGTGAGGAAGTTTGCTTTAAAATTTGAGCAAGATCCGACGGATAACGAAGAAGTTATGGCAGTTTGAAATGCCAAGAAAAGAAAACAAAACCAGACTACTCGAGTAGTGCCAAACTAATCGATTAGTTCATTGACTAATCGATTAGTTCACTGACTAATCGAGCAGTTGGTGGAAACAGCAAGTCATGATTTCTTGAACTACTCGAGTAGTGCTTGGACTACTCGAGTAGTCTGTGCAGTTTCAGCAGAAATAAAACGTGATTGGGGTCTTCTTCCTCATTCATTCCCTTGTCTTTCTCTCTCTAGGGCACGAAGCTCTCTCTTCTCTTTCTCTAATTTCATCCTCAAATCCTTCCTTAGATCCATAATAAACTATCAAAAATCAATCCCCATCACACACTAACACATAATCATTTATCAATCTCTTCTATTTCCTCTCACCCACTTCAATCCCTAATTCTCTCTCTCCATCCTTGAAGCTTCGAGAACACCCACCATGGAGAATCATCACATCTAAGTAAGTTGATCTGAGTTTCATTCCTTTCTCCTTCAACTTACACAAACTATCATCAATCTCTAATCGTTCTTGCTTTGTTGGTCACTGTGGGTATAGTTTCTCTCTCCTTCATAGCCTTGAAGCTTTCTCTCTCTACACCATGGCTAAGTAGGATCAAGCTCTCCTCCTCACTCTTGCTACACATTTGGAGGCTATTTGGTTGAAACTCAAAAGAAGGGGATTTCAAAGAGTTAGGGTTTGGTACTCCCTTCTCTCTCTACAAGGTTAAGGTAAGGGAGTGGATATAGTGAGCTTTGCCTTGTTCTAGGGAGTAGGTTCTAGTTAGTATATAATACTTGTTAAGGTTATGTGTTAGGGGAGAAAATTAGATTATAAATCCCTAGTTTATTAAATATGAAATTCTAATTAATTAAATATACATGATGATTGGATGTTAAGACTAGTAAAAGGAAACCCAATAATATGGCAATGAATTATTTGATAAATGAAACTTGGATAAGGATTAAATTGAATTACACGAGGAATTGGGTAATGTGATAATGAAGTTGACATAAATGAATTCTATGATTATTGATCTTAGTTGTAAAGTTGTGAATTAAATGATAATTAATTACTGTAGCAAATATATGTTCGTGTTGTGGAATAAATGCATATAGGAAGAAAATGGAATGAAAACGATTAAATGTGATGAAAGTGCATAATTGTATCTAATTGTTAAATGAGTAAAAATGTTAAGCATTATCAATTGTGAAAAAAGGATCATGGCTTAGGAATTGAACTAATGAATATGGGAAACGGAAGTAAAATGATTATGTGCAAACCAAAGTAAAAGATGATATATGCGAAATTAAAATGAAGGGTGAATCTAAATGTTGGGCTATAAAAGAGAACACTATTTGGTATGTTTGTGATAACTGAGAAAGGAAATGAATAAGGAAATTACATGAATAATTATGTGTTCATTGTGGTTAAATGTGATATGAATGAATGGTTTATAAAGAGAATGATGTTAAGTATAATGTAGGTGGTTGTATGAGGTACCTTCCGGTGTGGAGGTGAAGTACCCACTGGCCAAATTGTATGAGGTACCTTCCGGTGTGGAGGTGAAGTACAATGGTATGAGGTACCTTCCGGTGTGGAGGTGAAGTATCCATAGGCCAAATGTATGAGGTACCTTCCTGTGTGGAGGTGAAGTACGAATGAGTGTTGACCTCTGACCTGAGGGACACGAAATGAATAAAATGTTGAAATGTGTTGACCTCTGACCTGAGGGACACAGAATGAAATAAAGTGATTTGGGTGTTGACCTCTGACCTGAGGGACACCGGATGAAATGTGTATTGGTGTGTTGACCTCTGACCTGAGAGACACACCGTGAATTAAGAAATTGAAGTGTTGACCTCTGACCTGAGGGACACAAAATGAATTATAATGAATGGGTGTTGACCTCTGACCTGAGGGACACATAATTTAAATAAGGAAAAGAATGAGAGCCTCTGTTTTGAGGTGATAAATGTGTTGCATGAAACTGTGCATTGGCCTCTGATTTGAGGTGATGTACCTAAATAAAGTAAGTGTGTGAAATGATTAATGAAATGGATGTTGGGATGAATAGGGAAAATGGATGTGGAAATGAATAATGGAAACGGATGTTGAAATGAATAATAAAAATGGAAATTTGGAATGAATAATGAGTATGGTGTGCAATATGTGAATATATGTTTAATTGCTATTTGTGCTTGACCTAGCGGGTCGTTATGTCTAGATAGAAACTACCTTCTATTTCATGTGCAATGCTCACTCCCTTACATTTTCAGGTACGGAGATTGAGTTGGCACAGCCCCCGGCCGAGCAGGAGTACTTTCCATTACAGGGAGAGTAGGGTTATTATGGGATTTGGAGGATGTTATGAACTTAAGCCTCCTACACTTTTTTGATGTAAAATTTGTTATTCATATTTTAAGTGAGGCTTAGAATGTTTTATTTTGACAAAGTTATATGTTTTGGTTATGACACTCAAACTTAGTATTTTCCGCTATTACTCTGATATATTTGGAGCCCATGGGGCCTTGATATGATTTAGGAATATAATCTGAAGCCCTGCTGGCTATTAGTTGTTTATTTGAAAATTGTTTATCACAGGTTAAATTCTGGATTAGTCCGAAAAACAAACCAAACTTCGTCCGTTTGACGGTTGATTTTAATGAAATAAAAATGAATTTTTAAGTCCGTATTTTAGTATAAGGGGAATTAAGGGTATAAATCTTAGGTGTTACATTTATGGTATCAGAGCAGTTTCTACTTGGCCATGGAGTTGTACAAACTCCAAATGATTACTCACCTAGCGAGTAATTGATGCTCCTAGTAATAGTTTAGGATTATAATAGGATAATTATAGTACTATGTATCTACTTAGTAATTGAGTCTTACTGGTCTATTCTCTCTGGCTAAGCAGTATGTCTGGAAGAAGGGCTGGTAATGATGGACTTGCTGCTATTCTGGAGCATCTGTCTCAGATGCTGCAGCAGCAGGGGGAACAGATGGCAGCCGCTGCAGCGGCAATAGCTCTACAACCAGCTCCAATTGAGATTGACTGGATGTCTTGGTTCCGAAAGAATAATCCGCCTCGCTTTGAAGGTGGAAATGACCAGGATGGAGCACAGAGGTGGATACAGGAGATAGAGAAGATTCTTCATTCTATTCAACCACCAATGAAGCAGTATGTTCGACTAGCTGAATTCATGCTGACCAATGAGGCAGAACATTGGTGGGACCAGCAGAGGAGAGGATTGGCGGCAGCTAATCCTGTGATTCCTTGGGAGATGTTCAAGGATCTATTCCTGGGGAAGTATTTCCCTGAAGATGTTAGGAGGGAGAAGGAGATTGCTTTTCTCCAATTGACTCAAGGTTCTATGTCAGTTGGGGACTATGCAGCTCGGTTTGAAGATCTCATCCGTTTTTCTGACTATCGGTATGCAAGTGACCGTGGCAAGTGTGTTAAGTTTGAAGCTGGTCTTAGGAGTGATCTCCGCCTCTCGTGTGAGTATCACAACATTGATAACTTTGCTCGCTTGGTCAACATGGCAAGCACCTATGAGAAGGGTCTCAAACGAAAGCTAGCTGACGAGAGATCTCGGGCAAACCAGAGAATCGGAGGTCAAAGTAAGGACAAGGGACCGATCCAGAAGTCAGGTCCATACTCTCATTCCGGGTCACGTTTCCTAGGGAATCCGGATCAACAGTGAATGCTTATGGTCCTATACCGACTTGTCAGCACTGTGGCAGGATGCATAGAGGAGTGTGCTGGTCATTGGGTCGAAAGGACGGGTTATGTTTTCACTGTGGACAACCCGGACATTTTGCTTCAAATTGTCCTAAGAACACAATGAAGAAAGAGATTAATGCTGCTAAAGCACAGAGGGCCAGTGGAGGTCCATCATTGCAGAAGGGGAAATTATTTACCGTCGAGGGTGACGAGGTGGACCCAGCTGATATGGCCGCAGGTAACTAATGTTTGCCAAGTCCATGTGTAATGTTTCTAAGTACGATTGTTGTGGAGTTAGTCTTCTCCTTAGTTAGCTAAATAGTGAGTTAGTAATGTCTTAGGGTAGAATTGTTTAAAAACATGTTGGATATCTGCCTCTCCTAATACAATCCTGTTCTTATAGATAACATATGAAAGGCCTTAGAAAGAATTCTTAAGTTTGAGAATTCTAGTACCACGTGACCAATACTATGTTGTGATGTTGTTATTTGATGTAATGTAAGGTTAGGACTGATCACTCTAATCCTTGCATTGGTTAAATGATGACATTACTAACAGAACCCGACAGTGATGTGTTGTTGGTAGACGTGAGGATGGGATTGATCACCTCAATTCTTGCATCTATCAATAAATGCTATCATTATAACCTTTAAAGTGAAAGTAGACAACCAAAGTAGTGACTTCCAAGGAAAATAATTCTTGAAGTGAAACCAACCTAACCCAGACACATTCGTTCAAAAGCTTCATATAGAGTTAGAGAGTAGATAGAAAATAGTTCTAAAGAAAGGAAGTCTTGGTGTATGCTACTTGTTCCAAAGTAGTATAGCTAAGTGCTAATCCCTTGGATGAGTGAAGAAAGCTCTCCAGAAATTATTCTTAACCATCCTATCAACTAAACCAATCATTGAGCAATTTGGCAATTGCTTTGAATCTTTTCCCGTTTCTTAAGATAACCATTCATAAGAATAGCCGGTTGTGCCAAATTTGTAAAATCCCTGCGTTAAAACCAACCAATCTTGATAATTGACCTAGCCAATGGAAAGTTGTCGTACCCTTCACCTTTGGTAGTTGGGTAAATCTTGGAACTAATGTGGACTTTTTCCTTCCTATTCTTTTTAATCGATTCATGGAAGAAGTTGATTGTGGAGCATTTAGTAGGGATTGTGCCTGCTCTAATCAACTAAGCATTGGGGTGCTTCTTGTTCATGAATGCTTGTGGTTTTGAAAGGTTCTAAACCTTACCGGTGCTAGTCAATCCTTGTGAGGAGACAAACTCTAAGGCGTTCTATCCTACAAAAATCTTCGCATGCCATGATCCCAGGGTATCTATTCTGGGAAAGATTCTAAAACTATTCCAGAAATGCTAAATATTTCGAGTTGTTCCGTATCTAGCTAATGCAACTCCTGTCTTGCATCTATCCGAAGGACGATCGGAAGCGGATTCACCCGATCCCACATCCTTTAGCATAGCAGTAATGGGGTATGTCGATGCCAAGTGGGGGAGCACTTCCTACCCTAATTTAAATTCTGTCTAAGTAAGGGCAAACTGAAAGACCGACGGAAGAAACCAAAGGGAATTAAAGATAGGAATCGCAAGTCCTATCGCCGGGGTGATTCTTCATTTACTGAACCTAACGGAATTTAGGGGGCGAAATTCCAATAAGTGGGGGAGAATTGTAACATCCCAAATTTAATTCCTAGTATAATTTATGATGGGTCAAGCTTAGAGTGAAGGAAATAATGATATTGAGTTAAAAATAGTGGATTGAAGGCTTGTTTTAGGATTAATAACATAGGATATTAAGAAATTTAAAAATAAAAGATTTACAACTCTAAACACAAATTCCAACGTTGGATATGAAGTAGGATAGGTGAGGAAGTTTGCTTTAAAATTTGAGCAAGATCCGATGGATAACGAAGAAGTTATGGCAGTTTGAAATGCCAAGAAAAGAAAACAAAACCAGACTACTCGAGTAGTGCCAAACTAATCGATTAGTTCACTGACTAATCGATTAGTTCACTGACTAATCGAGTAGTTGGTGGAAACAGCAAGTCATGATTTCTTGAACTACTCGAGTAGTGCTTGGACTACTCGAGTAGTCTGTGCAGTTTTAGCAGAAATAAAACGTGATTGGGGTCTTCTTCCTCATTCATTCCCTTGTCTTTCTCTCTCTAGGGCACGAAGCTCTCTCTTCTCTTTCTCTAATTTCATCCTCAAATCCTTCCTTAGATCCATAATAAACTATCAAAAATCAATCCCCATCACACACTAACACATAATCATTCATCAATCTCTTCTATTTCCTCTCACCCACTTGAATCCCCAATTCTCTCTCTCCATCCTTGAAGCTTCGAGAACACCCACCATGGAGAATCATCACATCTAAGTAAGTTGATCTGAGTTTCATTCCTTTCTCCTTCAACTTACACAAACTATCATCAATCTCTAATCGTTCTTGCTTTGTTGGTCATTGTGGGTATAGTTTCTCTCTCCTTCATAGCCTTGAAGCTTTCTCTCTCTACACCATGGCTAAGTAGGATCAAGCTCTCCTCCTCACTCTTGCTACACATTTGGAGGCTATTTGGTTGAAACTCAAAAGAAGGGGATTTCAAAGAGTTAGGGTTTGGTACTCCCTTCTCTCTCTACAAGGTTAAGGTAAGGGAGTGAATATAGTGAGCTTTGCCTTGTTCTAGGGAGTAGGTTCTAGTTAGTATATAATACTTGTTAGGGTTATGTGTTAGGGGAGAAAATTAGATTATAAATCCCTAGGTTATTAAATATGAAATTCTAATTAATTAAATATACATGATGATTGGATGTTAAGACTAGTAAAAGGAAACCCAATAATATGGCAATGAATTATTTGATAAATGAAACTTGGATAAGGATTAAATTGAATTACACGAGGAATTGGGTAATGTGATAATGAAGTTGACATAAATGAATTCTATGATTATTGATCTTAGTTGTAAAGTTGTGAATTAAATGATAATTAATTACTGTAGCAAATATATGTTTGTGTTGTGGAATAAATGGATATAGGAAGAAAATGGAATGAAAACGATTAAATGTGATGAAAGTGCATAATTGTATCTAATTGTTAAATGTGTAAAAATGTTAAGCATTATCAATTGTGAAAAAAGGATCATGGCTTAGGAATTGAACTAATGAATATGGGAAACGGAAGTAAAATGATTATGTGCAAACCAAAGTAAAAGATGATATATGCAAAATTAAAATGAAGGGTGAATCTAAATGTTGGGCTATAAAAGAGAACACTATTTGGTATGTTTGTGATAACTGAGAAAGGAAATGAATAAGGAAATTACATGTATAATTATGTGTTGATTGTGGTTAAATGTGATATGAATGAATGGTTTATAAAGAGAATGATGTTAAGTATAATGTAGGTGGTTGTATGAGGTACATTCCGGTGTGGAGGTGAAGTACCCACCGGCCAAATTGTATGAGGTACCTTCCGGTGTGGAGGTGAAGTACAATGGTATGAGGTACCTTCCGGTGTAGAGGTGAAGTACAATGGTATGAGGTACCTTCCGGTGTGGAGGTGAAGTACAATGGTATGAGGTACCTTCCGGTGTAGAGGTGAAGTACAATGGTATGAGGTACCTTCCGGTGTGGAGGTGAAGTACCCATAGGCCAAATGTATGAGGTACCTTCCTGTGTGGAGGTGAAGTACGAATGAGTGTTGACCTCTGACCTGAGGGACACGAAATAAATAAAATGTTGAAATGTGTTGACCTCTGACATGAGGGACACAGAATGAAATAAAGTGATTTGGGTGTTGACCTCTGACCTGAGGGACATCGAATGAAATGTGTATTGGTGTGTTGACCTCTGACCTGAGAGACACACCGTGAATTAAGAAATTAAAGTGTTGACCTCTGACCTGAGGGACACAAAATGAATTATAATGAATGGGTGTTGACCTCTGACTTGAGGGACACATAATTTAAATAAGGAAAAGAATGAGAGCCTCTGTTTTGAGGTGATAAATGTGTTGCATGAAACTGTGCATTGGCCTCTGATTTGAGGTGATGTACCTAAATAAAGTAAGTGTGTGAAATGATTAATGAAATGGATGTTGGGATGAATAGGGAAAATGGATGTGGAAATGAATAATGGAAACGGATGTTGAAATGAATAATAAAAATGGAAATTTGGAATGAATAATGAGTATGGTGTGCAATATGTGAATATATGTTTAATTGCTATTTGTGCTTGACCTAGCGGGTCGTTATGTCTAGATAGAAACTGCCTTCTATTTCATGTGCAATGCTCACTCCCTTACATTTTCAGGTACGGAGATTGAATTGGCACAGCCCCCGGCCGAGCAGGAGTACTTTCCCTTACAGGGAGAGTAGGGTTATTATGGGATTTGGAGGATGTTATGAACTTAAGCCTCCTACACTTTTTTGATGTAAAATTTGTTATTTATATTTTAAGTGAGGCTTAGGATGTTTTATTTTGACAAAGTTATATGTTTTGGTTATGACACTCAAACTTAGTATTTTCCGCTATTACTCTGATATATTTGGAGCCCATGGGGCCTTGATATGATTTAGGAATATAATCTGAAGCCCTGCTGGCTATTAGTTGTTTATTTGAAAATTGTTTATCACAGGTTAAATTCTGGATTAGTCCGAAAAACAAACCAAATTCCGTCCGTTTGACGGTTGATTTTAATGAAATAAAAATGAATTTTTAAGTCCGTATTTTAGTATAAGGGGAATTAAGGGTATAAATCTTAGGTGTTACATTTATGGTATCAGAGCAGTTTCTACTCGGCCATGGAGTTGTACAAACTCCAAATGATTACTCACCTAGCGAGTAATTGATGCTCATAGTAATAGTTTAGGATTATAATAGGATAATTATAGTACTATGTATCTACTTAGTAATTGAGTCTTACTGGTCTATTCTCTCTGGCTAAGCAGTATGGCTGGAAGAAGGGCTGGTAATGATGGACTTGCTGCTATTCTGGAGCATCTGTCTCAGATGCTGCAGCAGCAGGGGGAACAGATGGCAGCCGCTGCAGCGGCAATAGCTCTGCAACCAGCTCCAATTGAGATTGACTGGATGTCTTGGTTCCGAAAGAATAATCCGCCTCGCTTTGAAGGTGGAAATGACCCGGATGGAGCACAAAGGTGGATACAGGAGATAGAGATACAGGAGATAGAGAAGATTCTTCGTTCTATTCAACCACCAATGGAGCAGTATGTTCGACTAGCTGAATTCATGCTGACCAATGAGGCAGAACATTGGTGGGACCAGCAGAGGAGAGGATTGGCGGCAGCTAATCCTGTGATTCCTTGGGAGATGTTCAAGGATCTATTCCTGGGGAAGTATTTCCCTGAAGATGTTAGGAGGGAGAAGGAGATTGCTTTTCTCCAATTGACTCAAGGTTCTATGTCAGTTGGGGACTATGCAGCTCGGTTTGAAGATCTCATCCGTTTTTCTGACTATCGGTATGCAAGTGACCGTGGCAAGTGTGTTAAGTTTGAAGTTGGTCTTAGGAGTGATCTCCGCCTCTCGTGTGAGTATCACAACATTGATAACTTTGCTCGCTTGGTCAACATGGCAAGCACCTATGAGAAGGGTCTCAAACGAAAGCTAGCTGACGAGAGATCTCGGGCAAACCAGAGAATCGGAGGTCAAAGTAAGGACAAGGGACCGATCCAGAAGTCAGGTCCATACTCTCATTCCGGGGTCACGTTTCCTAGGGAATCCGGATCAACAGTGAATGCTTATGGTCCTATACCGACTTGTCAGCACTGTGGCAGGATGCATAGAGGAGTGTGCTGGTCATTGGGTCGAAAGGAGGGGTTATGTTTTCACTGTGGACAACCCGGACATTTTGCTTCAAATTGTCCTAAGAACACAATGAAGAAAGAGATTAATGCTGCTAAAGCACAGAGGGCCAGTGGAGGTCCATCATTGCAGAAGGGGAAATTATTTACCGTCGAGGGTGACAAGGTGGACCCAGCTGATATGGCCGCAGGTAACTAATGTTTGCCAAGTCCATGCGTAATGTTTCTAAGTACGATTGTTGTGGAGTTAGTCTTCTCCTTAGTTAGCTAAATAGTGAGTTAGTAATGTCTTAGGGTAGAATTGTTTAAAAACATGTTGGATATCTGCCTCTCCTAATACAATCTTGTTCTTATAGATAACATATGAAAGGCCTTAGAAAGAATTCTTAAGTTTGAGAATTCTAGTACCACGTGACCAATACTATGTTGTGATGTTGTTATTTGATGTAATGTAAGGTTAGGACTGATCACTCTAATCCTTGCATTGGTTAAATGATGACATTACTAACAGAACCCGACAGTGATGTGTTGTTGGTAGACGTGAGGATGTGATTGATCACCTCAATTCTTGCATCTATCAATAAATGCTATCATTGTAACCTTTAAAGTGAAAGTAGACAACCAAAGTAGTGACTTCCAAGGAAAATAATTCTTGAAGTGAAACCAACCTAATCCAGACACATTCGTTCAAAAGCTTCATATAGAGTTAGAGAGTAGATAGAAAATAGTTCTAAAGAAAGGAAGTCTTGGTGTATGCTACTTGTTCCAAAGTAGTATAGCTAAGTGCTAATCCCTTGGATGAGTGAAGAAAGCTCTCCAGAAATTATTCTTAACCATCCTATCAACTAAACCAATCATTGAGCAATTTGGCAATTGCTTTGAATCTTTTCCCGTTTCTTAAGATAACCATTCATAAGAATAGCCGGTTGTGCCAAATTTGTAAAATCCATGCGTTAAAACCAACCAATCTTGATAATTGACCTAGCCAATGGAAAGTTGTCGTACCCTTCACCTTTGGTAGTTGGGTAAATCTTGGAACTAATGTGGACTTTTTCCTTCCTATTCTTTTTAATCGATTCATGGAAGATGTTGATTGTGGAGCATTTAGTAGGGATTGTGCCTGCTCTAATCAACTAAGCATTGGGGTGCTTCTTGTTCATGAATGCTTGTGGTTTTGAAAGGTTCTAAACCTTACCGGTGCTAGTCAATCCTTGTGAGGAGACAAACTCAAAGGCGTTCTATCCTACAAAAAACTTCGCATGCCACGATCCCAGGGTATCTATTCTAGGAAAGATTCTAAAACTATTCCAGAAATGCTAAATATTTCGAGTTGTCCCGTATCTAGCTAATGCAACTCCTGTCTTGCATCTATCTGAAGGACGATCGGAAGCGGATTCACCCGATCCCACATCCTTTAGCATAGCAGTAATGGGGTATGTCGATGCCAAGTGGGGGAGCACTTCCTACCCTAATTTAAATTCTGTCTAAGTAAGGGCAAACCGAAAGACCGACGGAAGAAACCAAAGGGAATTAAAGATAGGAATCGCAAGTCCTATCGCCGGGGTGATTCTTCATTTACTGAACCTAACGGAATTTCGGGGGCGAAATTCCAATAAGTGGGGGAGAATTGTAACATCCCAAATTTAATTCCTAGTATAATTTATGATGGGTCAAGCTTAGAGTGAAGGAAATAATGATATTGAGTTAAAAATAGTGGATTGAAGGCTTGTTTTAGGATTAATAACATAGGATGTTAAGAAATTTAAAAATAAAAGATTTACAACTCTAAACACAAATTTCACCGTTGGATATGAAGTAGGATAGGTGAGGAAGTTTGCTTTAAAATTTGAGCAAGATCCGACGGATAACGAAGAAGTTATGGCAGTTTGAAATGCCAAGAAAAGAAAACAAAACCAGACTACTCGAGTAGTGCCAAACTAATCGATTAGTTCACTGACTAATCGATTAGTTCACTGACTAATCGAGTAGTTGGTGGAAACAGCAAGTCATGATTTCTTGAACTACTCGAGTAGTGCTTGGACTACTCGAGTAGTCTGTGCAGTTTCAGCAGAAATAAAACGTGATTGGGGTCTTCTTCCTCATTCATTCCCTTGTCTTTCTCTCTCTAGGGCACGAAGCTCTCTCTTCTCTTTCTCTAATTTCATCCTCAAATCCTTCCTTAGATCCATAATAAACTATCAAAAATCAATCCCCATCACACACTAACACATAATCATTCATCAATCTCTTCTATTTCCTCTCACCCACTTGAATCCCCAATTCTCTCTCTCCATCCTTGAAGCTTCGAGAACACCCACCATGGAGAATCATCACATCTAAGTAAGTTGATCTGAGTTTCATTCCTTTCTCCTTCAACTTACACAAACTATCATCAATCTCTAATCGTTCTTGCTTTGTTGGTCACTGTGGGTATAGTTTCTCTCTCCTTCATAGCCTTGAAGCTTTCTCTCTCTACACCATGGCTAAGTAGGATCAAGCTCTCCTCCTCACTCTTGCTACACATTTGGAGGCTATTTGGTTGAAACTCAAAAGAAGGGGATTTCAAAGAGTTAGGGTTTGGTACTCCCTTCTCTCTCTACAAGGTTAAGGTAAGGGAGCGGATATAGTGAGCTTTGCCTTGTTCTAGGGAGTAGGTTCTAGTTAGTATATAATACTTGTTAGGGTTATGTGTTAGGGGAGAAAATTAGATTATAAATCCCTAGGTTATTAAATATGAAATTCTAATTAATTAAATATACATGATGATTGGATGTTAAGACTAGTAAAAGGAAACCCAATAATATGGCAATGAATTACTTGATAAATGAAACTTGGATAAGGATTAAATTGAATTACTCGAGGAATTGGGTAATGTGATAATGAAGTTGACATAAATGAATTCTATGATTATTGATCTTATTTGTAAAGTTGTGAATTAAATGATAATTAATTACTGTAGCAAATATATGTTTGTGTTGTGGAATAAATGGATATAGGAAGAAAATGGAATGAAAACGATTAAATGTGATGAAAGTGCATAATTGTATCTAATTGTTAAATGAGTAAAAATGTTAAGCATTATCAATTGTGAAAAAAGGATCATGGCTTAGGAATTGAACTAATGAATATGGGAAACGGAAGTAAAATGATTATGTGCAAACCAAAGTAAAAGATGATATATGCAAAATTAAAATGAAGGGTGAATCTAAATGTTGGGCTATAAAAGAGAACACTATTTGGTATGTTTGTGATAACTGAGAAAGGAAATGAATAAGGAAATTACATGAATAATTATGTGTTGATTGTGGTTAAATGTGATATGAATGAATGGTTTATAAAGAGAATGATGTTAAGTATAATGTAGGTGGTTGTATGAGGTACCTTCCGGTGTGGAGGTGAAGTACCCACCGGCCAAATTGTATGAGGTACCTTCCGTTGTGGAGGTGAAGTACAATGGTATGAGGTACCTTCCGGTGTGGAGGTGAAGTACCCATAGGCCAAATGTATGAGGTACCTTCCTGTGTGGAGGTGAAGTACGAATGAGTGTTGACCTCTGACCTGAGGGACACGAAATGAATAAAATGTTGAAATGTGTTGACCTCTGACCTGAGGGACACGAGATGAATTATAATGAATGAGTGTTGACCTCTGACCTGAGGGACACATAATGAAATAAAGTGATTTGGGTGTTGACCTCTAACCTGAGGGACACCGGATGAAATGTGTATTGGTGTGTTGACCTCTGACCTGAGAGACACACCGTGAATTAAGAAATTGAAGTGTTGACCTCTGACGTGAGGGACACAAAATGAATTATAATGAATGGGTGTTGACCTCTGACCTGAGGGACACATAATTTAAATAAGGAAAAGAATGAGAGCCTCTGTTTTGAGGTGATAAATGTGTTGCATGAAACTGTGCATCGGCCTCTGATTTGAGGTGATGTACCTAAATAAAGTAAGTGTGTGAAATGATTAATGAAATGGATGTTGGGATGAATAGGGAAAATGGATGTGGAAATGAATAATGGAAACGGATGTTGAAATGAATAATAAAAATGGAAATTTGGAATGAATAATGAGTATGGTGTGCAATATGTGAATATATGTTTAATTGCTATTTGTGCTTGACCTAGCTGGTCGTTATGTCTAGATAGAAACTGCCTTCTATTTCATGTGCAATGCTCACTCCCTTACATTTTCAGGTACGGAGATTGAGTTGGCACAGCCCCCGGCCGAGCAGGAGTACTTTCCCTTACAGGGAGAGTAGGGTTATTATGGGATTTGGAGGATGTTATGAACTTAAGCCTCCTACACTTTTTTGATGTAAAATTTGTTATTCATATTTTAAGTGAGACTTAGGATGTTTTATTTTGACAAAGTTATATGTTTTGGTTATGACACTCAAACTTAGTATTTTCCACTATTACTCTGATATATTTGGAGCCCATGGGGCCTTGATATGATTTAGGAATATAATCTGAAGCCTTGCTGGCTATTAGTTGTTTATTTGAAAATTGTTTATCACAGGTTAAATTCTGGATTAGTCCGAAAAACAAACCAAACTCCGTCCGTTTGACGGTTGATTTTAATGAAATAAAAATGAATTTTTAAGTCCATATTTTAGTATAAGGGGAATTAAGGGTATAAATCTTAGGTGTTACATCAGCCATCTTAAGAATTAAAGAAAAGGGGAGATAAATCCCTTTAAACACCCTTTTTCTGTCCTTTTTCTCATCCTTTATTCATATGACTCAAGAACAATATCACATATTCAATAATAACTTTAAAATGAAAAGGAAAATTTAGAACTTAGCTATAGAAGAATTTAGAATTTTTTACTCAACAATAATAAAAACAAAACAACTTAAAAAGAGATTAAATAAATAAGTGATTTTGGGTTACCTCTACTCCTTAAGCTTTAAAGAAAACTTCAAGTGACAAAGCAATTCCTCCCTCCTTCCTTAAGCCTATTCGTCCCTCTCTCTCTATTCTTCTCTTAGAATTTTTTTTTTCTCTTGTAAAACTATCAAGGATTGTGTGTGAAAAATGATGGGTAAGAGGTCTTATTTATAGGTGAAAAAATGCAGCATATTCCTTCCAAATACTCTAGGAAATTCGGTCCCCTTAGTCATGGGTGAGTCATCACCTTAATGTTTTACTTGGAACCAAGACTAGTAATTAATAGGATTTGCCAAAAACTATGGGTTAATAACTTGGAATTAAATTTCAGAAATTCTCCTCTTTCCTTCTCTTATTTTCTGGACGGTGGGAATAATAAAATATAAAAGAAAATTTTCTCATTGGTTCATTTGAATTTTGCCTCCCAAATTAATCAATCATATTTTAATTAAATCAGAAAATAATTAGAAAAATACTTAAATATGGACTGTGCAGCCATCCAGCATTAATATAAATATTTTAATATACCAATAAAATATTTTATAGTCCAATTAATTATTTTATGCTCTAAAATAATTTTTCTTAATTAAAATTACAAAAATTCGATTTTCTACCTACTGTACAGTACTTCTTTTAAATGCCAAAATAAAAATTCCATTTTCATATATTCAGATACTATATTTCAATACGATCATTTTCATATAAAGTTTATAATTTTTGGACTTACGGTTTGAAAGTTATGAATTTTTGAAGTCCTAAGATCATTTCCTTCAAAAATGCAATTCATAAGCTTTTGTAAATAAGAAAATACGAAAATATATTTTATTTGAATAGTATTCCAATATAAAACCTCAGAAAAGTATTTTGTTTTCAAAATAAAATACACTTGAGTCAAAGGATCATTTAATGCATTAAAATCACACTTTTTTTCTTAATATTCAAAAATTCGTTCAGTATTGTAGCAGTGATAAAATTTCGAAAGTACCAAAATAAAAATCAAAGCTTTATATTTTCATAATCTATGTTTCGATACGGTCGTTTTGACATATCATTTGTAATTTTTCGACGTACGGTTTAAAAGATATGGATTTTCTAAGTTAAAACACTATAACTTGAAAAATGCACATTTCTATCAAAACACTAATAAAATTACCTCAAAATTATTTTTATAAGATAAAAATATATTTACTTAATTATTTCTATCCCAAAAATAATTTTCTTATAAAAATTTATAATTATATGCATATATATATGTATTAACGCCACACATATATAATTATATAACCAAAACCAATTTTTAATAACAAATACCATTAAATTATTCTTAAAATAAATATCACCAAATAAAATAAAAGCAAAAATATAAATATTATAATTTCAATAAATTGGGTAAAATTGCGGGTCTCACAATCCTCCCCAACTTAGAGATTTCTCGTCCCCGAGAAATACAAACAAAAACAAGCAAGGAAACACATAAGGTTATTCAAACATTCTCACGACTCTTCACTTGTCATTTACTTCTTTCGAGGATATATCCTTCCTTCGATGTCTTCGTTGATCACTACTCTTTTACTGGTCAGCCTTTGACGTAACGCCGCGCGGGAGCCGAATTGAGTCAAGTTCAAGGGTAGGTAACAAACAATCATTGTGTCTCAAAAATTTTGTTTGACCAGATTAGAAGCATTAAAGGTAAGTGGGTATGAATTATTTATAAGGGATTTTGGTACTTTACGTAAGGAACTTGCTAAGGACAGTTTATTTTCGAATTTGGTGCCAATCCAGAAGTAATTTCTTGTATGCATATCAAAACCATAATCACCGGCGGAGTTACTACTTACTTCCACACTACTTACGTTATACGGGCACTTGTCACTATGCTCTTCTAACATAGACTCTACTTACCCCTTTAATTTGCTCCCCAACTTTGACCAAACTTATACTATCTATTACACCACCTTATATCAAAGTCCACCCTAAGACTGTGACTACTTTCTAACTACCCGACTTTTCACTCACTAATTTTCCTTCTTAGTACCACCTAAGGACCGACTTTAAACCAATACTCCCAATATTCCTAAGATTTCACATAACCGTACTATTACCTTGCCCCTTCAACCTCCTAAAATTCATGTGCTATGCATACAAACGTTACTTCCTTCATAACTTTATGAGGTAGGGTTCTGTTTTGGTTGCGAGATTCCAAGAAAAGAACATTGAATTTACCGAATTTTGGCATTTGGTCGAATAGTTTGATGGAAGGTGATCATTAGATTGGTATTTTCTCACAAAAGGAAGTCCTTTTTAATTTGAAAGGGTCAAATTATCGCCAAAAATGCGAAAATCAAATAATCATACGAAAGGGTGATTGGGTTCTTTTCAAAAATCGAAACGAAGTAGAGTAATGTCTTGACTTGAACTCAATTCTCCTACCAACGAGTCGCCTTGTCCTGTTTCCGATCCAAACTTAGGAAACTCCAAAACTGCAATCCTAACCTTAGGCCTCTTTGGAATTCAGGGTTCGCGTCGTTGCCTCTATTGCCTTGACTAGCCAGACTTGCAAAACATCCATGCATCTCCATCAACTCTAACTCTAAGTTTACTCTAAAACTAAAACAAGACACCAACCAACACAACCAGAGTCACACAAGGAAAGCATATAAGGCTATGCTTAAGGCCACTAAGGACAACCATCGCTTTGATACCACTAAATGTAACACCCCAATTTGGACTTAGAAATTTCACTAAAAATTTGCGCCATTTTTTTTATATATAACATTATCAAAACCAATTCAGTTTAATTCTTTTACAAAAAGGTTTTCATAAATACAATTTGATTCATTTGGTTTACAAACATGTTTGGATGCTTAGACTCGCGTCATAAAATTCTATTTCCAAAAAGAGATGTTACCATCCAACACATTTCCAAAAACTCATTTTCTCAATGTCATACTTAGTCGATGGTTAACTTACGGAAAAATAGTTTAATTACTTTATGAACATAATATATAACAAAAGAAACTTCTTTTATTTCATTTCAAATAATTATTTATTACAACAGGGGTTACATTCGGGATAGAGTAATCATGTCCTATCCATCCAAAGATGGAATACAAAATAAGAACTTAGACTACTAATCTTCATCACAAGTATCTGAAAGATTCCTCGGCTTGTTGCTTTTGCATCCTCCTCATAAATATACTTCATCTCACGATCATCTTCCAACTTGAGCAACCACTTCTCGTACTGCATATTCTGTCATCTATGGACATTGTTTCCCAATGTCCACAGGAAAGGGGAATAGAGAGAGTAAGCACTTCCGAACGATATCATCGTCGACGGCGCGGGCTTACTATAGGGGAATATTAAAACCATACAATATATGCATCATTATTACCATTACCTTATTCCATTTGTTACCATAAAGTCCTTTCCCGAGAAGGGTATACCTCTTAAAACCATAATCGTTATATTTAATTATCTTTAGTCTCTAAGTTTCATACCATCGGTAAATCAAAAAGGGGGTACCATTACCGAGGTTCAAGGTATGGATATCACACACGTTACATCTCCTCCACAAGTCCAACCATATCCTAGTTCGGAAAGCAGATGGGACGCACAGGAACCTTACCCACGCCGGCATCGAAGTCGGAAAACGAAAGGCGGTACCTAACGCCGGTGGTAAGTAAGATATCAAAATTCATGTGACTAGACGCCGGTGGTCAACAAGATTTATTCCACAAAGGTTTCCAAAACCACACACCTACCGACTTCTAGCCTCGTTCAGGTTCCCTCTCACCATCTAGGATTTGCTCAAGGGGGTGACAGCACTCTCTCCAGTTGGCCTGCAGTCCTTGCCACGACGAAAGTCCAGATTCCAGTGAACCTTGCCATTGTAGTCCCGTCCCGCCTAGAGAAGTACTCGAGGCTTCTTGACGTTTCACCGTCCTTGCCCTCCCCTATTTCAATCACCACTTGAAGGGACTCCAGCCTCCAAGCATATGGTATCTTTCCTCTCCACTACTTCACTCTCATCGCAAGGTTTAGAAAAAGGGGTTCCTACATCTTTTAAGTCTTTTAAATCATCGAAGGGTTTTACTAAGTTGAACATTCCTAATTGTGGTCGACCCATTCTAAGCCACACTTCTAATGGGTCTCGACCTCTAAGGGATTAACCTATCACAGGCGCTTCCAAATCACAGCGAATTCCAAACCGAGCTCATAACCACGGAGTTCCAGTCACGTGGCCAGCAAAACTTAATGATTAAGCACGTCACTTTGACAGTGCGATCAGGGGATAACATTACAAACTTTTATAAATTCCCATAAAGATTCCGTATCAATTCCTTAACCATAAAGCCTTTAATCAATTCTCAAAATTATCCAATATAACATCATATAAACCCATTAACTTCCAATAACCAGATTTTCATCACATATAAGCCAGGCATGCTATCATTATGAATTTAACAATATATAAACCTCATAATAAAGCCAACATCATAATAAACCAAGATATACAACACATACAATTATTATCGAGGGATCGTGTTTTCGTACGAACGGCGGAACATACACACACAATTGCCGTTCTACTACTCACCCAATAGATCCCTAGTTCCGACCTTTGAGATTATACGGAACGTCCTAATATTACCCTACATGCCACTATGTCTTAAGAAGGCTTCTCTCTCACCTTGAGTTGAAGCTACAAAATTAGTGTCCTCTTGCTTTGAAGTCACGTCACCCGAATCCGAACGAAGCCCTTTACCAAATAATATTTACAAAATAATTTCATATATAACTACTCAATTTCAATTAAGCAAACCACAAGACACATATTCTTAACAACAATTTCCTTTATCACTTTTAGGAATCCAAAAGACTTGAACCAAAACTTCCAATACTTAAAATAAATCATACTTTACAAAATCAAAACCCTTAAAACGTCAATGGAAATTTTTAGAACTAATTATTAAATCAAAAGAGATTATTTCATATTTTTCATTAACTCAAAAATCAATAACAACTACCACTCAAGGATTAACATAAGCCACTTAAAACAAATAACTTAAACTTGATGCAACCTTTTTAATCATTTGGACAACAACTATACACTATGGCTAACTCATCACAAATTCATGTAATCTCATAAACAATAGTTCTAATTAATTCTTTTTATCCACCTCTGTAAGATCCATTGAGAATGTTTTGATAAATGACAAAAGGTTTTGAACAAGCTACAAATGTGTTGATCAAGTTCAAGCTCATGAAGACTTAGTTTGGTAGTTTATGTTTTATTGTAATATCTTTCGCCTCTCAAGTCTTTTAGTTTATGAGTTTGGGTAGAGTCCTATAGAGGGTAGTGAATCTCTATCAAGGTCATGATTATATCATAATTTGAGTTTTCACTTTACCTAAAATCAATAGGTGGCTTAAAGGTTTGAAATAAAAGGTTTAGTTTTTGAGAAAACAAGTTTTTAAGTGGTTTTCATCTGACTAATCGATTAGAATTTTCATGCCTTGCGCACTTAATCGATTAACTCATGTATTAATCGATTAAGACCTTTGTTAATCGATTAACACGTGCAGATCTGGTTTTTTAAATACGTTTTTCACTTCTCAAAAGCATTTTGAAGTGTTCCTAACTTTTGGGTATTCTATATAAACATTTTCCCAATTATTGTGAATCATAATTACTATCTAGAATCATTTTGATATTCATTTTACAAAGAATCAAGCCACTCTATTCTCTCTCACTTTCATAGATCAAAGCTTTCATTTTTACATTCTTTGATCAAGAATCTTTGAATCTCTCATGTTGATATTTTCATAGCTATTGAAAGAGATTCATAGGATTGTTATTGTTTTTCATTTGAGTTGTAATCATTGCAAAGAAGGCAAGCTATCTACAACAAAGGAAGTCTTGGTTGTTCATCAAGCAAACAAGCAATTGGAAGTCTTGATTGTTATCAAGCATTTGGAAGTCTTGGTTGTGAATCAAGCAAATTGGAAGTCTTGGTGTGAGGCATCATCAAGCAAGTGGAAGCCTTTGAAGAATCTCAAAGCAATTGGAAGTCTTGTTGAGGGGAATTGACAAGCAAGAGAAGAGGTTAGATTAGATTCAATAGGGTTACAAGGCAAGGGTGTGGTATCTCTTGTAGGCTAGAAGGGAGTCTTGTGAGGCATTTACTTGTAATTTGAGAACTCTAATTCCTCATAGTGAAGAATCTCTCTTGGTTGAAGAGGGGACTGGATGTAGCTTTCAAGTGGATGAAAGTGAACCAGGATAAATCACTGTGCAGTATCTCTAAACCCTTAACTCTTTACATTCAAGTCATTTCAATATTGTTCTTGGTTGAAAACCTAGAGAAAGATTGATTTTCATAATTGATTGAATTGAATCTTAATTGTGCAAATTGATTTTGGGAAAATCATTTTCATAACCTAGGTAATCAATAAGAATATTGGTGTTAATCAATTCCGCTTTATCTCTGATCATATGTATTAATTGATTGATTTTCGTATTTGATTGAAAAGTGATTTTTCAGTTTTAACAGAGATTAATCGATTAACTGGTTTCATTAATCGATTAATTTTAATCAAGCTTTCGGCATTAATCGATTAACCATTCTTTTAATCGATTAACATTTTGCTTTAATCGATTAACAGCTGAGAAATTTGCAAAAATCATTTGTTTTAATCGTTTCGATTCGTTTCTTTAGAAAATCTTTCAAGGTTTCTCTAACACTTATTCAACCCCCCCTTCTAGGTGTTCTCCTAGTGTCTCCTAGTTATTTCACTCACCGATTGTAGGTCCCAACAATTGGTATCAGAGCTCGGTCGAAAGACACGAGCATAGAGCTTTTTCGTTAAGATCCTTGAGGAAACTACAATGGGTTCTACGAATCCCTTTGGTGGTGAAGGTGCTTCAATAAATCGCCCTCCTATGTTTGGTGGAGAGGGTTATGCTTATTGGAAAATTAGGATGAGAATCTTTATAGAAGCCATAGATGTGAACATTTGGGAAGCCATTGAAAATGGTCCTTATATTCCCTCAAAAGAAGTAGAAGGTGTACTTACACTAACTCCCAAAGATAAGTGGACCGATGATGATAAAAGGAAAATTCAATATGATTTAAAAGCTAAGAATATCATCACCTTCGCTTTATCTTATGATGAGTTCTTTAGAGTCTCCCAATGTCGTAATGCCAAAGAAATGTGGGACACCTTGCAAGTCACACATGAAGGCACTAGTGAAGTTAGGCGTGCTAGATTAAATTCTTTGATGCATGAATATGAATTTTTTTGTATGTTGCCTAATGAATCTATATGTTTTATGCAAAAGCGTTTTACTCATATTGTTAATCATCTCATTGCTCTTGGTAAAACTTTCTTGAATTGTGAACTTGTTAACAAAGTTTTAAGATGTCTAAGTAGGGAATGGCAACCTAAGGTTACCGCAATTGTTGAATTAAAGGAATTGGACACCATGGACTTAGCAACACTTTTCGGAAAGCTTCAAGAACATGAAATGGAGCTTGGACGCTTACATATGCATGAAGAATCGGATATGAACAAAGAAAGAAAAGGAATCGCTCTTAAAGCTCAAAGATCATATCAAAAGGAAGAGAGCTCCGACAATGATGATAATGAAGATTCCGATTCGGACATTGATGAAGAGGAGATGAAGCTTCTACTAAGAAAGTTCAACAAGCTTCTAAGGAGAAAAGGAAGGTTGAACAAAAACAAAAGTAAAGAGAAGGATCCCCCACACTACAAGACCAAGACAACAAAAGAAGGTATAGTTTGCCATGAATGTGGAAAGCCCGGTCATCTCAAGTACTCATGCTCTAAGTATCTCAAGAAGAAGGAGAAAGAAAAGAAAAATTCAAAATCTAAAAGAGCATACATAGTTTGGAATAGTGATGATGAAGATGACAAGAAAGGCACATCGAATAGTTCTTCGGATGATGAAGATGTCGCTTGTCTCAACTTGATAGCTCTAGTAGATGAAGAGGAAAGTTCAAATGATGAATCAAGTGAGCAAAGCTACGAAAGCGATGTAAGTGAAACTAAATCCGAAATTTCTTCCAAGTATGAAATTTTATATAATGCTTATGAAGAAATGCATGAACATCTTAAGAAACTAGCTTTGAAAAATATTGAAAGGAAGAAGCTCATTTTGAAACATCAACAAGAGATTTTAGAACTTCAAAAAAAAGTTGATGAGCTTAATCTTGAAAATGAAACTCTTGATCTTATATATGCTAGTTCTTCTTGTGATTGTGCTAGTAGATTGAATAATGTGGTTGATTGTGAGGATTGCAAGTTGCTTAAAGATGAAAATGCTATTTTGAAAAATAAGCTTGCAAGTTTCACAAATGGTGATATTAGATTGCGCACATTGTTAAATTTTCAAAGAGAAAATTCAAACAAGTTTGGTTTGGGTTATACTAATGCTAAGAGTAAGTCTCATAGAAATGTTGTTGATTTTTCTAAAGTTGATTTTCCAAATGCACCAACATGTTTCTATTGTGGTACTCATGGACATACTTCAAATGTATGTTATATTAAAGTGCATGGTATACCTAAAGGAAAGTTTGTTTGGGTGAAAAAGGGTGAGAGTTCCTACATTAACAAAAATGGATCCAAAACCATTTGGATACCAAAAAGCAAAGCATGATTGTTTTTGTAGGTATGATTGAAGAGCAAAAGGACTTTCATGTGTTATTCATTCATTTGCATCTTCAATTAGTATCAAGAGAAAATCCTACAAATTGGTAACATTTGATATTGTTAGATATTGATCATAGTTCTCTCAATTGATATTATTTGTTTAATAAGTTACAATTGGTATAATTGATATTGATCACTCAATGATACTAATTTTGATCATTATTTGATTATCATGCTATTGTTGCTTTTATGATATTTCTTTACCATTGATATCTTACTTTGTTAAGTGATGTGATGACTTTCTATTCTCAATTAGTTTGTTACAATTGGTATTATATTTCATTGTCATATTTTCTTACCAATTGGTATCACATTTCAAAGTATGGTTCTTACATTTGTGATTGTACATTTGGTATCAATGTTGTGAAGAAATAAATGAATATGATTTCTCTACTTTGGCTTAGCATTTTATATTTCAATTGGTATATGTTACTTTTTGATAATGCCAAAAGGGGGAGAAATGGTTGTTTTGAAATGGTTGTTTTGTGGAGAAAGGTTTGTTGTTTTGTTGTTTTTATATAGGTTGAGCAAAGTTGTTGAAGATAGGGGGAGAATCAAGCTTCTATCAATTGGAATTCAAATGTCAAAGCATTAATTGAGGGGGAGCAAGAGTCTCACCAAGTGATCAAATAGTTCAAGCATCAACAACTTCAAACAAATTCAAAACATGGTTTGTCATTTTCAAAAAGGGGGAGATTGTAAGATCCATTGAGAATGTTTTGATAAATGACAAAAGGTTTTGAACAAGCTACAAATGTGTTGATCAAGTTCGAGCTCATGAAGACTTAGTTTGGTAGTTTATGTTTTATTGTAATATCTTTCGCCTCTCAAGTCTTTTAGTTTATGAGTTTGGGTAGAGTTCTATAGAGGGTAGTGAATCTCTATCAAGGTCATGATTATATCATAATTTGAGTTTTCACTTTACCTAAAATCAATAGGTGGCTTAAAGGTTTGAAAGAAAAGGTTTAGTTTTTGAGAAAACAAGTTTTTAAGTGGTTTTCATCTGACTAATCGATTAGAATTTTCATGCCTTGCGCACTTAATCGATTAACTCATGTATTAATCGATTAAGACCTTTGTTAATCGATTAACACGTGCAGATCTGGTTTTTTAAATACGTTTTTCACTTCTCAAAAGCATTTTGAAGTGTTCCTAACTTTTGGGTATTCTATATAAACCTTTTCCCAATTATTGTGAATCATAATTACTATCTAGAATCATTTTGATATTCATTTTACAAAGAATCAAGCCACTCTATTCTCTCTCACTTTCATAGATCAAAGCTTTCATTTTTACATTCTTTGATCAAGAATCTTTGAATCTCTCATGTTGATATTTTCATAGCTATTGAAAGAGATTCATAGGATTGTTATTGTTTTTCATTTGAGTTGTAATCATTGCAAAGAAGGCAAGCTATCTACAACAAAGGAAGTCTTGGTTGTTCATCAAGCAAACAAGCAATTGGAAGTCTTGATTGTTATCAAGCATTTGGAAGTCTTGGTTGTGAATCAAGCAAATTGGAAGTCTTGGTGTGAGGCATCATCAAGCAAGTGGAAGCCTTTGAAGAATCTCAAAGCAATTGGAAGTCTTGTTGAGGGGAATTGACAAGCAAGAGAAGAGGTTAGATTAGATTCAATAGGGTTACAAGGCAAGGGTGTGGTATCTCTGGTAGGCTAGCAAGAAGGGAGTCTTGTGAGGCATTTACTTGTAATTTGAGAACTCTAATTCCTCATAGTGAAGAATCTCTCTTGGTTGAAGAGGGGACTGGATGTAGCTTTCAAGTGGATGAAAGTGAACCAGGATAAATTACTGTGCAATATCTCTAAACCCTTAACTCTTTACATTCAAGTCATTTCAATATTGTTCTTGGTTGAAAACCTAGAGAAAGATTGATTTTCATAATTGATTGAATTGAATCTTAATTGTGCAAATTGATTTTGGGAAAATCATTTTCATAACCTAGGTAATCAATAAGAATATTGGTGTTAATCAATTCCGCTTTATCTCTGATCATATGTATTAATTGATTGATTTTCGTATTTGATTGAAAAGTGATTTTTCAGTTTTAACAGAGATTAATCAATTAACTGGTTTCATTAATCGATTAATTTTAATCAAGCTTTCGGCATTAATCGATTAACCATTCTTTTAATCGATTAACATTTTGCTTTAATCGATTAACAGCTGAGAAATTTTCAAAAATCATTTGTTTTAATCGTTTCGATTCGTTTCTTTAGAAAATCTTTCAAGGTTGCTCTAACACCTATTCAACCCCCCCTTCTAGGTGTTCTCCTAGTGTCTCCTAGTTATTTCACTCACCGATTGTAGGTTCCAACAATTGGTATCAGAGCTCGGTCGAAAGACACGAGCATAGAGCTTTTTCGTTAAGATCCTTGAGGAAACTACAATGGGTTCTACGAATCCCTTTGGTGGTGAAGGTGCTTCAATAAATCGCCCTCCTATGTTTGGTGGAGAGGGTTATGCTTATTGGAAAATTAGGATGAGAATCTTTATAGAAGCCATAGATGTGAACATTTGGGAAGCCATTGAAAATGGTCCTTATATTCCCTCAAAAGAAGTAGAAGGTGTACTTACACTAACTCCCAAAGATAAGTGGACCGATGATGATAAAAGGAAAATTCAATATGATTTAAAATCTAAGAATATCATCACCTCCGCTTTATCTTATGATGAGTTCTTTAGAGTCTCCCAATGTCGTAATGCCAAAGAAATGTGGGACACCTTGCAAGTCACACATGAAGGCACTAGTGAAGTTAGGCGTGCTAGATTAAATTCTTTGATGCATGAATATGAATTGTTTTGTATGTTGCCTAATGAATCTATATGTTTTATGCAAAAGCGTTTTACTCATATTGTTAATCATCTCATTGCTCTTGGTAAAACTTTCTTGAATTGTGAACTTGTTAACAAAGTTTTAAGATGTCTAAGTAGGGAATGGCAACCTAAGGTTACCGCAATTTTTGAATCAAAGGACTTGGACACCATGGACTTAGCAACACTTTTCGGAAAGCTTCAAGAACATGAAATGGAGCTTGGACGCTTACATATGCATGAAGAATCGGATAAGAACAAAAAAAGAAAAGGAATCGCTCTTAAAGCTCAAAGATCATATCAAAAGGAAGAGAGTTCCGACAATGATGATAATGAAGATTGCAAGTTCCATGATGAATGTTTTGATAATGACAAAGTGTTTTGAAGAAGCTATCATGTGTTGATCAAGTTCAAGTTCAACAAGCAACAACAAACATCAAATGAAGAAGAGAGAAAACAAGCTCATGAAGACTTAGTTTGAGTGTAATTGTAATTGTTTTATCTTTTGCCTCTCAAGCTTCTTAGGTCTTTTATTTGGGTAGATTATTTAGTGGGTAGTGAATCTCTATCATAAGTCATGATTAAATCATAATTTGAGTTTTCACTTAACCTAGAATCAATAGGTGGCTTAAAGGTTTTAAAGGAAAGGTTTGGTTTAGAGAAAACAAGTTTTTACATGTTTAATCGATTAAGAACATAATTAATCGATTAGTACTCGATTAAGCTGAGATTTAATCGATTAAACACTGCTGAACTGGTTTTTTAAAATACGATTTTCACTTCTCAAAATCAGTTTTCAAGTGCTACAACTTTTGGGTATTCTATAAAAACCTTTTCCTAATCTTTGTGATTAATGAGAACACTTTCATAATCAATTTTACAAGAATCAAGCCATTCTATTCTCTCTCAATTTCAAAGATCAAAGCTTTCATATTTTCATATTCTTTGATCAAGAACCTTTGAATCTCTTATTTTGAATTGTCATAGCGATTGATTGAGATTCATAGGAGTGTCATTGTGTTTTCTATTGTGTTGTAATCTTTGCAAGAAGGCAAGCCATCTACAACAAACAAGAAGCCTTGGTGTGTCGATTATCATCAAGCAAATCTCATTGGAGAAGAAGAAAGTCTTGGTTGTGAATCAAGCAAAGTGAAGCCTTGGTGTGTGGATTATCATCAAGCAAAGAAGACTTGTTGTGTCGATTATCAACAAGGGGTAGAGGTTAGATTAGAGAGAATATCAATAGGATTACAAGGCAAGGGTGTGGTATCTCTTGTAGGCTAGCAAGAAGGGAGTCTTGTGAGGCATTTACTTGTAATTTGAGAACTCTAATTCCTCATAGTGAAGAATCTCTCTTGGTTGAAGATGGGACTGGATGTAGCTTTCAAGCGGATGAAAGTGAACCAGGATAAATCACTGTGTCGTATCTCTAAACCCTTAACTCTTTACATTCAAGTCAATTCATTGTGTTCTTGGTTGAAAACCTAGAAAGATTGATTTTCATAATTGATTGAATTGAATTCTTTATTGTTCAAATTAAGTTGGGGAAAATCATTTTCATAACCTAGGTAATCAATAAGAATATAGGTGTTAATTGTTTTCGCTGAATCTCTGATTTTTCGTGTTAATTGATTGATTTTCGTATTCGAATGAAAAATTGATTTTTCTGTTTTCTGTCAGATTTAATCGATTAAGCATATATTTAATCGATTAATACTCGAGTAAATTGCAGGTTAATCGATTAAATGCTGTAGATTTTGCAAAAATCATTTGTTTTGATTGTTTCGATTTGTTTCTTTCGAAAATCTTTCAAGGTTTCTTTTACACCTATTCAACCCCCCCTTCTAGGTGTTCTCCTAGGGTTCCTTAGTTGTTTCAACCACCAATTGCGGTTTCCTCAATTGGTATCAGAGCTCGGTCGAAAGACACGAGCATAAGAGCTTTTTCGTAAAGATCCTTTAAGAAAATTGCAATGGGTTCTACGAATTCCTTTGGTGGTGAAGGTTGTTCAATAAATCGTCCTCCATTGTTTGCCGGAGAAGGCTATGCATATTGGAAAGTTAGAATGAAAATTTTTATCCAAGCCATAGATAGTGAAATTTGGAAAGTAGTTGAAAAAGGTCCTCATATCCCCTCTAGTTTAGTTGAAGGTGTAGAACAATTGATCCCCGAGGACAAGTGGAAAGATGATGATAGAAAGAAAGTTCAATATGATTATAAAGCAAAGAATATCATTACCTCCGCTTTATCCTATGACGAGTTCTTTAGAGTTTCTCAATGTTCTAGTGCTAAGGAAATGTGGGACACTTTACAAGTGACTCATGAAGGAACTAGTGAGGTTAGGAGAGCTAGATTGAATGCTTTGATGCGTGATTATGAATTGTTTCAAATGCTTCCAAATGAATCTATTAATGATATGCAAAAGCGTTTTACTCATATTATTAATCATTTACTTGCTCTTGGTAAGACTTTCTTACAAGGTGAACTTTCTAACAAAGTGTTGAGATGTTTAGACAGGAATTGGCAACCAAAAGTAACGGCTATTGTTGAATCTAAGAATTTGGATGCTATGGATCTAGCAACACTCTTTGGAAAGCTTCAAGAACATGAAATGGAGCTTGGACGATTAAGTATCAATGAAGAGTCGGATAAGAACAAAGGTAGAAAGGGACTTGCTCTTAAAGTCAATAGATCATATAAAAAGAAAGAGAGTTCCGATGATGATGATAGTGAAGATTCCGATTCGGATGTTGATGAAAAAGACATGAAACTTTTGCTAAGGAAGTTTGATAAGTTTCTAAGGAGAAAAGGAAGGTTGAACAAGGACAAACGTAAAGAGAAGGATTCCCCACACTACAAGACCAAGACATCAAAAGAAGGTGTAGTTTGCCATGAATGTGGAAAACCCGGTCATCTCAAGTACTCATGCTCTAGGTATCTCAAGAAGAAGGAGAAAGACAAGAAAAATTCTAAATCTAAAAGAGCATACATAGTTTGGGATAGTGATGAAGATAACAAGAAAAGCACATCGAGTAGTTCGTCGGATGATGAAGAAGTTGCTTGTCTCAACTTGATAACTCTAGTTGATGAAGAACAAAGTTCAAATGATGAATCAAGTTATCAAAGCGAGGATAGCGATGTAAGTCATACTAAATCCGAAATTTCTTCTAAATATGAATTGTTATATAATGCTTATGAAGAAATGCATGAACAACTTGAAAAACTAGTTTTGAAAAACATTGAAAGAAAGAAGCTCATTTTGAAACATCAAAAAGAGATTTTAGAACTTCAAAAACAAGTTGATGAGCTTAATCTTGAAAATGAAACTCTTGATCTTATATATGCTAGTTCTTCTTGTGATTGTGCTAGTAGAGTGAATATTGCGGTTGATTGTGAGAATTGCAAGTTGTTTAAAGATGAAAATGCTATTTTGAAAAATAAGCTTGCAAGTTTCACAAATGGTGATATTAGATTGCGCACATTGTTAAATTTTCAAAGAGAAAATTCAAACAAGTTTGGTTTGGGTTATACTAATGCTAAGAGTAATTCTCATAGAAATGTTGTTGATTTTTCTAAAGTTGATTTCTCAAATGCACCAACATGTTTCTATTGTGGTACTCATGGACATACTTCAAATGTGTGTTATATTAAAGTTCATGGTATACCTAAAGGAGATTTTGTTTGGATGAAAAAGGGTGAGAGTCCCTACACTAACAAAAATGGATCCAAAACCATTTGGATACCAAAAAGCAAAGCATGATTGTTTTGTAGGTATGATTGAAGAGCAAAGGGCTTACAAGTGTTATTCATATTTGCATCTTCAATTGGTATTACTTTTGCATCTCAAAAGAAGTCCTACAAATTTGGTACAAGTGATATTGTTAGACATTGATGATTATAGTATCTTCTCAATTGGTATCTTCTCAATTTCTTTTCTAAAGTTCAATTGATACTAATTTTGATGATTAGATGATTATCATGTTTTTGTTGTTATTGAAGAAATATCACAATATATCTTATTTCTTTACATTGATGATATCTCAATTGGTATTATGACTTCTTAATATTTCTATTGGTTCATAATTCATTGTTATATTTTCTTGCCAATTGGTATCACATTTCAAAGTATAGTACTTGTTATATCTCAATTGGTATCAATGTTGTGAAGAAATGTTTGTTATAGAGAAATCATGATCATTTCTTTAATTTCTCTATTTTGGCTTAGTTTTTTTTATATTTCAATTGGTATATATATTACTTTTTGATAATGCCAAAGGGGGAGAAATAGTATGTTTTGAAGAAACGATATTTTGGGAGAAATGGTATGTTTTGAAAAATGGGAGAAATGATATGTTTTTGTGGAGAAAGGTTGTTTTGTTGGTTTTGTTGTTTTTATGTAGGTTGAGCTAAGTTGTTGAAGATAGGGGGAGAATCAAGCTTCTATCAATTGGATTTCAAATATCAAATGCATTGATTGAGGGGGAGCAAGTTTCTCACCAAGTGATCAAATTGTTAAAGTATCAACAACTTCAATCAAATTCAAAACATGGTTTGTCATTTTCAAAAAGGGGGAGATTGTAAGTTCCATGATGAATGTTTTGATAATGACAAAGTGTTTTGAACAAGCTATCATGTGTTGATCAAGTTCAAGTTCAACAAGCAACAACAAACATCAAATGAAGAAGAGAGAAAACAAGCTCATGAAGACTTAGTTTGAGTGTAATTGTAATTGTTTTATCTTTTGCCTCTCAAGCTTCTTAGGTCTTTTATTTGGGTAGATTATTTAGTGGGTAGTGAATCTCTATCATAAGTCATGATTAAATCATAATTTGAGTTTTCACTTAACCTAGAATCAATAGGTGGCTTAAAGGTTTTAAAGGAAAGGTTTGGTTTTGAGAAAACAAGTTTTAAACAAGTATCAGACATGTTTAATCGATTAATAACATATTTAATCGATTAGTACTCGATTAAGCTGAGATTTAATCGATTAAACACTGCTGAACTGGTTTTTTAAAATACGATTTTCACTTCTCAAAATCTGTTTTCAAGTGCTACAACTTTTGGGTATTCTATAAAAACCTTTTCCTAATCTTTGTGATTAATGAGAACACTTTCATAATCAATTTTACAAGAATCAAGCCATTCTATTCTCTCTCAATTTCAAAGATCAAAGCTTTCATATTTTCATATTCTTTGATCAAGAACCTTTGAATCTCTTATTGTGAATTGTCATAGCTATTGATTGAGATTCATAGGAGTGTCATTGTGTTTTCTATTGTGTTGTAATCTTTGCAAGAAGGCAAGCCATCTACAACAAACAAGAAGCCTTGGTGTGTCGATTATCATCAAGCAAATCTCATTGGAGAAGAAGAAAGTCTTGGTTGTGAATCAAGCAAAGTGAAGCCTTGGTGTGTGGATTATCATCAAGCAAAGAAGACTTGTTGTGTCGATTATCAACAAGGGGTAGAGGTTAGATTAGAGAGAAGATCAATAGGATTACAAGGCAAGGGTGTGGTATCTCTTGTAGGCTAGCAAGAAGGGATTCTTGTGAGGCATGTACTTGTAATTTGAGAACTCTAATTCCTCATAGTGAAGAATCTCTCTTGGTTGAAGAGGGGACTGGATGTAGCTTTCAAGCGGATGAAAGTGAACCAGGATAAATCACTGTGTCGTATCTCTAAACCCTTAACTCTTTACATTCAAGTCAATTCATTGTGTTCTTGGTTGAAAACCTAGAAAGATTGATTTTCATAATTGATTGAATTGAATTCTTTATTGTTCAAATTAAGTTGGGGAAAATCATTTTCATAACCTAGGTAATCAATAAGAATATAGGTGTTAATTGTTTTCGCTGAATCTCTGATTTTTCGTGTTAATTGATTGATTTTCGTATTCGAATGAAAAATTGATTTTTCTGTTTTCTGTCAGATTTAATCGATTAAGCATATATTTAATCGATTAATACTCGAGTAAATTGCAGGTTAATCGATTAAATGCTGTAGATTTTGCAAAAATCATTTGTTTTGATTGTTTCGATTTTTTTCTTTCGAAAATCTTTCAAGGTTTCTTTTACACCTATTCAACCCCCCTTCTAGGTGTTCTCCTAGGGTTCCTTAGTTGTTTCAACCACCAATTGCGGTTTCCTCAAAGATTCCGATTCGGACATTGATGAAGAGGAGATGAAGCTTCTACTAAGAAAGTTCAACAAGCTTCTAAGGAGAAAAGGAAGGTTGAACAAAAACAAAAGTAAAGAGAAGGATCCCCCACACTACAAGACCAAGACAACAAAAGAAGGTATAGTTTGCCATGAATGCGGAAAGACCGGTCATCTCAAGTACTCATGCTCTAAGTATCTCAAGAAGAAGGAGAAAGAAAAGAAAAATTCAAAATCTAAAAGAGCATACATAGTTTGGAATAGTGATGATGAAGATGACAAGAAAAGCACATCGAATAGTTCTTAGGATGATGAAGATGTCGCTTGTCTCAACTTGATAGCTCTAGTAGATGAAGAGGAAAGTTCAAATGATGAATCAAGTGAGCAAAGCTACGAAAGCGATGTAAGTGAAACTAAATCCGAAATTTCTTCCAAGTATGAAATTTTATATAATGCTTATGAAGAAATGCATGAACATCTTAAGAAACTAGCTTTGAAAAATATTGAAAGGAAGAAGCTCATTTTGAAACATCAACAAGAGATTTTAGAACTTCAAAAACAAGTTGATGAGCTTAATCTTGAAAATGAAACTCTTGATCTTATATATGCTAGTTCTTCTTGTGATTGTGCTAGTAGATTGAATAATGTGGTTGATTGTGAGGATTGCAAGTTGCTTAAAGATGAAAATGCTATTTTGAAAAATAAGCTTTCAAGTTTCACAAATGGTGATATTAGATTGCGCACATTGTTAAATTTTCAAAGAGAAAATTCAAACAAGTTTGGTTTGGGTTATACTAATGCTAAGAGTAAGTCTCATAGAAATGTTGTTGATTTTTCTAAAGTTGATTTTTCAAATGCACCAACATGTTTCTATTGTGGTACTCATGGACATACTTCAAATGTATGTTATATTAAAGTGCATGGTATACCTAAAGGAAAGTTTGTTTGGGTGAAAAAGGGTGAGAGTTCCTACATTAACAAAAATGGATCCAAAACCATTTGGATACCAAAAAGCAAAGCATGATTGTTTTTGTAGGTATGATTGAAGAGCAAAAGGACTTTCATGTGTTATTCATTCATTTGCATCTTCAATTGGTATCAAGAGAAAATCCTACAAATTGGTAACATTTGATATTGTTAGATATTGATCATAGTTCTCTCAATTGATATTATTTCTTTAATAAGTTACAATTGGTATAATTGATATTGATCCCTCAATTATACTAATTTTGATCATTATTTGATTATCATGCTATTGTTGCTTTTATGATATTTCTTTACCATTGATATCTTACTTTGTTAAGTGATGTGATGACTTTCTATTCTCAATTAGTTTTTACAATTGGTATTATATTTCATTGTCATATTTTCTTACCAATTGGTATCACATTTCAAAGTATGGTTCTTACATTTGTGATTGTACATTTGGTATCAATGTTGTGAAGAAATAAATGAATATGATTTCTCTACTTTGGCTTAGCATTTTATATTTCAATTGGTATATGTTACTTTTTGATAATGCCAAAAGGGGGAGAAATGGTTGTTTTGAAATGGTTGTTTTGTGGAGAAAGGTTTGTTGTTTTGTTGTTTTTATATAGGTTGAGCAAAGTTGTTGAAGATAGGGGGAGAATCAAGCTTCTATCAATTGGAATTCAAATGTCAAAGCATTAATTGAGGGGGAGCAAGAGTCTCACCAAGTGATCAAATAGTTCAAGCATCAACAACTTCAAACAAATTCAAAACATGGTTTGTCATTTTCAAAAAGGGGGAGATTGTAAGATCCATTGAGAATGTTTTGATAAATGACAAAAGGTTTTGAACAAGCTACAAATGTGTTGATCAAGTTCAAGCTCAAGCTCATGAAGACTTAGTTTGGTAGTTTATGTTTTATTGTAATATCTTTCGCCTCTCAAGTCTTTTAGTTTATGAGTTTGGGTAGAGTCCTATAGAGGGTAGTGAATCTCTATCAAGGTCATGATTATATCATAATTTGAGTTTTCACTTTACCTAAAATCAATAGGTGGCTTAAAGGTTTGAAAGAAAAGGTTTAGTTTTTGAGAAAACAAGTTTTTAAGTGGTTTTCATCTGACTAATCGATTAGAATTTTCATGCCTTGCGCACTTAATCGATTAACTCATGTATTAATCGATTAAGACCTTTGTTAATCGATTAACACATGCAGATCTGGTTTTTTAAATACGTTTTTCACTTCTCAAAAGCATTTTGAAGTGTTCCTAACTTTTGGGTATTCTATATAAACCTTTTCCCAATTATTGTGAATCATAATTACTATCTAGAACCATTTTGATATTCATTTTACAAAGAATCAAGCCACTCTATTCTCTCTCACTTTCATAGATCAAAGCTTTCATTTTTACATTCTTTGATCAAGAATCTTTGAATCTCTCATGTTGATATTTTCATAGCTATTGAAAGAGATTCATAGGATTGTTATTGTTTTTCATTTGAGTTGTAATCATTGCAAAGAAGGCAAGCTATCTACAAATAAGGAAGTCTTGGTTGTTCATCAAGCAAACAAGCAATTGGAAGTCTTGATTGTTATCAAGCATTTGGAAGTCTTGGTTGTGAATCAAGCAAATTGGAAGTCTTGGTGTGAGGCATCATCAAGCAAGTGGAAGCCTTTGAAGAATCTCAAAGCAATTGGAAGTCTTGTTGAGGGGAATTGACAAGCAAGAGAAGAGGTTAGATTAGATTCAATAGGGTTACAAGGCAAGGGTGTGGTATCTCTTGTAGGCTAGCAAGAAGGGAGTCTTGTGAGGCATTTACTTGTAATTTGAGAACTCTAATTCCTCATAGTGAAGAATCTCTCTTGGTTGAAGAGGGGACTGGATGTAGCTTTCAAGTGGATGAAAGTGAACCAGGATAAATCACTGTGCAGTATCATTAAACCCTTAACTCTTTACATTCAAGTCATTTCAATATTGTTCTTGGTTGAAAACCTAGAGAAAGATTGATTTTCATAATTGATTGAATTGAATCTTAATTGTGCAAATTGATTTTGGGAAAATCATTTTCATAACCTAGGTAATCAATAAGAATATTGGTGTTAATCAATTCCGCTTTATCTCTGATCATATGTATTAATTGATTGATTTTCGTATTTGCTTGAAAAGTGATTTTTCAGTTTTAACAGAGATTAATCGATTAACTGGTTTCATTAATCGATTAATTTTAATCAAGCTTTAGGCATTAATCGATTAACCATTCTTTTAATCGATTAACATTTTGCTTTAATCGATTAACAGCTGAGAAATTTGCAAAAATCATTTGTTTTAATCGTTTCGATTCGTTTCTTTCGAAAATCTTTCAAGGTTTCTCTAACACCTATTCAACCCCCCCTTCTAGGTGTTCTCCTAGTGTCTCCTAGTTATTTCACTCACCGATTGTAGGTTCCAACAACCTCAAATATCAAATCAACATTTATTTTTCAAGAACATCCTTCAATCATTCTATACAAGCATAAACAACATTTCATTCAAACACATATACAGCCTTACTTATAATTATTATAAAATTACTTTTAAAAATTCACTTTTAATCCTACACACTCATACATCAAGATTAACATGAATTTCACATATTTAATCATTCGAGAACAAGTCATAACATAAATACCACACATTTTACATTCTTCTAGTTTTTGGACAGCATGCATTCTTAAACTTAAAAATTCATTTTCTCTTAAACAGAACATCGAAAACATATGCCGTTTCTTCCTAAATTCTTATTACAACTTCTACTATAATAAAATGACTAAAATTAAACTAAATAAAATGATTGCATCTGCTGTACAGCCACTGAAAAATTGCATTAATTCAAGAAGTTCAAGTAAAACAATCCAAAACAATTATACACAATTCCTACTTATGCCAAAGACTTTAAAACACTATTATTTCTAATAAAACATTACTTTTTCGTACATTCTAAATTCTGGACAGCAACTTAATATTTTTATTTAAATTACTTTAATCAATCAAAAATATTCATTTCTATTTGTTTCTACATTATATTTGCACATACAAACAAAGTATCACTAACACCCTTAAAAATAATCATTTGGGATTTTAACTAATTAATTTTCCAGAATAAAAATTAAATTTCCATAATTAAAATTAAATTTTCAGAATTATCTTTTCCATAACAACATGTAATTCATTCCATAGACATACTAAAACAATTATCAAATCAATTAGAAAAATTCAATTAACTTAATTTCTTTTCTCCTAAAATTCGACCAAAACTTAGAAAATTAGGAAAAGCATTTTTAATTTTTTAAAAACATTTATATAATATCATTACATCACTTTATATACTAAAAATAAGAGTTTTAATCATTAACAAAATATAAAATAGATCTCTTTAAGGAAGAACTCATATTTTCCAGCAAATAATGTTTTCAAACACATCAATCACATACTCATACAATCATTTAACAATACATGCTCTTATAAGTTTATAACAACTATCATTTGTTTCTATTTCTTTTAAACAATAAACTATAATTTAACTACACATCAAATAACAAACAAATTACAAAAATTATTCTAAAAAAGACCATAGGCCTCACGGCCTACTTATTATTATTATTTTTTTTATTTCCAGAAAATTGCATTTTTGTTTATTACCCTAATTCATTGTTCTTATTTAACTTAAATCCAAATAGAAAGGAAATAGCATACAATCAACAATAACAATTAAACAAAATTTCTATAAAATACAATTTCATACACTTTAAGAACATTAAAAATTTTCCAGAATTATTTTATTTCCCAAAATTTATTTTTAGTTCCCTTCTTCATTAATCATTTTAATTTCATTTTTACTTTAAGGAAAATACTTATTTGTTTTCATTCTTTTTAGAGATCTAACTATAACTCAAATACACATGAAATAACAACAATTACCATACAGTATAATTATATTTTCACACGGTCCAGAATAAAAGAAAATAAAATAAAAATCCATTTTAATTCTTTTATTTATTTCCATTCCCTTTTTATTTTATTAAACAACAATACAATTCATATATCAAAAATACACAAATCAATCCTCACTCTTTCTAATATATGCCACGGCTAATATATATACATATACCAGAAATTATATTTTTCATTGTTATTTACTTATTTCTTATTTATTCCTTAATACAAAGAAACAAAGACAATTAAAAGACAAAGAATAAAAACTTATTTGTTCATACAAAATTTTCTATAATTCATATGATCTAAGAAATACAATAAACCCAGAATTTAAATTAATCATACTCATCAAAATTTCAGCCATCTTAAGAATTAAAGAAAAGGGGAGATAAATCCCTTTAAACACCTTTTTTCTGTCCCTTTTCTCATCCTTAATTCATATGACTCAAGAACAATATCACATATTCAATAATAACTTTAAAATGAAAAGGAAAATTTAGAACTTAGCTATAGAAGAATTTAGAAGTTTTTACTCAACAATAATAAAAACAAAACAACTTAAAAAGAGATTAAATAAATAAGTGATTTTGGGTTACCTCTACTCCTTAAGCTTTAAAGAAAACTTCAAGTGACAAAGCAATTCCTCCCTCCTTCCTTAAGCCTTTTCGTCCCTCTCTCTCTATTCTTCTCTTAGAATTTTTTTTTTCTCTTGTAAAACTATCAAGGATTGTGTGTGAAAAATGATGGGTAAGAGGTCTTATTTATAGGTGAAAAAATGCAGTATATTCCTTCCAAATACTCTAGGAAATTCGGTCCCCTTAGTCATGGGTGAGTCATCACCTTAATGTTTTACTTGGAACCAAGACTAGTAATTAATAGGATTTGCCAAAAACTATGGGTTAATAACTTGGAATTAAATTTCAGAAATTCTCCTCTTTCCTTCTCTTATTTTCTGGACGGTGGGAATAATAAAATATAAAAGAAAATTTTCTCATTGGTTCATTTGAATTTTGCCTCCCAAATTAACCAATCATATTTTAATTAAATCAGAAAATAATTAGAAAAATACTTAAATATGGACTGTGCAGCCATCCAGCATTAATATAAATATTTTAATATACCAATAAAATATTTTATAGTCCAATTAATTATTTTATGCTCTAAAATAATTTTTCTTAATTAAAATTACCAAAATTCGATTTTCTACCTACTGTACAGTACTTTTTGTAAATGCCAAAATAAAAATTCCATTTTCACATATTCAGATACTATATTTCAATACAATCATTTTCATATAAAGTTTATAATTTTTGGACTTACGGTTTGAAAGTTATGAATTTTTGAAGTCCTAAGATCATTTCCTTCAAAAATGCAATTCATAAGCTTTTGTAAATAAGAAAATACGAAAATATATTTTATTTGAATAGTATTTGTGACGCTCTCTTTTCAATTTGAAAATAATTAATATTTCCAAATAGTTTACTACTTGCTATCAAAATTTAGGACTAGAAAATTTTTCCTTTTTAATATTATTACTTGCTCAATCAAAACCTCTTTTTGACATAAACCATTTCATGAATTCGGCTTAGTAATATCTTAGATTCGAAAAGATTCTCGAGAACACATTTCCTTAATTATAGAGAACGTTACTAGTGTTTATCTTTTGAATATATTATTTGCCTCTCGAGTGGGATTTGAATATATAAAATATAAACTTATTGCCGAATCTTTTGTAAATTAAAATCAGAGTTCGCGGAAGTAAAAATATTACTTATGGGGCTCTGCTGAGGAAAATAGACATCATATATATATAGGTCATAGCACAAAATACAACCCCATCAGTACAGTAGTGGCAAGTAACATCAGTCGAGATAGCAAGAGTTTATAAAAACATCACTACTACAAAAAACAAATTTAAGCCCGGTTCCGTAACAATTTCAATCCCGGTTCCGAACCGGAATTGAATATGGCGGGATTGTAAATAGGACTATTTACGTTTCCGGTTCTTTAAAAACACGGAACTGGGATCGTAAATAATAAAGAACCGGGATCGTTAAATGAACTGAACCGGGATCGTATTTGATGGATTTTTTAAATTTTTCTGTGAACCGGAATCTTAAATGAGGGGAGCTTTTTTTAATGAACCGGAATCGTAAATGATAGGACTTTTTTTTTGTGGAACCACAATTTTATATAATAATATAGCATCACAATACCCTATACATGTATATATCTTAATTGACTTCATCCAAAATAGCTTCAAAAGACCAAAATAGCTCCATAAAGTTGAGAAATATATACCAAAATAGCTAAATTATCAAGTGCAATATAACCAAAAGACCAAAAATAGCTTCAAAAGTCTACTATGTAACTAAATTATTATCATGTACTACATACATATATATATATATATATATAAAATCTAAATCTAAGTCTAAGTCTAAGGTACTTCATCGAACATGAAAGCTGCCCCTTCTTCCTTGACTTCATCCAACAACTCCTCGGTGTACATGGTGTACTTGCAACCATCAAAGTATTGTAAAATTAATATAAAGTATCGCAAGTTATATTATTGAACTAAATGAGTAATCATAAGAGTTGAAACCAGCATAAATCAAAATTAAATTGCAAACCAATTCAGGAATCATGACATCTTCTTTACGGCTACCTCTAATTTTGATTTTGTCAACTTTATCCCATTTTAATTTTTTTTGCATAATAAACCCTCAATGATAATCATAAATCCTGGCATAAAGGGGATGAAAAACTATACTATATATACCTGAATACCAGCATGATCGCAGAGATAAAAAATCAAATTCTGTTGGATGGCATATTTTAGTATCAACAACAGTCCCTAAAAGACAATTTACAACAAGAAATAGCCAATATTATCAGGCAATATTTTAAATATGAAGAATGACCCAAAAATGCATTTGTGTAAATAAGTATTTCAGGAATGTTCAACTTACCAGGCAATATATTCCCACTTTTATCTGTGCTGCTCCTGTCCCTTTGAACTTGGTAAAACTGTCCTTCACTTACACCATCCCTGTGTCCCTTTGAACTTGGTAAAACTGTCCTTCACTTACACCATCCCTGTTCAATCATCATCATACACAAGTGACTAACATTTTCATCAAACTAGAATGTTTCAGAAACACATATGCTTGGTAGTAGTGCAGGTATGACCAAGATGCAGCTAACTTTTACATACTCCAAACAGAGAGCTGCGGTTTAGAACCATGTGATACAGATAGGAGATACTCTGATTTTCCAACAAAGTTGAGGCTCACAATTGGCTGGAAAAAAAATGAAAAATAAGAGAAAAGAGGGAAGTAGTGCAGGTACAAATAAACGTTTCTTAAGTGTGAAAGATGACCAACTAGCCAATTTCTATCATTGTAATCAATCTCAGATAGCGGCATGGAGTGGCTAACCCCAAAAAAGTTATAGCATAAAGAGAATAGCGCAATGTCCACTATAGTGAAGATAGCAGAAATAGTAAACATAATTTTTTATGCACATATTACTCATTAATTAATACTCAAAATTTATAATTCACCGAAACAATTACCATTAAGGTCAAGCATGACTAATACAACAAGTTAGTATTAACAAAACCATAACTACACAAATGTGGGTTTGGCTAGAGAAGGCCGAAACAAAAGCTTTTAAAAGAGGCAAGAAGCTTTTAAAAGAGGCAAGAATTAGATAAAACAACTATATCTATAACATTAAAAAAATTGGAAATTTGAGGCCAAAAAATTGAATCTTGAATGCTATAGTTGAAAGTGGATTTAGGTATTGAACCATGAGACAAATCACAGTAATCACAAACATCAAATAAACAGTTCTATCTATCAGCATGACATTAAAAAATTGGATAAAAAACTAAGATTTTTAAGGGAAAATCTCATTACTTAAGCAGTTAACTTAACCAATAGCATGCTGTTAGAATTAATTCTGTTAAGAACCCATGTCTAATTTGAAAATCCCCTCTGAAGGTCTAACTAAACGGACTACATGCTTATTTTTTTGTCAAATAAGCTTGTTGACTGGATTACAATCCCCTCCCAAACCTTGCCAAACACACTCATCACATTCCATGGAATTTGCTAAAAAGCTACTTGAAGGGAGCTTAAGACTTGTAAAAGGGGGTTATCATGATGAAAATTCAATCGATTCAATGAAAGAATTAGAACTTGGAAAATAGGATTTGCAGAAAAAGCATCCCAACAGACAAATGAATTGAGCCAATGAGACCACAAGTCTTGAAATCCCAGATAGTTAGGGGAAAGAGTAAAAAGAAGGAATCTTCAATGCCATAGAAGAAGGTGGTGATTACCTAGAAAGAGGGTAGCAGCTTGATGAAGGAACTAAACTTACAACTGTTTCTTGTGTAGCTTTTTATTTTCTTCCTGGCTTTTGTTACTGAGAGCAAAGGCCTGGGAAGTAGAGTATTACCTGAATGCTCTGACTTCTTAAGTGATGAATGTGTAGTATTTTGTTTTGTTTATATTTTCTGTGTTGTGTTTGCTATGAAGCAAGCAAATTTAATGTCTTTTGCCATGGTTGTGGATTGTAGATAGTTTATTTGGGTTCATGAGAGCGTCTTATGAAAATAGGTTATGTATGACCTTATGAGCATTTTCTAGAGTTGGTTTAAATTCACACAAACACAATCAATCACAAAATTAAATTCAAACCAAAATAAGAAAGAAAGACAAAATGAATGAATGATCATTATACCTCTCCTTGGTTTAGCAGCAAAAGTGGCTTGGAACTTCATTTCTTTTTTGTAAAGACTCACTTATAACAAGAAGGAGCATAGTGCTTGGTAATTCTTAAGAAGAATTTTAAAAAAAAGACCAATTAACCATTTAGAATGATCAATTAACTATTTTGAATGTTCATCCATGCCTGTTATGGGAATAATTATTGGTCTGTTATACATAATTGCCTAGTTATAATAGTTCCTTCTCATTAATTCTCCCAAATTCATAAGAAAAATAATGTTTTCAGAACCTAAGTAAACCAGTAACTGAATCAGTTGAACCAACTACTAGAATGTCTCTGAATTAAACATTATCTGATTCAATCATATGATTCAACCGCAAATATAACCAGTTAAACCAATCAAACCAGAACCCAGAGACCTTAATTAGTTCAATCTCCCATTTGATTTTTAACACATTGCTTAAAACTAACTAGCTCAAATCTAACTCCACAAACTTCATCAAACAAACAACATTAACAAATTGCAATAACTGAGTGTCCTCGATTCTCAATTTTTTTGGTATCCTCCCGCAAGAAACTACTCTCCCATAGAATTGCCTAATCTATCTCCCATAGTAAGGGAGATAGATTGCCTAACCTGAGACCCCTCCTCAATCATCACTTGAATTCATACTAAAACAGTAATACTAAGCAATAGAAAAAAGAAATAAATTCACACACAAACACAAGCAATCACAAAAATTAAATTCAACACAAAATAAAAAAGAAAGATAGAATGATCATTATACCTCTCCTTGGTTTAGCAGCAACTTTAACTAGTGGAGTTGTTGTTGTTGTTCTTTTCCCAGCCTTAGACTCCTTCTCCTCCAACTCTTCCAAAGGGAACAAAACACTAAGTTGATTAGGAACGGAAACAACCGTGACTTGGAAGAATTCAGACAAAATAAAGCAATAGAACGGTGGAGTCGATACCTAACAACTACAACTGCAAAATAAAGCTTTGATGCAAACAAAGCAATAGAACGGAGGAGTCGATACCTGTAGTGAAGCGGCAACCGTAGACTTGGAGCGATCAGCAGCGGCGGCGGTTCAGGCTTCGGAGCGGTGGTCGAGAGAGAGAGAGAGGGCTTGAGTAAGAGAAGAGTGGGTGACCCTGACAAAGGCTAAGGAAGAGCGGCGGCGAGTGAGCTTGTGCAAGGAAGAGAGTGCGGCGGTGCTAAGAGAGAGAGAGCGGCGGCGAGTGAACTTGAGCAAGAAAGAGAGAGATCGGCGGCAGGGAGGGTTTTTGCGAGTGAACTTGGGCAGGGAGAGATGATCGTGGAAGCTTCAAGAGGGTTTTTTATGTTTTAAGTGTTTTTGCTTTTTTTTATGTTTTAATATTTTGGTACCAAAATTTCGTGTGAAAACTCAGCTAGCCCGCCTAAAAAATTTATCATTATTGATCCCGGTTCTTTATAAAAATGGGGATTAAAAATACACCGTTATTTATAAATTTTAATTTACATTTATGATCCCAGTTCCGTGTTTTTTTTAAACTGGGATAAAAAAACGTTGGAATTTTAAATATATTTTTACTTCTTTTTTATTATTTTTTTAATTAAAAAGGGTATTTAATCCCAGTTATAACACAGAACCGGGATTAAAATTCAGGTATTTTAAATAGTTTTTGTAGTAGTGCATATACAACCCAGCTGTATAAAAATAAAACCTCACTCTAAGACCTCTCAAAATATATACACTATATCACATGGTCTCAAAATAGAAGTCTCATAGCAGGTCTTCAGTGTCCTCAGCAGCTCCTCAGATCCTCCACAGCTCTATCCCTAGGATCTAAGATCCAAAACACCTATGCTATGCAGGCTCCTATGAACCAGCGGGTCCACCTCTAGCAGAAACAGTCGGCTCAACATGCACCTCCTCCTCGCTCTCATCCTCCACGGGGTCCTCCTCGACCTCGCCCGACTGTGTAGAGACCCCACCACTGGGTCTAGGATCTGCAGAAGCAGTCCTATCATAATCAGTCGGACCAGGAGAAGGAGTCTCCTCAGTGACAACTCTATGGGAAGAAGGATGGGAACGAGTGGCAGCTCTAAAACGGAAACTATGAAAACGACGCATAGGTCGAGCCGGGGGTGGTCCTCTATAAGTATAAAATGGTGGAACATGTATAGTATAGACTAATGGGATCCTAAATCGACGAGGTCACACACGCACCAGAGGGTTAGGGTGGTAGAGAGTGATCTCAACCTCCCCCTCAAAAGTGGCACGGTGCTTCTCATACGTCCATATACCGCTAGGGATAGGGCGTATCTCGATGCAGGCTAGGTATCTGGCCATCACCTAAGCAGGGCACAGGGAGTAAGTATACACATATACATGATTGATAAAGACTAAAATTACAATCACCAGTATATCATGGACATATCATAATGCAAATACATATGAGCACACCAATTTTTCAACATTATAACTCTTATAATGCAAGTGGCATGATGTATGATTTTCTATCCACAACTGAGGCCTCTAAAGTCCATCTTGGACGTCCATCCAATACACCCTTGTGTTCCCGGAACACCGACATTCGTTCCCAGAACGTAATGCCGAACCATACTTAGATAATAAGCATCACTCCCGGAATGTGCACCACGTTCCCTGAACTCATACGTTCCCAGAACGCATAAAAACCAGGTCCCGAACACTGGCCACATATCTATAATGTGTCATCAAGTAGGTTATAATTTGGTACTCCCGGAGTACCCTCCTCATATTCCCAGAATATGATAAATGTTCCTACCAACCAAACTCCCAGTCTATATGTATGCACAAATATCAGGGTTGGTTTTATCTTTACATTAATTAATGTGATTTAGAAATATTCCCATTTCCATTTTGAATGATTAATTTGAGGCATAACATTTGGCATAAAATTCTCCTTTGAATTTTCTCAAAACATGCCTTTTAACTTAGATTGGATAAAACAAAGCCAATGGTATTCAAAAACTTAACTTTTTATTTTTCAGACTCAGGTACTAACCGGTTACAGTTTCAGGCTAACCGGTTAGAATTACAGACCTGAACTGTTTACCATTGCAATTCAGAAAAAAAAACCCTTTTTTCTTGAATTCTCTACCCAATCTATACACCACTTAAACCTTGTTTTATGCCTCAAAATCACAGTTTCCATCATTCAAAATTAAAATCACATTTGTTTCCAATCATACATAATTTTCTCTTGAAAATTACTTTATGAATTTAAGGTATAACTCTCTACTTCCAATCTGAATCATAACCCTTTTATTCAGATTATTTATAATGGATTTACAGTATAGATTTGAGCAAAACTCCCAAACACCTAAGGACTGATTTATTAAACAAATTTTCTTTAAAATTTTGCAGTGTCTAACCGGTTACGAAAATCGAGTAACCGGTTACATTATGCAGTCAATCCTTCAAATTGAAGGTTTTGACACACCATTTCCTTTAATGTTCAAATCTAACCAGAATCCATCATTTAATGAAGTTCATATACCTTAAACAAATATGTTTCATCACAGAAATCATATTCAAAGTGCATGCATCAAGTCTTTGCATCAAATTGCATAAAAATCCACATAAACACAATTTAACACAACAAAACTTAGATTAAGCATTCAAACTCAGAATTCAGCATCAACATACTTTGCATGCATCAAATTAAAGTTGCTCAAAACCACAATGAGCAAGATTTTGGCCTCCAAGCCTTTGTGCCATTTTGCACATAATGCCCTTTTGAGTTTTGTGAACTCAAATCCTAAATCGTTCGATTTTTAGTCTAAATCTAGTATAGCATAGGCTTCTCCCATACCTCTAAGTTGGTTTTGGTGAAGATTGGACACTGGTTTTGAAGAAACTCCACAGATTACTCTCACTTCCTAAGTTCTGCTCCCAGTTTCGGTTTTCAGCAGCAAGGTTCAGAAATCACCAAATTTGACATAGGATTTGACCAAAGAAATTGGGGAAAATAGTTAGAATTCCAAGTAGGTAACATGCACTAGAGAATCAAAAAGGTTTGAGACTTAAAGGTTAACTATGCTTACCAAAATCGAATCTGGAATTCAGCTTCCAGAACCAGAACAACAGAGAATTCAGTTTTCCACCTCCAACTTCCAAGCTTGATTTCTCCTTCCACACGAAATCTCAACTCACAAACTTGGTATCTTTGCAAAGCTCAAGATGTAAGCTTTGCAAGGGTGTATAGCTCTCACCCTAACTCTCAGAAACAAGAAGGAATTTCCTTGGACGAAAACAGAACCCTAATTCGCTCACTTAGTATGAAATCAGATGCATCAACCCTCCTTCTTCAGCAATTCATCTATTTATAAGCAAATTAGATGAACATGCAGATGGACGAGTGTATTTCCACTCATCCCATGCAGTAATCGTGGCGAATTTTGGATTAATCAAGTGATTACTCATCAAAATCCACTAAACCAGTTTCTGAGTTCATCGTCTAACCGGTTACAGGGCATTACTAACCGGTTAGATTAGTACAAAATTTAAAAATTATTATTTTTAAATCTTTCCCTCCAAGAATCTTTTCAATATTACTTTGAAGCCCTCAATCAGGGACTAAAATGCAATATTCTTATATTTTGCATTTATTGGCCATATAAAAATATTTCAACTTATTTTTATATTTAAGGCTAATTAAATACAAAATATAAGCTTGGAAAAATTCTATAAATTAATAATAAAACTTTTTATTATTAATTTCCTATTATTCGGGAGACGAAAATTAGGGGTGTTACACTACTCCCCCACTTAAAAGGAATTTCGTCCCCGAAATTCTAGATTACAAAAACAATTCCGGATACTCTTGACGCATCTTCTCCTCTAATTCCCATGTAGCTTCAGATACGTCAGCATTCTCCCAAATCACCTTGACCAAAGGTATTTCCTTTCCTCTGAGCCGCTTGACTTCACGATCTTCTATCCGCACCGGTTTGGTCTCAAAGGTCAGGTTTTCTTTCAGAGTTAGGTCATCAGGTTGGAGTTTCAGAATAACAGATGGATCATGAACATACTTTTTCAATTGCGAAACGTTAAAGACGTTATGCAAGTTGGATAGAGAGGGTGGTAAAGCCAATTGATAAGCAACAGGACCAACTCTCTTAAGAATTTGGTATGGACCTATACACTTAGGCGAAAGCTTTTGGGTTCTCAAAGCTCTACTAATTCCTTTCCTCGAAACTACCCGAAGAAACACATGATCACCCTCAGAAAACTCTAACGGTTTTCGCCTCTTATCCGCATAACTCTTTTGCCGACTCTGAGCCGTTTTCATCTTTGCCTGAACCATCTTGATCTTCTCAGATGTTTGCTGTATCATTTCTGGTCCAACCATCAAGTTCTCCCCCACTTGGAACCAACATAGCGGGGTTTGACACTTTCTCCCATACAACGCCTCGAACGGTGCCATTCCAATGCTCGCATGGTAGCTATTGTTGTATGTGAACTCTGCAAGAGGTAACACTTGATCCCAGCTTCTTTGTTCTTCAAGTGCACAAGCTCGCAACACATCTTCCAAAGATTGAATGGTTCTCTCCGTCTGGCCATCCGTCTATGGATGATACGCAGAACTCAATTTCAACCTTGTCCCCATCGCTTCATTCAAACTCTTCCAGAATTGCGACGAAAATCTAGGGTCTCGATCTGACACAATGCTCGAAGGCACTCCGTGAAGACGAACTACCTCCTTGATATAGATCTGGGTAAGCTTGTTCAAAGGATAGCGCATATTTATCGGAATAAAATGCGCCGACTTGGTTAACCTATCCACAACCACCCAGATTGCATCATGATTTGCTGCTGTCCTAGGCAAACCAGACACAAAGTCCATTGATATGCTATCCCACTTCCATTGGGGAATCCTCAGAGGTTGCAACTGTCCTCCCGGTTTCTGATGTTCTACCTTCGCTTTCTGACAAATTAAGCATGCCGCCACATATTCTGCCACATCCCTTTTCAATCCCGACCACCAAAATATCTTCTTCAAATCCTGATACATTTTGGTTGATCCAGGATGCATACTCATCCGACTCTTATGGGCTTCATCAAGAATCATTCTTCTAACTTCTTGATCTCTTGGTACACAAATCCTTGTCCTGAAACGAAGGATTCCATCCTGCCCTAACTTGAAATCAGATTCCTTTCCTTCCGAACCTAGTCTCATCTTTTCCATCAATTCTTCATCTGTTCATTGCAACTCCCGAATTCTTTCCAAGAACTCGTTGGTGATCTGCAACGTTCCCAACTTGATACTTGATGGTTCCACTTGTGTCAGCAAGCTCAAATCTCTGAATTCTTCCATCAGCGCTGCCTCTTTAACCATCATCACGCTTATGTGGATTGCTTTCCTACTCAACGCATCTGCAACCACATTCGCTTTACCCGGATGATAGTGGAGTTTAAAGTCATAATCTTTCAAAAACTCCATCCATCTCCTTTGCCTCATGTTCAACTCTTTCTGGTCGAATAGATATTTCAAACTCTTATGGTCACTAAATACTTGGAATGTAGTGCCATAGAGATGATGTCTCCATATCTTTAAGGCAAACACGATCGCAGCCAATTCTAAATCGTGTGTCGGGTAATTCACTTCATGATTCTTCAATTGTCGCGATGCATAAGACACTACTCTTCCCTCTTGCATCAATACACAACCCAGTCCTTGCTTAGATGCATCACAGTAAACTTCAAAACTCTTGTGAGGATCGGGTAAGATTAACACAGGAGACGATGTTAACCTTTCCTTCAACTCACGGAAACTAACTTCGCACCGATCGTCCCACACGAACGGTTGATCCTTTCGAGTCAACTTAGTCAAAGGTAATGCAATCTTTGAAAATCCTTCTATGAATCTACGATAGTATCCAGCCAGCCCTAAGAAACTTCTCACCTCCGTCACCGTCTTAGGCTGTTCCCAACTTAGCACTGAACTTACTTTCGCTGGATCCACCGCAATTCCCTCTTTAGAGATCACATGCCCCAGAAACTTTACTTCATTCAACCAAAACTCACACTTCGTAAGCTTGGCATATAATTGCTTCTCCTTCAGGACCTTTAACACAATCCTGAGATGCTCTTCGTGATCTTCCGGATTTTTAGAATAGACCAAAATATCGTCAATGAATACCACCACAAACAAATCCAAATATGGTCTAAAGATCCGGTTCATATAGTCCATGAAAATAGCAGGTGCATTTGTCAATCCGAACGGCATCACAACATACTCATAATGACCGTATCGAGATCGAAATGCAGTCTTGGGTATATCTTCCTCCTTTATCCTGATCTGATGATATCCCGATCTCAGATCAATCTTGGAGAATACTGCAGCTCCCCTCACTTGATCCATAAGGTCATCAATCCTTGGCAAGGGATACTTATTCTTAATAGTGACCTTATTCAGCTGCCTGTAGTCCACACACATCCTCATACTTCCATCTTTCTTCTTTACGAACAATAATGGAGCTCCCCAAGGCGAAACGCTTGGCCTGATCATCTGTTTCTGCAACAGCTCCTCGATTTGCTTCTTCATCTCTGCCATTTCTGGTGGTGCCATCCTATAAGGAGCAATAGAGATGGGACCAGCTCCAGGAACTAAGTCAATCCCAAACTCTATCTCTCGCTTCGGAGGTAATCCTGGTATCTCTTCAGGAAATACTTCCGGAAATTCTCTCACCACCGGAATCTCTTCGATCGGCATCGACTCTTCTTCTCCCGAAGCCGAGAATAAACACATATAACCCTCCGGTTCAAGGGTCCTATATTGAATTGTATTTTCCTCACAATTGATGATCACTTGGTTCTTCATCAACCAATCCATTCCCAAGATCACATCCAATTGTAAATTAGGAAGACAAACCAAATCTACCCGGGATGAACGACCCAGAATTCCTACATTACACCCTAAACAGACTTTAGCGGTGTAGATCGGTATTCCCGTAGGGGTGTCTATACTAAGATAGCAGGGTGAATCAGAAACAATAAGATTCAGCCTACTCACACATTCAGGGGAAACAAAAGAATGTGTAGCTCCAGAATCAAACATGATTTTGCAAGGTTGATTATTAAGCAGAAAATTACCTTGCACGAGATTCGGGGTTTGGGTTGCTTCACTACCACTCAGGGTAAATACTCGTCCTTGTACCACAGGCTTTCCAGCAGATCCCTTTGCATCTCCCTTTGCAGATTCCTTGCATTCACGGGCAAAGTGACCTTGCTTCCCACACTTGAAACATCCTCCTGTGGACCAGCAAAACTGACCATGATGATAACGCTTGCACTTCTCGCAATAAGGAGCATTATCGCGAGGCTTGTTCCGGTTATCCATCACTGCCTTGCCTTTACCCTTGTTCTTAGAATATGGACCATTATTCCGATGGTCAAACTTCTTCTTTCTCTGGGGTCCATAGTTCTGTCCAACTCCTTTTACTTGACTTCCTATCAGCTCCGCCTTCTTATCATCCTCATACATTCTGCACATGTCCACAAGTGCAGGGAAACTCTGAATTCGTTGATAACTGGAGATAGACTTCAGTTCCGGCCTTAGTCCACCTTCAAACTTAACACACTTACTCCTTTCATCAGGGTTATTCAAGTAATAGGGAGAGTACTTCATCAGCTCCTCGAATTTGGCTGCATACTCCCCTACACTCATATCCCCCCTGCTTCAATTGCATGAATTCTACTTCCTTCTTTCTCCGCAAATCTTCTGGAAAATATTTATTAAGAAATTCTCCATAAATACTCCCCAGTTGATTGCCCTCCTTTCAAAATTCAGCAATTGAACCGTGTGATCCCACCAGTTTTCAGCTTCCCCATGAAGCATGTAAACTGCATAGGTCACTTTCTGTTCGTCAGAACACTCCAGAGTTCGGAAGATCTTATTGATCTCGTACAACCACTTGTTCGCCTCATCAGGTTTATATCCTCCCTCAAACCTTGGCGGATTGCACTTCCTGAACTCCGACAAAGTCTTAGCATCATGATTCGTCATGTTGCCAGCAGAAGGGTTACCAGCTCTCCCTTGAGATGATTGATGCCCCTGCTGCTGCTGCATGCCTTCCAGCACGGTCGTGATTCGTTCTAACATCTCATTAGTAACATTTCTATTTCGGGTTGCCATAGAAAGACCTGCACTATGGGCTTTGGGTTACTAAAAAGGTCTTTAAAAACATAAATACTACCACTAACTTACTCAAATCATATTCAATCAACATTGAATATCATACTTAGCTGCATCTTCGGGCCATGAGGAACAGGACCAATGCTCTGATACCACCAAAGGTTGTGACGCTCTCTTTTCAATTTGAAAATAATTAATATTTCCAAATAGTTTACTACTTGCTATCAAAATTTAGGACTAGAAAATTTTTCCTTTTTAATATTATTACTTGCTCAATCAAAACCTCTTTTTGACATAAACCATTTCATGAATTCGGCTTAGTAATATCTTAGATTCGAAAAGATTCTCGAGAACACATTTCCTTAATTATAGAGAACGTTACTAGTGTTTATCATTTGAATATATTATTTGCCTCTCGAGTGGGATTTGAATATATAAAATATAAACTTATTGCCGAATCTTTTGTAAATTAAAATCAGAGTTCGCGGAAGTAAAAATATTACTTATGGGGCTCTGTTGAGGAAAATAGACATCATATATATATATATAGGTCATAGCACAAAATACAACCCCATCAGTACAGTAGTAGCAAGTAACATCAGTCGAGATAGCAAGAGTTTATAAAAACATATACAACCCAGCTGTATAAAAATAAAACCTCACTCTAAGACCTCTCAAAATATATACACTATATCACATGGTCTCAAAATAGAAGTCTCAGAGCAGGTCTTCAGTGTCCTCAGCAGCTCCTCAGATCCTCCACAGCTCTATCCCTAGGATCTAAGATCCAAAACACCTATGCTATGCAGGCTCCTATGAACCAGCGGGTCCACCTCTAGAAGAAACAGTCGGCTCAACATGCACCTCCTCCTCGCTGTCATCCTCCACGAGGTCCTCCTCGACCTCGCCCGACTGTGTAGAGACCCCACCACTGGGTCTAGGATCTGCAGAAGCAGTCCTATCATAATCAGTCGGACCAGGAGAAGGAGTCTCCTCAGTGACAACTCTATGGGAAGAAGGATGGGAACGAGTGGCAGCTCTAAAACGGAAACTATGAAAACGACGCATAGGTCGAGCCGGGGGTGGTCCTCTATAAGTATAAAATGGTGGAACATGCATAGTATAGACTAATGGGATCCTAAATCGACGAGGTCGCACACGCACCAGAGGGTTAGGGTGGTAGAGAGTGATCTCAACCTCCCCCTCAAAAGTGGCACGGTGCTCCTCATACGTCCATATATCGCTAGGGATAGGGCGTATCTCGATGCAGGCTAGGTATCTGGCCATCACCTAAGCAGGGCACAGGGAGTAAGTATACACATATACATGATTGATAAAGACTAAAATTACAATCACCAGTATATCATGGACAGATCATAATGCAAATACATATGAGCACACCAATTTTTCAACATTATAACTCTTATAATGCAAGTGGCATGATGTATGATTTTCTATCCACAACTGAGGCCTCTAAAGTCCATCTTGGACGTCCATCCAATACACCCTTGTGTTCCCGGAACACCGACATCCGTTCCCAGAACGTAATGCCAAACCATACTTGGATAATAAGCATCACTCCCAGAGTGTGCACCACGTTCCCAGAACGCATACGTTCCCAGAACGCATAAAAACCAGGTCTCGGACACTGGCCACATATCTATAATGTGTCATCAAGTAGGTTATAATTTGGTACTCCCGGAGTACCCTCCTCATATTCCCAGAATATGATAAACGTTCCTACCAACCAGACTCCCAGTCTATATGTATGCACAAATATCAGGGTTGGTTTTATCTTTACATTAATTAATGTGATTTAGAAATATTCCCATTTCCATTTTGAATGATTAATTTGAGGCATAATATTTGGCATAAAATTCTCCTTTGAATTTTCTCAAAACATGCCTTTTAACTTAGATTGGATAAAACAAAGCCAATGGTATTCAAAAACTTAACTTTTTATTTTTCAGACTCGGGTACTAACCGGTTACAGTTTCAGGCTAACCGGTTAGAATTACAGACCTGAACTGTTTACCATTGCAATTCAGAAAAAACCCTTTTTTCTTGAATTCTCTACCCAATCTATACACCACTTAAACCTTGTTTTATGCCTCAAAATCACAGTTTCCATCATTCAAAATTAAAATCACATTTGTTTCCAATCATACATAATTTTCTCTTGAAAATTACTTTATGAATTTAAGGTATAACTCTCTACTTCCAATCTAAATCATAACCCTTTTATTCAGATTATTTATAATGGATTTACAGTATAGATTTGAGCAAAACTCCCAAACACCTAAGGACTGATTTATTAAACAATTTTTCTTTAAAATTCTGCAGTGTCTAACCGGTTACGAAAATCGAGTAACCGGTTATATTATGCAGTCAGTCCTTCAAATTGAAGGTTTTGACACACCATTTCCTTTAATGTTCAAATCTAACCACAATCCATCATTTAATGAAGTTCATATACCTTAAACAAATATGTTTCATCACAGAAATCATATTCAAAGTGCATGCATCAAGTCTTTGCATCAAATTGCATAAAAATCCACATAAACACAATTTAACACAACAAAACTTAGATTAAGCATTCAAACTCAGAATCAGCATCAACATACTTTGCATGCATCAAATTAAAGTTGCTCAAAACCACAATGAGCAAGATTTTGGCCTCCAAGCCTTTGTGCCATTTTGCACATAATGCCCTTTTGAGTTTTGTGAACTCAAATCCTAAATCGTTCGATTTTTAGTCTAAATCTAGTATAACATAGACTTCTCCCATACCTCTAAGTTGGTTTTGGTGAAGATTGGACACTGGTTTTGAAGAAACTCCACAGATTACTCTCACTTCCTAAGTTCTGCTCCCAGTTTCGGTTTTCAGCAGCAAGGTTCAGAAATCACCAAATTTGACATAGGATTTGACCAAAGAAATTGGGGAAAATAGTTAGAATTCCAAGTAGGTAACATGCACTAGAGAATAAAAAAGGTTTGAGACTTAAAGGTTAACTATGCTTACCAAAATCGAATCTGGAATTCAGCTTCCAGAACCAGAACAACAGAGAATTCAGTTTTCCACCTCCAACTTCCAAGCTTGATTTCTCCTTCCACACGAACTCTCAACTCACAAACTTGGTATCTTTGCAAAGCTCAAGATGTAAGCTTTGCAAGGGTGTATAGCTCTCACCCTAACTCTCAGAAACAAGAAGGAATTTCCTTGGACGAAATCCACTAAACCAGTTTCTGAGTTCATCGTCTAACCGGTTACAGGGCATTACTAACCGGTTAGATTAGTACAAAATTTAAAAATTATTATTTTTAAATCTTTCCCTCCAAGAATCTTTTCAATATTACTTTCAAGCCCTCAATTAATGACTAAAATGCGATATTCTTATATTTTGCATTTATTGGCCATATAAAAATATTTCAACTTATTTTTATATTTAAGGCTAATTAAATACAAAATATAAGCTTGGAAAAATTCTATAAATTAATAATAAAACTTTTTATTATTAATTTCCTATTATTCGGGAGACGAAAATTAGGGGTGTTACAGTATTCCAATATAAAACCTCAGAAAAGTATTTTGTTTTCAAAATAAAATACACTTGAGTCAAAGGATCATTTAATGCATTAAAATCACACCTTTTCTCTTAATATTCAAAAATTCGTTCAGTACTGTAGCAGTGATAAAATTTCGAAAGTACCAAAATAAAAATAAAAGCTTTATATTTTCATAATCTATGTTTCGATACAGTCGTTTTGACATATCATTTGTAATTTTTCGACGTACGGTTTAAAAGATATGGATTTTCTAAGTTAAAACACTATAACTTGAAAAATGCACATTTCTATCAAAACACTAATAAAATTACCTCAAAATTATTTTTATAAGATAAAAATATATTTACTTAATTATTTCTATCCCAAAAATAATTTTCTTATAAAAATTTATAATTATATGCATATATATATGTATTAACGCCACACATATATAATCATATAACCAAAACCAATTTTTAATAAAAAATACCATTAAATTATTCTTAAAATAAATATCACCAAATAAAATAAAAGAAAAAATATAAATATTATAATTTAAATAAATTGTTTAAAATTGCGGGTCTCACAATCCTCCCCAACTTAGAGATTTCTCGTCCCCGAGAAATACAAACAAAAACAAGCAAGGAAACACATACGGTTATTCAAACATTCTCACGACTCTTCACTTGCCATTTACTTCTTTCGAGGATATATCCTTCCTTCGATGTCTTCGTTGATCACTACTCTTTTACTGGTCAGCCTTTGACATAACGCCGCGCGGGAGCCGAATTGAGTCAAGTTCAAGGGTAGGCAACAAACAATCATTGTGTCTCAAAAATTTTGTTTGACCAGATTAGAAGCATTAAAGGTAAGTGGTGAAGAAACCGCAGTTGGTGGTTGAAACAACTAAGGAACCCTAGGAACACACCTAGAAGGGGGGGTTGAATAGGTGTAAAAGAAACCTTGAAAGATTTTCGAACGAAAAAAATCGAAACAATTAAAACAAATGATTTTTTCAAATTCTACAGCACTAAATCGATTAACCTGCAATTTACTCGAGTATTAATCGATTAAATATATGCTTAATCGATTAAATCTGACAGAAAACAGAAAAATCAATTTTTCATTCGAATACGAAAATCAATCAATTAACACGTAAAATCAGAGATTCAGCGGAAACAATTAACACCTATATTCTTATTGATTACCCTAGTTATGAAAATGATTTTCCCTTTATCAATTTGAACAATAAAGATTCAATTCAATCAATTATGAAAATCAATCTTTCTCTAGGTTTTCAACCAAGAACACAATCAATGACTTGAATGTAAAGAGTTAAGGGTTTAGAGATACGACACAGTGATTTATCCTGGTTCACTTTCATCCGCTTGAAAGCTACATCCAGCCCCCTCTTCAACCAAGAGAGATTCTTCACTATGAGGAATTAGAGTTCTCAAATTACAAGTAAATGCCTCACAAGACTCCCTTCTTGCTAGCCTACAAGAGATACCACACCCTTGCCTTGCAATCCTATTGATCTTCTCTCTAATCTAACCTCTACCCCTTGTTGATAATCGACACAACAAGTCTTCAATTGCTTGATGATAATCCACACACCAAGGCTTCACTTTGCTTGATTCACAACCAAGACTTTCTTCTTCTTCTTCAATAAGAATGCACTTGCTTGATGATAATCGACACACCAAGTCTTCTTTGTTGTTGTAGTTGGCTTGCCTTCTTGCAAAGATTACAACTCAATTGAAAACACAATAACAATCCTATGAATCTCAATCAATAGCTATGACAATTCAACATAAGAGATTCAAAGGTTCTTGATCAAAGAATATGAAAATATGAAAGCTTTGCTCTTTGAAATTGAGAGAGAATAGAATGGCTTGATTCTTGTAAAATTGATTATGAAAGTGTTCTCATTAATCACAAAGGTTAGGAAAAGGTTTATATAGAATACCCAAAAGTTATAGCACTTGAAAACTGATTTTGAGAAGTAAAAATCATATTTTAAAAAACCAGTTCAGCAGTACTTAATCGATTAAATCTTTACTTAATCGAGTACTAATCGATTAAATATGTTCTTAATCGATTAAACATGTCTGATACTTGTTTAAAACTTGTTTTCTCAAAAACAAACCTTTCCTTTAAAACCTTTAAGCCACCTATTGATTCTAGGTTAAGTGAAAACTCAAATTATGATTTAATCATGACTATGATAGAGATTCACTACCCTCTAAATAAACTACCCAAATAAAAGACCTAAGAAGCTTGAGAGGCAAAAGATAAAACAATTACAATTACACTCAAACTAAGTCTTCATGAGCTTGCTTTCTCTCTTCACTTGATGTTTGTTATTGCTTGTTGAACTTGAACTTGATCAACATCTTTGTAGCTTGTTCAAAACACTTTGTCATTATCAAAACATTCATCATGGAACTTACAATCTCCCCCTTTTTGAAAATGACAAACCATGTTTTGAATTTGATTGAAGTTGTTCATGCTTTAACAATTTGATCACTTGGTGAGAAACTTGCTCCCCCTTAATCAATACATTTGATATTTGAAATCCAATTGATAGAAGCTTGATTCTCCCCCTATCTTCAACAACTTAGCTCAACCTACATAAAAACAACAAAACAACCTTTCTCCAAAACATATCATTTCTCCCATTTTTCAAAACATACCATTTCTCCCCCTTTGGCATTATCAAAAAGTAATATATATACCAATTGAAATATAAAATACTAAGCCAAAATAGAGAAATTCACATTTATTTCTTCAAAGTAATATATACCATTATCAATGTTGTGAAGAAATAACAATATAACACCAATAAACTTTGAAATATAACAAGTACTATACTTTGAAATGTGATACCAATTGGCAAGAAAATATAACAATGAATTATGAACCAATAGAAATACTAAGAAGTCATAATACCAATTGAGATATCATCAATGTAAAGAAATATCACAACAATAATAGCATGATAATCATCTAATCATCACTCAATGATACCAATTGAACTTTAGAAAAGTAATACTATTTGAGAACAATTCTATTATACCAATTGAGAAGACTAAACAATTGTAAATATTCAACAATATCATTTTACCACTTTGTAGGACATTCACTTGAGATGCAAATGTAATACTAATTGAAGGTGCAAATGTATGAATAACACTTGTAAGCCCTTTGCTCTTCAATCATACCTACAAAACAATCATGCTTTGCTTTTTGGTATCCAAATGATTTTGGATCCATTTTTGTTAGTGTAGGGACTTTCACCCTTTTTCATCCAAACAAAATCTCCTTTAGGTATACCATGCACTTTAATATAACACACATTTGAAGTATGTCCATGAGTACCACAATAGAAACATGTTGGTGCATTTGAGAAATCAACTTTAGAAAAATCAACAACATTTCTATGAGAATTACTCTTAGCATTAGTATAACCCAAACCAAACTTGTTTGAATTTTCTCTTTGAAAATTTAACAATGTGCGCAATCTAATATCACAAATGGTGAAACTTGCAAGCTTATTTTTCAAAATAGCATTTTCATCTTTGAGCAACTTGCAATTCTCACAATCAACCACAATATTCACTCTACTAGCACAATCACAAGAAGAACTAGCATATATAAGATCAAGAGTTTCATTTTCAAGATTAAGCTCATCAACTTGTTTTTGAAGTTCTAAAATCTCTTTTTGATGTTTCAAAATGAGCTTCTTTCTTTCAATGTTTTTCAAAACTAGTTTTTCAAGTTGTTCATGCATTTCTTCATAAGCATTATATAACAATTCATATTTAGAAGAAATTTCGGATTTAGTATGACTTACATCGCTTTCCTCGCTTTGATAACTTGATTCAACATTTGAACTTTGTTCTTCATCATCTACTAGAGTTATCAAGTTGAGACAAGCGGCTTCTTCATCATCCGATGAACTACTCGATGTGCTTTTCTTGTTATCTTCATCACTATCCCAAACTATGTATGCTCTTTTAGATTTAGAATTTTTCTTATCTTTCTCCTTCTTCTTGAGATACCTAGAGCACGAATACTTGAGATGACCGGGTTTTCCGCATTCATGGCAAACTACACCTTCTTTTGATGTCTTGGTCTTGTAGTGTGGGGAATCCTTCTCTTTACCTTTGTCTTTGTTCAACCTTCCTTTTCTCCTTAGAAATTTGTCAAACTTCCTTAGTAAAAGTTTCATTTCTTTTTCATCAACATCCGAATCGGATTCTTCACTATCATCATGATCGGAACTCTCTTTCTTTTCATATGATCTATTGACTTTAAGAGCAAGTCCCTTTCTTCCTTTGTTCTTATCCGACTCTTCATTGATACTTAATCGTCCAAGCTCCATTTCATGTTCTTGAAGCTTTCCAAAGAGTGTTGCTAGATCCATAGCATCCAAGTTTTTAGATTCAACAATAGCCGTTACTTTTGGTTGCCAATTTCTATCTAAACATCTCAACACTTTGTTAGAAAGTTCACCTTGTAAGAAAGTCTTACCAAGAGTAAGTAAATGGTTAATAATATGAGTAAAACGCTTTTGCATATCATTAATAGATTCATTTGGAAGCATTTGAAACAATTCATAATCACGCATTAAAGCATTCAATCTAGCTCTCCTAACCTCACTAGTTCCTTCATGAGTCACTTGTAAAGTGTCCCACATTTCCTTAGCACTAGTACATTGAGAAACTCTAAAGAACTCGTCATAGGATAAAGCGGAGGTAATGATATTCTTTGCCTTATAATCATATTGTACTTTCTTTCTATCATCATCCTTCCACTTATCCTCGGGGATCAATTGTTCTACACCTTCAACTAAACTAGAGGGGATATGAGGACCTTTTTCAACTACTTTCCAAATTTCACTATCTATGGCTTGGATAAAGATTTTCATTCTAACTTTCCAATATGCATAGCCTTCTCCAGCAAACAATGGAGGACGATTTATTGAACAACCTTCACCACCAAAGGGATTCGTAGAACCCATTGCGATTTTCTTAAAGGATCTTTATGAAAAAGCTCTTATGCTCGTGTCTTTCGACCGAGCTCTGATACCAATTGAAGAAACTGCAATTGGTGGTTGAAACAACTAAGGAACCCTAGGAACACACCTAGAAGGGGGGGTTGAATAGGTGTAAAAGAAACCTTGAAAGATTTTCGAACGAAACAAATCGAAACAATTAAAACAAATGATTTTTGCAAATTCTACAGCACTTAATCGATTAACCTGCAATTTACTCGAGTATTAATCGATTAAATATATGCTTAATCGATTAAATCTGACAGAAAACAGAAAAATCAATTTTTCATTCGAATACGAAAATCAATCAATGAACACGTAAGATCAGAGATTCAGCGGAAACAATTAACACCTATATTCTTATTGATTACCCTAGTTATGAAAATGATTTTCCCTTTTTCAATTTGAACAATAAAGATTCAATTCAATCAATTATGAAAATCAATCTTTCTCTAGGTTTTCAACCAAGAACACAATCAATGACTTGAATGTAAAGAGTTAAGGGTTTAGAGATACGACACAGTGATTTATCCTGGTTCACTTTCATCCGCTTGAAAGCTACATCCAGTCCCCTCTTCAACCAAGAGAGATTCTTCACTATGAGGAATTAGAGTTCTCAAATTACAAGTAAATGCCTCACAAGACTCCCTTCTTGCTAGCCTACAAGAGATACCACACCCTTGCCTTGCAATCCTATTGATCTTCTCTCTAATCTAACCTCTACCCCTTGTTGATAATCAACACAACAAGTCTTCAATTGCTTGATGATAATCCACACACCAAGGCTTCACTTTGCTTGATTCACAACCAAGACTTTCTTCTTCTTCTTCAATAAGAATGCACTTGCTTGATGATAATCGACACACCAAGTCTTCTTTGTTGTTGTAGTTGGCTTGCCTTCTTGCAAAGATTACAACTCAATTGAAAACACAATAACAATCCTATGAATCTCAATCTATAGCTATGACAATTATACATAAGAGATTCAAAGGTTCTTGATCTAAGAATATGAAAATATGAAAGCTTTGATCTTTGAAATTGAGAGAGAATAGAATGGCTTGATTCTTGTAAAATTGATTATGAAAGTGTTCTCATTAATCACAAAGGTTAGGAAAAGGTTTATATAGAATACCCAAAAGTTATAGCACTTGAAAACTGATTTTGAGAAGTAAAAATCGTATTTTAAAAAACCAGTTCAGCAGTACTTAATCGATTAAATCTTTACTTAATCGAGTACTAATCGATTAAATATGTTCTTAATCGATTAAACATGTCTGATACTTGTTTAAAACTTGTTTTCTCAAAAACAAACCTTTCCTTTAAAACCTTTAAGCCACCTATTGATTCTAGGTTAAGTGAAAACTCAAATTATGATTTAATCATGACTATGATAGAGATTCACTACCCTCTAAATAAACTACCCAAATAAAAGACCTAAGAAGCTTGAGAGGCAAAAGATAAAACAATTACAATACACTCAAACTAAGTCTTCATGAGCTTGCTTTCTCTCTTCACTTGATGTTTGTTATTGCTTGTTGAACTTGAACTTGATCAACATCTTTGTAGCTTGTTCAAAACACTTTGTCATTATCAAAACATTCATCATGGAACTTACAAGTGGGTATGAATTATTTATAAGGGATTTTGGTACTTTACGTAAGGGACTTGCTAAGACAGTTTATTTTCGAATTTGGTGCCAATCCATAAGTAATTTCTTGTATGCATATCAAAACCATAATCACCGGCTGAGTTACTACTTACTTCCACACTACTTACGTTATACGGGCACTTGTCACTATGCTCTTCTAACATAGACTCTACTTACCCCTTTAATTTGCTCCCCAACTTTGACCAAACTTATACTATCTATTACACCACCTTATATCAAAGTCCACCCTAAGACTGTGACTACTTTCTAACTACCCGACTTTTCACTCACTAATTTTCCTTCTTAGTACCACCTAAGGACCGACTTTAAACCAATACTCCCAATATTCCTAAGATTTCACATAACCGTACTATTACCTTGCCCCTTCAGCCTCCTAAAATTCATGTGCTATGCATACAAACGTTACTTCCTTCATAACTTTATGAGGTAGGGTTCTGTTTTGGTTGCGAGATTCCAAGAAAAGAACTTTGAATTTACCGAATTTTGGCATTTGGTCGAATAGTTTGATGGAAGGTGATCATTAGATTGGTATTTTCTGACAAAAGGAAGTCCTTTTTAATTTGAAAGGGTCAAGTTATCGCCAAAAACGCGAAAATCAAATAATCATACGAAAGGGTGATTGGGTTCTTTTCAAAAATCGAAACGAAGTAGAGTAATGTCTTGATTTGAACTCAATTCTCCTACCAACGAGTCGCCTTGTCCTGTTTCCGATCCAAACTTAGGAAACTCCAAATGCGGGAAAGCTATCTGCAATCCTAACCTTAGGCCTCTTTGGAATTCAGGGTTCGCGTCGTTGCCTCTATTGCCTTGACTAGCCAGACTTGCAAAACATCCATGCATCTCCATCAACTCTAACTCTTAGTTTACTCTAAAACTAAAACCAGACACCAACCAACACAACCAGAGTCACACAAGGAAAGCATATAAGGCTATGCTTAAGGCCACTAAGGACAACCATCGCTCTGATACCACTAAATGTAACACCCCAATTTGGACTTAGAAATTTCACTAAAAATTTGCGCCATTTTTTTTATATAACATTAACAAAACCAATTCAGTTTAATTCTTTTACAAAAAGGTTTGTAAAATCAAGTCTCCGATTAAGGTGGATTAATTTTGATGATGACAATGTAATTAAATTATGGAGTTAATTTGAAGAATGCAAGCCCAACATTAATGAAGATCAAGTGCTTAGTTTAATTATTCATTCTCATTTATTCTTATTGTATTTTATTTTATTTATGAGAGTGGGTAGTTTAGGTTTTTATTCTCACATAAGGTCAAATGATATTCATGCATGAAAGGTTGAGATTAAAACCAATCAGACTTGAGAAGAGAATTGAAAACAATGTTAGAAAACTTAATTTTTCCAACATTGACCAATTCACTCGAGTGATTCTCAATTCACTCGAGTGATTTATGAATTTTCAGTAATATAGCCGTTGGAAAAAGTAAAAAGGCAACACTATCAGAGTTGACTAAAACACTCGAGTGTTTTCAAAAAGACTCGAGTGATTTAGGTCTGTCAGCAAATTTTTTAAACGTTAGAAGAGGACAAAAAGGAAGAATAACTTGGTTTTTCCTTCCTTTATGTCCCCTCACATATATTCTGAATAGTGGCCATTATCAAGGTGAACAAGCTTACACTCTTTCATTGATTCTCTCTCTATCAAGTGTTAAAATCACTTTCTCTCTCTAAACTCAACCAAGCATTCATATTTATTATTTGCTTAGTGAGTTAAGAGAGTGTGCTTCATTTGTAAGAGAATTATTTGTTGTAAAATTCTCAAACACTCAAATACTTTAGCTTGTTTAGAAAATCTTGGTGAGGTATCCAAGTTCTCAAGTCTTGGGAGGTTCTCAAGCACAAAGACTAAGAGGATTCTTAGCTTGGTGGGCTCTTGGAGGTTCCGAGGAGCTTAAGAAGAAGGGACTCTTCATCACCAAATCAAGTTGGGGTAGAAATTTCAAGAGTTTGGTACACTCTTGAAAAGGGTTAGGATTGAGTGAGGAATCTCAATTTTTATCCTTGTAATTTCTAACAATTTGATTACTAGTAGAAACTCCTAAGTTGATTAGGGGACTGGATTAGCACTCTATATTGAGTGTGAACCAGGATAAAATTGGTGTTGTCTCTCTCTTTTATAGCTTTCTTAGTTTTCAAGTAAAACCAAACCCTAAGCTCTCTAGAAAGGGGCTTTTATAATTCTAGTAGCAATTGGTTGCAATTAACTTGTTTTCAACTTGTTTTAACTTAGTTTAATTGCCCTCTACTTTGATTTATATCTGCCCTGGATTAGTCTTTAAGAAATTGAATCATTTTGCTAAATTTCTCTGAAACTGCTCCTTTCTGTTCTGCATAAAACACTCGAGTGTTTTTCAATTCACTCGAGTATTTCGTAGCATTTCACTTGAGTGTTCTTCATTTTCACGCGAGTGTTTTTCAGGTTTTCTGAAAAACACGCGAGTGTTTTTAAATTCACTCGAGTAAATTGCCCAGTTTCAGAAAAACAAGCTTTTGATCAATTATCTTTTAATTGCACCGAAAATTAGTCACTGTTGCTTCCATATTACTATTCACCCCCCCTCTAGTAATTTCTAAGCCCTCTTGTTGGTTTCCAACAAGTGGTATCAGAGCTCGGTCGAAAGATCGAGCATAAAAGCTTTTTCGAAAAGGATCCTTTTGGAAACAATGGGCTCTAGCAATCAACATGAAGGGTCTATGTCTCTTAACCGACCTCCATTCTTCAATGGTGAAGATTATTCTTATTGGAAGGTTAGGATGAGAGTCTTTGTAGAAGCAATAGACACCGATATTTGAGATGCAATTGAAAAAGGTCCTTATATTCCTAGAAGAGTGATTAATGGTGAAGCCATTGTTATTCCTAGGACAAGTTGTAATGAAGATGATAAAAAGAAAGTTTCATATGATCTAAAAGCTAAAAATATCATCTTCTCCGCTTTGTCCAAAAATGAATTTCATAGGATTTCACAATGTCAATCGGCTAAAGAAATGTGGGATACCTTGAAAATTACTCATGAGGGAACTAGTGAAGTTAGAGACTCAAGATTAAATGCTTTAACTCATGAATATGAGCTCTTTCATATGTTCCCTAATGAGTCTATCAATGATATGCAAACAAGGTTCACACATATCGTTAACCAATTGATTGGCTTAGGAAAGGAATTTAGAGATGGTGAAACTACTAACAAAGTCTTGAGATGTCTTGATAGGAGATGGCAACCTAAGGTGACCGCCATCAAGGAAGCTAAGGATGTAAAATCTATGGACTTGACCACCTTGTTTGGAAAGCTCCAAGAACATGAGATGGAACTATCAAGACTTCACTTAAATGAAGACTCGGACAAGAAAAAGAAGAGCATCTCTCTAAAAGCCTCAACCAAAATGTCAAAAGAGGATGAAGATGAATCTTCGAGTGAAAGCTCCGATCATGCTCTAAATGAGGAAGAGATTGGTTTATTTGCTAAGAGGTTCAACAAATTCCTCAAAGGCAAAAAGGGTAGTTCATCATTCTCTAAGGACAAGAGACCTCAAGACAAAAGATCCAAGGATAACAAGCAAAGAAACAAGACCTCAAGTGAGAGCGTGAAATGTCATGAGTGTGGTGGGGGTAGGACACATAAAAATGGAATGTCCCACCCACTTGAGAAAGAATGAGAAGAAGGCCCATGATGGGAAGGGGAAGAGAGCTTACATTGTTTGGGATGAATCGAAAAAGGATTCCAAGTCATCCTCAAGTAGTTCGGATGATGAGGAAGCCAAGCTATGCCTCATGGCCAAGAATGACAATGAAGCCTCCTCAAGTAGTGAAAGAAATGACAATGAGAGTGAGGATGAGGTATCATCTAACTATTCTTACACCTCCTCTCATACTATTTCTTATGATGATTTGCTAAATGAATATAATGAGATGCTAACACAATTTGAAAGACTTGCTAAAGTTAACAAGGAAAAAGGAAAGAAGCTTATGGAGTATCAAAAGGAAATCAATGAATTAGAAAAATCTATTAATGATTTGAAACTCCAAAATGCATCCTTGGAACTTGCTAACTCCAGTCATGTTTGTGAGAATGCAAATCAATCATATACCATCACTCATTGTGAAAAGTGTTGTGTGCTTGAAAATGAAGTTAATGATTTGAAAATCAAACTCAACACTTTTAACAAAAGTGATAGAAACCTAGATCGGTTAATTGGTTCTCTTAGACACAATTCAAACAAAACTGGTCTAGGATATGTCCACAAGAAAAAGAAAAATAAAGTGGTTGGTTCATTCTCAAAAATTGATTTTACAAAGAAACCAACTTGCTTCTATTGTGGAAAGTTTGGACATACAAACAATAAGTGCCATATCAAAAATTTTGGAATTCAAAATGGTACTTATGTTTGGATTAAGAAGGGAGAATCATCCATGACTAACAAAAAGGGACCCAACATAATTTGGGTACCCAAAATGAGCAAGTGATTGTGTTTTGTAGGTGTGCCTAAGAACCGGAAAGCAACTTTGGATACTTGATAGTGGATGTTCTAGGCACATGACGGGAGATAAGCGACATTTCATTGAGCTTACTCCTAAAGAAAAAGGATATGTCACATATGGAGACAACAACAAAGGCAAAATACTTGGTATAGGTAAAATTGGTAATTCTTCCAACTTGGTTATTGATAATGTACTTTATGTTCAAGGATTAGAACATAATCTTTTGAGCATTAGTCAATTATGTGATATTGGTAATCATGTATTATTTACCTCTACTCATTTCTCATAAAAAGTGACAAAGATGAATCTATCAAATTTGTTGGAAAAAGGTCTAATAACACTTACATGGTTGAATTGAATAATATCACTTCTTTAGTTTCAAAATGTTTAATTAGCAAAGAAAGTGATACTTGGTTATGGCATCGTAGGACCGCTCACATTAATGTAAATCAACTTAAGAAACTTCAATCCAAAGACTTAGTAGTTGGTTTACCAAAGCTCAATTTTCAAATTAAAGGTGATCGCACTCCTTGCAAGAAGTGCAAACAAACTAAAGATCATTTTGGTTCCAAAAATGATGTGTCCACAACAAGACCATTGGAAATGCTTCATATGGACTTGTTTGGACCTTCTCAAGTAAAAAGCTTTGGTGGCAACTACTATGCCTTGGTGATTGTTGATGATTTTTCAAGATTTACATGGACATTATTTTTAAGTGCTAAGAGTGAAGCCTACAAGTCTTTTAAACGCCATATTAAGCTTGCACAAAACCAAGTAAATCAAAAAGTGATTATTATTCGAACCGACCATGGAGGTGAATTTGAAAACTATAAATTTGATAGATTTTGTGATAAGCATGGAATTGAGAACCAATATTCGGCACCTAGAACTCCACAACAAAATGGAGTTGTTGAGAGGAAAAATAGGGTGCTAGAGGAACTTGCTAGAACCATGTTAAATGATTCTCAAGTACCTCAATACTTTTGGGCCGATGCCGTTAATACGGCTTGTTATGTAATGAATAGAATTTTAATTAGGCCCATGATAAAGAAAACCCCCTATGAGCTTTACAAAGGTATAAAACCCAATATATCCCATTTCCATGTTTTTGGATGCAAAGTATACATTTTAAACAATGGAAAAGATCAACTTGGAAAATTTGATTCTAAATCGGATGAGGGAATATTTTTGGGTTACTCTTCTCATAGTAAAGCTTTTAGAGTTTATAATAAACGAACTATGACTATTGAAGAATCAATTCATGTTGTTTTTAATGAGTCTTCGAAAGAAGATAGTGTTTTATGTGAGGGTAGTGATGATGGACTTGAGATTTCAAGTGTTGACAAAGAGACGGAAAAATCAAAGGATGAAGGAGAAGTCAAAGATGAATTTGATCCGGCTTGGAAAACGATGAAAGCTCACCCTATTGACAATGTCATAGGAGACCTTTCAAAGGGAGTATTAACTCGTAGGTCAATTCAAAATATTTGTCATTTTGTTTCTTTTGTTTCTCAAATCGAACCAAATTCAATTAAGGAAGCAATTATGGATGAACATTGGGTTATGGCCATGCAAGAAGAACTAAATCAATTTATTAGAAATGATGTTTGGGAATTAGTGCCTATGCCCGATGATCATACCGTAATTGGTTTAAAATGGATTTATAGAAATAAACTTGATGAATCCGGTTTGATTATAAGAAACAAAGCGAGACTTGTTGCCCAAGGGTACAACCAAGAGGAAGGTGTTGATTATGATGAGACCTTTGCTCCGGTTGCACGTCTTGAGGCAATCCGAATCTTGCTTGCCTTTGCATCAATTATGAATTTTACTCTTTATCAAATGGATGTCAAGAGTGCTTTCTTGAATGGTTTCATAAATGAAGAAGTGTATGTTAAGCAACCACCCGGTTTTGAAAGTCATGAGTTTCCAAACCATGTTTACAAGTTGAAAAAGGCACTTTATGGATTAAAACAAGCTCCTAGAGCTTGGTATGATCGATTAAGTACCTTTCTATTCGAAAATGGCTTTCAAAGGGGAAAGGTTGATAATACACTATTCATATATAAAACCAAAGAGGACATTTTGTTAGTGCAAATATATGTAGATGATGTTATCTTTGGTGCCACTAACGTGTCCTTGTGTAGAAAGTTCTCAAATTTGATGAAAAAGGAATTTGAAATGTCCATGATGGGGGAGCTCAAGTTCTTCCTAGGACTTCAAATCAAGCAAGTCAAGGAGGGGATTTTTGTGCATCAAGAAAAATATTGCAAGGAGCTCCTTGGAAAATTCGGAATGGACAAATGCAAAGAAGCATACACTCCCATGAGCACAACATGCTACCTAGACAAGGATGACATAGGTAAACCGGTTGATGTAAGTAAATATAGAGGCATGATAGGTAATCTTCTATATCTTACCGCATCTAGACCGGATATTATGTTTAGTGTATGCATGTGTGCCCGTTTTCAAGCAAATCCTAAAGAATCACACCTATCCGCAGTTAAACATATTTTTAAATATCTTAAAGGGACAATTAACACCGGATTATGGTATCCTAGGGATGCTAGTCTTAGTTTAGTTGGCTATTCGGATTCCGACTTTGCGGGATGCAAGCTTGATCGCAAAAGCACTAGTGGTACTTGCCATTTATTGGGAAGTTCATTAGTGTCATGGTTTTCCAAAAAGCAAGCTTGTGTTGCTCTTTCCACCGCCGAAGCGGAATATATCGTCGCCGGTAGTTGTTGTGCTCAACTCTTGTGGATGAAACAACAATTATCGGATTTTGGTTTAAAATTAGAAAGTGTTCCATTAAAATGCGATAACACGAGTGCCATCAATCTAAATAAGAATCCGGTATATCACTCAAGGACTAAACACATTGAAATTAGACATCATTTCCTAAGGGATCATGTTCAAAAGGGTGATTGCACAATTGAATTTTTAAGTACCACAAATCAATTAGCGGACATTTTTACAAAACCATTGCCAAGGGATACCTTCTATCATATAAGAAGGGAACTTGGTATTTTAGAGGAGTCAAGTATAAACTAATTGATTTGTGCCATTTGAAAATCACCAAGTATGTCTAAATTTAGTGTGTGATGATACTTGTTTGAAATTACCTTGAGATTTTATGAATTTATGTCTTTAATTGTGTGTGATTAAGTTTCCTATCTGTTGTTTTCATTAAATGTGGTGAATTTTGTGTTTTATGTTTTAAAACTGTGATTTTCAGCATAACTGATAAAAACACTCGAGTGTTTATAAAATCACTCGAGTGATTTTAATTCAAAATTAAATCAGTTTTAATTGAAAAAGTTTTTGAGCATGTCTGATGGAAAATACGCGAGTCTTTTTTAAAAGACTCGAGTCTTTTGGGCCAACACTCGAGTGAATCCCATTTCACTCGAATGAATTCAAAGTTTCTGAAAATCTATCTTTCGGCCAACACGCGAGTGAATTATATTTCACGCGAGTGTTCTTCAGATTTTCTGAAAAACACGCGAGTGATTTCAAATTCACTCGAGTAATTTCCTCAGATATAGCCTACTGCTGCGATTTTCTTTTCATTTTACTCGAACCTCTCTCTCTCTACTCGCGTTTTTTCTCTGTTCTCTCACCTCCATCTTCACAAATCTCACCCAAAACTCAAATTTCTTTCATATTTCAACTCTATTTCATCTTCTAAACTCATTTCTACTCCTATTTCACATCAAATTCAAGTTTTCGAGCATCAAATTCATCATTCCCTTTCCAAAACCCTAACTCCCCAAAACCCCAATTTCTCAAAATTTCTTCTAGTTTTTCACTTGTAAGTGCAAATGGCTTCATCTTCGGACAATAGAAGAAAAGGGAAAAAGCCAAGAATGGAGGAACCTCAACCAATTGAAGAGGAGGAAGATGATTTCTATCAAAGGGCAAATTGCATTGAAAGGGAAAGAAAATTTGCTTCCAATGATTATGCAACACAATCTTGGGTAAGTGAAGCTTATCTCCTTAGTAGAGGATTCCCCTTTGTAGATGCCCTTAAAACTCAAAAACTCATGGGTTTCCTATCATATAATGGCCCTATCTACATTAGGTTAGTTAGGAAATTTTATGCAAACTTTAGGCAAAATGGAAACTCATATGAGACCTCTGTGTTAGGACAACGATTTAAGGTTACCCCTAGGGCTTTATTCCAAGTCTTTGGGTTGTCACGATCGGGCGAGGGCACATTTAAAGGAGATGTTGACCCAATTTTTCGAAACTTGCTCCGCCTCGATCGTGTATATCTCAAGGGCGAGAAGAAAGCAAACCAAATGACTGCCAACAATAGAGTCCTCCACTATCTTATTTGTCATATCCTGTTGCCCCAAACATCTCCAAACTATTCCCGCCCAATTCAAATTGAGCTTCGTGTTATGGATGCCATTCTTAATGGAAATGTCTTGAATTGGGCCTCCATTATCCTTGCTAGAATGAAACAAGCCTCTGACTCCAAACCTAAGCAAAACCTACCTTACCCGATGCATGTCTGCAGGCTCCTTCAGCACTTTGAGATTCCTATTTCGGAAAAGGAGCCTGTCGTTCGTCTTCCTGCAAAAATCCATGCCTTTTCTGATAATTCTTTGGGTAAGATGGACATCGAGTACTTAGGTGATCGATGTATGTATTTTGATGAGGCAGCTGCTCTGAGAGGTCAGGGCAATGTTCAGCAGGCTGCAGATCAGTTGGGCGTTGACCCTCAGCAGTTGGAGGAGGAGCAGGCCACTTTTGATCAGCAGGCAGGAGGGAGTAGTGGAGTACCCCAGGATGATCCTACTGATGGGATCGACTTTGATATGCCGGGGTCCTGGAACACCACATTCGCAGAGCACAGGGTATATATGGATGAGCGAATGGATGGTTTTGATGGGAGGTTTGCCTCATTGGCTCATGAGGCTCAGGACTTTCGGACCTATATGACTGGGAGAGTTGATCGCATTTATGGGCGCTTGGATGCTATTGACAATCAACTTCAAGAGCAGCGTGCAACTATGTTTGATATGAGGACTCACATGGACATCCAGCACTCAGCTCTTCATTGTAGACTTGATGCCCATTCTGCTAGTGTGGATGCGAACTTTGGACATGTGCGCTCCGATCTTAGTCAGATTCTGTCAGCTCTTGGGAGATTCCAGCCCTATCATCGTGATGATGATCAGCATCCACCACCCTCTTGAAGTCCATGATGTTCCTTTGCACTACTTTTTATGTCTATGACTTTATTTTTAGCTATGTTGAAACTTTTGAGTATTTTGCTGTTTTTGGAGTTGGGTGTACTTTGTTTAAAACTCATGTTTCATGGTCTATGGATGGTGTGTGGAATGATGGATTTATGATATTTATGCATTAATCATGTTTTCTTCATGATTTTCATGTTCTTTAAAGTTTTTTTTTATTGCTTCATAGTCATATTTTGCTTCTTATTTACTCTTAAGGGACAGTTTTCTTATTGGTATCCTTCATTCTCCACCTTTGTTTCCAAAATGTTTTTTTTTTATCATGACAAAAAGGGGGAGAAAGGAGATTAAAGAGAAAAGAGCATATTTTTTATTTTTTTCGCTTTCTTACTTTCACTCTGATGATATATGCTCTTACTCTGATACCAATGAGCACTTAATTATGATTATTATTGTATTACGTTGTGCTTGGCATTTTCTGGATTGTACAGCTTAAAAAGGTTCCTAGATTGAGGGGGAGCTCTCAAGTGCTAGAGCTTTAATTATTTTGTCATCATCAAAAAGGGGGAGATTGTAAAATCAAGTCTCCGATTAAGGTGGATTAATTTTGATGATGACAATGTAATTAAATTATGGACTTAATTTGAAGAATGCAAGCCCAACATTAATGAAGATCAAGTGCTTAGTTTAATTATTCATTCTCATTTATTCTTATTGTATTTTATTTTATTTATGAGAGTGGGTAGTTTAGGTTTTTATTCTCACATAAGGTCAAATGATATTCATGCATGAAAGGTTGAGATTAAAACCAATCAGACTTGAGAAGAGAATTGAAAACAATGTTAGAAAACTTAATTTTTCCAACATTGACCAATTCACTCGAGTGATTCTCAATTCACTCGAGTGATTTATGAATTTTCAGTAATATAGCCGTTGGATAAAGTAAAAAAGGCAACACTATCGGAGTTGACTAAAACACTCGAGTGTTTTCAAAAAGACTCGAGTGATTTAGGTCTGTCAGCAAATTTTTTAAACGTTAGAAGAGGACAAAAAGGAAGAATAACTTGGTTTTTCCTTCCTTTTTGTCCCTTCACATATATTCTGAATAGTGGCCATTATCAAGGTGAACAAGCTTACACTCTTTCATTGATTCTCTCTCTATCAAGTGTTAAAATCACTTTCTCTCTCTAAACTCAACCAAGCATTCATATTTATTATTTGTCTTAGTGAGTTAAGAGAGTGTGCTTCATTTGTAAGAGAATTATTTGTTGTAAAATTCTCAAACACTCAAACACTTTAGCTTGTTTAGAAAATCTTGGTGAGGTATCCAAGTACTTGGTGAGGTATCCAAGTTCTCAAGTCTTGGGAGGTTCTCAAGCACAAAGACTAAGAGGATTCTTAGCTTGGTGCGCTCTTGGAGGTTCCAAGGAGCTTAAGAAGAAGGGACTCTTCATCACCAAATCAAGTTGGGGTAGAAATTTCAAGAGTTTGGTACACTCTTGAAAAGGGTTAGGATTGAGTGAGGAATCTCAATTTATCCTTGTAATTTCTAACAATTTGATTACTAGTAGAAACTCCTAAGTTGATTAGGGGGACTGGATTAGCACTCTATATTGAGTGTGAACCAGGATAAAATTGGTGTTGTCTCTCTCTTTTATAGCTTTCTTAGTTTTCAAGTAAAACCAAACCCTAAGTTCTCTAGAAAGGGGCTTTTATAATTCTAGTAGCAATTGGTTGCAATTAACTTGTTTTCAACTTGTTTTAACTTACTTTAATTGCCCTCTACTTTGATTTATATCTGCCCTGGATTAGTCTTTAAGAAATTGAATCATTTTGCTAAATTTCTCTGAAACTGCTCCTTTCTGTTCTGCATAAAACACTCGAGTGTTTTTCAATTCACTTGAGTATTTCGTAGCATTTCACTCGAGTGTTCTTCATTTTCACGCGAGTTTTCTGAAAAACACGCGAGTGTTTTTAAATTCACTCGAGTAAATTGCCTAGTTTCAGAAAAACAAGTTTTTGATTAATTATCTTTTAATTGCACCGAAAATTAGTCACTGTTGCTTCCATATTACTATTCACCCCCCCTCTAGTAATTGCTAAGCCCTCTTGTTGGTTTCCAACAAGGTTTTCATAAATACAATTTGATTCATTTGGTTTACAAACATGTTTGGGTGCTTAGACTCGCGTCATAAAATTCTATTTCCAAAAAGAGATGTTACCATCCAACACATTTCCAAAAACTCATTTTCTCAATGTCATACTTAGTCGATGGTTAACTTACGGAAAAATAGTTTAGTTACTTTATGAACATAATATATAACAAAAGAAACTTCTTTTATTTCATTTCAAATAATCATTTATTACAACAGGGGTTACATTCGGGATAGAGTAATCATGTCCTATCCATCCAAAGATGGAATACAAAATAAGAACTTAGACTACTAATCTTCATCACAAGTATCTGAAAGATTCCTCGACTTGTTGCTTTTGCATCCTCCTCATAAATATACTTCATCTCACGATCATCTTCCAACTTGAGCAACCACTTCTCGTACTGCATATTCTTTCATCTGTGGACATTGTTTCCCAATGTCCACAGGAAAGGGGAATAGAGAGAGTAAGCACTTCCGAACGATATCATCGTCGACGACGCGGGCTTACTATAGGGGAATATTAAAACCATACAATATATACATCATTATTACCATTATCTTATTCCATTTGTTACCATAAATTCCTTTCCTGAGAAGGGTATACCTCTTAAAACCATAATCGTTATATTTAATTATCTTTAGTCTCTAAGTTTCATACCATCGGTAAATCAAAAAGGGGGTACCATTACCGAGGTTCAAGGTATGGATATCACACACGTTACATCTCCTCCACAAGTCCAACCATATCCTAGTTCAGAAAGCAGATGGGACGCACAGGAACCTTACCCACGCTGACATCGAAGTCGGAAAACGAAAGGCGGTACCAGACGCCGGTGGTAAGTAAGATATCAAAATTCATGTGACCAGACGCCGGTGGTCAACAAGATTTATTCCACAAAGGTTTCCAAAACCAAACACCTACCGACTTCTAGCCTCGTTCAGGTTCCCTCTCACCATCTAGGATTTGCTCAAGGGGGTGACAGCACTCTCTCCAGTTGGCCTGCAGTCCTTGCCACGACGAAAGTCCAGATTCCAGTGAACCTTGCCATTGTAGTCCCGTCCCGCCTAGAGAAGTACTCGAGGCTTCTTGACGTTTCACCGTCCTTGCCCTCCCCTATTGCAATCACCACTTGAAGGGACTCCAGCCTCCAAGCATATGGTATCTTTCCTCTCCACTGCTTCACTCTCATCGCAAGGTTTAGAAAAAGGGGTTCCTACATCTTTTAAGTCTTTTAAATCATCGAAGGGTTTTACTAAGTTGAACATTCCTAATTGTGGTCGACCCATTCTAAGCCACACTTCTAATGGGTCTCGACCTCTAAGGGATTAACCTATCACAGGCGCTTCCAAATCACAGCGAATTCCAAACCGAGCTCATAACCACGGAGTTCCAGTCACGTGGCCAGCAAAACTTAATGATTAAGCACGTCACTTTGACAGTGCGATCAGGGGATAACATTACAAACTTTTATAAATTCCCATAAAGATTCCGTATCAATTTCTTAACCATAAAGCCTTTAATCAATTCTCAAAATTATCCAATATAACATCATATAAACTCATTAACTTCCAATAACCAGATTTTCATCACATATAAGCCAGGCATGCTATCATTATGCATTTAACAATATATAAACCTCATAATAAAGCCAACATCATAATAAACCAAGATATACAACACATACAATTATTATCGAGGGATCGTGTTTTCGTACGAACGACGGAACATACACACACAATTGCCGTTCTACTACTCACCCAATAGATCCCTAGTTCCGACCTTTGAGATGATACGGAACGTCCTAATATTACCCTACATGCCACTATGTCTTAAGAAGGCTTCTCTCTCACCTTGAGTTGAAGCTACAAAATTAGTGTCCTCTTGCTTTGAAGTCACGTCACCCGAATCCGAACGAAAGCCTTTACCAAATAATATTTACAAAATAATTTCATAAATAACTACTCAATTTCAATTAAGCAAACCACAAGACACATATTCTTAACAACAATTTCCTTTATCACTTTTAGGAATCCAAAAGACTTGAACCAAAACTTCCAATACTTAAAATAAATCATACTTTACAAAATCAAAACCCTTAAAACGTCAATGGAAATTTTTAGAACTAATTATTAAATCAAAAGAGATTATTTCATATTTTTCATTAACTCAAAAATCAATAACAACTATCACTCAAGGATTAACATAAGCCACTTAAAACTAATAACTTAAACTTGATGCAACCTTTTTAATCATTTGGACAGCAACTATACACTATGGCTAACTCATCACAAATTCATGTAATCTCATAAACAATAGTTCTAATTAATTCTTTTTATCCACCTCAAATATCAAATCAACATTTCTTTTTCAAGAACATCCTTCAATCATTCTATACAAGCATAAACAACATTTCATTCAAACACATATACAACCTTACTTATAATTATTATAAAATTACTTTTAAAAATTCACTTTTAATCCTACACACTCATACTTCAAGATTAACATGAATTTCACATATTTAATCATTCGAGAACAAGTCATAACATAAATACCACACATTTTACATTCTTCTAGTTTTTGGATAGCATGCATACTTAAACTTAAAAATTCATTTTTTTTTGGTAAAATAAGAATTTTATTAAACCACGATAAAAAATTAAATCAAGCAAACCCACCTTGATCCATTGCCACCTTCTAGGAAGGGTTCAACAGATAAAGAGGATTAAAAAATAAAGAATACAAAGGGAAAAAGAGAAGCTAAAGCTCTATCAATATTCTATCCACTAACAGTCTATTACTCCAAGACCGGAAATTGGGAAAGGACCAAGCAATTCTGACCGCTACCTCCCTCTGCAAACGACGAGCTACGGTGGCCACCGAGCAGCTGACACCAGCAAATACACGCCTGTTTCGCTCAATCCAAACACCATAGAGGACAGCAGCAAAAACGGTATGAACGATCTTCCTCCTAGTCTTTTCTTTAAACGCATAATTTATCCATCTGACCCAATTTGTGAATTTGGAAGGCCAATTGCTGATGCCCAGCCAAAGACAAGCTAGCTCCAGCAGATCTCTGGACCATGCACAATCAAAAAAGAGGTGATTCCTCGTTTCTTCCGCATCGCCACAAAGAACACAGGTTCTATCTTGAATCAACAAACGATCTTTAGTTTTCAATTTGTTTCTCATAGCAAGCCAACAAATAAACATATGCTTAGGAATCGAAGAAGAGTTCCACACGAATTTGTGCATGTGAAACAATGGTAAATTCCCTAGAAGATAGGAATAGCCACTGTTTATGGTATAAACACCAGTAGAGGTCGCATTCCAATAGTCACCCGTGAAGCCTGAAATCAACTTGTTTTTTGCCTTCACTATCTATTTCCAATGCCAGCTATCCCCTTGTTTAGGTTGAGTCTGCCAAAAATCCTGCTCCTTTAAGTACACTGAGCTAATCCACTTAACCCATAGACAATCCTTCTTCATACCAATATGCCAAGCCTGATTCCCTATAGCTGCAGTATTCCAGACAATGGTGTTTTTAAACCCCAAACCTCCATTCTTTTTAGGAGTACATACAGATTCCCAGGCCACAGAAGCATGATAATGACCGCTTGCATCCAAACCCCACAAAAACTCCTTGCACTTCTTTTCAACTCCTTTCATTTTCTCTTGAACAGAACATCGAAAACATATGCCGTTTCTTCCTAAATTCTTATTACAACTTCTACTATAATAAAATGACTAAAATTAAACTAAATAAAATGATTGCATATGCTGTACAGCCACTGAAAAATTGCATTAATTCAAGAAGTTCAAGTAAAACAATCCAAAACAATTATACACAATTCCTACTTATGCCAAAGACTTTAAAACACTATTATTTCTAATAAAATATTACTTTTTCATACATTCTAAATTCTGGACAGCAACTTAATATTTTTATTTAAATTACTTTAATCAATCAAAAATACTCATTTCTATTTGTTTCTACATTATATTTGCACATACAAACAAAGTATCACTAACACCCTTCAAAATAATCATTTGGGATCTTAACTAATTAATTTTCCAGAATAAAAATTAAATTTCCAGAATTAAAATTAAATTTTCAGAATTATCTTTTCCATGACAACATGTAATTCATTCCATAGACATACTAAAACAATTATCAAATCAATTAGAAAAATTCAATTAACTTAATTTCTTTTCTCCTAAAATTCGACCAACACTTAGAAAATTAGGAAAAGCATTTTTAATTTTTTAAAAACATTTATATAATATCATTACATCACTTTATATACTAAAAATAAGAGTTTTAATCATTAACAAAATATAAAATAGATCTCTTTAAGGAAGAACTCATATTTTCCAGCAAATAATGTTTTCAAACACATCAATCACATACTCATACAATCATTTAACAATACATGCTCTTATAAGTTTATAACAACTATCATTTGTTTCTATTTCTTTTAAACAATAAACTATAATTTAACTACACATCAAATAACAAACAAATTACAAAAATTATTCTAAAAAAGACCATAGGCCTCACGGCCTACTTATTATTATTATTTTTTTTATTTCCAGAAAATTGCATTTTTTTTATTATCCTAATTCATTGTTCTTATTTAACTTAAATCCAAATAGAAAGGAAATAGCATACAATCAACAATAACAATTAAACAAAATTTCTATAAAATACAATTTCATACACTTTAAGAACATTAAAAATTTTCCAGAATTATTTTATTTCCCAAAATTTATTTTTAGTTCCCTTCTTCATTAATCATTTTAATTTCATTTTTACTTTAAGGAAAATACTTATTTGTTTTCATTCTTTTTAGAGATCTAACTATAACTCAAATACACATGAAATAACAACAATTACCATACAGTATAATTATATTTTCACACGGTCCGGAATAAAAGAAAATAAAATAAAAATCCATTTTAATTCTTTTATTTATTTCCATTCCCTTTTCATTTTATTAAACAACAATACAATTCATATATCAAAAATACACAAATCAATCCTCACTCTTCCTAATATATGCCACGGCTAATATATATACATATACCAGAAATTATATTTTCCATTGTTATTTACTTATTTCTTATTTATTCCTTAATACAAAGAAACAAAGACAATTAAAAGACAAAGAATAAAAACTTATTTGTTCATACAAAATTTTCTATAATTCATATGATCTAAGAAATACAATAAACCCAGAATTTAAATTAATCATACTCATCAAAATTTCAGCCATCTTAAGAATTAAAGAAAAGGGGAGATAAATCCCTTTAAACACCCTTTTTCTGTCCCTTTTCTCATCCTTAATTCATATGACTCAAGAACAATATCACATATTCAATAATAACTTTAAAATGAAAAGGAAAATTTAGAACTTAGCTATAGAAGAATTTAGAAGTTTTTACTCAACAATAATAAAAACAAAACAACTTAAAAAGAGATTAAATAAATAAGTGATTTTGGGTTACCTCTACTCCTTAAGCTTTAAAGAAAACTTCAAGTGGAAAAGCAATTCCTCCCTCCTTCCTTAAGCCTATTCGTCCCTCTCTCTCTCTATTCTTCTCTTAGAATTTTTTTTTTCTCTTGTAAAACTATCAAGGATTGTGTGTGAAAAATGATGGGTAAGAGGTCTTATTTATGGGTGAAAAATGCAGCATATTCCTTCCAAATACTCTAGGAAATTCGGTCCCCTTAGTCATGGGTGAGTCATCACCTTAATGTTTTACTTGGAACCAAGACTAGTAATTAATAGGATTTGCCAAAAACTATGGGTTAATAACTTGGAATTAAATTTCAGAAATTCTCCTCTTTCCTTCTCTTTTTTTCTGGACGGTGGGAATAATAAAATATAAAAGAAAATTTTCTCATTGGTTCATTTGAATTTTGCCTCCCAAATTAACCAATCATATTTTAATTAAATCATAAAATAATTAGAAAAATACTTAAATATGGACTGTGCAGCCATCCAGCATTAATATAAATATTTTAATATACCAATAAAATATTTTATAGTCCAATTAATTATTTTATGCTCTAAAATAATTTTTCTTAATTAAAATTACCAAAATTCGATTTTCTACCTACTGTACAGTACTTTTTGTAAATGCCAAAATAAAAATTCCATTTTCACATATTCAGATACTATATTTCAATACGATCATTTGCATATAAATTTTATAATTTTTGGACATACGGTTTGAAAGTTATGAATTTTTGAAGTCCTAAGATCATTTCTTCAAAAATGCAATTCATAAGCTTTTGTAAATAAGAAAATACGAAAATATATTTTATTTGAATAGTATTCCAATATAAAACCTCAGAAAAGTATTTTGTTTTCAAAATAAAATACACTTGAGTCAAAGGATCATTTAATGCATTAAAATCACACATTTTCTCTTAATATTCAAAAATTCGTTCAGTACTGTAGCAGTGATAAAATTTCGAAAGTACCAAAATAAAAATCAAAGCTTTATATTTTCATAATCTATGTTTCGATATGGTCGTTTTGACATATCATTTGTAATTTTTTGACGTACGGTTTAAAAGATATGGATTTTCTAAGTTAAAACACTATAACTTGAAAAATGCACATTTCTATCAAAACGCTAATAAAATTACCTCAAAATTATTTTTATAAGATAAAAATATATTTACTTAATTATTTCTATCCTAAAAATAATTTTCTTATAAAAATTTATAATTATATGCATATATATATGTATTAACGCCACACATATATAATTATATAACCAAAACCAATTTTTAATAACAAATACCATTAAATTATTCTTAAAATAAATATCACCAAATAAAATAAAAGCAAAAATATAGATATTATAATTTAAATAAATTGGGTAAAATTGCGGGTCTCACAGCAATCATCACCTGAGTATCCGTAGACAATCAGGGTATTTTCCTCTCCACTACTTCGCACTCATACTCCCCGCATTAGTACATGTCTTTTTAAGTCTTATCACATTTTCATTACTTAATTACTCTTTTAATCCTATGGTCGACACACCCTTGGTGCATCCCTTCAATGAGCCTCGACCACTAACAGATCTTAAATTGTAGGGTGCATCCCTTCAATGAGCCTCGACCACTAACAGATCTTGAATTGTTTCCCCAACAATAGCATTGTACAAGGCTTCTAGTCTCAGTACTTGTGCGGCACCACGGTTATAATACAGCTCACACGGTTGGCCTACCGCGGCCATAGAACGGCGCACATGGCTGACTCGAAGTCCTAGCTGCACAGCATGGCACTTGAAAGTTACTTGTACAAGCATTGTTCCTTAGAAAGTTACTTGTGTACAACAGAATTCCATAAGCACATTCTTAGATCAGCAATACTTGTCTTGAACTTTTCAATCTGATTCATAACTTAGCTCTTACATCCTTTCTCATTATTTTCATCTGCATTATTCTCATCTGAATCACATAAATCTTTTCTCTTATATCACATATTAATTACTTCATCATTTCTCTTACTTTCGGGATAATTTCAGTCTCATGATATTTTCATAATTTCCATTGCCTCACTTAATTAAATTCCAAAATCAAGACGTAGCAGACGTCTATCAGCAAAATTAACCATACTTGACAACAGATATATCTCAGGCATATAATTCAATATAAACCAACAGATTAAATCATGTATCATAATTAAATCGCATGACATCATTTAACATATAAGCATATAAACATTTAGCAACAAAACAAATCATGGTTTCAATCTTTGAGATGATTGAAACATCTTAGCAAAGGATCTAAATGTCACATTGTCTTAGGATCACTGCTCTCTCACCTCTTGTTCCAGCAGTTACTTGCACACATTTTCCGCGGGTACTCGCTACAGATTGACGCTCCAATCCACCGTCTTCAAAATACCTCGTATTTAAAAAAAATACGTTTGCATTACTAATTTATTCGGATCAAATTAGGTTCTCAAACTCAATAAATTTTTCTTTTCATTTTTCTTTTGAAAAATTCCTTTTCGGTTATTGTTAAACATCATAAAATATAATCACTTTCTCAAAATCATTCCAACTTTTTCTAACACTTTAGGTTCTCCAAGATCATTTAAAAACAACCAATAAAATAATTTAACTAATTGATTTGATTGCTGGTCCGGTCTTGGACAGCCACCGTTTAAAGCCGAAAAATCACAATTTTTGATCTAGCTTTCATTATAGACAAAGGTACTCAAAGCTTAAACTTTCAAAGCATTTGAAAACACTTTTTAAATGAAACACTTTAATTAAAAATTCTAGACAGCATTGAATAAAAACCAAAATTCACTTTTTACATTTTAATTCTTTAAAAGAAATTATCTATAAATATTATATTTAAATCCTCAAAGTAAAACACTTTATTCTTCAATCTTAAAACTTAGTGCCATGAAATAAATAGTTGGACATCAACTAATATTTTTTTTTATAAAATCACTTAAAGAAGATCAAGCACTAAAGATCTTAACATGCATGCAACAAAATCTGTAACACCCCAAAAATTAATCCCCGATTAGAAATTATAATTATATGTAATTACGTTAATTATTATAAAAAATTATAATGTGATTATAATATAATTATGATGATTAGAATATAATTATGTTTTAAAAATAAATTAAGAAATAATTAAAGTAAATTATTTCATTAATTAAAATATTTCATTTTATGAAAATAAAAGAAGTATTTAATAAGTATTTGATAAGAGAAAAGAAAATAGTATAAAATATAATATTTTGTGATTTTTGTGTCTCACTAACCGGTTAGTGAGATGAGTAACCGGTTAGTGCTCTCAGCAGAACCAGAGTAAGTCGGTTTGGAACTCGAATTGGGAAGAGGAACACGTCTTTGGCTTAAAAATCAGCCACCTTGGCCTGAAAACACGTCTTTTCTCTGATAGGAATGAGTGGTTATGAGATTTGGTGACTTAACCCATTCTAAAGCCACACAAATCACTCTTAATATCTCATAAACCCAAGTTCAGACTCCATTTTTCTGGTGTGACTGTCTTTGAGTTCGTTCTCTTTCTCTGAAGCATCAACACACACAAACCTTATATCAAAACGAAGCTCTCTGAACCTTCTTGAATTAGAAACAAACCCCACTTGATTTGATAAACCGTAGAGAAAGTTATAAGCTCTGCAATTTGACTCTGTGTTGCTGGAAAAACAGAGCACGAATCTATTCTTGGAGCTCTCTTTCTTGATTTCGTTTGGTAAGCTCCAGTTACCTTTGAGTCTCGAATTTGTTTCAATCTCAAGTTCATGTATCCTAGTTTGAATTCCAATCTTTACTCACGAATTTATTTAGCTTTTTCTTGTTGAAAATCTCTGATCAATACCCCCTGTTGAAACTGAAAACAGAGTTGCAGCTGAGGTGGGTTTTGCCTCAAAATCGTGTTGAACCTTTTCCTTTGCTTTCCAATCAGTCTCAAAAGCTTCAATAGGTAAGGGAGAAGATATTCATTTGCTAGAATGATTATTAAATGGCTTGGAATGTAAAGGAGCTTTACAAGCTCAAGGGCCATAGGTTTTGAATTGGGACTTTGGCTTGGAGGCCAAAATAGGACATAAAACTCATTCAAGCAAGTCATATTAACTAAACATGAGCTAAAGGAACGATAAATTTGACTTGAGAAGCTCTGAAATTGAATTTGACATGTTAAGTGTTAATTATGTGATTTTATGCATACTTGAATAATTCTATATGAATCTCATGAAATTGATGTGTATAACTGGTTTGAACATGTTTAAATATGTCCATATATATTCTGTGAATGATTGATAAGGATTGAAAATGAAAGGTTTCTGAATTGGTGTTAAAAAGTGACATTTCTGCAGTGATGTTGCAGTGACTAACCGGTTACTGAAACTACTAACCGGTTAGTTACTGTAAAAATTGGAAAAGAGGGAAATTTGAATGTGAATAACCGGTTACACGACTTCCTAACCGGTTAGACACTGTTCAGAACCTGAAAAATGTATTTTTCTTTAATCCAATATTTCCCTAATATTTTTAATTAATTCTTTTAAAATAAAAACTATTTTTTTTATTATTTAAAAGAATGTTTGGATGTCAATTCCTTTTTAACATCAATTCAATGCCAATTAAATAATTTGAATTCAATCCTAATAACTTGGTTGTGATTGAAATCATGCATGGTGTTATGGAGCTAAGATAAGATAATAGGAAAAGACACATTCGATTTAATTAAATCGGTATGAGAATACGCGGAGATTAGGTTTATGACGGTGATACGTCAAATAACCGTGGGAATTAATTATAGGTAAAATAGTCCTATGATGAGTGGGTTCTGCAGACTCGACTCGGGATAATTTTACAATGACTATAATTTTATTCTATCGATCTCTCGGAGTATTTCGTGATTGCGGAGGACGGTCTTTAGTATAATTTACACATGGGTTGTAATTGTATACTTGGTGGAAAGACGTTTACTCCCAATTGCTTTTCCTATTTAGTGTGAATCGTTGGTACGTTGTCGTCAAACGTACGTGGAGCGTTTGAACGTTTTCGTTAAAACGTAAATTGGATCGTTTGAACGTTTTCGATAAAACGTAAATTGAATCGTTGAGGACGTTATCGATAAACGTGAATTTCCAAGTGCATGATATTCGTAGAATATCACAGAGGAGATTGCATTGAACATTGCATCGCATTGCATTGCACATGCATTAGAAACATACATTATTGCTTGATATTTATTGTTTATTAATTGTCGATGGATTATTTGAGTTTGCTTACTTGCTTACGTGACTTTAATTGCTACTTGACTAATTGTGTTTGTTTATTCCTAGTTCATTTAATTATTCATTTGTACGTGAATGACACTGTCTTACTCCCTTTGCCCTAATTGTTTGTAGGTCATGGCTCAGAACCCCATATGCATCGAGATGAGGTTTCTCCCTGAGGGAGATTGGCACCGGAGGGGACATAGTGTAGTCCTTGAGGGAGTGGTGGAAGTTACTATCCGCCGTCTCAATCCTCTTCCGCATATGCGTCCCCTCAGGACCAGAATTCCTATGATCTTTATCATTCATCTTTTCCCTGATTAAGATGAATGTTATGCGACTTCCTATCATATTATAGAGTTTTGTGGACTGCTCTGGGTTACACCTTATCATATATATATATATATATATGTATATGTGCACTGACTGAGTTTAGTAACTCAGAGTTATGATACAGTACCTTTTGACTGAAACAATGTGAAATGATGTATATTAAATCAAACTTTCTATGTGAAATAGAATGACGCAGTTTCATGAAAGTATTTGGTTTAAATTATTTCCTATTTTTATGTACCATCATAAGAACATCAATATCATTTCCTTAAATCGCATTAATAATATGCATTTAGCATAACATAATTCCCGTGACGACTCTGGTCATTACACTTATGGTATCAGAGCAATGGTCCCGACTCTTGGCTTTGGAGTATGGCCTTACATACTAACCACTAGAGTATGTTAGTATTAGAGTGTATGTTTAGTCTTAAGATCGATTATTGATTCAGTTCATAGTGCAGGTTACTATGGCTACTAGAAACAATAATCAACTTGCTGAAGCATTAGATCGAATCTCGAGAGTATTCGAGAATATGCAACAGCACCCTGCAGGACAGCAACCACCTAGGAACCATGTTCCACCTGAATTTCAAGGCATCTCGGAATTTCGTCAGTGTGATCCGCCAAAGTTTGGAGGAGGACATCACCCAGATGAGGCTCAAAAGTGGATTCGTGATTTGGAAAAGATTTTCCGAACCATGAATTGCACTGATAATCAGAGGGTGACTTTTGCCACCTATGTGCTGACAAATGAAGCTGAGGATTGGTGGAATCATACTACTCAACTTTTAGCTGCTGAAGGTAGAGCTGTGACTTGGAATACTTTCGTGGAGAAATTCTTCGAAAGGTATTTCCCTAAGGATATAAGAAGGAAGAAGGAAATTGAATTCCTTAAGCTGACTCAAGGGGACATGACAGTGGGAGAATATGTTGCAAAGTTTGAGGAACTGAGCAAGTATTCTCCATACTATCATCATAACCCTGATGAGCGTTCGAAGTGCATCAAGTTTGAAGACGGATTGCGACTGGATTTGAAGTCTACTTTCGGATATCAGAATATTCGGAGTTTTCCAACCTTGGTGAATCAATGCAGAATATATGAAGAAGACAAGAAAGTCGAAGAAGAGTTTATGCGAGCTAAAAGGAATCAGCAAGGATATGGACCGCAGCGCCATAGGGGTAGGAATCAGCATGGTAAAGGAGGACCTTACCATCAGAAGAATAAAGGAAAAGCTGATTCAGGAGTCAAGAACCCAGCCCCTCTGTGTGATAAGTGCAAGAAGCACCATTTTGGAACAACTTGCTGGACTCCTACTTGCTTCAATTGTGGAAAGCCTGGCCATATTTCTCGTTACTGCAAGGAACCAAGGAAGGTCGAATCTGGAAATGCTGATAGGAAACCAACTAGTTTTGGGAGAGTCTTTACTCTCAGTGGTGTTGAAGCTAGCCAATCTGAAAACCTTGTCCAAGGTAACTTTCTTCTAAAGGGCCAACCTTGTAACTTTTTGTTTGATTCTGGAGCCACACATTCATTTGTTTCATATAATTGTGCTAATCGCTTAAACTTAACCATAATCAATACACCCTATAAGCTTGAAGTGTCTACTCCTACCAATCCGGTAGTTGTTACCTCTAAAGCCGGTTTGGGTTGTACCGTTCAGGTGTTAGACCGAATAACCCAAGTAGACCTTATTTGTTTGCCTCTGTCACAATTAGATGTTATCTTGGGAATGGATTGGATGTCCAAGAACCAAGTGCTCATTGACTGTGATAGAAAAACCATTACCTATCGTGATGTGATAACCAAAGGATGCATCCAGTTAGCTTGTGCAAAGGTTGAGAAGGAAGTGAAGATCGAAGATGTCCCTGTGATAAGGGATTTTCCTGAAATCTTTCCAGAAGAAGTCCCTGGACTGCCGCCTAAGCGTGAAATTGAGTTTAGCATCGAGTTAATTCCTGGAACTGGTCCTATCTCAATTGCACCTTATCGAATGGCGCCACCGGAGATGGCTGAGCTAAAGAAGCAAATCGAAGAGTTGTTGCAGAAGCAATTTATCAGACCGAGTGTTTCCCCTTGGGGTGCACCGGTATTGTTTGTTAAGAAGAAAGATGGAAGCATGAGAATGTGTGTGGATTATCGGCAATTAAATAAAGTCACAGTTAAGAATAAGTATCCATTGCCGAGAATCGACGATTTAATGGATCAAGTTCGAGGAGCTGCAATCTTCTCTAAAATCGATCTGAGGTCGGGGTACCATCAGATTCGAGTTCGAGAAGAGGATATTCCAAAGACGGCATTCCGATCTCGATATGGTCATTACGAGTATGTAGTGATGCCGTTTGGATTAACGAATGCCCCTGCAGTATTTATGGATTATATGAATAGAGTCTTCCGACCTTATCTTGATTCTTTTGTAGTGGTATTCATTGATGATATACTAATCTACTCGAAGAATCCGGAAGAGCATGCAGTTCACCTTCAATTGGTGTTAGAAGTGTTGAAGGAAAATCAGTTATATGCCAAATTCTCGAAGTGTGAATTTTGGTTGGAGAAGATTAATTTCTTAGGGCATGTGATTTCGAAAGACGGAATAGCAGTGGATCCAGCGAAAGTTGATGCTGTGTTGAAATGGGAAAGACCCCAGTCAGTTACAGAAGTGCGTAGTTTCTTGGGATTAGCTGGATACTATAGAAGATTTATTGAAGGATTTTCAAAGATTGCTCTTCCTATGACGCGTCTGACTCGTAAAGAGAAACCTTTCGTTTGGGACGAGAAGTGTGAGGATAGTTTTCAGACTTTGAAGGAAAGGTTAACATCATCTCCTGTATTAATATTGCCTGATCCGCATAAAAGTTTTGAGGTATTTTGCGATGCGTCAAAACAAGGATTAGGATGTGTATTGATGCAGGAAGGTAAAGTTGTTGCTTACGCGTCAAGACAGTTGAAGACCCATGAAGAAAATTATCCTACTCATGACTTGGAATTGGCAGCAATAGTATTTGCATTGAAGATTTGGAGACACTATCTTTATGGAACCACATTCCAAGTGTTTAGTGATCACAAGAGTTTGAAATATCTCTTTGATCAGAAGGAGCTTAACATGAGGCAACGTCGTTGGATGGAATTTTTAAAGGATTATGATTTTGAGCTTCAGTACCATCCCGGAAAAGCCAACGTGGTAGCGGATGCGTTAAGCCGAAAGACCTTTCATTTGAGTGCTATGATGATTAAGGAGTTAGCACTAATCGAAGAATTCAGGGATCTAAGTTTAGTAATGCAACTAGAAGAAGACAACATTAAGTTGGGAATGTTGCAGATTACTAATGAGTTTTTAACTCAAATATGTGAAATGCAACAAAGGGATGTAGATCTCCAAGAAAAGAAGAAGTTATCAGCCGAAGGAAAAGAACTTGACTTTCAAGTTGGATCAGATGGAATCCTTCGATTCAAAGGACGAATTTGCATTCCAAATGACCATCAACTAAGGAGAATGATCTTAGAGGAGGCACATAAAAGCAAGATGAGTATCCATCCAGGATCAACCAAGATGTATCAAGATTTGAAGAAGATATTCTGGTGGTCAGGATTAAAGAAAGATGTAGCTTCTTATGTCACATCTTGTCTGATTTGTCAAAAGGCAAAGATCGAGCATAAGAAACCTGGTGGAGAATTAAAACCTTTGGAGATTCCCCTATGGAAATGGGATAGCATCTCTATGGATTTTGTATCTGGATTGCCTAGAACTTCGTTGGGTCATGAGGCTATTTGGGTAGTCGTAGATAGATTATCCAAATCGGCTCATTTTATACCAATGAACATGCATTATTCCTTAGAGAAGTTAACCCAACTCTATATAAAGGAGATTGTCCGTTTGCATGGTATACCCTCCAACATTGTCTCTGATCGAGATCCAAGGTTTACTTCAAGATTCTGGCAAAGTTTGCATCAGGCTTTGGGAACGAAGCTGAGCATGAGTTCTGCATACCATCCGCAAACAGATGGGCAGTCAGAAAGGACTATTCAGACATTAGAAGATCTCCTAAGAGCTTGTGTTCTGGAATATCAAGAAAACTGGGAACAATTGTTGTCGTTAGTGGAATTCACTTACAACAACAGCTATCATGCAAGTATTGGAATGGCACCATTTGAAGTGTTATATGGTAGAAAATGTCAAACCCCACTATGCTGGTTCCAAGTGGGGGAGAATTCGATTATCGGACCCGATATTGTGCTAGAGACCACCGAGAAGATCAAGATGATTCAAGATAAGATGAAGACAGCTCAGAGTCGCCAGAAAAGCTATGCTGACCGGAGAAGAAATTCTTTGGAATTTAATGAAGGTGATCATGTATTTCTGAGAGTGGTACCGACAAAAGGAATTGGTCGTGCCCTTAAGCCAAAGAAGCTATCGCCAAAATTTGTTGGGCCATATCAAATCCTGAAGAGAGTAGGTCCAGTCGCCTACCAGATTGCCTTACCCCCTTCTCTTGCAAACCTCCATGATGTTTTTCATGTCTCGCAACTTCGGAAGTATGTGCATGATCCTGAAGCTGTAATTCAGATTCAACCGGATATTTTGCCAATCAAGGAGAATCTCACGCTCGAAGCTGGTCCAGTGCGAATCGAAGATCGAAGAATGAAGCAGCTTAGAGGGAAAGAGATTCCATTAGTTAGGGTTTTGTGGAATCGAGGCGATGTGTCTGAGTCAACCTGGGAATTAGAAGAGCGTATGCGTAAGGAGTATCCTGAGTTATTTCAGTAAGTTGAATTTCGGGGACGAAATTCCTTTAAGTGGGGGAGAAGTGTAACACCCCAAAAATTAATCCCCGATTAGAAATTATAATTATATGTAATTACGTTAATTATTATAAAAAATTATAATGTGATTATAATATAATTATGATGATTAGAATATAATTATGTTTTAAAAATAAATTAAGAAATAATTAAAGTAAATTATTTCATTAATTAAAATATTTCATTTTATGAAAATAAAAGAAGTATTTAATAAGTATTTGATAAGAGAAAAGAAAATAGTATAAAATATAATATTTTGTGATTTTTGTGTCTCACTAACCGGTTAGTGAGATGAGTAACCGGTTAGTGCTCTCAGCAGAACCAGAGTAAGTCGGTTTGGAACTCGAATTGGGAAGAGGAACACGTCTTTGGCTTAAAAATCAGCCACCTTGGCCTGAAAACACGTCTTTTCTCTGATAGGAATGAGTGGTTATGAGATTTGGTGACTTAACCCATTCTAAAGCCACACAAATCACTCTTAATATCTCATAAACCCAAGTTCAGACTCCATTTTTCTGGTGTGACTGTCTTTGAGTTCGTTCTCTTTCTCTGAAGCATCAACACACACAAACCTTATATCAAAACGAAGCTCTCTGAACCTTCTTGAATTAGAAACAAACCCCACTTGATTTGATAAACCGTAGAGAAAGTTATAAGCTCTGCAATTTGACTCTGTGTTGCTGGAAAAACAGAGCACGAATCTATTCTTGGAGCTCTCTTTCTTGATTTCGTTTGGTAAGCTCCAGTTACCTTTGAGTCTCGAATTTGTTTCAATCTCAAGTTCATGTATCCTAGTTTGAATTCCAATCTTTACTCACGAATTTATTTAGCTTTTTCTTGTTGAAAATCTCTGATCAATACCCCCTGTTGAAACTGAAAACAGAGTTGCAGCTGAGGTGGGTTTTGCCTCAAAATCGTGTTGAACCTTTTCCTTTGCTTTCCAATCAGTCTCAAAAGCTTCAATAGGTAAGGGAGAAGATATTCATTTGCTAGAATGATTATTAAATGGCTTGGAATGTAAAGGAGCTTTACAAGCTCAAGGGCCATAGGTTTTGAATTGGGACTTTGGCTTGTAGGCCAAAATAGGACATAAAACTCATTCAAGCAAGTCATATTAACTAAACATGAGCTAAAGGAACGATAAATTTGACTTGAGAAGCTCTGAAATTGAATTTGACATGTTAAGTGTTAATTATGTGATTTTATGCATACTTGAATAATTCTATATGAATCTCATGAAATTGATGTGTATAACTGGTTTGAACATGTTTAAATATGTCCATATATATTCTGTGAATGATTGATAAGGATTGAAAATGAAAGGTTTCTGAATTGGTGTTAAAAAGTGACATTTCTGCAGTGATGTTGCAGTGACTAACCGGTTACTGAAACTACTAACCGGTTAGTTACTGTAAAAATTGGAAAAGAGGGAAATTTGAATGTGAATAACCGGTTACACGACTTCCTAACCGGTTAGACACTGTTCAGAACCTGAAAAATGTATTTTTCTTTAATCCAATATTTCCCTAATATTTTTAATTAATTCTTTTAAAATAAAAACTATTTTTTTTATTATTTAAAAGAATGTTTGGATGTCAATTCCTTTTTAACATCAATTCAATGCCAATTAAATAATTTGAATTCAATCCTAATAACTTGGTTGTGATTGAAATCATGCATGGTGTTATGGAGCTAAGATAAGATAATAGGAAAAGACACATTCGATTTAATTAAATCGGTATGAGAATACGCGGAGATTAGGTTTATGACGGTGATACGTCAAATAACCGTGGGAATTAATTATAGGTAAAATAGTCCTATGATGAGTGGGTTCTGCAGACTCGACTCGGGATAATTTTACAATGACTATAATTTTATTCTATCGATCTCTCGGAGTATTTCGTGATTGCGGAGGACGGTCTTTAGTATAATTTACACATGGGTTGTAATTGTATACTTGGTGGAAAGACGTTTACTCCCAATTGCTTTTCCTATTTAGTGTGAATCGTTGGTACGTTGTCGTCAAACGTACGTGGAGCGTTTGAACGTTTTCGTTAAAACGTAAATTGGATCGTTTGAACGTTTTCGATAAAACGTAAATTGAATCGTTGAGGACGTTATCGATAAACGTGAATTTCCAAGTGCATGATATTCGTAGAATATCACAGAGGAGATTGCATTGAACATTGCATCGCATTGCATTGCACATGCATTAGAAACATACATTATTGCTTGATATTTATTGTTTATTAATTGTCGATGGATTATTTGAGTTTGCTTACTTGCTTACGTGACTTTAATTGCTACTTGACTAATTGTGTTTGTTTATTCCTAGTTCATTTAATTATTCATTTGTACGTGAATGACACTGTCTTACTCCCTTTGCCCTAATTGTTTGTAGGTCATGGCTCAGAACCCCATATGCATCGAGATGAGGTTTCTCCCTGAGGGAGATTGGCACCGGAGGGGACATAGTGTAGTCCTTGAGGGAGTGGTGGAAGTTACTATCCGCCGTCTCAATCCTCTTCCGCATATGCGTCCCCTCAGGACCAGAATTCCTATGATCTTTATCATTCATCTTTTCCCTGATTAAGATGAATGTTATGCGACTTCCTATCATATTATAGAGTTTTGTGGACTGCTCTGGGTTACACCTTATCATATATATATATATATATATGTATATGTGCACTGACTGAGTTTAGTAACTCAGAGTTATGATACAGTACCTTTTGACTGAAACAATGTGAAATGATGTATATTAAATCAAACTTTCTATGTGAAATAGAATGACGCAGTTTCATGAAAGTATTTGGTTTAAATTATTTCCTATTTTTATGTACCATCATAAGAACATCAATATCATTTCCTTAAATCGCATTAATAATATGCATTTAGCATAACATAATTCCCGTGACGACTCCGGTCGTTACAAAATCCATAATTTTTAGCTTAATATTAATTTATTACTATCATGCATGATAAATTCATCACTAATCAAGTTCATTTAACACAATCCATCATTCTATCTTAATTTACATATCATGGCCGAATTATCCTTAAAAAAAAAGGGTCATTACTAACTTAAAATTCTAACATGCAAAATCACAAATTTTCATCTTCTTATTTAGTCACAAAACCGAAAAATAAAAATAAATAAATAACACTTAGATCTAACTCACTTAACACACCAAAATCAAGACATGGATTTTCAAGGTTCAAATCTTCATGCATGCACTCATTTTCTCAAGATCCACTCAAAAATACAACATGCATGACACTTACATGTATTTTTATCACTAAAAATCACAATTTTATATTCTTTTCACATGCATGCAAAACTTAACACTTATAGATTCAAACCATGCATCAAGAAACATCATCAACAATTTAATTTCAAAAATCAAACACTCTAACCTATTTAAATCTACCTTGGCCGAATTATTGAAGAGAAAAGATTAATAATTTTTGTCAAATCTTTAACATGCAAAATCAATTTCTCACTTTTCCACTTAAAACATGCAAGACTAAAATAAATCAAATATACATCAACACTTTTCATTCACTTTCAACCAAAACCTTAGATCTCTAAAAATCAAAGTCACATATTAACATGCAAACACTTAAAACTCATAGATCTAGTCCTAAAACCAACATGCATGTGCTCAAATAATTTATCAAAGCATAAACTCTATTTTTTTTTCTAACCTAGGCCGAATCACCAACTACAAAAAAATGAAGATCCATACAAATTTTTACAACACAAATTCATGATCAGTTACATATAAAATACATGCATGCTCTTATTACACATATTCTAAGTTAAATCTTTAATCATGCATTACCACCTCAACAAAATATTTTTAAATTTCAAATAGAATATCAAGAAGAAAAAGAAAAATAAGAAGAAGAAGGACCAAGGCTTCTACATGCAAAAATCACTTGAGACACTCTTGAATCTTCAACAAAGTTTCTTCCTTTTCTCCTTCTCTTCTCCCACGGTTTTCTTCTCTTTTTCTCTTTTTTTCAAATTTTTGTTCTAGAGTTTGATGGGCTCTAGAACTAAGTGTTTAGTTTTGTAGAAATGAAGAAGAAGCAAAACAATCACACACAACACAATAGGTATTTATAGGCACAAATGCTTGGAGTAAAATTACAAAAATATTCGGGTCTTAGGGTTAAGAATAAGGGTAGATTGGTCATCCTAAAAAGTTGCATGGAAGAGTCAAATTAATTTATTCATTATATTTATTTATTTTTCTAACTTATTCAAGAAGTATAATTAACTTAATTAAAAAAATTTAATCCTAAGTATATATATATATATATATATGCATACCGTATCACACACACAAAAACACAAAAATACAATTTTATCTTACTTAGGAAAGAAGGGTTAATTTCCTTCCTCACCAAATAATATATATAAAAATATAAAATATTATTCATTCACTCGTACACTTCTCTTTCATTTTTTTAAAATACTTCTACTACTTGTCCTCCTTTTTGGGCGTATTGGGCCGTGAGGCCCAACAGTAAAATTTTATTTTCTTTCTCTTCAAAAAAAATCATTTCTTATTTATAAAATAATTAATAAAATTAAATACTAAAATTTTTTGGAAAGACTAGAAACATAAAAATTCAATCCAACTTTTGCATACATTCTTTTTACATATAAAACTCTTCTTAAAAAGAATTATAAAATGTAATTCATAAAATCACGAAAATCAAATTCAAATCACAATTTAAATCTCATGATAAAAAATAACGTTGTATTTTTAAAATGCAATTCTGCCAATAAATATTTATTTATAAAATTCATCTTAAAAAGAAATTTTGTTATTTAAAATATACGAGGATTTTGGTGGATGTTACATAAGGTGCATTATTTTTAAATAAGTTGTGTTAGGTGAATACCGATCTCAGCTTTAGAATTTGAGGAACTGTGGATATATTTATGTTATTTTTTAAGTTCTTTAATGTTATCCTTTTCAAATTTTGGTAGTTTGTCTGCTGCAGATATTTTTTTTTATTTGTTGGATGTTATTATTTTCACAAATTGTGATAGTTTTATTGTCAATCATGTAAATAGAATTACGATACAATATTTTTTTTGGCTAAGGTGGGATGCAATCAAAATAAGCATATACTAAGTAGAATGTGAGACGTGCTTATCTTATTACAATTATATTCTAATTTTTCTATTTACATTTTTGTTTTTATTATTTGATCTATTCTTTGTGAATATTTTATTCTGCACTAACTAATTTTTTTTCTATATTTAGAGAGTTCGGTTGATACGATAGTAAAATAATGTCACACTAGATCTTAACTATTGATTGCACAAATGGTCAATTTTTAGGAGCGATTACAACTATTTTATAAATGATCCATGTTTAGGATTTATATCTTCTTTCTTCTCCTGATTTTATTCTACACAATTTCTTTTTAGTTTGTCAATGTGTAATATGAATATTTTTGTAGTTGCTTGTTGAGGAGGTAAATAGGAAAGGGCATTTCAATAGTTACATAGTACAGAACAATGAAGCAGTACCAATTAGAATTCTTTCTTCGTTTTCTATTTTTTTTTTTAATTTATATTCACTATGTCCCCAAAAAAAATGTTAGAAAATTCAAAGAAGTTAGTACAAAAATGGTTTGTTTTTTTGGGATGGATGGAGTATAATAAAATTTTCTTAAATCATACTATCAATATAAAATTATAATTTGTTCATTACTAATGTATAATCTTTTTTTTGGGCAATTATGAAGCCAAAAACAATGTATGACATGAAGTAAGAGATGGATGATTAATTTACAATTTTGAGCAAAATGCATGACAGGTTTGAGATGAATATGAGATTTTTTGGAAAATGTTTTTTTATTCAATTTTCTAATAAGTTTGACTATATAATAAGTTAAAATAAAAAGATGTGCTTCTTAATTTTGAAATATTCTCTTTTTTCTTTTAAATATTCTCTTTTTTTTCTTCTTAATTGTGTGGATAATTACAAAAGAGTATTATAATCTAAACAACCAAATGATTTTTTCCTTAACAAATTGATGGATAATCATGAGACCACTTTTTTCCTCAACAAATTAATGGATAATTATTAAATGTTCAAAACAATAAATGTCTAAAATAAATGTTTTTTAAAAAGAAAATAAATATTTAAAACTATCAAAATCAATTGTAACACCCCTAATTTTCGTCTCCCGGATAATAAGGAAATTAATAATAAATAAAGTTTTATTATTCATTAATATAAATTTTCCAAGTTTATGTTTGATATTTAATTAGCCTTGAAATATAAGAAATAGGTGAAGGTATTTTATATGCTATGTATATACAAAAATATAGATATTGCATTTTAGCCCTTGGGTAAGGACCTAAATGTAATATTAGAAAGGTTCTTGGAGGGAAAGGTTATAAAAGTATTAATTTTTAAATTTTACACTGATTTAACCGGTTAGTAATGCCCTGTAACCGGTTAGACGATGAACCCAGAAACTGGGTTAGTGGATTTTGATGAGTAATCACTGCAATTACCCCTTAATTGCCACGAATCCCACTCGATTCATAGTGGGAAACGTGTGTCGCCCTGCATGAGAAGCCAATTTTACTATAAAAGCTTGGATTTAGATAAAAATCAAGGTTTTTGGTGAGTGTTGGTTGGGAGATCTTCTGTTCTAGGGTTCTTGATTCGTCTTGTTCGATTCTTCTTCTGTGTGGGGAGTGAGACTTTGAGTGATACACGAACACGAAGCTTACATCCAGAGCTTCGTGTTGATATAAAATTTGTAAGCCAAAAGTGTGTGTGGAAGGAGAAATTGATCTCTGAAGTTGCAGCTTGAAAACTGGTCCAGTGTTGTTCTTGTTTCTGGAAGCTAGGTTTATGCTCTGATTGTGGTAAGTACAGGTAACCTTTAAGCCTCAAATCACTTCGATTCTTTAGTGCATATTACCTAGAGCAAGTCCTAATTATTTTCCCTAATTTGTTTGGTCAATCTCTATGTCAAAATCCCTGGTATTTGGACCCTGTTGCTGAAATCGTGGTTAAGATCAGAACTAAGGATTTTTGGTGGAATCTGTAGATTTTTCTTCAATCTCAGTGTCATTACTCATCAAACACTATCCTAAGGTATGGAAGAAGTTTACCCTATACTAGATTAAGGCTAAAATTATGTGTTTTAGGATTTGAGTCAACAAAGATTCAAAAAGGGCATTATATAAACATGTTAAAAGGCTTGGAGGCCATTTCTGCAGCTCAATTCTTTTTGAGCAAGTTTGGTAGTATGCATGCAAGTGATTTTGATGGTTGAATCAGAATCTAAATGATGACTATGAGTTTTGTGATATCAAGTTGTGTTTATGTTGAGTTATATGCAATTTGATGCTCTAAATTGAATGCATGCAAAATGAATATGTTTATGTGGTTAAACATGTTTATATTAAGGTATGTGAACTCTATTTATGACTGAAATTGGTTAGATTTGAGTATGGTAGAAAATGGTATGCAAAATCCCTTTTGCAGTGTGCATACTGCAGAATCTAACCGGTTATTCTGAATCTGTAATGTAACACTCCTTGTATATCATCTTACTCTATAAGAAAAGTAAGAAGTTTATGAAAACATGGACTTGTTATCGTTGAAAAAAGATCTGAAAATAATAATTTTCCCTTCCCTTGAAAATTCCTTTTCACAAACACTTGATTAGTAATGAGGTTGACTAACAAAATCAGAGTTTGCGGAAACATAGTAAAATCATCATGTTATACCCCCAAAATATATAAGTGTAACAAGTCCATTAATACCAAATAGGTGTAATTATGAAACTGAATTCCTCTTATGATACCTTTTTCCAAAATATGTATCCTATAAATTCTATTAAAATAGAAAGGTTATAGAGCTGGTCACTGGTCCTTTGTCCAAACATCCTTCTGGTCGGATCCTCGATATCTGCACAACGGGTTCCCAACCCACACTTTCTATACTTTGCATGCATCTAAGGGACATCTCCCTTTACTGATTCTTGTGCAAGCTAGATGCACGATCAACACCTAATAAGGGCATGGGGGTTAGCTATACATATTCGCATAATCAAATGAGAATAAAACTAACATCCACAAGTTAACATGTAGCAAATCATGATGCATAATCATATGAGCACACCCGGTTAATCATAATAATTCTTTCAATGCAGGTGGCATGATGCATGATTTCCTTCCACAATTGAGGCCTCTAAAAGTCCATCTTGGACGTCCATCCAATACACCGTTGTGTTCCCGGAACACCGACATTCGTTCCCAGAACGTAATGCCGAACCATACTTGGATAATACGCCTCACTCCCAGAGTGTGCACCACGTTCCCAGAACGTGTAGCAAACCATACTTGGAATAATAAGCACCACTCCCAGAGTGTACACCACGTTCCCAGAACGCATAAAAACCAGGTCCCGGACACTGGCCACATATCTATAATGTGTCATCAAGTAGGTTGCATATCAATGTGTTCCCAAAACACTAACATACGTTCCCAGAACGTATAAAACCAGGTCCCAGACACTGGCCACATATCTATAATGTGTCATCAAGTAGGTTATAATTTGGTACTCCCGGAGTACCCTCCTCATATTCCCAGAATATGATAAACGTTCCTACCAACCAAACTTCCATTCTATATGAATGCACAATCATCAAGGTTGGTTTTATCTTTAATTCCATTATTATACCAATGTGTTCCCAGAACACTAACATACGTTCCCAGAACGTATCGCAAACCATACTTGGAATATAATCAAGCACCACTCCCGGAGTGTGCATCACGTTCCCAGAACGTATCCAAGAAACCATGTCCCAGACAATGGCCACATTCCCAGAATGTGTCATCAAGTTGGTTGCATCAGTTCAGTACTCCTAGAGTACAGGGTCAAGTACCCGACATCACAAACCATCCCTGCCAACCTATTTCATTACCTTTCCCTATGCATGCATTGCATACATAATTACTAAGGTTGGTCTTTCCATTAATTACTGTGATTTAGAAATATTCTAATTTCTCTTTTGAATGATTTATTTGAGGTATAGTCTTTGACACAAAATTCTCCTTTGAATTATCTCAAAACATGCCCTTAAACTTAGATTGGGTAAAACAAAGTCAATGGTATTCAAAAACTTAACTTTTTATTTTTCAGATTCAGGTACTAACCGGTTACAGTTCCAGGCTAACCGGTTAGAATTACAGATCTGAACTGTTTACCATTGTAATTCAGAAAACCCTTTTTCTTGAATTCCCTACCCAATCCATAAACCAGTTTAACAATGTTTATACCTCAAAACCACTGTTTATATCATTCAAAAGTCTAAATCACATTTCATTGTCCAATGAGCATAATTTCCTCTTGAAACTATCTCATTACCTTAAGGTATTAACTCTTTAACTGCAATCTGAACTATAACAGTGAAATCAACTTATTTTCAGATTGTTTTCCATGAAATTAAGGCCTAGATTTGAGTAGGATTTGTAAGACCACAATGCTGGTTTTGTAAACTTATTTTCTTTTGCATTTTAACAGGGTCTAACCGGTTACGAATATCGAGTAACCGATTAGATTATGCAGTCTGACACTAAAACATGAGTTTTAACAAACCATTCTCTTCACTACTCAAATCTAACCAAATTTCAACCTTTAACAGAGTTCATATACCTTAAATAAATATGTTTAAACACAGAAACATATCTATCTTGCATGCATTCAATTTGGATACACAAATTGCACATAATTGCACATATTTCACAACTTAATGCATCAATTCACATAATATCCAAGTAAGTCATGAAATCAACATCAACATAGCTTGCATGCATTCAATTAACATTGCTCAAAACATCAATTGAGCTCAAATTGGCCTCCAAGCCATTTAACCATTTCAACTTATGCCCTTTGAGTCTCTTGGTGACTCATCCTATTTTCTACCACAATTTATTCTCATTCTAGAAAATAGTAAGCTTCCCCCTTACCTCTAAGCTGTGCTTGATCCAAAACATTGCAGAGAGAAAGGCTTCTACACAGATTTCCATTAAATCCACAATTCTGCTCTCAGCCACGATTTTTATCAACAGGGTCCAAAGACCAGAAGATTTGACATAGCAATTGGCCAAAGAAATTGGGGAAACCAATTAGGACTCAATATAGGTAACATGCACTAGAGAATCAAAGAGATTTGAGGCTCAATGGTGGACTGTACTTACCAGAATCAAAGCTGGTATTCAGCTTACAGAACAGGGAATAACAGAGAACTCAGTTTCCAATTCCTAGCTTCCAAGCTTGATTTCTCCTTCCACACGAACACTCAGCTCTCAAATCTTATATCAATGGAAAGCCCTTGATTCAAGCTTTCCAGAAGTGTGTGTTTTGCTCTCTAAAACTCAAGAACCAACACGAATTGAACAGGGCGATTATGAAACCCTAAAACACAGCCTCCCCCAAAATCAGAGCATCAACAACCCCATTCTTCAGAAATTCCTCTATATATAGACCAATAACGATTACATGCACATTGACGCATGGTTTTCCACTTGATTCAAGCTGTAATCGTGGCGAATTCTGGATTAATTGGGTGATTACTCATCAAAATCCACTAACCCAGTTTCTGAGTTCATCGTGTAACCGGTTACAAAGCCCTTCTAACCGGTTACATACTGGTAAAATTCAAAAATTAATAATTTAATTACTCTTTCTTCAAAAACCTTTTTAATATTGCAACTAGGTCCCAACCCAAGGACTAAATTACAATATTCACATTTTTGTACAAAATAACCATATAAAAATATATCTCATATTTTTATATAATAAAAACACATAATGTACAAAAACTAAAACCTTCAAAATCAATTATAAAACAATTGTTATAATTAATTTCTTGGTTATTTGGGAGACGAAAATTAGGGGTGTTACATGTAACCGGTTAGATACTGTCAGATTTCAAAGAAAATTATTTTCTGAAATTGGCCCAGTGTTCTTACCATTTGCACACAAGTCTATACTCTAATTTCATTTGAAATCAATCTGAAATCATGTCAATGAACACTGTTTGTTTCAGATTGTAATTGAGGAGTCAATGCCTTAATGTTAAAAGATAATTTCAAGTGGAAATTATGCTAAATTGGAATTGGATTGTGATTTAGATTTTTGAATGATGAAATCAGTTGGATTTGAGGTATATAACAATGCTGAGACTCTGTTATGGATTGAGTAGAGAATTCAAGAAAAGGGTTTTCTGAATTTCAATGGTTAGTAGGTTCAGGTCTGTAATTCTAACCGGTTAGTCTGAAGCTGTAACCGGTTAGTACCTGAAACTGAAAAATAAAAGTTAAGTCTTTTAAGTGAAAAGTTTGATACCATTGGTTTAGTTTTCCCAATCCAAGTATAATGGCATGTTTTTAAGTTAATTCAAGGATGAATTTTCATGTCAAAGGTTATACCTCAAATCAATCATTCAAAGGAGAGTTTGAGATATTTCTAAATCACAATAATTAAATTAAAGATAAAAACCAACATTAATAATTGTGTGTGCATTCATTCATAGAGAATGGAGATTAGGTTGGAGGTTGGGTGTTGTTCTGGGAACATGATCAAAGAAACATTTGTATGACTTCATTTGTATGACTTCATTTCTTAATAGTTTGAGACATTAGGGTGATCAGTCCTAATATTCAATCCATTAGTAACAAAGTCATCCCTTTCAGATATAATCTTTCGCAAGAAAGACCATACGATAGGTCTTTAAGTTAGATGAACTTAAAGATAGGGTAATTATCACTATCAGACTTAGTTAGATAGTCAAGTTCTAGAGACATTTCCGTTGGGGAGACAAAGATTTGTCCTATCCCGGTGGTTGTTAATCTCTCTAGCCAAAACTGATCTTTCCCTTTCTGTAGTGTCCACAGATATTATCACATCCAACTGTGATAAGGGTTTTGATCACAGAAAGATTGGAGTTGAACTTCCAACAGGATATTGATATTCTCAAACGATTAGATTAAGGTAATCAAAAAACATTTGACTACGTTAATTCAGATCAAAGGAAGAGATAGGCTCGGGTTGTCTACGTTAGGATCACACCCAACTCTCATCTCAGCCGGTGAATTCTTCTTGTGCTGGATTCGTCCATTTCTTTCTCACCTTTTCCTTCAAGACAATTCAGTGAATAATACTCCAGCTTCCTACAATCGGAATTGGCTATTCCCTTAGGTACATCACAACTAAACTCAAAGTGATGTGCCTCACAGTTTTCACCTCGAGATGGACAAATGTTCCCTTTCCTATTTCCTCCTTAGCCATTTTTCTCCAATCGAGGATTCCTTACCCTTTATATTTTCGTGGTAGATATTCTCCCACTTACCTTTCCTCTTTCCCCCATTGGGCCTTCATTTCATCAATCTTTCCCTTATTCTGAATTCTGATACTTCACGCATGAAATTCATGTACTTCCCGTAGTTCTCACACATGCTTACCAACATCGAGAAATTCCTTATTCCTTGATAGTTGATAGCTAACTTGGGTTCGAACATAATCTATTCTTGAAATTCATGCCTTTGGATCTCTCCTCTAGGTTGTCCTAGACAACACTTCCTAAACCCCTTACTTCCATAATATATTTTCTAATATCCATAATCACAGACTTTGATTCTAAAGATTAAATCTCTTTTGTTTCTTCATAGAGATCTAACTCCTTTTTCCTCAAAAGTTAACTTCTCTTTCTTCTCTTCATCTTCTGGTGGTAATTCACGAATCCGATTCAGGAATTCGTTGGTGATTTGGCAACATTCCCAATCTAATACTTAGAGGTTTCCTCTTGGGTTACCCGACTTAGGTTTCTGAATCCCTCAATCAGAATAACCTCCATAATCATCATTGAGCTCACAATAATAGCCTATCAACTCAAATCGTCGGCAACTATGTTTGCTATGCCAGGATGGAGCTCAAAGCCATAATTTTTAAGAAACTCCATCCATCGCCTTTATCTTACATTCAACTCTTCCTCTTCTTATTGTCATTCATAATTTCGAACTCCAAACTTGTTCATGAATTACAACCTTCTTATCTTAGTACCTATTGTCTCTTTTGCATCATTCAGCTCAATTCTCTACCTTCTCCGATTTGGAGTAGCTCCTTAATTTCAATTCTCGATTAATCCACAAGTATTATGATTCAATCCTCTTAAATCAATTTCAATGATGAGTCAAGGCATTAAGTTATTTTACCACCTTAAATCCTTCTTCAAATTTTAAATTAGATGGTTGACATTGAGTTTGGATTGGAGGAAGATGGTTATCGATACCAAAAGTTCCTTCACAAAGGACTTAAATTTTTATTTTAAACTTTCAATTTCTAACCGGTTACAAGAAACTCTAACCGGTTATGAAGTATAGTTTTAGAAATAAAACCAAAGAATTTCAAAACCATTTTCTTTACATCATCCAATCCAACTCAAAATAGGATTTAATCATAATCTAATACCTTGATTCCAATTGAATCCATCACTGAAATGATTTAAATCATAATCTACTCACATTTTCCATAATTCCTCTTGGACTAATCATATTATGTTGGGGTATAATCCATCCCCACCCCTACCATAATTAAACAACACCCTATCATTCAATACCATCAGTTGGTCTTTCCAAGTCAACTTGATCAAAGGCCATGCGATCTTAGAAAATCCTTAAATACTCCGGCGATAGTACCCAGCCAGCCCTAAGGACTTCTTACTTTAAAGATCACATGCCCTGCGAACTTAGCTTCGCTCAACCAAAACTCATCTTTGGTGAGCTTAGCACATAACTACTCCTCTTGCAGGATTCTCAACACCATCCTGAGATGTTTCTCGTGCTCCTCCGGATTCTCAGGATAAACCACAAACGTATCCAAATATAATCTAAAGGTCCCGTTCTTATAATCCATAAAAGAACAGGTGCATTAGTCAATCCGAACGACATTACTTTCTACTCATAATGCCCGTATCAAGATCAAAATGCAGTCTCAAGTGTATCCCTGCCTCGAATCCTGATTTGGGGTTAATCCAACCTCCAACCAATCTTAGAAAACACTTAGACTCCTTTAACCTGGTCCAACCAATTCTTTTAACAACTTCTCTACGTGTTTCTCTCATTTGATCATTCCCGATGATACCATATCGTAAGGGTAGTAGAGAGAGAATCAGCTTCAAGAATTAACTTGATTCCAAACTCTATCTCTTTGCTCAAGGGTGAACCTAACATCCTTTCTTGAAACCCAGATTTCTTTAACCCCCTATTTCCTTCACTGCTGCCCAGAAGCAGACACATGGGTCCATTGGATTCCAGATTCGAAACTTGGGAATTCCAATACAGGGTTGTTCTATCGTCATTAATCATGATAATTTGATCCTTCGATTCCCAAACCGTTCTTAAGATCAAATGAAATCATGACACAAGTAGATAGACAAAGTCTAATACCTTAATAGAACGATTCAGACATACCTTGGAAACCACTACAAGAAGATTTGTAGGATTCTCTGCTTAGAGATAGCCGATTGGATAAGGCATATAGCAACTTTGATCACTACCCTTATCCGAAAGGAACAAAAGAAAGGATAGCTTTAGAGTTTAACAAACTCAACAAGGTTGATCTTTAAGAAGATCACTGCCCTACACTCGGTCTGAAAAGTTGATTAACTTTAACACGAGTGAGGGTAAACACTCCTCCTCAGAGTCAAGGACTTAACTACAACTCCTTAAGATTTCCTTATCACTGGTTCTATGAGAACGAAATAAACCAACACTATGGTTTTAGGTTGACCACATGTCTAAAGAGAAGCATACAACTATCACACTTCTACTTAGACTTCATAGAACACTTCTTAATAGCAGAATAAACTACTTATCTAGAGCCATTTCCCATAACCTTAGCTCTAGTTTGGAAGTATATGAAAGCATACTTCCCAAGAAACATTGCAGATATCGATGACCAGCGTATTGGACCACACACCCAAGGACCAAGAGTCAGGACCATTGCTCTGATACCATAAAAGTGTAACACTCCTTGTATATCATCTTACTCTATAAGAAAAGTAAGAAGTTTATGAAAACTTGGACTTGTTATCGTTGGAAAAAGATCTGAAAATAATAATTTTCCCTTCCCTTGAAAATTCCTTTTCACAAACACTTGATTAGTAATGAGGTTGACTAACAAAATCAGAGTTTGCGGAAACATAGTAAAATCATCATGTTATACCCCCAAAATATATCAAGTGTAACAAGTCCATTAATACCAAATAGGTGTAATTATGAAACTGAATTCCTCTTATGATACCTTTTTCCAAAATATGTATCATATAAATTCTATTAAAATAGAAAGGTTATAGAGCTGGTCACTGGTCCTTTGTCCAAACATCCTTCTGGTCGGATCCTCGATATCTGCACAACGGGTTCCCAACCCACACTTTCTATACTCTGCATGCATCTAAGGGACATCTCCCTTTACTGATTCTTGTGCAAGCTAGATGCACGATCAACACCTAATAAGGGCATGGGGGTTAGCTATACATATTCGCATAATCAAATGAGAATAAAACTAACATCCACAAGTTAACATGTAGCAAATCATGATGCATAATCATATGAGCACACCCGGTTAATCATAATAATTCTTTCAATGCAGGTGGCATGATGCATGATTTCCTTCCACAATTGAGGCCTCTAAAAGACCATCTTGGACGTCCATCCAATACACCGTTGTGTTCCCGGAACACCGACATTCGTTCCCAGAACGTAATGCCGAACCATACTTGGATAATACGCATCACTCCCAGAGTGTGCACCACGTTCCCAGAACGTGTAGCAAACCATACTTGGAATAATAAGCACCACTCCCAGAGTGTGCACCATGTTCCCAGAACGCATACGTTCCCAGAACGCATACGTTCCCAGAACGCATAAAAACCAGGTCCCGGACACTGACCACATATCTATAATGTGTCATCAAGTAGGTTGCATATCAATGTGTTCCCAGAACACTAACACACGTTCCCAGAATGTATAAAACCAGGTCCCAGACACTGGCCACATATCTATAATTTTCATCAAGTAGGTTATAATTTGGTACTCCCGGAGTACCCTCCTCATATTCCCAGAATATGATAAACGTTCCTACCAACCAAACTTTTATTCTATATGAATGCACAATCATCAAGGTTGGTTTTATCTTTAATTCCATTATTATACCAATGTGTTCCCAGAACACTAACATACGTTCCCAGAACGTATCGCAAACCATACTTGGAATATAATCAAGCACCACTCCCGGAGTGTGCATCACGTTCCCAGAACGTATCCAAGAAACCATGTCCCAGACAATGGCCACATTCCCAGAATGTGTCATCAAGTTGGTTGCATCAGTTCAGTACTCCTAGAGTACAGGGTCAAGTACCCGACATCATAAACCATCCCTGCCAACCTATTTCATTACCTTTCCCTATGCATGCATTGCATACATAATTACTAAGGTTGGTCTTTCCATTAATTACTGTGATTTAGAAATATTCTAATTTCTCTTTTGAATGATTTATTTGAGGTATAGTCTTTGACACAAAATTCTCCTTTGAATTATCTCAAAACATGCCCTTAAACTTAGATTGGGTAAAACAAAGTCAATGGTATTCAAAAACTTAACTTTTTATTTTTCAGATTCAGGTACTAACCGGTTACAGTTCCAGGCTAACCGGTTAGAATTACAGATCTGAACTGTTTACCATTGTAATTCAGAAAACCCTTTTTATTGAATTCCCTACCCAATCCATAAACCAGTTTAACAATGTTTATACCTCAAAACCACTGTTTATATCATTCAAAAGTCTAAATCACATTTCATTGTCCAATGAGCATAATTTCCTCTTGAAACTATCTCATTACCTTAAGGTATTAACTCTTTAACTGCAATCTGAACTATAACAGTGAAATCAACTTATTTTCAGATTGTTTTCCATGAAATTAAGGCCTAGATTTGAGTAGGATTTGTAAGACCACAATGCTGATTTTGTAAACTTATTTTCTTTTGCATTTTAACAGGGTCTAACCGGTTACGAATATCGAGTAACCGGTTAGATTATGCAGTCTGACACTAAAACATGAGTTTTAACAAACCATTCTCTTCACTACTCAAATCTAACCAAATTTCAACCTTTAACAGAGTTCATATACCTTAAATAAATATGTTTAAACACAGAAACATATCTATCTTGCATGCATTCAATTTGGATACACAAATTGCACATAATTGCACATATTTCACAACTTAATGCATCAATTCACATAATATCCAAGTAAGTCATGAAATCAACATCAACATAGCTTGCATGCATTCAATTAACATTGCTCAAAACATCAATTGAGCTCAAATTGGCCTCCAAGCCATTTAACCATTTCAACTTATGCCCTTTGAGTCTCTTGGTGACTCATCCTATTTTCTACCACAATTTATTCTCATTCTAGCAAATAGTAAGCTTCCCCCTTACCTCTAAGTTGTGCTTGATCCAAAACATTGCAGAGAGAAAGGCTTCTACACAGATTTCCATTAAATCCACAATTCTGCTCTCAGCCACGATTTTTATCAACAGGGTCCAAAGACCAGAAGATTTGACATAGCAATTGGCCAAAGAAATTGGGGAAACCAATTAGGACTCAATATAGGTAACATGCACTAGAGAATCAAAGAGATTTGAGGCTCAATGGTGGACTGTACTTACCAGAATCAAAGCTGGTATTCAGCTTCCAGAACAGGGAATGACAGAGAACTCAGTTTCCAATTCCTAGCTTCCAAGCTTGATTTCTCCTTCCACACGAACACTCAGCTCTCAAATCTTATATCAATGGAAAGCCCTTGATTCAAGCTTTCCAGAAGTGTGTGTTTTGCTCTCTAAAACTCAAGAACCAACACGAATTGAACAGGGCGATTATGAAACCCTAAAACACAGCCTCCCCCAAAATCAGAGCATCAACAACCCCATTCTTCAGAAATTCCTCTATATATAGACCAATAACGATTACATGCACACTGACGCATGGTTTTCCACTTGATTCAAGCTGTAATCGTGGCGAATTCTGGATTAATTGGGTGATTACTCATCAAAATCCACTAACCCAGTTTCTGAGTTCATCGTGTAACCGGTTACAAAGCCCTTCTAACCGGTTACATACTGGTAAAATTCAAAAATTAATAATTTAATTACTCTTTCTTCAAAAACCTTTTTAATATTGCAACTAGGTCCCAACCCAAGGACTAAATTACAATATTCACATTTTTGTACAAAATAACCATATAAAAATATATCTCATATTTTTATATAATAAAAACACATAATGTACAAAAACTAAAACCTTCAAAATCAATTATAAAATAATTGTTATAATTAATTTCTTGGTTATTTGGGAGACGAAAATTAGGGGTGTTACATGTAACCGGTTAGATACTGTCAGATTTCAAAGAAAATTATTTTCTGAAATTGGCCCAGTGTTCTTACCATTTGCACACAAGTCTATACTCTAATTTCATTTGAAATCAATCTGAAATCATGTCAATGAACACTGTTTGTTTCAGATTGTAATTGAGGAGTCAATGCCTTAATGTTAAAAGATAATTTCAAGTGGAAATTATGCTAAATTGGAATTGGATTGTGATTTAGATTTTTGAATGATGAAATCAGTTGGATTTGAGGTATATAACAATGCTGAGACTCTGTTATGGATTGGGTAGAGAATTCAAGAAAAGGGTTTTCTGAATTTCAATGGTTAGTAGGTTCAGGTCTGTAATTCTAACCGGTTAGTCTGAAGCTGTAACCGGTTAGTACCTGAAACTGAAAAATAAAAGTTAAGTCTTTTAAGTGAAAAGTTTGATACCATTGGTTTAGTTTTCCCAATCCAAGTATAATGGCATGTTTTTAAGTTAATTCAAGGATGAATTTTCATGTCAAAGGTTATACCTCAAATCAATCATTCAAAGGAGAGTTTGAGATATTTCTAAATCACAATAATTAAATTAAAGATAAAAACCAACATTAATAATTGTGTGTGCATTCATTCATAGAGAATGGAGATTAGGTTGGAGGTTGGGTGTTGTTCTGGGAACATGACCCTGTACTCTGGGAGTACCAAACTGATGCAACCTACTTGATGACACATTCTGGGAATGTGGCCAGTGTCTAGGACATGGTTTTTTTTTATGCGTTCTGGGAACGTAATGCACACTCTGGGAGTGGTGCTTGTTTTTCATGTATGGTTTGTCATACGTTCTGGGAACGTATGTTAGTGTTCTGGGAACACTGAGATATCTATGGACAGATATCAAAGATGATGGAGGCCTCAGTTGTGGATGGAAATCATGCATGATGCCACTTGCATTATAAGAGATATAATGTTTAAAACTTGTGTGCTCATATGTACTTGCATTATTGTCTGTCCATGACATACTTGTGTTTGTATTTTAGTCTTTATTGATTATGTATATGTGTATACTTACTCCCTATGCCCTGTTTAGGTGATGGCCAGATACCTAGCCTGCAACGAGATACGCCCTATCCCTAGTGGTATATGGACTTACGAGGAGCACCGAGCCACCTTTGAGGGGGAGGTGGAGATTACTCTCTACCACCCTAACCCTTTGGTTCAGGTGCGACCTCGTAGGTTTAGGATCCCTATAGTCTATACTATGCATGTTCCACCCTTTTACTCATATAAAGGACCACCCCCGACTCGACCAGTGCTTCGATTTCATAGTTTTCGTTTTATATCTGCCACTCGTACTCATCCTTCTTCACATAGAGTTGTTACTGAGGAGACTCCTTCTCCTGGTCCGGCTGACTTTGAGAGGACTGCTTCTGCAGATCCTAGGCCCAGTGATGGGGTCTCTACACAGTCGGGCGAGGTCGAGGAGGATCCCGTCGAGGATGAGGACGAGGAGGAGGTGTCTGTCGAGCCTACTGTTTCTACTAGAGGTGGACCTGCTGGTTCTTAGGAGCTTGCATAGCATAGATGTTTTGGATCCTAGGACTAGGGATAGAGCTGCAGAGGATCAGAGGAGCTGCTGAGGACATGGATGACCTACTCTGGGACTTCTATTTTGACTTTGTTATATATTGTATATATTTTTGAGATTTCTTAGAGTGAGGTTTATTTTTAAGCAGCTAGTTATGTATATGTTTTACCAAAACTTGCTATCTCGACTGTGATACTTGCTACTTTGATACTGGTGGGGGTGTTTATTTTATGATATATATCAGAGCTAGTTGGTGCTAGCTAAAATATTGAACAGTGTCTATTGAGAGCTGAGATGCTCTTTAAATAGACTAGTTTTCCTACTGTTTGAACAGTGTCGGTTGCAAGACCTGCACTGTGTACAATTATTTGGGAAAGTAAACCGGAACTATTACAACAGTATTTTACAATAATTAAATCGGAACTATTACAACAACATTTTACAATAATTTAATGAAAATTCTAGTCATCATCCAAGTTGACAGCAAAGCAATCATAACTAGCACCGACAGTATATATATATGGTAACAAAAACGATGTGGAGATCATATTATTTATCTTACCTCTGGAAACTCGTTTTTATGAAACCAAATGATGGTGATGATACTATAGGGCGAGGAACAATTACAAAATTCACTCACTACTTCAACATGTTTCGCTCTCTCTCAACCCACCTCTCTTTCAAGTCCTCCCAACCATCTTCTTCGTCTCTCGCCGAGAATGAAGAAGACCAAACCTCTTCTAGAAACATTTTCAAAGAAGAAATCAAATTTCAAGATATAAATCAAGATTTTGACAATTGGGAAATTCCCAAAATTCCCACAAAAGACCTCTACAAACCCCAGGGACGATTCTTTCAGAGTTCTGATTACATCATAAGAACTGTTGAAAAGAATATCCCCATCAATCCAATCACCTCTAAAGATGAAGAGTTCCACCTTCTCTCCAATGAAACCTTGAGAAGTCACAAACAAAAATACCGTTACTTGCACATAGGTTGTGTCCAAGTTGCTATCAAGCCACTCATGAGAGAAGGCCTTAATGCTTCTGTACTCTTATGTTTAAGAGATAAGAGGCATAATCAATTTTCAGATTCTCTTCTGGGAACTGTTGAAACCAGCCTCGGACATGGTCCAATCTATTTTAATTGTTACCCCAATCTCACTGTTAGCCTTCAAGACAGAAATATCCTCAAAGTTTTAATCTTGAACCTTCATACCCATGGTCTAGACATGATATCTGGATCCAACCCTATTGCCCTCATGTACAGAGTACAGTATAAGGTCATGAACTCTTGCAGTTCTATGGTTAGAAGATCAAGTAATCCTGGAGAAACGACCCTATTCCTCACTGATATCTCAAAAGCAAATGTCACTGTCCCAAAAACCATTAGATGGGAAGATATTGTCTTACCCGAAGATTGGCATCTAGATAGAGCTGCACCAGCTCTGCCTAAAGAGACCCCTGAAATCCAGGAGATCCGACAATATGAAGATGGTAGAGTAAAATTAACCTTTAACAGAAGAAATTCCTTTAGTGTCGCCAGATCTAAAAGTTCAAGGGCTGGGGATCTCAGATCCCGTGCTACTGAGACAGCCTCTAGGAAATCTTTCTCAACAATATCCCAATCAACTATCCATCTCCAAGGCCTCGATACCTCCACTTCCATACCTTTACCCATATATCAAAAACGAGAAGAAGATCAAAAAACTATTCAGTCGCCAACATACTCCTCCATGAATGATGAGTATGATGAGATTAATAATATTGAAAAGGTTTTTGTGATCAACAAAGAAATAATCAAAAAAGATTTCTACTCTGATGACAATGTCGCTCAAAGAAACTGGTTTTTTACTCATTTTAGAGAAAAACGTAATCAAATCCAAAATGAGTTTTACAATTTTCTTGGACGAGTTGAACAAAACATATATTTCTTTGATTGGTTCCAAGCTTATGCTATTGTGAATAAGATTGATTATCCTTTCAAAAGGCAATTGTCTTCAAAAGAAAAGGTTACAAATGTTATCAGTAGCTGGCAACTTAAAGATGGCACCACTCTCCAGTCTAAATTACCTCCAAATAGGCAATACCAGCTCAACACTAAGACTGGAACTAGTCTAGCCATAGCTGCCCCATTCAAATCAAAAGATGAATCTGACCCAGTCAATCCTAAAGATATCAAAGATTTGATGGAACAATCCAACTACACCAATAAGTATCTTCAAACTTTAGGAGAAAATCTTAATATTATCAGATCTAGGAAAGAAGAGGTATCCTCTTCTTTAGTCGAGACTAAGCCAACTGAAAAACCCTTCTTCAAACCTTTCAATCCTTCGAAAGATCTTAGGAAAAACCTACAATTCCTTAAAGCAAAAAATAAGGCTATAATCTCCGATGAGTTAGCAGATAGCATCCGAAATTTGACCCATCTCGTTGCTCCCGAGACACCCCAACCTTCCGATTCAAGTTCCATAAAGCCCTCTGATCCTAGAACCCCCCCTTTAAGGATCGCCTGATAAATGTTTTAGGAGAATGCAGTTCTCCTTACTCTTCTGAACCTGAATCAATAAGATCTGAGAAGTTAGGTTTGAACCCGCTCATGAGTCAATATTTATCCTGGGAAAAACCTTCCAAGCTTTATTACCAACGTGCAACTGCCCCGGATTTACTTCTTGAGGAATCCGACATCCCCCTCAAAAGCTTTGATGCAAACCAATTATACATATGGAACATTGATGGTCAGAATGAGTATGGTATTATGCAAGTTATGCAATACATGTGCATGGCTGCTACTGCTTACCTAACCACCAGTGATATAGATGAAAAAGGGATCGTAATGGCTTTAACAGCAGGATTCACTGGCCAATTAAAAGGATGGTGGGATTATGGTCTCACTGAAGACAAAAAGCATGCCATTTACAATGCTGTAAAAGTTGATCCCCACCAATCTCCTATAACCAATAAAGGGGAACTAGTCCCCGATGCTGTCAACCAATTGATATTCACCATAGGAGCCAAATTTATTGGAGATCCTTCTATTTGGAGAGATAGATCAGGAGAATTATTGTCAAACCTAAGATGTAAAACATTGTCAGACTTTAGGTGGTACAAGGATACCTTCCTTACACGAGTCTATACCAGAGAAGATTGTGAACATCGCCTCTGGAAAGAAAAATTCTTAGCTGGTCTTCCAAAGTCTTTAGGAGACAGGGTTAGAGATAAAATTAGACATCAAAATGGAGAAATCCCTTACGACAACCTTAGTTACGGACAATTAATTTCCTATGTCCAGAAAGTAGCTTTGAAAATTTGCCAAGATAGAAAACTCCAGAATGATTTAGCCAAAGAGAAAACTCTAACCAATAGAGAACTAGGAACCTTTTGTGAACAATTCGGTCTCCCTTGTTCTAGGAAAAAATCCAATTCCAACACCCACAAAGAGAAAGAAGATAAACATCCCTCTAAGTACAAACACCATAGGAGACCTAAAGCCAAACATAAAAATGAGCCTCATCATAAAAGGACAAATTATCCGCCCAGGCATAAGAAACCCGATCAACCCAAGAACCAAGGGAAATACTCCGGTTGTTACAATTGTGGCAAGCCTGGACATATTGCCAGATATTGTAGGCTCAAAACCAAGATTAATTCCCTAAACTTAGAACAGTCTGTTATAGAACAACTTAATAACCTCATGGCTGAAAGCTCCGATGATGGTTATAACACCGAATCATCTGAAGATCTTAACCAGATCCAACATGATGATGCTGGAGATGACTCCGACTCCCCAAGCATTAATGTCATAACCAAAGACCATGAAAACCTGTTTTACGAAGCCATCAATTCCATCCCTAACCAAGAAGAAAGGAAACTCTTCATAGAGAAACTTAGGTCTGTCAACACTGATAGCCACAAACAAGAAGTTCATAGCACCAAATTTGATGTTACTGAAGCCTTTAAAAGGCTTGAGAACGAGTGGAAAAAACCCTCTACTATCCAAGACCTCCATACCGAAATAGCCAATCTTAAGAGAGAGGTTAGAGAATTAAAGAACCTCAACATTAGTGAAAGACTTGATCAATTAGAAAACCATCAAAATCTTCAAGATGTTATTATTGAACAGATAGGAGATGCCCAAACCCCTGAGCACACTGATAATATAAAACCCTTTGCTGATGAAGACTTTTTGGCAATCATTGATCGCGTTACTATCGAAAAATTTTATATAAACATTGTTATTAAAATTGCTGACTTCACTCTTGAAACTGTGGCGCTGTTCGACACGGGAGCAGATTCAAACTGCATTCAAGAAGGCTTAATCCCAACTAAATATTTTGAGAAAACCTCTGAGCAGCTTAGTACTGCTAGTGGATCCAAACTTAAAATCAATTTCAAACTTTCAAATGCTATTATCGATCACCAAGGTTTACGTGTTGAAACCCCTTTTCTCCTTGTTAAAAATTTGAAAAATGAGGTCATTTTGGGTACGCCCTTTATTAGGTCACTCTTCCCTCTTCAAATCTCTAAAGAAGGTATCACTACTGAATATTTGGGAAAACCGGTGATTTTCAATTTTATTCAGAAACCTCTTATTAAAAACATCAATCTCGTTAACCTTAAGCAAAAACAAATTAATTTTCTCAAAGAAGAAGTCTCATTTGAAAATGTAAATATCCAGCTCAATAATTCAGATGTTCTGAAAAGAATCCAATCTCTCCTTGATCATATCCACAATACTGTATGCTCTGATCTCCCTAATGCCTTCTGGGAACGAAAGAAGCATATTGTTGATCTCCCCTATGATAAAGACTTTAAAGAAAAGCGTATCCCTACCAAAGCCAGGCCTATCCAAATGAATGATCAAATGCTCCAAATCTGTCAAAAGGAGATTAATGACCTTCTACAGAAAGGACTTATCAGGAAAAGTAAGAGTCCTTGGTCTTGTGCAGCTTTTTATGTCAATAAACAAGCTGAGATTGAACGTGGAACACCCCGTCTAGTCATCAATTACAAGCCCCTTAATGATGTCCTCCAATGGATTAGGTACCCTATCCCTAATAAAAAAGACCTCCTTGGAAGATTACATTCTGCAAAAATCTTCTCCAAATTTGACTTAAAATCTGGATTCTGGCAGATTCAGGTCAAGGAGAGCGACCGTTATAAAACTGCCTTCACCGTCCCTTTTGGCCAATATGAATGGAATGTTATGCCATTTGGTCTTAAAAATGCCCCATCTGAATTCCAGAATATTATGAATGAAATCTTCAATCCTTACTAACACTTCACCATAGTCTATATTGATGATGTTCTTATCTTTTCCCAATCTATAGAGCAGCACTTCAAACATATCAATATTTTCGTTCATATTATAAAGAGAAGTGGCCTTGCTATTTCCAAACCCAAAATCCAACTCTTCCAAACTAAGATCCGTTTTCTGGGTCATGAAATTCATCTAGGAACCATTGTTCCTATTAAAAGAGCCATAGAGTTCGGCAATAAGTTCCCAAACCAGATCCTTGATAAGAATCAGCTGCAAAGATTTCTTGGCTGTCTAAATTATGTAGCTGACTTCATTCCCCAGTTAAGCAATACCATTAAACCACTCCATGAACGTCTAAAGAAGACCCCTCCTCCTTGGACAGATATCCACACCAATATTGTTAAAAGCCTTAAGGCTCAAATACGGGAACTTCCTTGTCTTTATCTTCCTAACCCCCAAGCCTTTAAAATTGTTGAGACCGATGCCTCAGACATAGGTTATGGTGGCATTCTCAAACAGCAGGTTTCAGGAAAAGAACAGATTATTGCATTCGCATCTAAGCATTGGAATCCTGCACAACAGAATTACTCAACTGTCAGAAAAGAAGTTTTATCAATTGTTTTATGCATTTCAAAATTTCAATCTGATTTACTCAACCAGAAATTCTTGGTTCGTGTAGATTGCAAATCTGCTAAAGAAATTTTACAAAAGGATGTAAAAAATTTGGCTTCTAAACAAATTTTTGCCAGATGGCAAGCTATTTTAAGTGTTTTTGATTTTGACATTGAGTATCTCAAAGGCACTAATAATTCTCTCCCTGATTACCTTACACATGAATACTTACAGGGAAACTAAAACAGGGATTTCAAAAATGTCGTCCTCCTCTCGAGGACGGGGTCGCCCCAGAGGTAAAAGGATCCAAGATCTTGTAGAAGTTCCACTCAGCCAACAACCAGGGTCATCTACCCTCCTTGGGTCTTCCACCCAACAAGGGTCATCTACCCTTCAAACCACTGAGTCATCAACTCAGTCTCCAAACAAACAACAAACCCAAACAGGAAAACAAACCAAATCAGATTATGGATTCCCACTCCATACTTTAGAAGTCTTACTAGACCTAGGTCTAACTCATCTTCCAAAAAAGTCATGGGCTGAACAAGCCTCAGATGAAGATGATATGGACTTCACCAATTCCCCCCTATCCCTCATTGTTGATAGGATAAAAAATCAAGTTTATGAACCCACCAAAGTTCTTAAACCACAAACTAGTCTCCCAAAACAAGAGATACAAATTAGTGCCCCAAAACAAGAAATCCAAACAACCCATCAACCCCAAACATGCAAAGAACCAACAAAATACCACAGAAAGGGTAATTATGTCCCTGTCATTCAGATGGAACCAGAATTTTGGGATGAAAATCCCAATAGAGTTCCCTCCCGAATCTTTCCCAAAGATTTTCAATTTCAGCCTTTATCCCTAAACAAAACTCAGAGGTTCTACGAATTTATTCTCGTAGACACTGACTCCATCTCCATAAAACACCATAAATCCACAACTGATAAGACACTGATAACCCATTCCACATTCCAGATCCTTAAAGTATTAACCCCTTCTCAATTTGGGACCAATCTTAATAAAATACAAAAATTTTCTCAACCTTTTGATCCCGCAGGTTTTAATTATTGGGATTATGTTCAAGCCTGGACCAATGTGTTCTGGTTCCAAAATCAAACTTTCAGCCACTCTTGGTTAATTTATTTTAAAAGAAATATTAATTATGTGTTTCCCCATTGGTTTATCCAGTGGTGGATTTTCTTTGGACCACCAAACGACATCCTTCCCCAACCTGTAAAAGAAGGATATCAACATTTCAAGTCTAGAATCAATTTAGAAGACAATCATATCCCAATCAGTCTCCACTTTTGCTCTAAGCTATCACTAGCATGGATCTTCCAGTGGAAATATATTTATCTCACTAGCATGGGACTTCCCTCGTTACAACGAGAAGCCTATCACAAATGGTGGGCCAACTTCGACTTTGCTCATGCCACCAAAGAAGGAGTTAATCTTTGGTTCAGCAGGAATCCAACCTTCCTCAAAGTAGATGATCCAGAGACTTGTAAATTTCTTAATCAAAGGGCGAAAATCACAGCAGCTCTTGCTGCCTCAACCTCAAAAAATTCTCTAGAAGAAAATCTTCAAAACATCCTCAAATTGTTACAAGCAGACCAATCAGAAACCTCGAAAACAGAACTCTGAAAGAATCGTCCCTGGGGTTTGTAGAGGTCTTTTGTGGGAATTTTGGGAATTCCCCAATTGTCAAAATCTTGATTTATATCCATGCTAGTGATAGCTTAGAGCAAAAGTGGAGACTGATTGGGATATGATTGTCTTCTAAATTGATTCTAGACTTGAAATGTTGATATCCTTCTTTTACAGGTTGGGGAAGGATGTCGTTTGGTGGTCCAAAGAAAATCCACCACTGGATAAACCAATGGGGAAACACATAATTAATATTTCTTTTAAAATAAATTAACCAAGAGTGGCTGAAAGTTTGATTCTGGAACCAGAACACATTGGTCCAGGCTTTATAGCCTTATTTTTTGCTTTAAGGAATTGTAGGTTTTTCCTAAGATCTTTCGAAGGATTGAAAGGTTTGAAGAAGGGTTTTTCAGTTGGCTTAGTCTCGACTAAAGAAGAGGATACCTCTTCTTATATTAAGATTTTCTCCTAAAGTTTGAAGATACTTATTGGTGTAGTTGGATTGTTCCATCAAATCTTTGATATCTTTAGGATTGACTGAGTCAGATTCATCTTTTGATTTGAATGGGGCAGCTATGGCTAGACTAGTTCCAGTCTTAGTGTTGAGCTGGTATTGCCTATTTGGAGGTAATTCAGACTGGAGAGTGGTGTCATCTTTAAGTTGCCAGCTACTGATAACATTTGTAACCTTTTCTTTTGAAGACAATTGCCTTTTGAAAGGATAATCAATCTTATTCACAATAGCATAAGCTTGGAACCAATCAAAGAAATATATGTTTTGTTCAACTCGTCCAAGAAAATTGTAAAACTCATTTTGGATTTGATTGCGTTTTTCTCTAAAATGAGTAAAAAACCAGTTTCTTTGAGCGACATTGTCATCAGAGTAGAAATCTTTTTTGATTATTTCTTTGTTGATCACAAAAACCTTTTCAATATTATTAATCTCATCATACTCATCATTCATGGAGGAGTATGTTGGCGACTGAATAGTTTTTTGATCTTCTTCTCGTTTTTGATATATATATATATATGATGTTTATACCTCAGCAGTGCCCCACAAGTATTATTTTTACTTCCGCATACTCTGATTTTGGTCAAAAAGGATTCGGCAAATAAGTTTATATTCTACGAGTCCGATTAAACTCAAGAGACAACTAATATGTTTTTAATCAACGCTACGGATATGTCTTATTGTATTAAAAAGGTGTTGTCTCAAGAGGTTTTTGTAATTAAAGTACTATTAAGCCGAATTCAAATTATTCGTCAAGGTTAAATGTGTTTATAATTGAGCAAGTATAAGTTAAAAAAGGAAAAATTTTCTAGACCCAATTATTGATAGCAAGTATTCTATATTTGGAAATATTTATTATTTTCAAGATATAAAACAAGGGTGTCACATCAATCATCAATTATATATATATAAATATATATATATATATATATATATATATATATATATTTGTCAATTATCAATTATCAATCATCAATCATCAATTATCAATCTAAAAAATCAATTATATATATTATAACAAAAGAATACCTGCAATCTATGTCAAAGGTTATCGCTATAGCAAATTTTTCTTTTCAATTTTTTTTTCTAATTGTATGGATAATTACAAAGGAGATTGAGCATATCATTCGGTTATGATACGACAGATTATGTTCAACAATATAGAGATAGAGATTCTATCATAAATGATACTGCAACATAAAAAAAAATAATACCACACAAAAAATAACTAACAGTTTCAAATATAGACTAACAAGATAAGAAACAACAAAATCTCTACTTATGTGGAAATTCAAAATCGGATAAAATTGGATAACAAGATAAGAAACAACTAATTCAAATTCAAATTTTAAATTTGTTTAAAAAAATTTCAGCAATTTCAAGTTAATTATAAATAATAGTTTCCAACTTAAAGTTGAATCAAATGATCATTCGATGATTTTTTATCTTTTTATTGTCAACATTTTCATTCTCTCGATTTCACGTTCCAATATCAAAGATAAAATGTTCACTAGCTATAAAAGAAATTCATATGATTCAAATATAGTATTTATTTGCATGAAGCATGAATAACTGGTCTTTTTTTTTAAATAAAAAAATTTAGCATATAATTTCCCAAATTTTTGTTTAAAAAAATCCAAATTAAAAAAAAGTTAAAGTCAACGATTTTTGGAAAAATACGAGTAATGGGTAAGTTTACTTGATCTGTTAGATTCTACCAACAATATTTTGAATTTAAAAATTAAAAGACACAACTACTCATTTTATTCCCGTTTTGGATAAATAAGATATTTTGAATTTTTTTATAAAAAAAACATTAATTTTATTCGGTTTTGGATAGATAAGATATTTTGAATTTTTTTAAAAAAAAAATCTTCAATTTCAACAAATTGTTGAAAGTGCTTTTCTTTTTTTTTTCACCAAATTGATGGATAATTATTAAATGTTCAAAACAAAAAAGTTTAAAACAAATGTTTTCTTGATAATAAAATAAATGTTTAAAACTACCAAATAATTGAAGGAGATATGTAAACAAATAAATCAAATAAAATATAAATTGAATAAATATTTTGTTAAGAAAATAAATGTTTAAAACTACCACATAATTGAAGGAGATATGTAAACAAATGAATCAAACAAAATAGAAATTGAAGTTCAACAATAGAATTTCAAGTTTGAAAATGGTAAAAAAAATCAATTATATATTATAAAAAAGGAAACCTTCAAGATAATACTTGATTAGCTGACACTTCTTCATAATTTCCTATATATATATTTTTTTTAAAATTTATAATTGCAAAAAATAATAAGTTGTTGGAAAATGAATCATAAATGATTAGACAACAACGAATTATGAGAATAGGAATATTGATTAGTTCAATTTTTTTAACCGAAACAAAAACAATTTTTTATGATAAAGAAGAAATTCATTAAATATCCTTGCTTCATATTAATATTTATTTCAAATTTTAAATTTGAGGAAAATATGAAATTAGTTTGTTATTTTCAAAATTGGTTTGTTAATTCAATGTTTCCTGTAACTAAGGGATTTGTTTTGACAACAGAAGTCATCTACTCTTAGTGAAATAATTTGTGCAATCTGAGTTCTATGAGAACTATCTTTAATTGAAAGTTTGGTAATCAAAATAATTAATCTTAGAATGAAGTTTTTTTCCTAACATTATATTGTTGTTAACGATATTATTATTATTATGAAATTACAAAAGGTAATATTCTTTATGTTGTATAAATTCTTTACTCTAAAGAATTAGTATTAAAATGAAGACAAATGTAAATCCGATTGATTCAATTTAATTATTAATAATCTCATATATAAAATTATGCAATTCAGTTAAAAAATTTTATTAAATTTTTAGTTTGAAATAATTATCATATATAACAACATTATGCTATCTAATATATCTGTTCATTCCCGTGCATCGCACGGGTAATCTAAACTAGTTTATAATGCGTAAAAATCACGGTGTTACAGCTACGAGCACTTGTATCAAATTCATTGGAAAGGAATTAGTATGGAATATGTGGCCAACCCAAAATACCGTTTTAATAATCGATTAAGATGACACTAAAAAGGGATAATCAAGAATAATTGTCCAATGAATATGAAGTGAAATGAACTTCATGAACTAATTCCACTCTAGTGACTTTGGTATTAAGGCCATGTGGTTATCGAGATTGACCCTCTCAAGTGAACTTGAACCCAAGCAATTATGTATTCTGAAAATGTATTGATGAAAATGATAAAGAATTGAGATAACAATGGTGGTTCAAATTCAATTAAGGGGTAATAGAAACATGCATCATACATGGTGAAATAAGGTTGGACGTTAGGGTATGGGAATTGACTAACGTGAAGGTTCTCTAAATCGAGGAACAAGAGTGTTGTAGTGACTAGGTTGTACCACTAAAACAACCGCGGGAATTGTTGATGGGTAGGACCTTGATCCGCCAGAAAGGTCGGATTAGCTACTCGTGTTGGGGATCGGTCTTATAGTAACCACGACAATTCATAGCCACTTCAGGGTCAGTTGAGGGTGGTCTCGGCTAAAGCCAACTTGGGGAAGCAACCCAAGTTGTACGAAGGACCCAAGGGTGAAGTAATGTGCAAGCATTGGTTGCGAGACACTTATGTGAGAGGTGCATGCATGAATTGGTTGAGTTTCATGTGTATCATGCATCACTTGCATTTGTTTGTGACTATTAGTACTTGGCTTGACTTGCGATTGCTCATACGACATTTATTGAATCTATGTGTGTGTAATTAAGTATCAAATGCTTTACTTGAGTCATGAAAATTTCTCATTCCCTTTGTTGTCTATTTTTAGGTACCGGAAGTGTTTACACTTCCCTATGCCGAGGAGAAACATGCTCCTATCGACTATGGAGTATGAGTATAATCCATTTTAGACTAAGTCCCTTATCATATTGCAACCATAAGCTCTGGGCTATTCTGGATTAGGATATATAGGAATGAATGCATATTTTTTGAAATGTATGTACTTGTATATATAATTAGCCTAGAGTCTTATGTTTTGTAAAATCTAATATGTGAAATGTTAGGGACTGCTTTGAATAAACATGATTGAAATACTACCATGATTACACAAGTTTTGAACAACCGTTTCATATTGTTTTTGGGGTTAATACTCAAAATTAGTGCACTAATGACTGAACCGGTGCACATATTAAGCATTAATTAATAGTTTTTAAAATCTCGCATTTGTGCAATACAAGGCTTATTTTACTTAACATTTTTAATCCAAAATTAGAGGATATTTTGCCGTTTTCTCATTATTTTACTTAATCATGCATTACTATATATAGTTAGGGTGTTACATAATCATGGAGGAAATGTTTATCAGTTTATGCATAGGCATTTGATATGGATCAAACAATTCTTTCATTTTATAGAGCTTCTGGATACCCTCACGAAAAAAGTTTCAAAGACCATGGATTCCTTTTTGAAAGGAGACTAATACCTTGATCTACAAGTTCCCCATTGTAAAAATAACCTTAAGTGTGATCATGCCTGAAATGTTTATTCATAGCCTTTTGAAATGGATCAAACAAAATACTCCCTTTTATAGTTTTTGGAAACCCTCAGGAAAAAAAGTTTCAACGATCATGGATTCCTTTTTGAAAGGACACTAATACCTTGATCTACAAATTCTCAAGCATGTCATAAAAGAGGGAAAAAAAAGTCAAAGCAGATTCTATGATCAAAGATATATACTCCAGACATATTATGGTGATTGATCGAAGACATGGTCTGAAGGCTCCTAGAGCTATTGGATGGATGATTGATCCATGCTTTGGCCTAAGTCTATTTTTCACATCATCAACTTCGTGATGCCACCCCACATCACTCGTAACACCCAAACTATATAGTTTAATTACAAGTAATTAACAAGTAATTAAGTTGATTTGAAATTAGGACTTGAAAAATTTCGTTTTAAATCTTAATAAAAATCCGACAAAGTCTCCTCTGTTTATCGGACTTTCCCAAAAATATCATTTTATAAACCTGTCAACCAGTACAGTCCAGAAAATATTTATAAAGAAACAAATTTGAATTCCGTGCCCTGGTAACCAAATAAAACATACTCAAGGCTTTCACGAATGAAATATAATAAAACTAAAAGAAACTCAATTGTAATAAAATAAATCAACACTATCTCTTCTAATTATGTTACACTCCACCCCGTAGAGTGTACTCCTGCTCGGCCAATAATAGTGCAAGTTCAAACTCTGTACCTGGAAAAATGGTAAGAAGGTGAGCATTATGATATGACATAATAACTGACTAAGCCAAACACATATAGTTCAATTAGTTCACATAATCATTCATATCCAAGCAATAGCTCATATAATGTCAACCACTCCCAAAATTTTCATTTTACTTTAGTTTTTCCCTCAATAACCATTTTCTAATTCGATAATAAATCATGCTCTATTCTTTTTTTCTCTATTCTCCTTTATCCTATTTATATGTTTTCCTCATTCCTCTTGATTTTCCTTTGTATGATTAGTATACTTCTCCTACAAACCGATTCGCGCCACATCGCAGTCGGTTGCAAGAGTTAAATAAGCATTAACCTTTTTATCGCGTCTGGTCGAAGTGCGGCTTAACACAATCAACCTCGCATTAATAAATATTAGCCTGTTATCGCGCCTGGTCGATGTGCGGCTTAACACATTCGACCTCGCATTAATATATATTAGCCTGTTATCACGCCTGGTCGATGTGCGGCTTAACACATTCGACCTCGCATTAATATATATTAGCCTGTTATCACGCCTGGTCGATGTGCGGCTTAACACATTCGACCTCGCATTAATAAATCTTAGCCTTTTATCGCGTCTGGTCGATGTGCGGCTTAACACAGTCGACCTCGCATTAAGTTTCAATTATCGCGCCTGGTCTGTTCGCGGCTTATCGCAGTCGACCTCACATTAAGTTTAATTTATCGCGTCTGGTCGATTCGCGGCTTATCGCAGTCGACCTCGCATTAATATGTTTTAGTCTTTTATCGCGCCTGGTCGATTCGCGGCTTAAAGCAGTCGACCTCGCATTAAGTTTTAATCTTGTATCGCGCCTGGTCGATTCGCGGCTTAACGCAGTCGACCTCGCATTATCACTTTTCTTTCATTCATTAATTCATAATTCCCCTCTCAATCCATCAATACCCATTGCAAATGTACTATCATCCTTTCCTGGTCCACTTCACCCTAACACCAATTATTTCAGTCACCTTCCTAAGGTTCAAGTATTTCATTACTCACTATCTTCCCTTTCTCCCAAACTCTTAGTCAATTCATTTTCCAAGCATGGTCAACAACAACTATCATATGCACATAATCACAACTTCAACGTTAATCACATTCATTTATTTCCATTATCAATTGTTTATTCAATCACTTTACCATCACAGCACCATTAAATCACCTATCATCATCACAAACAGTTTCACAAATATACACATAATCTCAAACATAAACAGATTCACAAATATGCACATATTCACAACATCATCATTAATTAGATTCCTTCATTTCTATTCTCTAATAACTACTCATATTCACTACCCTATGGTTTTATGCCCTAAACTAACACTCAACTCTTAGCAAGTATTATATACATACAAGAAACTTATCCCTAAGATAAGGTAATAATCACTCCTTACCTTGCGTTTCCTTAGACATAATTCTTTTCGTATAATGTTGCCCAAACGTAGCGCGGTTCATTGCTTTTGCTTGCGTTGATCCTAAAATCCTTCGCTATGTTGCACAGGTTCGGGTACGTACCGAGTACGCGGTACGTACTGGGTACGGGGGTACGGCATTTTTTAAAAAACTAGAGTACGGGTACGTTAAAAAAAATAATAATAAAAAAAAAAATCATATGACAAAATATAGTAAAATTGAACAAAAATTAAAGCAAAATTAATGCATAGCATATGATAAAATAAAACTTAGCATGTCCAGAATGTCAATAAAACATAAAACATTACAATTACTTCAATCTCAAAGCAGAACAGCAGCAGCCGAATAGAAGCAGCATCAAAGCAGCAAGTTGAGGTCAACAACAGCAACAAAGAACAAGCCTCCAACTTAATTTAACAAAGAACAAAGAACAGCAACAAGAACAAAAAACAAGTACAATTTAATTTAATTAACAACAGCAGCAGAAGCAGCAACAAGAACAAAAAAAAATGCATGTGTTCAAAGCAATCAGAGCAATAACAAAAAAACCCTAAAAAACACATTAAGTCATTAACACAAGGAGAGAAGAGAGCTAACGGTGGATGGTGGCTGGGACTAGTGATTAAAGGTGGCTGGTGGCTGGCGGCAGGGACGTCAGCTTCGGCGGCGGCGCCTTCGTGTGGCGGTGGATTGCTCGCTGCTTCGGCGTGAAGGGTCGTTAGCTTCGGCGGCGGCGCCTTCGTGTGGCGGTGGCTCCTTGGTGTGGCGGCGACGGCGTCGGCGTGGTGGTCGGTGTGTGAAGAAAGGAGAACGGAGGAGAAGAAGAAGAAAAGTAGAAAAGAAGAAGAAAGGGAACTGATGATCGAAGAAGGAGAAAAATTTTTAGGGTTAACTAATTGGGCCGTACCCCAAGCGTACCCCAAGGCCCAAAAGCGTACCCCAAGCGTACCCAGTATTTTTTTATTTTTTTTTTAATTTTTAATCGATGAGTACGTACCCGTTGCGTACCCGGGCGTACCTATCGCGTACCCGCACCCGGTACGGGTACTCCTCCCATTTTCACGTACCTGTGCAACGTAGATCCTTCGTCATCTAACCGGGTCATACAAATTAAATAATAATCAATATCATGCGTTTTAAGAAAAAGGGACTTTAACTTGAAAGTGGAAACAAATAAATTTCGAAAGCATTTAATTAAAATCCATAAGTCAAAGTCAAATAGAAATTTAAGCTTAGAACCATTGCTCCCTCAATAAAATAGTGCTTCTTTATGTTAAAAATACACTAACTTTCAAAAGTAACATGTTCGTCAAAAATACATTAAAGTTAATTAGTTTAAATTTCAAATCACCAAATCAAATACTAATGATACTTAACGCTATAAATTCAAAACTGAAAGAGAGCATTCCTTGTTCAAGAATAAGTTAAAATTACGTTTTCTAAGTTCAATAACTACACTCCCTTTCAATTTGAATTTAAAGTCCAAGGTTTCAATCCGAATTAACGTTATGCTGAATCTATTGGGTTCCTAATTAATTGAGGTATTGTTTAGTTCAGGGACAATTCAACCTAGCTAAACAATAGCTCACTTACTTAGGAACTTGACACATTTAATGAAAATACTCTTTGAAACTCATCATTCGGCATAACAATCAACTCAGCATTATACAAGTCAGAGTAACTGATTAAAATCCTTAGTTAACACTAATTAAAATAATTATAACTTGTAATACCATTTAATTTCCAAAACAATAATAAAATCCCCAAAACAGCTCTAACCTTCCTTAACAATTTAACACTATAATTATAATTAATAATATCAAAACTAACATTGTAATTATTAGCACACTACATAGAGTAATTAAAAGGGTATTAGGGATTTATCCTTCGATTAGGTTTTTGAGGTAGCAAAGGGATCAAGACCGGTTCGGTTTATAGGCTCCACCCGTGCCTGATTCGAGCACAACAAAGGGGGTTGGTCACGGTAACGGTGACGGCAATACTGGCGTCGATGGCGACCTCGGTCTTTAGCATCAACAACACGCACCGAAGAAAGGAAGAGGTGGTGCGGCGTGACTTGTCCAACAGAGGCAGCGAACGGCGGCGGCCACAACAACCAGCAACGGCAGCGGCGGATCGCGTTGGCGACAGGGACCCTCTGAGTCGCGATTCCAGCAGAGGCGGCGGCGCGAGCTGGGACCGGAGACTGAGAGGAAGGAGACGCGGCGTGAGAGGGAGGAGAAATGATGGCGACGGCGACGGCGACGGCGCCGATTCGTGGCAGCGCGAAGAGAACACCGTGGATGGAGAGAGAAAGAGCGACTAGGAGAGTGTTAGAGAGAGGGATCGAGAGGGAGAAGGAACGAGAGAGAGAGCACGGGTTTGTTGAGTGCTGGTGCTTGGTGGCGGCGGCGGGTGTTTGTGGTGGCCGATAGAGAGAAAAACGGCGAGGGAGAGAGAAAGGGGTTGGCGGCTCAAAATGGGGAAGGAGGAATGAGGGTTTTCCTCGTAAGCACAATCACACAAGCACAAACTCCTTCTTTCTATTTTATTTTATTTTTATTTTATTTTATTTTAATTTTTTTTAAAACATATACTTTCCTTTATTTATTTATTATATCAACCCAAAAGAAACATTAATACTAGGATTTTAGCATCATATGGCCTCATATACGAAAATTATAAGGTTAAAAATTAGTTAGACACTAGGAAATAACAAAATTTATTTAAGATTGTATCTTTATAAATACCAAGGTAAAGAATAAAAAGCATATTATTCAAATAGGGTAATAATTAATTTTTTTTCTAAATGAGTTTACTTTAAAATACAATTAAAGTTACTTTCATAATTAACATAATGTATTTTATGAAAATACCCCGCACTTAATTAATTTCAAGAAATAATTATTTAACTCGATAAAATTTATAATTATACTAGGAATTAAAATTAGGAATGTTACATCACTATAAACAGGTGGCAAGGTTGGCCACATCAGCATCAAGCCCTATTACTTACAAATTTGAAATATTTTATTGAAGTGTTTGAGAAATTGTTATATAGACAACTTTAAGACAAAAGGGATAATTAAAGTGCTACCTAAATTGTTGAATTCAATGTGAAGCACAAATCTGTAGATGATTCATGATTCCAACAATCTTGTGTAAATATACTTTTAAATAAAACATTTTATATGGTTGATTTGGATGAATATTCTATGTTCCAAATCATATTTCAAACTTGGCACCCTTCACACAAATTCTAATAAACTGAAAAATAACTTCCAAATTGTTATGACATTTTTTTTAATATTTAATGAAATGTGATTGGTTGGATACAGGGTTTGAGACATGGTTTGGGACAGAGAATCCTGATCCGGTGAATTTAAGCCGGGGTACCTATATCTTTTCTTAGGTTAACCTAACAAGAAATTCTTAGAGGAGTCCAACATTATGTTATGTACCAAAAAACAGTTCCATCATTGAAGATGGAAAATGCATACCACCTTCCCCACATCACAATCACAATCTCAGCAATGTCCCTGTATGAAACATTTTAGAAGAGTAATGAAATTATCAAAATGAAAGAAAAAAAAAAACAACTATCAGCTCAGCTTTTTCTTCTCCACAATCCAATTTTCAACTCTGCGGACATACTCCACATTTATTTTCACATACAATTGGTATAATGTGCGGTACCCTTTCAAGATATATCTATCTATGCAATCTTCATATCTTTCATAGATTGCTGGTACTGTAAGAACAATAAAGAGACCTGCCACATAACATAATCACAACAACAAACTCATTTTCATTAATTTGCGTCTTCATTTACAAAAACATGAGACTAATTGGATCACACGATGGTTTGAGACTTACAGGAGTATGCCAGGGTAACGAAATCAGCCAAGCTACCAACGATGGAAATTAAACTGAGGTATGCAGCTACTTTCAGAAACAGCTTCGAGTCTTTACCCAGGGCAACATCTTGAGAAACACAAAACAAATCATTAACTCGAGTCCGGATAAAAACTGCCACTTCATTCACGATTTCTTCTGACAGATGCAACTGTGGTATAGGTGGAGCAGGCCTATCAGAAGAAAAACCAACTATTTAACTTGTTTTTATAAATTAATGTTGATCATCTGTAAATCAAGAAACTATATGTGATGGACCAAAGAATTCAAGTTACTGATGAAAGGTAGTATTATAAAGTATCTAAACTACAGCGACTTTTACAAGTGAAGGGTATCAGAATTTTGGTTTCAATCTTGATGACCATGAATTTTTGCATTGCTTTTGAAGGTGATTTTCTGATTTATTTGATTAATAAATCATCATCTTTAGTGTAGTAACCACTTTTGACCCAAGAAGAGACTCTTTTGTAAGAGAATGGCATTCTCCATTGTAAATCATGTTTCAAACTTGCAATAGATGGATTGATGGGTGATCTAGAGCAGTTACATTAACCTTTGAACAGCACACTCGTGAAATTGAACCTTTTTTTCATTGTTGAAATTTGAGTGGTGTTATATGTACATCCAGAATTGACATATGGATGTACATTTGCTTGTCTTATATGCAAAAACAAGCAGATGTTTATTCAGATGTCAATTCTGGATGTACATGTAACATTATTGGTTGACATTTATCAGTAAGACAGAGAAGATGTGATGCTGTCTTAACTCTTAAGTGATCTTATATCTATTTACTTAGAGTTCATTTTGGTACTGTGCAGAATGATTCATACTTTGTATGTATCTCATGGCCTTTATAAACAATAGTATTTAAACTAATAAAGTTTCATTCACATTACATTTAACTACTTATCCATGCGTTAACTTCAATCATGAAAGTCTAGATTGGTTCTGTATTCTTTGAACTTTTGGGGAAAGTGTTGATTCCTATCTCCTGATACCTTCACTTGTAAAAGTTGTTGCAGTCTAGATACTTTATAGAATGATACTTGGTTTCAATGGACACAGAACAATTTTTCATTGTTAAAAAAAAAAATAAAAAAAAAATTAGAACAACTAACAATGTAGAGTCAATCATTTGCCTCTACAAACTCCATTCCCTTATCCATGTTACACAAGCTTCAACAATTAAATCATGCCAGCATTAATCTCTGAAAGAAATAGGCTACAGGCCATGTAAAATGCAAAAAAAAAAAAAAATAAATAAATAAATAAATAACTTCAACAAGGACAGGGATAACTATTCTAGATCAGAATAAGTTATCTTAAAATCAAGTATATTCAGAGAAACAATATTTCTGTGAGTATTACCTATTGAGAATTGCTGCTGACTTGGACCAGACAAAAAGAATGACAATGAGGAGGAGAAGAACATTAGAAACAAGAGACAAAAGAGTATAACCAGATCTTTCAAAGATAATCCAAGATGCTAGTGTGACCAACAATATCCCCACAGTTTGATTATTCCTCTTCCACAGTATCAAATCTGCAACTGCATTGAAACATGGCATTGATTCAAAAACATATTCAAGGTCAAGGATCAATTCATTTTTATTTCCTTTCCTCTTGGTTTTCTTCCAAGGAAACAAACAATAGATACAAACACAATCCCATATAGCTAACCTATTTCTACTGTCAAATAGTACTAAAGGAAAATAAACAAATTACCAAAGAATTTGTCAAGTTGGTTAAAACTTAAAATAAAATACTAACAATAAAGTTAAGAAACTAAAACAAAACTTTGAGAAAATGGCATACCAAGACCACCTCCAAGGATGTCGTGGAGAGTTCTATCTCTGTTAAACAATCGATCACATGAAATCATTTTTGGGAAGTCAGGATTTTGAATCCAGCAAGGGATCTCTCACACCAAAAAGTAGATAGCTTTGAGATGATGAATCACAGAAAAAGAAAAGCAGTGAACTATGTTAAACTTGTATACTTTTATTCACCTTACCAATTTTTTTTTTTTTTTTTATTGTGTCAGTGGACCCTGAATTATAAAGATGTATATATATTTCCAGCCTAAAAGTGCTAAGCCATTCTTTGCTTTTTAGCTTCTGTTGCAAAGCCACATAACAGCCCTCCACTCCTACCATACCATATGGCCAACACAAAAGACCACAATAAAAACAAAGTCAAAGTTTAATCTTATACTCTCACTCCGATTCACATGTAATGTATTTTAGCATTTGTACTAAGTTTCACACTTTCATGAGTCTTATTATTTTATAAACTCAATACATAATTAATGTTATTTTTCCAAACACACTCATATTTATTACACTATCTTTTTCACTTCCAATAACATTCTCCCTCTTCAATAATAATTATACAGGATCATACCAATTTTTTTTTATTGTGTCAGTGAACCCTTAACAATCTATATATATATATATATATATATTAAATGAGACTACACATTCACATTAAATGTGATGATAAAAGTAAAAGCAAAATAAAAGTTAGAAGTCGTAATGAAATTAATAAACTAAAATTAAAAAAATTATCACTTCATCAATTCATCTATTTATATATATTAATGTAGTGTCCTTGAACACTATGTTCTTAACCCTCTGAGTGTCCAAGATTATGAAATCAGGAGCCCTAAAGAGGATGAAGTGTTAATATGTGACTTTGTAGTGTTTCTGCAGTTCCAGTTGGGAAAAGCAGGGTCTCCCCAGTCAACAAGTGTGTGTAGAGTGTCAACTTAGGGATGAGAGTACATACTTGAAACCCTAGTTGTTATGAGCTATTTATTAGGATTGGAGGAGGCTGATATGGGCCGTATGGGCCCTGTATCAGGGTTGAGCTGAGCCAGGATTCTGTGAGATAATATCGGAGGTTTATGCTCTTAGAATCTGGATAGGATCAGCTCATGATCTCATGTCTAGGCTGTTAGCGAGAATCTAGGAGGGATTCGCGGAGGGAATAAGAAGCTTGAACGAGTCTGAGTCTTTCCACCAGCCGACGGTACGTCTCGATCCTAGAGTCCCGAGCCTGATGAGTGGAAAACCGTTTGTAAGGCTCGGCCCCATCAAGTCCGAGCCTGGTCCTTTTGTGTGCTCGGAGTCAACGAGTCCGAGCGAGGGACGTTTGTGCAGAGCAAACCGAGGGGAGGGCCCTTGAAGAGTCCCTTAAATAAGACTTGAGTCCTTATACGGTCGGCAGACCCTACAAGCCCCCCAGCTCGTAAGACTTTATAAAGTCTGTGACGAGGTAGCATGTGTTTAGGGTTGGACCTTCTAGATGTCTTAGTTCGAATGTGTGACAGCTGTCCGAGGTGACGTTTTGGTTTCTCTAGGTACGGCGCGTTCTCTTGTAAGTTTTGCCAAATCATTGCAATTTTTGAAATTTGAAAAAGTGTCTGTTGAAACCGCCACGTCTCATTCAGCGAGTGGTTGCATGGGTTGATGGGCTTTCGGCCCAAATGCGTATCATGGGGGGAAACTGAAAAGTTTCCTTCATTAGTTCGAATCCTCCTACTACCCACACTCATTTTCCTTCTCACTTCAGAATCTTCTCAAATCATAATCCCCTCATTCTCTCTCCAATCTCCTTTCCACCGTCTCCGCCTTCAAATCCACAACATTCTCCCATCATCCTTTCCAGCAACTAAAGCAGGTAACTTCCTTTACTCTTCTTATTTCCGTTTCTGCGATTTCCTCCTTTTGTGCGATTTCTGCTTCCTGTAAAGGGGTTCTGGTTCTGGGTTTTGCAGGGAGTCTGGACTTTAGGGGATTTCTAGGTCTGAGTGTTGTTTAGGATTTCTGGGTAACTTGGGATTTCTGGGTAAGTAGTTAGCTAATCATGAGAGGATGGAGAGGTTTGCGGAGAATTTATCGTGAACTTTGCAGGAGATTAGGAGAAGAACCCTCTAGTGATAGTGATTCGAGTTCTTCACACCACAAAAAAAAGGGCAAATTGCGACGGTTTATGGAGGTCTTTTGCGACGGTTTTAACCGTCGCAAAATATATTTGCGGCGGTTCTCTGACTCACGCAGAGCTGACCGTCGGGAATCATATTTTGCAGCGGTTATGACAACGGCTATAGAATTTTGACGCAAAATTTGCGGCGGTTCAAAACTCCCGCAAATTGCAAATATGAAATTCCATTAAAAACAATTGCGACGGTTATTACAGTTATAACCGTCGCAAGATGCCTATATATTTTTATAAAACAATTGCAACAGTTTATAACCGCCGCAAGATGCCTGTTTATATTATGAAAAAAATTGCGACAGTTTTAACTGCTGCAAAATGCCTATTTCTATTTTATAAAAGCAATTGCGACTGTTCTTAACCGCCGCTAGTATATATACATTTGCGACAGTAAAACCATAAATTAAAGAAGATTTGAGTCAACAAAAAAATGGACTAGAATAAGGTGAAGCATTTAACTGTTTGTGACAAAGAAACAAGTAAAAAGGGAAGTTCACAAGATTAAGATATAAAAGTAGAACATACAATAAATGATTTTCGAATTATTTTCAACGCATATTCTTTTAATGAATCTTTTCTATTTCAATTTCACAACTACTGCATAATGATTTGCCATTTATATACAAAATGAAAATTCATTACCTCCACTATAGCAATGAAAGTTCAAATGTATGTGCCTATGCATGAAAATTTTGATAAAAAGTATAAAATAATGAACAACTGGCTTTGAATCATGCTTGACTAATGATTTATATAGCTGAATTTCTACAGGCTCACATGATGTTTGTGAGCATCTGCATTATGAATATATAAATAAAAAATACCAGGCTAGTTCCTCAATGACTGTAGCCTTGATTCCATCCTTTTAAAAAAAGATTACAGACAAATCTTGTTGCTCCAAAACGACAGGTACTTGAAGGCGATGAACACTAAATGCTCTCGCACAAAATTGTAAGCAGAAAAACTTAGTACTACTGAGCTCTTGGGCAACCGAACCTACATAGCAAGAAAAGCAAAAAATAGAAGTTATCCACCTTCACCTAGCAAATGCACTAACAAATTATAAAAAATAGAAAATAGAAATGAGAAAGCAACAATAACAGACACAAATACAAGTAGTAATGAATCGTACTTGGACAGGGCCAGCAGATAGGAGAGAAACAAAAAATTAAATACTTATCAATAAGAGCAATAAGCTCAAAGCAATGTAGTTATTAGAAATGGCTATAAAAGAAATAATTTCCAGTTAAAAATTTGATCTTTAGCAAGTTTAAAATGCATGAAATTTTACACTAATCTGAATCTTTTTATGATCTTCACTTTATGTGTTTAACTAAAGATATAGGTCTTGGACATGTAAAATGATTTACCTGGAGGTATGTACAGGTCCTACCATTGACCGTGTCTTTTCATGATTTTTACTTTTGCGAGTTGTGCTATGTTCCTGCATTAGATTTAGAAAATAAAGTAGTATTTTACTTGACCAGAAAATGACAATATATTTATGTGTAGTGTACATATGCAGGCCTATCTAAACTAGCATTAAGAAAAACAAAGATAAAAAGGGAACGACACAAAACATTCAAATTGGTAGAACTGTATTTTACCATTGACCTGCATTACTCAAAAACAAATAAATTTCCAAAATGCTGAAAAACAATCTCAATTTGACCCTAGGACACCAGGAGATGCAAGCATTTTATTTTATTAGCAGAATTGGGGTATATTAATAAACAAAAAAGTAATAAAAATTGTGGTATATTATAGAACTTTTCGCTGCTTCCAGCATCATGGCATATCCATGAGAGGTTGATACGAGGACTAAATTAGGGAACCTACAAAAGATATTACGTGCTTTTAAAATTGAATAAGATACTGCACCAATAAATTATCAAATTCATACTTGGACATGGAAATTGAAAACTAAGCATACAGTAGAGTAGTAGACTATATGCCAAAATCAAAAAATCAAATCAAAATAGCTTAATATTTCAGTTAGATAAGAGCATCGGTTGTATGGTGGCGAGTCAACTAATTCTCAGTAAGTAGATTCACATATTTAACTTTTTTTTTTTTGCTAATTTACATTCTAGGAAGAGCAAAAGAGCAATCAGGTTGGCTCATATACAGCTCACATAGTATAATCAGGTTAACAACACATCATATGTATTATAATACATGTTTATTCTTAGCAAAAACCATCAAAAACTTGGGGTTGATGCTTTCCTTTTGTCCACAGACCCTGCAAAATTTAAAGGAAGTGACTGGTGCTGGTTAAAGGACCGGTTTTGTCAAACTGACTGGTGCTTAGTTTATTACAGTTACATAGGAACTGGTAAGGATTATACTAAAGGTAGACCCTATAACATCTATGTATGCTTTATAGTTAGAGACAGGAGAGCAAGAAAAACTAGGTGAAATCATTAAAAGTACTTCAATCTAAACGATGTTTCTGAAGACTGTGAGTACTAGTATTATTCTGTTTTGTTTCCTGTCTTATGTTTTACCAATTATTCTGATAGCATTTATATCCATTTTAAGGAATAAGAGAGAGAAGCCAATAATTATAGACCCAGGGCTTTACAGCCTCAAGGAAATAGATTTGGTGGGTCAATAAGCAGAGAGCTCTCATAACATCTTTCAAACTCTACACAGGTTTGATTTTATTAATTTTTTTTCTTCCTACAAACCTATAAATTATTCAGAACTTGGATGATTTGTGGGTAGGTGTGCATCCAAATCCAATTCCTCCACTCCACGTAATTGTATTTTACCTTTCTCTCTTAACATCTTAATGATTCAATAAAACTTTGCTTACATCAGATTGGATTGCAAACCTAAAGAAATCAAAGCACTTATAAAGGAAATGGATGAGAACCTGATGGGAATTAGTATTCTCCTTCTTGTCGCCACCGTCTTCACTCACCGTCTTCAATAGAGTTAACGTTCAGTCCTTGAGAAGCCTGCTTGTTCTTCTTCTGCTTTCAATGCCGCCGCCGACGATCGCTCTCCCTGATTTTTAAGCAAAGGAGTGGCAAGTAAGATGTAGCTTCCTCAAAAGAGAATGAGTAAATCCAAATGACTGAACTTATGAACAAATGACTGGTTTGGGCATTTTGTCAAGTACTTTAGATGCATTCAAATTAAGTCTAAATTAGAGGAAAATAACAACATATATTAGTCACCATTTTAGAACTGAAACCCTAAAGCACAAACTCTAGGACCTAAAACCAGAAATTGAATCACCTAAAATCAGCAATTGAATCAAATTTTGAAACCCTAAAACTCAAAAATGCAATCAATTAAACTCATACTTCAATCAATTAAAAGCATAATAAAATAGTCATCTTCATCGTGAATAAAATCTAAATAAATGCTTGAATACCGAAGGTGAAGTAATAGACGAAGCTGGAACCGGATCGGAGCTTAAGTACAAAGATGATGGAAGCTGCAACCAGCAGAGCTTGAAGGAGACGAAGGTGAAGATCGAATAGAACAAGAGAACGAAGGGGAAGATTGGTTAGAACGAGAGAACGAAGGTGAAGCGGTCCTTATCGGAGAGAATGAACACTGAGTTTTGAAAGATTGGCTCGCTCGAACGCTAATTGGTGTACGTGCGAATGGTACGTGTGATGTTGCAACTTGCGGCGGTTTAAAGAACCGACACAAAATCAGGCTCTCAATCAACCACCGACAACGGGTTGGAAAACCGCCGCAAATTCTCCGCCCCAAACAACACCTTTTCTTGTAGTGTCAAGTTTTTCTGGTTTTTCTGGGAATTCTGGGAATGAGGGAAATTTTGATATCGATGATTCTATACACCCTTCTACTACTCCCCCAACTAATCAGGGATCCACCGAGGTAAAACCGTTAGCTGTAGAATACCCATTGAATCCCGCAGATGAGAATAAGTGGTTGTTAGCTTACAGATTTGCCGAGCGTCGAGCCCAAGTTAGGCTTAGCCCCGACCCTGACATCAGGGGGAAAGAACCTTTGGAGAGTCCACCGGGGGAGGGGGGAAAAAGTCCAGGGCTCGGCCTTAAGTTAAAAATAAAAACTCGTGCTATAAAAAATCCTAACGCCGAGCCTTTTGCTTTTTCCCCAGATATGGTGGAACGCAGGTGTGTTACCAACCCTGAAGAATATCCTCTGCCGCCTAATCATGCGCAATACGATGCTGTTTTTGATCGGGAGGTACTGGGGACGAGACCTTCATTGTTGACAACAAATAGTCTTAATCATCTTCGGCCAATGTTAACACCTCCGAGCGCCGATGGAAATACCTTAGAATTCGTATTGAGACCTTTGGGAATCGACGATCGGATATGCTTCCAAGTACTGGAAAATCGTCAATATTTTTATTTTTACGAAGAAATAGCAACTAAAGTCGGTATCCGCTTGCCCTTTTCCACCTTCGAGGTTGAAGTCCTCACTCATCTAGGAATAGCTCCTAGCCAATTGCATCCAAGTGGGTGGGCTTTCGTCCGAGCCTTCCAACAATTCTGCGACGTTGAAAACTTGGTCGCCACAGTACGATCCTTCTTTTGGTTATATGCTCCCCAAGTAAATAAGTTTGGTGATTCCAAGGGTCTTTGGGTGTCCCTAAAGGCTCGGAGGGGGCATGCCCTTTTCGCCAAGGTGACAGACTCTTGGAAATCTTTCAAACCTCTCTTCTTCCAATACGAATATACTGGGGCCGAAGTATGTTGGTTCATGGAACGAGTTGAAGAAGATGGAGTGATCAAGGTCGTGCCTCGGTTTCCACTGGGTTGGACGACTAACATTTATAACCGAGGATCCTCCTTGTATCAATTCGACTTTAAGGCGGATTTGGCAAAAGCCGAAAGGCGATTATGCGACCATGTTTGGGAATACCTTCAAGCTAATGGTCAAATTGATACCAAACGAATTCTGCTGAAAGAGACACGAGACGAAGTGAAGGCGGAGCTGGGTACTACACATTTTCATTTTTTTTACTGATCCATTTTCTCTTACAGAAACAATGGGGAAGAAAGCAACTAAGGCTAAGAACAGCGAAGGCCGAGCAGCCAGAGTATCACAATTGGCTGCAATCAAAGCTGCCTCTAGCTCCCCAAACATGAGTCAATCTTCTGAATTGACCCCTTCCGAAAGTCCGACCATCATCCCCAACACCACTCCGGCTGTGAGGATCAAAGGTATTGAGCCGGTGATCAAAGGGGATCGTGTCGCCGATGCTGTAACCATCGAAGTGGAGGCTCAAACAACTCCTCAAGGTACTCCCGAGCGTCCCCTCAAGAGGTCTCGGCTGGAAAAAGGAAAAGGCCTTGCTGGAGACTGGCTTAATTTGAGTAAGTCTAATAAAGGGGTAGAAATCCCTGAAGGAAAGGAGGAAGCTGCTGTCAAGACAGTGTAGCATCGAAAGATGACTGATACACTTGTTGCTACTGTCTTTCCCCCCGAGAATGCTGAAGTGATTGAGGCCTGGACCCCTGGGACTTGGGAGAATAATTGTAAATCTTTGGTGAAGAGTCTCCTGAGAGGTGCTAGCATACTCCATTCTAGGTCATCATGGAGACGACGCTTATGCTGGGATAGCCCCCGAGGAAAAGAAGAAAAGGACCGAGGCAGCCGAGCGCGAGGACTATCTACAACTTCAAGTTGAAGGTCTTAACAAGAAGTTGCAATTCTTGACAGCTGAAAACGAACGGCTGAAAAAGGTGGCACAAGATGCTGAAGGTGCCAAGGTTAAGGCCGAGGAGACACTCCAGGGGGCCGAAGATAGGATAAAACGTTCGGAAGAGGTCTTGAAAAAGGCCGAGGAAGACTCTGCTGCTCTCCGAGCGGCAATAGAGAAGGCTCAGAAAGTGGAGCAAGCTGCTGCCGTGGCTCAAGAGCGGCATGAGTATGCCAAGGATGAGATTCTGGGGCTCCGAACTTCCTTGGAGAAAATGAAAGCAAAAGCTCTCAAGCACAAGAAAGCAGCCCAGGAGCACCTATACAACTGGGATCATGGGTTTGAGGACTCCTTCTACAATATTGCCGAGCAGCTCCGCGTTCTGAATCCTGGTCTCGTGACCAAGGGTACTGATCCTAATTTTTCTATGAAAAATGGTCGAATAGTCGGCCCAACCGGGACTCCCATAGATCTGAACAACACCGATCTGCCTGATCATTTGGCTGAGGATTCCGAGGGGGACGATGCCGATGATGCCGAGGGTGAAGAAGAAGATAGATTTGATGCCGATGGCATTGTACTGTCCGACTTAGAGTAGCTTATCATTTTGCTTTCCCTCTTGTAATTGCCCCAGTAAATGGGTTTGAACTTTTATTGTTGTGTTTCGTTCAGAATATTTTATAATATCCGTAATCGTGTTATGCTTCTTTTTATGCTCTTTTGTTAAGAATTCAAGTGTTAAGACCTCGGAACTCCAGCACTTTAGCCGAGGTGGGTTCCTCTATCCGCGATATAAAATGATTTTATGAAATCATGATTTAATCGGGAATCTTATTTAAAGTACTTGACGAGTTATAAGCCCTTGCTAGAGCTGTTTATAATCGTTCGCGTCATAATTGGTGGCTAATCGGTTACGAGGAAAAGTACGTGATACAATGAATTCAATAACGAGAACTTTTATTCATTTGAATCAAATTACAATGGGCTCAGAGTTTCACCGAGCGTACACCATTATTAAAAAAGAATTCAAAAAGCAAAATGTAATAAAGCAACTAAAACTATTAAAAACGAAATGAAAGACTAACTGTAATAAGCTCGAAGTTTCACCACGTTCCATGTGTTGTTGATGAGGGCACCCGAGAGGGTTTCGAGCTTGTAGGCTCCTGTTCCAGTCTTGGAGGCAACTCGGTATGGTCCTTCCCAGCTTTGGGCCAGTTTTCCGTCCTTTGCATTTTTGAGACCAATATCAGCTCTCCTCAAGACAAGGTCGCCTACCTCGAACTCTCTGGATACGACCGAGCGATTATACCCCTTTGCTTGCATAATCTTGGCATGCCTTTCTCGTTCGGCCGCTAAATCACTGACTTCTTCCGATAAGACAAGATCCTCACACAATAGAGTGTTGTTGAGGGGATTCGGTTGTTGCATAGCTCGGAATGAAGGGATGATCTTCTCAATGGGGATGACTGCGTCGCAACCATAAGTGAGCCGATATGTTGTCTCTCCTGTTGAAGTTTGTATGGTGGTGCGATACGACCAAAGCACTTCGTGCAAGTTTTCCAACCAATTCCCTTTCGCGCCTTCGAGTCTTTTCTTGATCCCCTGGATGATAGATCGGTTTACAGATTCTACTTGGCCATTAGTCTGAGGGTGCTCGACCGATGAAAAGTAATGTTTTATACTCAAAGCATTGACTAAGTCTTGGAACGCCTTTGTCGCGAATTGGGTTCCGTTGTCGGTCACCAGCACTTGTGGCACTCCAAACCGAGCCACAACTTGTCTTTCAAAGAACTTCTGCACCTTGGCCGAGGAGATGGTTGCAAGAGGCTCGGCTTCCACCCACTTAGTAAAATAGTCAATGGCCACTATCACCCACTTTAGCTGTCTTGGAGCGGTGGGGAACTGTCCAATCAGATCCATTCCTCATTGATAGAAAGGATAGGGAGATGAAAGTGAATGGAGTTCCTCAGCCGGTTTCTGATACACATCACTGTGAAATTGACACTTGTCGCACCTCTTCACATGGTTGATCGCATCCTGTTGAAGAGTCGGCCAGTAGTATCCTGCCCTTAAAACCTTTTTAGCCAGTGACTTCCCCCCAACATGATGACTTCCGATGCCCCCGTGGACTTCCTCCAAGGCCTGTTTTGCTTCGGCAGGGTCTAAACATCTAAGCATTGGGCCGCTGACCCCTCGGCGAAACAGGACTCCATCAACTAAGGCAAACCGTGAAGCTTTTCTGACGAGTTTCTTGGCCTCTATTGGATTACTTGGAAAAACTCCTTGTTCCAAATAGCCTGTTATCGGAGCAATCCAGCTTGGATCCAACGAAATAGAGAGGACAACGCTAGGTCCATGCACCATTTCTTGGATCAACGTTCTGTTGTTCTCAGGACTCTTTGTCGAAGCAAGTTTTGAGAGAATATCCGCTCGGCTGTTGCTCTCCCTCGGGATGTGGCAGAATTCGACCTTAACAAACTCCGAGGATAGGAACTTCACCTTCTCCAAATACTTTTGAAGGATTGGTTCCTTAGCCTGGTAGTCGCCCTTGACTTGTGAAACTACCAACTGAGAATCGCTGAAAGTTTTCACTTCTCGGGCCCCTACTTCCTTTGCCATTCTCAGCCCGGCCAATACGGCTTCATACTCCGCCTGATTGTTTGAAGTTGAAAATCCAAACTTCAAAGAATATTCGAGGGTGATCCCCTCGGAGTTCTCCAATATTATTCCTGCACCAGCCCCTAGTTTGTTACTCGATCAATCAACATAAATATTCCAATCCAAGTTTGAGCTCGTCAATGGCTCAGTAAACTCGGTAAGAAAATCAGCTAAGGCCTGAGATTTCATTGCTTTCCTCAGTTCGAAAGTGATTTCAAACTCGGAAAGCTCAATGGCCCATGTCACCATTCTTCCTGCCAGATCAGGTTTCTGAAGTATTTGGCGGATTGGCTGAGCTGTTCTGACTGTGATATGGTGGCTCTAGAAGTATTAACGTAATCGTCTAGCTGTGATGATCAGACAAAAGGCCAATTTCTCCACTTTCTGATATCTCAACTCCGGTCCCTGAAGAGCTCGGCTGACAAAATAGACGGGGGATTCTTTGCCAGATTCCTCTCGGACCAAAACCGAACTTACTACCGAATCTCCTACTGATAAGTAAAGGAACAGAATTTCTCCATTCACCGGACTAGACAAGATCGGGGGAGACGCCAAGTACTGCTTAAGGTCAGTAAAGGCCTTTTCGCATGCCTCGTCCCATTCAAATGTCTTTTCTTTCTCTTTCCTTAACAGTTTGTACCAGGGAAGGGCCTTCCTAGCTGACTGAGACAGGAATCTCGAGAGGGCCGCAACCCGTCCTATCAATTGTTGGACACCCTTGACATCTGACGGACTCTTCATATCAAGAATGGCTCGGCACTTTTCTGGATTCGCCTCCATTCCGCGCTCGGTAAGCATGAATCCGAGGAATGCCCCTGCTGGAACTCCAAACGTGCACTTTTCCGGGTTCAACCTCATGTTGAACTGTCGGACCCTTGCCAAAATTTCCTTCAAATCTTGAGCGTGATCTTCTTCCTTCAAGCTCTTTGCAATCATATCATCTATGTATACCTCCATTCTCGGCCCAATCAAAGAGCCGAATACCTTGTTCATCATCCGCTGGTAAGTTGCCCCAGCATTTTTCAATCCAAATGGCATCACATTGTAACAATACGTGGCCCTTTCTGTGATAAACGAAGTCTTCACCTGATCCGGGGGATACATTGGGATCTGATTGTACCCCGAATAAGCATCCATAAACGAAAGCCTTTGATACCCCGCCGAGCTATCCACAAGTTTATCGATGCAGGGAAGTGGGTATTGATCCTTAGGACAAACTTTGTTCAAGTCTGTGTAGTCCACGCACATTCTCCATTTCCCATTGGACTTCTTCACTAGCACGGGATTGGTCAACCAGTCAGTATACACCATCTCCCTGATAAATCCTGCTTCTAGTAGCTCGGCTACCTTCTCATCTGTTGCTTGTGCCTTCTCAGCTCCGACTCTTCTTTTCTTCTGACAAACTGGCTTGGCTCCAGGATACACGCTCAACCTATGGCAGATGGAGTTCGGATCGATTCCTGGCATATCTGCCGAGGTCCAGGCAAACAGGTCCTTGTTTTTCACCAGTAATTCAGTCAATTCTTTTTCCAATTTCTCAGAAAGGCCAACCCTCATCTTGACGCAACGAGAATGACCAGGGCCTAAAATCACCCTTTTGAAGTCCCCTTGAGGGGTCGGCCTAGTTTCATCCTCTTCTCTTACGTCAAGATCTGCCAAGTTGACACTTCCTTTGTTAAGCGGTTCTTGCATGATCTTCTCGTCATCAAGCTTCAACTTGCCCAGGCTGATATTATAGCATTTCCGAGCCAACTCCTGTTCGGACCGCACTGTTACTACCGTGTCATCAGATCCTGGGAATTTCATGGCCAAGTGGACTGTCGATACAACAGCACCAAAAGACTGGAGTGCAGTTCGGCCAAAGATGGCGTTGTAAGTCGAGGGAGCCTGGACGGCTAGCCATTTCACCATTTCAGTCCGAGCAGAAGGTGGTTCCCCCATAGTCACTGGGAGATGGATGTGGCCTAAGGGAACAATTGAATGTCCTGTGAAGCCAATCAAACTTCCCTCGAATGGGGTGAGATCAGATCTTCTCAACTTCAATTTCTCAAACAGATCCAGAAACATGATGTCTGCCGAACTTCCCTGATCGACAAGAATCCTTCTGACTTCGTAATTGCCGAGCCTGGCTGTAACTACCATTGGGTCATTATGGTCATGTAATATATCCTCAAAATCCTCATCACTAAAGCTGATGACTATGTTTTTCTTCCTGGGCTTTTGGATTGGTCGGCTGGCCACCGAAAGAACTTGTCCCACATACTTCTTGCGATCACATTTCTTTTCTCCTCCTCCTGCAAATCCTCCAGCAATAGTGCCAATGAGAAAGCTATTCTTTTCCTTCTCGGATGGTTGGGTAGTGGCCCCCCTGCAGGTGGTGACGGGCTTCTAGTTCTTTTTTGCTCGGTTTTGGGTGGGGATGGACTCTTTCCCCTGGAGCGTTTGCGTAACGCTTCGCCAATATATTGTTGAAGCTTACCATCCCTTACCAACTCCTCGATTAAGTCCTTCAACTGAGTACACTGGTCGGTGGTATGCCCCCATCCACAGTGATGATCGCAGTACTTCGTCCTATCCTTTTGGGCTGCCTTTCTCAAAGCTGGTGGACGAGTGATGTTACGCATCTCTGTATGCATAGTCTCACGAAGGATTTGACTCCTCAGGACTGTCAACTGGGTATACTCATCGTACTTGCCTTTTGGAGGCAGTTTTTCCACTCTCTCTCTCTTTTGTCTTTCCTTCCCCTCTCTCGAAAACGATCATTTTGACGAACGTCGTTTTGACGAGGAGGTCGTTGCTCATGTCGTCCTTCGCCACCCCTTGCTGCAGTACTGATCCTACGGAATTCCTCTAGATTAACGTATTTCCTGGATCTTTCCCTAAGTTCTGCCATGTTCTTAGGTGGTTCCCCAATCAAACAATCCTTAAAATCTCCATCCTACAACCCTTGACTGAGTAAAAGAACCGATACTCCCGACAGTAGGCCTGATATGCCACTGGCCTCTTGCTGGTACCGAGCTAGGTAGTCGCGTAGAGACTCATCGGGTTTCTGTGCAACTCCAGCTAGTGAATGGTCTGATTTGGGCTGTGACATATTGGCCGTGTACCTGTTTATGAAAGCTTGTCTAAGCTCGGCCCACGATCGGATCGAATTGGCAGGTAGAGAATTGAACCATCTCAAAGGCGCCGAGCCCAGAGTCATCGAAAAAGCTCGGCACTTCATAAAATCCCCTCCTCCATAAAACATCATAGAGGACTCGTAGGCAGCTATGTGGTCCATCGGGTCAGTTGTTCCATTGTACCGAGGAATATTCTGATGACCCACATAAGTCTGCGGGGTTTGGAAAGCCATAATCTCAGGTGTGAAAGGGTGTCCAGGATGGGGTTCTCTAGTGATAGGCTCTAGGGTTAAGCTTGGGTTGAGGGGTGGAGGTGGGGGAAGATTGCTCGGATTACCATAGGCCGCGTGAGGGCCTTCCTCGGCAATCCTTGCCATGCTCTGCTGCTGAAGAGCAGCAATGGCTTGGTTCTGCTTCTCAATTAAAGAAGTCTGAGTCCTCAAAATCTCCATAATCGACTCCTCTCTCCTTCGTGCCGAAGAAGTAGTCATGTAAGATCTGCCTTCCGTTTCAGAACGGTGACCACCTTGAAGAGTTCCGAAACGACCTCTAGTCAAATGAGGTATCTCCCTGTTGGTCCTGTCGGCCCTGGAATGATCACGCCGATCAACCCGTTCAACTCGCCGATCCTCATTGGTTCGTGAGCCAGCAGCAGCCCATCGAGACTGACGTCCAGAATCAGCTGTGTCGCGCCATTCTGACACGTGGCCATCAGGGACGGTGTGGGGGTTGGACTGCCCTCCGCCGCCCTCACCAAGAACTTGACCAGTTGGAGGAACCATGGCTTGTGGCTGATCCGCAGTTGGAACAGGCGGACCTGTCTGAACGTCAGCCGGATTACCTCCAGTTGGTGCTCCCGGAGCAATTCTGTCCCTCACGTTTCTCCCGGTCTTGGGAGGCCTCCCCCGGAGGCGACGGCGGAGATCTTCTTGATTACCATCGTTGTTATTGTCGTTTGCCATGAGATCAGTGGGTGGGAATACTGGTTATTCAGATCCCCACGGACGGCGCCAATGTAGTGTCCTTGAACACTATGTTCTTAACCCTCTGAGTGCCCAAGATTATGAAACCAGGAGCCCTAAAGAGGATGAAGTGTTAATATGTGACTTTGTGGTGTTTCTGCAGTTCTAGTTGGGAAAAGCAGGGTCTCCCCAGTCAACAAGTGTGTGCAGAGTGTCAACTTAGGGATGAGAGTACATACCTGAAACCCTAGCTGTTATGAGCTATTTATTAGGATTGGAGGAGGCTGATATGGGCCGTATGGGCCCTGTATCAGGGTTGAGCTGAGCCAGGATTCTGTGAGATAATATCGGAGGTTTATGCTCTTAGAATCTGGATAGGATCAGCTCATGATCTCATGTCTAGGCTGTTAGCGAGAATCTAGGAGGGATTCGCGGAGGGGATAAGAAGCTTGAACGAGTCTGAGTCTTTCCACCAGCCGACGGTACGTCTCGATCCTAGAGTCCCGAGCCTGATGAGTGGAAAACCGTTTGTAAGGCTCGGCCCCATCAAGTCCGAGCCTGGTCCTTTTGTGTGCTCGGAGTCAACGAGTCCGAGCGAGGGACGTTTGTGCAGAGCAAACCGAGGGGAGGGCCCTTGAAGAGTCCCTTAAATAAGACTTGAGTCCTTATACGTTCGGCAGACCCTACAATTAATAAACGAGACTACATTAAATATGATGACAAAAGTGAAAAAAAAATATTATAAATTTCGAAAATATTTTAGAAAAAAAATTATCAATATATAAGAGAAATTTTTAACTAAAATTTTTTAATGAAAATATTAGACTAAACTTTAAAAAAATTATCATTTTATCCAATTATCTATCTATCTATCTATATCTATATAGGCTTAATTGTATTTTTGGTCCCCCAATTTTCTCAATTTGGCGATTTTGGTCCCCCAACTTTTAATATGGCGATTTTGGTCCCCTCATTTACGATTTGTAGAGATTTTGGTCCCTACGTCAATTCCACAGTTAACGGTCCTGACGTGGCGTACAAAAGGGACACGTGTCAGCAACTTAATTGCACTTTTGATCCCCAATTTTCTCAATTTGACGATTTTGGTCCCCCAACTTTTAATTTAGCGATTTTGGTCCCCCAATTTACGATTTGTAGCGATTTTGGTCCCTCCGTCAATTCCATCGTTAACGGTGCTGATGTGGCGAACCAGAGGGACACATGTCAGCAGCTTATGGCCCTATATTTATTTAATAATAATAATAATAAAATATATTTAAAAAAGAAAAAATAAATAAAACCCACGAGTCTCACTGAGTTCACAGCGAAGAGCAGAGAGTGTTGGTCTACTATTGTGATCGCGATGAATCCTGGTGCGGATCGGTCGCCGCCGTGAGTTTGCTTGCCACAACTGGAGCGTCACGATGCGGTGGTTCCTACATAGATCGCGAGTTCGCTCGAACGATGAAGGGTACGATGGGGTGCGGCGGCGGTGGAGCAGAGATGCAACCTAGTCGCGAGTTCGCTCGCCAAGAGTGAAGGTGGCGCTCGCAATAGCCGAAACCCATGGAACACAGTTGCAGCGGCGACGTTGGAGGATGAAGGCGGCGGTGGCTGCATGCGCAACTGCGAGACCATTGCACACTGCTTCTTCCTTTCGAAACCATCGCTTGTTACAGTGATCTTCAACCATCTTGATCTTGACAGCGATGGTCTCTGATTCGAATTTGATTTTGAAACCACGGTGGAAGGGCATGAAGTAAGTGGGTGGCCATGGCGGATGTGACAGGTGGTGGTTTGTGTGCCGTTACCGGCGTCGATGTCGATGTTCGATCAAGCACTGTGTCACAAAGAGGCAGTGAACAGTTTCTATTGTTTAGGTTTTATTTTATTTTTTTTTCATTTTTAAATATATTTTATTATTATTATTAATAATAAATAAATATAGGGCCATAAGCTGCTAACACGTGTCCCTCTGGTACGCCACGTCAGCACCGTTAACGGTGGAATTGACGGAGGGACCAAAATCGCTACAAATCGTAAATTGGGGGACCGAAATCACCAAATTAGAAGTTGGGGGACCAAAATCACCAAATTGAGAAAATTAGGGGACCAAAAGTGCAATTAAGCTGTTGACACGTGTCCCTCTGGTACGCCACGTTAGCACCATTAACGGTGGAATTGACGGAGGGACCAAAATCGCTACAAATCGTAAATTGAGGGACCAAAATCGCCAAATTAAAAGTTGGGGACCAAAATCGCCAAATTGAAAAAATTGGGGGACCAAAAGTGCAATTAAGCCATATATATAAGTAAAAAGGACTACATATTGACATTAAATGTGGTGATAATTGTGACGGCGCTCTTTTAGCAAAAATCTTTATAGTTGAATAAATATATAATATAACTAATATGGATTTGAATCGGATATAGAAGATGATAAATAAAATTTTCCATTGAACAAGAGAGTTTATCTACTCTAAGATATGAGAGGAATTGTTTATATCCAAAATATGTTTTTCATAAAAAGGTATTGATATCTCGAATCCTTAAAGTAAAGTACTTTTGAATAGAATGAAACGACTTAACATCAGAGTATGCGGAAATAAAATATGAACCTTGAGCTGGTAAGCATCAAACTAGTAGATATATATATATATATATATATATATTCATATAGATAAAAAGTAACATAAGGGTAGCCAAGGTATATCAAGGTCCAAGTCGTGATAGCAAAGGTTTAAAAGATACAAGTACATAGAACAAAATAAAAGATAGACCATCTCGTTGAAATCTCTCAAACTATATGTTAGATCCAGTGAGAATGTTTTGATAATGACAAAGGTTTTGAACAAGCTACAAACGTTTTTGATCAAGCTTAAGTATGAAGAAGTTCATCAATCAACAACAAACAACAAATGATGAAGAGAGAGCAAGCTCATGAAGATTCAATTTGTATTTGATTGTAATATCTTTAGCTTGAGTCTTTTATTTTAATGAGTTTGGGTAGAGTCATTAGAGGGTAGTGAATCTCAATCAAGTGCATGATTATATCATAATTTGAGTATTCACTTAATCTAAAATCAATAGGTGGCTTAAAGGTTTGAAAGGAAAGGTTTAGTTTTGAGAAAACAAGTTTTTAATTGAATTTAGCAGTGGCTAATCGATTAATGCACTACAAAAAAAAACCCTTTATTGCAACGACATTTTGCAACGACTTAAAAAAGTCGTTGCTAAAAACATGTGTTCTGCAACGATTTAAAAATGTCGTTGTAGAAAACATGTGTTTTGCAACGACTTAAAAAAGTCGTTGTAAAACACCCGTCTTTAGCAACGACTTTTTTAAATCGTTGCAAAACACTTGTTTTCTGCAACGGCATTATCGTTGCCAAAGAAGTTAAATACAGTAACATTTTTTTAAATAAAAAAGAAATTAAACCCACCCTCCCTTTATATATTTCGAATGTAGAAAAGTAGCCAAGAGATAGAAAGAAAAGCATAGAGAAAGAAGAGAAGAAGAACGAGGAAACCCTAAGGGGGGCAGCGGGGGCGGCAACACCGTCCTCATCCTCTTCCACCGCCTCACCCTTCATCCCATCACCGTCCAGCCCCACCACCATTTCCTCTCTCAGACGTTTTCTCACTCAAACCCTCAACACCTCCGCCTCGCGACCACCACCTCCTCCGTCTTCAGCCATTCCAGTCAACCAACATCACATTCCTCTCATCATCACCCCCACCGTACTCGTCTCCCTCTCTTTCTCCTTGACCCTCCATCTGTCTATAGTGCGCTCTCTCTCTCTCTCTCTCCCTTTCTCTCTTTCTCGCCGCCGTCGACGCCAATGAGAAGTTCACCGTAATCGGCGCTCCCCGTGCTTCTTGGCACATCATCTTCTCCATCGAGTAGAAGGAAGAGAGCCCAGGCAACGAGGACAACGTTGCGCCATCCATGACTACATATCCAAGATCGGGGACGAGCTCTCCGGCATATACGACGGAATCCTCAAGCTCACTCAGGTATTCAGATATGATCCTTCTACACTCCCAATTTGTGTGTTTTCTATCAGGGTTTATATTACTTTAATTGATTTGGCTTATGATTCTCAAAATTGAATTACAGAACTTGGATCCTTTTTGGAACTTATCGATTCTCAAGTTCAGTTCTGTTCTGACCTTATTGCTCGAATGATTATTTGTTTGCGTGTTTGACTTTGAGGTATCACTGCTTGGAGGCTGAAATGTTTCCAATACACTTATAATTTGAGAAACTTGCATAATAATGAATTATGAATAATGATGAAAAAAATTGCAGAGCCATGGTCCTTTAGCATCATGCATAGAGTTAAAATTACTAGTGAAACTGTGACAAGAATAGAGCTTCCCAGAAGTTGAATAAATTAGTGCTTGGTTTAAGGAATGCATTTTCATGTAATTTGATGTGACACTATGGTTCGTAGGTGTGAAGTTTTGTGGAACTGTTGAAATCTGGATTTTTTCATTCCTTAGATGTAGATGTTTTTATAGATGATTATGCTTCTCAAGTGTAAATTACAGTGCTGCATCTATGTCACGGAAAACCATAGCATTGTACTTGAAACTTCTGTAAGCATAGGCTAATCTTAGGAGAAATTGAATATTCCCTTAATCCTCTTATCAGAACATTTTTTATGATTCTTTCCTTAATGTAATTTTAGTTTTTTTATATGACTTGAAAATATCAAAAATCTCACCCAGATACTGTCATGTTCTCTTGTTCATAAAGTAGTACTTGCTTATATGAGTAAGCTGTTATTAAGTGCCTTCTATATGCAGTTTCTTAGATCTAATTATTATTGCTGAAAATGCTTTGTGGTTCTTGCTGAAACAGAATGAAGTTTCTTCAAATTATGGCAGGTGAGTTCTCTTATTAAAAAAATACTCATATCTGTTATCTGATACTCTCTCTTTCTCTTTCTTCTCTAGAATATTTGAAGCACATTTGTGGGATAACAGTTGCAAGAAGGAAGGACAAACCAGGAAAGGAAGACAAGGTAAGTGCCCGAAAGTTCAGCTCACTTTTAATCCAGGTACAACTCACTTTTTTCTTGTCTATATTCAAATATATATCATCTTTTCAACAACTTATAATTAAAGCATGTATCGATTGAAAAGTGAATTATGAACACAGGATCAGCAGTTCAACACATAGTTTGAAGCAAATCATTAGTATATTGCCCTTTTACTAGGAGTCACTGCTTTTGTTTTTGTAGCAGAACATTACCTTATTTTGTCTGCGGTTAGCAGTGATATTAGTATTTATAAATGAAAGAGATTTCTTGGTTTAGAATAATCATTTCCTGAGTTATTTTAGTGGGTGCTAAATAATAGGTCAGAGTTGTCTATAATGAATGATATGAGGCTGCCATTTATCCCTTCAAGCAAACAGTATCATAATCAAAATATGTTAGTCTATGGTTTGGGCTTTCTTTGATTATTAACGGTAGAAAACAAATGTATCTGAATGTTTTTTTTCTTTATAGTATCCACCCAATAGGTGTACAGTTAGGCAATGAAGACCCCTCCCATTCTCTCAATAGTGCTTTTTTCATACACACGAATCCAGGGTTCGAACCTAGGACCCCGTGCTTTGGTTGATTGTGCAGACTGGGAATCAAAAAGTTGGGGAGAAGCCTCTTCTCTCACTTTCTACTTTTCTGCAGGTACTACGATTTTTGGATATTAATTTTGCATAAATATACAGATTTGTGAAGACCATTAATTTCAATATCACTTTTTTTTTTTTGCATTCCTTAATTTCCAGTAATGTTTGCCTTTTTTTGGGTTCCTTGCTTCTTGGATTGAACTAGATTATTCAGTTCAAGTTGCATAAGCATTTTTAATTAAGATAATAAAAGAATCACCAACTACATTATTACCTTAGAGTGCATATGTACAACATAGTGTTCATATGATGGCGTGATTTAAACTTGAGTCATTCAATTGAGTGCGTCTAGGCATTTTTATGCCCTAACATGTGCTTTTTGTAGTTCTGTTTAATATTTCGAGAAGCATTTTACTGAAATTCCAAAATTTGTAAAATTTTCAGTTTATTGCTTCGTTCTATCAACATATGGTTGTCCAAAGACGGGTATGTTTCTTTGGTCTTCTCTCTCTATTTCCTTTGTCTTTTCTTTTCCTTTGTATCCATAGCAGTCTCTCATTTTACCTTTTCTTTTTCCTTGCAAAGCAAATTGTATAAACTTATTTCTTATTGGTAGTATCTCTTGACATTAACTTTATTACCAGTGGCCAGTGGGTTTACCTTATTTTCTATAATAATTGGAAATGGATACTTTTATGTTAAAGACATGATGGAATATACATGTTATAGAATGTGATTGGTGGAGTGATAATCTATACTTTGGTTCTGTCCTCTGGTTTGGTTTCTTATGTAACTTGCAAGGTAAAATGCATGGATGCACCAAATTGTTGCTCAAATCTGTATGTTATGCATATTATACTCATGTATGAGGCATCTGCCCTGGAATTTGTCCTCTTTTTTATTTTATTCTATTTAGAATTGATAGCTTTGTTTAAAGTGGATTCTTCACCAAATAAAATTGATTGCTTTATTTTATCCTATTTAACATTATGTTCAATTTTAAATAGGTGAAGAATCCACTTTAAACAAGGTAATAAAGATTGAAACTGATGAAACTTGATTTAAATTGTACAAAAAGCTATGCATCATGACTATTTCAAATACACTATTTCAAACTTGATGCAATTTCCTAACAATTTGGAAGTAGTTTGTTCACCTCTATATATATATATATTTATAAACAAAGTTTTTAGCTGCATGGGTTTGATCCCATGTGCTCACACTTGATGTCCCACAGCTCTACCAACTGAGCTGACTTTTGGGGACCACTTTCATCCTGGAATTACTTGTTTATTGTTGTTAAAGTTTACCCTCATTCAGTTTTATTGAGAAGTGCTATTTGTTTACTGCAAGCAGTAGTGTACGACAGGTTTAATTTCTTGTTGAATCAGAATATAGTATATATTAAAAGCCACATGATTGAATTGAACAGGTGAAGAACCCCCTTGAAGAGAATGTTATTGTTGGAATTACAAACTACATCGATTTTGGGTTTGAATTAGAAACAAGGTATTCTATTTGGCTTAAAACATATGTGCAAACTTATGTGCGATTGTCCAACATGACACATTCTGATTTCTTTTTTTTTTAAGTGTCGATGATGCCATACCAACAAACAATATCAAAGACTCCACTTTTCGAATAGGTGCATCCTGGCAAACCAATAAAAACTTTCTTGTGAAGGTAAAACAGTCGATGCAATGTTATAGAAGTTTCTATAGATTACATAGGATTCGCTCAAGTAGATTATGTCTCACCTTTCCCTTTCCAGGCAAAGGTTAGACCTCGTAGCTCATCGATGGCATTAGCATTCAAGTCTTGGTGGAAACCCTCCTTCACTTTCAACATTTCAGGTGCCACTACTGGAACTTTTCTATTCAATCTCCCTTCAGCTCTTTCCACTGTTCTTTCCATTAATGGGGTTTTTCTTTTCCTTTGGCATGTCTATTTGTATGTGTATTAGGATTTAGGATCAGAGGCTATGGCACTTCTAAATTCTAGCCTAGTTATTAAATTTGTATTTATACTCTATAATGCATTACCTCAGTTGTGTTTTTATCACTTTTTTCTTATTTTGGCCACTCCAAAAGGTCTATTCTTGTTCTGCTCCACAACCATGGTCAAGTATCAGTTGCACCAGGTGGCATGCTTGCTGCCTGCAAAGCATGTTTCACGGTGCGGTGTCTTATTTTCGAGATGAGTACCACCTCAGTAATATGATTTGCTAGGTGTCTGGTGTGTTCTAACTCATTCCTGGTCAAGCAATTTCTGTGGGGTAGGGTGTAGAGTTGACAAATATTCCATGAAATGTTAATGTGAAATGGTTTTCAATTTCTCATCCTGTGAATTTTTATCATATGAAATCTGATAATTTGTGGGGCTTAATACATTTAATCATTTATAAATGGGAATTACAAGTTGAAGTCTGGCTATATTTATTATCTTATTGTTATTTGTTATAACTTAAAAACATTAATGTGACCACCTCAGCTTTAGACTGGCATAAGGAAATAAGCAGTGGAGTTCCGTTTTGTTTTTTTCCCCCTTTTGGGTGGGTGGGTGTCCTAATTTTGCTTCTGAAGAAAGTGTCATAATGGTATTGGATGTTGAAGTGCTGAGTATGTACTGTTTTTCTGTAGCCACTAGAGATCATACTGATGGTAAAATGCAATATGGATTTGGCCTCCACAGCGAGAGTCTCGGAGAAGCCAGGTTCATTTTCTTCCGAAACCTCTGTTTTGATTCAATAAATTATCTGCTAAAGCTTTTGGGCAGTATGGCATGACTTTTACATGTGCTGTTGCATGTTAAAAAAGGCAAAATAGGTCAAACCGTCCTTTATCTTTAATGCTATTTTTAGTTTTGTTCTGTTTCTTGTTTCATTTTAGTAAAACGATCTTCGAAGTTACGAAAGTTTCACCACGTTACTCCTAACCATCATGTGTGGCCTAAGACCATTACTTAGCTGCCTATGTGGCTAATGGGTGCCACATGTCATCTTAGTTGGAGGGAAATAGTGATTAGGCCTGGTGATGTGGATTGTACCGTTGGAGAGGGGTTAGGGTCTTCTTTGCTCGCCCGTTTTATATGTTAGGGTTTCTCAAGTTCCTACAACCCGTTGGAGAGAGGGGTTAGGAGCCATACCATACCAACTTCCTCCAAACGTGCAGCGCTTGTATGTTTCTATGTTTCTCTGCAAGGTGCCTCACTTGGTGGAGGTTATAGGTGTATAGTAGAACTATTTATATAACAAGATAGGCTTTGAGCTATTCTTGGTTATCTTATTTGTATTCAAGCAAGAGTTGATTGAAGAATTCACTCCTCCTTTTGTAAGTGAACTTATTCGTGGTTTAATGATTTATTGAAACATTCAATTTCTTTAATTTTTTATAAGAGTTAGATCTTTGAATTTTTAAATCTTTGTTTTGTATGTTGTCCAAGTCTATTGCAAGTTTTGGTATGATCAGATTTAGAACTTTAGAATTTCTCTCCTATGTTTATATATATATATATATATTCACCATAACTTGATTGGTTATTGGATTATGGTTCTTTTGGGGTGCATGGAAAATGAACAAAATTTTGACAGGATATATCAATTTCAGGTGCTGAGCATACAAAGAATCAAGCAATGATGGATAATTGGTGTTGCTTGAGGAGGTGGAGTAGAGTACAAAGGATATTAGAGATTTTGTATTTTTTGGATTTATTTTGTATGTTCTTTTTTTTGGATTATTTTGTATGTTCTTATGTTGTATCTTGTAAGAACTTATGTTGTATCTTGTAAGAAACACAACTTATAATAATTGGATGAGTTTTTATCAAATGTATGTTATAAATTTAGTAGTTGTATAGCCCTATTAAAACTATTTCAAAATTTGAAGCATAAAAAAGATTTCTTTGGTCAAATATTTTTTTTAAAACTAAAAAAGCTATTGCAACGACAATTTTGTTGTTTCAAAAGCAAAATGTGTTTTGCAACGACAATGTCGTTGCGGAAGTGGAAGGTGTTCTGCAACGACAATGTCGTTACAGAAGCCAAAAGTGTTTTGCAACAACATTGTCGTTGCAAAAGAGATCACATGTACGTAGCTCTGCTGGCCTTGTTTAGCAACGACATCTTTTATGCAACGACCCATGTCGTTGCTGAAAATTGTTCTTTATAACAACGATGAAAGTCGTTGCTATACCCTTTTGCAACGACTTTACCAAAAACGACCAAAGTTGTTGCAAAAAATATTTTTTGTAACAACTTTTAGTTTTTAGCAACGACTTTTGTCGTTGCAATAAAGGGTTTTTCTTGTAGTGATGGGTTAAGTTAATCGACTAACACATATCTTACAGTGGTTAATCGATTAAGCCATGTGTTAATTGATTAACACCTGTAAAACTGGTTTTTAAAATACGTTTTTAACTTCTCAAAATCAGTTTTTAAGTTTCCTAACTTTTGGGTATTCTATATAAACCTTTTCCTAACCTTTGCGAAGAATTAGAACAAACTAACATCATTTTCATATCAATTTTACATAGATCAAAGCCACACTATTCTCTCTCACTTTCTCAAGATCAAAGCTTTCAATTTTTACATTCTTTGATTTGAATCTCTCATGTTGATATTTTCATAGCTATTGAAAGAGATTCATAGGATTGTTATTGTTTTCAATTTGAGTTGTAATCATTGCAAGGAGGCAAACATTCTACAACACAAGGAAGCCTTGGTGGTTGTTCATCAAGCAAAAGAAGTCTTAGAAGTCTTGTTGTGTTAACAAGTGTTGGAATAATTGGTGGTATTGGCGAGAATCACCCAAGAGGGGGGTGAATTGGGTGTTGATAAAACTTTGAAAATCAATCGCAATAAAACGTTCTTTGAAAGATTAACAGAGATTAAAACGAGCGGAAGACTTAAAGAACGAATTAAAAACGATTTTAAGCGCAGAATTGAAATAATATTACTATGTATATTGAAATCATACTATACACGAGATTGATAAAGATCAACACAAAGATAAACGCAATTCTCGTGTTAAATAAATTAGAACGTAAAAATAACTTTTATCCGCGAAAATATAATTAACACAAAATAAACATGCGAAAATAAAGAGATAAGGGATAGGAATATTTGCACCAGAGATTTTTATCCTGGTTCGGCAAACAACGCCTACATCCAGTCCTCAAGCGACCCACTTGAGCTTTTCACTAAGCCAAGACGCAACGCGTCCCCAAGTACATCCAGAGCGCCCCGCAAGCTAGTAGGAATCCCACCGTTCGCCAAGGACCTCAAATACAATAGCCTAACTACTAGGAATCCCACCGTTCGTATAGCGCTACCCATTACAACAGGGTTACCTCATCCTATGAACGCGACACACGTTCAATCCTAAGGGAAAACACTCCTTAATTTCTAAGGTAGTCACACCCCTTACAATAACAATGATTTGCACAAAGAAATGTGTGCAACTAACAATAAGGCTCTCTAGATAGAGCAAATACTACAATAGAGTCCTATGACAAAATAATATTCTTAAGCAAATGCAAAACTATAACAACGTGATGATGATGATGAATTTTTATTCTCAAAAGATTTTTCAAACTGAAAGAGAAGGAGAAGAAGAAGAAGTAGAACTTGTGAAGTGAGTGATAGTGTATATTTTAAAAAGGTAGAAGAAGCAGCCAAAAAATCAAAAACGTGATCATCCAGAAAAGGAAATAAATCATTCTGGGAATCAGTTTGATTTCAGCACGTTTTTCAAAAATTTGAATTAAGTAATCGATTACTTTGGTCAGATTAATCGATTACTTGCTCTCAGGTTTTTCACAAAAGTTGCAGCATTAGAATGTAATCGATTAACAGCTTCAAGTAATCGATTACTGTCACGTAAATGACCAGTTCAAGGAAGTAATCCATTACAAGAATCTAATTAATCAATTACTTACTCTCTGGTTACAAGTTGCATCAAGTAATCGATTATTCCAGAAGGGGTAATCGATTACTCCACAATAAAAACAGATTTTCATGAAAAAGTTGTAACCAAAGGTTTTCGCAAAACATTTTCACAAAGACTTTTCCTGGAGCAGAGGATTAAAAAAGCTTCTTCTAGGTTTTTAAGAATAAAACATATATCATCATCATAAGGTTATAATCAAGTGCTCTGGAAAATATTATTTGCCTTACAAAGATTACTAAGCCTAAAAACTAGATCTTCAACTTGCATAAAATCTTTGCATTCTTCAATGTACCTGAACCTGTTTAGAACATCTTATCAAGATGAGTTGTGTTGTGTCATCATCAAAACAACAAAAAGGGAAACCATGAGTTTCAACACTCCCCCTTTTTGATGATGACAAACACTACATGCAAAACAAAGGTTAGTACGTAATATATAACAATTAAAGCATTCAGCTCTTTAAAACATAAGAGCACATCATATCATAACTCAAGCTCAAGACTCAATCAAGCTCAAGACTCAAGACTCAATCAAGCTCAAGACTCCCCCTGAATTCATGAATAAACATGAATCATGAACCTGTTCAACCTGTTTCTTTATAACCTGTTTTGTGCACAAACTTTCTCATGACATCATCAAGGATGACTGGATGACTTATCTCAAGCACATATTTCTCCATATTTCTCCCCCTTTTGACATCATCAAAAAGGTGAGATAGCCAATCATAAAATAAACCAACACATGACAACATAATATGACATAGATATCGAGCCAAATAGAACATATTGTCATGATACTTCAAACCATAATATCCAAAATATGACAGAGAAAATCAAATGAAATCCAGAAACAGTTAAACATACTAAGCAAAAGGTACTAGGGGGTTAAGATAACAAATGCTAAAATAATTCAAATAAACGAACATAATAATATAATTAGAGAGTGGAGCCATAAGCTAAATGATCACTGGAATGGTGGTCGATTCTGATGCCTCAAATGATAAATCTCCTGCTGCACTGCCTCCATGTCAACATGCATCTGTTCCATACCGGAGGTGAGCTGAGCAAGCGAGGAATCCACTGAACGCATATGATCATCAGAACGCCTCATATATCCTCTAACATCGTCCATGAAGAGCTGCATGTACGGTGGTATATGATCAGGAGGATAAATAGCTTGAAGCGGAGTAAAGTCAGGATCATGAGCCGGTGCATCATCTTGTTGTTGTTGCTGCTGTTGTTGTTGCTGTTCTTCTTCTTCATCGGGGTTGTAATTGTGATTGGACTTGCGTTCCCGACGATGAGTCTTTGGAATCCAACCTCTATCTTCCATGTTAACCCAACCCATGTTTCCCAAGAAGTTAGTATCCATACGCATATCAACGTTAGGAGTAGTTCTAGCCTCACCATTCAAGGGAATTCGAAAGCGCCTGAGAATGTTGGTTATTACAGTTGCATATGGAAGCTTAGAAGTCTTATGCTTCATATCCTTATCAATCGATCGAAGAACTTTCCCAGCAATCTCGATCATGTGGTTTAGGACAAACCAACCCCAGTTAATGGGTTTGTCGTGAAACCACGCCCACAAGATGATATAATCTGAATCCAGCAGCCTGAAATAGTTGCCTTGCCTCGGAATCAGACAACGATTCAGAATAAAATGTAGCACCCGATACACAAACTTCAGATTACCTGACGTCAACACTTTTCCAGAGGGAATACGATCATCTATGAATTCTTCTTTAGCAGCTTTCTTATCATACTCATCTCCCCAAAGACTATCAGAACTAGAACCAGTATATGTGACTCCATCCATGGGTAAGTGAGTGATGTTTATCCAAGTAGCTAAATCGATTTTGATACTCCTCCCCTTAACTTCAGAAGATAGAACCTTTTCATCAGAATTCCAAGAGAGATTTGTATAGAATACTCTGACCAGATCTTCATAAAAGTCGCCTCCGATAGTGTTAAATTCAAATAATCCTTTTTCCTTTAGAAGCACTACGGCAGGGAGGTTACAATCTTCACCATCGAAGGTATCAGCATCCAGAAATCTTGGAGAGATCACAGAGCAAGCCTCAAAATATTTCTCATAGTCCATAATCTGTGAGGGATTCGAGAACCATCGATTTAAATTCTCCACTGTTATAGGTTGGTGAACTGGAGGAGGTGGAGCAGAAGAACTAGCTTCGTTTCTTCTAGGTCAAGGAGGCCTAGGAGCACGACTGGACGAAGGTTGAGCCCTACTCTGAACAATTGTAGGAGATGGCTCATCCTCATCAGACTCATCAATAATAGCTCTTCTTTTTGTATGACGGGTAGTCATGATCACAAACAACCTCAGATAATCTCAGACGAAGAAATATTCTGAACCAAACAGGCTAATCAACAGAATATTGCACAGACAACCCAACAACTAGAAATTCTTCAGCACAACACATAAAAATCCAGACTATAATTCATAATAACAACTACCCAGAGCAGCTATATCAACATCATCATAGTAGCAGCATACCATACTATGAGCATATAGGTACTGAAGAAGACAATGCAGAACAGAAAAAAACCTGAACCGGAGAAGAACTGAACCGAATCTGAACCTGTTCCTGAAGCACTGAACCTGAACCAGATTCTTCACAAAACAACAATCTGAACCGGAGAATGCACTGAACCACAGCTGAACCGAAACTAAATCAACCAGATACTCTCTGAACCAGATGAACCGAAACTGAATCAGAAGATCACTGAACCAAATGCAAACAAGGAAGCATTGAACCGATCAGATGAGCCACTGAACCAGAGAGGAGAGAGACAGCAAACCGTGTGCATGAACCGAGTTTCACCTTTGAAAGCCAAAGAACCAATGAACCAAGAGCTTGCTAATGAGGTTATGGTGGAAAGGTTTGACAATGGTGGCTCTAATGGTGGTTTGTGGTGGTTTTAGAGAGGTAGCCGAATGGGTATGGTGATAGGAGAGAGAGAGACGAGTTTTGGAGAGGAAGAAGGTTGAATATGAAGGTTTATGAGTGAAGGAAGAGATATGAGTGAGAATGGTGGAGTTTTTATGGAGTTTTGAAGGAGGCTATGGAGGTTTGGTGTGGTGGAAGAGGAAGAAGAAAGGAGGTATCATGGAAGAGGAAGAGGGAGGCCGATTTTTGTTTGGAAGGAGAGAAAGAGAGCACGTGAGAGTGAGAGGTAATTTGGTGGCTAGGGTTTGGTCAACTTATGTGGTCCTCACTTGGTCAAAACGGGTCAAGGCCCACTTGATCCACACGAAATCTGCACTTTTTCCTTTTTTTTTCAGATACTGTAGCCGGTAATCGATTACTAGCAGAGGTTTAATCGATTACTTCCTCATTTAATCGATTACTCTCATGCCTTTAATCGATTATTCCTCCTCTGGTCAGAACCTGATGCAACATCTTAATCGATTACTTCGGACCTCTTAACCGATTACTTTGCCTCTGATGGATTACATGATGCTGCAGATTTAATCGATTAACTTGAACTTCTAATCGATTACATTCCCATAACTGATCAGAATTGCTGCACAAAATCACTGGGTAATCGATTACTGTTTCAGAGTAATCGATTACTTCTGCATAAAATTCCAGAATTCCTCTTTCACTGAATAACCAACCTTCTTTGCTTCTACGAATCGATATTCTGATGCTAGGGATCATTAGTGACTTTAGCTTGTGGTCAACTTACCTTTAGGGGAACCTGTTTCCTGCAAAACAGATAGTTCTGGATATCTCCAACGCTCAAGTTAGATAATTTGTTACAATAAACCGTAAGAGCTATCGAAGTAAAAGATATGAACCAAAAATAGTATAACAAATCATATGCTTCATTATAACTATGAGTTATATCAAGTTCAATCATAATATGTATTTAGATGCCAACTCGATTAACTCAAGTTTGCACTAAGTAGCACGTTATGAGTGAGATACTTCACTATTCCAAGGTATGAGAATCATGTGCCAAGAGGACTAAAGAAAATGTTACACATGATTTGTTTTCCAAAACTTAATATAGCTTGGAATAATCAAGGTATGCTCTTGAATAATCATGGTTATATTACGAATATGACTTGTTTACCTCAAACTTTGTGTGCCATGGAGATTTTGACTTTAAAAATTGATTTCTTCTCTCAACCATTCTGTGCCAAGGATATTTTGTCTGAGACCATTGCTTTCTTTTCTGATTTTTTTATCAAGATGAATTTTTCATTTCTTCCACTGAAAGCTTTTGTTCTTGTTGAAGCTATTTTCCTTTGGTCACTCCATCTATCTTTAGATATCCACGGAGTCATTTTGATGTATTTCTCTCTTTGATTTCTTCTTGGTTTTTCCTTGGGTAAGATATGATCTACATTCCTGTTACAAGGAGAAACTTTTGGTACCCATCTCATTTTGGGTCGAGGAGGATTAGATTTGGATTCCTTGGGAACCTTTGGAACCCATTTCATTTTATTTCTCATATAGTGATTTTTCTTATAAACGCATAAATGAGAAATATGACCCGAACGTCCACAGTAGTTACAAATAATGGGTTTGGGAGATGCTTTGAATTTTCTAAAATCATTTTTGTAAAGAATAGACTTATGATCCTTGTATTCAGAATCACATTTGACAACCACTTTACTTGACTTTTGAATTTCCACATTAGAATTGTCAAATAAGAAGTTTGAGCAAATGGATTTTGAGATACACTTAGAGTCACAAGAAGCAGCCTCAACAAATTTTTCAATAAAATTACATTTTTCATTACTTGTAGAGGTGCTATTTTCAAAAATATTTTTCAAGTCATCTCTCAATTCATTATGAGTAATACGAGGATTTTGGGAATGAGAATCAATTAATGTTACCTCGTGAGGAGTGTATAAATATGGTGCACTTTCGTTGTCTACTGACTCCTCATCGGAAGAACTTGATTCCAAGTGAGATTCCAAAAATGCTTCAAATAGTTTTTCTAAATCATCATCTTCATCTGATGAACTGCTTCTCATGCTATTGGTGTCATCATTCAAAACTTCGTCATGGGAGATAGTCAATTCATCATTCGAGCTTTCCTCTAGTTGAATTTTCTGTGAACACTTACACTTTCCAAAAGATCATCAGTAGCATAAAATGTGTGTAAAGTGTTGAAACTGAGTGTTGAAACTCATTTGTTCCCTCTTAGTGTTTTGATGATGACACAACACAATTTATATATGCTTAACAGGTTCAAGTACTTTGAAGATTGCAAAGATGGTTTTCAAGTTGAAGATCTAGCTTTAGGCTTAGATATCTTTGTAAGGCAGTTAATACTCTTAAGCACTTAGGATTATAACCTATGTGATGATGATATTACTTTTCTTGAAAAACTTAGAAGAAGTCTTTTTAAATCTTTTGCTCCAGGAATATTATTTGAAAAAATGTTTTGCGAAAACCTTTGGTTACAACTTTTTCATGAAAATCTATTTTTTATAAGGAGTAATCGATTAACCCTTCTAGTATAACCGATTACTTAATGCAACTTGTAACCAGAGAGAATGTAATGGATTATTTAGGATCTTGTAATGGATTACTTCCTTGAACTGGTCATTTAGGTGTAAGTAATCGATTATCAGAAACTAATAATCGATTATATTTCAATGCTGCAACTTTTGTGAAAAACCTGAGAGCATGTAATCGATTATCATGACCAAAGTAATCGATTATTTTATTCAAATTTTTGAAAAACGTGCTGAAATCAAACATGATGCCCAGAATGATTTGTTTCCTTTTCTGGATGATCTTGCTTTGATTTCTTGGCTGCTTCTTCTACCTTTTATATACACTTTATTTTTCATTTAAAAAAAAAGAGCTCTTCTTCTTTTCTTCTCCTAACCTTTGATTTTGAAAAATTATTTTTGAGAAGAGACATCATCATCATCATCATATAGAGCTATCATAAGTCTTGCTTGAGAATATTATTTTTGCCATAGGACGTTATTGTAGTATCCGCTCTACTTAGAGAGCTTATTGTTAGTTGCACAAATTTTTTCTTCGTGCAAAACCATATCTTTGTAAGGGGTGTGACAACCTTAGTGTTTAAGGAGTGTTTTCCCTTAGGATTGAACGTGTGTCGCGTTCATAGGGTGAGATAACCCTTGTGTATTGGGTAGCGCTATACGAACGGTGGGATTCCTAGTAGTTAGGCTATTTGTATTCGAGGTCCCTTGCGAACGGTGGGATTCCTAGTAGCTTGCGGGGCGCTCTGGATTTACTTGGGGACGCAGTTGCGTCTTGGTTTAGTGAAAAGCTCAAGTGGGTCGCTTGAGGACTGGATGTAGGCATTGTTGGCCGAACCAGGATAAAATTCTCCGGTGCACAATTTCCTATCCTTTATCTTTTTACTTTCCGCACGTTTAATTTTTGTTAATCGTATTTTCGTGGTTAAAAGTATTTTCAAGTTTTAATCTATATAACACGAGGATTGTGTTTTTTTTATGTAATGATTTCTTAAATCTATCCCGTGTATATTATGGTTTTCATATTCATAAGTAATATTATTTATGTTGTTTGCTTAAAAACGTTTTAAATCGTTCTTTAAGTCTTCTGCTCGTTTTTAATCTCTGTTATTTTCGAAAAGAACGTTTTATTTCGATTAATTTTCAAAGTTTTGTAAACACCCAATTCACCCCCTCTCTTGGGTGATTCTCTCCAATTCCACCAATTATTCCAATTGGTATCAGAGCTTCGTGCTCTGGTAACAAGCTTAACCACTTGAGTTAAAGATCCTTGGTTGATTGGCTTATTGGGATATTTGTTTTTGATTTTAAAATGGAGGGTATTTCATTCGATGAAGCACCAATTTTCAATGGAGAAAATTATTTGTATTGGAGTGCTAGAATGAAATTTTATTTACAATCAATAAATTATCGTTTATGGTTCATTGTGCAAAATGATATTGTTTTAAATCCAAAACGTGTTTTAAATGAATTTGACAAAAAATGTTTTGCCTTGAATATACAAGCAATGCAGATTTTAAGGAATGCCTTAAACGATGACGCATATGCTAAAATCAAGGATTGTGTTAATGCTAAAAATATTTGGTATACTTTACACATATGTTATGCTACTGATGATCTGGAAAGTGTAAGTGTTCACAGATATAATCGGGAGACTCAAATAGAGGAAAGATTGAAGGATGAATTGATAATCTCCCATGACATAGTTTTGAATGATGACACCAACAACATGAAGAGCAATTCGTCAGATGAAGATGATGATAATTTAGAAAAGCTGTTTGAAACTTTCTTGGAATCTCATGTGGAATCAAGTTCTTCAGATGAGGAGTCAGAAGACAGTGAAACTGCATTACATTTATACACTCCTCACGAGGTAACTTTAACTGATTCTCATTTCCAAAACCCTCATAGTACCCATAATGTTTTGAGAGATGATTTGAAAAATAATTTTGACAGTAGCACCTCTACAAGAAATGAAAAATGCATTTTTATTGAAAAAGTGGTTGAGGTTGCTTCTTGTGACTCTCATTGTATCTCAAAATTCCTTTGTTCAAACTCCTTTCTTGACAATTCTAATAAGAATGTGGAAATTCAAAAGTCAAGCAAAGAGGTTAGCAAATGTGATTCTGAATACAAAGATCACAAGTTTGTGTTTTGCAAAAATGATTTTAGAAAATCCAAAACATCTCCCAAAATCATTATTTGTAACTACTGTGGTCGTTCGGGTCATATATCTCATTTATGCATGTATAAGAAAAATCATTATATGAGAAATAAAATGAAATGGGTTCCAAAGGTTTCTGAGGAATCTAAATTTAACCCCCTGGACCCAAAATGAGATGGGAACCAAAAACTTCTCCTTGTAACAGGATGGAACATCATATTTTACCCAAGGAAAAACCAAGAAGAATACAAAGAGACAAATTCATCAGAAAGTCTCCTTGGATATCTGAAGACAGATGGAGTAAACAAAGAAGTATAGCCCCATCAAGATCAACAGCCTCAAATGGAAGAAATGGAAAGTACATATTAATGAAAAATCATAGAAGGAACTATTGGTCTAGAACAAAGTCACCTTGGCACAAAGTGATTGAGAAAAGAAATCATTGGCCAAAGGCAAAAGCTTCATGGCATACAAAGTCTGAGGTAAACAGGTCATATACCTTTTATAATTATGATTATTCAAGAACATACTTTGACTATTCCAAGATATACTAATTTTAGAAAATAAATCATGTGTTGAAAATTTTATCATCACATGATCATCATATCTTGGAAATGTCAAAGAACTTCATAAAATGTTATTTAGTATAAACTTGAGGTAATCAAGTTAGTATCAAATGCATATTATGATTAATCTTGGTATAACTCATACTTATAATAAGCATATGATTTGTTACATTATTTTCTTTGATCTATTTCAGTAAATTAAAGAGCTCATTTGTTTATCATATCAATGTATCTAACTTGAGCATTGGAGATAGCTAGAACTATTTGTTTTGTAGGAAACAGGTCTCTTAAAGGTAAGTTGACCACAAGCTGAATGTCACTAACGGTTCCTGGCATCAGACAACAATTTTATCATCAGAAAACAATTATCAGAAGTTATTGAAGTTTGTCAGTCAGAAAAGGAGGAATTCTGGAAGTTTGTGCAGAAGTAATCGATTACTCTGCAACAGTAATCGATTACCCAGTGGGTTTGTGCACCAGTTATGTTCAGTTATGAAGAAATAATGGATTAAAGGATCAGAAGAATCGATTAAGTCTGCAACATCATGCAAATCATCAGAGGCATTATAATCGATTAAGGGAGTCAGTATAATCGATTATAAATGTTGCATCAGTTCTGACCAGAAGAGGGATAATCGATTAAAAGCATGGAAGTAATCGATTAATTGCGGAAGTAATCGATTATATCAAGGAAATAATCGATTATCGGCTACAGTATCTGAAAAAAAAGGGAAAAGTGCAGATCGTGTGGGCCTTGTTGACCCAGTTTGACTAAGTGTGGACCACATAATAAAATAACCCTAGCCACATATCTTCTTACACATTCTCTCTCTCTTCCCTCAAAATAGAAAATCACGGCCTCCCTCTTCCTCCTTCACGCTATTCACTTCTTCTTCTTCCTTCTTCCACCAAACTCCATAACCACCCACAAACCTTCATCAAACCTTCACCATTCTCTCTCATATCTCTTCCTTCTCACATAAACCTTCATCTTCTCCACTTCTCTCATCCTAAAACCGCCTCTCACCTTCTTCCTCTCTCACATTCGATTTTCTTCTTCCACCACCATTGAAACCACTAGTTCTTGCTCAACATTATCAAAACCTTACTCTACATGCTTGGTTAAACTTGGTTCTCTCAAGGTTTACATGATGCATGGCACTTGTCTTTCATGTTCAGATCCGGTTCTTCATCACTGGTTCAACTATGTTGATGTGTGAAGATTCTGGTTCACTGGTTTGGTCGTCCGGTTCAGCTATGATGTTGGTTGGTTAGGTTCAGTGTTGATAAGGTCTCCGGTTCAGAGGCAAGTGTGGTAGCTTGTCCGGTTCTGTGTTCGGTTCTGCTTCGGTTCAGTATTTCTTCTCCGGTTCAGGTTCTCAGTATTCTGTTTTTCTTCTTCAGTATCTTCATGTTCTCTATAATGATATGATGTTATTCTGCCCATTGATGATATTGTGAAGTTGACACTGCTGAGTTAAGTATCTGGTAGTCTGGGTTATAATCTGTGTTGTGCTGCATACTGTCTGGTTGGCATAGTCTATTGCTTTGGTTCAAGTTGATTCAGAATCCGGCATATTATTCTTTGTGTTGTGATCATGTCATCTCGTCACACGAAAAGAAGGATGGTTGTTGAGGAATCAGATGATGATGAGCCTTCACCTCCGGTTGTTCAGAGAAGGGCTCAACCTTCGTCTAGCCGTGCTCCTAGGCCTCCAAGGACTAGACAAAGCGATGCAGGTCCTTCAGTTCCACCTCCACCGGTTCATCAACCGATTGCTTTGGAAAAGTTAAATCGCTGGTTCTCTAACCCTGCTAAGATAATGGACTATGAAAAGTATTTTGCTGCTTGTTCGGTAATTTCTCCGAGGTTCCTTGATGCTGAGACTTTTGATGGCGAAGACTGTAATCTCCCTGTTGTAGTGCTCTTGAAAGAAAAAGGTCTTTATGAATTCAGTACTATTGGAGGAGATGGTATCACTTTCACTGGCTCTAGTTCTGAGAGTCTATGGGGAGACGAGTATGACAAGAAAGCTGCAAAATAAGAATTCATTGATGACCGCATCCCTGCTGGAAAAGTGATGACTTCTGGAAATCTGAAATTTGTGTATTGAGTTCTTCACTTCATTTTGACTCGTTGCCTGATTCCTAGGCAAGGGAATTACTTCAGGGTACTTGAGTCTGATTATATTATCTTCTGGGCTTGGTTTCACAATAAACCGATCAATTGGGGTTGGTTTATCTTGAATCACATGATTGAGACTGCTGCAAAAGTCCGACGATCTATTGATGATGATATGAAGAATAAGACGTCAAAACTTCCATATGCTACAGTGATAACCAACAATCTCAGACGATTCCGAGTTCCCTTGAACGGTGAGGCTAGAACAGCTCCAAATGCAGATATGCGGATGGACACCAATTTCTTGGGTCACATGGGTTAGGTCAATATGGAAGATATAGGTTGGATGCCCAAGACTCAGCGTCGTGAACGCAAGTCCAACCACAATTACAACCCAGATGAAGAAGATCAGCAGCAGCAGCCACAGCCAGATAATGCACCAGCTCAAGATTCTGATTACATTCCGCTACAAGCTCTCTATCTACCAGATCACATTCCTCCGTACATGCAGTTGTTCATGGACGATGTCCGAGGATACATGAGGCATTCTGATGAACACATGCAGTCAGTGGACACATCTCTTGCACAGCTCACCTCCGGCATGGAACAGATGCACGTTGATATGGAAGCAGTGCAGCAGGAGATATATCATCTGAGGCATCAGAATCGTCCTTCGTTCCAGTGATCGCTCAGCTTGTGGCACCTCACTCTGTTTTTTTCTGTTTAATTGCTTTATGATATTTGGATTTTTTATGCTTATGCTCGTAACCCCCTAGTACTGTTTTTGGTCATGTTTTTTTTCTTTCTTGTTCCTGGATTTCGTTGTTTCTCTTGACCTGTTTGGATTCAGCTTGATGCTTATGACAATGTTATTATTTTTGGTGTGTTATTCATAGTCGTTGTCATTTGCTATTTCTCGTGTAATTCTTCACCTTTTTGATGATGTCAAAAGGGGGAGAAAAATGAGAAAACAGGTTTAACAGGTAGATCATGAGAACAATTTTATCAGTACAGGTTGATCATGAGACCAGTTTTATCAGTACAGGTTGATCATGTTCATGATAGTTCATGAATTCAGGGGGAGCTAAAGCTAAAGCTTTGTAATAAGCTTCTTGATTTATGTTAATCAAGTTGTGGTGCTCGGTTGTTCATATGTTTTGAATGTTTTGTTTAGTACTAACCTTTGTTTTGCAGGTAGTGTTTGTCATCATCAAAAAGGGGGAGTGTTGAAACTGAGTGTTGAAACTCATTTGTTCCCTCTTAGTGTTTTGATGATGACACAACACAATTTATATATGCTTAACAGGTTCAGGTACTTTGAAGATTGCAAAGATGGTTTTCAAGTTGAAGATCTAGCTTTAGGCTTAGATATCTTTGTAAGGCAGTTAATACTCTTAAGCACTTAGGATTATAACCTATGTGATGATGATATTACTTTTCTTGAAAAACTTAGAAGAAGTCTTTTTAAATCTTTTGCTCCAGGAATATTATTTGAAAAAATGTTTTGCGAAAACCTTTGGTTACAACTTTTTCATGAAAATCTATTTTTTATAAGGAGTAATCGATTAACCCTTCTAGTATAACCGATTACTTAATGCAACTTGTAACCAGAGAGAATGTAATGGATTATTTAGGATCTTGTAATGGATTACTTCCTTGAACTGGTCATTTAGGTGTAAGTAATCGATTATCAGAAACTAATAATCGATTATATTTTAATGCTGCAACTTTTGTGAAAAACCTGAGAGCATGTAATCGATTATCATGACCAAAGTAATCGATTATTTTATTCAAATTTTTGAAAAACGTGCTGAAATCAAACATGATGCCCAGAATGATTTGTTTCCTTTTCTGGATGATCTTGCTTTGATTTCTTGGCTGCTTCTTCTACCTTTTATATACACTTTATTTTTCATTTAAAAAAAAAGAGCTCTTCTTCTTTTCTTCTCTTAACCTTTGATTTTGAAAAATTATTTTTGAGAAGAGACATCATCATCATCATCATATAGAGCTATCATAAGTCTTGCTTGAGAATATTATTTTTGCCATAGGACGTTATTGTAGTATCCGCTCTACTTAGAGAGCTTATTGTTAGTTGCACAAATTTTTTCTTCGTACAAAACCATATCTTTGTAAGGGGTGTGACAGCCTTAGTGTTTAAGGAGTGTTTTCCCTTAGGATTGAACGTGTGTCGCGTTCATAGGGTGAGATAACCCTTGTGTATTGGGTAGCGCTATACGAACGGTGGGATTCCTAGTAGTTAGGCTATTTGTATTCGAGGTCCCTTGCGAATGGTGGGATTCCTAGTAGCTTGCGGGGCGCTCTGGATGTACTTGGGGACGCAGTTGCGTCTTGGTTTAGTGAAAAGCTCAAGTGGGTCGCTTGAGGACTGGATGTAGGCATTGTTGGCCGAACCAGGATAAAATTTTCCGGTGCACAATTTTCTATCCTTTATCTTTTTACTTTCCGCACGTTTAATTTTTGTTAATCGTATTTTCATGGTTAAAGGTATTTTCAAGTTTTAATCTATATAACACGAGGATTGTGTTTTTTTTATGTAATGATTTCTTAAATCTATCCCGTGTATATTATGGTTTTCATATTCATAAGTAATATTATTTATGTTGTTTGCTTAAAAACGTTTTAAATCGTTCTTTAAGTCTTCCGCTCGTTTTTAATCTCTGTTATTTTCGAAAAGAACGTTTTATTTCGATTAATTTTCAAAGTTTTGTAAACACCCAATTCACCCCCCCTCTTGGGTGATTCTCGCCAATTCCACCAATTATTCCAACATAAAGTATCCCAAATACATTTAGCATTAACACAATCCTTGATTCTAGCATATGCATCATCGTTTAAGACATTTCTTAAAATCTGCATCGCTTGAATATTCAAGGCAAAACATTTTTTGTCAAAATCGTTTAAAACATTTTTTGGGTTTAAACCAAAACCATTTTGCACAATAAGCCATAAACGATAATTAATTGATTGCAAATAAAATTTCATTCTAGCACTCCAATACACATAATTTTCTTCATTGAAAATTGGTGCATCATTGAATGAAAGACCATCCTTTTAAAAAACAAAAAAACAAATATCCCAATAAGCCAAACCACAAAGGATCTTTAACTCAAGCGATTAAGCTTGTTACCAGAGCACGAAGCTCTGATACCAATTGTTGGAATAATTGGTGGTATTGGCGAGAATCACCCAAGAGGGGGGGTGAATTGGGTGTTGATAAAACTTTGAAAATCAATCGCAATAAAACGTTCTTTGAAAGATTAACAGAGATTAAAACGAGCGGAAGACTTAAAGAACGAATTAAAAACGATTTTAAGAGCAAAATTGAAATAATATTACTATGTATATTGAAATCATACTATACACGAGATTGATAAAGATCAACACAAAGATAAACACAATTCTCGTGTTAAATAAATTAAAACGTAAAAATAACTTTTATCCTCGAAAATATAATTAACACAAAATAAACATGCGGAAAATAAAGAGATAAGGGATATGAAAATTTGCACCGGAGATTTTTATCCTGGTTCGGCAAACAACGCCTACATCCAGTCCTCAAGCGACCCACTTGAGCTTTTCACTAAGCCAAGACACAACGCGTCCCCAAGTACATCCAGAGCGCCCCGCAATCTACTAGGAATCCCACCGTTCGCCATGGACCTCAAATACAATAGCCTAACTACTAGGAATCCCACCGTTCGTATAGCGCTACCCAATACAACAGGGTTACCTCACCCTATGAACGCGACACACGTTCAATCCTAAGGGAAAACACTCCTTAATTTCTAAGGTAGTTACACCCCTTACAATAACAATGATTTGCACGAAGAAATGTGTGCAACTAACAATAAGGCTCTCTAGATAGAGCAGATACTACAATAGAGTCATATGACAAAATAATATTCTTAAGCAAATGCAAAACTATAACAATGTGATGATGATGATGAATTTTTCTTCTCAAAAGATTTTTCAAATTGAAAGAGAAGGAGAAGAAGAAGAAGTAGAACTTGTGAAGTGAGTGATAGTGTATATTTTAAAAAGGTAGAAGAAGCAACCAAAAAATCAGAAACGTGATCATCCAGAAAAGGAAATAAATCATTCTGGGAATCAGTTTGATTTCAGCACGTTTTTCAAAAATTTGAATTAAGTAATCGATTAGTTTGGTCAGATTAATCGATTACTTGCTCTCAGGTTTTTCACAAAAGTTGCAGCATTAGAATGTAATCGATTAACAGCTTCAAGTAATCGATTACTGTCACCTAAATGACTAGTTCAAGGAAGTAATCCATTACAAGAATCTAATTAATCAATTACTTACTCTCTGGTTACAAGTTGCATCAAGTAATCGATTATTCCAGAAGGGGTAATCGATTACTCCACAATAAAAACAGATTTTCATGAAAAAGTTGTAACCAAAGGTTTTCACAAAACATTTTCACAAAGACTTTTCCTGGAGTAGAGGATTAAAAAAGCTTCTTCTAGGTTTTTAAGAATAAAACATATATCATCATCATAAGGTTATAATCAAGTGCTCTAGAAAATATTATTTGCCTTACAAAGATTACTAAGCCTAAAAACTAGATCTTCAACTTGCATAAAATCTTTGCATTCTTCAATGTACCTGAACCTGTTTAGAACATCTTATCAAGATGAGTTGTGTTGTGTCATCATCAAAACAAAAAAAAGGGAAACCATGAGTTTCAACAACAAGCAATTGGAAGCCTTGGTGTGAGGTATCATCAAGCATTTGGAAGTCTTGTTGGGTAAACAAGAAAATTGGAAGACTTGTTGTGGGGATATCAACAAGCAAGGGAAGAGGTTAGATTAGATTCAATAGGGTTGCAAGACAAGAGTGTGGTATCTCTTGGAGGCTATCAAGAAGTGAGTCTTGAGAGGCATTTGCTTGTAATTTGAGAACTCTAATTCCTCATAGTGAAGAATCTCTCTTGGTTGAAGAGGGGACTGGATGTAGCTCACGGTGGTTGTGAGTGAACCAGGATAAATCTCTGTGTAGTATCTATATTCCCTTATCTTTTACATTCTTGTCATTTCAATATTGTTCTTGGTTGAAAACCTAGAAAAGATTGATTTTTTCATAAGTGATTGAATTGAATCTTAATTGTGCAAATTAATTTGGGAAAATCATTTTCATAATCTAGGTAATCAATAAGAAATTTGGTGTTAATCAATTCCGCTTTATCTCTGATCATATGTGTTAATTGATTGATTTTCCTATTTGATTGAAAAGTGATTTTTCAGTTTTAACAGTGATTAATCGATTAACAGATTAATCGATTAACTGGAGGTGTTAATCGATTAACCAAAAGCAAACTTTCAGGCACTACTCGATTAACCTGTTTGATTAATCGATTAACTTGTGTTTTACAAGGGTTAATCGATTAATCAACTTGCTTAATCGATTAAGGGTTGAAACATTGTGTAAAAATCATTTGTTTTAATTGTTTCGATTTGTTTCTTTCGAAAATCTTTCAAGGTTTCTATAACACCTATTCAACCCCCCTTTCTAGGTGTTCTCCTAGTGTTTCTTAGTTATTTCATCCACCTAATGTAGTTCTTACACTATATACAATACAAATAGAGAGCCAAAAATATGAAATCTCAGCGGTGGTCCAACGATCCTCCTCTATGCCATGATCCTCCTCAGATCTCCAGCATCAGCTCCACACGTCCCACATCCTAACCATCTATACTATGCATCGCCCGGTGGATCCCCAACTCCCCATTGACTCCCAGTGGAGTGCTCAACTGGCTCTCCCTCGCTCTCTGCCTCCTTTGGATCCTCCTCCACCTCGTACGACTGAGTCGGAGCCCTACCACTGGGCATGGGGTTAGCTGAAGGAGTCCCATGAATTGGACTCATCGGACTAGGAGTAGGAGTCTCCTCACGAATCACTCGAGAAGCAGAGGGATGAGATCGGGTAGCTGCTCGAAAACGAAAAGTATGAAAACGACGAGCTGGTCGAGCCAGGGGTGGTCCATGATAAACAAAAAATGGGGGTACATGCAGGGTATAGATAATGGGGATGCGGAACCTACGAGGACGGACATGAGCCAAGGGATTGGGGTGATAGAGGGTCACCTCTACCTCCCCCTCGTAAGTGGCTCGATGGTCCTCGTAGTACCACACTCTACTAGGGAGTGGGCGCAACTCGATGCAAGCTAGATAGCGAGCCATCACCTACAATGGGCATAAGGGGTAAGCAATATAATCCACATAATCGAATAAGCATAATTTAAAACAGGTAAGCAAACACATGTACCAAATAGTCAAGAGATATGCACATCACATAAGCAAGCCAATTTAATTTATAATCAATCTCATTAATTGTATGACATGATGCTTGCACACTATCTCTCAAGTCCTGAGATTCTCTATCTATTACTCTCATTCATGACCATTCAAACAACCCGTATACGTGCTTAAACGTATAGTGAACTTGCTCGGAATATAATCCATAACGTCACTACCAAAGTGTACGTCGCGTCACCAAGACGTAACAGCATCCCACAATGCTGCCCACATTACCAAAATGTGTCATCGAGCAAGCCACACGACTATGCCTGGAACGTGGTCCATAATATCAATACCGATGTGCACATCTCGTCACCTGGACGAATCCCCAACGTTCGCAGCAACAATTGCTGGCTGCATTACCAAAATGTGACTACAGGCAAGTCGTAACCACATTGGTACTCCCAGAGTACCCTTCCTCATGTTCCTCGAACATGACCAAATGTATGTGCAACATGCAATAAAATTCACCAATGTAATTACCAATGTAATTGATCACATCATTTCTTCTTTGGAACATGATTTATTCCTTGTAATCATTCTTTTGTTTAATTAAACTTGACTTAGTTGAAAATGGCATTGTTTTAGCATTCTGGTCAAAAAGACTCGAGTCCTTTTTAAAAGACTCGAGTAATTATTCAGTCTGTACAAAGTACTCGAGTGGATCATCTTAATACTCGAGTGAATCATAGGTTTTCTGGAAGTTTATGTCTCAGGTTTTCTAAAAATACTCAGGTAGTTTATGAAATACTCGAGTCGTTCATCAACCGAGAATACTCGAGTGGTTCATGTGAGAATCGAGTTCAATCAATTATGAAAAATCACTTTTTCTAGGTTTTCAATCAAGAACACAATTAAAGACTTGAATATAAAGAGTTAAGGGTTTAGAGATACGACACAGTGATTTATCCTGGTTCACTTTCATCCACTTGAAAGCTACTCCAGTCCCCTCTTCAACCAAGAGAGATTCTTCACTATGAGGAATTAGAGTTTCTCAAATTACAAGTAAATGCCTCACAAGACTTCCTTCTTGCTAGCCTACAAGAGATACCACACCCTTGCCTTGTAATCCTATTGATATCTAATCTAACCTCTTCTCTTGCTTGCCGATACCCCACAACAAGACTTCCAATGCTTGCTTCACTACAAGACTTCCAAATGCTTGTTCTTCAACAAGGCTTCCAAGTGCTTGATGAAATGCCTCACCAAGGCTTCCAAATAACTTTGCTTGATTCACAAAATCAAGTCTTCCTTTGTTGTAGATAGCTTGCCTAACTTGCAATGATTACAACCCAAATGAAAACAAAATAACAATCCTATGAATCTCTTTCAAAAGCTATGAAATATCAACATGAGAGATTCAAGGTTCTTGATCAAAGAATATGAAAATGAGATCTTTGATCTTGAGAGAGTGAGAGAGAATAGTGTGGCTTTGATTCTTTGTAAAAGTGTATTAAAATGATTCTAGTTGATAGAAATGATTAGGAAAAGGTTTATATAGAATACCCAAAAGTTGGAGCAACTTAGAATAGCTTTTGAGAAGTGAAAAACGTATTTAAAATAGTTACAGACCCTGTTTACTCGAGTAAAATAAGTGTTAATCGAGTAATACGAAAGCAAGATAATTTTCACTCGAGTGAGACCAAAAATACTCGAGTAAAGGTGCAGATAATCGATTATCAAAAGTTTGTCAATCGATTATCAGTTCAAAATACACGGTTAATCAATTATCAAAATCTGTTAATCGATTATTAACATTAAAAATCACTTAAAACTTGTTTTCTCAAAAACTAAACCTTTTCTTTCAAACCTTTAAGCCACCTATTGATTTTAGGCAAAGTGAATACTCAAAATATGATATAATCATGCAATCAAAAGAGATTCACTACCCTCTAAGAAACTCTACCCAAACTCATAAACTAAAAGACTTGTGAGGCAAAAGATAAAACATTAAAACACAAACTACCAAACTAAGTCTTCATGAGCTTGCTCTCTCTTCATAACTTGATGTTTGTTGTTTCTTGTTGAGCTTGAACTTGATCAACACATTTGAAGCTTGTTCAAAACCTTTTGGCATTTATCAAAACATTCTTCATGGATCTTACATCGAGTAGTTCATCAGAAAGGTTAATTTGTTGCATCAGTCATTACTCGAGTCTTGGCTCAGATACTCGAGTGTTAGTGCTTTTAGACGTACTGGTGCGTCATAAAATACTCGAGTCTCGAGTCAAATACTCGAGTCCTGACAGACAGATAACACTGAAATTTGAGTTTTATCATACCATTTTCAATTCTAGTCCAATTTAACTGCAACCAATGATCAACAGAGCTAAAATCATATATAACAAACATGTTCCAATACAGAGTTAACATCATATTACACTGAATTGAATCTGAGCATCAATTGAGCATAAAATCACAATTTCAACAACTTCACATACCAAATTCCATTCTAAACATGTTTAGCACAAAAACATCTTTGATACAACTTGCATGCAACATATAGAACTTGCTCTAAACTGTAGGTTTCTATGTTTTGATGCTAACAACCTTTCTCCAAGCAACAACATTATCAACAAGGAAGCTATCTCATGAAGAATAGAATTAGGATTTAGTTTGATTCTAATGCAATGTAATATTTAATTTTATGCAATGCATATCATGAGAGTGGGTAGCTTTAGGTGATCTTAATGAAGCTTATAATAATGTTTGATTAAGAGTGAAGAAAACTTAATTTTGATTATAATAGCTCATATTAAAGTTATTGTGAAAATCCATTTGAAAAACTTTGTTTTTAGTCCATATCTGATCAGGTCACTCGAGTAATGAGTTTGCCTTTACTCGAGTAATGTGTGTTGTTATAGGTTAATCGAGTAATGAGTTATTCGTCACTCGAGTAACATATTTCAACATGTGTTAATCGAGTAGTGTGTTACACTTCACTCGAGTAACTTGAACAGTGGCAGAAAAATTATAAAAGGACTTCATTTTTACATGAACAAGGTTACACACTCTTTTACAATTTTCTATTGAGAAATACACTTTCATTTTTCAAGAGCTATTACGCACTTCCTTTGAGAAATCAAGATTCAACAAATTTCTTCTATTCTTCACTCAAGATTAATCATTGTTCTAAGTTTTCTTTGAGATCAATATTTTTTAGTTCTTAATTGTGTTGAAGCTTTGCAACAAGAGGTTGCACATTTCAAGAGTTCAACAAAGGTGAAGAATTTCACAAGCAAGTCTTTGAAGGTTTATCAAAGCAAGATTGAAAAGGATTTGGTTGGAAGCATCTTCAACAAATCAACAAGAGAAGACGGAAATTCAATTGGGTTAGAATTTCAAAGTGTTTGGTACACACTTTGAAGAAGGGTTAAGATAGGATAGCTTTGTGAGAAAGTTGCATCTTAAACATTGTAATTCTAACAATTGAATTTGTCTAGTAGAAACTCTTTATCATTTTGATAAAGGGGACTGGATGTAGCTTTCAAGTGGGTGAAAGTGAACCAGGATAAAATCACCGTCTTCATTGTTTCTTTTCTTGTTTGCATTAATTCAAGAACAATTGAATTTTAGGTTAGAATTGGGGTTTTTCAATTCATTATCAATTGACCTAAAATTGGTTGGTAAATTTACTTGCAATTGTTCATAGCATTCATACATAGTTTGTTGAATCATCATAGTATTGCGATTCTAAAAGAATTCTCATCAAAACTCTTTTACTATTCGATTTTTACCCAGATTACTCGAGTGAATTGTGGATTACTCGATTAATCTGAAAGCTGTTTTGAACTTTACTCGAGTGAGACTTCTGATACTCGAGTGAAATAAAATTTGCTTGCGTAATACTCGATTAAAAGGTATTTTACTCGAGTAACCTGACTTGTTTTTTAAAGAAAATTTATTTTCTTAAAATCATTCTCTACGGTGATCGAAATATGTGTACTAAGGCTCCAATATTCTATTCACCCCCCCTCTAGACTATATTGAGCTGCTTGTTGGTTTCCAACATAAACAACATTTAAACTCAGAGAGGGCTCCAAGCCATAAATCTAATTCAATATATGGCCATAGAGTCTCATGGTGACTCTACACTTAAAATTTAACATATTAAACTTATTCTAGTGAATGTATAGCTTCACCCTTACCTCGAGGCCTTGAATCGACAAGAAAATTGTAGAGAAACTGACTGGAACACTTTAACCCACAAAACCCTTTGCATGCAGCCACATTTGAACAGGGTCCAAAGATCAGAGATTTAGACATGAAAATTCAGTTTAACAATTGGGGAAAATGGTTAGAAACTATTCTCTGCAACATATACTAAAGGTAGGAATGGATTTGACGGTTGTAGGACTCATGAACTTACCAAAATCCGAGCTTGAAGTAAGCTCCAAACTTCAGTTTTTGAGCTTGACAGCAAACAACACCAAACTTTCGAGCTTCGATTCTTCCTCCTAACGAAGCCTCAACTCACAATCTATGTGTCTTTGTAAAGCTCGTGATGTGAGCTTTACAATGGTGTACCACACTCAAATCAACGCTCATAAATGAATGAGAATGAAGGAGACGAAATCAGGAACCCTAGACTTAAGAATTTCAGAGCAATTCGACCAAAATGGTCGATTTCCTTCATCACTTGGTTTAAATACTTGTTTCTATTGATCATGCATGGCGACACGAAGACCATTATCGTGTCCTTGAGTTGTTTTCGTGTCAACGAAAGAAAATCATTGAGTGTTGACTCACCAAACGCACTAACTCGTGCAACTCTGACCAGAATACTCGAGTCTTTTTCAGACTACTCGAGTATTTTGGCTAAAATTTGAAAAATAAATATTTTAATTCCTTTCCTTCCAAAACCTTTCTAATATTGCTTCTAGGTCCTAAAACAGGGACTAATATGCAAAAACTTTATTTTTACATATTATTAATTATTTAAATTTTTCTTATGCATTATCACTTATCACATGCGCACACAATATCACATATTTAATCTAAATTAATTATAAAATAAATTTTTATAATTTAAGAAAAATAATTATGAATAACTTTCATGATTATTATTTTCATTACATCAGGGAATGAAAATTTGGGGTGTTACACTACTCCCCCACTTAACAGGAATTTCGTCCCCGAAATTCAGCCTACGTAAACAACTCAGGATAATCTCTACGTATCTTATCTTCTAATTCCCAAGTCGCTTCATATACATCTCCGCTTTGCCAAACGACTTTGACTAGCGGAATTTCCTTTCCTCTAAGCTGTTTAATCCTTCTATCTTCAATTCTAACTGGGCCTGCCTTAAAGGTTAGGTTTTCTCGTAGGGTTAGATCATCAGGGTGAATCTGAAGGATTGTGGTTGGATCGTGCACATACTTTTTCAATTGACAAATATGAAAAACATTGTGCAAATTAGCTAAGGATGGGGGTAAAGCTATTTGATAAGCTACAGGGCCTACTTGTTTAAGGATTTGGTAGGGTCCTATAAACTTAGGTGAAAGCTTTTGAGGTTTCAAAGCTCTACTCACTCCCTTCATCGATACTGTAACATCCCTGGTTTTCCCAAATTATTAGGTGCTTTAGTTAATGGAATTTTGATAAGGGTAGTGTTGTTTCCAAGTCTTTGATTCTATTTAGAGGTTCTAAGGGATGTTTAGACTATGTATAGAATGTAGGATTTAGTAAGGGTAGGTTTTATGAAGTAGAATTAGCTTAGAAATGAGTTTTAGAAGAGTTAATTATGATCTAAAAAACATAGGATATTAGGAAATTAGGAATAAAATATCCATAGCTCTAAACCCAAATTCCACCATTGGATGTAAAGATGAGTGTCTTAGGATACTTGTCTCAAAATTTGAGCAAGATCCGACGGTTAACGAAGAAGTTATGACAATTTGAAGTGCAGGGGAATGGTAGGTTGAACCAATTAATCGATTAAGCCTTGAGTTAATCGATTAAGTTTTTGGCAATGTTCAGCCACTAATCGAGTAGGGTGTGGATTAATCGATTAAATTTTTAGCCACCTTCAGGCATTAATCGATTAATCTTGTGCAAACAACAAGTGTTAATTGATTAACCAAAGTGGTTAATCGATTAACCCCTGTTATATCAGTCAAATAACACGAGTTTTCAGTGTTGATTTCATTTGTTTCTCTTCCTCTTCTTCGAGCTTCTTGCTCTCTCTGCCCTAGGGTTTTTCAAATCAACAAATCAACACAAAATAACAACAAATCATCACCACCAATCATCTCCCTATTGATTCCCTACCAATTTCCCTCTCTCAAATCTTCATTTCATCTCTTTTTCTTAAAATCCCCAAATCAAACCCTAAACCCCAACTTGAGCAATCCATGGAATAGAGGCTTATAATCATCAAGGAAGCTTGGGGATCACTAGGAATCAAGGATTGGAGTGCTAAGGAGCTAGGATTTGGAGTTGGTAAGTGGGTTCCATGAGAACCCCACTATCTCCTCTTCTCTTCAAGAGGTAAGGGGGAGTACTTTGGTTTTAATTAGGGAAGGGATTAATAATAGTAATAAGTTCATAAGTAGATGTATTTTGTTATGTGTATGTGTGACTTGTATGTTTTGTATGATGAATATGAGCTATATGACTTGTGTGTTTTATATGTTGGGTATGAGAATGTATGCCATGAATTTAGGGTTTAGATTAGTGACAAAATTTTATAGTTATCTTGAAACTAAATGAATAAAAACCTTTGGTCAATTTAGAATAGTATGTGTTTGCTTACGGTTAAATAATTATTAGTGCATTGTTATGGAACTAGGATTTTATGGTGAACTAAATGAATGAATGGCATAGGTATGATCATTATTGTTGTTATGTGTGATTGTTACTATATATAAAGTATGGCCGTAAATCCTAAGTTAGAGAAACCCACCAAATGGATATAAAGTATTAAAGATTGATTAACAAAAAGCTACATAAAACGAACTAGAAACACGTGCATTTATGAAGTAAGGTGGACGTTTAGGAGTACGGGGAAAAACACACGTCGTTTAACGATTGACGAGGGCAAAAGTGAATTATTGGGATTACCATGGAGAACTTTGATCTTGCAAAGGATACGGGTTTGCTTCCCGTGTTGGGGATTGGTTCTACGCAAACCATGGTAATTCCATCACTTTGGCTCGTTTTGGCCAGTCGAGGGTGATTTCTGCTAAAGCCAATTTGGGCGAATCAATCCAAATTGTATGACGAACCCTAGAGGGGTGAAGTATTGTGCAAGCTGGTATGGCGAACCCTAGAGGGGTGAAGTACCAAACTATAGGTTGAGAAATGCTTACTCCTGGTCGGTTTTTCCCCAGAGTGGAGGGTGTAGTGTTGTGAGGAAAAGTGTTATTGTTATTGGAAATGGAGAAGTGCATTCATTGATATAATGGGTTTAATTCACTGAATCCAATGAAAGTGTTAAAGTGTTATAGTGGATAAAGTTAAATGGTTCAGTGTACATTGGATTCAGGAATTAAACCATAATGGTATATAGTGCATTTCATACTCATATGATTGAGCATCCAAGCATTGTTAGGTGTTGATGTTGTATATTGAATTGTGTATATATATGGTGTAAAGGAATAGTTAAATGTTAAGGTATAGAAATAGTATTGATGAATAGGATAATGTGAAGCATGGGTATATGTGTGTTTGGGTATGTCTAGTTATGTCTTATTACTGTTATTTCAAGTGTTTTCCTTAATTATTATTCAAATTACTCACCCCTTAAGTTGACCATTTTAGGTACCTTCGGAGAAAGATGTTCATTGCTTCCACGCCGTGAAGGTATACTCTCAATTATAGAGAGTATACTATTATTGTGACCTCCTTGGTCTCATTATTATTGTTGCAACCATTCTTGGATAATGTAATGTAAAATGTTTTAATAATTAAAGTTGTTTCAAGTTTTAACTTTTATTTATAAGTTAAGTATACCGCTATTTTTGTAAAAAGGACATTTGTTTTGATTAAAGGTATTGATGGTTGTGAGAGATATAAAAATATCCTTTTCTAAATTAATTCTAAGTAAGTCACAACCACTTACAATGTAATTATAGTTTTTTTTACAAATAAACTGATTTGGACTGACAGGTACAAAGCTCACTTGGGGGAAAGTCCATATTTTAAAGTAAACTCCGGCAAAATTCTTATAAAACCCCAAATATTTTCTAATAAAATCACTAATAAAAGTAAAGTATTAAAGTATAAAAATTAGGATGTTACAGATACAATCCTAAGAAACACATGATCGCCTTCTGCAAACTCTAGAGGTCTTCTTCTCTGGTCGACATAACTTTTCTAGCGACTCTGAGCAGTCTTGATTTTCTCTTGAATCATCCGAATCTTTTCAGTCGTCTGCTGCACTAAACCAGGACCAAGATGCAAGTTATCCCCCACTTGGAACCAATATAGCGGGATTTGGCACTTTCTTCCATACAATGCTTCGAACAGTGCCATTCCAATACTTGCATGATACCCATTATTGTATGTGAATTCAGCGAATGGCAAAATCTGATCCCAACTTCCTAGTTCCTCCAATGCACAAGCTCGCAGAATATCTTCCAATGTTTGAATGGTCCTTTCTGTCTGCCCATCTGTCTGAGGATGGTAAGCCGAACTCATCTTCAACCTTGTCCCCAGAGCTTGATGTAAACTCAACCAAAATCTTGACATGAACCTCGGATCGCGATAAGAAATAATACTGGATCGTACTCCATGCAATCGTACCACTTCCTTGATGTAAAGTTGGGCAAGCTTCTCCAAAGAATAGCATATGTTTACCGGAATGAAATGCGCCGACTTAGTCAAACGATCCACAATTACCCATATTGCATCATGGTTTGCAACTATCCTTGGCAATCCTGTCACAAAATCCATAGAAATACTATCCCACTTCCATTGCGGGATATACAAGGGTTTTAATTTTCCTCCAGGCTTCTGGTGTTCCATCTTAACCTTCTGACAGACTAAACAAGAAGCTGCATAATCTGCCACATCCTTCTTGAGACCCGACCACCATAACATGCTCTTCAAATTCCGATACATTTTAGTTGATCCTAGATGAATACTCATCTGACTCTTATGTGTTTCATCCAAGATTAATCTCCTAACTTCCGGATTCTTTGGTATGCAAATTCTCGTTTTGAAATGAAGAATTCCATCCGATCCTTCTAAGAAATGTGGCTCTTTCCCTCCTATCATCAACTCTCTCTTCTCCTTTAGTTCTTCATCCTCTCGTTGTAATTCACAAGTCCGAGCCAGGAATTCGTTAGAAATTTGCAGCATGCCCATCTTAATACTAGTTGGTTCTACTTGCATTACCAGACTCGTATCCTGAAACTCCTTAATCAAAGCGGCTTCTTTAATCATCATTGCACTCACATGAATTACTTTACGACTCAGAGCGTCTGCCACCACATTGGCCTTACCAGGGTGGTAATGAAGCTCAAAGTCATAATCCTTCAAAAACTCCGTCCACCGACGCTGCCTCATATTCAATTCCTTCTGATCAAACAAATACTTCAAACTATTATGGTCACTAAATACTCTGAATAAAGTGCCATAGAGATAATGCCTCCAGATCTTCAAAGCAAACACTATTGCAGCAAGCTCCAAATCATGGGTGGGATAATTCACCTCGTGAATTTTCAATTGACGAGATGCATATGCCACAACCTTTCCTTCTTGCATCAATACACTTCCGAGCCCTTGCTTCGATGCATCACAATACACCTCATACTCCTTATGAGGGTCAGGTAAGATTAACACTGGCGAGGATGTTAATCTTTCCTTCAACATCTGGAAACTTTTCTCGCACTTCTCATCCCAAATGAATAGTTGATCCTTCCGAGTCAACTTTGTAAGAGGTAGTGCGATTTTGGAGAATCCTTCAATAAATCTCGTATAATAACCAGCCAGACCTAAGAAACTTCTTCAGTAATTGACTTAGGCTGAACCCACTGCAGGACTGAATCAACTTTGGCTGGGTCTACTGCTATACCTTCTTCTGAAATTACATGCCCCAAAAACTTAACTTCCCTTAGCCAAAACTCACATTTGGAGAGTTTGGCATAGAGCTGCTTTTCCTTTAAAATCTTCAACACTATCCGGAGATGTTCGACATGCCCCTCCAGATTCTTAGAATATATCAGGATATCATCAATGAATACCACCACGGATGAATCCATATATGGTCTAAAAATCCGGTTCATGTAATCCATGAAAACAGCTGGTGCATTAGTCAATCCGAACGGCATTACAACATACTCATAATGTCTGTATCGAGATCGAAATGCAGTCTTAGAGATATCTTCCTCCTTAATCCTGATCTGATGATATCCATATCTCAGATCTATCTTAGAAAACACCGAAGCTCCTCTGACCTGATCCATGAGATCATCAATCATTGGCAAAGGATACTTGTTCTTTATTGTCACCTGCTTATTCAACTGCATGTAATCTACACACATTCTCAGGCTTCCGTCTTTCTTCATAACAAATAAGACTAGATCTCCCCAAGGCGATACACTTGGTCTAATAAGTTGCTTCTGTAATAGCTCCTCTATCTGTCTCTTCAATTCGACCATTTCGGGTGGTTCCATTCTATAAGGAGAAATAGATATGGGATCAGTTCCGGGAATCAAATCGATTCCAAACTCAATCTCCCTCTTCGGTGGCAATCCCGGCATCTCCTCTGGGAATACTTCAGGAAAATCCCGAAGAACCGGAATCTCCTCAACAGACCTTTCTTCTTCCTCCGATCCAATAACGGAGAACAAACAAAGATACTTCTCTGGAGTTGGATGCTTATAATGGATTGTCTTCTTATCACAGTCAATAACCACATGATTGCTAATCATCCAATCCATGCCCAGTATCACGTCCAATTGGGACAAAGGTAGGCAAATCAAATCTACTCGAGACACTCGGTGTAGCACCTCAACTCTACAATTAAGGCAAATCTTCGAAGCAATCACAGGAGGATTAGTAGGGGTTTCTACCTTAAAGCAATAGGGTGACTCAGACACAGGTAACTTTAAACGATTCACACATTCAAAAGAAATGAATGAATGAGTGGCTCCTGAATCGAATAAAATCTTACAAGGTTGGTTATTAAGCAAATAATTACCTTGCACGAGTCTTGGAGTCTGATTAGCTTTAACACCACTGAGGGTGAAAACCCTTCCTTGTATCACCGACTTATCAGAAGATTCTCTTGGGTTGTTCCTCCGCGGTTCCTTGCAATCACGAGAAATATGACCAGGTTTCCCGCAATTGTAGCACCCATTGTTGATCCAACAAAACTTTCCAAAATGATGACGTTTGCATTTCTCACAATAAGGAGCATTATTGTAAGAACTGCTTCTGTCACTATGCACTATCTTACCCTTTCTTCGATTCTTATGGGAATAGGGACCCTTGTGGCGGTTATCATGCCCCTTTCTCCTCTGTGGTCCGTACCCCTGTTGTTCCTTCTTCCCTTCCACAAACTACAAAGCCTCAACCTTCTTGTCATCCTCATACATTCTACACATGTCTACCAACATGGGAAAACTCTAAATCTTTTGATAACTGAACACCAACTTCAGCTCAGGTCTCAGTCCTCCTTCAAATTTAATACATTTACTCCTTTCATCAGGGTTCATCTGATAATAAGGAGAATACTTCATCAGTTCCTCAAATCTTGTAGCATATTCACCCACACTCATGCTGCCTTGCTTGAGTTGTAAAAACTCAACTTCTTTCTTTCTCCTTAAATCTTCCGGAAAATACTTGTTCAAGAATTTCTCCATGAACACTGCCTAAGTTATTTCTCTCCCTTCATGAGCCAATAACTGGGTAGTATGATTCCACTAGTGCTCAGCTTCTCCTTCCATCATAAAAACAGCATAGGCTATTTTCTGAGCATCAGAACATTCCAAGGTTCTAAAGATCTTGTCCAACTCTAAGATCCACTTATTAGCTTCTTCCGGTTTGAACCCACCAGCAAACTTCGAGGGATTACAGCTTCTGAAGTCAAACCAAGTCTTAGCCTCAGCAGTTGCTACATTCACAGGAGGTGGATTAGCTGGTTGTTGTTGCTGATTTTGCTGCATGTTTTCCAACATTGCAGTAATCCTATCCAACATCTCGTTCGTATGGTTTCTATAGCGTGCTGCCATAGTAGACCTGCACTATGGACTTAGGTCATTAAAGGTCTATCTAAACTATCGCATGCCATCTAGTTCTATCCTAGACAAAGTATTAACAAAACTTAAGCTATACGTAAAATAAATCAAATAGCAAAGGAACTTTACTCATATGGAGAACCGTTTTGGAAGATCATGCTTGTGAGGATCAAGAATCAGGACCATTATGCTCTGATACCACAAAAGGTGTGACGACACTCTTTTAGCAAAAATCTTTATAGTTGAATAAAGATATAATATAGCTAATATGGACTTGAATCGGATATAGAAGATGATAAATAAAATTTTCCATTGAACAAGAGAGTTTATCATACTCTAAGATATGAGAGGAATTGTTTATATCGTGGTACTCCAAAATATGTTTTTCATAAAAAGGTATTGATATCTCGAATCCTTAAAGTAAAGTACTTTTGAATAGAATGAAACGACTTAACATCAGAGAATGCGGAAGTAAAATATGAACCTTGAGCTGGTAAGCATCAAACTAGTAGATATATATATATATATATATATATATATAGATAAAAAGTAACATAAGGGTAGCCAATGTATATCAAGGTCCAAGTCGTGATAGCAAAGGTTTAAAAGATACAAATCCATAGAACAAAATAAAAGATAGACCATCTCACTGAAATCTCTCAAACTATATACAATATAAATACAGAGCCAAAAATATGAAATCTCAGCGGGGGTCCAACGATCCTCCTCCATGCCATGATCCTCCTCAGGTCTCCAGCATCAGCTCCACACGTCCCACATCCTAACCATCTATACTATGTATCGCCCGGTGGATCCCCAACTCCCCACTGACGCCCAGTGGAGTGCTCAACTGGCTCTCCCTCGCTCTCTGCCTCCTCCGGATCCTCCTCCACCTCGTCCGACTGAGTCGGTGCCCTACCACTGGGCACGGGGTCAGCTAAAGGAGTCCCATGAACAGGACTCATCGAACTAGGAGTAGGAGTCTCCTCACGAATCACTCGGGAAGCAGAGGGATGAGATCGGGTAGCTGCTCGAAAACGAAAAGTATGAAAACGACGAGCTGGTTGAGCCGGGGGTGGTCCATGATAAACATAAAATGGGGGTACATGCAGGGTATAGATAATGGGGATGCGGAACCTACGAGGACGAACACGAGCCAAGGGATTGGGGTGATAGAGGGTCACCTCTACCTCCCCCTCGTAAGTGGCTCGATGGTCCTCGTAGTACACACTCCACTAGGGAGTGGACGCAACTCGATGCAAGCTAGATAGCGAGCCATCACCTACAATGGGCATAAGGGGTAAGCAATATAATCCACATAATCGAATAATCATAATTTAAAATAGGTAACCAAACACATGTACCAAATAGTCAAGAGATATGCACATCACATAAGCAAGCCAATTTAATTTATAATCAATCTCATTAATTGTATGACATGATGCTTGCACAATATCTCTCAAGTCCTGAGATTCTCCATCTATTACTCTCATGCATGACCATCCAAACAACCCGTATACGTGCTTAAACGTATAGTGAACTTGCTCAGAATATAATCCATAACGTCACTACCAAAGTGTACGTCGCGTCACCAAGACGTAACAGCATCCCACAATGCTGCCCACATTACCAAAATGTGTCATCGAGCAAGCCACACGACTATTCCTGGAACGTGGTCCATAATATCAATACCGATGTGCACATCTCGTCACCAAGACGAATCCCCAACGTTCGCAGCAACCAATGCTGGCCACATTACCAAAATGTGACTACAGGCAAGTCGTAACCACATTGGTACTCCCAGAGTACCCTCCTCATGTTCCTCGAACATGACCAAATGATATGCTATCACCACATCACCATGCATGAATGCACACAAACATTCCATTTAAGGTCATTCTTTAATATCAATATGTGCAACATGCAATAAAATTCACCGATGTAATTACCAATGTAATTGATCACATCATTTCTTCTTTGGAACATGATTTATTCCTCGTAATCATTCTTTTGTTTAATTAAACTTGACTTAGTTGAAAATGGCATTGTTTTAGCATTCTGGTCAAAAAGACTCGAGTCCTTTTTAAAAAACTCGAGTAATTATTCAGTCTGTACAAAGTACTCGAGTGGATCATCTTAATACTCGAGTGAATCATAGGTTTTCTGGAAGTTTATGTCTCAGGTTTTCTAAAAATACTCGGGTAGTTTATGAAATACTCGAGTCGTTCATCAACCCAGAATACTCGTGTGGTTCATGTGAGAATCGAGTAGTTCATTAGAAAGGTTAATTTGTTGCATCAGTCATTACTCGAGTCTTGGCTCAGATACTCGAGTGTTGGTGCTATCAGACGCACTGGTGCGTCATAAAATACTCGAGTCTTGACAGACAGATAACACTGAAATTTGAGTTTTATCATACCATTTTCAATTCTAGTCCAATTTAACTGCAACCAATGATCAACAGAGCTAAAATCATATATAACAAATATGTTCCAATACAGAGTTAACATTATATTACACTGAATTGAATCTGAGCATCAATTGAGCATAAAATCACAATTTCAACAACTTCACATACCAAATTCCATTCTAAACATGTTTAGCACAAAAACATCTTTGATACAGCTTGCATGCAACATATAGAACTTGCTCTAAACAACATTTAAACTCAGAGAGGCCTCCATGCCATAAATCTAATTCAATCTATGCCCATAGAGTCTCATGGTGACTGTACACTTAAAATTTAACATATTAAACTTATTCTAGTGAATGTATAGCTTCACCCTTACCTCTAGGCCGTGAATCGACAATGAAATTGCAGAGAAACTGACTGGAACCCTCTAACCCACAAAACCCTTTGCATGCAACCACATTCGAACAGGGTCCAAAGATCAGAGATTTAGACATGCAAATTCAGTTTAACAATTGGGGAAAATGGTTAGAAACTATTCTTTGCAACATAGAATAAAGGTAGGAATGGATTTGAGGGTTGTAGGACTAATGAACTTACCAAAATCCGAGCTTGAAGTAAGCTCCAGACTTCAGTTTTTGAGCTTGACAGCAAACAACACCAAACTTTCGAGCTTCGATTCTTCTTCCTCACGAAGCCTCAACTCACAATCTATGTGTCTTTGTAAAGCTCGTGACGTGAGCTTTACAATGGTGTATCACACTCGAATCAACACTCAGAAATGAATGAGAATGAAGGAGACGAAATCAGGAACCCTAGACTTAAGAATTTCAGAGCAATTCGACCAAAATGGTTGATTTCCTTCATCAATTGGTTTAAATACTTGTTTCTATTGATCATGCATGGCGACACGAAGATCATTATCGTGTCTTTGAGTTGTTTTCATGTTAACGAAAGAAAATCGTTGAGTGTTGACTCACCAAACGCACTAACTCGTGCAACTCGGACCAGAATACTCGAGTCTTTTTCAAACTACTCGAGTATTTTGGCTAAAATTTGAAAAATAAATATTTTAATTCCTTTCCCTCCAAAACCTTTCTAATATTGCTTCTAGGTCCTGAAACAGGGACTAATATGCAAAAACTTTATTTTTACATATTATTAATTATTAAAATTTTTCTTATGCATTATCACTTAAACATGCACACACAATATCACATATTTAATCTAAATTAATTATAAAAGAAATATTTATAATTTAAGAAAATAATTATATATAACTTTCATGATTATTATTTTCATTACATCAGGGAATGAAAATTATCGGTTCATCTAACCATATATATATATGTAAAAGAGAATACACATTCACATTAAATGTGGCGAAAAAAGTGAGAGAGATATAAAAATTATATACTTCAAAAATATTTTGCCAAAAAATTATCAATATATATGTGAAATATTTAATTAAAAAGAAGTAAAACGTAAATTTGGTTCTTGAGATTGACATTGTCGATCAATTTGGTCATTGACATTACATATGCATCAATTTAACCCCCAATTTTGCAAAATTTGAGTCAATTTAATTTTTTTAGAACACTATAATTTGTTGATTAGGGATCAAATTGACTTATAATTTGCAATATCAAGGAACGAATTGACTTTTTTTGTAAATTTAGGGACTACATTGATGAGTAATGTCAAGCCAAGGGACTAAATTGACATTATTTTATTTTGTAAAGTACATGTTACGCATAAATATATTAATTAATATCCAATTTATCTTTACAGTTTCTTTGTATTTAGTCGCTTGAATACATAAGTTTTTCATTTTTACAAAAATATTCAAAATACAATGATAAATATTTTATATAAAAAAAGTAAGATGTAGTGACTATATTTAAATACATTTTACCTTATTCATATTACTTATATGTAGGTGAACGAAAAAAAAAGATATGCTAACATTGCTAGAAAAACAATTTTATTAGATATGAGTAAATATTTTAATTAACTTTAAGCTATTTACATTATTTATTTTATCAAAATTTTATATTATTTGAAATATTAAACAAATTCGTGCAAGGCACGGCTCTCGTGTCTGATATCTAACTGTATTTTAACTAGTGTTATACCTTGTACGGTTACATTTAGATGAATTTTAATATACCAACGGGAGTTGGCTCAAATGGTGTGATCCTGCCAACTCAGTCTCAGATTCGATTTCCGGTTTACACCCCCCGCAGGGAGAGGCATAGGAACGCGACCTCGGCAGGATTCCCGGTTAACCTTGGTATTAAAAATGCTCTTGCGGACACTTGTGTACTGGCCACTGAATATAGACCAAAAAATAAAATAAAAGAATTTTAATATCAATTTTCAATCCGTTTATTTAAATTTTTGGGTCTTACTAACAAGTGTCATTTCCTAAAAGGCACTTGTTAAGTTACTACAATAAGAATTGTAATTATAAGTCCACATCATTCCATTTTTCGAAAATCCAAAAAAAAATAAAAGTTTAATGAACTTTTACTATAATTGTCTTGTTAACAAATTCATCAAAGACACAAGGATTTACCAAATTTTTTCTTCAAAAAGTGCTACAGTTTCTTAAAAAATCAGCTCAGGCACTATGACTATATTTGACTCAATTATTTGAAAAGCTACCCTAAAACCAAAAAATTACTGTTGAAGTTTATAATTCATAATCTAACTGATTAAATTAAAAGTATTCTATAAAACTAATTGATAAGTGTAAATAATTGTCCTCAAAAAAGTAGCTTAATTCCTTAAAAGTTTCATAACATAACCTCTTTTCCAACCAATTCGGTTCATGACAGAATCTTATAATTTTAATACTCTTTCCGTCTCTAATTGTTGATACCCAAAATATGACAACCCAATTGGAAAGCCCAAATTACATAGCCAGGCCCAAGTCCACTAAACACACCAAAACACGGGCTGAATCAAAGAACTGCGGACAAGGAGTAACGACGGAGAAGGGCGTACCTAGGGTATGTGTTCGCACACGAAGGAGCACCCCACTCCCAGAAAGCACACAAGCAGACAAAGAGCCATCCAGTTCCCCATGACACGTGCAGCTTGCACAGGAAGCTAGAGGGGAATCTTTGCTCACCTCACCTAGGCCCTTCCCAAGAGAGAGACGGAAATGGCATGCTTTGTATGCCTTCCTTCCCCAGCCATTAATGGAAAGCTTGAAATGGCAAAAGGACAAACTGGCACCTGATAAAGAAGGAGGGAGGCAGCAACGAAGAAGGAAAAGCAGCGTGGACCAATGGTTAAAGGGAAAAAGGGCAGTGACCAGTGGATAAAAGGAGCATTATATAAAGATGCCACCATCAATCAAAGGGGCAATGACAAGAAACACAACAACAATACACTGAAATAACACCCAAAACACACAGCTCCCTTCTCTAAGTTCCAAAGAAGGAACACTGAAAAGAGAGATAAGAGTGAGGAGCATGGAAAGAGTGAAGTGAGCAACAAGAGCGCTCACCCCCTTCCCCACCACCATCATAAAGAAACCTCACCACCATGGTCAATCTTCTACAAGTACGAGCCCTGACCTCTACTGCAGGAGACGTACTGACTAGCGAAGGCGCACCCTACCATAGTTAAAATAGCAAGTAGCGTTGTCCCTTTTCTTGTAATATCTGTAGTATTTGTGTGCCTTCGAGGCCATAATTTCATTAAGTTTACGAACCCATTAATCTCTGTATAATTATATCTTTGCAATAAAAGATCCGAAACAATTTGGCGACTCCACTGGGGAAGTTATGGCTTCCAGTAGTGAAGGAAATGGAAATAGCAGCATCCAGAAGGTGTTCATCGGGGCTGCTGCGACAAAGGCGACTCCTCCAACTCAGGCCTCAATCTCTGCACTTGTGAATCCAGGAGTCACTGTGGGTGTCACGAGACTAAACTTCAGCCCAGTCAACCAGGGGAGCGACAACGCCAACTCTCCATCTGACACTCCAGATGATGACCAAGAGCGCCCCGAGGAAGAGCCCAACAGCGAAAGAGAGAGGTTGAGCCACATCAAGATCCCTCACGTGGAAGGGGATCTAAACACTCAAGTGGTGATATCAACTGCAATCCTCAACTCCCTGATGTCCAACCAGAGTGCACTGGCTGACATGGTGGCAGAGTACAAGGCGCAGTCCGCAAAGGTGAAAGAAGAGAACGAGGCCTTGAATGCAAAACTAAGGGAAGAAGAGGAGGTGTGCAGGGGAGCTGAATTGGTGAAAACAAGGGCAAGGCTGGAAAGCGAGTTTCGGTACAAGGCACACGGGGGACAAGGGGACATGGAAGATGCCCGTGTGACACAAGCAGAACTAAAGCGCATCCTCCAGGCGCACAAGGAAGGAAATAATCTGGTAATAGACTTAAACCCTCCTTTTACTGCTGATGTAGTTGCCTATCGTTGTCCCCCAGGATATACACCCCCTGCTTTCCGAAAGTTTGATGGAACTGGAAGCGCACGAGAGCACCTAATGACCTAAGTGGACGATCTGGGAATTCATAGCGCAGACCATTGTTTAAGGCTTAGGGAGTTTTCAAAATCTCTCACTGGGCGCGCCTTTACTTGGTATTCTAAGCCGCGACCAGCTTCCATTCACACCTGGGAGGAGATGATTGTAGAATTTTGCAACAAATTTCTGGAGGAAGAAGGCGCCATCCACATCATGGACCTTGGGCGTGTCAGACAGCGAGCAGGAGAGGGCTTAGTACCCTTCATCAAGCGGTACAGAGATAGAGCGCTTCACTGCAAAGAGACCCTTCCCGAGGCGGACCTGGTTTATGGGTGCATCAAAAGCATCGAAGATGGATCACAGATATTCCTGGCGCTCAATAAGATCACTACTTTTTCTGAGCTGCTGGGAAGAGCGCTTGATGTCTCAGAGGCGATGAGAAAGCAAGGAAAGAGAACTAAGGAGCAAGCCGCTTTCGATGTAAACGTTGTGGATGATAAGAGGAAAAAGAGTTATAGGGCCATGCCGCCTCCAAGAAGCTATGAGAAGAGGGAACCCCCACCAAAACTCCCAATATCTAGAGAGCTCACGCATCAGTTGGTAGAGGAGTGGCTAAAGGAAGGCATCCTCACTGGGAGAGCAGAAAAGCGTCCGCTGACTCATCAGGAATATAAAGACCCTGAGTTCTGTATATTGCACAGGCAAAAGAGTCACGGCACCATGGATTGCTACGTCATCAGAGGGGTTTTCCAGAAACAATTGGCAGCCGGGAAGGTATTACTGCCAAAAGGCGACGCAGAAGAAAGCCCGGGCGTTCGTCCTTCGCCTAGGCATGATGTGAATGTCATTCTGTCTAGCAGGGATGACCTCTTAGAAGAAATTGAAGAGGAGGAGGTAGTAGAGGAAGAGCTGAGAAGGGGACTCGTAAAGACCAGGGGGTTCAGAGCTCTATTTGATCAGTTAAGGTTGGGAGCGAACGTGAGAAACGAAGTAGCGCACGCTCTGGCAGATGTAATAGTAAGAAAAGGCGGTAATGCCAGCACTGCATATGCACCGGCGACTAGGGTGGCCAAGGCGCATGCCTCGACGGTAATGTTCAAAGAGCCACAACAGTCCCACCCAGGATTTTGTCACAACAGGCCGTTGTATGTGGAGACCGTGATCGAAGGCGTACGCGTAAGGCATGCCCTCATAGACAATGGTTCAAGGGTAAACATCATTCCCACCTACATCTTTGCAAAGCTAGGGATACCTAAGGAAAGGCTCAAGAAAATAGAGACTGCACTGAGCACCTTCAATGGGGGCTTGGTCACGGCAAGAGCGTGCGTCGTGATCAACCTTGAGGTGGGGCCTATCAAGACAGTAAATACCTTCCACATTGTAGATGGGGACCCCAGTTACCACATTTTGCTAGGCCGCCCCTAGATTCACTTGCATAGATGCATTCCTTCCACATTACATCAGTGCGTGAAGTCCATGTACAAGGGGCAGGACATTGAGATCCTGGCAACAAAGGCGCCCTTCGAAGCGTCAGAGTTACACCTGATTGATGCATCATCATTTGATGAACAGGCTCCCTCAGGAGTTACTGGGATAGGAAGAGAGTCAAAAGTACAGATCAAAGGGAAGGAGAAAGCAGAGGAACCTGGGAAAAGGGTATCAGTGTTCAAGAGACTTCGTCAGCCAGAAGGCATACAAGGGTCAGGATCAAGGACCAAGCTCAAGTTACAGAAGCAGCACCTTCCTCATGGAGGGTCTAGGTGGGCTATCCTCTAGGAACTCGCGAGGCTAGCCAAGCACAAACTAAGAGACTTGGCTAGCCCCACCCTCATGAGCGTCATAAGAGGGGAAGCAAAGTTCGCTTCGCAAGAGGAGGTTATGCATGCTCAGGAGCAAGGGAATGAAGCCGATGGTCCAGAACAGCTAGAAGAAGTCAGCGTGGGTGAAGAAGGCGAGCATAGGCCACTTTTCGTCGCCTCTTCGCTCACTCAATCAGAAAAAGCAGAATTGGTCGCCTTATTGAAGGAGTTTCGAGAAGTATTCACCTGGGGATATGAAGAAATGCCGGGACTCGGCCCCAGACTAGTGACACATAACTTGGCAGTAAAGGCCGACGTCGTGCCAGTAAAGCAGCCGCCTAGGAAGTTCAGTCCAGAAATTGAAAAGGCGATCAAAGATGAAGTTGAGAAGTTGTTGAGGGCGCGTTTCATCAAGCCCATACAACACCCGACCTGGTTGGCCAACATAGTTCCCGTGAAGAAAAAGAATGGACAGATTAGGTGTTGCATGGATTTCAGGGACCTAAACAGGGCGTACCCCAAAGACGACTTCCCGTTTCCGCACATTGACAGTATGATGGATTCAACGGCCAAGCACGAGCGTTTCTCTTTCATGGATGGGTTTAGTGGTTACAACCAGATAAGAATGGCAGAAGGGGATGAAGAAAAGACCGCCTTCAGGACACCGGTGGGTAACTTCTCCTATGTGGTTATGCCATTTGGGCTCAAGAACGCTGGAGCAACATATCAGAGAGCAATGACAACGATCTTTCATGACATGATGCATGAAACAATGGAGGACTATGTTGATGACATAGTAGTCAAGTCAAGAAAGAAAGAGCAACATTTGGAACATTTGAAAGTTGTCTTCATCAGATGCAAAAGATACAAACTAAGGATGAACCCTCTTAAATGCAAATTCGGAGTTTCCTCTGGGGACTTCTTGGTTTTCAAGGTCCACAAAGAAGGCGTCTCAGATGATGCAAGGAAAGTCAAAGCGGTAAGGGAAATGAGGGCGCCCCGTACCAAGAAAGAGCTACAACATAAGATGGGCAAGCTGGGATACATCCGCAGATTCATACCAGCCTTGGGAGAATTGATGGGACCCATGAGGGGGCTTCTTAAAGGAAAGGAGACCTTCAAATGGGAAAAGGCACACCAGGACGCTTTCGACAAGATCAAGAAGGCTTTGGCATCCCCTCCAGTAACGATACCACCGCAAAAGGGAGTGCCACTCAGAGTATACATGGCCGTGACCCAAATAGCACTGAGCGGACTCTTTGCGCAAGAAGTTGAGGGCGCAGAACGTCCCGTCACCTACTGGAGAAGGATGCTAAAAGGAGCAGAAACCAGATACTCCGCCCAAGAAAAGTAGTGTTTGGCTCTGGTATACGCTTCCCAGAAGTGCCATCACTATTTCTAGGCACACACCATTCACGTGGTAAGCAAGGCGGCAGGGGTCAAGTATTTATTGCAGGGCGTTGTTCTCACAGGGAGGATGAGCAAGTGGGCGCTCACTTTAACTGAATATGAAATAGTTTTAGTTACGCCTACTGCATTAAAAAGTCAAGCTTTGGTGGACCTGATGTCAATCTGTGAAACACGAGGAGAAGAGGAAGATGCTGAGCCCGTCAACGTTTGTGAAAGACCTGAAGTATGGACGCTAATGTTTGACGGCACGCCTTCATCACCCAAAGGCGGGGCTGGAATCACTTTATCAAATGAAAGGGGAGAGAAGCTGGCTTTTGCTTTCCAACTTGAGTTCCAATTCACCAACAATGAAGCTGAGTACGAGGCTCTACTGCTAGGACTTGATGTGTCGGAAGAGCTAGGGATTCAGAGGATCGTTATCAAAGGAGACTCAAATCTGGTGGTAAAGCAACTAAAGGGCGAGTACAGTGTAAAGGAGATATCTCTGGCGTTATGCAGGGAAAGGGCACAGCAAGCACTGGCCAGGTTTAAAATAGAATCTCTGGAGCATGTGCCAAGAGCAGAAAACAGAAAGGCAGACGCCCTGGCCACTTTGGGAAGCAAGGCAGTCATGGCCGAAGGTGAACATCTGGTACACTTCAGGAAGGCGTACCAACCTGGAATCCAAAATGGTGTACAGGAAAGCCAAGCAAGGGGAGATTGGAGGACTCCGGTCGTAGAGGAACTCCGCAGCAAGATGATAACAAAGGCAGCTACAGATTTTTGCCTCTTAAAAGGGGTACTATATAAGAGGAGTGCTGATGGCTTGCTCATGAAGTGTGTCGATGAAGAAGAAGGGGTCCAGAAGATGACAAGACTGCATGACAGTATCTGTGGGCAAGTGGATCCTGGTTTGTATAGAAGGATGCATAGGGTAGGAGTGTTCTGGCCTGACATGAAAGTACGATGCGATTCACTCCAGAAGGCGTGCAGCCAGTGCCAAGACACCAAGGGGGAACTTGAGATTCATTTGGTAGAGGAGGACTGGGCCAGGCCTATACAAGAGTACCTGGAAAGCGGCATCCTTTCAGAAGACCACATGGAGGCAGAAAGGGTAAAGAAGAGGTCTGAACATTACTTCTTGGAGAAAGGCGAGCTATTCAAAAGGAACTTCACAGGAGGCACCTTTAGATGCATTGGCAAAGAAGACCTGGTTAAGGTCATGAGAGAAGTGCACAGGGGATCTTGCGGAAGACATCAAGGAGAGAAGTCGCTCTGGAACGAATTGTTGAGGATTGGCTATTACTGGCCAAACATGAAAGAGGACGCTTTCAATTTCACCAAGAAGTGTGTACAGTGCCAGAAGCATGATAACAAGATTCATGCACCCACGCTAGCTATGAAAGGACTCAGTTCACCTTATCCATTCCACACGTGGGCAATGGACTTTGTAGGTCCGATAGACCCGCCATCCAAAGGGAAGAAGTGGATCCTCGCGGCAACAGAACACTCTACCAAGTGGGTTGAGGCGATAGCGTGCAAGAAGACAGACGCGGACACCACTGTGCAATTTATCAAAGAACACATCATATGTCGCTTCGGATTACCAAGGAAAATAGTGTCAGACAATGGAACCCACTTCATCAACAAGAAAGTAGAACAAGTCATGGAGGAATATGGAATAATACATCACAGGTCCACTCCCTACTACCCGTAGTCCAACGGTCAAGCAGAGTCCACTGACAAGATCCTCGTCAAGATTCTGGCCAAAACGGTGGAGGACACACCCACCGAATGGAGTGAGTATTTGTCGCTCGCCCTCTGGGCATACCGTGTTACCAAACATGGCTCAACAAAGGCAACATTGTTCTCCCTAGTTTATGGAGCAGAAGCGACGCTACTGTTAGTTTCATGATGAACATGATGAATGTTTTGATAATGACAAAGTGTTTTTGAACAAGCTACATGTGTTGATCAAGTTTCAAGCTCAACAAGCAACAACAAACATCAAATGAAGAAGAGAGAAAGCAAGCTCATGAAGACCTAAGTTTGAGTGTATTTGTATTTCTTTTATCTTTTGCCTCTCAAGCTTCATAGGTTTTTTATTTGGGTAGATTATTATAGAGGGTAGTGAATCTCATTCATAAGTAATGATTTAATCATAATTTGAGTTTTCACTTAACCTAGAATCAATAGGTGGCTTAAAGGTTTTAAAGGAAAGGTTGGATTTTGAGAAAACAAGTTTTGAACATGTGCAGTACCAACTTAATCGATTAAGTGATTAACTTAATCGAGTACTACTCGAGTACACGACTTGCTTAATCGATTAAGTACTGCTGAACTGATTTTTAAAATACGTTTTTCGCTTCTCAAAATCAGTTTTCAAGTGCTACAACTTTTGGGTATTCTTTATAAACCTTTTCCTATTATTTGTGATTAATTAGAATCATTTTATACAAGTTTTACAAAGAATCAAGCCACTCTATTCTCTCTCATTTTCTAAAGATCAAAGTTCTCATATTTTCATATTCTTTGATCAAGAACCTTTGAATCTCTTATGGTGAATTGTCATAACTCTTGATTGAGATTCATAGGATTGTTTTGTGTTTTCTATTGTGTTGTAATCTTTTCAAGAAGGCAAGCCACTACAACAAACAAGAAGTCTTGGTGTGTCGATTTTATCATCAAGCAAGTGCATTCTTATTGAAGAAGAAGAAGAAGTCTTGGTTGTGAATCAAGCAAGTGAAGCCTTGGTGTGTGGTTTATCATCAAGAAATTGAAGACTTGTTGTGTCGATTATCAACAAGGGGTAGAGGTTAGATTAGAGAGAAGATCAATAGGATTACAAGGCAAGGGTGTCGGTTATCTCTTGTAGGCTAACAAGAAGGGAGTCTTGTGAGGCAATCACTTGTAATTTGAGAACTCTAATTCCTCATAGTGAAGAATCTCTCTTGGTTGAAGAGGGGACTGGATGTAGCTTTCAAGTGGATGAAAGTGAACCAGGATAAATCACTGTGTCGTATCTCTAAACCCTTACTCTTTATATTCAAGTTATTTGATTGCGTTCTTGGTTGAAAACCTAGAAAGATTGATTTTCATAATTGATTGAATTGAATCTTTAATTGTTCAAATTGATAAAGGGAAAATCATTTTCATAACTAGGTTAATCAATAAGAATATAGGTGTTAATCATTTCCGCTGAATCTCTGATCTTGCATGTGAATTGATTGATTTTCGTATTCGAATGAAAAATTGATTTTTCTGTTTTCTGTCATATTTAATCGATTAAGTTCAAGCTTAATCGAGTACTACTCGAGTACACGACTTGCTTAATCGATTAAGTGCTGTAGAATTTGCAAAAATCATTTGTTTTGATTGTTACGATTTGTTTCGTTCGAAAATCTTTCAAGGTAGCTTCAACACCTATTCAACCCCCCCTTCTAGGTGTTTTCCTAGGGTTCCTAAGTCTCTCCAACCACCAATTGCGGTTTCTTCAATTGGTATCAGAGCACGGTCGAAAGACACGAGCATAAGAGCTTTTTCGTAAAGATCCTTTAAGAAAATCGCAATGGGTTCCATGAATCCCTTTGGTGGTGAAGGTGCTTCAATAAGTCGTCCTCCATTGTTTGCCGGAGAAGGCTATGCATATTGGAAAGTTGGAATGAAAATCTTTATCCAAGCCATAGATAGTGAAATTTGGAAAGTAGTTGAAAAAGGTCCTCATATCCCCTCTAGTTTAGTTGAAGGTGTAGAACAATTGATCCCCGAGGATAAGTGGAAAGATGATGATAGAAAGAAAGTACAATATGATTATAAAGCAAAGAATATCATCACATCCGCTTTATCCTATGACGAGTTCTTTAGAGTTTCTCAATGTTCTAGTGCTAAAGAAATGTGGGACACTTTACAAGTGACTCATGAAGGAACTAGTGAGGTTAGGAGAGCTAGATTGAATGCTTTAATGCGTGAATATGAGTTATTTACTATGCTTCCAAATGAATCTATAAATGATATGCAAAAGCGTTTTACTCACATTATAAATCATTTACTTGCTCTTGGTAAAACTTTTCTTCATGGTGAACTTTCTAACAAAGTGTTGAGATGTTTAGACAGGAATTGGCAACCAAAAGTAACGGCTATTGTTGAATCTAAAAATTTGGATGCTATGGATCTAGAAACACTTTTCGGAAAGCTTCAAGAACATGAAATGGAGCTTGGACGATTAAGTATCAATGAAGAGTCGGATAAGAACAAATCAAGGAAAGGACTTGCTCTTAGAGTCAAAAGTGCATATAAAAAGAAAGATAGTTCCGATGATGATGATAGTGAAGATTCCGATTCCGATGTTGATGAAAAAGACATGAAACTTTTGTTAAAAGAGTTTGACAAGTTTCTAAGGAGAAAAGGAAGGTTGAACAAGGACAAAAGTAAAGAGAAGGATTCCCCACACTACAAGACCAAGACATCAAAAGAAGGTGTAGTTTGCCATGAATGTGGAAAACCCGGTCATCTCAAGTATTCATGCTCTAGGTATCTCAAGAAGAAGGAGAAAGACAAGAAAAATTCTAAATCTAAAAGAGCATACATAGTTTGGGATAGTGATGAAGATAACAAGAAAAGCACATCAAATAGTTCTTCGGATGATGAAGAAGTTGCTTGTCTCAACTTGATAACTCTAGTAGATGATGAAGAACAAAGTTCAAATGATGAATCAAGTTATCAAAGCGAGGATAGCAATGTAAGTGAATCTAAATCCGAAATTTCTTCTAAATATGAATTGTTACATAATGCTTATGAAGAAATGTATGAACAACTTGAAAAACTAGCTTTGAAAAACATTGAAAGAAAGAAGCTCATTTTGAAACATCAAAAAGAGATTTTAGAACTTCAAAAACAAGTTGATGAGCTTAATCTTGAAAATGAAACTCTTGATCTTATATATGCTAGTTCTTCTTGTGATTGTGCTAGTAGATTGAATATTGTGGTTGATTGTGAGAATTGCAAGTTGCTCAAGGATGAAAATGCTATTTTGAAAAATAAGCTTGCAAGTTTCACCATTTGTGATATTAGATTGCGCACATTGTTAAATTTTCAAAGAGAAAATTCAAACAAGTTTGGTTTGGGTTATACTAATGCTAAGAGTAAATCTCATAGAAATGTTGTTGATTTTTCTAAAGTTGATTTTTCAAATCCTCCAACATGTTTCTATTGTGGTACTCATGGACATACTTCAAATGTGTGTTATGTTAAAGTGCATGGTATATCTAAAGGAAATTTTGTTTGGATGAAAAAGGGTGAAAGTCCCTACACTAACAAAAATGGATCCAAAACCATTTGGATACCAAAAAGCAAAGCATGATTGTTTTGTAGGTTTGATTGAAGATGCAAATGAATGACACATGTTCTCAATTGGTCTCAACTATGAATGTCTATATTCACATCTTCAATTGGTATCACACTTGCATCTCAAGTGAATGTCCTACAAAGTGGTAATATTTGATATTGATATATTATCTCAATTGGTCTCTTCTCAATTGATATTACTTTTCTAAATGTTTAGTTAATTCAATTTGTATCATTGAGAGATTATTAGTTGATTATCATGCTTTTGTGATTATTGATATTTCTTTACATTGATATCTTCTTTGTTAAGTGATATTATGATCTTTTTAGTTTTCAATTGGTATTATATTTCATTGTTATATTCTCTTACCAATTGATATCACATTTCAAAGTAAAGCTCTATTGTATTTGTTCAATTGGTATCAATGTTGTGAAGAAATGATCATTGATTTCTTACCTTGGCTTAGATGTTATATTTCAATTGGTATATATATTACTTTTTGATAATGCCAAAGGGGGAGAAATATGATGTTTTGAATTGAATGAAATGTTTCTCAAAGAGGGAGAAATGGTATGTTTTGAAACATGGGAGAAATATAATATGATTTTTAGATGTTTGTTTGGAGAAAGGTTGTTTTTGTTGTTTTTATGTAGGTTGAGCTAAGTTGTTTAAGATAGGGGGAGAATCAAGCTTCTATCTCAATTGGATTCAAGTGTTAAAGCATTGATTGAGGGGGAGAAAGGTTCTTCTCAAGTGATCAAATGTTTCAAGCATCAACAACTTCAAGCGATTTCAAAACATGGGTTGTCATTTTCAAAAAGGGGGAGATTGTTAGTTCCATGATGAACATGATGAATGTTTTGATAATGACAAAGTGTTTTTGAACAAGCTACATGTGTTGATCAAGTTTCAAGCTCAACAAGCAACAACAAACATCAAATGAAGAAGAGAGAAAGCAAGCTCATGAAGACCTAAGTTTGAGTGTATTTGTATTTCTTTTATCTTTTGCCTCTCAAGCTTCATAGGTTTTTTATTTGGGTAGATTATTATAGAGGGTAGTGAATCTCATTCATAAGTAATGATTTAATCATAATTTGAGTTTTCACTTAACCTAGAATCAATAGGTGGCTTAAAGGTTTTAAAGGAAAGGTTGGATTTTGAGAAAACAAGTTTTGAACATGTGCAGTACCAACTTAATCGATTAAGTGATTAACTTAATCGAGTACTACTCGAGTACACGACTTGCTTAATCGATTAAGTACTGCTGAACTGATTTTTAAAATACGTTTTTCACTTCTCAAAATCAGTTTTCAAGTGCTACAACTTTTGGGTATTCTTTATAAACCTTTTCCTATTATTTGTGATTAATTAGAATCATTTTATACAAGTTTTACAAAGAATCAAGCCACTCTATTCTCTCTCATTTTCTAAAGATCAAAGTTCTCATATTTTCATATTCTTTGATCAAGAACCTTTGAATCTCTTATGGTGAATTGTCATAACTCTTGATTGAGATTCATAGGATTGTTTTGTGTTTTCTATTGTGTTGTAATCTTTGCAAGAAGGCAAGCCACTACAACAAACAAGAAGTCTTGGTGTGTCGATTTTATCATCAAGCAAGTGCATTCTTATTGAAGAAGAAGAAGAAGTCTTGGTTGTGAATCAAGCAAGTGAAGCCTTGGTGTGTGGTTTATCATCAAGCAATTGAAGACTTGTTGTGTCGATTATCAACAAGGGGTAGAGGTTAGATTAGAGAGAAGATCAATAGGATTACAAGGCAAGGGTGTCGGTTATCTCTTGTAGGCTAACAAGAAGGGAGTCTTGTGAGGCAATCACTTGTAATTTGAGAACTCTAATTCCTCATAGTGAAGAATCTCTCTTGGTTGAAGAGGGGACTGGATGTAGCTTTCAAGTGGATGAAAGTGAACCAGGATAAATCACTGTGTCGTATCTCTAAACCCTTACTCTTTATATTCAAGTTATTTGATTGCGTTCTTGGTTGAAAACCTAGAAAGATTGATTTTCATAATTGATTGAATTGAATCTTTAATTGTTCAAATTGATAAAGGGAAAATCATTTTCATAACTAGGTTAATCAATAAGAATATAGGTGTTAATCATTTCCGCTGAATCTCTGATCTTGCATGTGAATTGATTGATTTTCGTATTCGAATGAAAAATTGATTTTTCTGTTTTCTGTCATATTTAATCGATTAAGTTCAAGCTTTATCGAGTACTACTCGAGTACACGACTTGCTTAATCGATTAAGTGCTGTAGAATTTGCAAAAATCATTTGTTTTGATTGTTTCGATTTGTTTCGTTCGAAAATCTTTCAAGGTAGCTTCAACACCTATTCAACCCCCCCTTCTAGGTGTTTTCCTAGGGTTCCTAAGTCTCTCCAACCACCAATTGCGGTTTCTTCAACCTTCAGAAATAATGGTTCCCTCTGCCAGAATGATAGCACAGAATGAAGAAGGTGCAGAAAGCAGGCTAGTAGTGTTAGAAGGTGTCAGGGACAAAGCGCACGAGGAACTACTCAAGCACCAAAGGCGTGTCATGCTATCATACAAAAAGATGGTGAGGCCACAAATGTTTTCTGAAGGCGAGTTTGTTCTAAAGGCGACAGACGCGGTCATGCGGAATATTCACACCAGCAAGTGGACGCCCAAATGGGAAGGGCCATACATTGTGCAGGAGGCGCATCCTAATGGGTATTGTCTTATGCTTGACCCAAATACCCAAAGAAAAGTAGGACCTTTAAATTTTAAATATATTAAGAAATATTATGCTTAGTTTGCTGGGAAAAGAAAAGCACTATTTCTTTTTGTGACTCTCTTTTGGAAAAGAAACATGTATCCCATCTTGAGAAATTAATGAAAATGTTTTGAACTCACTTTTCCCACGACCAAAAGCGTCTCTCAGAGTACCTTGTTTTAAATACAAACACTGAAGAGTTTTGCCTTACAAAAAAATAAAATAACAAAAAATATATACGTGACAAGGAAAAGGAAGGTACTCCCTTGAAGAAACATGAAATCTGTAGAAAAGCGCTCTCAAACGAAAGAGCCGAAAAAAGCCAATCGCGAGATCCAACGCCTGAGGGTACCTTTACAAGAAAACTGTAACAATGAAAAAACTGAAGGTAGTTGGATCGTACCGCGGGCACAAAACGCCTTATCGCGGCACCCGGATAGACCTCTCTGGAAACAAATTTCCGGGATCAAACGCGGGTGAAGTACGCCATATCGCGAGGCTAGAAAAGGTCCTTGGAGACAAGGGCGTTAGTCTTTAAACGCGGGTGGAAAAAATCTGTAGAAAAAGAGGTTGGCTAACGTAAGATCCGAAAGTGATCCGTTGGTTTATGAATCGAATAAAGCCCAAAGGCGGCAAGCTGAAAAGTCCAAAGTGACAACTGAAAAGAAAAGCCCAAAGCGGTAAAACCTATAGAGCGTGCCCAACGCGCACCCTGAGATAAAATCTTGGCACCAATGACATGAGGGGCCATTACTGAAAATAACTTAAAAAAATATCTTTGGCACCAATGACATGAGGGGCCATTACTGAAAGTAGCTTGAAGGTAAATCTTTGGCACCAATGACATGAGGGGCCATTACTGAAAGTAGCTTGAAGGTAAATCTTTGGCACCAATAACATGAGGGGCCACTACTGAAAATAACTTGTGCATGCGATTGTCACAAAAAGGGAAAGTTGCGAGCCCAACATCTGAGAAAACATGAAATGCACAGAAGCACAAGAGAGTCGATAATGCAGCAAGCGATAAATTTTTGACAAAGGGCGTACATTGGCCAAAATAAAATTGAGCAAGCATGTCCTGCATACAAAAGGAGCCCTAAAAGCTAAAAGGCTCGAAGTCAAAGAGACGGCAAAACAAATGCAAAGTACAACCTAATTGAAGTTCAGAAGGGAAGGGGACAACATAGGAGCAACATAATAAAGCATGACTCGGCACAAAACGGTATCCTAAAAAAGGGTGCTCAAGGCGACGGACTTGCAGGCACCTTCATAGGCCTTCTTGTTGGCGGCAATCTGGTCAAGTTCACTATTAATGCCAGACAACTCAGAATTGGTGTCCGCTATTTTAGAAGAGAGTTCTTCTACAAGGGTTGTAACTGAAGCACGCCTCTCCAGTAAAGTTTTCTCCTATTCCGCACCCGCGTGCATATCAAAGGGAGGACGTTGCCGTTCTATCACCGCGATGGCAGTATCCAACCAAGGGCCAGAATAATGAAGGAGTTCCAAGGAGCGTAAGTGTGATAGACAGACCCTCGGTCTACCCTAAAACGCCCTCGGCCGATCAGAATACTCACTGGCCGACCAGAATTCTCATTATGTCGGGTCACGCATCTTTGGGCCGAGCGCATGCCATAGGACCCACCCTAACGACTCTGGACCGAGCACAGGGACCTCTTCCCTTAAAGAGTCCAAGCTAAGGGTGCGGGAGCCTAGCTCGCCAACCAGATAAGACTAATCGCTAACAGGATAAGGATGAATGACTCATCACTTATCCTATAAAGGGACACGTCAGCCTTACTGGACCTCCGTACAGGCCCATAGGGTACAACACCGCTCCCCCTATAAATAGCTGTCTCCAGCTAGGGGCTCAGGTACGTTCTTTCTCCCTAATCATACACTAGCACACACTCGTGATTAGGGAAACCCTAGTGATCCCAACTGGATAGCTAGCATACCAACAAAATCACACAGTAACATCAGACCGTATTCTAGCTCTTAGGTCTTCCATACCCTTGAGCTAGGGTTATACCCAGAAAAAAGCCCAGAAAACTAAAACACAGGAACAAAATCTGCAACCAAAAACCCAGAACCAATGGAGAATATGATTCGGCAGAGAAGGAAAGAAAAGCGAAAAACAGGAACAGAAGAAGAAAATCAAAATACCTGAGAATTGGAGATGAGAACTGGCACAAACGAACTGGGGAGTCAAGAATAGAAGAATAATGGCGTAGGGAAATTATAATCCAAAAGCCAATGAGACGAATTTCAGAAAGAAGAGGAGTGTCAGAAGTCTGAGTTTGAAGGAAAGTATGAAAAAAGGAGGAAAAGAGTAGTTGAAGGGGTTGTTTCCCCCCACGTTTGAAAATTTGGGCCTAATCACAAAAGCCCAAAAGCCTACATCGCGCCACTAAAAGGACACGTGGCGCACAACTAATGGAAAGAAGCATCTCGAAAACCCAAAAGGCAGCATGCACCATCATGACCCCTCTGACACAAGGCAGCACGTGTCATAGAAGGACATCCAAACGTCCTTTCAGTCAGTCAATGGGATAGCGAGGCAGGGTGAGCTGTCCTGAACTCATTATCCCCTACCGAGCTTAACCCTCGACACCTTGAAGGTCACATACGAAGAACTCTCAGCTCGGCTCAAGACTCGAAAAGTCTTACCGAGCTAGGGGGCTTATGTGATAGACCGACCCTCGGTCTACCCTAAAATGCCCTCGGCCGATCAGAATACTCACTGGCCGACCAGAATTCTCATTCTGTCGGGTCACGCATCTTTGGGCCGAGCGCATGCCATAGGACCCACCCTAACGACTCTGGACCGAGCACAGGGACCTCTTCCCTTAAAGAGTCCAAGCTAAGGGCGCGTGAGCCTAGCTCGCCAACCAGATAAGACTGATCGCTAACAGGATAAGGATGAATGACTCATCACTTATCCTATAAAGGGACACGTCAGCCTTACTGGACCTCCGTACAGGCCCATAGGGTACAACACCGCTCCCCCTATAAATAGTTGTCTCCAGCTAGGGGCTCAGGTACGTTCTTTCTCCCTAATCATACACTAGCACACACTCGTGATTAGGGAAACCCTAGTGATCCCAACTGGATAGCTAGCATACCAACAAAATCACACAGTAACATCAGACCGTATTCTAGCTCTTAGGTCTTCCATACCCTTGAGCTAGGGTTATACTCTGAACATTGTGTCTAGGACACTACAGTAAGCAATCCAGCAACAAAGCCTTGTCATCCCATGCTAAGGCGTCAACATTGCAGGAAGAGATGAACTTGACTAACTTCAATAGAGTCTGTGTACCACTCTCCTTGAAGATGCGCGGAAGCAGATCACTAGGCGGCTGCAATCCGGGATGTTCCTCCATGAAGGAGTTGATGAGCACCATGTTGGCTTCATCTGCAGCATCAGGAGAACGAACAGATAAAAAGGCTATAAAACACGCGAGTATAAAAGTGATAAGAAACAAGAAAAATGCCAACCAAAGTATACAAAGGGAAGCAACACTTACATGAAGAAGGAGTCTCGACAATAGTCTCTTTTGGACATTTTTCTGAGGGCGTTCCCATGGAGTTAGAACTTGAACTCCCCTCGTCTTCCACTGGAGGTTCTGTAGCAGGAGCAGCACTCTTTTCAGCGACAATATCAGCAGCTTTTTCGGTAGCAGGAGCGGTATCTTGCATGACGGCATCCTCGACCACAGGATCCTCACCCTTGGGAGTAGTAGAGCCAGCATTATCTTCAGTAACCACTTCGACATCAGGACCAGCGGCACCTTCAGCAATGGGATCGACAACATCGACCCGCCCTTTGTCCAGAGCCGGGGGCTCAGCAGAAGTGTCCTTAGGAGCGAGAGGCACTAGATCAACTGAAGGATTGCTCTCATCCACTGGAATAGGGTCCACATTAATTGGAGAGTCGGAAGCTAGAATGGTCATAAGCGGTTGCACATTCAGGGGACTGCTCACCTTATCGAATGGTACGTAGGTGGCAAAACCAGTGGGCACGGCCCCCCTTGTGCAGCAGCAGCCTTGATAGAAAGTGAAGGGGCCTCTTGGGCAGTAAAAGAAGGAACAGAAGGAGACCCTGAAGGAGCTTGAACATTCTGAGAAGCTCGGGAAGAAAGTGCTGGGGAAGGCTTACCACCCGCCTTAGATGGACCTACAAAAGAGGAGCAGTCAAGCAAGCGGTGAGCAGCATACTCATCAAAAGAAATAAAATCAGTAAAAGAAATGAACACATAAAGGGGAGCCATGGGTAAAAGGTAAAAGGAGAGGAAAGAAGCAAGATGCCAAAGAGAATTGTTTGGAAACAAGTAAGCGAACCCTGTGTGGAGGACGAAACGACAGTGTTCGGAGAACCTTTGCTTTGAGCGTCATTGCCTTTAGAAGTGGAAGTCTTAGAGCTCTCATTGGAATCATCTTTGTCAGAAGAGGTAGAATAGAAGGCCCGAATGGAAGCCCCAGAAGCAGTCCCTTCATCTTCGTCTAAGTTTATGAGGGTGGGAGAGGAAGGAGCAGAAGGAACAGTCTGGGCGCGAAGACGGTTAGAGCGCCGTGAAGGAGCAGGAGTGGAGCTTTTGCCTTTCGAAGAAGTGGCAGCAGCTTTCCCTTTGGCCCGTGAGGGAAATTTAGAGGCAAGGGGACTGGAAGAAAGAAGTTTGGTGTTACCTTTCTTTGGGGCAGGAGCACTAGAAGAAGGAGTCACCGGAGCCTTGCGCTTGCGGGGTGCTGGAGGTTCCTTTTCAACTACAAGAGAAATACAACCAGAGACGTTGATAGTAAATGAAAGCACGAAAGCAAGGGAAAAGAAACAAATGAGACAAGTTGCATATAACAAGAGTAGAGCGTACCTTTGCTGATAGTATTCTTGGTGGAAGTGGAATAGTAAGGATCGTTGTGCACTATGGGGACCAAAGGAGTGGTGACAGTACTTGGGGTACTCTCAAAACTTTGCAAATGCTGAAGTATGTCACTGTGAGAGGTCAGCCAAGAGCGCAGAACCCCGCCGGCATGAAGAGAAGGAATGTGAACTATTGGAACAGGAGAAGGCGTCGAGCCGAAGAGCGTGGACCGGAAGGAAGTCTCTACATTAACAGGGTCCAAGAGAAGAGGGCAAGGGGGCTGGTCGCGCCCGAACTACCTGGCAACGCGATCTGGCCTGTAGACAAAGGGCCAAAGAGCCCCGCCATGTGCCCTCTTGTTAACCATGGTTGCAAAACCCGAAAGGAAGCGTCCAGTTAAGATCAATTTCCACAAATCAAATAAACCCTCAGTCCTTGCAGCAAGATCATTTTGGAGACTCAAGGCATCCTCCTGATACAAAGGATGTAATTTCTCTCCGCCAAGAAGGAAATCACCCAGATAAGGCCTGAAAACAAAGCTTTTCTCATGGTCAATGATCTGTGCAGGGTGACGCCTTGGCTTCCCCAAATACCAGCACCATGAACATGGTTCCAGGGCGTCAGCATTAGCATCAGAAGCAATTTGAGGAAGAAATATGACTGGGCCATATGAAGGAAAGCGCTCAAATAAAAAGCATTGTAGAATAGACAAATCAGCATAGCAATTGACAGGAAAGCGACCAAAAGAATTCTTCATCTGTTCTGATATCTGGTCAAGGCAAGCGTAAAGACTACCCAAATAAAGTGAAGAAAGAGGCAGACGAATACCTTCGACAAGCATACACGCAAAAATGAAAATGGAAGAACTCACTGATTCCCAAGGAGGTCTAGGAAACACATATCTGCTAAGCCAAAAGGCAACGAAGGCGGCCCTCTTGAGGCATTGATCAGTAACGGGACCGCTCACAAACTTATCATCATATAAGTCACCAAAGAAGTAGCGTACCCAATTCGCAAAATTATACTTGAGAGAGGACCTTTGACTCACTTTCTGGTCTTAAGGAACAAGGTTCCCTGTACCCCGCACCCTCCTGGAGGAAGACCCATCAGCATAAGAGGCGCGTCTTTGCTGGACCAAATCCTTGGAATACTTGGCGCTAGCGACAGAGGCATTCTTGAGCTCCTTGGCCAACCCGATGATGCTCTCATCCACACTGGAGAGATCAAGGTCACTATCTCCGAATGAAGGAAATTTTAACAGAACAACCACATCCTCTAAAGTCGGGGTAAATTCCCCCCAAGAAGTAAGGAATGTATGAGTCGCTGAGCACCAGCGCTGAACTAACATGTGCAGATCCTCTACTCTCTTGTTCACGCCCAGGCGAGGGGACGCCTTCACAGCATCGAAAATCCCCACCTATTTCAAAATCTCCACGAAGGGAGGATCCCGTTGGAAGACATAATCCACCCATTCTGCCCATCCACCCGTAGAAGTGACTCTAACATGAAAGCGAAGGTCAACCCAAGGGAATTCCGAGCAAGCAAGGCGAGAGCGTAGAAGAAAGGGACCCAATTTGCAATGTTCTTTAGAGTAAGAGGGCTTGGAACACAGGCGTGTTGCACTCTCCGAGACCACCAGAGCCTTAGATGGCTGGCCCGAAAAGAAGTCGCCGGACTCCGGGGGCTGTGGGAAAGGGAGCTTAGCACGCGCCCCAGGTGCCCAACGGCGATGCCCTGGTTCCACTGGATCAGAACGTGGCGGAGGGAGAGCGTCCAGAAAGCAGAACGAAAGAGATTGAGGAACATGCTCTTCGGTGGCTTCCTCTTGCATTTGACTTCCCTCATCAGAAGAAGAAGACCTTTTTTCCCTAGAACCAGAAGGGGCTGTAGATCTTGTCATCGTGTGAGGAGACAAATTAGAGACAGAAAACGAGGGAGAAGAAAAGAGAGCGAATTTTTGGTAAGAAAGAAAAGAGAAGAACGGTGAGTTATGAGCAGAACTAAGGGAGAAAGAGAATGAGTGGAGGTAAGTGAAAGTAACTGAAGAGTTTATGTGAAACAGTTTGAAAAGAAGTGGGGAATGTGGGAAAGAGTGAAGCCTTATGAGCTTTTGGACAATAGCTTCTCCCCCTGTATACACGTGGAAGGCAACGAAGAAAAAGAGAGAAGAGAGACAGACCAGGATTTGCACCGAAAAGGGAAGTTTCTACCCTTTTCATTGCAAAGGGGGCTATTATTGATACCCAAAATATGACAACCGAATTGTAAAGCCCAAATTACATAGCCAGGCCCAAGTCCACTAAACACACCAAAACACGGGCTGAATCAAAGAACTGCGGACAAGGAGTAATGACGGAGAAGGGCGTACCTGGGGTATGCGTTCTCACACGAAGGCGCACCCCACTCCCAGAAAGCACACAAGTAGACAAAGAGCCATCTAGCTCCCCATGACACGTGCAGCTTGCACAGGAAGCTAGAGGGGAATCTTTGCTCACCTCTCCTAGGCCCTTCCCAAGAGAGAGACGGAAATGGCATGTCTTGTATGCCTTCCTTCCACAGCCATTAATGGAAAGCTTGAAATGGCAAAAGGACAAACTGACACCTGATAAAGAAGGAGGGAGACAGCAGCGAAGAAGGAAAAGCTGCGTGGACCAATGGATAAAGGAAAAAAGGGCAGTGACCAGTGGATAAAAGAAGCATTATATAAAGATGCCACCATCAATCAAAGGGGCAACGGCAAGAAACATAGCAACAATGCACTGAAATAATACCCAAAACACACCGCTCCCTTCTCTAAGTTCCAGAGAAGGAACACTGAAAAGAGAGATAAGAGTGAGGAACGTGGAAAGAGTGAAGTGAGCAGCAAGAGCGCTCACCCCCTTCCCCACCACCATCATAAAGAAACCTCACCACCATGGTCAATCTTCTACAAGTACGAGCCCTGACCTCTACTGCAGGAGGCGTACTGACTAGCGAAGGCGCACCCTACCATAGTTAAAATAGCAAGTAGCGGTGTCCCTTTTCTTGTAATATCTGTAGTATTTGAGCGCCTTCGAGGCCATAATTTCATTAAGTTTACGAACCCATTAATCTCTGTATAATTATATCTTTGCAATAAAATATCTGAAACACTAATTATAGGTCTTTTTGGGTAAAAAAAATTGGTCCTAAATATAAGACCCTCTTGTAATTTTTTTCCAAAATTACTCTTACATCTAACCATTGTGGTCTAAGTTTTTGTGAGAAGAAATAAATAAAATTGTATTGGACTATGAAATTGAGCTTGTTTAATGGAGCTTGTTTAATGTTGTAAATGACTTGGAAATTGATTCACTACATTAAATATAGATGATGGAGTATCTAGGAATTAAATTAGTTATTGAAAAAGGAAAAAAAATTATTATGTTCTAATAATTGGTAGAGAGGTATTTTTGGAAGAACATATCAATTTTAATATGGAATTCAACAACATTGGTGGACATAAAAATGCCCAAACGGGCCTTATAATTAGGGACGGAGGGAGTAATTATTTTTGTCCAATACCTGTTGGATATTTAATAATATGTAAAATCAAGAATCAAATACAACTCCATTCGGGGTGGTTGCCAGTTTCTGGTTTTTTGTTTTGAAATTGTATTTCGAAACAAAACCTATTCGACAAAATTTGAGCTGAAATGGTTTTTTACTTATTTTCAGAACAGTTTCACCTCTAATATCAAAACAACAAATAATGGTTTCATAATTTCAGTTATAAGTTGCAAACTTATATCATCTCATATTTTGTGTCACTCAACCACCACCACGACCTTCACTCCTCCCATTACAGTAACTGCTGCGGTCATCACGGCTATCACCATGAATGTCACCCAATTAATACCATTGTGACTGCATAAACCCCAACCACTAGTGTGACCACCCTAACCACTACCGTCCCTAATGATAACCACCGCCAGATTATAGCCACCCCAACCGCCGCCACATCCCCACTTGCGATCATTGCTCCTCCTTGTACCACCATCATCACCACTCGTACCACCACCACCCAACCACCACCATAGTGATCAACCCAGCCATCATTACCCTCACATGACCACCACCATTGCGACCATCACTACCACCTCAACCACCACCATCCCTTAATGACAACACCACCACCTCCATGTCCACCCCAACTATTGTGAGACCCGCAATTTTTCCCAATTTATTTATATTATAATATTTGTATTTTTGCTTTATTTTATTTGATGATATTTATTTTAAGAATAATTTAATGGGATTCGTTATTAAAAAGTTGGTTTTAGTTGCATATATATATATATGTATGTGGCGTTAATATATATGTATATGCATATAATTATAAATTTTTATTTAATAAATGAGAAAATTATTTTTGGGATAGAAATAGTTAGTAAGTATATTTTTATCTTATAAAAATAATTTTGAAGTAATTTTATTGATGTTTTGATATAAGTGTGAATTTTTCAAGTTATAGTATTTTTAACTTAGAAAATTCATATCTTTTTAACCATAAGTCAGAAAATTACGAATTTTATATGAAAATGATCGTATTAAAATGTAGTATTTGAATATGTGAAAATAAAATTTTCATTTGGACATCTACGAAAAAGTTACTGTACAGTAGGAAAAAAACGAATTTTTGGTATTTGTAACTTAGAAAAATTATTTTGGAGCATGAAATAAATTATTGGACTATAAAATAATTTTATTTATATATTTAAATATTTATCTAAGTGCCTACTGGTTGCACCGTCCAAATATTAGCATTTTTCTAATTATTTCTGAATTATTAAAAATGAAAGCTTTAATGTGATTGGTCAATTATGTGGTGAATTCAAAATGGGCCAATGGAAATTTTTCTCCTTCTTTTTATATGTATGTGCCATCCAGAAATTAGGAGAGAGAGAAGAGAATGTTTTCTGAAAATTGTGGAAATATCTCTTGAATAAAAGAAGCCATAGGATTAAGAGAAGTTCCATTAATGCATATGTGTGTTTCAAAGTGGGAATTAAAAATTGCCGACTCATTATGGATGAGGGGGAATGAATTTCTGATCAGATTTTTGGGGAAAATTCGCCTTCTCTTCACCTATAAATAGACCATCACACCTCTCACCATTTCACACACTACTAGTTGTTATTTTGAGAAAAAAAATTCGAAGAGAAAAGAGAGAGAGAGGGTGACGAGTTGCTAAGAGGAAGAGGAGGAAAATTTTCTCACTTTGGGGGAAGTCATTTAGCTTAAGGAAGAGAGGTAACACTAAACTTATGTTTTTGATCTATTTTCATCTCTTACTCTGTTGTTATTTAGTAAATAAAATCTCTAATTTTTTTTCTATGATAAAGAATAAGAACAAAAATTTCTAACTCCTATTTTGATATTGAAATAAGATTATTGATGGTGTTTTGATATTTTTTTGGGTCATATGAATTGAGGTTTAAGAAAAAGGGACAAAATGAATTGTTTAAAGAGATAATCTCCCCTTTTTCCTTAACCCATGATGGCCGAATTTTATGTTAAATAGGAAAATAAAATTCTGAAAAATTTTGTGTTCTTAAAATGTAAGAATTTGTACTTTATAGAAATTTTGTATTTGTTTGAGTAAAAATAACAATTTGTATTTATGAATAAGGAATGAAAACTAAATTAAATTGAATAAGTTTAATGAATTTAATTTTTCCTTGCCCTTTTCTTTTCTGGACCGTGATATATATATATATATATACTAGGTGGTAGTTGTTGTTAACATGTGTATATTTGTTATGTGGCTTAATTCTTAGAAAAGGTATAAACAAATGGGTATTATTGATCTTTGATGTTTTGATATAAAAATGAATAGTTTTATGAAAATAAATAAAATTCTGGTTTTTTTTATGGTGTTGACCATGAGGTATAATTGATTTTTGAGTAAGAGTTACAAATGATTTATAGTGTTTTTGTTTGATAACTCAGAGTAATTGGGTAATTTTAATAAGAAAAAATAGATTAATTAGAATTGTGTTTTTGTGTGTAATGACATGACTATGTGATTGAGTTTAGTTGATTTAAAAAATGATTTTTATGAAAGATGTCTATTTTATATTTTATTGATGATTAAAACAATTATTTGGAATGTATAATATTATGTAACTATGATGTATAGGTGTTTTAAAAATTAAAAGTATTTTTTTTCCTAATTGTTGAACAGTGGCCGAATTATTTAAAAAAAAATACATATATATATATATAGAGTTTGATAATTTTCCTAATTGATTTAATAATTGTTTGATGTGAATAGATGATTATTAGTATATATAAGTGTTTAGTTATTTTAATTCTGAAAAATAATTAATTCAGGAAAATTATTATTTTATTAAGTTATAAGACCCCAAATGATTATTTTTATGAGTATTGGTAGTGCTTAAGTTGTGTACATGTGAATATAGTAGAAAACATGGATTAAAAGTGTGTATTTTTGGTAAATTAAAATGATTTATTATAAGATGAATGGTTTGCTGTCCAGAATTTAAAAAGTAATAGAAAAGCACTATTTTATTAAATAAAATTGTATTTTAGAACTTTTGGTATGTATGTAATTATTTAAGTTTGTTTGCTTTATTTTCTTAAGATAATGCAACAAATTGTGGTGGCTGTATAGCAGGTGAAACTATTTTATTTAACTTAGATTTAATCATTTTAATATAATAGAATTCGTAAAAAGAATTTAGGAAAAAACGGCACGTGTTTTTGATTAACCGTTTAGGAGAAAATGAAGTTTTAAGAATGCTTATACATGCTGTCCAAAAATGTAAAATGTGTTGCATCCATGATAGAACTTGTTCTTGAATGATTTAATATGTCAATTTCATGCTAAGATTTTTAGTATAAGTGTTTAGAAGTGAAAATGAATTATAAAAGTAATTTTAGGAATGTATAAGTGATATTGTATGTGTTTGAATAAATTATTGTTTGTGTTAGTGTGGGTATGTGAATAATGATTTTAGAATGTTCTTGAAAAAGAGACGTGGATTTAATTTTTGGTTTTGAAGATTTTAAAGGTTTTTTATTTTTAAAAGGAAGGATTTATTTTCCAAGAATTGTATAATAACAAGACTTCAAGGATTTCGAAGAAAGTGGTGTTTTTCAAAGGTTATATTAAGTTTAATTGATTCTAAGTGGTATAGATATTTATAGAGCTATTTTTGTAAACATGGTTGATTAAAGGTCTGCATCTGGAAACAAATAGCGCAACTGTGAATCAAGCGGACGCGAGTTCTTAGCTACATCTCGAGGTGAGAGAGTAGTCATCTTAAGACACAATGGAACCATGGTAACATTAGGATGATTTCGACCATCTCAAAGGTCGGAATCCTAAGTTATCTGTCAATATACGAGACGACAATTGGTTGTGGTGTGTTTAGTCGTCCTACGTTGCGACAGTAACTATTGTTGATTGTCTGATTTTATTTGGTTATGATATATTATTCTGTTTATATGGCTTTGGAAAATAATGATAAATTATGTGATGAAGTGTCGATGAAAATTGTATAATTGAGAAATGGTGATTGATGGATATGATTGAGATTATTGGATATGTTGAAATAATTGTTCCTATGGAAAGGACTTGGTATTATGGAATTATGTTATGAAAAGAAAATATGATAAAGATTAATAAATCTTATGAAATGGTGGAATCGTTATTAGTGTACAGTGATGGTTCAAAAGGCACAATGACTAAGTTTTATTTTTCCCTTTAAGTGACTGGCCACGTGAATGACTTTGTCGTGGTTCATGTCTTGTGGATTCCACTGTACGATAGGGAGGTGTTTGCTGTGGTCCCTTAGAGGTCGAGACCCGTTAGAAGCACGGCTTAGAATGGGTCGACCAAACTTAGGTTTAATAAAAGACTGAAAAGATTTTAAAAGACTCTAAGCTTAAATCCTTTCTAACTACGCGTTGAGAGTAAAGTAGTGGAGAGGAAAGACACCCTGTTTATCTACGGATACTCAGGAGTTAATTGTGATAGGGGAGGGCAAGGACGGTGACTTGTCAAGAAGCCTAAGAGCGCTTCCCTGGGCAGGACGAAGTTACAATGGTCAAGGTCACTTGCCGGGCGTTGATCGTAGCAAGGACTGCAACCGGAACTAGGGATAGAGCTGTCGCCCCCTTGAGCAAATACTAGATGGTGTAGAGGGAATCTGAACAAGGCTAAAAGTCACTTATTTTCTTACGACGATCATGGCGGTTGGCCATATTGATGGTTCCAACATGGCGGATCTCGAGTTGTTTACTATGTTTTCCTGGTTTGGTACGTACCCTTTGACTTCGATGCCTGTGTGGTTAGGATTCCTGTGCGTCCCATCTGCTTTCCGAACTAGGTTGCGGTTGGATATTGGAGGAGGAGATGTATCGTGTGTGCTAACATACCCTTACCTCAATGATTTCCCTCCCTAGATCATTGATGGTTGTGAAAATACTTAGTGGAAAGATTATGAGTATGGAATATTTAAAAGAATAATATTAAGTTATGTGATAAAGTCGTATGGATAAAAGTTGTAAAGAGGATAAAGTTGTAATAATATGATCTGATATTATTTAGAAGAGAAGAGGTTATAATGTTAGGTTGTATGTGTCTGGTTCTAGTGCGATCCATGGAATAAGTCCATGCCGTCGACGAACTTATTTGTTCTGATCGCTAACTCTCTCTTCTTTCCTTTTCTGTGGACATCGGGGAACCATGTTCACAGATGTCAGACCAAGTAGTTTATCAAGTCATAGTTGCTTGAGTTGGAAGATGATCGCAAGATGGAGCATGCAAAAGCGGCAACCGAGGAATCTTTCAAGACACTTGGGGTGAAGGATAGCAATGAAGACTAGTAGTCTAGGATAGTATAGTATTTGTTATGTATTACATCTTTGGATGGGTAGGACATGATTACTCTATCCCAAATGTAACCCTTGATGTAATAAATGATTATTTTAATGAAATGAAAGAAGTTATTTTGGTTACGTATTATGTTCCTAAAGTGATTAAACTGTTTTCCGCAAAAATATGACATTGAGAAAATGTGTTTTTGGAAATGTGTTGGAGGGTAACATCTCTTTTTGGAAATAGAATTTTTATGACGCAAGTTTGAGAATCAAATCATTTTTGTAAACAAACGAATCAAATTGTTGTATGAAAACCTTTTTGTAAAAGAAATTAAATGAACTGGTTTTGATAATGTAAAAAAAATGGCGCAAATTTTTAGTGAAAATTCTAAATCCAAATTGGGGTGTTACATTTAGTGGTATCAGAGCAATGGTTGTCCTTAGTGGCCTTAAGCATAGCCTTATATGCTTTCCTTGTGTGACTCTGTTTGATAGTTTGTAGTATGGTTGACTTGTGGCATGAGCATAGCCTGATATGCTTACTTGCATGACCTTTTTGCTTGGGCTAAGACTTCAATCCCACGTGTATGACAGAATCAGGATGGCTCGTCGACAAGAGGAACAAATGAATGCTCAACAAATTGCTATCCTGGCTCAGACAGCTGCAGTTCTGGCAGGAGTAAGGGACAACATGAATCTCATGCAACAACAGCTTCAATAGAATCAGAATGCGAATGCCGGTGGACAAGGAATCAGAGGTCTTGATGAGTTCTGCCGCCGAAACCCGAAAGAGTTTGCTGGAGGATATGCATCGAAAGAGGCTGGGGCATGGATAGCAAGTCTGGAAAGGATATTCGGAGGAATTGGGCAGTGTACGGATGAACAATAAGTTGCTTATGTTGGGTACATGATGGTGGGAGAAGCAGCCGACTGGTGGCGTAATGAGAGGCAAGCTTTGGCTGGCGAAGCTGGTGTGATAACTTGGAACCAATTCAAGAATCGACTTTTGGAGAAGTATTTTCCGGAGCATCTGAAGACAGCCAAGGAGATGGAATTCCTGCGATTGGAACAAGGTAACATGAGTGTTGGTGAATATGCTTCAAAATTTGAGAACTTGGCGAGGTTTATGCCTTACTATGGAGAAGCTGGAAATGAGAGGTCTAAGTGTGCAAAGTTCTTGGATGGTTTGAAGCCGGAGATTAAGCAAGCCCTGGCACCTTTGGAGATACAAGTGTTTACAACTCTAGTGAATAAGGGAAGTATTGTGGAAAGTGGTCTGAAGTCGAAGGATTCGACAGGAAAGTCTGCTGCACAAGTCTCGAGTGGTGGTCCTGTGAGACACTCCCCAGGAAGTGGAAACAGTGGAGCTCGAAATCAAGGTCCTTATGGACAGGGAAACAGTAGGTCTAGTGGGTCGAGGTTTCATGGTGGTTTCAATAGGAATCATCCTCGAAACAACAATCACAACAATCATAACCGTAACAACAATCGAAACAATCAACATCGCAACAATGGTGGAAACCAAGGGAACAATGGCAATACTAGTGGTGACAACGGGAATGCTACTGGAGGACAAGTTACTGCACCTCCACTTTGCAACCAGTGCAACAAGAATCATTTGTTGGAAACCAACAAGCGGGCTTAGCAATTACTAGAGGGGGGGTGAATAGTAATATGGAAGCAACAGTGACTAATTTTCGGTGCAATTAAAAGATAATTGATCAAATGCTTGTTTTTCTGAAACTGGGCAATTTACTCGAGTGAAATGAAGAACACTCGAGTGAAATGCTGTGAAATACTCGAGTGAATTGTAAAACACTCGAGTGTTTTATGCAAAACAGCAAAGAGCAGTTTCAGAGAAATTTAGCAAAACGAATCAATTTCTTAAAGACCAGTCCAGAGCAGATATAAATCAAAGTAGAGGGCAATTAAACTAAGTTAAAACAAGATGAAAACAAGTTAATTGCAACCAATTGCTACTTGAATTATAAAAGCCCCTTTCTAGAGAACTTAGGGTTTGGTTTTTCTTGAAATCTAAGAAAGCTATAAAAGAGAGAGACACCACCAATTTTTATCCTGGTTCACACCCAATATAGAGTGCTAATCCAGTCCCCCTAATCAACTTAGGAGTTTCTACTAATAATCAAATTGTTAGAAAATACAAGGATAAATTGAGATTCCTCACTCAATCCTAACCCTTTTCAAGAGTGTACCAAACTCTTGAAATTTCTACCCCAATTTGATTTGGTGATGAAGAGTCCCTTCTTCTTAAGCTCCTTGGAACCTCCAAGAGCCCACCAAGCTAAGAATCCTCTTAGTCTTTGTGCTTGAGAACCTCCCAAGGCTTGAGAACTTGGATACCTCACCAAGTACTTGGATACCTCACCAAGATTTTCTAAACAAGCTAAAGTGTTTGAGTGTTTGAGAATTTTACAACAAATAATTCTCTTACAAATGAAGCACACTCTCTTAACTCACTAAGACAAATAATAAAGATGAATGCTTGGTTGAGTTTTGAGAGAAAAATGATTTTCACACTTGAGAGAGAGAGAATCAATGAAAGAGTGTAAGCGTGTTGTTATAGAATAATGGTCACTATTCAGAATATATGTGAGGGGACAAAAGGGAAGGAAAAACCAAGTTATTCTTCCTTTTTGTCCTCTTCTAACGTTTAAAAAATTTGCTGTCAGACCTAAATCACTCGAGTCTTTTTAAAAACACTCGAGTGTTTTAGTCAACTCTGATAGTGTTGCCTTTTTACTTTAACCAACGGCTATATTACTGAAATTTCATAAATCACTCGAGTGAATTGAGAATCACTCGAGTGAATTGAGAATCACTCGAGTGAATTGATCAGTGTTGGAAAAATTAAGTTTTTCTAACATTGTTTTCAATTCTCTTCTCAAGTCTCATTGGTTTTGATCCCAACCTTTCATGCATGAATATTATTTGACCTTAGGTGAGAATAAAAACCTAAACTACCCACTCTCATATAAAATAAAATACATTAAGAATAAATGAAAATGAATAATTAAACTAAGCACTTGATCTTCTTTATTGTTGGGCTTGCATTCTTCAAATTAAGTCCATGATTTAATTACAAGTAATATGTCAGATTAGTCCCTGACTTTGTAAGCATCGGTCAAATTAGTCCCTGACTTTATCGAAATAGCAATTTAGTCCCTGAGATTTCATTTTAATTCACATACGTCCCTATCTTTATCCCATTTTAAAGCAAATACATCCCTGCGACAGTGACGACAGGGACTTATTTGATCGACGTTCTCCTATCTCAGGGACTAAATTGCTATTTCGATAAAGTCAGGGACTAACTTGACTGACGGTTACAAAGTCAGGGACTAATCTGACATATTACTCATTTAATTACATTGTCATCATCAAAATTAATCCACCTTAATATGAGACTTGATTTTACATCATTTTAGACCAAATTGCCCTTGGAACAATCCCAACTGTTTCAATTGCAACAAACCGGGGCACATAGCTCGTTACTGCCGAGAACCCAAGAGAGAAGTCAATGCGGTGAATGCAACGAGACCCCTTGGACAAGGAAGAGTGTTTGTTATGGTTGGGAATGAGAATGCTAATGCGGCTAGAAGTTCTTAGGGTCGATGTTTGTTTTGAATGTTGTTTGAACAAAGTGGACCTATCCACTCGTCGTGTCTAGTCTTTTGATTGTTTTGTTACTTGACTTGTTTTGAAGGAGTTTTCCTTCTCATACTTTGATATTTTAAGGTGGAATTTTTAAGATTTAATGCATGAATGCAGTTATGTTATGCCTTATTCTCAATAACATGGTATTTCTCGGGGACGAGAAATCTCTAAGTTGGGGAGGATTGTGAGACCCGCAATTTTTCCTAATTTATTTAAATTATAATATTTGCATTTTTGCTTTATTTTATTTGATGATATTTATTTTAGAGTTAATAGTCACATAGGTCCCCGAAAGATACCTGTGAAATCAGTTAGGTCCCTGAAAGATTTGTGGAATCTCTTAAACCCCTCAAAGATTATTTTGGCGTCACATTAGTTCGCCCCATTCAATTTCGTCAGGATGGACCTGATGTAATTCTAGGTGGCACGTTAAATGCTTTGTCGGCCCCAATGCGATGTTGGAATGTTAAAAAGGTGCCACGTTTGGGCCAACAAGGCATTTAATGTGTCACATAGGATTCTGTTAGGTCCCTCATGGGGGGACTAATGTGATGCCAAATTGATCTTTGGGGGGTTTAAGAGATTCCACAAATCTTTCAGGGACCTAACTAATTCCAAAATGATCTTTGGGGGTTTTAAGAGATTCCACAAATCTTTCAGGGACCTAACTGATTCCACAGGTATCTTTCGGGGATCTATGTGACTATTAACTCTTTATTTTAAGAATAATTTAATGGGATTCGTTATTAAAAAGTTGGTTTTAGTTGCGCATATATATATATATATATATATATATGTGGCGTTAATATATATGTATATGCATATAATTATAAATTTTTATTTAATAAATGAGAAAATTATTTTTGGGATAGAAATAGTTAGTAAGTATATTTTTATCTTATAAAAATAATTTTGAAGTAATTTTATTGATGTTTTGATAGAAGTGTGAATTTTTCAAGTTATAGTATTTTTAACTTAGAAAATTCATATCTTTTTAATCCTAAGTCAGAAAATTACGAATTTTATATGAAAACGATCGTATTAAAATGTAGTATTTGAATATGTGAAAATAAAATTTTTATTTGGACATCTACGAAAAAGTTACTGTACAGTAGAAAAAACGAATTTTTGGTATTTGTAACTTAGAAAAATTATTTTGGAGCATGAAATAAATTATTGGACTATAAAATAATTTTATTTATATATTTAAATATTTATCTAAGTGCCTACTGGTTGCACCGTTCAAATATTAGCATTTTTGTAACATCCCGCTATTTTTAATACTTTTAGTAAAATAATTAAATTATTTAATATGATGTTGTCAAGATTTGAGTCTCGGAATAAAATTTTGATTTCATCATTATATTTGAAATATATTTTCTAGTCAAAATAAGTATAAATTTGTTATCATTCGTTTTCCAAAAATAAAGTAGTACTTTATTTAGTTTAATTAACATTTTGACAGGGAGCTCAAGTGGCAAGCGTTAGAGGCATTTTTATAAATAGTTTCTTTAGAAAAATATGTTTTACTTAATATTTTAAGTCTCCCTGTAAATTTTCATAGTGTTCGGAGGCTGTTTTATTTTTAGCTTCTGGACTGGTTTAATATATTACCAGTGTAAGTTATATATAATAATCTTCTACTTCAAAATTTTAAATATTATATATTATCAAGTTTAATATCAAGATTAAGAAAATATATTTACTTTTGAATTTCGATAAATTTTCTTACGCAATAGCTATCCGGAGCGACCGGTAACTTTATTATTTTTCAATTAGTTTTGAATAATTCAAAATACAATATTGTTTTACCTAAACGTATTTTATTTTTAGTATCATCCAACTTTTAGTTATAATCCAAAATATCTACATACATTAACCCACAAATCAGAGCAAATTATTAATATATATATATATATATATATATATATATATATATATATTTTCCTATATATATGTACTCGGAACCCACCCAATCTCGTTAAAAAAAAATAAAGAAAAGAAGTAAAGAGAATGTGAGTCGTGAGAAGAAAGGAAGAAAGAAGCCCACCGTACTATATATATAAATAGCCAACTACTATGACGTAAGGAAATATGAATCAAATTAACCCAAGTATCATTATTCTTCGGTGAAAAAAATTCTTCTCATACAGAACTAGTGGTTTCTTAAGAAGAACATGCAAGAAAACTCAAGCCAACTTTCGGTACAAGAGGTGGACCTTGTGGATAGGAGCAAGAAGAAAGTCAAGGAGAAAGGGGAAGGCTTCTCTGGAACATCCTCTATCCCAGTTTGCTATGCAGCTATTTACGAAGGACGTGATGAAGTGGGGCTGCAGGGACCGAGGAAAACATATGCTGATTCGCTCAGGGGCCAAAACCCTGACCAGCCTACCGTGCAAGTACGTTTGGAGGATACTGGAATGAGTTCAGAGGCTAGTGAGGATTCAGAAGCTGAGGAGGAAGAAAGTGACACGGAAGAAGGATTATTAGTAGTGGAGAAAATGGTTGGAGAATATGATTGCCCAGAATTTGTGCTAGCAGAAAAAGAGCAAAGACGTATCCAAAAACCTTGGAAGAAGGGGATCATTGTTAAACTTCTAGGAAGAAAGATTGGATTTAGAGCCCTAGAGACAAGGTTAAATCAGATGTGGGCCAAGTGGGGAGTCATCAACATTATTGATCTAGAGAATGATTACTTTCTTGTGAAGTTTTCAAATGAGGATGACCTATCCAATGCTGTTTTAGAGGGTCCTTGGCTAATGTACGATCACTACTTGACAGTTAGACAATGGACTCCGGATTTCAACCCTTTCAAGGAATCCATTGAGAGAGTAGCTGTGTGGGTTAGATTCTCGGGTCTTCCCATTGAATATTATGATTCCAAATTCTTGCATTTCGTTGGTGACAGGATTGGGCGCACCATTAGAGTGGACAAAACTACGTTCCATCAGGAAAGAGGGAAATATGCCAGACTTTGTGTTGAGGTGGACTTAACCAAACCATTGCTAGGAATGTTTCAAATCAAGGAGAAATTCTACAAAGTGGAGTACGAAGGACTTCACCTCTTGTGTCTGAGCTGTGGTAAGTTTGGTCATGCTACGGAAGGTTGCCCCTCTAAGCCAGTAGCTGTGGGTAACCCGAACGTCCCTCCAGGTAATGACAAGGGTGTGGAAGAGCAAGCTCATGCTAACCAAGTGGTTCCAGAAGCAGTAAAAGGTCCTTGGGTGGTGGTGCACAAGGGCAGGGCCAGAGTTAGCAAAGCCCAAGAGAGGGTGGCGCGTGCTAAAAATGATAGTAAGGTGAAGCGTGGTGTGAATGGAGCGAGGAAGGGTGGGGTAGCTGGTGGATCACGGTTTGGGGCCCTCCAAGAGAATGATGGTGACAATTCCTCTGACAATCCTGTTGTGGAGCAGGTTCCGATTGTTGTTCCTGAAGGCCAAGGCCGAAGAAGGAAGGTTGGGGAGAAGGAGAATTATGGTAAGGCCAAATCTGACCACTTTGGTGCAAATAAGGTTGGCAGTGAAGGTACGACTGGGGTCAGTGCAAAAGACAAGCAAGTAGTGACAAATAATGATGCTGCTTCTGCTGAAAAGCAGCTTGTGCAGATGGTTGAGGTCACGGGGGGTCAGGTTTTAGAGGTTGGAGTTAGTGGAAGGTGGGACCAAAGCAATATCAACCAAAGTCAAGGGAGAGGTAACGGTAGGAACAACAATAGGGAAGAGAATATGATTAATGGGCTGAAAGTGCAAGGGTCTCATGGTATGGCCCAATTACCCCACCCTGGGCTTCATCCAATGAATGAGACTAGGGGGCTAGCCAACCACATCACAAGGCCTCCAGAGAAGCCTTCAGAGGTTTCTTCCCCATCATCTCAAAGTCTTGAAGCCTGTATTGAAGCTGAAGAGGCCTATCAATGGAGACTTCGAGATGAGAAGAGGCCTATGGTGGAGGACGATTATGAGACTTTTCAAGACATGGAACTTGAATTTGTCCCAGAGACCCAAGAGAATGGATTGGAGAATGCAAGGGACACTTTTGACCAATAAGTGTTGTTTTAATGATTAATAAAAAACGGATTTTACTTTGGAATTGTAGGGGGGCTGCCAACCCTGCTTTTCGTCGTTATTGCAAGCAATTTGTTGAAGTCCATCATCCAGATATTTTTGTTGTGATGGAGTTGAGAGTTGATCCTCTGAATCTTAAAAAACCCTTAGAGTTGTTGGGGTTTAATGGTTTTAATTATTCTCCAGGGAGGGGGTTCTCTGGAGGTCTTGTTGTTGCTTGGAAAGAAGACAGGGTGAACATCCAACTCATCAAGAGTGACTTTCAGTTTCTTCATCTTCAAGTTAGTTACCATAATGAGAGACCATGGTCCTTTACCCCCGTCTATGCTAGTCCTAATGATGATCTTAGACAAACTCTCTGGCAGGAATTGGAGTTAATTTCCAGGTCTCTCAATAACATGTGGCTCACTGTTGGGGATTTCAACGACATCACGGGTCAAGGGGAGAAGAAAGGTGGTGCCCCGGTAAATGTTAGAAAATGCAATTTGTTTCTTGAAAGAATAAATGCTTGTGGTCTCCTTGATTTAGGCTCTATCGGTCCTAAGTACACTTGGCGGGGTCCACGTTTTCAAGGTTTGTTGAGAATCTATGAGAGGCTCGATAGGGCCCTTGCTGATGATGATTGGAGGCTTCATTTCCATGAAGCCTTTGTGAAGGTCCTCCCTAGAGTGTGGTTCTCTGATCATCATCCCATTCTAATTAGCTTGAATGGTGATAACAATGCTACCGTTAATAAACCTTTTCGGTTTGAGAGCGCCTGGCTCACGCACCACTCCTTTACCGATGCTATTAGGCCTTGTTGGGATTCTTCTGCCAATGTTCCTGAACAAATTAAAAGCATGGAAACTGTCTTAATGGGGTGGAATAAATCCATCTTTGGCCACATTCGGACAAGAAAACAGCGTGCTCTAGCGCGGTTGGGGGGAATTCAGCGCAAGCAGTACATGACTAACTCAAACAATCGCTTTCTGAGTAAGTTGGAAACTGACTTGCAAGCGGAGCTAGCCCATATCCTCTATCAAGAAGAGTTACTTTGGTTCCAAAAATCAAGGGCTAGGTGGCTCACTGATGGGGACAGAAATACCAAGTATTATCACATCAAAGCTGTCACAAGGAGGAGGAGGAATAAAATCATCATGTTGCGTAACCAGAATGGGGAGTGGATGGAAGATAAGGAGGAAATTAAAGCTGGCATCTCTAACTTCTATAAGGATCTGTTTTCCGAAGGGGGCAGCTCAATTCCTTGGTATCAAACTAAATATTCATTCCCTGCTATTGACTCTGATCATATGCAGGGGCTCGGTGAGGGATTCTCAGCCACGGAAATTAAGCAAGCTTTATTCTCTATGTCTCCTTGGAAAGCCCCGGGTCCGAATGGCTTACCAGCAGGCTTTTTCCAATCAGCTTGGGATGTTGTGGGTGGTAGCATGTGTGATTTCCTTCAACACCTTTGGTCTTTCCCTGGCGATATCGGCAAAATTAACAACACGGATGTGTGTTTGATTCCTAAGACAGAGAGACCCGAGTTCATATCTCAATTCAGACCCATTTCTCTATGTAATGTTGAGTATAAAATTATGACAAAAATCATTGTTAACAGGCTAAAAGCCATCATGCCACATGTTATTTCTCCTTTTCAAACAGGTTTCATACCTGGCAGGAGTATTCATGAAAATATCATGGTGGCTCAAGAGATGGTGCATAGCATGCGTAGAATGAAGGGGAAAAGGGGCTTCTTGGCTATCAAAGTGGACCTTGCTAAAGCTTATGACCGTCTCAGGTGGTCCTTCATTCACAATGTTTTGATGGAAGTGGGTTTGCCTAATGTTCTTGTAGATTTCATTATTACATGTATCTCATCTGTTTCTACTAATATCATGTGGAATGGGGAGAGGTCTAATTATTTTGCGCCGGAGCGTGGTATTAGACAAGGGGACCCAATGTCTCCTTACCTATTTGTTTTGTGCATGGATAAATTATCCCATCTGATTACAGAGGCTGTTTATGATGGTAAATGGAAGGCTATTAAGGCTGGGAGAAATGGCCCCGACGTTTCTCACCTTATGTTTGCGGATGACCTTCTCCTCTTTGGTCAAGCTGATACTAACCAGGTGCAGACTATGCTGGAGGTGTTGGACGAGTTTTGTAGCATGTCGGGTCAAACTGTTAGCCAAGAGAAAACCTCGATTTTATTTTCCAAGAATGTCAAGAGAAATATCAGAGAGGAGATAACTAGGAAATCGGGGTTTCGGGAAACTCATGAATTGGGTAGATATCTTGGTGTTTCCATCACAGGGAAAGTTCCTAAAAGAAAAGATTTCCAGCATGTTATTGATAATGTTAAGGCCAAGCTATCTGGGTGGAAAACCAAGCAGCTCTCTTTTGCGGGTCGCGTTATCCTGTCTAGATCAGTGCTGGATGCTGTCCCCCTCTACCCGATGATGACGAGTTATGTCCCTAGAGGCTGTTTGGAGGAGATTCAAAGATTGCAGCGAAGATTTATTTGGGGGGAAGAGGATAGCATCAAGAAATGTCATTTTATGAGTTGGGACATCCTAATGAAGCCCAAACATCTGGGAGGTTTGGCTGTTCGAAACTTGAAAGCAATGAATGATGCTTGCCTTCTCAAGCTTTGCTGGAATTTCAGGGCCCAATCATCTTCATTATGGGTGCGGGTGCTGCAGGGCAAGTATGCCAAGCGAGGTTATGCTTTGTCTGATCTTAATGCCTTGAATTCTGACTCGTCAATCTGGAAACATCTGGTTCGCCTTTCTCCTTTAGTGGTGTCATCTGAATGCTGGGCTGTGGGTAATGGCAAGACTGTCAGGGTCTGGGACCACAATTGGATTCATGAGGTTGGCAAGCTTTCAGAGTTGGTCTCTTGTCCTCCCGAGAGCATGATGAATTGGAAAGTCTGTGATTTAGTTGATAGCAGTGGCAATTGGAATTTGCAATTAATTCAGAACGTTGTCCCCAAGCGTGTTATTGATTGTTTGCGCAACATCCCGACTCCCTCTAGTTCCAGTGGTGAAGACAAAGTTCTCTGGCCTAGTACTAAATCTGGAGCCTTTACTATGGCCAGTGCTTATAAGCAGTTGAATGGTTGGTTGCATTCTGAGGGCATAAAAGAGTGGGAACGGGTCTGGAAGATTCAAGGTCCGGAACGCATAAGAACGTTCGCTTGGCATGTTGCCCATGACAGACTCTTGACGAATAGCCGCAAAAGTAAATGGGGTATGGGTAATCCCTTCTGTTCTGTTTGTCCTGGAATGGTGGAAGATAGTCTTCACGTTCTTAGAGATTGCCCCAAAGCTCAATCTGTTTGGCTCATGCTCCTTAAACCGCAGTTTCGAGGGCAATTCTTTCTTAGCAACTTTCAGAACTGGATCAATATGAATTTGTTTCAAGAGATGGGGAGGCACCAGCAGTGGAAGTGGACCTCTATCTGGGCTACTGCGTGTGCATCGTTATGGTTTTGGTGGAATGCTGAGGTTCATAACGTGGCCTACTCTAGACCACCTAACACGTGGTGGCAAATCCTCCTCAAGGTGCAGAACTACAAAGCTGCTAGGAACAAGCCGCCGCTTCCTGGCCAGGTTCCTCGTAACCAGAATATGTGGTATCCTCCTGCCCAAGGTTGGATCAGAATTAACTCGGATGAAGCGTGTAGAGGCGATAGTCATGAGATTGGTTGTGGGGGTGTGCTGCGGGGCTCAAATGGTCAGTGGATTAGAGGGTACTCCAAGTACTTGGGGGTGTCCTCATCTCCTCTTATAGCTGAGCTTTGGGGTGTTCTGGAAGGTATGAAACTTGCTTGGGATCTTGGTTTTAAAAAGGTGGAGGCTCATCTGGACTGTCTTGAAGCTTGCAAGTTGCTGTCTGGTGATAATTATGGTTCGTATAAGGGCCATAGTTTGGTTTCCAGAATTAATTGGCTTAAGAATAAAGATTGGAATGTGGTGTTTCAACATACGTATCGTGAGTCTAATATGGCAGCAGATGCTATGGCTAGGCTTAGTTTTAATTGGGATCATCCTAGTAATTTAATGTTGTACTGTTTCCCACCTACTGAGGTGGAAAGTTTGCTGCTCATGGACCTTCTAGGTTCCTCTGAATTGGTGATTCAGAGCCATCAAGTGTCTTTGTAATCTCTTTTGGGCCTTTAGGCCCCGATTATTACCAAAAAAAAAAAAAAATAGCCAACTACTACCATAGTCTTCAGTACCCACCGTCCCAAAGAAATTAAAAGAAAGGGAAAGAACAGAGACCAAGAGAGAAGCAGAGAGAGCTCGATCGAAAGAAACAAAACTTTAAGCTCTTCTCCTCCTCCCGGTCCAATAACTCAAAATCCAACCGTCCAATCTTAAATCCTTCTTAGGTATATAATCTCATCAACTTCCTCTATTCATCTACCTAATTTATTTGACGATCCGTCAATATTTTTATTATCCCTATATTTTTAAACAAAGAGATGTTTTAGAGAAAAGTGATATATTTTTATTGTATAATAATATATGTTTATTATTTTGACAAAAATGAATTTATTTGATATATATATTTAATGTTATAATTAGTTTTATCGTATGTCCCAATTTAGATCCAACACGCTATTGACCTTGACCCTAGAGCAAGTCGCGGATGTAAACGTGGCTCTGTCGTTATTGCTAGGATTTCCAGGTAAAGGGAGTCTCTTTTCCACACCTTGAGTTAGGGATAGTTGGGGTATATAATAGGACTTGGGTTAAGTAGTTAAATTGGGTTGTGGGTAGCAAAATAGCATCTGTTTAAAGTTGGTTTAGGGAGATTGAATGTATTTTTGTTTTAATTGAGTTATTTAACATAATTGACATAATTTGCTAAAAACCCCTTATATATGTTATAAAGTAGGAAGTGAAGAACCCTAAGGAGTTGACTTATTTTACAGCACTCTGAGACATACCTGAGTATGTCGATTTATTTGTGATGTCTATTGTCTGTTGAAAATTGTTATGTTCTCTATGTGCGTTAAATGAGTATATTGATATCTAAGTATTTAATATGAAATATTTAATAATGTTGGTTATGAGGTGGTGAAATCATTAATGGATAAAATTTGAATGCTTGAACAAGAAGAGTATTATAATTGTATATTGAAGGTTGATGATGTTTACTGGAAATGCATGGAATTGATTTTTAGTGCTTTTGAATATTATGAGTATTGGTTGGGAAAAAGTTTGAACCCTTAACTTATGCTTGTGATTAGTTGTGTATGGGTTATGTGTTTTTAAATAAATTGTTACTTGTTATGAATGACTAATTGATTTGTGTGCTTTGTAATGAAGTGTTTAAACTAAAAGACTAGAGATCTATGATGATATAAGTATATTGTAAATCTAAGGACAAAATATAAGTATGCGGCTTGGTGCTCACTTAAGCTACGGCAATGTGAGGCCAAGTGCAAAATATAAGTATGCGGCTTGGTTCTCACTTAAGCTACGGCAATGTGAGGCCAAGTGTAAAATATAAGTATGCACTTTGGTGCTTACTTAAGCTACGACAATGTGAGACTAAGGGTTTGGTGCTCACTTAAGCTACGACAATGTGAGGCCAAGTGTAAAATATAAGTATGCACCTTGGTGCTCACTTAAGCTACGGCAATGTGAGACCAAGATAAAATAAAGGAAATGAAAATGATTATAGATATGTGTTGAAAACTGTTAATATAAAAATGTGAAGCATTTTGTTAGTTCATGACTTGGTTTGACTATGATGCTTGAATTTTTATTATGTGCTCTTTACTATCTTATAATTCAATGTGTTGTGAAAAGGTCTCACCCTTAGTGGTTATCATTTTAGGTGAATGTCAAGGAGCTTGAGGATCAGAGTGTCGCAGCGGAAGATTTGGAAAGAATGAAATTATATGTTGCGCTACTCATATTGTAATGGAAATACCCAATTTCATATGTAAACTTGATTTATGAAAATAAATTTTTAAGTTCTTCAATTTAATTATTAAACATATTAAGTGATATTTTATATAAAAACTTGGGGTGTTACAATTTTTCTAATTATTTCTGAATTATTAAAAATGAAAGCTATAATGTGATTGATCAATTATGTCGTCAATTCAAAATGGGCCAATGGAAATTTTTCTCCTTCTTTTTATATGTGTGTGCCATCCAGAAATTAGGAGGGAGAGAAGAGAATATTTTCTGAAAATTGTGGGAATATCTCTTGAATAAAAGAAGCCATAGGATTAAGAGAAGTTCCATTAATGCATATGTGTGTTTCAAAGTGGGAATTAAAAATTGCTGACTCATTATGGATGGGGGGGATGAATTTCTGATCAGATTTTTGGGGAAAATTTGCCTTCTGTAACACCTAATATTTTTTACCCTTAAAACCCCGCTATCAAAAATGTGAATTTGAAATTTCATTTTAATTTAATAAAAATCACCCGTCAAACGGACGGAGTTTTGTTTGTTTTTCGGACTAATCCAAAATTTAACCTGTGATAAACAATTTCAAATAAACAACTAATAGCCAGCAGGGCTTCCGATTATATTTCTAAATCATATCAAGGCCCCATGGCTCCAAATATATCACAGTGCATAATTAATCAGGGTAATAACGGAATCTACTAAGTTTGAGTGTTAAAAACCAAAACATATAACTTGTCAAAATTAAACATCCTAAGCCTCACTTAAAATATGAATAACAAATTTTACATCAAAATAGTGTAGGAGGCTTAAGTTCATAGTATTCTTCCATATCCCATAATAACCCTACTCTCCCTGTAAGGGAAAGTACTCTTGCTCGGCCGGGGGCTGTGCCAGCTCAATCTCCGTACCTGAAACTGTAAGGGAGTGAGCATTGCAAATGAAATAGAAAGCAGTTTCTAACTAGACATAACGACCCATTAGGTCAAACACAATTAGCAAATAAGCATATATTCACATATTGCACACCATACTCATTTCAACATTTCCATATTCATTATTCATTTCAACATCCATTTCCATTATTTAGTTCAACATCCATTTTCCTTATTCATTTCAACATCCAATCAACATTCATTTCCTTTTCTTTTTATTCATTTCACATACTTATTTCATTTCAGTACATCACCTCAAATCAGAAGCCAATGCACAGTTTCATGCAACACATTTATCACCTCAAAATAGAGGCTCTCATTCTTTTCCTTATTTAAATTATGTGTCCCTCAGGTCAGAGGTCAACACCCATTCATTATACTTCATTCTGTGTCCCTCAGGTCAGAGGTCAACACTTCAATCTCTTATTTCGCGGTGTGTCTCTCAGGTCAGAGGTCAACACACCCATACACATTCTATCCAGTGTCCCTCAGGTCAGAGGTCAACACCCAACTCATTATTTAATCCGGTGTCCCTCAGGTCAGAGGTCAACACCCATTAACATTCATTTCATCTTGTGTCCCTCAGGTCAGAGGTCAACACTCAATTACCTTAATTCATTTTGTGCCCCTCATAGCAGAGGTCAGCCTAATCATCACTTTCCATTAATCGTCACCTCAAATCAGAGGCCAACGCACTTATCACATTTTCATTTACCATTACCTCACATCAGAGGCCAAATCATACTTTCAACTTCTTACACAAACAATTATAACATATACATTTTCTCATTCATACGATATCCACATTCTTAACACAATTAAATACAATGGCACACATTCAACACATAATCATTCTCATCATAAACCATTTATCACAAGTTAAGGAATGCCACCTCAAAACAGAGGCCAACATATATACCACATTCTCAATATTCGGCGCCTCATTTCAGAGGCCAAGAATTATTCACTTTCTTGTTCAATCAATTTTAACACATTTAAATACAACAATACACATTCCACAACTTATTATTCATGTAATCACCTTATTCATTTCCTTTCTCAGTTATCACAATCATACCAAATAGTATTCTCTTTCATAGTCCAACATTTATATTACACTTCATTTCAAGTTACATATTTCACCTTCTTACCTATTTGCTTTATCACCACATAATAAAATCACCTTTTACTTTTTGTTTACACAAAATCATTTGCTTCCATGTCCGATATTCACAAATTCAATTCATAAGTCATGACCTTTGTTCACAATTGACAATATTTAACATTTAAACTCATTTAGCATTTAGGTACAAACACGCACATTCATCACATATAGTCGTTTCCATTCCATTTTTTTTCTTCCTATATCAATTTACTCCATAGCACCTACATTTACTTGCAACATCAATCGATTATTATTTTATCCACAACTTGACAATTAAACCAATAATCATAAAAATCATTTATGTCAACTTCACTTTCACATTACCCAATTTCTCATGTACTTCAATATAATCATTAACCAAATTTCATTTATCAAATAATTCATCCTTATATTATTGGGTTTCCTTTTCCTAGCCTTAACATCCAATCATCATGCACATTTAATTAATTAGAATTTCATATTCAATAACCTAGGGATTTATAATCTAATGTTCTCCCCTAACACATAACCCTAACAAGCATTATATACTAACTAGAACCTACTCCCTAGAACAAGGCAAAGCTCACCATATCCACTCCCTTACCTTAACCAAAGAGAGGGAAAGTGAAGGAACCTAAGCCTTCGCTCCGCACGCTCCCAAAACAAAGAGCTCCAACGCACGAAGGTAACGAGAGTGATGATAATCTTCCCTAAATCAAAGGAATGGGATGAGGATGAAATTATTGCCCCATTTCAAGAGGAAATTCGAATTTCCCCAAAGAAGGGAAAAAGAGAGAGAAAGAGAGCAAATCCAAAATAGAGAGAGTGAAACTTCAAGAATCATGAATACTTACTTGGAGAGACAAGGAGGGACTTGATAATGGAACTTGGAGTGATTCCCTTAAGGTTTGGTGGATTTGGGATGAGAGGTTTTGTGCCCTAGAGAGAGAAATTTCGAGTTCTTTGGCAAAAATCACGCGTGAAATGCTTTTATTTTTTTTCCACTGCAGGGTCGTTTAATCGATTATTAATCGATTAAGGGTTTCAAACATTCTGGACTTAATCGATTAAGCTGCAGCTTAATCGATTAAGTTGCAGGATTTTAAGCACCCCGACTTTGAATGGTCATAACTTCTTCGTTACCCGTTGGATCTTCCTCAAATTTTAAAGCAAGCTTCCCTACATACCAATCTTCACATCCAACGGTGGAATTTGTGTTTAGAGTTGTAAATCTTTTATTTTGAATTTCCTAATATCCTATGTTGTTAACCCTAAATCAAGCCTTCAATCCACTATTTTTAACTCAATATCATCATTTCCTTCACTCTAAGCTTGGCCATCATCAATTATACTAGGAATTAAATTTGGGATGTTACAATTCTCCCCCACTTATTGGAATTTCGTCCCCGAAATTCCGTTAGGTTCTGTAAATGGAGAATCACCCCGGTGATAGGACGCGCGATTCCTATCTTTAATCCCCTTTGGTTTCTTCCGTGAGTCCTTCGATTTGCCCTTACCTAGACAGAATTTATATTAGGGTAGGAAGTGCTCCCCCACTTGGCATCAATATACCCAATTACCGCTTTGCTAAAGGGTGTGGAATCGGGTTAATCCGCCTCCGATCGTCCTTCGGATAGATGCAAGATAGGAGTTGCATTAGCTAGATACGAGAAAACTCGAAATATTTAACATTTCCAGAATAGTTTTAGAATCTTTCCCAGAATAGATACCCTGGGATCGAGGCATGCGAAGATGTTTGTAGGATAAAACGCCTTAGAGTTTATCTTCTCACCAGGATTGACTAGCACCGGTAAGGTTTAGGATCTTTCAAAAACACAAACATTCATGAACAAGAAGCACCCCAATGCTTAGTTGATTAGAGAAGACACAATTCCTACTAAATGCCCCACAATCAACTTCTTCCATGAATCGACTAAAAAGATTAGGAAGGAAGAAGTCCATGTTAGTTCCAAGATTTACCCAACTACCAAATGTGAAGGGTACGACAACTTGCCGTTGGCTGAGTCAATTATTAAGATGTTTGGTCTCAACGTAGGGATTTTACAAATTCGGCAAAACCGGCTATTCTTATGAGTGGTTCTCTAAGAACCGGGAAAAGATTCGAAGCAACTGTCAAATTGCTTCAAGATTGATTTAGTTGATATGATGGTTAAGAATAACTTCTGGAGAGCTGTCTTAACTCATCCAAGGGATTAGCACTTAGCTATACTACTTTGGAACAAGTAGCATATACCAAGACTTCTTTTCTTTAGAACTATTTTCTATCTACTCTCTAACTCTATATGAAGCTTTTGAACGAATGTTTTTCTGGGTTAGGTTGGTTTCACTTACAAGAATTATTTTCTTTGGAAGTTACTACTTTGGTTGTCTACTTTCACTTTAAAGGTTACAATGATAGCATTTATTGATAGATGCAAGAATTGAGGTGATCAATCCCATCCTCACGTCTACCAACAACACATCACTATCGGGCTCTATCAGTAATGTCATCATTTAAAAAATGCAAGGATTAGAGTGATCAATTCTAACCTTACATTACATCAAATAACAACATCACAACATAATATTGGTCACTTGGTACTAGAATTCTCAAACTTAAGAATTCCTTATATGGTCTTTCTTACGTTCTCTATAAGAACAAGATTGTATTTGGAAAGGCAGATATCCAACGTGTTTTTAAACAATTCTACCCTAAGACATTACTAACTCACTATTTAACTAACTAAGTAGAAAACTAACTCCACAACAATCGAACTTAGAAGCATTACGCATAGATTTGGCAACCGTTAGTTACCTGCGACCATATCAGCTGGGTCCACCTCGTCACCCTCGACGGTGAATAACTTCCCCTTCTGCAATGATGGACCACCACGGGCCTTCTGTGCCTTAGTAGCATTAATCTCCTTCTTCATTGTGTTCTTAGGACAATTTGAAACAAAATGTCCGGGTTGTCCACAGTGAAAGCATAACCCCTCCTTTCGACCCAAAGTCCAGCACACTCCCCTATGCATCATGCCACAGTGCTGACAAGTTGGTATTGGACCATAAGCATTCACTGTTGGTCCGGATTCCCTAGGAAACGTGACCCCGGAATGAGAGTATGGACCTGACTTCTGGATCGGTCCCTTGTCCTTACTTTGACCTCCGATTCTCTGGTTTGCCCGAGATCTCTCGTCAGCTAGCTTTCGTTTGAGACCCTTCTCATAGGTGCTTGCCATGTTGACCAAGCGAGCAAAGTTATCAATGTTGTGATACTCACACGAGAGGCGGAGATCACTCCTAAGTCCAGCTTCAAACTTAACACACTTGCCCCGGTCACTTGCATACCGATAATCAGAAAATCGGATGAGGTCTTCAAACCGAGCTGCATAGTTCCCAACTGACATAGAACCTTGAGTCAATTGGAGAAAAGCAATCTCCTTCTCCCTCCTAACATCTTCAGGGAAATACTTCCCCAGGAATAGATCCTTGAATATCTCCCAAGGAACTACAGGATTAGCTGCCACCAATCCTCTCCTCTGCTGATCCCACCAGTGTTCTGCTTCATTAGTCAGCATGAATTCAGCTAATCGAACATACTGCTCCATTGGTGGTTGAAGAGAGCGGAGAATCTTCTCTATCTCCTGTATCCACCTCTGTGCTCCATCAGGGTCATTTCCACCTTCAAAGCGAGGCGGATCATTCTTTCGGAAACGAGACATCCAATCAATCTCAACTGGAGCTGGTTGCAGAGCTGCTGCTGCTGCTGTAGCTGCTGCCGCTGCAGCAGCTGCCATCTGTTCCCCCTGCTGCTGCTGCATCTGAGATAGATGCTCCAGAATAGCAGCAAGACCATCGTTACCAGCCCTTCTTCCAGTCATACTGCTTAGCCAGAGAGAACAGACCAGTAAGACTTAACTACTAGATGTGTACATAGTACGATAATTATCCTATTGTAATCTTAAACTATTACTATGAGCATCAATTAATCGCTAGGTGAGTAATCATTTGGAGTTTGTACAACTCCATGGCCGAGGAGAAACTGCTCTGATACCATAAATGTAACACCTAATATTTTTTACCCTTAAAACCCCGCTATCAAAAATGTGAATTTGAAATTTCATTTTAATTTAATAAAAATCACCCGTCAAACGGACGGAGTTTTGTTTGTTTTTCGGACTAATCCAAAATTTAACCTGTGATAAACAATTTCAAATAAACAACTAATAGCCAGCAGGGCTTTCGATTATATTTCTAAATCATATCAAGACCCCATGGCTCCAAATATATCAGAGTGCATAATTAATCAGAGTAATAGCGGAATCTACTAAGTTTGAGTGTTAAAAACCAAAACATATAACTTGTCAAAATAAAACATCCTAAGCCTCACTTAAAATATGAATAACAAATTTTACATTAAAATAGTGTAGGAGGCTTAAGTTCATAATATTCTTCCATATCCCATAATAACCCTACTCTCCCTGTAAGGGAAAGTACTCCTGCTCGGCCGGGGGCTGTGCCAGCTCAATCTCCGTACCTGAAACTGTAAGGGAGTGAGCATTGCACATGAAATAGAAAGCAGTTTCTAACTAGACATAACGACCCATTAGGTCAAACACAATTAGCAAATAAGCATATATTCACATATTGCACACCATACTCATTTCAACATTTCTATATTCATTATTCATTTCAACATCCATTTCCATTATTCAGTTCAACATCCATTTTCCTTATTCATTTCAACATCCAATCAACATTCATTTCCTTTTCTTTTTATTCATTTCACATACTCATTTCATTTCAGTACATCACCTCAAATCAGAGGCCAATGCACAGTTTCATGCAACACATTTATCACCTCAAAACAGAGGCTCTCATTCTTTTCGTTATTTAAATTATATGTCCCTCAGGTCAGAGGTCAACATTTCAATCTCTTATTTCGTGGTGTGTCTCTCAGGTCAGAGGTCAACACACCCATACACATTCTATCTAGTGTCCCTCAGGTTAGAGGTCAACACCCAACTCATTATTTAATCCGGTGTCCCTCAGGTCAGAGGTCAACACTCAATTACTTTAATTCATTTTGTGACCCTCATAGCAGAGGTCAGCCTAATCATCACTTTCCATTAATCGTCACCTCAAATCAGAGGCCAACGCACTTATCACATTTTCATTTACCATTACCTCACATCAGAGGCCAAATCATACTTTCATCTTCTTACACAAACAATTATAACATATACATTTGCTCATTCATACGATATCCACATTCTTAACACAATTAAATACAATGGCACACATTCAACACCTAATCATTCTCATCATAAACCATTTATCACAAGTTAAGGGATGCCACCTCAAAACAGAGACCAACATATATACCACATTCTCAATATTCGGCGCCTCATTTCAGAGGCCAAGAATTATTCACTTTCTTTTTCAATCAATTTTAACACATTTAAATAAAACAATACACATTCCACAACTTATTATTCATGTAATCACCTTATTCATTTCCTTTCTCAGTTATCACAATCATACCAAATAGTATTCTCTTTCATAGTCCAACATTTATATTACACTTCATTTCAAGTTACATATTTCACCTTCTTACCTATTTGCTTTATCACCACATAATAAAATCACCTTTTACTTTTTGTTTACACAAAATCATTTGCTTCCATGTCCAATATTCACAAATTCAATTCATAAGCCATGACCTTTGTTCACAATTGACAATATTTAACATTTAAACTCATTTAGCATTTAGGTACAAACACGCACATTCATCACATATAGTCGTTTCCATTCCATTTTTTTTCTTCCTATATCAATTTACTCCATAGCACCTACATTTACTTGAAACATCAATCAATTATTATTTTATCCACAACTTGACAATTAAACCAATAATCATAAAAATCATTTATGTCAACTTCACTTTCACATTACCCAATTTCTCATGTACTTCAATATAATCATTAACCAAATTTCATTTATCAAATAATTCATCCTTATATTATTGGGTTTCCTTTTCCTAGCCTTAACATCCAATCATCATGCACATTTAATTAATTAGAATTTCATATTCAATAACCTAGGGATTTATAATATAATGTTCTCCCCTAACACATAACCCTAACAAGCATTATATACTAACTAGAACCTACTCCCTAGAACAAGGCAAAGCTCACCATATCCACTCCCTTACCTTAACCAAAGAGAGGGAAAGTGAAGGAACCTAAGCCTTCGCTCCGCACGCTCCCAAAACAAAGAGCTCCAACGCACGAAGGTAACGAGAGTGATGATAATCTTCCCTAAATCAAAGGAATGGGATGAGGATGAAATTATTGCCCCATTTCAAGAGGAAATTCGAATTTCCCCAAAGAAGGGAAAGAGAGAGAGAAAGAGAGCAAATCCAAAATAGAGAGAGTGAAACTTCAAGAATCATGAATACTTACTTGGAGAGACAAGGAGGGACTTGATAATGGAACTTGGAGTGATTCCCTTAAGGTTTGGTGGATTTGGGATGAGAGGTTTTGTGCCCTAGAGAGAGAAATTTCGAGTTCTTTGGCAAAAATCACGCGTGAAATGCTTTTATTTTTTTTCCACTGCAGGGTCGTTTAATCGATTATTAATCGATTAAGGGTTTCAAACATTCTGGACTTAATCGATTAAGCTGCAGCTTAATCGATTAAGTTGCAGGATTTTAAGCACCCCGACTTTGAATGGTCATAACTTCTTCGTTACCCGTTGGATCTTCCTCAAATTTTAAAGCAAGCTTCCCTACATACCAATCTTCACATCCAACGGTGGAATTTGTGTTTAGAGTTGTAAATCTTTTATTTTGAATTTCCTAATATCCTATGTTGTTAACCCTAAATCAAGCCTTCAATCCACTATTTTTAACTCAATATCATCATTTCCTTCACTCTAAGCTTGGCCATCATCAATTATACTAGGAATTAAATTTGGGATGTTACACCTTCTATTCACCTATAAATAGACCATCACACCTCTCACCATTTCACACACTACTAGTTGTTATTTTGAGAAAAAAATTCCAAGAGAAAAGAGAGAGAGGGTGACTAGTTGCTAAGAGGAAGAGGAGGAAAATTTTCTCACTTTGGGGGAAGTCATTTAGATTAAGGAAGAGAGGTAACACTAAACTTATGTTTTTGATCTATTTTCATCTCTTACTCTGTTGTTATTTAGTAAATAAAATCTCTAATTTTTTTTTATGATAAAGAATAAGAACAAAAATTTCTAACTCCTATTTTGATATTGAAATAAGATTATTGATAGTGTTTTGATATTTTTTTGGGTCATATGAATTGAGGTTTAAGAAAAAGGGACAAAATGAATTGTTTAAAGAGATAATCTCCCCTTTTTCCTTAACCCATGATGGTCGAATTTTATGTTAAATAGGAAAATAAAATTCTGAAAAATTTTGTGTTATTAAAATGTAAGAATTTGTACTTTATAGAAATTTTGTATTTGTTTGAGTAAAAATAACAATTTGTATTTATGAATAAGGAATGGAAACTAAATTAAATTGAATAAGTTTAATGAATTTAATTTTTCCTTGCCCTTTTCTTTTCTAGACTGTGATATATATATATATATACACACACACACACTAGGTGGTAGTTGTTGTTAACATGTGTATATTTGTTATGTGGCTTAATTGTTAGAAAAGGTATAAACAAATGGGTATTATTGATCTTTGATGTTTTGATATAAAAATGAATAGTTTTATGAAAATAAATAAAATTCTGGATTTTTTTTATGGTGTTGACCGTGAGGTATAATTGATTTTTGAGTAAGAGTTACAAATGATTTATAGTGTTTTTGTTTGATAACTCAAAGAGTAATTGGGTAATTTTAATAAGAAAAAATAGATTAATTAGAATTGTGTTTTTGTGTGTAATGACATGACTATGTGATTGAGTTTAGTTGCTGTAAAAAATGATTTTTATGAAAGATGTCTATTTTATATTTTATTGATGATTAAAACAATTATTTGGAATGTATAATATTATGTAACTATGATGTATAGGTGTTTTAAAAATTAAAAGTATTTTTTTCCTAATTGTTGAACAGTGGCCGAATTATTTTAAAAAAAATACATACATATATATATATATATATAGAGTTTGATAATTTTCCTAATTGATTTAATAATTGTTTGATGTGAATAGATGATTATTAGTATATATAAGTGTTTAGTTATTTTAATTCTGAAAAATAATTAATTCTGGAAAATTATTATTTTATTAAGTTATAAGACCCCAGATGATTATTTTTATGAGTATTGGTAGTGCTTAAGTTGTGTACATGTGAATATAGTAGAAAACATGGATTAAAAGTGTGTATTTTTGGTAAATTAAAATGATTTATTATAAGATGAATGGTTTTCTGTCCAGAATTTAAAAAGTAATAGAAAAGCACTATTTTATTAAATAAAATTGTATTTTAGAACTTTTGGTATGTATGTAATTATTTAAGTTTGTTTGCTTTATTTTCTTAAGATAATGCAACAAATTGTGGTGGCTGTACAGCAGGTGAAACTATTTTATTTAACTTAGATTTAATCATTTTAATATAATAGAATTCGTAAAAAGAATTTAGGAAAAAACGGCACGTGTTTTTTATTAACCGTTTAGGAGAAAATGAAGTTTTAAGAATGCTTATACATGCTGTCCAAAAATGTAAAATGTGTTGCATCCATGATAGAACTTGTTCTTGAATGATTTAATATGTCAATTTCATGCTAAGATTTTTAGTATAAGTGTTTAGAAGTGAAAATGAATTATAAAAGTAATTTTAGGAATGTATAAGTGATATTGTATGTGTTTGAATAAATTATTGTTTGTGTTAGTGTGGGTATGTGAATAATGATTTTAGAATGTTCTTGAAAAAGAGACGTGGATTTAATTTTTGGTTTTGAAGATTTTAAAGGTTTTTGATTTTTAAAAGGAAGGATTTATTTTCCAAGAAATGTATAATAACAAGACTTCAAGGATTTCGAAGAAAGTGGTGTTTTTCAAAGGTTATATTAAGTTTAATTGATTTTAAGTGGTATAGATATTTATAGAGCTATTTTTGTAAACATGGTTGATTAAAGGTCTGCATCTGGAAACAAATAGCGCAACTGTGAATCAAGCGGACGCGAGTTCTTAGCTGCATCTCGAGGTGAGAGAGTAGCCATCTTAAGACACAATGGCACCATGGTAACATTAGGACGATTTCGACCATCTCAAAGGTCGGAATCCTAAGTTATCTGTCAATATACGAGACGACAATTGGTTGTGGTGTGTTTAGTCGTCCTGCGTTGCGACAGTAACTACTGTTGATTGTCTGATTTTATTTGGTTATGATATATTATTCTGTTTATATGGCTTTGGAAAATAATGATAAATTATGTGATGAAGTTTCGATGAAAATTGTATAATTGAGAAATGGTGATTGATGGATATGATTGAGATTATTGGATATGTTGAAATAATTGTTCCTATGGAAAGGACTTGGTATTATGGAATTATGTTATGAAAAGAAAATATGATAAAGATTAATGAATCTTATGAAATGGTGGAATCGTTATTAGTGTACAGTGATGGTGCAAGCGGCACAATGACTAAGTTTTATTTTTCCCTTTAAGTGACTGGCCAGTGAATGACTTTGCCGTGGTTCATGTCTTGTGGATTTCACTATACGATAGAGAGGTGTTTGCTGTGGTCCCTTAGAGGTCGAGACCCGTTAGAAGCACGACATAGAATGGGTCGACCAAACTTAGGTTTAATAAAAGACTGAAAAGATTTTAAAAGACTCTAAGCTTAAATCCTTTCTAACTATGCGTTGAGAGTAAAGTAGTGGAGAGGAAAGACACCCTGTTTATCTACGGATACTCAGGAGTTAATTGTGATAGGAGAGGGCAAGGACGGTGACTCATCAAGAAGCCTAAGAGCGCTTCCCTAGGCAGGACGAAGTTACAATGGTCAAGGTCACTTGCCGGGCGTTGATCGTAGCAAGGACTGCAACCGGAACTAGGGATAGAGTTGTCGCCCCCTTGAGCAAATACTAGATGGTGTAGAGGGAATCTGAACAAGGCTAAAAGTCACTGATTTTCTTACGACGATCATGGCGGTTGGCCATATTGATGGTTCCAACATGGCGGATCTCGAGTTGTTTACTATGTTTTCCTGGTTTGGTACGTACCCTTTGACTTCGATGCATGTGTGGTTAGGATTCCTGTGCGTCCCATCTGTTTTCCGAACTAGGTTGCGGTTGGATATTGGAGGAGGAGATGTATCGTGTGTGCTAACATACCCTTACCTCAATGATTTCCCTCCCTAGATCATTGATGGTTGTGAAAATACTTAGTGGAAAGATTATGAGTATGGAATATTTAAAAGAATAATATTAAGTTATGTGATAAAGTCGTATGGATAAAAGTTGTAAAGAGGATAAAGTTGTAATAATATGATCTGATATTATTTAGAAGAGAAGAGGTTATAATGTTAGGTTGTATGTGTTTGGTTCTAGTGCGATCCATGGAATAAGTCCATGCCGTCGACGAACTTATTCGTTCTGATCGCTAACTCTCTCTTCTTTCCTTTTCTGTGGACATCGGGGAACCATGTTCACAGATGTCAGACCAAGTAGTTTTTCAAGTCATAGTTGCTTGAGTTGGAAGATGATCGCAAGATGGAGCATGCAAAAGCGGCAACCGAGGAATCTTTCAAGACACTTGGGGTGAAGGATAGCAATGAAGACTAGTAGTCTAGGATAGTATAGTCTTTGTTATGTATTCCATCTTTGGATGGGTAGGACATGATTACTCTATCCCAAATGTAACCCCTGATGTAATAAATGATTATTTTAATGAAATGAAAGAAGTTATTTTGGTTACGTATTATGTTCCTAAAGTGATTAAACTGTTTTCCGCAAAAATATGACATTGAGAAAATGTGTTTTTGGAAATGTGTTAAAGGGTAACATCTCTTGTTGGAAATAGAATTTTTATGACGCAAGTTTGAGAATCAAATCATTTTTGTAAACAAACGAATCAAATTGTTGTATGAAAACCTTTTTGTAAAAGAAATTAAATGAACTGATTTTGATAATGTAAAAAAAAAATGGCGCAAATTTTTAGTGAAAATTCTAAATCCAAATTGTGGTGTTACAACTATCATATTTCATGACAATCACCACCACCACCACCACCACCACATCCTCACCTCCCGGCCCCACCATCTCTATCTCCATCTATCAACTTTACAAAAATTACCACCAATTATCACTCAAACTAACACCGTCGCCACCAAGAGTCTAAGACCATCATTGCCTCTCTCGTCACCATCCCACAAAGAGCACCGTCATCACCACAACCACCACTCTAGACGATTGCAACCACTATAACAACGACCACCACCTCTAACTAATAATGACAACAACCACATGGAAGTTGTTATTAAATAGTGGTGGTAGTATACAAGATGGTGGTGTCTATGGTGGTGCATAACATGGTAAGAGCAATATAAAAATTATAAGTTTGAAAATAGTTTTGAAAACCGAAAACCAAAAAAATTTGAAACTAACATTATAAATTTGGAAACTAGTTTTGGTTTTTTAAAATGTTAAGTCTAAAAACTAAAAACAACCCTGAACGGGGCCTCATTAACAGAGGTTAGGTTTTCGGTTAGTTCACAAACAAATTATTACTTCTTTTCTTAAATATAAGACCCTTTTGATATTTTTATTTTAATTTCTATTTATAAGACTCTATACCAATTTTTAATAATCATTAACTACTTTTTTCCACAAATATTCATATTTATTTACTCCATCCGACTCGAATTATAAGCAAATTTAACTATTTTTACGTTTATTAAAGATGTTAGTTGATTGTATTTAAATTTATCAAATTTATAAAAAGTATAGGTATTTTAGGAAAGTAATATTGGGAATTAATAAAAAAATTAAATAAGATCACAATTTTCTATAGATGTTTTAGAAAAGTGGTATTGGGAATGAAACAAAATTTAATAAAGTTAGTTAATTTTGCTTATATTTTAAACCTAGAGAAATATTTTTTTGTTGCTTATAATTCGAGCCGGAGGGAGTAACACTTGTTAGATTCCCAATAATATTAATAAGGGTAATTTTGAAAATACATATCAAAAGTTCACATTTTCATTACAATTAACTAAATTAATCAACTTTCTTAATGGACGTGAAATCTTCCATTAGGAACGGAGGGAATAATGTTTAAATCTTCTTAATTTTATGAAGGAAAATGCTAACAAATGTCCTTGGGGCACTTGTTAAGATACTAAAAGTAATATATTGTTATAAAAAGATATGAGTTTTGAGATTTTTGAGAGAATGATGAATACTAATTGATGATTGTTTTACTATTCCTAGTAACCTTAACAAATGATCTTTAAGACATTTATTAACGAGACCCATTAAATTGATTTCAATTTAATATTATTAAGGAACATCATGTCCTTATCATGGAAAGGAAAATTATGAAGTCTATTTTTCTCCCCACAATTTATCTCCCCACAATTTATCTCATCAAACGAGGGGAAGAAAAAAAGGTCTGAAAAAGAAAAGAAAAAAAAGGAAGAAGTTTGCGTAGGTTGACATTGAATCAGTGATATCACCGCCCCTTGACAATCCATGTCTTTTGCGCCCACCGAACCGAAAGTTTATATGAAATGAAGGAATGAAAAACACACGTTATTAGTAAGTCAGCAAGGACTTTTATATTCAATATCAGCTTAATTATGTCACAAGTTCATGAATTTTGAGGTATTATTGTCAGATACTTTTATTCTTATTTTTCAATATTTGACTTTCCGAAATTATTTTTGGGTTTGTCATATACCCCTACTACCAATTCTAGTCAATTTTGCTGACATGTAATATCAAGATCCTGGTTAGACGGAGGAGGTTAGACACGTGCTGTCCCGTGGGCGAAGATCTTTTTTTTCTTTAAATTAAAAAACTAAAAAACTTAATACTTTTATAGTTTTAGTTAAATAAAAAAGAAAAGAAAGGATTGAAGAGAGAGGTCGTCTTCGCCCGTGTAACATCACGCGGCACCACATGACCAACCTCGTGTGTCTGACCAGGATTATGATGTTACGTGTTAGCAAAATTGGTCAGAATTTATAGTCAGTGTATATGACAAACCCAAAAGTAACTTCGGGGAGTCAGACATTGAAAAATAAGAATAAGGGTATCTGGCAAAAATACCACAAACTTCAGGGACTTCTGTCATAATTAAGTCTTCAATATCACTAAAAAAGATTTTATTGTCCACTACCAAAAAGGAGTGGACCGGTCCCCTATTTTTTAAACTGGCTGTAGGTGGTTAGTTTTGTTCTATTCATATACAGATATACTACCTTCGGCGGGTTAAAAATAGCAAAAGAAAAAGAATATATATATATATATATATATATATATATATATTTAATAGTTTGCTTAACACATCATCAATTATCAAATATAAATTTATTGTAATTTATATTGATCAATTAATCAATATTCAATATTTATAATTATAAATTTTTTTATTAATTACATCAACTTTAGTTAAAAAAAAAGGGAATAAAATAGAAGGACCTTTCTTTGACTTTCCTCTCCTAGGGTTTTGGTCTTGTTTCTCACGGTGGCTCTCTGCCACCGCTGTCGGCACATCCATGTCAAAAAAAATCGAGGCCGTCCACCCAAAACGGCTTCTTATTCTAGCAAACCAAACCCTTCTTCTCCTAAACTTTATTCTGTTCCTTTGGACCTTTCTTTGGTCCAAGACCGTCTCCTAAACTTTGCAGGCTTAGATGCCTTGAGCACTAAGCAAGCATCTGATCTTTTGAAAAGCATTGATGTGATCAAGGAAAAGTTGAAAGGGAAACAAGTAATATCTGTTGAGGATGAAATGGTGCCTGAAACACGACTAGATCATTTGAAAAATGATGATGATTCAAAGAAGACAGAACAAGTCAGGAAAGCATCAATTTGGGATAGTTTTGATATTACCAAATTGAGAAATGCAGGAGGCAAACTTGAATTTCATAAGCCTGCGATTAAAGAAGGAACTGCTATTGGAAATATTTTGAAAGATGATATTGAAGATGAAATTAAGTATTGGGAATCAGCTTTGACTTGCTATATCCTTGGTGCAAAGCCTCCTTATCAGGTTTTCAATGGTTTTATCAGAAGAGTTTGGGGTAAGCATGGAATCGATAAAGTTTTAATGAACTCGGATGGTACTTTTGTTGTTAGATTCAATTCTGTGGAAGCCAAAAACAATGTTCTTGAGATTGGAATTTTCCACTTTGATGGAAAGCCAGTCATGATGTCTCCTTGGCATGGAAAATTCATATATAAAGGGAGACCTGATAGGGTCCCAATTTGGATTCAGTTAAAAGATTTGGATGTGAAATTTTGGGGATCCAAATCTTTGAGTAAAATAGTCAGTCTAATTGGACATCCAATTATGGTGGACAAAAGACAGAGAAAGAATCAATTTTGCTCGTGTTCTAGTTGAGGTTGACCCTTTAGTTCTGCCAGATGAAATATTCTTTGAAGATGAGAATGAGCATGAGATTAACCAGGCAGTGACATATGAATGGAAACCTGTGTTCTGTGAGCAGTGCAGTATGTTTGGACATGATAAAAAAAATGTGTAGAAAAGGCGCAAAAAAGGTGTGGATTGTGAAGAATAAACCAACTCAGGAAGAGATGTTGGAAATAGCAGATGAGGCTAAGGCTAAGGATATTGAAGCAAAGTATGCTGTTGTAGTGAATGAAGGATGTTCCACTCCTAAACAGAAATCTGATTCTTCAGAGAATGAACAGCCAGGTCAGAGTGATAGGCACAGTTAGGAAGGTGAGAACAATGCTGAAGCAGGAATCTCTTCTGACAATCAGTGGCAAATAGTGATAAGGCAGAGAAATAGAGGCAAAGGTAATTCTCCTGTTACTCTGGCTAAGTCAGATCATGGATAATATTGGTGCTTGGAACATTAGGGGAGCTAATCACCCTAATAAACAAAAGGAGATTAGCATGTTTTGTAAGAATAATAATATTAGCTTATTTGGTATTCTGGAGAATAAAATAAGAAGTGTTAACTTCAGAGAAATAAAAGAAAGAGTTGCTCCTGGTTGGGGTTCTTTCATGGATTTTGGAAATAATGCTAGAGGAAGGATCTGGTTAACTTGGAAACCTGATATCTTTGATGTGCATATCCTTCATTATGATACTCAGTACATTCATTGCCTATTTAAAGAAAAAAGATTGAACAAGGAGTTTGAGATTATAGTGGTTTACGCTGCTAATGATGCTCAAGCTAGGACTCTTCTTTGGAATGCTTTGGTTGCAATTAGTGCCTCTATGTTGAATCCTTGGCTGGTTTTGGGAGACTTTAATGCCTTCCTTGACCCTCATGAAAAACTAGGGGGCAATCCAGTTAACATGAATGACCTTTATGATTTTAGGAACTATGTTAATCAATGCCAGCTGTTTGACATGAAATATGCTAGTAATCTATACACCTGGGATAATAAACAGATAAATGAAGGCAGGGTTTTCTGCAAGCTTGACAGAACTTTGATAAATGAAGCTTGGATTCAGGATTGGCCGCAAGCTCAGACTGATTTCTTTCAGGGTGGTATCTCTGATCACTCTCCTATGGTTGTGAGCTGGCAACAATCTGAGGCTTGGAGGAGGGGCAGTTTAAAGTATTTTAACATGTGGGTTACTGATTCTGATTTTAAAAACAATGTACAGGGTGCTTGGGAGGTTGATATTGATGGCTATCAGATGTTTAGGTTTATAAGGAAATTGAAAAAGGTCAAAGAAGCTCTTTCTCAACTTAATAAAGAAAAGTTCTGCAGCATTGACAAAAAGGAACTTGCTCTCAGGAACCAGCTGGATGAAATTCAAAGGAAATTGCAGGAGGATCTTGGTAATTTTGAGTTTCGGAGGCAGGAGAGGACTATTTTTCATCTGTACAGAGATGTTGCTCAGAAAACTTTTTTATTCATGAAGCAAAAAGCCAAAGAGAAATGGATCCATGAGGGGGATCAGAACTCTACCTTTTTTCATAAAGCTATCAAAGCAAGGCGTTATAGATTTAGAGTTTTAAAGGTGACTGATACTCTAGGAAGAACCTGTACTAACAGCAAAGACATTCAACAAGCTTTTATGGACTACTACATTGATTTATTCAATGGTAATCATAAGGTTTGGAAGGTGTCATATGAGGAAATGGCCATGGGTAATGTTCTTACAGTTGAGCAGCAGTTGAGACTCATTCAGCCTTTTTCAAATGAGGAGATTAAGAATTGTGTTTTTCCATTCACAGAGACAGTAGTCCAGGGCCTGATGGCTTTGGATCTGGATTCTATCAAGATGCTTGGGAGATCATTGGTGTAGATTTCTACTTAGTAGTTTCAGAATTTTTTGATTCCAGGAAAATGCTTGCTGAGATTAATGCCACTAATTTAGTCCTTATCCCTAAAATTTACTGTGCCAATTCTGTGGTTGATTACAGACCAATAGCCTGTTGCAACACCTTGTATAAATGCATCTCCAAGCTTATTTGCAACAGATTGAGTGAGGTGCTCCCTTTTCTGGTGAATGAAAATCAAACTGCCTTTATAAAAGGCAGAAGCATCTTACATAACATTCTTATCACTCAGGAGCTGTTGAGGTTGTATGGGAGGAAATCTGTTTCTCCTAGATGTCTTTTCAAAATAGACATCAAGAAAGCTTATGACATGGTTGATTGGGGTTTTATCCGAAACATGCTTTATGAGTTCAGGTTTCCAAAGAAGTTCTTTGACTGGATAATGTGCTGCATCAAATCCGCCAGCTTCTCCCTGTCCTTGAATGGTAGCAGCTTTGGTCAGTTCAGAAGTAGCAGAGGCATTAGGCAAGGGGATCCAATGTTCCCTTTTCTTTTTGTGCTTGTCATGGAGGTCCTTACAAGGAAATTGAGATATGCAACTGGGAATGCATCCTTCAGATATCACCCCCTTTGTAAAGATGATGGTTTAGTCAATCTTGCCTTTGCAGATGATTTGATGATTTTTTGCAAAGGCAAGAAGGACAGTGTTAGAATCCTGTATGATGCCTTCAATCAATTCTCAGATTCTTCAGGTCTTTGTGCTAATGTTAATAAACCTCAGATCTTTTTAGCTGGTGTTAAGGACTTGGATCAGGATGAGATTCTTCAGCTTACTAGGTTTCAGAAAGGATCTTATCCTTTTAAATACTTAGGGCTGCCTATCTCTCATAAGAAGTGGTCTAATGCTTCTTGTCAAATTCTGGTTGACAAAATAACAGCTAGAATCAATTCTTGGTCATCAAGGCATTTATCTTATCAGGGCAGGGTCCAGCTTATAAATTCAGTCCTCCTGACTCTTCATTCTTATTGGGCCTCAGTTTTCTTACTCCCTAAAGCAGTGATCAGAGGCATTGAGAGGAAGTGTAAAGACTATATTTGGGGCAACGGTAATGCTCATATAGCGTGGGAGCAAATTTGCAAGAGCAGGAAGCATGGTGGGCTTGGATTAAAAAATTGTTGGATCTGGAATGTGGCTGCTATAAGTAAGCAATGTTGGCAGATTATCAGTAATTCTGATGCTCTTTGGATTAAATGGATTCATTCCATATACTTAAAAGAGCAAGACTTTTGGAGCTATGAGATTAAGCCTTCTGATGGGTGGCACTGGAAACAATTGATCAAGATAAGGGATAAACTGATGAATGGTTTTTGCAACAACACTTGGAGAGGTAGTGTAACAGCCCGATTTTCGTAACTCAAAATAACCAACTTTTATTTATTAAGTTGCTAAAAATGAGGCCAAATTTTTTTTTGTAAACACATTATTGAAATGTCATTGTTACATTTAACACTCTTTACTGACAACCGAGTTGTTACTAAAACGTATACTTACTTACTTGAGTCTCCCAAAAACATTTATCATGGAAAAATGGTTTGGTTTCAAACTCAGTATAGCTCTTTACATTACATCAAAAGAACTTATACAGTTCTCACAAAGTTTCATTTTGACACTTTTTCAAAAATAGGGCATAATCTAAAATAAACTTAATTGCATCAATAGTTCATCACTTAGGTAATCCTTGACTCTGGCTACTGACACCAAACTTAAACTTAAAGGTAACAAGAGGCCACCTAGATTCATAGTACTACTCTTAAATCTTCCTGTTGAAGACGACTGGTCGAAGCTTCCCTTTCATCTTGCGCTCTTCCTTCACTCCCAAAGATGACGCCATCCATGCTGTTGTTTTCCCATGGTCAATTGACTCCAACTCTACCCCATCTAGAGTGGTGATCTCCATACGATGCTCCGTCTGCCCGTTGAGATACCAGCAACACCGATATGCCAACGAACAGGAGAGAGTAAGCATTCCGAACGACGCATCGTCGACGGTGTGGGTTTATAGTAGGCAAGATATTAAGACAATACAAGCATAACAATAAAAAATAAATTCAACACAGCATTCAAGTATATCATCATCCTCATCTTTACCATCATTATCATTATCATTATCATCACTCATTATCTTGCCAATCTTAGTTTCACTTTTCAACATAATCATTCTTTCTTTCTCAATTCTTTTCTCATTCTCAACTTGCAAATCTTTCACTTTCATTCACTTCCCTCTTCATAGGGTTTCATTCATCTTTCCTCACTTTTCATTCTCAATTCGATTCTCGTTATCAACATTCCAAAAGATTTTGCTCTTATAATTATAAGTCTTTTCTTTACTCTTAAACTTTTCTTATCAAGTCTTATTAGATCACAACCATCGATGATTGGGGGAAATTAAAGTATCATCGAGGTACTCGTTTCTTTCACAGTTAGCACACACGTCTACATCTCCTCGGTCATCCACCCAACCTAGTCGGAAGCAAACAGGAGTACAGGACCTTTACCACGCGGGCTTGACAGCAATCTCAACAAATGGCTCCAAGCCAGGAGAACTGTAGAAAATCCGGTACAGTCTCAATTCAAATCAAATCAAAGAGCCCCGTTCCAGTCCCTCTCACTGTTCAAGATTTGCAATCTAGGGGGCGACAGTACTATTCTAGTTGCGCTGCAGAACTTATCACGGCTTTGGAACCAGTCCCTACCACGTCTGGTATACCACATATGGTGTTTGTTCTGCCTAGAAAGTACACAAGGCTTCTTGACGTTTCACCGTCATTGCCTCCCCCTAATGCAATCTCCTTCTGAGTATCCGCAGATACCCATGGTATCTTCCTCTCCACTACTTCGCACTCATTGCTCACAGCATTCGTCAATGTCTTTTTAAGTGTTTTAGAGTTTTAGTTATTACCCTAAGGTCGGCTCATCCTTGGTGCATCCCTTCAACGAGTCCCGACCGCTATCTTTCAACATTACTTTTCTTTTCTTAACAGAGCACAGAGCGGGATCGCATCAACATACTTGCATCTCACTTCATACTCTTTCTCAATATCTCATTTCACAATCATCTCAACATCACATTTCACAATCATCTCAACATCTCATTTCATAATCTGTCTCAACATAACAACATATCACTTTTGAAACGTCAGCCCTCTGGCTTCACTTTCACCACTAAGGAGCCCAGCTCCACTCATATCACATCTCATTTCAGTGAGCATCAGTGGAGGAGCAAGCTCAACTCAACACCAATCTCATTTCACAATCATCTCGTTTCACAGTCATCTCAACATCTCATTTCACAATCATCTCAATTCACAATCATTTCAACATCTCATTTCACCATCATCTCGTTTCACAATCATCTCAACATCTCATTTCAGGGAGCACTAGTGGAGGGGCAAGCTCAACTCAACACAAGTCTCATTCCAATGAACAACAGCAGCATTGCTTTCACCAGCTCTGGCTCAACGTCATTACGATATTTTCATTCACATCATATCTTATCTCTTATCACATTCTTAGGATTCTCATGATATCTCATATCTTTCCACAATTTAGCTCTTAACTCTTTTCTCAATGTCTTATCAAAGCTGCCTTATTCAATAAGGACTTAAGTCAAACAGGGTGCTATATATTTCTCTTCGTGTCTTTTACTTTCAAGACTTCTTGTGTCATTATTAATATCTCATTCGTCTTTCTTTTCAATCACATTTCATCACTTTCACAATCTTATTCGTATCATTTCATTTTCAAGACGTAACAGACGTCCATCAGCATGCTACTCATATTAATCAACGATTTAAATATCATCATGCATAAGTAAATCATTTAAACAGATATTCATAAGCATGCTATTTCAAATCATCATCATATAATTTCATCACACAACAACATGTGGTCTTTGTCTCCTTCGTATAAGTGGCCACACAACACAAACAATTGCCACTATACTAATGACTCAGAACCACTAAGTTCCGATCTTTGAGATGATCCGGAACGTCCTAATAAATCACCTAAATACCACGGTGTCTTAGGAAGGCTTCTCTCTCACCTCAAGTCCCAGCAAATAAATGCACACGATCTCCGCAGATCCTTATCATCCTCAGCTGCTCCAATCCCCCGTCTCTAAAATTCCTCGTATTAAATAGAATACGTTTACGTTATTAACTTGTATCAAGAAAGTCTTCTCTTAACTCAAACACATTTCGTTCCTCGTCGAAAGACTTAAAACATAATTGTTTTCTCAAAACAACTCTAATATTTTTCTAGTACTTCAAGTACTTCAAAACCATTTTGAAAGCATCTAATAAAGTGATTTAAATCAATTGATTTGGTTTCTGGTCCGTCTTGGACAGCACCTTAATCAAGTCTAAAAACACCGAAAAATTCACCGTTTTCAATCCGGCTTTTTTTTTTAAAAAGTTAAGAAACAACTTTAAACAAGTCTAGACAGCAAGGAATTGTTTTGCACATTCACTTTAATAAAATCCGAAAACATCGTAAAAGTACTTTTTGCTTTAAATAATTCTTTAGCTCAAAACAACCACTTTCACACTTTAAAATTCAAGCTTTTTGTCATGAAAAAAATCTTGGACAACCATAAACACAATCCCACAATCCCCAATAAATCAAATCGAACTATCAATTTGTTTCAAGACCAATTACGTACTTAAATATTTTCCAAACATCAACTAACACACAAACAACAAACAACACTTTGACAATTCAATTCATGCCACTCATACACTCTTCAATATTACTTAACACTTAGTAAAATAAATTCCTATCCCAATAAACCTACTATGGCCGAATCATACACAAAGGCAAGGTAATATTCATAGATTCTCTTAACAAACCTTAAAGTATCAAAACAACACTTTATTAATTAAATTGAAGCATATAACCAATTAACATTAAAGTAGTTATACAACTCATAATCTTTTCCAAAATAATTCATTTTCACATTTACCTACATTGTCAAAAAGGGACCGAATTGAATAAGTCAAACATATAAACTTTATTCACTCCAAACAACTAAATCATGTTCAAGCATCAACTTGCATCTTTAGGTTTATCAAACAAAGTTTCCTTAACACCTTTATCGTTCATGGCCGAAAGTATGTACATGTCAAGCAAAGATTTATTCAAAGCTTTAAGACTTAAAATCGTGAAATTATTTCTTCCCTTTTAATTGCAAAAATCGTGAGCTTCCCTTAGAAAATTTAGCAAACTTTAATTTATTTCCTTAACTTAAATCAACATATTAAATTCAATTCTTAGAATTTTCATGCATGCATTCAAAGTCTTTAGATTAAACACATGTTAGCATGCATGTGCTTTAGATGATGATCAAAACATGATTTCTTGTTTCCTTTAAGTTGGCTGAATCATCATCATCCTAAAGCCTAGATCTTGTTTCATTTTTTAACATGCAAGAATCAAATCACTTAGACCAAGTCTTTTTATACTAAAAATCATTTTCAAAAGCTTGTTTCCTTGGTTTCTTTGCAAAACCGTGACATGCATTAAGAAAGACTAAATCTTTTTGCTCAAAAACAACTTGCATGACTAAAGATCAAGGCTTTATCAAGGATCAAGTCCAAATGAAGACATGCATAAAAAGATCAAGGTAAACAAACAAGTTTAAACACAAACTTTAGTTAAAACCGTGACAAAGAAGGATTACAAGTTAAAGATCCAACTTTTCAACACAAATATTCATGATCAAGGATTAAAAATAACATGCTTGTCATTTAGACTTCAAGATCTCTTAAAAATAAACACATGCATCACAAAACTTTAAGTTCAAACATAGTTTATCATCAAGCCCTTTACAACACAAGATTATTACACTTAAAACTCTTAAAAGCTTACACAACTACCTTAAATCAAAACATTAACTTCAAGCTTCAAGATCTCTCTCTCTCTCTCTCTTCTCCTAAGTTAGCTTCGGCCTTCTCTCCCCTTGGGTAATGGGTGATCTTCTTCTAGAGTTTGGAGAAGGAAGTGTGTGAAGAAGAAGGATCAAGAGTGTATTTGAGAAGCTTGGATCTTCTAGTCCTCTCCCTCTCCCTCTCTCTCGGCCTCACTCACTCTCTCTTTCTTTTTCTAAGAGCTTAATGGACTCTTAGAATGAATGTGTTTGGAAATGAAGGGAAGTGAAAGGAAAAATGAGTGAAATGAACTAAGGGCCAAGGTTTATATAGGCAAACCGTGAGCTTACCCTTTTGCCCTTGAGGAATTCGGTTCTATGTGTCAAAGGGAGGGGCAATTTTGGCACTTTAACAAGTTGCATGGGTGGATTTTATCAAGGAGACAATAAGGAGCAATTTAAGGCATTTTGGTCTAATCACTCATCATTTTGTTTTCCTACATCACATCTCTTAATTTCTCATAGATTAAATTCTACTCTTAATTTTCTTAATCCTAGAAGATAACAAACTTTCCTACTCTCCCTTCATGCATGTTTGCCACCTATACACACTTATTCACATTTTGCATTTTCATTTTCTAATCACACACATCATCAAGTATTAAAATGTTATGCCACCTTAATGAAAAATAATAGAATGCAAAGAATTCACACATCACACAAACATTCATATACACATCACATTAAATACTCATTTTATTTCAATCTCACTTTATAAGATCACATAAAATAATTTTCCCTTTATAACATGACAATCATTAACTATAGTGAATAAACTTCAAAATACACACTTTAAATAAAAAAATTAACTGCACTACTTGGCTATAAATATAGCCCTCATTTCATTTTCAAAAATCATACTTTCATATATAAAAGAAATCCTCAAAAGGAAAAGTTCATTTGAAGTCCTTAACTATTTTTACCAATTTAAATACTCAAAATTCGTTTACAATGCACTCAGGAAATAAATTCTCATAAATCAACCCAAAAAATTATAAGAGTTACATTTTTGAAATCTACATTTCAATACGATCGTTTTCATATAAAGATCATAAAATTCGGAGTTACGGTTAGAAAGATACGAATTTTCAAAGTCACTCAAACCTATTAGAGTTCACAAAGAATTTCGTTCCTTAAAGAAATCCCAAATAATAAGACCACTAGCTTTGAGTCCATGAAAATACTTATTTTCACACAAATACATCTATCGTTGATAAAATAGATTTCAAAAATTCATTTAAAACAGACGAGGAATTTGCGGGTCGTCACAGGTAGCAGCATAGGGATTTATTCTATCCGTTCTGGTTATCAGTGGTTACTTGGGCAGCAAAATACTTTTCCTATGCACAAATTTGTTTGGAATTATGCCTCAATTCCAATGCATTGCTTCATAGCTTGGTTGATGGTTCATAACAGGTTGAAAACCAAAGACAGAATCGCCAATTATGCAACAATTGATCAAACCTGTGTGTTATGTAACATAGAGTTTGAATCAGTTCAACATCTATTTTTTGAATGTGCTTGGTCTGCAGAATTGGTTCAGCTGGTCTGTAATTGGCTCTGTGTGCATAGGTACAACACAAGATATGGGAGATGGACTAATTGGATCAGATTTGCATTTTCGAAATGTAGAGCCAGGCAGCAGATGATCTTTGTAGTTTTCTCTGCAATGGTGTACACGATATGGCATGAGCGGAATGCACGTTGCTTCACAAACCAGGAACTTCAAGTTTCTCAGGTCTTGAAGCTTTTGAAGAGAGGAATTGCTATTAGATTAAATTATGTTTTTAACATTCATAAGGTCTTTGATAGGGCTATTGTAATTAGAATAATGGAAGAACTTTGATTTTTTTCATTAGTAAGATGAACCTTTCTTACAAGGTGGCATTTTACTAATTGAGTTTTGGTTATTGCCTTCATCTTGAACCCTTCATAGAAGGTGGCTAGATGGAGGTTTTTGACCATGATTGTGTTATATTTTGCCTGGTTGGTAATAAATTCTTTATTTTTTACCAAAAAAAGTTTGGAAAAAAATTTGCCATCTTTTACAATTTTTGTGGGACCGAGGAAGTACTATTTAAGGGAGTGGATCCCTCCAAAACAAATTGAAACTTTGGTACTCCCTCTATTTCATATGTAGTGTTCTTTTAGCATTTGTACTATGTTTCATAAGTCTTATTCTTTTATAAACCCAATACATAATTAATGCTATTTTTTCAAACACACTCATATTTATTACACTATCTTTTTCACTTCTAATACCTTTCTCTCTCTCTTCAATAATGATTATAGATGGGCATTATAGTCAAAATACAACAAATCCTTACATCATTTAGCTATTTCTTAAAACTCGTGCATAACCTTAAAACACACTACATATGAGACGGAAGGAGTAATTAATTTGCATTCAGTTACTTGAAATTTAAAATTCATATATTTACTCCTTGGGTTCTTAATGTTAATACTCCCTTTGGTCCTAAATATAAATTCAATATAAGTTTCATTTTCAATTTTCAAAAAGATTAATTACTTTTTTTTTTCACAAATATCTTTTTTACTCAATATTTTTCACAGTCCCAATAATCACGAACACATGCAAATTCCAACAAAGTTTTTGGTAAAAAAAAAATTAACTTATTTCTCCATTAAAGTTAACCAAATTTTAAACAAAAAAAATAGTTAACCAAATCATTTGTGCATCCGTCTATTTTTATTTGTCATTTTTAGGAAGAATTTTGTTTCTATTAAGGTGTTCTTATTTTTCATTTTTTTTTTATGAAAATTTGGAAAATAGTTGGTGAAGTAATATTAATAATAGTTGAAAAAATATTCAACTAGAAATATTAAAGTAAAAGTTAAATATGAAAAAATAAATTAAACTCCTACGTTCGTTACTGAGTTAGTATAATTAGTTTTATAAATGATTTTTTGATGCTCCCTTTTTAGTTTTGTTTCCATGTTCTCTTTTTATAATATTAATAATTTAGTATTAAAAGTTTTCATGATTGAGATTAAAAGTTGAAATAATGATAAATTGTAACATTGACTTTAAGGTAAGTGGAAGATGATGACATTTATCTTGTATCCTTTTTTTGGAAAATTGTTAAGGTTAATAATGATGCCACCTTGGTGGAAGGACCGTCTTAAATAAACTTGAACATGGCTAGATATGATGATAACGGTGGTAGAGTAGGATGAGTGATGTTTGACTATTTGTAGTAAGAACAAAATGATTAAGTTTGAGGTTAAAGCCAAAGATAAAAAAAAAATTCATGAATAAAAATAAAAAAGGGTGCATAAATATCATTTAAAAAGGAAAGCATCGAAAAATTTTCCTAGTTTTATTGGTTTGTGATTTTTATATAAAAAAAAACATAAAAAAATAGAAAGGAGGAAGTACCTATTAGAAGTACTTAATTACTCCTATAATAATTATAGGGATTTTAAAAAGTGTTGATTTATAAAGATGTTTTTGGATAAAAAGTAATTAAATATATTGAAAATTAGAAAAAATCTTACAAATAGAAACAAATTTTTTTTAAAAAAAATATCTTACAAATAAGACCGAAAAGAATAAATATTTTGCTTTGATTAATAGAATCGGATTGACCTTATGGCTGTCTCCGAAAATAACCATTGATGTATTACTATAAAAAAATCAACGACTGACAATAAAAACAAAAAGGAGTGCATAGGTCCCTTTTTTAAAAAGAGTGGACCAAAAAACTTAACTGTCACCGGAAATTGTCTTTTTTTTTTTTTTGTGCAGATTGCTGCATGAGTCCTTTTAGTTAATTATTAAAAAAATACATCATGCTTAAATTTCAGAAAACGAATTGCTGATACTGACAGCTAGCATTGTCAATATATTATATATTTCGATCGTCCCATGAGTTATATTTAATCAGGTTTTTAATTTTGTCTCATAAGTTATGTTTTCTTAAAAACTCAATATTCATTTATACTTATTTTTTTTCAAGTATACCCTTATTTATGCATTCTCTTTTTCACCACATATTTCTCTATCTCTTTTTAACATAATTTTCATACATTTATTATTACTCTCTCTTATTATTAATTGAGGGTAATTTAGTCAAAATATATCAAATTCTTACATTATTTACTCATTTTTTAATATATGTGCAAGAATTTAAAAGAACTTAACTTATGGGACGAATGGAATAATCAATATAATATATAATAAGAGAACCCGCCCATTAAGGTCTCATCACTGAAATAGAAAAAAAAATCCTGCCTAATTAAAATTAAATAAATCTTATCTCCTTTCAAAACTTCTAAAGGAAGGCTTTTCTTTCTTTCTTCTTTCTTATTTTCATTCTTTATTCTATGTCCCTCTTTCTCTTTCTCTCTCTTTATTCTTTCTTTCCCCTTCTCTGTAACATCCCGAATTTTAATTCCTAGAATAATTAGAATAATGATGAGATTATAAAAATGATAATTATGTTCAATAATAATCAAGATGGTGGATTAGGATCAAGTTTAGGGCTATGAAGTCGTTAGATAGCCTTAGCAAGGAATAAGAGGTTAAGAGATGGGAAAACGAGTTTTAGAAACAGCATTTTCGGTGTTTTAAATATGCTATATTGGGAAATTCAAAATAAAATATTTACATCTCTAAACATGAATTCCACTGTTGGATATGAAGATAAGGATTTTAGGAAGTTGTCCCTCAAATTTGAGCAAGATCCAACGGGTAACGAAGAAGTTATGGCATTTTGAAATGCAAAAGAATGATAAAAAAAGTATAGTCTAATCGATTACTATAATCGATTACACTAATCGATTAGCTCAGGAGAGGAGCTAATCGATTAGATCGTGCTAGATCTGAAAAAAAAAATATATAGGAATTAAGGGCCACACAAACGAAGCTTCTTGGAGAAGCTTCCCATGCCAACCACACATTCATTTCTCATGTAAACAAAAACAAAAACAAAAGACAACACAACAACAAACAAACACTTCTCATTTCTTCTTCTTCATTCTTCATCATTCACCATTCTCTCTCAAAGAAGCTAAGAGCAAAGCTTCATCATCATCATATCACACCACTCATCATCATCAACTCCATCTCCACCTCCATAGCTAACACAAGACAAAGCTCCACCATCCCATCACCCCCCAACACCTCATGCCTCTCTTTCCTCCCTTCTCTCTTGAAATTTCGAACCACCACCATGCAGGACCACACACTCAAGCTTCCTCCATCTCAAGGGCAAGTGAGATCAAGCACTTTTCCTCCTTCTCATTCTTCTTCCTAGATAAGGGTCCCAATCACTTGGTAGTAGAGTTTCTAAGGGCTTAAGGAAGTTCAACAAGCTAGAGTCTAAGGAGCTAGGGAAAAAGTGAAAGCTAGGGTTTGTGAAGATTCCTACTCATCTTCTTGTTGCTTGGCTAAGGTTCAAAAGAGGTTCAAAGGGCCGAGGTTCTAAGAGCTAGGGCACAAAAGGAAAGTCAAGGTTTCAAGGTTTCCTTATCTCTCTTTGCTTTTGAGGTAAGGAGTGGGTGTTACCATGACTTAGAAATTAGTTTCTAGTTTGTTCATAGTGATTACTAAGGATAGGTGGTTAGTTTAGGATATTGAACCTTAGGGTAGTAGATATATAGTTAATAATTAGAGTATGAGAATAGAGGAAATGAACTCACCTTGATATTTGTGACTATATGTGTATTTGCTATAGTGATATATGTGTTGGAAATGATTAGATGAATTATATGAATGCTTGTATAAGTACATGAGTGATAAGAATGAAATGGACAAATAAAAGAAAGAAGATGAGTTAAGAATATATGTGTATGTTAAATATTATGTGTTGCTATAAATGCTTGAATGAAGAATATGAACCCTCATTGACAGTTGTGGATATTTGTGGGTGTGATAATTGTCATGTATGTTTGAATGATTAAGTGAGATATACGTATAAATGTTTGAAGGGTGAACTAAACAAGTGATGATATAAGTGTCGTGTCCTTTGTCAAGATCAACCTTGAAGCTATGGAGGAACTTCGAAGAATGATCCCAACCAAGAGGTTATTGTAGGACTTTTAGGATTTCTGTATATCCAGTTGGGATAAACAGGTTCTCCCTAGTCAACAATGTGTGTGCTAGTGTCAAATTAGGGATGAGAAGACGTACCTTAGCCCCTATAGCATGGTGGTTCTTATAGGGGATTACCTGTGTGTCATGGGCCATACTGATAAGACTTCTGAAGTGGAAGAATTTGAGTAGGATTCGTAAAGGCTATGATATGATCATATCCGTAAATCCTGTAAGTGATAGGTCTTTATCCAATACTGTTTTATCTAACCAAGAGTCATGGGAATCTAGGAGAAGTGGTTAAGCCTAATGAGACTATAAGTGATAGAGATAAGGATGAGAATCCTGTATTCGGAGTTAATCTCATAAGCGTGTAACCTCCCTATAATGCCCAGTTTGCTCGGTGTAACATTCCGACCGTAGGACTTGTTCCAGCTTCTGGCTGGTCGGATCAAGGTGATTTTAGTCGGATACCGTTCGGTCTAATACCGGTCCACTACAGAAGCCCCCCAAGCTCGGTTGGGTGATTTGAGCCCTGCCGAGTTGAAGAGACAAACGAACTGTTAGCCGATCATAGGCTGGCATTTGTTAAGAGGAAGAGAGATCCGATTGCCTCAATATGTTTACCAGAGTTGTCCTTTCATTGTCATGGAAAAGACCTTTCGGTGCTTCTTGTGACTCCACGTGTTCCTTCCATTATCGGGAAGTGAAACGTTATGATTTCAAAACGCCAGATGTACGTTTATAGGAGAAATGGGCTTTCGCTGATTTGGCCCAAATTGTTAGATAGTGGAGGGAAACTTCTGAAAGAAAAGCTTTGGGAGCGGTTTTCGAAATCCACAATTGTCAAAATTAGAAACTCTTCAAGTTCTTTTCTCTCTCACTCTTCAAGTTCTTTTCTCTCTCTTTCTTACTTACCTGAAGAATCATTTTTCTGGCGATTCAGAGATCATCAAAAGGAAATTTTCACCGATTTCATTCTTTTTACTCATACTAAGCATCATTCAGGTTCACCGGCACTCGTTTCATCTTCAACTTCCTGATCGCACACTATCAAACAGGTAACGAAGAACTTTCTTCAAACTCTTGTATCTTCTTTCTCTTCTTGTTTGAAATATTGCATGCGTCTGTTCGTGTCGTCTGTTAGAAGTACTGCGCTTAGACTTTCGTTGTTGTAACTCTGTTATTGGCCATGCACCCCCCTTTATTGATTTTGAACGAAATCTAAGGTTCACTGAAAATCCTTGCACTATCCACCAGAATACCCTTCTATTTTTTGAAATTCCTTGCCCTCCTCTGTCGTTTTTTGAGCGATCGCCGTAGTGTTTTTTAGAATTATTCTGTTTTTTGTTGTTCCTAATTCCTTAGGGTTTGAACTGAAGCTGTGATAAACATGAGTGAGGATTCTGTAAATTCTGATCTTCCAAGAACACATGAGGAAGAGAATCCAGGGAGTTGGATCAAACCAATTGCGACCCATTTTCCTCAGAATTTGAAAGAGTTCAGAGAAGGTGTGATTCACTATAGGATCGCTGAGAGGGTAGAACAGATGAGGTTAAGGAGGCAACAGAGAGGTATTCAGTGTTTCAATTTGTTTGGGGAAATTCTGCCCAGAAATGGAGGTGTTCCCCAACCGATAATTTTCGTAAGTGTTTGATCAGAAATAATCAAGTTTTACTGACTTCGCGTGTGCCTCCTTTTCCCCAGGTATGAAGAGAAAGTGCGTAACAAATCCTGAACTTTATCCACTTCCACCAGATTCTGCCCAGTACGAGTGGGTTGACCGAGAAGTTGTAGGCACCCAATCTGAGCTTTCAACTGATGAATCTTTAGAGCAAACCAGAGCCATTATACTACCCTGTCGGGTGATGATGCTGGAAACTTGTATTCAGTAAGTCCAGTGGGTCCCAACGAAAGAATTTGCACTCGTATCCCCGAGGGAAGCACTGGTTTTTATTTTTATGAAGAAGTGATTACCCGTCTTGGGATTAGGATGCCTTTCACCAATTTTGAAATAGAGGTTTTAAGTACACTAAGAGTGGCCCCTTCTCAATTGCACCCGAACGCATGGGCCTTTGTAAGAGGTTTTCAGCAAGTTTGCTCTGCCATGAACTGGTCCTGTACTATTCCAACCTTTTTCTATTTATTTGCTCCACAAGCCAACGCCTTTGAAAAAGGCTCCCCCAAACGACCTTGGGTTTCCTTGAAATCACAAAATGGATATGCTCTATTAACCAAGTATTCCAAGTCTTGGAAAACGTTCAAACCTTTCCTTTTTAAGTATAACTTTGTTGGAAATGGTGTCTGTTGGTTCACACGAGCTGGTGAAGAGCGACCGATTCCTCGATTCCCTCTTCAATGGAGTTCTAGTTTTTTTAATCGGAGGATTGCTTCGTACGGGACGGAGTGGAAAGAGCTTGCTGAATACGAGAAGGAAGTATGCCGAGCGTTTGAGAGTTACTTGGGCACCAATGGGATGATTGAAACGAGGGAAATAGTGGATATCCCCTCAACAGATGCCAAAGCTCAGCTTGGTAAACTATTTTTCTTTGCTCTTATACTTGTAAATTTATTTAAATCTAATGACACTCAGTTTCCTTTGCAGATAAAATGGCTTCTCGTATGGCTGCTCTGCTCCAAGGGGGTAAGAAAAGAAAGGCTCCCCCTACAAGTGCAGCTTCAGGGTCGCCGAGTATGAGCACTCCCAGTTTGAGCACTCCGACCCCTACTGCTTCTCTAGTCGAAGTGTCTCCTCGGCCTGCTTCTCTAGTCGAAGTGTCTCCTCGGCCTGCTTCAAACTTGGTTGTTGTTACAGCAACTACAGCTACGATAGCTTCTCCGGCCTCAAGTGCTCAAGCACCCTCTCCCCCTCCTCAACTGACTCGGCGCCGAAGGCTCGACAAAGGGAAAGAGAAGGTTTCAGAAAGAGTAAGTGTTAGGACCGAGGGAACAAGTACCAAGGCTGCTGCTGCTTCTACTCCTACTCCGACTCCACCAGTAGTCTCGGTTTGGGATCGTGAGTTGGATGAAAAGTTTCCCGAGTTCATCTACCCGGAATCTGACTTCTCCCGATTTGCTAATCTTAGTGCTGCTGAATGGTCCCGTTGTAATTTAAGTATGACAAAGTTTTTGCTCCGAGGTGCCAATTTAACCTATTATCTGTCCAAGCATTCAGAGGATTTGTTTAAAGGCCTAAACATTGAGCAGAAAGAGGCTCGTGAGATGCAAGCGGCTCAAGAAGCCAGTTTGTCGGATGAACTGGTTCGAGTAAAGAACGAGCTAGAGAATTTGAAGGTGTAACATCCCTCGTTTAATCAAAATATAATTTGATATTCTTATTGACTATATTGGAAAAGTGGGAGTATGAAAATTTTTCCTTGAATGTGGTACTCAAGTTTAAACCATGCACTTGGAGGGAATTCGGTGGAAGGAGTAATTAATTTCTGAACATCTTAAAAAAAATCATTTTTGAGATAACCCTTATGACATGAAATAGCTTTCGAAAATAATTTAGTGATAAGGTTATCCCAAGAAATCGACTTTAACAATACTTCCTTCATCACCGAACTCAAATGATAAAATCAGAGTCAGCGGATTATATTAAAAATGGTTTATTTATGTTTCCTTAGAGTTCATAAATCAAGAAGAAGATTTTTGATTCATAGAATCAGGTGTAAAAACTTTATGAGTACCGCTACTATAATCAAATGGTCAAATCTAAGTTTTACTCTGATACATCTCTCAAATCATAAAGTTACGATTTCTATCGAAGGTGGGAGACGTTCAGAGCTAGTCAATGGTCCTTCGTCCAATCATCCTCTTTGGCTGGGCCTTCAAGAGTTGCACAAGGAGTCTTTATCTCATGATCACTGATCCTTAAAAAGTCTAGGTACCTGGTCAACACCTATTAAGGGCAGGGAGGTAAGCTACACTCGTTCGCATAATCAAATGAGAACAAAGTACTAACATGCACAAGTAAGCAATTCATCATGATCCCTATGCATATATACGTGTATAAAATAGTCCAGTTATATGCACAACTTATGAGCAAGCCAATTTAATGGATACTCAACCCATTAATGATATGTCCAGATGCTTGCTTACTATTTCTCAAGTCATGAGACTCTCCAATCAATGCTCTCATGCATGACCATCCAAACAACCCATATACGTGCCTCGGACGTATAGTGAACTTGCTCGGATCATAATCCATAACGACACTACTAAAGTGTACGTCGCGTCACCAAGACGTAACAGCATCTCCTATGCTGCCCACATTACCAAAATGTGTCATCGAGCAAGCCACACGACTTTGCCTGGAACGTGGTCCATAATACTAATATTGATGTGCACATCTCGTCACCAAGACGAATATTCAACGGTCGCAGCAACCAATGTTGGCCAAATTACCAAAATGTGACTACAGTAATCCATTCGTCACCAAGACGAATATCCAACATTCGCAGCAACCAATGCTGGCCACATTACCTGTGAGACCCACAATTTTACCCAAATTATTTGTGACTTTATAATTGAAATTAGGAAATTATGCTTGATTTTTGATGTCTGGATTTAATATATATATGAATAAATATATATACCTATATATATATATGTACGTGACATATATATATATTATGTACCAATATTTTCCCTAGCCTATTTAAATAAAATATTTTAAGGTAAAGTATTTGATTTAAATGATTTTGATTTTTGAAGGATTAGAGTGTCCTATCTTTAGAAATTCATATCTTTTCAACCGTGCGTCGGAAAATTACAAATGATATGTCAAAACGATCGTATCGAAATCTAGATTATGAAAATGCAAGGTTTTGACTTTTATTCTATAGTTTTCGAAATTTTACCACTGCTGCAGTAGAAACGAATTTTTGAGTTTTAAGAACCAAGGTATGGTTTTAATGCATTTAATAACCTGTTGACTAAAGTTTATTTTAGATTAAAAATAAAAATACATTCCTGAATTTGTATAATGTATTATCATTTAAATCAACTGTATTTTCGTATTTTATTATTTAAAAATATTTGAAAAGCTTAAGAAAGTGTATTTTAGGAGGAAATGATCTTAGGACTTCAAAAATTCATAACTTTCAAACCATAAGTCCAAAAATTACAAACTTTATATGAAAATGATCGTATTGAAATGTAGAATCTTAATATGTAAAAATAAAATTTTTATTTTACTGTTTGCGAAATTTTTTGTACAGTAGGTAGAAAATCAAATTTTAATAGTTATTATGATGGGATAATTATGTAGGAACCTCCACAATGAACCAATAAGAAATTTTCTCTCCTATTTTTTTAATATATGCACTGTCCAAAAATTAGAGGAAAGAGGGGAAGAATAGTTCTGAAGTTTGTGAGAATAATCCTTGAATTAAAAAGCCTTAGGAATCAACAAAGTTACATTAAATGCTAGTTCATGTTCCAAGTAGTGTTTGAAAATTTTTGAATGAAACTTGGTGAAGGGGGCCGAGTTTTAGGTCAGAAAAATGAAGGGAAATGCATCTCCAAACACCTATAAATAGATAGCCTTAGTTCCACATTTTTCACACACAAACACTTGATAGTTTCACATGAGAAAAAAAAATAAAACTCTAAGAGAGAAAGAGAGAGAGAGAGAGGGACGTGTAAGCTATAGGAAGGAGGGAGAGTTGCTTGGTTGCTTGAAGTTTTCTAAAAGGCTTAAGGAGTAGAGGTAACCCAAAATCACTTATTTATTTAAGCTATTTTTAAGTTGTTTTGTTTATATTTTTGTTTAAACCTTCTCAATTTCTTCTATAGTCAAGTTCTAAATTTTTATTTTCATTTTAAAGTTATTTTTGATTAAGTGATATTGTTCTTGAGTCATATGAATTAAGAATGAGAAAAGGGACACAAAAAGGGTGTTTAAAGGGATTTATCTCCCCTTTTCTTAAATTCTTAAGATGGCTAAATGTTTTGATGTGTTTGATTAAATTATTTTCTGGGTTTATTTTGTTTCTTAACCCATGTGAATTATAGAAAATTTTGTAAGATTTGATTAGTTTGTATTCCTTGTATTTTAATTATTTTATGTCTTTGTATTAAGGAATAAGAATCAATAAGTAAATAATAATGGAAAAATTTTAATTGCTGGTATATGTATGTATATATGAACCGTGGCACATAATAAGGATTTGAAGATTTGTTTGTGTAATTTAGTATGTGTATTGTATTGTTGTTTAATATAATAAAAGAGAGTGGAAATAAATAAAAGAATTAAAAAGGATTTTTATTTTTCTTTACTGTTCTGGACATGTAATATATAATATATATATATATATATATATATATATATATATATATATATATATATATGTGATTAGATTATATTATATGTTGTGTTTCATATGTATTTGAGTTATAGTTAAGAATGAAAACAAATAAGTACTTTTTCTTTAAAGTAGAAATGAAATGAAAATGATTTAAAGGAACTAAAAATGAGTTTTTAGAAATAAAATGAATTCTGGAAATTTTTGATGTTATTGAAGTTTATGGAATTATATGTTATGAAATTTTTATGTAATTGTTATTGTCTGATGGTATTTGATTTTCTGTTGTTTGGGTTTAAGTTTAATAAGAACAATGGGTAAATGAATAAAAAAAATAAATTTTCTGGAAAAATAATGGACCGTGAGGTCTATGATGCTATTTTAAAATAATTTTTGTAATTTTTTTATTGTTTGATGTATAGTTAAAGTATAGTAGTCTATTTAAAAAGAAATAAGAACAAATGGTAGTTGTTATAAACATATAAGAACATGTACTTTTGGATTAATTATATGAGTATGTGGTTGATGTATTTGTATATGTTAGTTGCTGGAAAAAGTGAAATTTTTCTAAAAAGAAATCTATTTTGTATTTTGTTAATGATTAAATCCCTTATATTATTTTATTTTAATGATGTGATTACAGTATATAGATGCTTTGGAAATTGAAAATATTTTTATAATTTGTTTATATGTTGGTCGAATTTTAGGAGAAAAAGAAATTAAATTATTGAACTTTTTTTTAATTAATTGATTTGATGATTGCTTTAGTTTGTTTATGAAATGAATTACATGTTTATATGGAAAAGATTAACTTTAAAAGTTTTATTTTAATTCTGGAAATTTGATCTTATTCTGAAAAAAAAAAATTTATTTAAGACCCCAAGTGATTTTTTTTTTTGAGTGTTAGTGATGCTTTGTTTGTATATGCAAACGTAATGTAGAAACAAATAGAAATAAGTGCTTTTGATTAATTACTTTGATTTTATAAAAAAAAATTAAGTTGCTGCCCAGAATTTAAAAGTAATGAAAAAGTTATATTTTATTAGAAATAATTGTATTTATAAGTCTTTTGCATAGTGGGAATTGTATCTAAATTGTTCTGGATTGTTTATTTGAACTTCTTGAGTTGATGCAACTTTTCTGTGGCTGTACAGCAGATGCAACTATTTTATTTTGTTTAGTTTTAGTTATTTTATTATAGTAGAAGTAATAATAAGAATTTAGGAAAAATCGGCATGTGTTTTCGATGTTCTGTTTAAGAGAAATTGAATTTTTAAGTTTGTATATATGTGCTGTCCAAAACTAGAAAAGTGTATGAAATTCAAGTTATGAGTTGTTCTTAAATGATTAAGTATAGGTTGATTTTGAAGTATGAATGTTTAAAGTGGATTTTTTAAAAGTAATTGTAAGTAAGATTTTATATGTGCTTGGATAAAGTATTGTTTATGTTCATATTAAGAATGTGAAGAATATTGGAAAGATGTGATTTAAAAATATTGGTTTGATCTATAAGGTTTGTGTTTTAAAAGATTTTGGAATTGAATTATTTTTAGTATGTACATGTTTCCAAAGTTTCAAAAGTTTTTAAGGAATTAATGTTTTAAAAAGGTTATATTGGTTAAGTACTTTTGCAGTCAAGTATGATTATTTATAAGTGTTATTTTGTAAAAATGATTGGTATAAAAGGTTTGCAATTGGGAACCAGTAGCGAGATCGAGAATCAAGCTCACGTTAGTTCTGCACACCAAGGTGAGAGAGTAGCACCTTTTAGACACAATGGCACCATGGTAATCGTTAGAACGATTTCGGCCATCTCAAAAGTCGAAATCCGGGTTACACGTCGATATACGAGACGACAATTGAGTGTAGGATGTGTTTAGTCGTTCTTCGTTGAGACAGTGACTCTATTTTACTATTTGATATATTGTGGTTATTTTATATTATGTTGTTGAATGATTTGGAGAATGTTGATGTTTATGTTGTAAATATATGATTTAGAAATGTTGGAATTGATGAGAAATGATAGTTATGGGGATGTGAAAGAACCCTTTGAGCATGTTGTAATGCGAAATGATTAAGTTTTGATGATATGCGAGAATGATATTTATGTACAGTGATGGTGCAACGTGGCACAATGACATTGAAATTATTTCCCCTTTGAGTGACTAATCACGTGAATGAGTATGCCGTGATTACGTCTTGTGGATTCCACTGTACGATGATGATGATGAACTTTGTTGTAATCCCTTAGAGGTCGAGGCCCGTTAGAAGCGCGACTTAGAATGGGTCGACCAAACTTAGGAATTATAAAAGATTCTAAAAGACTTTAAAAGACTTAAAAGACTTTAGGACCCAATCCTTTCTATCTACGTTGAGAGTGAAGTAGTGGAGAGGAAAGATACCGGATACTTGGAGGTCGTGCATCCCTCCAAGTGGTGATTGCGATAGGGGAGGGCAATGATGGTGATTCGTCAAGAAGCCTAAGAGCGCTACCCTAGGTGGAACGATGCTACAGTGATCAAGGGCACCTGCTGGTCGTTGGTCGTGGCGAGGACTACAACGCGAACTAGGGATAGAGCTGTCGCCCCCTTGAGCAAATCATGGATGGTGTAGAGGGAATCCGAATGGGACTAGAAGCCATCGATTATTTTTGATGAACTTATGAATTGATATTTGATTTTTGTTTGCTGGCCAACTTGAGTGGTTTCAGCTGGTACGTACCCTTTGGCTTCGATGTCAGCATGGTTAGGACTCCTGTGCATCCCATCTGCTTTCCGAACTAGGACAAGGTTGGATATTGAAGGAGGAGATGTAGCGTGTGTGCTAACTTACCTTTAAACAATAGTTTCCCAATGTTACAATGATGATAGACTCATGGAAGTTATAGATGGAATTCTTGAGTAATAATGATAAAGATATAAGACTCAATGGTAATAAAGTGATAAGGATATTATGTTTGTATTAGTTCTAATGTGACCCCTGGAATAAGCCCATGCCGTCGACGCTTTGCCCATCTGGTAGCTAACTCTCTATATTCTTCTGCCTGTTTCTTGTCTCTGTTCATGATAAATCTATTAGATGGCGGACCGAGTAATTCAAGTGGAAATGTCTCCTTTGGTGGGGGGACATTGGCTTAGAACCGCACATGGATGGATCTGGGAGGGACCAACAAGACTTATCATTACTGATCGAGATCATACACTGCGAGGAGTAGCCACCGATCGTGAAGAAGTGCGATATTGTCTTAGAGATCTTATGCCAGATGGACCTCGGGATTTCCATAATGCCCCGCCTGCTGGTCAGCACTTAAATGAGGAAGAGGACCCAAATGAGGAAGAGGACCCAGAAAAGGAAGAAGATCCAGAGGAGGAAAAAGACCCAAAGGAAGACCCGGACGAGGATATGCATGATGATGATTAGTTTATTCCCTAGTGATAGTGATCTTTGTTTGTTTGGTAGTCTTGGATAACGGACCCTTTGTTTATCACTATGTTACCCCAGTGGATGTTTTATCTTTTGTTATTTGGTAATTTTGGATAATGGCTGTTAAGCCTAAAACAATTTCTATAACGTTTATTTTGGAATTAATCTAAGGATAATTTTATTCCGTATTTTGAAATATTGAGTTTTGGAAGGGAATGGATAAGTGGCACTTCACTTTGGTAAATAGAATAAAGTTTGAAAGACTGAGGAAAACCTTTTTATGAACCAAGTTATTAATAGGAGTTAGATATTATGTAATCTTTTCAAAAACTAAGTCAAGTTAAGTAAACCCTTTTGAAAACTAAGTTGAAAAATATTTTGGAAACTAAGTTGATATGTAAACTCCCTTCTTAATGATATCATATAAATGTTTTATAAAAAGAAATGGCGCAAATTTTTAGTGAAAATTCTATTTCCAAATTGGGGTGTTACATTTGGTGGTATCAGAGCGATGGTTATCCTTAGTGGCCTTAAGCATAGCCTTATATGCTTTCATTGTGTGACTCTGTTTGGTAGTTATAGTATAGTTACTCTTTCGGCTTGAGCATAGCCTAATATGCTTACCCTGTGCAACCCTTTGCTTGATCTGAGACTCCAATCCTACGTATGTACAGAAGCTAGATGGCACGTCGACAAGCGAATGAGGAACCAGCTGTTGTTTTGGCTCAGACAGTTGCGGTCTTGGCAGGAGTAAGGGACAACATGAACCTGATGCATCAACAACTTCAGCAAAATCAGAATGTGAACGCTGGTGGGCAAGGAATCAGAGGACTCGACGAGTTTTGCCGTAGGAATCCAAAGGAATTCGCTGGAGGGTTCGCATCGGAAGAGGCAGAGGCCTGGATAGCAAGTTTGGAAAGGATTTTCGGGGGAATGATGCAGTGCACTGATGAGCAAAAGATCGCCTATGCTGGATACATGATGGTAGGAGAAGCAGCCAATTGGTGGCGCAATGAGGAACAAGCCTTAGGAGGAGAACTTGGAGCGCTAACTTGGAATCAGTTCAAGGACAGACTATTTGTGAAGTACTTTTCGGAACATTTGAAGACGACTAAGGAGTTAGAATTTCTGCGATTGGAACAAGGAAACATGACGGTGGGGGAGTATGCTGCAAAGTTTGAGAATCTAGCAAAGTTTATGCCTTACTATGGGGAAGCGGCGAATGAAAGGTCTAAGTGTGCAAAATTTTTGGATGGACTGAAGCCGGAAATCAAGCAAGCTTTGGCTCCTATGGAGATTGCTGTATTCACTACTCTGGTGAACAAAGGAGGTATTGTGGAAAGCGGCCTGAGATCAAGGAACTCTACTGGAAAGGTAGCTGTGCAAGTTTCAAGTGGTGGTCCGATGAGGCACTCTTCAGGACATGGAAACCCGAACAGTGGAGCAAGGAATCAAGGTCCTTATGGGCAAAGGAGTGGACCTAGGGACAATCGGTCAAGGTTTCATGGCAGTTTCAACCACAAGAATCATCCCCGGAATAACAATCACAACAACCAGAATCGTGGCAACAACCGAAACAACAACAATCGCAACACCAGTTCAGAGGGAATAACAACAATAACAGTGGTGGAAATCGAGGAAACAATGGGAATGCTGGTGGATTTCGCAACAATGGGAATGCTGGTGGAGGACAAGCAAGTACACCTCCATTCTGCAACAAGTGTAACAAGAATCACTTTGGACCAATTTGCCCATGGAATAATATCAACCGTTTCAATTGCAACCGACCTGGACACATATCAAGGAATTGCCCTGAACCCAAGAGAGAAGTCAATGCTGTGAACGTGGCTAGACCTCGTGGACAAGGAAGAGTTTTTTCAATGAGCGGAGCAGAAGCAGCTAACAACGCTAATCTGATCCAAGGTAGGTGTTTCATTCGTAAGATACCCTTGAATGTGTTGTATGATTCGGGTGCTACGCACTCGTTTATTGCTCGTAATGTGGTAGAGAGATTAAATTTGCCAGTAAATGTTATGCCTTTTGATCTAATTGTGTCTACCCCTACTAGTGACCCAGTCATGGTGTCAACTTTTGTTTCTAAATGCCCGATAGGAATAGAAGATAGAGAGTACTTAGTGGACTTAATTGTCTTACCCCTTACCCAACTCGATATAATTTTAGGCATGGATTGGTTAACTGCTAATCATGTTCTCCTAAATTGTGCCGAAAAGACTCTTATTTTCAATAACTTAAGACCTAGAGTACCTCAAATCTTAGAACCCGAGCACGTGACTGCCAATCAAATCAAAGCTTCATGGGAAGATGGAGCCATGATATACATGTTTCTCGCTTCTTTGGACGTCAAGGAGGAGAAAAAGATGGAGGAGTTACCTGTTGTCAAAGATTTTCCTGAAGTGTTTCCTGAGGAAATCCCTGGATTACCGCCTGTACGTGAAGTGGAGTTCGGAATTGACTTGATTCCTAGAACGACACCGATTTCAAAAGCACCTTATCGCATGGCACCGATGGAATTGGTGGAGTTAAAGAAGCAATTGGAAGAGTTACTGGAAAAACAATTCATTCGGCCAAGTGTTTCGCCGTGGGGAGCACCTGTTTTGTTCGTCAAGAAGAAGGATGGAAGTATGAGATTATGCACCGACTACCGTCAATTGAATAAAGCTACTATCAAGAATCGATACCCGTTACCAAGAATTGACGATTTGATGGATCAATTAAGGGGAGCTACAGTATTTTCAAAGATCGACTTGAGATCAGGTTACCATCAGATCAGAGTGAAAGAAGAGGATGTCCCAAAGACAGCTTTCAGAACGAGATATGGTCATTATGAGTACCTGGTCATGCCTTTTGGAGTGACTAATGCGCCCGCAATATTCATGGATTACATGAATCGGATCTTTCACCCGTTTTTAGATTCTTTTGTCGTTGTGTTTATCGACGATATTTTAATCTATTCACGGAGTAAAGAGGAGCACACAGAGCATTTAGCGAAGGTGTTAGGCATACTGAAGGAAAAGAAGCTATTCGCCAAGTTGTCAAAATGTGACTTTTGGCTGGAGTCAGTGAATTTTCTAGGGCATGTGATAACCAAGAATGGAATTGCAGTGGACCCCGCAAAGGTGGAGGCAGTGTTGGAGTGGAAAGCACCAACAACGGTGACGGAAATTCGGAGTTTTCTTGGACTTGCTGGTTATTACCGTAGGTTCATCGAAGGATTCTCTCGATTGTCACTACCATTGACCAAGTTAACTAGAAAAGGACAAGCGTTTGTGTGGACGGAGAAGTGCGAGGAATGCTTTGAAGAACTAAAGAGGAGATTAACATCTGCACCGGTATTGGTTTTACCCGATCCGACGAAGACTTTTTGTGTATACTTTGATGCGTCCAAACAAGGATTAGGATGTGTGCTAATGCAAGATGGCCAAGTGGTGGCGTATGCTTCAAGACAACTGAAGATTCACGAACAGAATTATCCTACTCACGACCTGGAGCTGGCAGTCGTAGTGTTTGCATTGAAGATTTGGAGACATCATTTATATGGAGTGAGGATAGAGGTGTTCAGCGATCACAAGAGCTTGAAGTATCTATTCGAGCAGAAGGAGCTAAATATGAGGCAAAGAAGATGGCTAGAATTCCTAAAGGACTATGACTTTGAAGTACAGTATCATCCGGGAAAGGCAAACGTTGTAGCTGATGCGCTAAGTAGAAAATCTCTGCATGTGTCTGCATTAATGATAAAAGAGTTGGAGCTGATAGAGAAGTTTAGAGATCTGAATATGGCAGTGGAGTTTAACCCAAGGAGTATGGTACTAGGAACTTTGAAGGTGAACAATGAATTCATGGAGCGAGTGAAGGCGTTACAAGCAACAGATCCGGAATTACAAGAAAAGAAGAAACTGTCAGATGAAGGAAAGGAAGTGGAATTTCAGCTAGGAACAGACGGAATTCTACGATTCAAGGAAAGAGTTTGTGTGCCAAACAACGAGAAGTTAAGGAAATGATTTTGGAAGAAGCACATAAGAGCAAGTTAAGTTTTCACCCCGGAGCAACAAAAATGTATCAAGATTTAAAGAAGATTTTCTGGTGGTCAGGAATGAAACGAGAAGTGGCGGAGCATGTATCAAGATGTCTAACATGCCAAAAAGCAAAGATCGAACACAAAAAGCCTGGAGGAGAATTGCAACCGTTACCTGTACCTGTTTGGAAATGGGATAGTATATCTATGGACTTCGTGTCTGGTTTTCCAAGAACTCAGAGAGGGCGTGATGCTATTTGGGTAGTAGTGGATTGTCTTACTAAGACAGCACGTTTTATCTCGATCAATATGAGGTATCCTTTGGAGAAGCTGGCGGAGTTGTACATCAAGGAAGTAGTGAGACTACATGGAGTACCTTCAAATATAGTATCAGATAGAGATCCGCGTTTTACTTCAAAATTTTGGGAGAGTTTACAAACTGCAATGGGGACAAGCCTAAGCATGAGTTCTGCATATCATCCCCAAACGGATGGTCAGTCAGAACGGACAATTCAAACTTTGGAGGATCTACTAAGAGCCTGTGTACTAGAAGAAGCTGGAAACTGGGATTCTTTCTTGCCATTGATTGAATTCACCTACAACAATAGTTTCCATTCAAGCATAGGAATGGCACCTTATGAAGCACTGTATGGAAGGAAGTGTAGAACTCCGTTGTGCTGGTTCGAGACCGGAGAGCAATTACAGTTAGGACCGGAGGTGGTGCAACAAACGACAGACAAGATCAAAGTAATTCAAGAAAAGATGAGAACCGCGCAAAGTAGGCAGAAGAGTTATCATGACAAGAGGAGGACTCCGTTGGAGTTTAAGGAAGGTGATCATGTATTCATGCGAGTAGTGCCTACTACCGGCATTGGCAGAGTGCTCAAGACCAGAAAATTAACCCCTAGATTTATAGGACCTTATCAAATCCAAAAACGTGTAGGACCGGTAGCTTACCAGATAGCCTTACCCCCTATGTTTTCAAACCTACACAATGTTTTCACGTATCTCAGTTAAGAAAGTATATTAGTGACCCAACCCACATCGTTGAGCCTGACACGATACAACTCAAGGATAATCTTACGTATGAAACATTACCCCTGCGGATCGATGGTCGTAGTATTAACACGTTATGAGGAAAAGAGATTCCGTTGGTCAAAGTAATTTGGAGTCAAGATCATGGGGAAGATGCTACCTGGGAACGCGAAAGTAGCATGAGGGGATCGTACCCTCACTTGTTCGAATCAGGTGCGTATTTCTCGGGGACGAGAAATCTCTAAGTTGGGGAGGATTGTGAGACCCACAATTTTACCCAAATTATTTGTGACTTTATAATTGAAATTAGGAAATTATGCTTGATTTTTGATGTCTGGATTTAATATATATATGAATAAATATATATACCTATATATATATATATATGTACGTGACATATATATATATATATATATTATGTACCAATATTTTCCCTAGCCTATTTAAATAAAATATTTTAAGGTAAAGTATTTGATTTAAATGATTTTGATTTTTGAAGGATTAGAGTATCCTATCTTTAGAAATTCATATCTTTTCAACCGTGCGTCGGAAAATTACAAATGATATGTCAAAACGATCGTATCGAAATCTAGATTATGAAAATGCAAGGTTTTGACTTTTATTCTATAGATTTCGAAATTTTACCACTGCTGCAGTAGAAACGAATTTTTGAGTTTTAAGAACCAAGGTATGGTTTTAATGCATTTAATAACCTGTTGACTAAAGTTTATTTTAGTTTAAAAATAAAAATACATTCCTGAAGTTGTATAATGTATTATCATTTAAATCAACTGTATTTTCGTATTTTATTATTTAAAAATATTTGAAAAGCTTAAGAAAGTGTATTTTAGGAGGAAATGATCTCAGGACTTCAAAAATTCATAACTTTCAAACCATAAGTCCAAAAATTACAAACTTTATATGAAAATGATCGTATTGAAATGTTGAATCTTAATATGTAAAAATAAATTTTTATTTTACTGTTTGCGAAATTTTTTGTACAGTAGGTAGAAAATCAAATTTTAATAGTTAATATGATGGGATAATTATGTAGGCACCTCCACAATGAACCAATAAGAAATTTTCTATCCTATTTTTTTAATATATGCACTGTCCAAAAATTAGAGGAAAGAGGGGAAGAATAGCTCTGAAGTTTGTGAGAATAATCCTTGAATTAAAAAGCCTTAGGAATCAACAAAGTTACATTAAATGCTAGTTCATGTTCCAAGTAGTGTTTGAAAATTTTTGAATGAAACTTGGTGAAGGGGGCCGAATTTTAGGTCATAAAAATGAAGGGAAATGCATCTCCAAACACCTATAAATAGATAGCCTTAGTTCCACATTTTTCACACACAAACAGTTGATAATTTCACATGAGAAAAAAAATAAAACTCTAAGAGAGAAAGAGAGAGAGAGAGGGACGTGTAAGCTATAGGAAGGAGGGAGAGTTGCTTGGTTGCTTGAAGTTTTCTAAAAGGCTTAAGGAGTAGAGGTAACCCAAAATCACTTATTTATTTAAGCTATTTTTAAGTTGTTTTGTTTATATTTTTGTTTAAACCTTCTCAATTTCTTCTATAGTCAAGTTCTAAATTTTTATTTTCATTTTAAAGTTATTTTTGATTAAGTGATATTGTTCTTGAGTCATATGAATTAAGAATGAGAAAAGGGACACAAAAAGGGTGTTTAAAGGGATTTATCTCCCCTTTTCTTAAATTCTTAAGATGGCTAAATGTTTTGATGTGTTTGATTAAATTATTTTCTGGGTTTATTTTGTTTCTTAACCCATGTGAATTATAGAAAATTTTGTAAGATTTGATTAGTTTGTATTCCTTGTATTTTAATTATTTTATGTCTTTGTATTAAGGAATAAGAATCAATAAGTAAATAATAATGGAAAAATTTTAATTGCTGGTATATGTATGTATATATGAACCGTGGCACATAATAAGGATTTGAAGATTTGTTTGTGTAATTTAGTATGTGTATTGTATTGTTGTTTAATATAATAAAAGAGAGTGGAAATAAATAAAAGAATTAAAAAGGATTTTTATTTTTCTTTACTGTTCTGGACATGTAATATATAATATATATATATATATATATATATATATATATATATGTGATTAGATTATATTATATGTTGTGTTTCATATGTATTTGAGTTATAGTTAAGAATGAAAACAAATAAGTACTTTTTCTTTAAAGTAGAAATGAAATGAAAATGATTTAAAGGAACTAAAAATGAGTTTTTAGAAATAAAATGAATTCTGGAAATTTTTGATGTTATTGAAGTTTATGGAATTATATGTTATGAAATTTTTATGTAATTGTTATTGTCTGATGGTATTTGATTTTCTGTTGTTTGGGTTTAAGTTTAATAAGAACAATGGGTAAATGAATAAAAAAAATAAATTTTCTGGAAAAATAATGGACCGTGAGGTCTATGATGCTATTTTAAAATAATTTTTGTAATTTTTTTATTGTTTGATGTATAGTTAAAGTATAGTAGTCTATTTAAAAAGAAATAAGAACAAATGGTAGTTGTTATAAACATATAAGAACATGTACTTTTGGATTAATTATATGAGTATGTGGTTGATGTATTTGTATATGTTAGTTGCTGGAAAAAGTGAAATTTTTCTAAAAAGAAATCTATTTTGTATTTTGTTAATGATTAAATCCCTTATATTATTTTATTTTAATGATGTGATTACAGTATATAGATGCTTTGGAAATTGAAAATATTTTTATAATTTGTTTATATGTTGGTCGAATTTTAGGAGAAAAAGAAATTAAATTATTGAACTTTTTTTTAATTAATTGATTTGATGATTGCTTTAGTTTGTTTATGAAATGAATTACATGTTTATATGGAAAAGATTAACTTTAAAAGTTTTATTTTAATTCTGGAAATTTGATCTTATTCTGAAAAAAAAAAAATTTATTTAAGACCCCAAGTGATTTTTTTTTTTTGAGTGTTAGTGATGCTTTGTTTGTATATGCAAACGTAATGTAGAAACAAATAGAAATAAGTGCTTTTGATTAATTACTTTGATTTTATAAAAAAAAATTAAGTTGCTGCCCAGAATTTAAAAGTAATGAAAAAGTTATATTTTATTAGAAATAATTGTATTTATAAGTCTTTTGCATAGTGGGAATTGTATCTAAATTGTTCTGGATTGTTTATTTGAACTTCTTGAGTTGATGCAACTTTTCTGTGGCTGTACAGCAGATGCAACTATTTTATTTTGTTTAGTTTTAGTTATTTTATTATAGTAGAAGTAATAATAAGAATTTAGGAAAAATCGGCATGTGTTTTCGATGTTCTGTTTAAGAGAAATTGAATTTTTAAGTTTGTATATATGTGCTGTCCAAAACTAGAAAAGTGTATGAAATTCAAGTTATGAGTTGTTCTTAAATGATTAAGTATAGGTTGATTTTGAAGTATGAATGTTTAAAGTGGATTTTTTAAAAGTAATTGTAAGTAAGATTTTATATGTGCTTGGATAAAGTATTGTTTATGTTCATATTAAGAATGTGAAGAATATTGGAAAGATGTGATTTAAAAATATTGGTTTGATCTATAAGGTTTGTGTTTTAAAAGATTTTGGAATTGAATTATTTTTAGTATGTACATGTTTCCAAAGTTTCAAAAGTTTTTAAGGAATTAATGTTTTAAAAAGGTTATATTGGTTAAGTACTTTTGCAGTCAAGTATGATTATTTATAAGTGTTATTTTGTAAAAATGATTGGTATAAAAGGTTTGCAATTGGGAACCAGTAGCGAGATCGAGAATCAAGCTCACGTTAGTTCTGCACACCAAGGTGAGAGAGTAGCACCTTTTAGACACAATGGCACCATGGTAATCGTTAGAACGATTTCGGCCATCTCAAAAGTCGAAATCCGGGTTACACGTCGATATACGAGACGACAATTGAGTGTAGGATGTGTTTAGTCGTTCTTCGTTGAGACAGTGACTCTATTTTACTATTTGATATATTGTGGTTATTTTATATTATGTTGTTGAATGATTTGGAGAATGTTGATGTTTATGTTGTAAATATATGATTTAGAAATGTTGGAATTGATGAGAAATGATAGTTATGGGGATGTGAAAGAACCCTTTGAGCATGTTGTAATGCGAAATGATTAAGTTTTGATGATATGCGAGAATGATATTTATGTACAGTGATGGTGCAACGTGGCACAATGACATTGAAATTATTTCCCCTTTGAGTGACTAATCACGTGAATGAGTATGCCGTGATTACGTCTTGTGGATTCCACTGTACGATGATGATGATGAACTTTGTTGTAATCCCTTAGAGGTCGAGGCCCGTTAGAAGCGCGGCTTAGAACGGGTCGACCAAACTTAGGAATAATAAAAGATTCTAAAAGACTTTAAAAGACTTAAAAGACTTTAGGACCCAATCCTTTCTATCTACGTTGAGAGTGAAGTAGTGGAGAGGAAAGATACCGGATACTTGGAGGTCGTGCATCCCTCCAAGTGGTGATTGCGATAGGGGAGGGCAATGATGGTGATTCGTCAAGAAGCCTAAGAGCTCTACCCTAGGTGGAACGATGCTACAGTGATCAAGGGCACCTGCTGGTCGTTGGTCGTGGCGAGGACTACAACGCGAACTAGGGATAGAGCTGTCGCCCCCTTGAGCAAATCATGGATGGTGTAGAGGGAATCCGAATGGGACTAGAAGCCATCGATTATTTTTGATGAACTTATGAATTGATATTTGATTTTTGTTTGCTGGCCAACTTGAGTGGTTTCAGCTGGTACGTACCCTTTGGCTTCGATGTCAGCATGGTTAGGACTCCTGTGCATCCCATCTGCTTTCCGAACTAGGACAAGGTTGGATATTGAAGGAGGAGATGTAGCGTGTGTGCTAACTTACCTTTAAACAATAGTTTCCCAATGTTACAATGATGATAGACTCATGGAAGTTATAGATGGAATTCTTGAGTAATAATGATAAAGATATAAGACTCAATGGTAATAAAGTGATAAGGATATTATGTTTGTATTAGTTCTAATGTGACCCCTGGAATAAGCCCATGTCGTCGACGCTTTGCCCATCTGGTAGCTAACTCTCTATATTCTTCTGCCTGTTTCTTGTCTCTGTTCATGATAAATCTATTAGATGGCGGACCGAGTAATTCAAGTGGAAATGTCTCCTTTGGTGGGGGGACATTGGCTTAGAACCGCACATGGATGGATCTGGGAGGGACCAACAAGACTTATCATTACTGATCGAGATCATACACTGCGAGGAGTAGCCACCGATCGTGAAGAAGTGCGATATTGTCTTAGGGATCTTATGCCAGATGGACCTCGGGATTTCCATAATGCCCCGCCTGCTGGTCAGCACTTAAATGAGGAAGAGGACCCAAATGAGGAAGAGGACCCAGAAAAGGAAGAAGATCCAGAGGAGGAAAAAGACCCAAAGGAAGACCCGGACGAGGATATGCATGATGATGATTAGTTTATTCCCTAGTGATAGTGATCTTTGTTTGTTTGGTAGTCTTGGATAACGGACCCTTTGTTTATCACTATGTTACCCCAGTGGATGTTTTATCTTTTGTTATTTGGTAATTTTGGATAATGGCTGTTAAGCCTAAAACAATTTCTATAACGTTTATTTTGGAATTAATCTAAGGATAATTTTATTCCGTATTTTGAAATATTGAGTTTTGGAAGGGAATGGATAAGTGGCACTTCACTTTGGTAAATAGAATAAAGTTTGAAAGACTGAGGAAAACCTTTTTATGAACCAAGTTATTAATAGGAGTTAGATATTATGTAATCTTTTCAAAAACTAAGTCAAGTTAAGTAAACCCTTTTGAAAACTAAGTTGAAAAATATTTTGGAAACTAAGTTGATATGTAAACTCCCTTCTTAATGATATCATATAAATGTTTTATAAAAAGAAATGGCGCAAATTTTTAGTGAAAATTCTATTTCCAAATTGGGGTGTTACATTTGGTGGTATCAGAGCGATGGTTATCCTTAGTGGCCTTAAGCATAGCCTTATATGCTTTCATTGTGTGACTCTGTTTGGTAGTTATAGTATAGTTACTCTTTCGGCTTGAGCATAGCCTAATATGCTTACCCTGTGCAACCCTTTGCTTGATCTGAGACTCCAATCCTACGTATGTACAGAAGCTAGATGGCACGTCGACAAGCGAATGAGGAACCAGCTGCTGTTTTGGCTCAGACAGTTGCGGTCTTGGCAGGAGTAAGGGACAACATGAACCTGATGCATCAACAACTTCAGCAAAATCAGAATGTGAACGCTGGTGGGCAAGGAATCAGAGGACTCGACGAGTTTTGCCGTAGGAATCCAAAGGAATTCGCTGGAGGGTTCGCATCGGAAGAGGCAGAGGCCTGGATAGCAAGTTTGGAAAGGATTTTCGGGGGAATGATGCAGTGCACTGATGAGCAAAAGATCGCCTATGCTGGATACATGATGGTAGGAGAAGCAGCCAATTGGTGGCGCAATGAGAAACAAGCCTTAGGAGGAGAACTTGGAGCGCTAACTTGGAATCAGTTCAAGGACAGACTATTTGTGAAGTACTTTTCGGAACATTTGAAGACGACTAAGGAGTTAGAATTTCTGCGATTGGAACAAGGAAACATGACGGTGGGGGAGTATGCTGCAAAGTTTGAGAATCTAGCAAAGTTTATGCCTTACTATGGGGAAGCGGCGAATGAAAGGTCTAAGTGTGCAAAATTTTTGGATGGACTGAAGCCGGAAATCAAGCAAGCTTTGGCTCCTATGGAGATTGCTGTATTCACTACTCTGGTGAACAAAGGAGGTATTGTGGAAAGCGGCCTGAGATCAAGGAACTCTACTGGAAAGGTAGCTGTGCAAGTTTCAAGTGGTGGTCCGATGAGGCACTCTTCAGGACATGGAAACCCGAACAGTGGAGCAAGGAATCAAGGTCCTTATGGGCAAAGGAGTGGACCTAGGGACAATCGGTCAAGGTTTCATGGCAGTTTCAACCACAAGAATCATCCCCGGAATAACAATCACAACAACCAGAATCGTGGCAACAACCGAAACAACAACAATCGCAACACCAGTTCAGAGGGAATAACAACAATAACAGTGGTGGAAATCGAGGAAACAATGGGAATGCTGGTGGATTTCGCAACAATGGGAATGCTGGTGGAGGACAAGCAAGTACACCTCCATTCTGCAACAAGTGTAACAAGAATCACTTTGGACCAATTTGCCCATGGAATAATATCAACCGTTTCAATTGCAACCGACCTGGACACATATCAAGGAATTGCCCTGAACCCAAGAGAGAAGTCAATGCTGTGAACGTGGCTAGACCTCGTGGACAAGGAAGAGTTTTTTCAATGAGCGGAGCAGAAGCAGCTAACAACGCTAATCTGATCCAAGGTAGGTGTTTCATTCGTAAGATACCCTTGAATGTGTTGTATGATTCGGGTGCTATGCACTCGTTTATTGCTCGTAATGTGGTAGAGAGATTAAATTTGCCAGTAAATGTTATGCCTTTTGATCTAATTGTGTCTACCCCTACTAGTGACCCAGTCATGGTGTCAACTTTTGTTTCTAAATGCCCGATAGGAATAGAAGATAGAGAGTACTTAGTGGACTTAATTGTCTTACCCCTTACCCAACTCGATATAATTTTAGGCATGGATTGGTTAACTGCTAATCATGTTCTCCTAAATTGTGCCGAAAAGACTCTTATTTTCAATAACTTAAGACCTAGAGTACCTCAAATCTTAGAACCCGAGCACGTGACTGCCAATCAAATCAAAGCTTCATGGGAAGATGGAGCCATGATATACATGTTTCTCGCTTCTTTGGACGTCAAGGAGGAGAAAAAGATGGAGGAGTTACCTGTTGTCAAAGATTTTCCTGAAGTGTTTCCTGAGGAAATCCCTGGATTACCGCCTGTACGTGAAGTGGAGTTCGGAATTGACTTGATTCCTAGAACGACACCGATTTCAAAAGCACCTTATCGCATGGCACCGATGGAATTGGTGGAGTTAAAGAAGCAATTGGAAGATTTACTGGAAAAACAATTCATTCGGCCAAGTGTTTCGCCGTGGGGAGCACCTGTTTTGTTCGTCAAGAAGAAGGATGGAAGTATGAGATTATGCACCGACTACCGTCAATTGAATAAAGCTACTATCAAGAATCGATACCCGTTACCAAGAATTGACGATTTGATGGATCAATTAAGGGGAGCTACAGTATTTTCAAAGATCGACTTGAGATCAGGTTACCATCAGATCAGAGTGAAAGAAGAGGATGTCCCAAAGACAGCTTTCAGAACGAGATATGGTCATTATGAGTACCTGGTCATGCCTTTTGGAGTGACTAATGCGCCCGCAATATTCATGGATTACATGAATCGGATCTTTCACCCGTTTTTAGATTCTTTTGTCGTTGTGTTTATCGACGATATTTTAATCTATTCACGGAGTAAAGAGGAGCACACAGAGCATTTAGCGAAGGTGTTAGGCATACTGAAGGAAAAGAAGCTATTCGCCAAGTTGTCAAAATGTGACTTTTGGCTGGAGTCAGTGAATTTTCTAGGGCATGTGATAACCAAGAATGGAATTGCAGTGGACCCCGCAAAGGTGGAGGCAGTGTTGGAGTGGAAAGCACCAACAACGGTGACGGAAATTCGGAGTTTTCTTGGACTTGCTGGTTATTACCGTAGGTTCATCGAAGGATTCTCTCGATTGTCACTACCATTGACCAAGTTAACTAGAAAAGGACAAGCGTTTGTGTGGACGGAGAAGTGCGAGGAATGCTTTGAAGAACTAAAGAGGAGATTAACATCTGCACCGGTATTGGTTTTACCCGATCCGACGAAGACTTTTTGTGTATACTTTGATGCGTCCAAACAAGGATTAGGATGTGTGCTAATGCAAGATGGCCAAGTGGTGGCGTATGCTTCAAGACAACTGAAGATTCACGAACAGAATTATCCTACTCACGACCTGGAGCTGGCAGCCGTAGTGTTTGCATTGAAGATTTGGAGACATCATTTATATGGAGTGAGGATAGAGGTGTTCAGCGATCACAAGAGCTTGAAGTATCTATTCGAGCAGAAGGAGCTAAATATGAGGCAAAGAAGATGGCTAGAATTCCTAAAGGACTATGACTTTGAAGTACAGTATCATCCGGGAAAGGAAAACGTTGTAGCTGATGCGCTAAGTAGAAAATCTCTGCATGTGTCTGCATTAATGATAAAAGAGTTGGAGCTGATAGAGAAGTTTAGAGATCTGAATATGGCAGTGGAGTTTAACCCAAGGAGTATGGTACTAGGAACTTTGAAGGTGAACAATGAATTCATGGAGCGAGTGAAGGCGTTACAAGCAACAGATCCGGAATTACAAGAAAAGAAGAAACTGTCAGATGAAGGAAAGGAAGTGGAATTTCAGCTAGGAACAGACGGAATTCTACGATTCAAGGAAAGAGTTTGTGTGCCAAACAACGAGAAGTTAAGGAAATGATTTTGGAAGAAGCACATAAGAGCAAGTTAAGTTTTCACCCCGGAGCAACAAAAATGTATCAAGATTTAAAGAAGATTTTCTGGTGGTCAGGAATGAAACGAGAAGTGGCGGAGCATGTATCAAGATGTCTAACATGCCAAAAAGCAAAGATCGAACACAAAAAGCCTGGAGGAGAATTGCAACCGTTACCTGTACCTGTTTGGAAATGGGATAGTATATCTATGGACTTCGTGTCTGGTTTTCCAAGAACTCAGAGAGGGCGTGATGCTATTTGGGTAGTAGTGGATTGTCTTACTAAGACAGCACGTTTTATCTCGATCAATATGAGGTATCCTTTGGAGAAGCTGGCGGAGTTGTACATCAAGGAAGTAGTGAGACTACATGGAGTACCTTCAAATATAGTATCAGATAGAGATCCGCGTTTTACTTCAAAATTTTGGGAGAGTTTACAAACTGCAATGGGGACAAGCCTAAGCATGAGTTCTGCATATCATCCCCAAACGGATGGTCAGTCAGAACGGACAATTCAAACTTTGGAGGATCTACTAAGAGCCTGTGTACTGGAAGAAGCTGGAAACTGGGATTCTTTCTTGCCATTGATTGAATTCACCTACAACAATAGTTTCCATTCAAGCATAGGAATGGCACCTTATGAAGCACTGTATGGAAGGAAGTGTAGAACTCCGTTGTGCTGGTTCGAGACCGGAGAGCAATTACAGTTAGGACCGGAGGTGGTGCAACAAACGACAGACAAGATCAAAGTAATTCAAGAAAAGATGAGAACCGCGCAAAGTAGGCAGAAGAGTTATCATGACAAGAGGAGGACTCCGTTGGAGTTTAAGGAAGGTGATCATGTATTCATGCGAGTAGTGCCTACTACCGGCATTGGCAGAGTGCTCAAGACCAGAAAATTAACCCCTAGATTTATAGGACCTTATCAAATCCAAAAACGTGTAGGACCGGTAGCTTACCAGATAGCCTTACCCCCTATGTTTTCAAACCTACACAATGTTTTCACGTATCTCAGTTAAGAAAGTATATTAGTGACCCAACCCACATCGTTGAGCCTGACACGATACAACTCAAGGATAATCTTACGTATGAAACATTACCCCTGCGGATCGATGGTCGTAGTATTAACACGTTATGAGGAAAAGAGATTCCGTTGGTCAAAGTAATTTGGAGTCAAGATCATGGGGAAGATGCTACCTGGGAACGCGAAAGTAGCATGAGGGGATCGTACCCTCACTTGTTCGAATCAGGTGCGTATTTCTCGGGGACGAGAAATCTCTAAGTTGGGGAGGATTGTGAGACCCACAATTTTACCCAAATTATTTGTGACTTTATAATTGAAATTAGGAAATTATGCTTGATTTTTGATGTCTGGATTTAATATATATATGAATAAATATATATACCTATATATATATATATATTATGTACCAATATTTTCCCTAGCCTATTTAAATAAAATATTTTAAGGTAAAGTATTTGATTTAAATGATTTTGATTTTTGAAGGATTAGAGTATCCTATCTTTAGAAATTCATATCTTTTCAACCGTGCGTCGGAAAATTACAAATGATATGTCAAAACGATCGTATCGAAATCTAGATTATGAAAATGCAAGGTTTTGACTTTTATTCTATAGATTTCGAAATTTTACCACTGCTGCAGTAGAAACGAATTTTTGAGTTTTAAGAACCAAGGTATGGTTTTAATGCATTTAATAACCTGTTGACTAAAGTTTATTTTAGTTTAAAAATAAAAATACATTCCTGAAGTTGTATAATGTATTATCATTTAAATCAACTGTATTTTCGTATTTTATTATTTAAAAATATTTGAAAAGCTTAAGAAAGTGTATTTTAGGAGGAAATGATCTTAGGACTTCAAAAATTCATAACTTTCAAACCATAAGTCCAAAAATTACAAACTTTATATGAAAATGATCGTATTGAAATGTAGAATCTTAATATGTAAAAATAAATTTTTATTTTACTGTTTGCAAAATTTTTTGTACAGTAGGTAGAAAATCAAATTTTAATAGTTAATATGATGGGATAATTATGTAGGCACCTCCACAATGAACCAATAAGAAATTTTCTCTCCTATTTTTTTAATATATGCACTGTCCAAAAATTAGAGGAAAGAGGGGAAGAATAGTTCTGAAGTTTGTGAGAATAATCCTTGAATTAAAAAGCCTTAGGAATCAACAAAGTTACATTAAATGCTAGTTCATGTTCCAAGTAGTGTTTGAAAATTTTTGAATGAAACTTGGTGAAGGGGGCCGAATTTTAGGTCATAAAAATGAAGGGAAATGCATCTCCAAACACCTATAAATAGATAGCCTTAGTTCCACATTTTTCACACACAAACAGTTGATAGTTTCACATGAGAAAAAAAATAAAACTCTAAGAGAGAAAGAGAGAGAGAGGGACCTGTAAGCTATAGGAAGGAGGGAGAGTTGCTTGGTTGCTTGAAGTTTTCTAAAAGGCTTAAGGAGTAGAGGTAACCCAAAATCACTTATTTATTTAAGCTATTTTTAAGTTGTTTTGTTTATATTTTTGTTTAAACCTTCTCAATTTCTTCTATAGTCAAGTTCTAAATTTTTATTTTCATTTTAAAGTTATTTTTGATTAAGTGATATTGTTCTTGAGTCATATGAATTAAGAATGAGAAAAGGGACACAAAAAGGGTGTTTAAAGGGATTTATCTCCCCTTTTCTTAAATTCTTAAGATGGCTAAATGTTTTGATGTGTTTGATTAAATTATTTTCTGGGTTTATTTTGTTTCTTAACCCATGTGAATTATAGAAAATTTTGTAAGATTTGATTAGTTTGTATTCCTTGTATTTTAATTATTTTATGTCTTTGTATTAAGGAATAAGAATCAATAAGTAAATAATAATGGAAAAATTTTAATTGCTGGTATATGTATGTATATATGAACCGTGGCACATAATAAGGATTTGAAGATTTGTTTGTGTAATTTAGTATGTGTATTGTATTGTTGTTTAATATAATAAAAGAGAGTGGAAATAAATAAAAGAATTAAAAAGGATTTTTATTTTTCTTTACTGTTCTGGACATGTAATATAATATATATATATATATATATATATATATATATATATGTGATTAGATTATATTATATGTTGTGTTTCATATGTATTTGAGTTATAGTTAAGAATGAAAACAAATAAGTACTTTTTCTTTAAAGTAGAAATGAAATGAAAATGATTTAAAGGAACTAAAAATGAGTTTTTAGAAATAAAATGAATTCTGGAAATTTTTGATGTTATTGAAGTTTATGGAATTATATGTTATGAAATTTTTATGTAATTGTTATTGTCTGATGGTATTTGATTTTCTGTTGTTTGGGTTTAAGTTTAATAAGAACAATGGGTAAATGAATAAAAAAAATAAATTTTCTGGAAAAATAATGGACCGTGAGGTCTATGATGCTATTTTAAAATAATTTTTGTAATTTGTTTATTGTTTGATGTATAGTTAAAGTATAGTAGTCTATTTAAAAAGAAATAAGAACAAATGGTAGTTGTTATAAACATATAAGAACATGTACTTTTGGATTAATTATATGAGTATGTGGTTGATGTATTTGTATATGTTAGTTGCTGGAAAAAGTGAAATTTTTCTAAAAAGAAATCTATTTTGTATTTTGTTAATGATTAAATCCCTTATATTATTTTATTTTAATGATGTGATTACAGTATATAGATGCTTTGGAAATTGAAAATATTTTTATAATTTGTTTATATGTTGGTCGAATTTTAGGAGAAAAAGAAATTAAATTATTGAACTTTTTTTTAATTAATTGATTTGATGATTGCTTTAGTTTGTTTATGAAATGAATTACATGTTTATATGGAAAAGATTAACTTTAAAAGTTTTATTTTAATTCTGGAAATTTGATCTTATTCTGAAAAAAAAAATTTTATTTAAGACCCCAAGTGATTATTTTTTTTTTTGAGTGTTAGTGATGCTTTGTTTGTATATGCAAACGTAATGTAGAAACAAATAGAAATAAGTGCTTTTGATTAATTACTTTGATTTTATAAAAAAAAAGATTAAGTTGCTGCCCAGAATTTAAAAGTAATGAAAAAGTTATATTTTATTAGAAATAATTGTATTTATAAGTCTTTTGCATAGTGGGAATTGTATCTAAATTGTTCTGGATTGTTTATTTGAACTTCTTGAGTTGATGCAACTTTTCTGTGGCTGTACAGCATATGCAACTATTTTATTTTGTTTAGTTTTAGTTATTTTATTATAGTAGAAGTAATAATAAGAATTTAGGAAAAATCGGCATGTGTTTTCGATGTTCTGTTTAAGAGAAATTGAATTTTTAAGTTTGTATATATGTGCTGTCCAAAACTAGAAAAGTGTATGAAATTCAAGTTATGCGTTGTTCTTAAATGATTAAGTATAGGTTGATTTTGAAGTATGAATGTTTAAAGTGGATTTTTTAAAAGTAATTGTAAATAAGATTTTATATGTGCTTGGATAAAGTATTGTTTATGTTCATATTAAGAATGTGAAGAATATTGGAAAGATGTGATTTAAAAATATTGGTTTGATCTATAAGGTTTTTGTTTTAAAAGATTTTGGAATTGAATTATTTTTAGTATGTACATGTTTCCAAAGTTTCAAAAGTTTTTAAGGAATTAATGTTTTAAAAAGGTTATATTGGTTAATTACTTTTGCAGTCAAGTATGATTATTTATAAGTGTTATTTTGTAAAAATGATTGGTATAAAAGGTTTGCAATTGGGAACCAGTAGCGAGATCGAGAATCAAGCTCACGTTAGTTCTGCACACCAAGGTGAGAGAGTAGCACCTTTTAGACACAATGGCACCATGGTAATCGTTAGAACGATTTCGGTCATCTCAAAAGTCGAAATCCGGGTTACACGTCGATATACGAGACGACAATTGAGTGTAGGATGTGTTTAGTCGTTCTTCGTTGAGACAGTGACTCTATTTTACTATTTGATATATTGTGGTTATTTTATATTATGTTGTTGAATGATTTGGAGAATGTTGATGTTTATGTTGTAAATATATGATTTAGAAATGTTGGAATTGATGAGAAATGATAGTTATGGGGATGTGAAAGAACCCTTTGAGCATGTTGTAATGCGAAATGATTAAGTTTTGATGATATGCGAGAATGATATTTATGTACAGTGATGGTGCAACGTGGCACAATGACATTGAAATTATTTCCCCTTTGAGTGACTAATCACGTGAATGAGTATGCCGTGATTACGTCTTGTGGATTCCACTGTACGATGATGATGATGAACTTTGTTGTAATCCCTTAGAGGTCGAGGCCCGTTAGAAGCGCGGCTTAGAATGGGTCGACCAAACTTAGGAATAATAAAAGATTCTAAAAGACTTTAAAAGACTTAAAAGACTTTAGGACCCAATCCTTTCTATCTACGTTGAGAGTGAAGTAGTGGAGAGGAAAGATACCGGATACTTGGAGGTCGTGCATCCCTCCAAGTGGTGATTGCGATAGGGGAGGGCAATGATGGTGATTCGTCAAGAAGCCTAAGAGCGCTACCCTAGGTGGAACGATGCTACAGTGATCAAGGGCACCTGCTGGTCGTTGGTCGTGGCGAGGACTACAACGCGAACTAGGGATAGAGCTGTCGCCCCCTTGAGCAAATCATGGATGGTGTAGAGGGAATCCGAATGGGACTAGAAGCCATCGATTATTTTTGATGAACTTATGAATTGATATTTGATTTTTGTTTGCTGGCCAACTTGAGTGGTTTCAGCTGGTACGTACCCTTTGGCTTCGATGTCAGCATGGTTAGGACTCCTGTGCATCCCATCTGCTTTCCGAACTAGGACAAGGTTGGATATTGAAGGAGGAGATGTAGCGTGTGTGCTAACTTACCTTTAAACAATAGTTTCCCAATGTTACAATGATGATAGACTCATGGAAGTTATAGATGGAATTCTTGAGTAATAATGATAAAGATATAAGACTCAATGGTAATAAAGTGATAAGGATATTATGTTTGTATTAGTTCTAATGTGACCCCTGGAATAAGCCCATGCCGTCGACGCTTTGCCCATCTGGTAGCTAACTCTCTATATTCTTCTGCCTGTTTCTTGTCTCTGTTCATGATAAATCTATTAGATGGCGGACTGAGTAATTCAAGTGGAAATGTCTCCTTTGGTGGGGGGACATTGGCTTAGAACCGCACATGGATGGATCTGGGAGGGACCAACAAGACTTATCATTACTGATCGAGATCATACACTGCGAGGAGTAGCCACCGATCATGAAGAAGTGCGATATCGTCTTAGGGATCTTATGCCAGATGGACCTCGGGATTTCCATAATGCCCCGCCTGCTGGTCAGCACTTAAATGAGGAAGAGGACCCAAATGAGGAAGAGGACCCAGAAAAGGAAGAAGATCCAGAGGAGGAAAAAGACCCAAAGGAAGACCCGGACGAGGATATGCATGATGATGATTAGTTTATTCCCTAGTGATAGTGATCTTTGTTTGTTTGGTAGTCTTGGATAACGGACCCTTTGTTTATCACTATGTTACCCTAGTGGATGTTTTATCTTTTGTTATTTGGTAATTTTGGATAATGGCTGTTAAGCCTAAAACAATTTCTATAACGTTTATTTTGGAATTAATCTAAGGATAATTTTATTCCGTATTTTGAAATATTGAGTTTTGGAAGGGAATGGATAAGTGGCACTTCACTTTGGTAAATAGAATAAAGTTTGAAAGACTGAGGAAAACCTTTTTATGAACCAAGTTATTAATAGGAGTTAGATATTATGTAATCTTTTCAAAAACTAAGTCAAGTTAAGTAAACCCTTTTGAAAACTAAGTTGAAAAATATTTTGGAAACTAAGTTGATATATAAACTCCCTTCTTAATGATATCATATAAATGTTTTATAAAAAGAAATGGCGCAAATTTTTAGTGAAAATTCTATTTCCAAATTGGGGTGTTACATTACCAAAATGTGACTACAGGCAAGTCGTAACCAAATTGGTACTCCCAGAGTACCCTCCTCATGTTCCTCGAACATGAACAAATGATATGTTACACATCACCATGCATAAATACATACCAACATTCCATTTATAATAATTTCATTAATTATGCGTAATGATGCATGTCTCCCAATTCCATTGTCCATTGAATGTTCATTCCAATAATTCGCATACATGACCAACATGTATTGTGGAACTGCTCGGATAGTGTGCACACAACGTCACCAAGACGTAACAACATTCCCAAATGCTGCCCACATTACCAAAATGTGTCATCGAGCCAGTTACCACCGAATTATCCCCAACCTTACACCATGCATGTATACACATAAAAATTATACACCAAGATTAACCAATAATCTTATTATGTGCATCCAATATTATCCTTTCAGTGGGTCAAACTGTTGTTAATGATTTCCCAATCCTTTTATTGGAACATGACACTTTTCCCATAAGCATAATTGATCTTAATCGATATTCCAGTAGGTATGTTAAAAGTAAAATTGCATTTCTGTCCTGATCCAAAAATACTCGAGTGAACTTCTCCAGACTCGAGTGTTTTATTAATTTATCAAAGTACTCGAGTGTTCCTCCTGGTACTCGAGTGTTCTTTATTTCCAGAACTACATTTTCAAAGATTCAACCATATACTCGAGTGTTCCAGGCAAGACTCGAGTGTTCTTTTATTTCCAGAAATACACTTTAAAAATTTCCAGAATACTCGAGTGTTCTATATGAATACTCGAGTGTTCTTGAGTTTTCCATAAAAATTAATTTCCCAAAACAGGCAAAATACTCGAGTATTACCCATAATACTCGAGTGTTTGCAGACAGACAGCACTGAAATCTGAGTTTTAACATACCATTTTCGATTATAGGCCATTCCAGTCCAAACCAATGATCAATCTAGCTTACATTACACATTTTATACATGCTCCAATACTGAATTAACAACATCTAACACTGAATAATAGGATTTCACCAATTATGCATAAAAAACCACATTTTGAGCAACTTGCCATACCAAATTCCATTCTAATCATTTTTGGCATGAAAATAACTTTCATACAACACACATGCAGCATAACCAACTTGCTCAAACATATAGCATGTCTTAGATTGGCCTCCATGCCATTTCTCTAATTCAAAACTATGCCCTTAAGCCTCATGGTGGCTCATCCTACTTTCTAATACATTTTATTCTCATTCTAGAAAATGGTAAGCTTCCCCCATACCTCTTAGATGTGAATCAACAGAGACTTGACCCCAAACTTAACTTCCAAGCTGAATTCCCCAAAATCCACACTGAAACAGAGCAGTTTCGGCAGAGCACCAAGATTGAATTGGTTGATGCATGAAACAGCCATAAAAATTGGGGAAATTAGTCTCTATATAATCTCTACAATTCGCACTAGCTAAAGAAACAAGATTCACATGAGAAGGTTACCTGAGCTTACCAAAAATCAAACCCAAAGTAAGCTCCAGAAACAGAACTTGACAGAAACAGCTTCACTTCCAAGCTCCAATTCTCCCAATACACTCACTCAATCCTCACGATTTTGGTGTTTATACAAAGCTCGAGACGTGAGCTTTGTATTCGTGTATCACTCGAATCCTAAGGCTCAGAATTGAAGATGAATCGAAGGCAACAACTTCAGGACCCTAACTTCATCAACAAACCCAAACTTAGCCAAAATTCCCACGAATTCGGTGTTGCTTGGCTTAAATAGGGTGGGGAAACACTCATGCAGGTCGACACGTCCTCCATGGACGTGGAAGAGTCCTGATTTCGTGTCAACGAGACGAACTCGTTGATGGTGACTCAGCAAACGCACTCACGAGTGCAACTCTGATCAAAATACTCGAGTATTCCCAGAAACACTCGAGTGTTTTGACCAGTTTTTCAAAAATAATGATTTTATTTTCTTTCCCACCCAAAACTTTTCTAAAATTACTTCAAGGTCCCCAAACAGGGACTAATGTGAAAATACTTATTTTCTCATACTAAAATTCTCTAATATCTTCTTTCATAATAAATTACATGAAATCGAGACTAAAAATAATCAATTAAAAATAAACTTTATAATTAATATTCTATTAATCAGGGGTTAAAAATCAGGGATGTTACACTCTTCCCCACTTAAAAGGAATTTCGTCCCCGAAATTCTTCTTTAAAAATTCTTTAATTTCCAAAGTTGCACAAAAAGTTGTTCTTGTGTTATATGTTTTCAAAATATAATTTGGGAACATTCTTCCCCACTTAAAAGGAATTTTCTTATACTTTTTCAAACTTCCTGGCCGAAAACGTTTCACAAAATATTTCAATTCAGCTTTTTCTCAAATAAATCTTTTGCATTTCCAAAACATATACCAATCTTTGTTTCTCATAAAAGGGTTTGCTTGAACTTCCTCAAAAATTTTCTCATAATTCCTTCAAATGAAATCTTTTGACTAAAAACTTCTTCGAATAATACTCTAAAAATATATATTCCTCAATTAAAACGTTTTCCAAAGGTCTTTTTGAGGAAAAACCCCATTCCGTTGCGCACTCTGATCACTCGAGCACGAGTAATGAGATATTTGTATGACTTTATTCCTTAACAGTTGTAAACATTAGGGTGATCAGTCCTAATATTTAAACTATTAGCATAAAATCATTCCTCTCAGATATAATCTTTCTCAGAAAGACTATACGATTTACCTTTAAGTTAGATGAACTCAAAGATAGGGAATATTATCGCCACTATCAGACTTAGTTAGATAGTCAAGTTTGAGAGAGATTTCTGTTGGGGAGACAAATGCTTGTCCTATCCCGGTGGTTGTTAATCTCTCTTAGCCTTAACTGAACTTCCCATTCTGTAGTGTCCAAAGAGTTTATCACATCCAACTGTGATAAGGGTTTTGATCACAGAAATTTTCAAGCCAAGACTTGATTAGGTTTCCAGATTATCAAATGATCTAATCAACGCAATTGAAAGACATTTAACTACGTTAATTCAGATCGGAAGAAGATCACTCGGGTTACCCTTAACCAAATCTAACTCACGCCGAACCGACTGAACCTTCTTCGAGCTTGATTCACTTACTGATCTTTCCACCGGCCTTTATCCTTGAAACAACTATTCCCTTGGGTACACCGTGTCTTGAACCTGAGTTAAGTACCCCACACTTCTCACATTGGGGTGGACATGTGATTCTTTTCTCCTTTTCCCTTTGTCCTCATAAATTTCACATATGCTTCCCAACATCGAGAACTTCCTCATTTCCTAATAGCTGATAGCTAGTTTGAGATTCGGCTTAAGCCGTCCTTGAGCTTTTCATACTTGAATCTCTCATCTGGATCATTGGAGAGGATCCTCCTTCAACCTTTCGATCTTGATATCACTTTCTCCAAGATCCATATCCACTTGTCTTATTTCCAACAATTCAATCTTCTCATTTCTCCAATTTTTTTTTCACAACTTCTCCTTGAGTATTTCCCGAGAAGGTGTCAATCCTCAGTTTCCAACATCTGTCTTACATGGTTCCTTCATACCTTAGCTTCGCCCTTAGCGCTAAAACTTTTTGTTTAGCCCTCCTTTGCTTTCTTAATTCCAGAATCAACTTCCAAATTTCCAAATCATTCGGAACTCACACTCCTGTTTAAAAAAAAAATTTATCCATTTCCTCATGGAAGTCAGATTTCCTCCCTTCAAAAGCCGATCTCTTCTGTCCTTTCAACCCTTCATCGCTTTGGTTAAAACCCACGAGTTCGAATCAGGAATTTTTTTTTCTTGTGATTTGCAACCTTCCCTTCTTACTTTTCGTCGGTCTACTTGCATCACCAAGCTCAAGTCTACTAGAATCCTTACTCACTTCAAACAACTTCTTTAATTCCCATAGAACTCGCATGAATTGCCTCTCGGCCCATTGCAAGTGCTTCCATATTTGCTTTATTCTGATGACGACGGGGTCTCTGATCATTAGCCTTCAAAACTTTGTATGTCGACATTGTTTCTTGTTCAATTCCCTTTAGTTTAACAATTCTCCATGGTCACTAACACTTTAAGCGTAGTGCCATAATGATTGACTTTAAGCCCTCAAAGCTTCCATGATCGTTGCAAGGCTCAAGTTCTGCGTCAAACGATTTACCTTGGGTGTCTTCCATCACTTGATGCACACACATACCCAACTTTCTTTTACTCTTCCAGGTCCTTGCCTTGACCCACGACAGTACCCTTCAATACCTTTGCACGAATCGAGCAAGGGTTACACAGGATAGGATGTTAGCCTTCCATTTCGTTACTGACAATTTCCTTTGCACTTCACATTCCATAGGAAAGACTAGTCCCTCCGATTTATCTTGGTTAGAAGTATCTTGATTTAAGAAGATCCTCTTGTGAACTTACCGTAGCACCCAAAGAGTCACAAAAGATTTCAACTTCAGCGACTGTCTTTGGTTGTTCCCCTTTGTAGAACTGCATTCTTCGCTGTTCAGTCCGTTGTCCTTCCTTCCTCAAAGATTACGAGCTTTCAAAGCTTAACTTCATCAGCCAGACTTGCATTGAGAAGGGTTACAGCTACCCCTCGCTCAGGACCCATAACACGTTCTCAGGATAGTCCATGTGCTTTTTGAGATTCCTCTAATAATTTAGGATATTGACAACGGGCATCAGCACAAACGATTTCAGATAAGATCTGAAAATTCCGCTCATGTAGCCCAAGGAGATAACAAAGCATAAGTCAATTCAAACGGCATTACTACTTCCACGTAGTGTCCGTATCGGAATTGAAATATTGCTTTGGGAATGTCTTCCTTCCAGTTTCCAATTTGATGATGCTTCGGCCTGAGGTCATTCTTATAAACTATCGAGGCTTCCCTATTTGTTCCATATTCGATTCTCTTTTCTTGGTAAGGAATACTCATCCCTAATGGTGTTCTTATTCCGTTCCCAAATAAACATCGCATATGCACAATACTTCTATTCCTGTTCTTATTGAACACTAGTGAAGTTCCGTATTGAAATACACCTGATTCGACCGACTACCAATTCAGTAATACCTTTGCTTGTTTCTTTGATCTGGCCATTTCCGATGGCACTATCATAAAAACAATAAAGATGAAACCATCCTCTAGAACCAAATCGATCCAACTTGATCTCCATGCTTTGATGACGAAACCCAATACTTCAATAGAGAATATCTGAAAAATTCTTCGAAACCAAAATTTCTTCCATCTCCCTCTTAATTAAATTCACTATGAAGCAACACACACATACCTTATGGATTTCGGATCCTTGCCTCGCTATCACAATTAAGTATTGCTTGGTTCTTGGATATCCAATCCAAGTCCAAGATTACACTTAATTGTTAAAAGGATGGGGAGACCATGTCTACTCCGAAGAGATAGCTCAATAGAATAGTCCAAACAGACGAGAGAGACAACTACAAGAAAACGCAATCATTCCACGTCCTTACAAAATTTAATCAGCTTCAGAGTTACAGACTCTGCAAAGCCAGTTGCTAGGGAGGTAACCACCTAGCACCAAATCTAAGGATTTGATAATCTTTCATTCTACTGAAGAAATTACCCTCCCTAGAGGATATTAACTATCTTTTAGATCCTTTGGAATCACCCCTCATTGATTCCTTGGTGTCATAATGGGTCAGCATTATGAACTTAAGGTTGGATCAAACCTAAAAGAAGTACATTACTATCATACTTTGACTTAGGCTACATCAAACACTACCGGATAAACACTAAGCCATAAACCAATGGCCAACTGATAGAATCTTTACTCCAGTTAGAGGTATGTAGGAGCATACTTCACAAGAAAACTCCACAAATCTTGATGACCAGCGTATTGGACCACACACCCAAGGACCAAGAGTCAGGACCATTGCTCTGATACCATAAAATGTAACGTCCCTCGTTTAATCAAAATATAATTTGATATTCTTATTGACTATATTGGAAAAGTGGGAGTATGAAAATTTTTCCTTGAATGTGGTACTCAAGTTTAAACCATGCACTTGGAGGGAATTCGGTGGAAGGAGTAATTAATTTCTGAACATCTTAAAAAAAATCATTTTTGAGATAACCCTTATGACACGAAATAGCTTTCGAAAATAATTTAGGGATAAGGTTATCCCAAGAAATCGACTTTAACAATACTTCCTTCATCACCGAACTCAAATGATAAAATCAGAGTCAGCGGATTATATTAAAAATGGTTTATTTATGTTTCCTTAGAGTTCATAAATCAAGAAGAAGATTATTGATTCATAGAATCAGGTGTAAAAACTTTTTGAGTACCGCTACTATAATCAAATGGTCAAATCTAAGGTTTACTCTGATACATCTCTCAAATCATAAAGTTACGATTTCTATCGAAGGTGGGAGACGTTCAGAGCTAGTCAATGGTCCTTCGTCCAATCATCCTCTTTGGCTGGGCCTTCAAGAGTTGCACAAGGAGTCTCTATCTCATGATCACTGATCCTTAAAAAGTCTAGGTACCTGGCCAACACCTATTAAGGGCAGGGAGGTAAGCTACACTCGTTCGCATAATCAAATGAGAACAAAGTACTAACATGCACAAGTAAGCAATTCATCATGATCCCTATGCATATATACGTGTATAAAATAGTCCAATTATATGCACAACTTATGAGCAAGCCAATTTAATGGATAATCAACCCATTAATGATATGTCCAGATGCTTGCTTACTATTTCTCAAGTCATGAGACTCTCCAATCAATGCTCTCATGCATGACCATCCAAACAACCTGTATACGTGCCTCGGACGTATAGTGAACTTGCTCGGATCATAATCCATAACGACACTACTAAAGTGTACGTCGCGTCACCAAGACGTAACAGCATCTCCTATGCTGCCCATATTACCAAAATGTGTCATCGAGCAAGCCACACGACTTTGCCTGGAACGTGGTCCATAATACTAATATTGATGTGCACATCTCGTCACCAAGACGAATATTCAACGGTCGCAGCAACCAATGCTGGCCACATTACCAAAATGTGACTATAGTAATCCATTCGTCACCAAGACGAATATCCAACGTTCGCAGCAACCAATGCTGGCCACATTACCAAAATGTGACTACAGGCAAGTCGTAACCAAATTGGTACTCCCAGAGTACCCTCCTCATGTTCCTCGAACATGAACAAATGATATGTTACACATCACCATGCATAAATACATACCAACATTCCATTTATAATAATTTCATTAATTATGCGTAATGATGCATGTCTCCCAATTCCATTGTCCATTGAACGTTCATTCCAATAATTCGCATACATGACCAACATGTATTGTGGAACTGCTCGGATAGTGTGCACACAACGTCACCAAGACATAACAGCATTCCCAAATGCTGCCCACATTACCAAAATGTGTCATCGAGCCAGTTACCACCGAATTATCCCCAACCTTACACCATGCATGTATGCACATAAAAATTATACACCAAGATTAACCAATAATCTTATTATGTGCATCCAATATTATCCTTTCAGTGGATCAAACTGTTGTTAATGATTTCCCAATCCTTTTATTGGAACATGACACTTTTCCCATAAGCATAATTGATCTTAATCGATATTCCAGTAGGTATGTTAAAAGTAAAATTGCATTTCTGTCCTGATCCAAAAATACTCGAGTGAACTTCTCCAGACTCGAGTGTTTTCTTAATTTATCAAAGTACTCGAGTGTTCTTCCTGGTACTCGAGTGTTCTTTATTTCCAGAACTACATTTTCAAAGATTCAACCATATACTCGAGTGTTCCAGGCAAGACTCGAGTGTTCTTTTATTTCCAGAAATACACTTTAAAAATTTCCAGAATACTCGAGTGTTCTATATGAATACTCGAGTGTTCTTGAGTTTTCCAGAAAAATTAATTTCCCAAAACAGGCAAAATACTCGAGTATTACCCATAATACTCGAGTGTTTGCAGACAGACAGCACTGAAATCTGAGTTTTAACATACCATTTTCGATTATAGGCCATTCCAGTCCAAACCAAAGATCAATCTAGCTTACATTACACATTTTATACATGCTCCAATACTGAATTAACAACATCTAACATTGAATAACAGGATTTCACCAATTATGCATAAAAAACCACATTTTGAGCAACTTGCCATACCAAATTCCATTCTAATCATTTTTGGCATGAAAATAACTTTCATACAACACACATGCAGCATAACCAACTTGCTCAAACATATAGCATGTCTTAGATTGGCCTCCATGCCATTTCTCTAATTCAAAACTATGCCCTTAAGCCTCATGGTGGCTCATCCTACTTTCTAATACATTTTATTCTCATTCTAGCAAATGGTAAGCTTCCCCATACCTCTTAGATGTGAATCAACAGAGACTTGACCCCAAACTTAGCTTCCAAGCTGAATTCCCCAAAATCCACACTGAAACAGAGCAGTTTCAGCAGAGCACCAAGATTGAATTGGTTGATGCATGAAACAGCCATAAAAATTGGGGAAATTAGTCTCTATATAATCTCTACAATTCGCACTAGCTAAAGAAACAAGATTCACATGAGAAGGTTACCTGAGCTTACCAAAAATCAAACCCAAAGTAAGCTCCAGAAACAGAACTTGACAGAAACAGCTTCACTTCCAAGCTCCAATTCTCCCAATACACTCACTCAATCCTCACGATTTTGGTGTTTATACAAAGCTCGAGACGTGAGCTTTGTATTCGTGTATCACTCGAATCCTAACGCTCAGAATTGAAGATGAATCGAAGGCAACAACTTCAGGACCCTAACTTCATCAACAAACCCAAACTTAGCCAAAATTCCCACGAATTCGGTGTTGCTTGGCTTAAATAGGGTGGGGAAACACTCATGCAGGTCGACACGTCCTCCATGGACGTGGAAGAGTCCTGATTTCGTGTCAACGAGACGAACTCGTTGATGGTGACTCAGCAAACGCACTCACGAGTGCAACTCTGATCAAAATACTCGAGTATTCCCAAAACACTCGAGTGTTTTGACCAGTTTTTCAAAAATAATGATTTTATTTTCTTTCCCACCCAAAACTTTTCTAAAATTACTTCAAGGTCCCCAAACAGAGACTAATGTGAAAATACTTATTTTCTCATACTAAAATTCTCTAATATCTTCTTTCATAATAAATTACATGAAATCGAGACTAAAAATAATCAATTATAAATAAACTTTATAATTAATATTCTATTAATCAGGGGTGAAAAATCAGGGATGTTACAGAAGGCAGATAAAACTGAATTGAATAAGGAACGAGACTCTCTGAAAGTTTCTCAAAAGGCTGCGGAAGATAAGAAGAAAGAAGTTGAAGAAACACTTAAAAAGGAGTTGCAGGAGAGCCGACAAAGGATGTAGGAATTGGATTCTGAAGTGAAGAAGCATGCTGCAACTGCTCAGAAATACAAGGAAAAAGCTCTTGTCTTTAAGAAAAAGGCAGCAACCAACTTTTATAACTAGGATAAGGGCGTTGATGACTCCTTTGTTTCTGCGATTAAACAGATCCAATTTCTGAATCCTGAAATTGAGTTTAGAGTGGTCGAAGCACACCCTTTCCATTGTGTAGAAGATGGGAAGTTGATTGATCTTGAAACCAAGGTTGAAGTTGATTTGCAGGTAGGGAATCTTCCCAATCCTCTTGTAGAACTGACTGAGGCTCCTGAATTTGATGATAAAGATATTAGCTTGTCGGATGAAGAGGCCTGAACTTGGTGCTTGTCTTGTATCTGTTTTTGTTTTTCTGTTTACTGGTAACATATGTGGGATTTCTTTTTGCTGCTCATTGTATTCGAGCGTTTATACTTGTTTGTCTTGACCAAACTCTTTTACTATTTCGAAACTGACTTTTAATTAACTTGCTGTTTAGCAAATTGTATCACTGCCTGGTGTGTTTTTTGCTGCTTTTTGATTTCGTTCGTCACGTTATTGGTAGATTTTTCCGAGTGTAAACTCTCAGGAGTAATTTATCGTAAATTTTTAGGCGTAGAATCGCGTTATCCGCATGTATAGTTAATTGTGAGTAGAACTCGGATCGCCGACTTTAACCGAAGCGGGACCCTTGGACCACGAAACGAGGAAAGTAATTTCCTGAGTTCGGGTGTTCTATGAATACGTTGTCAAACTCTTGAAAAGAGTTGTACCTCGATTTCCCTCGGTGGCTAGCCGAGCCAAATGAGTCGTATGTGGTTTCACAATGTATACAGATAATAGAATTACCGAAAAATGTTGTACTTTATTAATAAAGGAATACAAAGCTGAGTTTGCTCAAAACTAAAAAATAAAATTGCTCATAACTAAGAGATTCCTAACAATTTATCTGTAATCTAAGAAGGGTGCTACCCTTCGTTATTCATCACGAACTAACTTGAGCAACAAACTAAACTATTCTCAAACAAAGAAAATAAAATGGGAGCTTAGCTGTAATAAGCTCTGAGCTTGGCCACGTTCCAACTGTTATTGATATCCGTACCCGAGAGAGTCTCCAACTTGTAGGCACCAGTTCCAGATTTAACCTTCACTCGGTATGGACCTTCCCATTTCGGCTTCAGCTTTTCAATGCCAGCATTTCCTTTACCAATATCCGCTCGGCGAAGGACCAAATCTCCAACTTCGAAGCTTCGTGGTCGGACCTTTTTGTTGTACTCTCGGGCCTGTCGCTCCTTTATCCTCCTTTCATGGGCCGCAGCATTCTTTCGTATTTCCTCAAGTAATGTAAGCTCTTCGCTGAGCAAACTGTTGTTAGTTTACGAGGGGCGTTTGAGCATCCTAAAGGTGGGGATTCTCTTTTTGATTGGAATGACTGCGTCGCAACCATATGTTAAACGAAAAGGGGTCTCACCTGTTGAGGAATGTACAGTTGTCCTGTGTGACCATAGAACGCTCGGAAGCTTATCTGCCTAAGTGCCAGCTGCGTTGCCAAGTTTCTTTTTTATACCGTCCAAAATGGTTTTGTTGGTGGCCTCGACTAATCCATTGGTTTGTGGGTGTTCAACGGAACTGAAATAATGAGTGATCCCCAGGTCAGCTGCTAATTCTTGAAAATGAGAGGCTGCGAATTGTGATCCATTATCAGTGACTATGGATTGAGGCACTCCAAACCGAGAGATTATTTCCTTTACAAAGAAAGACTAAATTCGGGCCGTAGTGATTGTTGCTAATGGAGCCGCTTCAATCCACTTAGTAAAGTAATCGATGGCTACGACCGCAAACTTTAATTGTCCAGGTGCAGTAGAAAATTTTCCGATGATGTCCATTCCCCATTGATAGAAAGGCCAAGGAGCTCCGAGAGAATGTAGCTCTTCTGCAGGTCTTTGGTAAATGTCGCTGTGAAACTGACATTGAACACACTTCTTGACATGTTCCATGGCATCTTTTTGTAGTGTGGGCCAGAAGTAACCTGCCCAGATTATTTTCCGAGCTAGAGATTTTCCGTCCATATGATGGCTACAGATTCCTCCGTGGATCTCCTCGAGGATTTCTTCAGCTTGAGATGGACTGACGCATCTGAGCATGGGTGAGCCGAAACCTCTCTTATAAAGGACACCATTAAGAACCGTGTATTGAGCTGCTTTCTTAATCAACCTACGAGCCTCTATCTGATCTTGGGGAACGAAACCGTGTTGCAAGTAGGTGAGAATCGGATCCATCCAGGATTGAGATAATGAAACTGCAAGAATGATGCTTGGTTTGGAATGGTTTCTTGTATCAAAGTCTTGTTGTTTTCCGACCCCTTCGTACTTGCCAGTTTAGATAAAATATCCGCTCGGGAGTTTGAATCTCTCGGGACATGGGAAATGTCAAACTTTGAAAAATTGGAGATTATTCGCTTTACCTCTTCAAGATACTTTTGCAAGATGGGCTCCTTAGCCGAGTACTGCCCCTTAATCTGAGAGACCACTAATTGTGAATCGCTGAACACCGACACCCGATTCGCTCCAAACTCATGAACCATTTTGAGGCATGCGAGGACTGCTTCGTATTCTGCCTGATTATATGAAGTTTGGAATTCGAATTTTAATGAATACTCCATGCAAAGTCCTTTGGGATCATCAATAATGACACCAGCTCCCGCTCCTTTCCTGTTGCTCGAACCATCTACATAGACTGACCACAAATTCTGAGGAGTGTCTGAGGGGATCTCGGTGAATTCAGTGACAAAATCGGCAAGAACTTGAGACTTCATCGCCTTCCTCGGTTCATAAACAATATCAAATTCAGACAGCTCTACTGACCATGAAACCATTCTGCCAGCTAGGTCGGGCTTGTGAAGGATCTGTCTGAGAGGTTGAGATGTCCTAACCATGATTCGATGGGCTTGGAAGTACTGTCTTAATCTCCGAGCAGATATGACCAAACAGTATGCGAGTTTCTCAAGTTTTTGATATCGCAGCTCGGATCCCTGAAGAGCTCGGCTAACAAAATAAACTAGGGCCTCAACTCTCGAATCCTCTCGCACCAAAACTGAACTGACTGCAACATCTGCCACTGACATGTAGAGAATGAGGTCTTCACCAGAAAGAGGGCTATGAAGGACTGGTGGGCTGGAGAGCTTGTTCGCAATGATCATCCCAATGGAAGTTTTTATTTTTCCTAAGGAGCTGATACCACGGTAAGGCTTTCCGAGCGGCTTGAGACAGGAACTGGAAAGGGCTGCCGCTCGACCAGTGAGTTGTTGAACTTCTCTAAGACTGGTTGGACTTCTCAATTCAAGGATGGCCTTGCACTTGTCCGGATTAGCTTCAATACCCCTTTCTGTTAGCATAAAACCGAGAAAGGATCCGACGGGGACTCCGAACACACACTTTTCAGGATTTAGTCTCATAGAATACTTTCTTACTCGGTCCAATATGGTCTTGAGGTCTTGGGCATGGGTCTCTTGCTGTTTGCTTTTGGCAATAATGTCATCAATATAAACCTCCATGTTTGAGCCGATCATCCCCTGAAATACCTTGTTCATCATCCTTTGATATGTAGCTCCCGTATTCTTTAATCCGAAGGGCATGACATTGTAACAGTATGTTGACTTATCAGTGATGAATGCGGTTTTATCCTGGTCAGCCGGGAAATAGGTATCTGGTTTTAACCAGAGTTAGCGTCCATCAACGAAAGGAACTTGTATCCGGCCGAATTGTCGACGAGCTTGTCAATGACGGGTAGTGGATATTGATCTTTTGGAAAGACTTTGTTTAAGTCTGTATATTCGACACACATCCTCCATTTCCCGTTGGGCTTTTTGACTAAGACGGTGTTAGCTAACCAGTCTGTATAGTCAATCTCCCGAATGAAGCCAGCTCGGAGTAGTTCAGCAACTTTTTCCTCAATAGCTCCAGCCTTTTCTGCACTAACCTTTCTTTTGCGTTGTGCCACTGGTTTTGCCCCTGGAAGAATGCTCAGCTTGTGGCAGATAAAGTTAGGGTCGATCCCCGGCATATCGGCCGAGGTCCATGCAAACAGATCCCTATTGGCTATCAGTAGAGCGGAGAGTTCATCTTTAACATTCACGGGGAGATCAGAACCAATTTTAACTTGCCTGACAGGATCATCATTCACTGTTAAGAACTCCCATTGGCCTTTCGGAGTCGGTCTGTTTTATCAGATTCATCGCGCACATCAAGGTCCGCCAAATTAATGTTACCTTTTCTGAGGGAAATTCTTTCTAAGCGATCCTGGTCCTCGTTCTTAACCTTACCCAAACTTGCATTGTAGCATTTTCGTGCTGCCTCCTGCTCAGCTTTGACTGTCACTACCTTGTCATCTATTCCAACGAACTTCATAGCCAAATGGACTGTTGAAACTACTGGGCCGAATGCCTGTAAGGAAGTTCTTCCGAGTATGGCGTTGTAGGCTGCTGGACAGTCAACTACCAAAAACTTGATTATCTCAGTTCTGGCCGAAGGCTGTTGTCCGAGGGTAATAGGAAGTTGAATGTATCCCTTTGGCTCGATGGTGTCCCCCGTGAAGCCGATCAATTCTCCTTCAAATGGAGTGAGATTGCATTCCCTAAGTTTCAGTGCTTTGAACAAAGGGAGGAACATGATATCCGCCGAGCTCCCCTAATCGATAAAGACGCGTTTTACCGCGTAATTACCAATAAGGGCTGTGATCACCATGGGATCATTATGACTTGGGAGGATCCCTTCTAAATCTTCATCATTGAAAATAATGGGAACATTCTTCGTTGATCTTTTACAAATGGGCTTTTGGCTCACGGCTAAGATTTGGTTGATGTATTTCTTTCTGTCGGCTTTTTTCTCTCCTCCCCCGGCAAATTTTCCGGCAATAGTGTTAACTAAAAACTCATTGTTCGTTGGATTTGTGTCAGTGACCGGGGCGGGCTCGGTTCTCTGTCTCCCTGTATTCCTATCATCTGGTGATCTACTTCTTTGGCGTTTGGACTTTATTGGTGAATGGGATCTGTTCTTACCTCTTCGTCCCGCTCCATCTCTGATATACTGTTGTAGCTTACCATCTCTGATCATTTCTTCAATTAGATCCCTCAACCAAATGCATTCATCAGTTGTATGTCCATAACCCTTGTGAAAGTCACAATATTTTGACCTATCACGCTGTGTGCCCTTTCTTAAAGACGGAGGTCTTTGGGCAGAGCGTAAGTCGGTCTGCATTGTTTCCCGAAGAATTTGGCTCCTAGGAACAGTTAAAGGAGTGTACTCCTGATATTTATTCCTCGGAGGTGGTCTTCGGCCCGATCGTTCCTGTCCTGTCTACCACCAAAACGTTCGTCACGTTTTTGTTTATTTTGTCCTTGAGGGTCAGCTCGTTGTCGGTCGTCCCTGAATTTCTGCCCTTTGTGGAATTCCTCCAAGTTGATGAATTTATTCGACCTTTGTCTCAGCTCGGCCATATCCTTTGGAGGTTTCCCAATTAGCGACTTTCTGAAATCCCCTGGCTGTAAACCTTGTGTGAATAATAACACTGCCACACCTGGCTCCAACCGGGGAACAGAACCAGCCTCCGTATGGAAGCGTGATAAGTAATCTTTCAATGGTTCATCTTGCTTTTGTGTGACTGCAGCCAGTGTGTGGTCGGACTTTGGCTGGATGCAGCTGGCTGTGTATCTGTTTAAAAACACTCGTTTCATCTCCTCCCATGAATTAATGGAATTTCGAGGGAGAGATGAGTACCACCGTAGTACCGAGGGCTCAAGGGTCATGGAGAAAGCTCGGCATTTCATCCGATCGCCGCCTCTGTAATAGTTCATTGCCCCCTCGTAAGAGACTATATGGTCAATTGGGTCAGTTAGGTCGTTATAATGTGGTACGTTGGACGGGCCCAAGTATCCCTGAGGGGTTTCAAAGTCCATGATATATGGGGTAAAAGGGTGGCCAGGGTGAAAATCACCCTGATCGTGATTTGCGGTTGGGTTAGTATGGAAATTTTGAGGTGGGGGAAGTTGCATTACGGGAAGAGGCTGAGGATCTATAGTCTGGGTTATTTGGTTATGAGGTTGTACGGTAGCAGGTTGGTTCTGAGCAATCCTCGCCATTGCTTGTTGTTGGAGGTCGGCAATTGCTCGGCCTTGTCGCTCAATTAAAGCTGTTTGTCTGTTGAGTATGTTAATCATCTCTTGCTCATGGGCGCGAGCCGATGCAGATGTAGCATAAGATCTACTAGTGGAATGGCTATGGCGGGAGTTACCATGGACCCTTCTTCCCAGGTTTAATCTAGTCCTAGGGGTTACGCTTATATGGTCAGGGTTGGGTTGGACTGGTGGGGTTGGGGTTTGACGGGTATTTCTACCATGGTGCGACCGAGTTCCAGTAGATCTGGCTGTATTGCGAGTGGTTGGGGTTGTGCTGCTGGAATCGCCATGGGTGGAGGGGGTGGTGTTGGAGGTGGCGGAGGTGGTGGCGGAGGAAGTAAATTCCGCAAGGTTTGGAGTGGTAGGGGATTACTCCCGGCTCTATGGTGGGAAGTGTCGTGTCCTTAACTAAGATCAACCTTGAAGCTATGGAAGAGCCCCGAAGAGTGATCTCAATCAAGAGGTTAATGTAGGACTTTTAGGATTTCTGTATATCCAGTGGGGATAAACAGGTTCTCCCTAGTCAACAGCGTGTGTGCTAGTGTTAACTTAGGGATGAGAAGACGTACCTTTGCCCCTATAGCATGGTGGTTCTTATAGGGGATTACCTGTGTGTTATGGGCCGTTCAGATGAGCTTTCTGAAGAGGAAGAAGTCAAGTGGGATTCGTAAAGGTTATGAGAAGATCATATCCGTAAACCCCGTAGGTGATAGATTTAATCCAATACTGTTCTTATCTCACCAAGAGTCGTGGGAATTTAGGAGAAGTGGTTACACTTTGATGAGACTATAAATGATAAAGATAAGGATGAACATCCAGTCCTCGGGTTTAATCTCATTAGCGTGCAACTCCCCCGTAGAAACCCAGCTCGCTTGGTGTAACTTTCCGACCGTGTGCCTTGTTCCAGAGTCTAACCGGTCGGGCCAAGGTGGCTTTGGTCGGGAAGCACTCGGTCTACCATAGGTCCACTACATAAGCCCCCCAAGCTCGGTGGGGTGATTTGAGCCCTGCCGAGTTACTAAGACGAGTGTACTGTTTTCCGACCGTACTCTTGATGAAAAAAAGTTATCCGAGCATAAGAGTGCTCTGATCAGAGTTGTCGCTTGATTGACCTGGAAGTGACCCTTCAATTCTCCTTATGCTTCCACGTGTCCTTCACTTTACCGGGAAATGAAACGTTATGGATTCAAATTTGCAGGAAGCGCCACGTATCCAGTTTATCACAAATGGGCTTTTATTGATTCGGCCCAAATCTCTGAGGTAGTGGAGGGAACTTCTGAAGTGAATTTCAAGGAGCGGTTTTTCTCAAATCACATTTCCTCTTTAACAATCAGAAATAGAAACCTCTCAAGCTCTTCTCTCTCTTGTTCTTCATCATTTTTTCTGGAATTTTGATCAACAAAGCCAAGGTCTGCCAAAGGAGTTCTTGTCATCACTTCGTCCTTCTTTCTTGCATCAAGTCCATTTCCATCTCCGTAGTCTTCATTTTTATGGGATTTCTCAGTCGTTCATCATCAACAGGTAACAAACCTTTCTCTCACCGATTATTTTCTCTTTCTTCTATGTTGTTTTAAAATTCTTTGCATGTGACTGTTCCTGCCATCTGCCGTATGTATCTTGCTTAGAACTTTCTTTGTTATGCATTAACGCTGGCCCTGTTCCCTCTTTTCTTGATTCTAAAAGAAACCTAGGGTTTGATAAACAACCCATCATTGTTCATGAGTATAACCTTTTATCCTTTGAAGTTCTTTTCCCTTCATTGTCATTTGTTGAGTGATCGCCGTAGTATTTCTTAGGTTTGTTTTGCGTTTTGCTGCACTTAATTTCTTAGGGTTTGTATCGAAGCAGTGTTAATCATGAGTGAGGATTTTGTAAACTCTGATGTACCAAGAACACACAAGGCCGAAAACCCAGATTCTTGCGTTAAACCGATAGCTATGCATTTTCCTCGGACATTGAAAGAGTTCAGACAGGGTGTGATTCACTATAGGATTGTCGAGAGGGTAGAACAGAGGAGGTTAAGGAAGCAACAGAGAGGTATTCGATATTTTAGTTGGTTTGGGGAAATTCTGCCCAGAAAGGAAGGTGTTCCCCTGCCGACCGTATTCATAAGTGTTTGATTCGAAATAATCAAGTTTTTCTGCTTCTGACTCCAAGTGTGCCCCTTTTCCTCAGGTATGAAGAGAAAGTGTGTTACCAACCCTGAACTCTACCCATTACCACCTGATGCTGCTCAATATGATTGGGTTAACCAAGAGGTTGTTGGTACCCAATCCGAGCTTTCAACGGAGGAGTCTCTAGAGCAAACCCGAGCCATAATTCTTCCTTGTCCTGGTGATGAAGCTGGGAATTTATATTCCATTAGTCCGGTGGGTTTGAACGAAAGAGTCTGCACTCAAATTCCTGAGGGTAGTACTGGTTTCTACTTTTATGAGGAAGTGATTACCCGACTAGGGGTTAGAATGCCTTTTACAGCCTTTGAGATAGATGTTTTGGATACTCTGAGAGTAGCTCCTTCCCAACTACATCCGAACGCTTGGGCTTTTGTTAGAGGATTTCAACAAGTTTGTTCTGTGATGGGATGGTCTTGCATTATTCCAATTTTTTTCTATCTGTTTGCTCCCCAATGTAACACTTTTGAGAAAGGTTCTGTAAGACGACCTTGGGTTTCTTTGAAGTCACGTAATGGATATGCTCTTTTTACTAAGTTCTCTGAGTCTTGGAAAGGATTCAAGCCTTTCTTTTTTTAAATATAACTTTGCTGGCAACGGTGTCTGCTGGTTCACCCGTCCTGGTGAAAGGCGACCAATCCCTCGGTTTCCTCTTCAATGGACTGCAAGCTTTTTCAACCGGAAGATTGCCTCATATGCGTCAGACTGGAAAGAGCTCGCCGAATATGAGAAAGACGTGTGCCGAGCTGTTGAGAGTTATTTGAAAACCAATGGAATGATAGAAACGAGGGATATAGTGGATATCCCTTCATCCAATGTCAAGGCTGAACTTGGTAAACTATTTTCCTTCTGCTTTTATACTTGTGTTTTATCCAGATCTTAATGTTTCTTCATTTTCTTTGCAGATAAAATGGCCTCTCGTATGTCTGCCCTGCTACAAGGTGGCAAGAAAAGAAAAACTACTGCAACCAGTGCTGCTTCCGGATCTTCAAACCTGAGCACGCCAAGTTTAAGTACTTCTACTCCTTCCGCTTCTCCGGTCGAGGTGTCTCCTCAGCCACCCTCCACTGTGCATGTTGTTGCTGCTACAGTTTTGCTGGGACCGAGCGGTCAGGTCCAAGTCTCCTCTCCCCCTCAACAACTGACTCGACGCCGAAGGTTGGATAAAGGAAAAGAAAAAGTGTCCGAGGGGGCAAATACCAGGGCTGAGGGAACAAGCACCAAAGCTATCACTGCTCCGGCTTCTACTGCTACTCCATCAGAAACATCAATTTGGGATCAAGAATTAGATGAAAGGTTTCCCAAGTTTGTTTGTCCTGAATCTGACTATCCTCGGTTCGGAACTCTTACCGCCGACGAGTGGTCACGTTGCAACATGACTCTGACGAAGTTTCTACTTCGGAGTGCCAACCTGACTTATTTTTTGGATAAGCAATCAGGAGATCTGTTTACTGGTTTTAACATTGAACAGAAAGAAGCTCGAGAAATGTCTGTGGCACAAGAGGCTAGTCTTTCGGACGAACTGGTCCGAGTGAAAAATGAATTGGAGAATTTGAAAGCTAACAAAACCGAGCTGATCAAGGAGAGAGATTCTTTGAAAGCTTCTAAGAAAGTTGCAGAGGATAAGGGGAAGGTAGTGGAGGAGGCACTGAAGAAGGAGCTTCAGGAAAGCCGACAAAGGGTTGATGAACTGAGATCTGAAGTGGAGAAATCTGTTGTGACTGCTCGGAAGCTCAAGGAAAAAGCTCTTCGTCATAAGAAGGTGGCGGCGACCAATTTTTACAATTGGAGCAAGGGTGTTGATGATTCTTTTATTTCGGCGATCAAACAAATTCAAATTTTGAACCCTAAAACTGAGTTCAGGGTGGTTGGAGCTCATCCCTTTCACAGTGTTGAGAATGGGAAATTGATTGACCTTGAGACTAAGGCCGAAGTTGATCTGCAAGCGGAAAATCTTCCCAATCCTCTTGTTGAGCTGACTGAGGCTCCAGAGTTTGATGACAAGGATATCGTCTTGTCTGATGTTGAAGAGTAATCTTGATCGGTTAATTTCTGTTCACTTGTAGTATTCTTTTTTGCTGCTCGCTGTGTTCGAGCGTTTATTTCATGTTTATTTTGAACAAGGTCCTTTCATCTTTTTAGAACTGAATTTGAATCAATTTGCTGTGTATGCCAATCACATTATTGCCCGATGTATTATCGTTGTTTTTGGTTTCGTTAGTTGCGTGCTCGATGGAATTTCCCGAGCAGAAACTCTTATTCTTAGGCCAAGAATAACTTTATCACTGTGTTATTACTTGTGAGTAGAACTCGGATCGCCAACTTTAGCCGAAGCGGGACCCTCGGACCGCGAAGCAAGGAAAGTAATTTCCTGAATTCGGGCGTTCTATGTATACGTTGTCGAACTCTCGAAAAGAGCTGTATCTCGATTTCGCTCGGTGGCTAGCCTAACCAAATGAGTCGTACGTTTTTTCACAATGTTCATAAGAGAATTTCAAAGAAACTGACGAATTTTATTGATAAAAGAATACAAAGATGAAATTGCTCATTTGATAAATAATTCCTAACAATTTATCTGTAATCTAAGAAGGAAGTTTCCCTTCGTTTATTCAACCAAAACAATAATGAGGAATAGACTAAACTATATGTAAACAAAAAATAAAATGAGAGCTTAGCTGTAATAAGCTCTGAGCTTGGCCACGTTCCAGCTGTTATTGATTTCCGCGCCCGAGAGAGTTTCCAATTTGTAAGCGCCAGTTCCAGATTTAGCCTTTACTCGGTATGGACCTTCCCATTTTGGCTTCAATTTTCCAACTCCAGCATTTCCTTTTTTGATATCTGCTCGGCGAAGGACCAAATCTCCAATTTCGAAACCTCATGGTCGAACCTTCTTGTTGTACTATCGAGCTTGTCGTTCCTTTATTTTCCTTTCATGAGCTGCAGCATTCTTTCAAATTTCCTCAAGTAAAATGAGTTCTTCGCTGAGCAAATGGTCGTTGGTCTCTGAAGGACGTTCAAGCATCCTAAAGGTAGGAATTCACTTTTCGATTGGGATGACTGCGTCACAGCCGTATGTCAAACGAAAAGGAGTTTCACCTGTCGAGGAGTGTACAGTTATCCTGTGTGACCATAAGACGCTCAGAAGTTTATCCGCCCAAGTGTCAGCCGCGTTGCCAAGTTTCTTTTTAATTCCGTCCAAAATGGTTCTGTTTGCGGCCTCGGCTAATCCATTTGTTTGTGAGTGCTCAACGGAACTGAAATAATGAGTAATTTCTAAGTCAGCTGCTAATTGTTGAAAATTAGCGGCTGCAAATTGTGATCCATTGTTAGTAACTATGGCATGAGGCACTCCAAACCGAGAGATGATTTCCTTTACAAAGAAAGATTGAATACGGGCCGTAGAAATTGTTGCCACCGGTGCCGCTTCTATCCACTTAGTAAAGTAGTCAATAGCTACTACTGCAAATTTTAGTTGTCCTGGTGCCGTAGGAAATTTTCCGATGATGTCCATTCTCCACTGATAAAAGGGCCAAGGGGCGCCGAGAGAGTGTAGCTCTTCTGCAGGTCTTTGGTAAATATCGCTGTGAAACTAGCATTGAACACACTTCTTAACATGTACCATGGCGTCTTTCTGCAATGTAGGCCAGAAGTAACCTGCTCGGATTATTTTCCGAGCTAGGGATTTTCCGCCCATATGATGGCTGCAGACTCCACCGTGGATCTCTTCAAGGATTTCCTCAGCTTGGGATGGATTGACACATCTGAGCATGGGTGAACCAAACCCTCTCTTGTACAGAACTCCATCAAGAACTGTGTATTGAGCTGCCTTCTTAACCAATTTCCGAGCCTCTGCCTGATCCTGTGGGACAAAACCGTGCTGCAAGTAGGTACGAATCGGATCCATCCATGACTGGGATAATGATACTGCCAGAATGACACTTGGTTGAGGAATGGTTTCATGTATCAATGTCTTATTGTTTTCCGACCCCTTCGTGCTTGCCAATTTAGATAAAATATCAGCCCGGGAGTTTGAATCTCTCGGGACATGGGAAATGTCAAACTCTGAAAAATTGGAGATAATACGTTTTACCTCCTCAAGGTATTTCTGTAATATTGGTTCCTTTGCCGAGTATTGTCCCTTGATCTGAGAGACCACTAATTGAGAGTCGCTGAATACTGACACTCGTTCCGCTCCAAGCTCATGAACCGTCTTGAGGCCTGCCAGGACTGCCTCGTATTCCGCTTGATTGTTTGAGGTTTGGAACTCAAACTTCAATGAGTACTCCATGCAAAGTCCTTTGGGGTTTTCGATGATGACACCGGCCCCGGCTCATTTTCTGTTGCTTGAACCGTCTACATAAACTGACCACAGATTCTGAGAAGAATCCGAGGGAATATCGGTGAACTCAGTGACGAAGTCGGCAAGAACCTGAGATTTCATTGCCTTCCTTGGTTCATAAGTGATGTCAAATTCAGACAATTCTACTGACCATGAAACCATTCTACCTGCTAGATCGGGTTTGTGAAGAACCTGTCTAAGAGGTTGAGCCGTTCTCACCATGATTCTATGCGCTTGGAAGTATTGTCTTAGTCTCCGAGCAGATATGACCAAACAGTATGCGAGTTTCTCAAGCTTTTTATATCTTAACTCTGATCCCTGGAGAGCCCGGCTAACAAAATATATCGGGGCTTCTAGTCCCGAATCCTCTCGTACCAAAACTGAACTGACCGCTGCATCTGCTACCGACATGTATAGAATGATATTTTCACCAGAAAGAGGGTTGTGAAGGACTGGTGGACTGGAAAGATACTCCTTCAATTGAACAAAAGCTTGCTCACAATGTTCGTCCCAAAGGAAATCTTTGTTTTTCCTAAGGAGCTGGTACCATGGCAACGCTTTTCGAGCGGCTTGTGACAGGAATCTAGAGAGGGCCGCCACTCGGCCCGTGAGCTGTTGGACTTCTTTGAGACTAGCTGGACTTCTCATTTCAAGGATTGCTTTACATTTATTTGGATTAGCTTCAATACCCCTTTCGGTTAACATGAAACCGAGAAAAGATCCGGCAGGGACTCCAAACACGCATTTTTCAGGATTTAACCTCATGGAGTACTTTCTTACTCGGTCCAGTATTGTCTTGAGGTCCTGGGCATGGTTTTCTTGCTGTCTACTTTTTGCAATAATATCATCTATATACACCTCCATGTTTAAGCCGATCATGCCTTGAAAAACCTTGTTCATCATCCTTTGATAAGTAGCACCCGCATTCTTCAATCCGAAAGGCATGATGTTGTAACAGTAAGTTGCCTTGTCGGTGATGAAGGCGGTTTTATCTTGATCAGCAGGGAACATTGGTATCTGGTTGTAACCAGAGTAAGCGTCCATGAACGAAAGGAGTTTGTAACCGGCCGAACTGTCGACGAGCTTGTCAATGACGGGAAGTGGATATTGGTCTTTTGGACAGACTTTATTTAAGTCTGTGTAATCGACACACATCCTCCACTTCCCGTTGGGCTTTTTGACCAAGGCGGTGTTAGCTAACCAGTCTGTATAGTCGATTTCCCGAATGAAACCAGCTCAGAGTAATTCGGTAACTTTTTCCTCAATCGCTGCGGCCTTTTCAACACTAACCTTTTTTTTACGCTGTGCTACTGGCTTTGCCCCCGGAAGAATACTCAACTTATGACAGATAAAGTTGGGGTCGATTCTCGGCATATCAGCCGAGGTCCATGCGAACAGATCCTTATTTGCTGTCAGCAGAGCGGTCAATTCATCTTTAACATTCGAGGGGAGGTCAGAACCGACTTTTACCTGTCTGATAGGATCTTCAGTCAAAGTTAGGAATTCCCATTGCCCCTTCGGAGTTGGCCTGTTTCTGTTGGATTCGTCCCGCATATCAAGATCGGCCAGATTAATATTACCTTTTCCGAGGGAGATTCTTTCCAAATTATTATGGTCCTTGCTCTTAACTTTCCCCAAGCTAGCATTATAACATTTCCGTGCTGCCTCCTGCTCGGCTTTAACTGTTACCACCTTGTCATCTGTTCCAACAAACTTCATAGCTAAATGGACTGTCGACACTACCGCTCCGAACGCTTGCAAAGAAGTTCTTCCGAGGATGGCGTTGTAGGCTGCTGGACAGTCAACAACCAAGAATTTAATTATCTCAGTTCTGGCCGAAGGCTGTTGTCCGAGGGTAACAGGAAGTTGTATGTATCCTTTGGGCTCGATGGTGTCCCCTGTAAAACCGATCAATTCCCCTTCGAACGGAGTGAGATTGCATTCCCTAAGCTTGAGAGCTTTGAACAGTGGGAGAAACATGATGTCCGCCGAGCTCCCTTGATCGATGAAAACAGGTTTTACTTCGTAATTACCAATAAGGGCAGTGATTACCATGGGATCATTATGTCCTGGGAGGATTCCGTCCAAGTCGTCATCGTCAAAAACGATGGGAACGTTTCTCGTTGACCTTTTACGAATAGGCTTCTGACTTACGGCCAGAATTTGGTTAATGTACTTCTTTCTATCGGCTTTCTTCTCTCCACCTCCGGCAAAACCTCCCGCAATAGTGTTAACTAAAAACTCATTATTAGTTGGATTTGCATCACTGGCCGGAGCGGGGTCGGTTTTCTGTCTCCCGACATTTCTATCATCTGGTGATCTACTTTTTTGGCGTTTGGATTTTACTGGCGAGTGGGATCTGTTCCTACCTCTCCGTCCAGCTGCGTCTATGATATATTGTTGTTGTTTGCCATCTCTGATCATCTCTTCGATCAGATCTCTCAACCAAATGCACTCGTCGGTTGTATGCCCATATCCTTTGTGAAAGTCACAATATTTCGACCTATCACGCTGTGCGCCCTTTCTCAAAGACGGAGGTCTTTGGGCCGAGCGTGAGTCAGTCTGCATAGTCTCCCGAAGGATTTGACTCCTTGGAACAGTTAAAGGGGTGTATTCCTGAAATTTATTCCTCGGAGGAATCCTTCGGTCCCGATCATTCCTGTCCTGTCTTCCACCAAAACGTTCGTCACGTTTTTGTTTGTTCTGCCCTTGAGGGTCATCTCGTTGCCTATCGCCTCTGAACTTCTGGCCTTTGTGGAATTCCTCCAAGTTGATGAATTTATTTGACCTTTGTCTCAGCTCGGCCATATCCTTTGGAGGTTTTCCAATTAGTGATTTTCTAAAATCCCCCGGCTGTAACCCTTGTGTCAATAGCAACACTGCCACACCGGGTTCTAGTCGGGGAACAGAACTAGCTTCTGTATGGAAGCGTGACAAGTAATCCTTTAATGGTTCGTCTTGCTTTTGTGTGACTGCAGTCAGGGTGTGGTCGGACTTGGGCTGGATGCAGCTGGCTGTGTATCTGTTTAGAAAAACACGTTTCATCTCTTCCCAAGAGTTAATGGAGTGTCGTGGGAGAGACGAATACCAGCGTAATACCGAAGGTTCGAGAGTCATGGAAAAGGCTAGGCATTTCATCCGATCGCCACCTCCATAATAATTCATAGCGCCCTCGTAAGAAACGATATGGTCTACTGGGTCAGTCAAGCCATTATAATGTGGGACGTTGGATGGACCCAGGTACCCTTGTGGGGTTTCAAACTCCATAATGTATGGGGTGAAAGGATGGCCAGGGTGAAAATCATCTTGGCCTTGGTTAGTGGCTGGATTTGAGTGGAAATTTTGTGGTGGAGGGAGCTGCATTACTGGAAGTGGCTGGGGATCCATGTTTTGGGTTATTTGGTTATGAGGGTGCATGGTAGCTGGTTGGTTTTAAGCGATCCTTGCCATTGCTTGTTGTTGAAGGTCGGCGATTGCTCGGCCTTGCTGCTCAATTAGAGTTGTTTGTCTATTGAGTATATTAATCATCTCCTGCTCACGAGCACGAGCTGATGCAGATGTGGCATAAGATCTACTAGTGGAATGGCTATGGCGGGAATTACCATGGGCGGTTCTTCCAGGGTTTAACCTAGTTCTAGGAGTTATGCTTATATGGTCAGGGTTGGGTTGGACAGGTGGGTTAGGGGTTTGGCGTGTATTTCTACCATGATGTGCTCGGGTCCCAGTAGATCTGGCTGTATTACGGGTTGTTGGGGCTGTACTACTCGAATCTCCATGGGTGGAGGGTGGAGGTGTAGGTGGGGGTGGAGGAGGAGGTGGGGGAAGTATTGCCCGTAAGGCTTGTATGTGTTGGGGATTGCTCCCGGTTCTTGGATGAGGAGATTGGGGTGTTTGGGAATGGGTGGCGTGATTTCCACTATGATTTTGGCTACGATTTGGGGGTGGCTGACTTCGTGAATGATTTGGTGGCTGTGGATTATTTCCTGCTACGGAGTGAGACGTGCGTGGCGGTTGCAGGTTGTTTTCGCGATTCTGATTGAGAATGTCACGCAAGTCACCCACAGACTGCGGCTGTGGATCGTTGTTGTTAACGTTCCTAGGTCTGCCACGAGTGCGGGCAATGCGATCACGAAGATCACCAATTTGACTTCTGGTGGTGACCTTGGTGGTGGTGGGAATGATATGTTATTCAGATTCCCACAGACAGCGCCAATGTCGTGTCCTTAACTAAGATCAACCTTGAAGCTATGGAAGAGCCCCGAAGAGTGATCTCAATCAAGAGGTTAATGTAGGACTTTTAGGATTTCTGTATATCCAGTGGGGATAAACAGGTTCTCCCTAGTCAACAGCGTGTGTGCTAGTGTCAACTTAGGGATGAGAAGACGTACCTTTGCCCCTATAGCATGGTGGTTCTTATAGGGGATTACCTGTGTATTACGGTCCGTTCAGATGAGCTTTCTGAAGAGGAAGAAGTCAAGTGGGATTCGTAAAGGTTATGAGAAGATCATATCCGTAAACCCCGTAGGTGATAGATTTAATCCAATACTGTTCTTATCTCACCAAGAGTCGTGGGAATTTAGGAGAAGTGGTTACACTTTGATGAGACTGTAAATGATAAAGATAAGGATGAACATCCAGTCCTCGGGATTAATCTCATTAGCGTGCAACTCCCCCGTAGAAACCCAGCTCGCTTGGTGTAACTTTCCGACCGTGTGCCTTGTTCCAGAGTCTAACCGGTCGGGCCAAGGTGGCTTTGGTCGGGAAGCACTCGGTCTACCGTAGGTCCACTACAGGGAGATTGTGGTGGTTGAGAATGGGTGGAATGATTTCCGCTATGATTTTGGTTATGAATTGGAGGTGGTTGGCTCTGTGAATTATTTGGGGGTTGCGGGTTATTTCTTGGTTCAGAATGGGAGGTACGTGGTCGCTGCGAATTAGTCTCCTGATTTTGGTTAAGAATATCTCGCAGGTCACCAACAGATTGCGGCTGTTGATCATTATTATTAGCGTTTCTGGGTCTACCACGAGAACGGCCAATGCGATCACGGAGATCACCAACTTGGCTTCTTGTAGTGACCATGGTGGTGGTGGGAATGATATATTATTCAGTCCCCACAGACGGCGCCAATGTCGTGTCCTTTGTCAAGATCAACCTTGAAGCTATGGAGGAACTTCGAAGAATGATCCCAACCAAGAGGTTACTGTAGGACTTTTAGGATTTCTGTATATCCAGTTGGGATAAACAGGTTCTCCCTAGTCAACAATGTGTGTGCTGTAACATCCCGAATTTTAATTCAAATAATATTTAGAATAACGATAAGATTTGGAAGTAAGGATTATTCTAAAAAGGATTTAAAATGATGGATTAGGAGTTCTTTGAATGCCATAAAGGAATCAAGAAGCATTGGCATCAAAAAGGAGGTTGAAAGATGAACAAAAGAGCGTTAGAAGCGATGTTTTTGGTGTTATAAACACCCTATATTAGGAAATTCAAAATAAAAGATTTACAACTCTAAACACAAATTCCACCGTTGGATGTGAAGTAGGATAGGTGAGGAAGCTTGCTTTAAAATTTGAGGAAGATCCAACGGGTAACGAAGAAGTTATGGCCTTCCAAAGTCTGGATGCTGCAAAATTGTGCAGCTTAATCGATTAAACTAAAATTTAATCGATTAAGGTCTGCTAAGGGAAAAAATTTAATCGATTATTAATCGATTAAATGCTGTTGCAGTGAAAAAAAATAAAGGCGATCCACACGTTAGTTTTGGCCAAAAATTCGAGTTTCCTCTCTCTAGGGCACAAAATCTCTCATTTCAAATCCATCAAGCCTCAAGGGAATCACTCCAAAATCCACCATCAAGTCCCTCTTCGTTGCTCCAAGTAAGTATTCAAAGCCTTGATTCCCTTTCTCTCTCTCTAATACGAATTCTTTCTCTCTCTTCCTATCCATGGAGGTTTTCATTTCAAAAGCCATGGAATCTTCGTTTTTCTCTTGGGACTTGTCTTGAGAATCATGGAATGAACAATAATCTTCCTTTTTGTGGCTTCATAATAGGTTCTATCACCCTCTTGTGAATTTTGAGCTTTTTGGTGGACAAACTCAAGCATAGGACACTTGGAATCTCTTTGTCCTTAAGTGTTTGAGGTAAGGGGGTGGGTATTGGCTTGTTCTAGAAAAGGGTTTGTATTTAGATATAATGATTGGCTAGGAGTTATGTGTTAGGGTAGGAAATTAGAAACCCCAATTGAGAACTAAGGAAAATGGTAAAAATAGGCTTTATTTGTTAATTATGGAACTCTAAGAAGTAGAGAATGAGGTTAGGTTGTAATTGAGGAAAATAAATGGCATGAACCCCTAAGCTAGGATTTTGAATTAATAAATCAGACAAGTGAAAAATGTGGTTATGCATGATTATATGAAAAGGTGAATTTTGTGGTTACTTGCATTAATTGTTTATGTGAAAAATGTGGTTATGCATGAATAGCGGTGGTTGTATTTATGTGTTATATTTGGCATTACTTTAATATTGGAATGGTGAGAATTATGAAAGTGAATTGTGGTTATTTGGTTATATATGTGATGATGCTTGTGTGTGAAAGGACTAAGTGGAAAGAAATGGATTTGGTCGACTAATTAATGACATATAATATAGATAACTGAAATTGGATAAATATGGTGATGTATTGTAGGCCTTCGATTTGGGGGGAGACAATACATCATAAATGGGGGTTGTATTGTATGCCTTCGATTTGGAGGAGACAATACAACGTGACTGGGGCGATGTATGTAGGCCTTCGATTTGGTGGAGACATACATCATCGATGGTGTATGTATGTAGGCCTTCGATTTGGTGGAGACATACATACACCCTAAGTAAAAGGAAAAAGGAAATGACAATGGATAAAATAAGGTAATCGGTAATGGAAGAGCGATGTATGTAGGCCTTCGATTTGGTGGAGACATACATCGTAGATGGTGTATGTATGTAGGCCTCCGATTTGGTGGAGACATACATACACCGAAAGTAAAAGGAAATGAATAAGGGAAAAAGGAAATAAAATTGGTTAAGATAATGGTAATGGACAAGCGATGTATGTAGGCCTTCGATTTGGTGGAGACATACATCGTGATTGGTGTATGTATGTAGGCCTTCGATTTGGTGGAGACATACATACACCGAAAGTAAAAGGAAATGAATAAAGGAAAAAGGGGATAAAATTGGATAAGATAATGGTAATGGACAAGCGATGTATGTAGGCCTTCGATTTGGTGGAGACATACATCGTGATTGGTGTATGTATGTAGGCCTTCGATTTGGTGGAGACATACATACACCGAAAGTAAAAGGAAATGAATAAGGGAAAAAGGAAATAAAATTGGTTAATATAATGGTAATGGACAAGCGATGTATGTTCTAACATCCCCAAATTTACTAAGTGTTTAAGTGCCTTAGTGAATAGAATTGCCCTCAGTGTCGTAGCATTCTTAGGTTTCGATTTCAGTTGAAAACGTTAATTGGTATTAGAATTAGTGTGTGCTTAAGTGTTTAGAGTGTAGTATTTAGCTAAGAGTGGGTTTGTGTGAAGTAGAAATAGGTTAGAATAGGTTTAGAGTGTAGAGAAAGGGAAAATGTTAGATTAAGAGTGCAATTTAGAAAGGTTATTTAAGAGTTAAGAGCATAGGACTTTAGGAAATTTAGAATAAAAGATCCATAGCTCTAAACCCAAATTCCACCGTTGGATGTTAAGATAAGTGTCTTAGGAAGCTTGCCTCAAACTTTGAGCAAGATCCGACGGTTAACGAAAAAGTTATGGCACTTTGAAGTGCAAAGGAATGGTGGGTTAAACCAGTTAATCGATTAAGCCTTGACTTAATCGATTAAGACTTGATTTAATCGATTAAGGCCGAATGATGCTCAAAAATTAATCGATTAACAGCCCTGATTAATCGATTAACAGCCCTGTTAATCGATTAACCAGTGCTTTTCAACTCGAAGTATCCGGATACTTAGTGATGTATCCGGATACATTGCAGCAGATCAGTTTTATAAACACGTTTTGAAGCAAAAACCTCATTGTTTCTCTTCCTCTTCTTCGAAGTTCTCCTTCTCCTCTCCTCTTAGGCTTTTCAATTCATCAAATTAACATCAAAACTCAAGACATTAACACCCCACATCATCTCCCTATCAATCCTCTATCATATTTCCCTCTCTCAATTTCCAATTTCTCCTCTTTCTCACAAAACCCCCAAATTAACCCTAAGCCCCAAAGTGTGTAATTGGTCAAGTGGAGCCTCCAATCGGTTCAAGGAGCTTGAGGAGCCATAGGAATCAAGAGAGGAAGCACATAGGATCTTGGATTGGAGTGGGTGTTGGTGCTCCCTCAACTTCTCTCTTTCTCCTCTTCCCTCCAAGAGGTAAGGGGTGTACTTTGGTCTAGTATTAGAGGAAGGGTTTATTTATAGTAATAGAGTTATAATTGGGTATATTATTGATCGATTAGGTTGATGGTTAGGTGGGTAGAGTATAGTTAGAAACTCTAAGTTTTAGGGATATGTTATATTAACTGATTTTATAAATTGTTAAGTAGGAAGTGAAGAACCCTAGGAAGGTGATTTAAATTACAGTCCCTGAGACATACCTGAGTATGTCGACTGATTGTTGATTGATATTGTTTGTATTAATATTATTAAAGTGTATATAAGTAAATTGTAAATGACATTCATATAGTTATGCATTAAATAGGGCCAAGTATTTCTCAATTGAGTTTAAACCAATTAAATGACATTTTTCTAAAGAACCAAGAGGGTCTTAAATTCAATTGAGAAACACTTAGAATATTGGATCATGCATGGTGAAAAGGTGGACGTTAGGTGTCGGGGAAAAACACACGTCGCTTCGCGATTGATGAGGACAAGAGTAAATGTTAGGAATTATTATGGAGAACTTTGATCCTGCAAAGGATACGGGTTTGCTTCCCGTATTGGGGGTTGGTTCTATGCAAACCATAATAATTCTATTTACTTTGGTTTCTTTGGGCCAGTCGAGGGTGATTTCTGCTAAAGCCCGATTTGGACAAATCAACCCAAAACGCATGAGGGACCTTCCTAAGTGAAGGTGAAGTGTTGTGCAAGCGGGTGAGCGAGGGACCTTCCTAAGTGGAGGTGAAGCACCCAACTAGAGGTTGAGAAATGCTTACTCCTGGTCGGTTTTTCCCCAGAGTGGAGGGAGGGTTGTGAGGTGGTTGTGTTGTTATTGTTATTGAAAAGGGAAAGTGTTATAGGTACATTGTGTGAGGAACCCTCCTTCGGGGAGAATGTGAAGCACAATGTACCCAATTGTTAAAAGTGTTAAAAGTAAAGTGTTAAAAGTGTATAGGTACATTGTGTGAGGAACCCTCCTGCGGGGAGAATGTGAAGCACAATGTACCCAATCGTTAAAAGTGTAAAAGTGTTAAAAGTAAAGTGAAAAGTGTGAAAGTAAAGGGAAAGTGTGAATGCATTGTATAGATGTTTTAATTCTTTGAATCCGATCAAAGTGTTAAAGTGTTTAAATTGAAATGAAATGTTTAATATCGGATTCAAGGATTAAATCACCTAAGTGTGACGTTAGCAGGGCATAACCATGTGATTATGCATTATAGTATTATATTAGAGTGTTATATCCGTATATTTACAGTTCTTAGACCGAATAGTGTTATTGTGCCTTACTTGTTAATTGAATGGTGAATTTTATAATTGTTATTGTTTGTGTTTGAATATACCTATTTATGATTTATTACTGTTTTTAAGCGTTTTCTTTGATCTAGATTTCAAAGTACTCACCCTTACAGTGGACACATTAGGTACACCAAGGAGACAGGCACGAAGGGATCAAGGCCGAGAACGGTATACTCATAGTATAGAGTATATTGGTACTAGTGACCCAAGGGTCACGAGGTTGAGCAACCATTCATAGGTCCTGTTTTGTAATAAATAGATTTTTTGTAATTGTAATTGTAATTAATGACTTTGTTTTGTTTAAGCATTTTTATGAAATTGTAAGATTTATATGTATATCTTTTATTTTGTTAAGGTTTAAAGTATGCCATAGTAATATTTAATTCAAATTGAAAACTGTTCTGGACTGACAGGTTTAAGTTCATTCAGGGGAAAGTCCGATTTGCAAAGGAAACTCTGTTGATATTTTTATAAACCCCGAATATTTTCACAAATAAATATTGAATTTTAAAGTATTTTCTTAAAGTATAAAAAGTAGGACGTTACATTATGGTATCAGAGCAATGGTTGCAATCCTCGGCCCGGAGTATGGATTTTCCTACTCCCAATGAGTTACTCCACATGAGAGTAACTAATAGGTAGTTGATTAAGAAGTGCACATTAGTGTTTTATGCATGCATCGTAAGCAGGAACGCGTATAGTTTATTAGGGTGAGTCATAGTTTAGTAATCATAGGAGTGTATCTTCAATTTAAAGTGGGCTAACTAAATTTTTCAAAGCATAACTTTGTTGTAATTAGAAATGGACAGAAAGTAGAGACTAAGGGAAAAGAAAACTCCCAACGGGACAGAGCATGAAATTGCTACCCCACCGAGAAGGACTGACTCTTAGTCTTGAATCAATTGTGTCTATTTTAAATATGACAAGGAAGTGAGATTTCGCTTTAAGACGAAATTTCAAAGCCTCCTTTTGAATCGAAGATGAGTCATTTTTTATTTGATTGGAACTCAAGTAGCACGAAAACAATTTTGTCTCCAATGTAATATAGAATCGAGCCGGATCCCTCGCATTTTGAATTCATTGACAGATGAAATCGCTGAGTCCTTGAATCTAATCAAATAATTGTTGGATTTATTTTCTAAGTCTAAGTATAGGATCGGTACTAGAAGTCATCTAGTTTACACACTTCGAGCATTCTTCATCAGAGTGCGCAGCGGAAGTGAATAGGTGTTAACCCATTGTAGTTACCTTTAACTGTGATTACTAAGTGTCATCTTAGTATAACCTAATTGCCTTCTACATTTCCACATTATGTTTTGTTGATAAATGTACTCTGAATTTTTGAGGTAGGGAAAGTGTTTTTGCAACAGATTTTCCGAGACTTTATTTTCGAAAAGTATTAGTACTATGATTTGTAATAAATGTCAAGTACACTGATATTTTCATATTTATCAAAGTATGGAATTGATTCAAACTCTGATAATTGATTGAATGTCGTAACACTAAATTTTAAGAACATCTTATTCACCATGTGAATTCCTAACTAATTGAATGATAGTGTGATTTATTTTTTTAGTTACAGTGATTATCAATTGATAGGAATTCAATGAAAGCGACATAAGTCAATTCGAACCTACAAACTAAAATAAAAGGAAAGTCATTCACTAGAATTTGGAAAAGTGAATGACATTAAACTCTTGACCGTAAATCTGTTCCTTTTATTTGAGTTTGACGACAATAGAGGATTCTTATTTTCCTTGTCAAAGGAATCCTCAAGCTTCAGAATCAATTTCAAATGGGTGTGAAATGATTTTGAAAACTTATATGAATAATTTGAACTATAGTGCTTGACATGTCTCTTTCTAGACGATAATTTTGTTTAAGTTTCAAAATGAAAAGAATTTACAAAGGTATAAAGTGTTCTTCCTTGTTTTAAAGAAAATGAAAATTTTTGAAAACTCTTTTATCACCAAGTACCAAACCTTTTACACAGAAATTGGTACTTTATTGTTTCTATTGTAATGTGGACGTGGAAAATGTGAATCGAAGGAAGTGAGGTAAGTTAAAGGTAATGTAACTACTCTAGAGTTAAAGTCTAGTCTAGAGCCAAACCATAGTAATGGAAGTTATTCATTATTCCTTCAAGTTCATATAGAACTCCAAGGAATTTGTTGTACTTATTGAACAAACTGTATTTCGGAAGTGCCAACTAATTTCAAACCATCATTAACTCTTCCATGGAATGTAGTTTGTAAATGTCCAAGTTCCAGTCTCAACATCCATTATAGAGGTCGTAGCACCAAAGTCTAGTTAGTAATAGGAAAGTCTCAACTAGGATTTGAGGGTAAGTCTTAGTTGTGCAATCTTTAAGCCTAAGGAACCAATTAGGAAACCTTAAACCTTAGGAGGACTAGTGAGCGTAGTACTAGTTGGAGTCTTGCATTGTAGAGTTCTCTTAGGTTGAGTGTAAAACCTCAATAGTTTTCATCCATTGACTGAGTGATAGAAGTTAGGTTCGATTCGTTGAGTCCAAGAATTTAAGCATAGGTGTGTAGGCATATAGATTTGCATGTAGGAAGCGGGTTTTAAAATGTTTTCAAACGCTGGACTTTTATATATGTGTATTTACGATTTTTAAACTTATTAGGACTATATGTTAAGTCCAAATGTTTTCCTGAACCTTTCTTATGATTTCTGGTAGTTCCCCAACTTCCAAATTCTTTCAAGTCTTTTGTTTATTATTTCAAATTGATTTTTGACTAAGATTATTTTTACCTCCTACTAAAAGTAATTTTAAAAAGAATACTATATTAGTTTCTATTAACTAGTTATCAAATCAAATTTTCAAAGTTAAATTGCCTTGTATTTCCTCACATGGTAATCTAGAATTTCTATATATCTTTCTCTAGTATGTCTCTATTTTTCGAAGTAACCTTTTTGGAGAAAACCTTACAAGTGACAAACTTGTAATGAAAAACAACAACTTATTTTCTATACCTATGATTAAAATGTATTTTCCATCACCTGTCTTAAATATATTTCCAATTTTCTATGGATACATATATATAGTATTCAATTATTTAAGTTTCTCAATAAATGTTTACATTTGTTTTGGAAAGCCGATGCATTTAACTATTTCCTTTCAAAACCTTATTTTCATCCATGCGCCAATCATAATTCCCTGTGATCCTAAGGGAGTCTTGCTATTGGCAAACTTTTCAAACCCTTCTCTCCTCCTTAATGCAAAACTCCTTTTGCTGTGTATGGATTGTTTTACTTGATCTTGTGTTGAACCGATGTTTTGCTTTTCTTTTAAGAAATGTACTCTTTAATAAAGTTTAATTTAAATTTGAATGATGTTCTTTTACTCAACTTCTGTTTGATTTTAAAATGAAAATTTTTATGTATTATAATACTTTGATGCTTTGTTTTTGTATTTGATTTTCCCTTTAACTTATGTTTAAATTATAATTTTGTGACATTGATTCCTTTTGTAAATGATAAATGTTTTGTGTTTTGATTGTCTTTATCTGTATTGTGTATGAATATGTGTTGTGAAAGTTTGGATGCCTAGATTTTTGTTGAATAATGTTAGATAGTGTGGATATAGGACTAAGTAGGTCTGTATTGTCGGATATTGCCCCTAGGCTTCGAACTTCATGTTTTGAACCTTAAGGAACTAAGTGGGACTTTATGGTAAAAGTCTCAATAGCAATCAAGTAGATATAGTAATAGAAAACCAACCGGGGTCGTATCCTAAGTGGGGGAGTGAATTCCCCAAAGTTGTGTCCATCCTAAACTAGGTTAAGATCTCTCCTTCAATCGAACATATAGCTCCATATCTTCCCTCTCCTTTGAAAGTGAGCCGAATTTCGGGGACGAAATTCATATAAGTGGGGGAGAATTGTAACATCCCCAAATTTACTAAGTGTTTAAGTGCCTTAGTGAATAGAATTGCCCTAAGTGTCGTAGCATTCTTAGGTTTCAATTTCAGTTGAAAACGTTAATTGGTATTAGAATTAGTGTGTGCTTAAGTGTTTAGAGTGTAGTATTTAGCTAAGAGTGGGTTTGTGTGAAGTAGAAATAAGTTAGAATAGGTTTAGAGTGTAGAGAAAGGGAAAATGTTAGATTAAGAGTGCAATTTAGAAAGGTTATTTAAGAGTTAAGAGCATAGGACTTTAGGAAATTTAGAATAAAAGATCCATAGCTCTAAACCCAAATTCCACCGTTGGATGTTAAGATAAGTGTCTTAGGAAGCTTGCCTCAAAATTTGAGCAAGATCCGACGGTTAACGAAAAAGTTATGGCACTTTGAAGTGCAAAGGAATGGTGGGTTAAACCAGTTAATCGATTAAGCCTTGACTTAATCGATTAAGACTTGATTTAATCGATTAAGGCCGAATGATGCTCAAAAATTAATCGATTAACAGCCCTGATTAATCGATTAACAGCCCTGTTAATCGATTAACCAGTGCTTTTCAACTCGAAGTATCCGGATACTTAGTGATGTATCCGGATACATTGCAGCAGATCAGTTTTATAAACACGTTTTGAAGCAAAAACCTCATTGTTTCTCTTCCTCTTCTTCGAAGTTCTCCTTCTCCTCTCCTCTTAGGCTTTTCAATTCATCAAATTAACATCAAAACTCAAGACATTAACACCCCACATCATCTCCCTATCAATCCTCTATCATATTTCCCTCTCTCAATTTCCAATTTCTCCTCTTTCTCACAAAACCCCCAAATTAACCCTAAGCCCCAAAGTGTGTAATTGGTCAAGTGGAGCCTCCAATCGGTTCAAGGAGCTTGAGGAGCCATAGGAATCAAGAGAGGAAGCACATAGGATCTTGGATTGGAGTGGGTGTTGGTGCTCCCTCAACTTCTCTCTTTCTCCTCTTCCCTCCAAGAGGTAAGGGGTGTACTTTGGTCTAGTATTAGAGGAAGGGTTTATTTATAGTAATAGAGTTATAATTGGGTATATTATTTATTGATTAGGTTGATGGTTAGGTGGGTAGAGTATAGTTAGAAACTCTAAGTTTTAGGGATATGTTATATTAACTGATTTTATAAATTGTTAAGTAGGAAGTGAAGAACCCTAGGAAGGTGATTTAAATTACAGTCCCTGAGACATACCTGAGTATGTCGATTGATTGTTGATTGATATTGTTTGTATTAATATTATTAAAGTGTATATAAGTAAATTGTAAATGACATTCATATAGTTATGCATTAAATAGAGCCAAGTATTTCTCAATTGAGTTTAAACCAATTAAATGACATTTTTCTAAAGAACCAAGAGGGTCTTAAATTCAATTGAGAAACACTTAGAATATTGGATCATGCATGGTGAAAAGGTGGACGTTAGGTGTCGGGGAAAAACACACGTCGCTTCGCGATTGATGAGGACAAGAGTAAATGTTAGGAATTATTATGGAGAACTTTGATCCTGCAAAGGATACGGGTTTGCTTCCCGTATTGGGGGTTGGTTCTATGCAAACCATAATAATTCTATTTACTTTGGTTTCTTTGGTCCAGTCGAGGGTGATTTCTGCTAAAGCCCGATTTGGACAAATCAACCCAAATCGCATGAGGGACCTTCCTAAGTGGAGGTGAAGTGTTGTGCAAGCGAGTGAGCGAGGGACCTTCCCAAGTGGAGGTGAAGCACCCAACTAGAGGTTGAGAAATGCTTACTCCTGGTCGGATTTTCCCCAGAGTGGAGGGAGGGTTGTGAGGTGGTTGTGTTGTTATTGTTATTGAAAAGGGAAAGTGTTATAGGTACATTGTGTGAGGAACCCTCCTTCAGGGAGAATGTGAAGCACAATGTACCCAATTGTTAAAAGTGTTAAAAGTAAAGTGTTAAAAGTGTATAGGTACATTGTGTGAGGAACCCTCCTGCGGGGAGAATGTGAAGCACAATGTACCCAATCGTTAAAAGTGTAAAAGTGTTAAAAGTAAAGTGAAAAGTGTGAAAGTAAAGGGAAAGTGTGAATGCATTGTATAGATGTTTTAATTCTTTGAATCCGATCAAAGTGTTAAAGTGTTTAAATTGAAATGAAATGTTTAATATCGGATTCAAGGATTAAATCACCTAAGTGTGACGTTAGCAGGGCATAACCATGTGATTGTGCATTATAGTATTATATTAGAGTGTTATATCCGTATATTTACAGTTCTTAGACCGAATAGTGTTATTGTGCCTTACTTGTTAATTGAATGGTGAATTGTATAATTGTTATTGTTTGTGTTTGAATATACCTATTTATGATTTATTACTGTTTTTAAGCGTTTTCTTTGATCCAGATTTCAAAGTACTCACCCTTACAGTGGACACATTAGGTAAACCAAGGAGACAGGCACGAAGGGATCAAGGCCGAGAACGGTATACTCATAGTATAGAGTATATTGGTACTAGTGACCCAAGGGTCACGAGGTTGAGCAACCATTCCTAGGTCCTGTTTTGTAATAAATAGATTTTTGTAATTGTAATTGTAATTAATGACTTTGTTTTATTTAAGCATTTTTATGAAATTGTAAGATTTATATGTATATCTTTTATTTTGTTAAGGTTTAAAGTATGCCATAGTAATATTTATTTCAAATTGAAAACTGTTCTGGACTGACAGGTTTAACTTCATTCGGGGGAAAGTCCGATTTGCAAAGGAAACTCTGTTGATATTTTTATAAACCCCGAATATTTTCACAAATAAATATTAAATTTTAAAGTATTTTCTTAAAGTATAAAAAGTAGGATGTTACATATGTAGGCCTTCGATTTGGTGGATACATACATCGTGATTGGTGTATGTATGTAGGCCTTCGATTTGGTGGAGACATACATACACCGAAAGTAAAAGGAAATGAATAGAGGAAAAAGGGGATAAAATTGGATAAGATAATGGTAATGGACAAGCGATGTATGTAGTCCTTCGATTTGGTGGAGACATACATCGTGATTGGTGTATGTATGTAGGCCTTCGATTTGGTGGAGACATACATACACCGAAAATAAAAGGAAATGAATAAAGGAAAAAGGGGATAAAATTGGATAAGATAATGGTAATGGAAAAGCGATGTATGTAGGCCTTCGATTTGGTGGAGACATACATCGTAATTGGTGTATGTACGTAGGCCTTCGATTTGGTGGAGACATACATACACCGTAAATATAAGGAAAAGAATAAGGGAAAAGGTAAGGGATTAAAAAGGGATTTCTTTGGAAACGGGGAAATAATTAAAAGGGAATCATAAGTTGAAAATGGATTAAATAAAAGGGAACCGACGCTTGTAAAATGATGGAATTGGAAAATGTGGTATGCTTGCGATGAAATTGTACTTATGTGAATTAAATTGCTAATTATGTTTGGCCTGGTTAGTTGTTATGTTTATCTAGAAACTGCTTTTCTATTTCATGTGCAATGCTCACTCCCTTACCATTTTTCAGGTACAGAGATTGAGTTAGCACAGCCCCCGGCCGAGCAGGAGTGCTCTCCCTCACAGGGAGAGTAGGGTTATTATTGGGATTAGGATATTATTTTTGGCATAGCAATGTGTTGAGCATCATGCTAGTTGCACCTAGTATTTATTTTCCACTTAAACTCTGATAACTGATACAGGATATTATATTTTATGCCCATGGGGCTGTTATATGATATGTGCATGAGATGAAGCCCTGTTGGCTGTTGGTTGTTTATATTTATGATGTTATTCACAGGTTAAAATTTGTAAAAGTCCGAAAAACAGGCAAAACTCCGTCCGTTTGACGGGTGATTTTATTATATTAAAAAGGAATTTTTAAGTACATATTTTCAATGCTTGGGAGTAAAGGGTAGTAATTATTAGGGTGTTACATGTGCTAGTGTCAACTTAGGGATGAGAAGACGTACCTTAGCCCCTATAGCATGGTGGTTCTTATAGGGGATTACCTGTGTGCCATGGGCCGTACTGATAGGGCTTCTGAAGAGGAAGAATTTGAGTAGGATTCGTAAAGGCTATGATATGATCATATCCGTAAATCCTGTAAGTGATAGGTCTTTATCCAATACTGTTTTATCTAACCAAGAGTCGTGGGAATCTAGGAGAAGTGGTTAAGCCTAATGAGATTGTAAGTGATAGAGATAAGGATGAGAATCCTGTATTCGGAGTTAATCTCATAAGCGTGTAACCTCCCTATAATGCCCAGTTTGCTCGGTGTAACATTCCGACCGTAGGTCTTGTTCCAGCTTCTGGCTAGTCGGATCAAGGTGATTTTAGTCGGATACCGTTCGGTCTAATACCGATCCACTACAATAAGTTAGGGAAATAATATATATGTTAATGATGTTTAGTTTGATGAATGGATATTGAATGATGAATGTATGTGATGAATAATTACACAAATAAAAGAAAGACTTATAAGTTAAAGTTAAAGGAAAGTGCAGCTGAATTGATCATTGGGGAACACAGACACACTAGGTGCCCTGCTTGGTGCCAAACGCCCCATTAGGCCCAAAAGCCCCCTTAGGCGTCGGTGTATCCAATGGATCAAATCGCTGCTAAATAAAAGAGATTTGAATGTGGAATAGAACTAAAGAAAATGAGTTGAATATTGGAAAGAATAAGATAAGAATGAATGAAGTAATAAGCATTGACCTAACGGGTGATGCCTAATGGGTGCCAAAGTTCCTGATGGGTGCTAAATTCCTAATGGGTGCCAAACGCCCTAGCGGGTGCAATCAAATCCTAGTGGTGCAAAATAATGAGTTCGGTTTGTGTGTGTTCCTGGTCAAGTAAGACGTGCGTCCGGGTGTAGTAAGTCGCGTGTACGTGCAATAAGTCGCAAGCGGACCATATGCCATGATTGTGTAAGTCACACGAGATACTCATGTGCAATTGTAAGACGCACACGGGATGTGCGCAATGATGGACACGCCATACCCTAAAAGATATGAAAATTGTGAATAAAAGAAAGAGAAGAATATGTGAGAGAAAAAGAGAAGAAAGACATTATGAAAAATGTAGTTAAAAGAAAAGTGAAAGGAAAAAGGAAAACTAAAGAATTGCCATAAGCGTGTATTTGAGCATGAATTGATTGAGTATGCAAAGTTGTGAATTACTTGAATTATTGTTTTGGACTTAGTATGTTATTATGTCTCATTAGAAACTGCTTTTCTAAGTTTTGTGTAATGCTCACTCCTTACTGTTTTTATACAGGTACTGAGCCCGAGCTTGCACAGTTTCCGGCCAAGCAGGAGTACCCTCTCTTCCAAGAAGAGTAAGTCGTAGTTAGTAGGACATGTCTCATGTCCTGGGCCTCTTTTGATATGAGGATGTAGTTGCACTATTTTGTATAAAATGTAAATATTTATATTGGTTTGGCCCAGGACCACTCCTTCTGGGGAAAGAGTTATTTTGGGAAATAACTATTCCAAAGATTTGTTAATATGTGATGCAAAACCTCTGACGTTGATATAACTGTTTTATGCATAGTGCATTATGATGCACGATGTTATGTTTTGCCTTGTTGGCTTTCTAGATTGTATGAATGTTGTTTATAACAGGTATTCAAGAAAACTAATATTTTGGAACGTCCATAAAACAAGGGAAACTCCGTCAAATTTTACGGAGATTTCTTACAAGTGAATAAGGTTTATAAAAGAAATTTTTAAGTTCACTAATTACTAAGGGAAATTAAGGGTAATAATAAAGTAGGGTGTTACATTTATGGTATCAAAGCAGCTTCCCTCGGCCTCAGAGTGTGGACTCACAACTCCAGTGGTTTACTCACCATGCGAGTAACCGATAAATAGTTAAGTGTCTAAGTTAAAGTAATAAGGTATATGTGTAATTGTTTATTTCTATATGTATTGACTCATTATTCTCCTCAAGACTAGGTGTTATGGCTAGTAGATGCAGTGACGATGATAGGATCGCTGCAATTTTAGAGAGCTTAGTTCAGATAAACCGAAGTCAAGCTGAGACAATGACCACAATGGCAGCATTTAATCAGCCGCCACAGACATCTCAGAACCTATCCTCTGCAAGGATTAACTGGTTGGCTGAGTTCAAGTGGCATGGTCCCCCGAAGTTCGAGGGTGGCTATAACCTGGATGGAGCTCAGAAGTGGATTCAAGAGATAGAAGAGATTCTCCGCGCTATGTCACCACCCATGGAGCAGAAGGTTCTCCTGGTAGAACATATGCTCACCGGGGAAGCAGAACATTGGTGGGAGCATGTGCGAGGAAGGCTGGAGATTAGTAACCAGGAAGTCACCTGGGATATCTTCAAGGGAATGTTTCTAGGAAAGTATTTCTCGGAGAGTGTTCGAAGAGAGAAGGAACTTGCTTTTTTGAACTTGACACAGGGGAACATGAGTGTGGAGGAATATGTAGAGCGGTTTGAGGATCTAATTCGTTATGCCACCAGCTACAAGGATGTAGGCGAAGAAACCAAGTGCATTAAGTTTGCTGCAGGACTTCGCATGGACATCAGGACTGTCCTTGGGGATGCACATGTAGACAACCTTGCCCAGTTAGTGCACTTGTCTAGCGTTTTTGAGAAGGGCCTTCAGGGGTCAGAAGACTTCTTAGGAGAAGAAGAATCCTACCCTAAACCTGAGATCAAGATAGCTACTCCAAAGAGAACAGAGCCTGCTATGACTGCCCTATTTCCCCAATCTCTTTGTTCACAATGTGGGAAGTTACACCACAGCGTTGGTTGGAACCAAGGCAATCGGAAGAAGTGTTTTCTTTGCAAACAACCAGGGCATTTGGCCGCTGGCAGTCCCAACCATGACCCAAAGCAAGAAGTGGATACGGCTAAGACACGGATGGTGTATGGGGTCAGAAGCAAAGATGTGCAGAGAGCAGGAGGTCCTATCAGGGGTATGGTGTAACACCCTATCTTAATCAACACACTAATTACCCCGATTAGATTTAGTGGCTTAAAAATTTCTTTTTAAAACTCATTAACTTATAAAAATCTCTGTAAAATCGGACGGAGTTTACTTTGTTTTAGGGACATTCCCAAAATATTAATTTTCCCTGAGAAACTTGTGTTAGAACGCTTATAATATCAACAGTATGCCAACAAGGCAAAATATATCAGAATGTACTCATTTACATCATTCTCCAAAATAATTACAAGGTGTTGGAATGGTTTGATTCTTCTCAAAAATAATGTACATAAATAAAAGTCCCAAACAAAACCCCTGACCAATACTTGGTCACCCAACTAACTAACTACACTCCACGATGTGGAGTGTACCCTTGCTCAGCCATGACTCGTGTAAGCTCCTTCGGTACCTGTAATAAAAATAGCAAGAATGGTAGCATTACACAGAACTTAGGAAATAATTTCTAAGAAGTTATAGTAATGAACTAAGCCTACCATTATTATTAACACAAAACAAGCATATTGAAGTTCATACATTCAATCTCTTTTACTTGTCTCTTATTTCTCATCCCAGGAGCACATGGGCCGTCCAGGTTGAATTTAATTATCCTCGAAGCACATGGGCCGCCCGAGCCGAGTTTTCTTATCCCTGGAGCACATGGGCCGTCCAAGTTGTGTTTAATTATTCTCGGAGCACATGGGCCGTCCGAGTTGAATTTAATTATCCTGGAGCACATGGGTCATCCAGGTTTTGTTTTATTATTCTTGGAGCACATCTGAATTGAATTTAATTATCCCTGGAGCACATGGGTCGTACAGGTTTGGTTTTATTATTCTCGGAGCACATGGGTCGTCCGAGTTGTTTCTAGTTATCCCCGAAGCACATGGGTCATCCGAGTTGCGCTAGTTTATCTTCTTATTCTTTTTCTCACTTTTAATTTCTTAGTTCTATTCTATCTTTCCTTTCATTAATAACCTATTATTATGTTCATACATTCCCTTAAGGGTTAACAAACTATTCATACATTCAATGCACACACACGTACACAATTATTTACATAGCACTAATCTTTACATTCTCTTCTATCACCTTATTTATTACCTTGGCTTTTATTCTTGTTTACACCTACTATCAATCTTTGTATATCTCATATTCAACATTTATAATCATATTCTTTCCCTAATTCATTTAAATCATCAATCATCAAACCTATACTTCAAGCAACACAATTATTTCATTCATCATTCAACATGCATGACAACATTCCATTTAGACATATATTCATAACTATAGCATTGGGTTCCATTCCTCTATTCTCATACTCTAGCTATAGTTTATATCACTTAACCTAATTTATTTTACTATCCCAAGTTACCCAAGTAGCTCTAAGTCAATTCAAACACTCATGTCCATACATAAACAAACATTCCAAATCATCCCTTAATTTATGATGCCCATTACTTATATATTTATACCCTAGGTTCATTTCCAATCCCAACCCCTCAATAACATCACACACATATCATCATAACACATTCCATGCACACATATCATTATCAACGACAGCACACATATACACACATAATCATAATATCCTAGTGGTCTCAGTTTCTTTATTATCATACTTAACTCATTACCAATATTTCTTCCTACACCTAAATTCACAATTAACATAGTAAGGTTCATTTCATTTAATTCATTCCTAACTTTTTATTAGCATCTACTACCCTATTGTTTATTCTCATAACTAATCTTTTCTACTCCTAGCCACCACTATAAATAGCGTAGAAATTAGGTCCTAAATAAAGGTAATACAACCCTCTTACCTCAATGAAGGTAGAGAGATGGAGAACCCCAAATTCCTAGCCTCCTTTTTTTTCCTTGTTCTTGTGACTCCTCTAACACTTGAGTTTCCTAGCCTTAATGTGTCCCCACAAACCCTAGCTTCTTCTTGCTTCCTAGACCCTTAAACTTGAATTCCACCGTTGGATATGAAGATAAGGATTTTAGGAAGATTTATAACTCAAAACGTGAATTCCACCGTTGGATATGAAGATAAGAATTTTAGGAAGCTTGCTCTCAAATTTGAGCAAGATCCGACGGTTAACGAAGAAGTTATGGAATTTTAAGTGCAAAGAAAATAAATAAAACGGGAACTGGTCAAAATACTCGAGTGTTTTTGAGCAAAATACTCGAGTATTTTTGAGCAAAATACTCGAGTATTTTTGAGCAAAATACTCGAGTATTTAGAAACACTCAAGTATTTCTGAGAAAAATACTTGAGTACTTCGTGCAGACAGGGAAAAAAATAAAAATGAATCAAACCCTCATTTCAGCCCTAACTCGACCCATTCTCCTTCCCCACCCCAAGAACACTCACTCCATGACTTAGAAACCTTGAAAGCTCAAGTTTTTGTGGCCACCCATCATCATCCTCAAGGTTCCAAGTGTTGATCATTCTCTTTTCTCTCTCTTTGGGTGTCTCTCTCTCCATGGCAACTTCTCCCTCTTAACTCCATCTTCTCAAGCAAGTTCCTAGCAGGTAAGAACAAGCAAGTCTTTTTCTTTCCTTTCCTCCATATTATGAGTGGCCATCATCACCATCACTAACCCTTGTCTTCTCATTTGCTATTTATGGAGATTATGGCACTTTCTCTCTCTTGATCTTCTCTCTCTATCTCAAGGAAGTGGAAGAGCTCAACCCCATCGTATATTTGCTTCTTGCCACTCTCCGACTTGTCTCCTAATCGCTCTCCTTCGTCACCGCATTGGATTCATACATATCTAATTTTAAAGCTCTGAAAGCAAGGGTTTGGTCTTTCTCTCTCTACGCGGGTAAGGTAAGAAGGTAGTGTTACCTCTATTTAGGGAATGAATTCTGGGATGTTTATAGTGATGACTACGAGTAGAAGGATATGTATATTAAGGAACCTTAGGGTAGGTAATATTGATAAAAGTAGATTAATTAAAATAAAGAAAGAAAATTTATTTTTATATTCATGAATACTTATGATATATGATGATGTTTGTGATATTGTGTGAAGTTTATGAAATGATATTCGGTAGTTGTTAAAAAGACAATAGTAAATATATGAGGTCTAGATATGAAATTGGTGAAGATGTAGGTTTGAATTAGTTTAGGTAGCGGACTAAGTAATTGATAAATCACTTGATGTTAGAAAAATGGGAATTGAACTTATTGTATGTAATTGAGGATTAGTAGAAAGGCCTTAGGCACCGATGAATCAATTAAAGAGGAATTAGTTCATAAATAATAAGATAGAAGAGAATTTAAGGATAGACAATATGGAGATGAATGTGTATCCGTGTGTGTTATAAATGTATGAATTGTTTGTTAACCCTTAAGTGATAATGTGAAAATGATAATAAGTTACTAATGAAAGAAAAGAGAGAAGAGAATAAGTAATAGAAATTAAGGAAGAGCAAAGATAAGTAATAAAGAAAGAAAGAAAGAAAGAGAATATGATAAAAAATTAAATAATTTGGTATGCGAACGCCAAGCCAAGTAAGTACGCCCCGCGGGTGCATTGGTTGCGTAAGACTCACGTGTTGACGTGTGCAGCGGTAAGACACGCATGAAGTTGTGCGCAGTGGTGGGTTCGCAAAACATTAAAAAGGTGAATTCGTCCCATGCTCACCCTTACTATATTGAGGGCATATGGTGAGTGCTTCTCTCAATATTATGTCATGACTACTTTTATTCTAAGTTTTACATGTTGTTGTGTGGTGATATGTGGATGTGTAATGTTACCTGAAATGTGTAATTATATTTACATGTGGCGTCTATTTGATTTTCATGGCTTTACACAAATGTTTATGTGAAGCTTTGATGTTGATAGGAAGATCATATTGGTGATGTACATGTATAAGTTGTTTTTATTTTTATGCTAATGATGACATTGATGAATATTTTCATTTTCTTATTACATTTGATTTTTAAAAAAAAAAAAAGAGATCACTATTATATCAGTAACTATATTTTCCTGTTGCATCATTTTTTATTTTCTAAATTTTATCTACTAATACTAATATTTGAGACTGCTCTTACATTTATTTTATCTACTAATACTAATATTAATACATCAAAGTTCATTGTTAAAGATAGAGCATATGCTAAAGTTATCTGCTGCTACTGCTCATATAACATGTTGTTGCTATTTCCTATTGCTGCTACTGTTAAAATAGTGCTTTTGATGGACTTAAGGATGGCTGTCAACATAAAAGGTTTAGAAAGTTCATTTTTAACATATTTATTTTTATTTATTTGTATAGAAAGGAAGTGGTAGTTTGGTGATGAAAGGATAGAACTTGGAATTTGTAAGTTGTGAATCCAAAAATAACTTAGGTTAGTACGTTCCTTTGTGTTTCTAAAAACATAATAACTAATAGTTTACTTTGTGTTCCTATGAATTTGTAAGTGAGAAATTAATCCAGAAATATATTAGCTTAGGTTAGTTTGTTACTTTGTATTTCTATGAAAACACATAACATACAACTGATAATTTGCTTTGTGCTCCTATGAATCTATATACAGGGCATATTTTACTTTTAATTTACTCTTATGCTCATTGTTTAGGTTATGCTCATTGAAGCTTCGGAAAAAACAATCATATCCCCATTGTTATTCCAGGACCAATAACACGTATGATTACCAAATTATGATATGCCCCACCTATTCTGCATTGGCTAACTTCTCCCAAAATTATGGTTTAAAAGAACTATTTTTTTTAATTAAAAAACCTAAAACTACCAAATGTTTGTCTAAAGTCTTAAGTGGAGGGTTTTATTTTTCCAAAGCTATGAGATGTGATGCTATTAATAGTTGAAGTTTCAATTTTGATGCTCAAATCTGCTCTTCTATGGTGTTAACGAGCATAGTTTTTACTTTTTTGCTTGAATCTATTATGTTTTTCTCTTTGTGATTAGAATTCAAATGCTACCTTTTTCTTTATGCCTAATGTGGGAAATTTTAAATATCTACACTAACATAGGCGGCAGGAGTTGCTTGACATTTTTTTTGATAAAGACAAATTTTATTATTTTATCCACGGCGTAATAATCATCACTTAAGGTTCGGGAGTTGCTTAACATTGCTAATCAATCTCCAGTAGTTGCTATCATATCCGTTAAGGTTCGGGACTTCCAAGGTATGTTGAGGGCTGAGGCATAAGCATTTGAAGCTTGCTAAAGAAATGCATTTGAATTTTTCTTTAATTTATCCCGTTTCAGGTGTTTCTTTGTCGACCCTAAGCAAAAATGTCGTTCTGATAAATCCAGACATACCTGAACCTGGTATACCAATGTCCATAAAACTATTTGTCATGTTGTGATAGACTTTTCATGATACCATATTTCTATATTTCTATGTGCTTTATTTTTTTGCCAACATATAGACAAAAGTTTGTGAAATATATCTTGAACCTATTTTATAATTTTATTTTTTTTGGTCCATGACCAGAGTGTAGGCAGGATTCGAACACCTGACCTTGCTTAAGCGTGGATCAATCTTTACCACTGAACCACACGCTATTTTATAATTTATATTCCCCATGCATGGGGAAAAGTATTAGATTGAGTTTTGTCCTTCTAATAGATTGATTTTTACTAATGATTTGTTTGAAGTTTTATCTGTTGGATTGTTTTGTCTGATCAATCTCCTCACATTTTATTTGTTAGCCTTATAATTTGCTTTCATGAGATATTGTTTGGTTTTTAGAATTGTATTACGTGTCTAATGTTAAAAGTTTTATGATAATATCCAATTCCTCTTCTTATTGAAACCAATTTACAAGGCAAAAAACCATGACTCACGAAGATTTGAAAATAAGCATTTCTCATAGTTTTTTATCTTTTTGGAAAATATTTGACAAGGTAATCAAACTTTAATTCTTAATCTATTCACTCTTTTATATGTTGATACATTACAAGCCTCTTTCTTAGTCTATTACTATCTCATGGATGGTTGAAACACTCAAGTTTCTATCATACCAAAGGGTAAAAGGAAAATGCTAAAGAGTTACTATGTCATATTTTTTATTGATTTAGAACCCAACACAATGCTTGCTGAATTATTGCAACTAGGGATTGAAGGTTGGAAAATCTATGTTTTGAGATGAGTGCATTTGGCTCACAAAAAGATATTTCTTGCACTGTTTTTTTTTTAACATTAATTCATGTTTTAATTGTTATGGGGACCAATATTAAGGGGTGGGTATTAAATTTGAGTTTTACTTTTTGAACCCATTTGTTTACTCAGTGACCCCCATTTTTTCCGCCTTATACAAGGCGGTAGTGTAAAATTATCATATTTTTTCCGCCTTATACAAAGCGGACGTGCAAAATTACCATTTTTCCGCCTAGAAAGAGACAGAAAAAACTGATAATTTACACTACCGCCTTGTATAAGGCAGAAAAAATGGGGACCGGTGAGTAAACAACGGGATTCAAAAAATAAAACTCTTAAATTTTGGTTTGGTGTTTAGATTGTAATAGAAATAGCACAAATACTGCTACTGTGATTGAGTTTTATCACCCTTGATGTACCTCTGGTACTCATCTTTTTTAATAAAACTTTTTTACCTAATAAGAAAGTTTAATCCATTTGCTATTCGGTTTTGAATTAATAATTTCTCAAGTTGTACCTTAATAAATTATATGTTGAAAAATATCACTTACTTTTTCAGACATTATGCAATGTATGATTACATTATTCATGATTCTAATTATGAAAATTAAATTAACCATCTTTTATTTCATAACCAAACCCAAAAAAATAATTAAATTAACCATCTTTTATTTCATAATAACCAAACCCAAAAAAATAAAGGCACGGACCAACTTACTGATATAAATAGACATTTACTTAACCTCAACCCTTAAACTTATTATAAGAGATCAAAATATGATAATACTTTGCAATAGTAATTCGACTGTTCTCAAAGTATAAAAGATTTATTTTTTAAATGCAAAATTACTTTATTTATCCTCTAATTTTCAGCCTTAAGGTTGAATTTAAGAAAATCCTATTATTATTCAGATATTTCAGTGGCAAGGTGATCTGTACGAATCCAAAATCAAGTGACGATGTCAATAATCCGTTTTGTAATGTTATTAAGGCTAACGTAGATGAAACTCGAAGTAAGATGAAACCCTAGGAATGCTCGGTTCATTGACAAGTTGCATGTTGTCGGGCGCCGGAGTAAGATGTTTCCATTTTTGGGTTTGCTCAAAAAAAAAAAGTATGGTTGATACTTCTGGAACTCCTAGCAATCAAACCTCAATCAAACCCAGTGCAGTCATGACCCTCATTGCTTGGGAGAGATCTTTCCAAGTTAGTCAGAGTTTCACCATCATGGCAATATAATAGTACTAACATACAACATACCATCGCAATCACATGGAAATGCACAACTGTTTTATGAAACATTGTCAAAATTTGATAACTACCACAACCGGATGGAATGCTGAAAGGTTTTCCTTACAGTTTATACCTCATGCAATTGAAAAGAGAATGTGTATGCTGCATAACATCATCATGACATGAACCCACTGATGTATGTTTCCACCAACCAAACCGGTGGTGGATTATTGTTCTCAATTGCAAAATCAAATTTGTAATAAATAAGTGCACACACTTACAGAGATTTTTTGTTATTCTGGTCTTGATCTTGAGGGGCTACCACCTACATTAGATGTCATTTCTTCGCTGCTTTGATCATTCAGAAGGGATCCTGCTTCGGTAGCTGCCACATGTTTGTTGCTTTGATCATTGAAAGGTGGACTACCTTCAATGGTTTCCCCTTGTTTGTTGTGTTGATCCTTTAGAAGGGTAGCTTCGATGGTCACCACTTGTTTACTTTGATCATCAATTTGAGGAGTACTGGCTTCAGCCTTGGCCACAGCCGGGGATGATTCCATCAGACTAGCTGCTATTGCAGCCTTCAGATCCTCATCTTCTATGTCTGAAAACATTTCTGCTTCCCTATATGAACGAAACTGATCGAAACGTTGTTGGCGCTCATTAATTCTTTGGTGTGGAGCCTGTACTGAGTTGCAAGATTTAGTTATCCTCTCAGCATCTTCGGGTAACAACCACTGCCCATAACCATTAGAAGCTTCAGCTGAGGATATTGGGAACTCTTTAGGGAAATTCCCTCTCACAATGAATATACTCCACCCAAAGCCTTTCAATGAGTCAAGATAGGCTGAGAGGTAAAACTTGGAAAGGTGCTGAGGAGCTGCATAGAGACTGTCAAAATTATACCACTCCCCATTCACTTTACGGATGCAAAACCAATGGTCTTGCAAATGACAAATAAAGGCATTTTCCAGTTCAGGATCAATCTGGGCAGGCTCAGCAACCGGAGAGTCAAGGGGGATAACTTGGAGGTCCCACACTTCTAAAGCCTTTTGTAAAACCTACAGGAAAGAACCTAGCAAGATTACAAATCACAAAATTGCATAGGATGCAATGCAGGTCCTAATTTGACTAGCCCAAAATAAAAGTTTCACCGAAACATAAACACTTTTGATGATACAGCAATATTTTTTTTTTTTTTCAAAATCCAAATCATACCAAAGGTTTGACGACGTGTAAACATAGTTTTAACTAAAATACACAAAATAGTGCAGAAGTTGGATTATGAGTGCGAGAGGAAACATAGAAAAACATCCGGAGCCTGAAGAATGCATATATAATAATATATGAAGAGGAAGAGTACAACTGTAAAAAAAATGGAAACTGAATGTTCAAAAGTTTATTTAAAGAAATAATAATATTATTTATTCGGTCATTCAGTGAACTGATAAAGTGAATTCAAATTTAGAACTTGGACCTTTTTTTTTTCAAGAACAGGCATGCTTAGATTAATAATCAATGAACTGAAAACTGAATCATCAATTCAGTTGCTTATACACCTTCTCTGCTTAAACTTTTGATATGAAGATATTGCCAAAGACATTACTGTCTTTCAAAGGCTTAATTATGTTTCTCGTCCTTGAACTTTAGGGTCGTTTTGCCACATGCCCTTGTTTTTTTTTTTTTTCAATGTTTGGCTCCTTGAAGTTACTTCTGGGTTTGTCATATATCCTTCCTATCAATTCCGGCCAAATTTTTCTGACATATTACACTAAAATCCTAGTCAGACGCATGAGATTAGCCACATGATGCTATGCAGGTGAAAATCCTTTTTTTTTAATTAAAAAAACTATAAAAATTAATATTTTCATATTTAGAGGTCCTCTTCACCCACGTGGTTAACCTCATGCGTCTGACTAAGATTTCAGTATGACAAGTCAGCAAAATTTGGCCGAAATTGGTAGGAGAGATATATGACAAACCCAGGAATAACTTCGAGGCAGTCTTTCAAAATACAAAGTGCAAGGGTATAACAGCATCAACATATCAGTATATAAATTGTCTAAATCATACTCCCTCCAATCCATATTTTTGTAGTTTAATATTGTTTCACACATATTAAGGATGTATTGAATATTGTAAGTTTTATAAGACATTTCACGTCCATTAAGAAAATTGGTTAAATTTATTTAATTGTATTGAAAATGTGAATAATTCATATTTATTTTCAAAACTACCCCTATTAATAGTATTGAGAATCCAAAAAGTGTTAAATAAATAAGGGTGTTTGTAGAAAGAGGAAATTAATTGTCACTGAAAATTGATATAAGGTCTTATAAATAGGGACAAAATAAAAGTCTCAAAAGGGTCTTATATATAAGGACAGAGGAAGTAGTTTATAGATGAGAGAGAAGAGAGAAGTATAATTAATAAGGAATGGTAGATATGATTGAATGAAGGTTAAAATTGGGAGAAAAATATTTATTATGCCTTGAAAAGTTAAAACTACAAAAGATGGAATAAAAAGAAGGCACTTGTTAAGGAGCCAATTGCAGATAGAAATTATTGGAAAATGTAATTTTTTATGTTTCCGAGAGGATAATAGATATGAACTTATGATTTTTTTTCTATATCTTGTAACATTAACATGTGTCCTTCAGGACCCTTAAGAGAATAGGTTAAAACTACAAAAGATATGCAGTGATATATTTAACCAATGACATAAAAATTAAAACAAAAACTTCTATACGAAGGAATTCCAATCACAGTTAAGTGCAGCCAGAGCCAAACAGACTGAAAAATACAGATAAACATGCTTCAAATGGGCTTGTAATTCAAATATGCTCAAAACTTCAGTGAACTCTATTTATACTTTAAAGTCAAATTTGGTCCAGAAAGAAGCACTGTATACGTTGGCACAAGATTAATCACCATAAAGATTATTGAATATTGATTATTGACCATGCATTTCATTGTAGGTGGTGGGAAAATAAATCGTGGCCCATGTGAAACCTAAATTAAAATTTTAGTGAACTAATAGTGGGCTCAATAGTGGCCTAGTGAAACAATTTGCTCCCACTAATTATTTAAGTAGGGACATTTGTTTAGTTAAACAATTCAACATATTCATCATTCATGCATGTTAAAGAAAAGAACGTCAATAGACAAGAAGCTCAAAATTTGCAAGTGCAACAAAGACTGTGCAAGGTAACTCAATTTCCATTCCACACAAGGTAAATAAGATCAAAATAATCATTTATAAAGTATCTGTGTTGAGTAAATAATATACAGTATAGGTACTAACGAGACACGACATTTTTCCAAAATCCAAGGTACTGATGCATCACTTTAAATTGTTAAAAAAATTAAAAATGAATAAATATATAAGAAAGGTATAGAGGATCAGAATCCACACCGAAAGAGGACAGGAGTGCCTCCAGATGAAAAGTTGAGACCAAAACCAGCTAAAATGTGAGATGAGAGACTATTATGTGACTCACTTATCTAATATCATGGTGTGGCTAAGAAGAAAAAAATGAAAAAACCCCAAGTTCGCAGCCCAATTAACGTAGTTTTGGAACAATCTGTACCATAGGTATACCCAGGTGTTCCAAATGAGTATCCAGATTAAAAAATAAATAATTTAATAAATGGATGTACATCTGATACATATCCACAAGTATCCAACATATACCAGTACCCAATGTTCTCGTTACGGGTATGTTGCCATTTTTAAAGTAACATGCTTCATAGGTTTCCATCTCCCTGCTTCTTTAGCCTTCAATATTATCATATGAAATTGTGCTATAAGTGTTATTTGTTTTGATTTAGCTGGAGTAGAACATTTGTTTTGAAATATAAGAAAAATTAGTTTTTGATGCTCTGGTGGACTAATGCTCTGGTGGTATTTATGCTTGGCTGATTTAGTTTCCATCTCTCCTCTTCTTTAGCCCTCCTATGCTACCTTATTAGACTGTGGCACAAGTGTGAACATTTGTTTTGATTAGGTGGAGTTGAAGAAAAACAAATGTTCACACTTGTGGCACAATCAGATACGACAGTATAGGAGGGCTAAAAAAGAAGGGAGATTGAAACTGAATAAGCCACGCGTAGATACCAACATACTGAACAGAGCATCAAAAATTGAATTTCTCATATATTTTTTTTGGTCTGTACTCTTTGGCCGTATCACAAGTATCCCCAAGAGCACCTTTAATACCAAGTAGGGATGGCAATGGGTCCGGGGTACTGGGACCCGGACCCGTTCTTCAATTACTGGACCCGGACCCACCCGGACCCGCCCGGGTACCCGTTGCATAATAGGTAGGCGGGTCTTCGGGTACCCAGACGGGTTTTGCGGGTACCATTGGCAATTTTTTTTAAAGAAAAAATTATTTTTTAAATTAATTTCTCTGTTTTTTTTTATAGACTGAGGGATCCTTAATACATTATTACACACTCTACTTAATATTAATCCCTACCACCATTAAACACTCGCAGACATCAATAGAATTCTCTCGTTAAACACAAACATACTAAATTATATATATATATATATATATAATATGCATATATGCAAATATGAACGGGTCCGGGTACCCACGGGTCTGAATATCTCAGACCCGGACCCAGACCCGTTCAAAGCGGGTACCCAAACGGGTCCATTCTTTGGACCCACGGGTCTATTTTTTGGACCCAGACCCGGACCCATTGCGGGTATTACCAGCGGGTACCCGCGGGTCCGGGTCCAATTGTCATCCCTAATACCAAGGAACCCTTGAGATTAATTCTGCACGAGGTCGCGTTCCTATGCCTCTCCCAGCGGGGTGTGTTAACGGGGAATCGAACCTGAGACTTAAGTCTCAGACCTCAAAAATTGAATCTCATTTTTTTTTTGTCTGTACTCTTTGGCCAGTACCACAAGTGTCCCCAAGAGCACCGTTAATACCAAGGAACCCTTGAGACTAATACAGCATGAAGTCGCATTCCTATGCTTATCCTAGGAGGGTGTGTTAACCGGGAATCGAACCTGAGACTTCTTAGTCTCAGGCCCCATTCCAAAGTTCTCAAGTTGGCAGCGTAGTTCCCAAGTTTCTCATATTTTAAAAAAAACAGATAACATATGCATATACGTGCCACTCATTTTCAAGTTAGCCCCTATATTTATTTGTTTTTTAATGTCCACTATTCGTTGTGTTATGAACAATGTCATCACAGTGAGTCAATGACAGATAGCGAAAAACAAATTTAACATAAATGTATACAATGAAGTCGAAATTGAAGTTTTACAATATACTTTTACCCTTTTGAAAAAACTTATTTAGAATTGTTTCTACTTAATTCAAACCCAAGTTATCTGATAAACAACAAATTCATACCGAAAAGAATACAAAACACTCATAGCATCAAAATTTTCAAAACTCTACTTTACTTCTAATGAAACAACCTTACGATTAATTAAATCTCCAACAAAATAAAGACAACGTTACATATAACATCTAGATATAACATATGCAAACATGAAGTACCCAACCAACACAGCACAAGCAAGGTATAAAATAATTTATTGATGAACCCAACCCTTTTGCAATGTAGATAAGCACTTGCATCTTTAAGCAAAACAATTAGACTTGTTTATAACTGCCAAAACAAAATAAAAAATAAACACCTAAAAGAACAAAATAGAAATCCCAACTTTACAATGCATGTTTGGGAAAGTTTGTTCCCCTACAGAAACAGCAAACAAACAAAAGCTGCTTTGGAAATAAAATATGAAAAGTCGGTTTTAACGAGGAAAAAGAAACTAAAAGCATGTTTAAAAAAAGCTGTTTTATTCTCTTTTGAGTTTTGAAACCAATCTGGTTTTTGCATTTTACCAATTACCAAACATATTAATCTGAACATAAAACTTCATACCTATTTTTTTTAATTCACTATACAGACATAATTTTATTATACCAACAAAACATCCAGACATAAAAACTGCTTATATTATAAGGGCTCGTTTGGTGGTCAAGATAGGATAAGGACATGACAGGATAGAGAGCAAGATAAGAGCAGAATTGGATGTAAGCATGATAGCTCTTATCCTGTCTAGTGTTTGGTGTGCCTGTCCAGTGTTTGGTGCACACCGGATTAACAATGACACTGTTGAGGTAGTGATGGTGGAGGCAATATGATGATGATGGCAGCAGTGCTGTAAATGTGTGAGGGTATAAAAGGAAAATTGTACTATCCTATCCTGCTCATTTTTAACCCAGCTCCCGGTATAGGATAGAAATTACAGTAGGCAGACATGATAAGATAGGCCAACAGGATAACATTATCCTATCCTGACAGGACAACTATTCCTATCATATCCTGTCTTTATTATCCTGACCACCAAAACGAACCCTAAGTGACTAATAAACTAATCTATTTTCGCGGCCAATCCAATGCAAGCACAAAACTACTAAACATATGGTCTAAACATACAAGTCAGCACTAAATTTTTTATATAATCCAAATAAAACAAATCATAAAATTGTTTTTCCAGCCAAGGAAGCACCGATACTTCATATTTGTCTTCGTATCGTGTCTGATACGTGTTGTGTCCCGTGTCAGACACGTATCTATTTTAGACACTTTTAACCATTTACTTTAACATTTTATATTTTTTTTTGTCGTATCGCGGTGTCCCGTATCGTGTCGTATTCATATCCCGCGTCGTGTCGGTGCATCCTTTTCAGCCCATATATATTCAAAAACAAATCTTAAAATCTTAAAAATTAATATATTGAAATGAAATTTTTTTATAAGCAAATAAAGATTTTATTCCAACACAAGGGATCTATTAAGCATCATAGTACACATGAACACCACCTTCTTCTATGAAGCGTTTGAATATGGATACACAATCATGCTCAAATAGACCAAAACAAACCAAAAGCGAAATACACGAGTCTATTTCACGAGAATGTGAAGCAATAGTTACAACTCAAAAGCAACAAAAAAAACAAATGACCCCAACACTATAGCAAATCCTAGCAAACTCACTATGTGAATACAACATAATTAACCAACTCTATCTATAGATTGTATGATCGTCACGCACTAGTAAATAACTAAGCCAGGCAACTCAAGCAGGAGAACCAAGACCGATAATAGAAATTTCTCTTAATCCAAATAGTCCAACAAACACACATCCAAATCATAGCAATAAAATTTATGCTAAATTATTGTGTTCTAGAAAAAGTTAAAGGAGATAAAGGAGATAAAGTTCACTATATAACATCCCAACCCAATCCAACGCAACCAAATAATATATTGAACTTTAATCCAATCCAGAGAAGAAAACCTCAACTTTGCATGCAATGCAAGACTAAGATAAATTGACCAAAACAATTCCGCATACATTCCATTCAAAATCACAAACAAACAAACAAGAAAAGCATCGATTTTCAAATTAAAAAAAATCAATTTACGAATTAATATATAAAATTCTAAAAAATGAAAAAATAAATAAAAATTAAAAAAAAAGAGGATTGAAGGAAGGAACCTGGATGCTGAAATCGCCGTCGAGGGAAACATTATGTGACTCCTCAGAGAAGAAATCGCCGGAGTTGAGAGCGGGATGCATGACCTGTCGCTCCTTGCAATCGAGATCAGAGGCGAGTGCGGCCAAATCGAATTCAGAGAAGAAGGGACCTTGAAGAACCGTGTTCACGCAATGCACTGCGCACAGCTTCGATTCTTGTACCTCGTGGTACAACATCCCTCCGTTGCTCGCTCCATCCATCATCGTAATCGTAATCGTTATTGAACGAATTGAAAGAATAAAAGTGACATCAACGAGAACGAGGAACTGAGGCAAAACCCTAGAATCTGGGATGTGATATGGTTGTGAAGGAAAGAGCAGGGGGAAGCCGAAAAAGAATAGAGTGATCGAGAATGAATTATATATTATAAAAAAGGATATCTGCAATTCAAAAATTGATGTTCCACGTAATTTTGCCAATTTTATTTTTAATAATAATTCAAAATTCAGCATATAATTAAAAAAATTGATTCAAATCTAAAATGTTTAAGAAAAATTGTGGATCATAACACAACTTGAAGATTTCATAATTTTCTTTGCATAATAAACATAAAAATAATCGGGATCAAATACCAAAATTGTGGATCATAACACAACTTGAAGATTTCATAATTTTCTTTGTAGAATAAACATAAAATAAATCGAGATCAAATACCAAGTATCCAAATTTTGAATATACTTTCAAGAAAATTTGATTCTGCTTTGCAAAATTTAAAATCTAATTTACAATCAATTATATATATTATAAAAAGAGGATATCTGCAATTCAAAAATTGTTGATGTGTCACTTCCACATAATTTTGCCAATTTTATTTTTAATAATAATTCAAAATTCAGCATATAATTAAAAAATTTGATTCAAATCTAAAATGTTTAAGAAAAATTGTGGATCATAACACAACTTGAAGATTTCATAATTTTCTTTGCATAATAAACATAAAAATAATCGGGATCAAATACCAAAATTGTGGATCATAACACAACTTGAAGATTTCATAATTTTCTTTGTAGAATAAACATAAAATAAATCGAGATCAAATACCAACTATCCAAATTTTGAATATACTTTCAAGAAAATTTGATTCTGCTTTGCAAAATTTAAAATCTAATTTACAATCAATTATATATATTATAAAAAGAGGATATCTGCAATTCAAAAATTGTTAATGTGTCACTTCCACATAATTTTGCCAATTTTATTTTTAATAATAATTCAAAATTCAGCATATAATTAAAAAAATTGATTCAAATCTAAAATGTTTAAGAAAAATTGTGGATCATAACACAACTTGAAGATTTCATAATTTTCTTTGCATAATAAACATAAAAATAATCGGGATCAAATACCAAAATTGTGGATGATAACACAACTTGAAGATTTCATAATTTTCTTTGTAGAATAAACATAAAATAAATCGAGATCAAATACCAACTATCCAAATTTTGAATATACTTTCAAGAAAATTTGATTCTGCTTTGCAAAATTTAAAATCTAATTTACAATTCAAATTACGAGACTTTAAATTCCAAAATTTTAATTTAATTTTGAAACATACTACAATTTTGAGCATATCACAACTTGAAGATTTCGGAATATTCTTGGAAAAGAAATCATGGATCAAATCACAACTTCTCAACTTTGAAATATAACGTTGATTCTATTGTTAAAAAATTTAAATGCAATAGTACAATGTCAATTAAAAAATTTACAATCAATTATCAATTATATATTGTAAAAAGAGGATTCATATTTTTCAAAACATGCTAACGTGGAGCTTCCATATAATTTTTCAATTTTTTTTAAATAAAAAAATTTAGCACATAATTTCCCAAATTGTTGTTTTTTTATATCTTCTTTCTTTTCCTAATTTTATTCTACACAATTTCTTTTTAGTTTGCTAATGTGTAATATGAATATTTTCGTAGTTGTTTGTTGAGGTGGTAAATAGGAAAGGGCATTTCAATATTTACATAGTATAGAACAATGAAGCAGTACCAATTATAATTCTTTCTTCGTTTTCTATTTTTTTAATTTATATTCACTATGTCCCAAAACAATGTTGGAAAATTCAAAGAAATTAGTACAAAAATGGTTTGTTTTTTTTGGGATGGATGGAGTATAATAAAATGTTCTTAAATTATACTATCAATATAAAATTATAATTTTTTCATTACTAATGTATAATCTTTTTTTTTGGGCAATTATTGTGAGACCCACAATTTTACCCAATTTATTTGTGATTTTATAATTGAAATTAGGAAATTATGCTTGATTTTGATACCTGGATTTAATTAAAAATATATATATATATATATATATATATATGAATATATATATATATATACGTGACATATATGTATATATTATATATATACCAATGTTTTCCCTAGCCTATTTAAATGAAATATTTTAAGGTAAAGTATTTGATTTAAATGATTTTTAGAAAATGAATTGTCTTTTGATGGATTAGAGTATCCTATCTTTAGAAATTCATATCTTTTAAACCGTACGTCGAAAAATTACAAATGATATGTCAAAACGACCGTATCGAAATCTAGATTATGAAAATGTAAAGCTTTGATTTTTATTTTTGAGTTTTCGAAATTTTATCACTGCTGCAAAAGTGAACGAATTTTTGAGTTTTAAGAACCAATGTATGGTTTTAATGCATTAAATAGCCTTTTGACTAAAGTATATTTTACTTTGAAAATAAAAATGCATTTCTGAAGTCTTATAATGTATTACCATTTAAATAAAATGTATTTTCGTATTTTTATTATTTTTAAATTATTGGAAAAGCTTAGGAAGTGTATTTTGAAGAAATGACCTTAGGACTTCAAAAATTCATAACTTTCAAACCATAAGTCCAAAAATTACAAACTTTATATGAAAATGATCGTATGAAAATGTAGAATCTTAATATGTAAAAATAAAATTTTTATTTTAATGTTTATGAAAAATTTTGTACAGTAGGTAGAAAATCAAATTTTAATAGTTATATGAGTGGATAATTATGTAGGCACCTCCACAATGTACCAATGAGAAATTTTCTCTCCTATTTTTAATAATATGCACCGTCCAAAATAAGTGGGAAGAGGGGAAGAATAAGTTCTGAAGTTTGTGAGAATAATCCATGAATTAAAATGCTTTAGGAATCAACAAAATCACATTTAATGCTAGTTCATGTTCCAAGTAATGTTTGAAAATTTTTGAATGGAACTTGATGAAGGGGGGCACGAAATTTAGGTCTGAAAATGAAGGGAAATGCATCGCCAAACACCTATAAATAGATAGCCTTAGTTCCACATTTTTCACACACAAACACTTGATAGTTTCACATGAGAAAAAAATAAAAATTCTAAGAGAGAAAGAGATAGGGGGGGTCGAGCAAGCTATAGGAAGGAGGGAGGATTTGCTTGGTTGCTTGAAGTTTTCTAAAAAGCTTAAGGAGTAGAGGTAACCCAAAATCACTTATTTAATTAAGCTATTTTTAAGTTGTTTTGTTTATATTTTTGTTTAAACCTTCTCAATTTCTTCTATAGTTAAATTCTAAATTTTTATTTTCATTTTAAAGTTGTTATTGAATCTATGAAATTGTTCTTAAGTCATATGAATTAAGAATAAGAAAAGGGACACAAAAAGAGTGTTTAAAGGGATTTATCTCCCCTTTTCTTAAATTCTTAAGATGGCTAAATATTTTGATGAGATTGATTAAATTATTTTCTGGGTTTATTTTGTTTCTTAAATCATGTGAATTATAGAAAATTTTTGTAAGATTAAATGAGTTTGTATTCTTTGTCTTTTAATTGTTTTATGTCTTTGTATTAAGGAATAATAATCAATAAGTAAATAATAATGGAAAAATTTTAATTTCTGGTATATATATATATATGAACCGTGGCACATATCAAAAAAATTGGAGATTTATTTGTGTAATTTAGTATGTGTATTGTATTGTTGTTTAATAAAATAAAAGGGAAAAGAAAATAAATAAAAGAATTAAAAAAGGATTTTTATTTTATTTTCTTTTTTTCTGGACGTGTATTAGGTGTATATATATATATATATATGTAATTAGATTATATTATATGTTATATTTCATGTGTATTTGAGTTATAATTAAGTCTCTACAAGGAATGAAAACAAATAAGTACTTTTCTGTAAAGTAGAAATGAAATGAAAATGATTTAAAGGAACTAAGAATGATTTTTAGAAATAAAATAAATTCTGGAAATTTTTGATGTTCTTAGAGTGTATGGAATTATATGTTATGAAATTTTGATGTAATTGTTATTGTTTGATTTTATGTTATTTCTTTTTGTTTGATTTAAGTTAAGAACAATGAATAAATGAACAAAAAAATAAATTTCTGGAAACAATAAAAATATAATAGACCGTGAGGTCTATGGTATTATTTTTAAATTATTTTTGTTATTTTTTTGTTGTATGGTTTGTAATTAAATTATAGTAGATTATTTAAAAGAAATAGGAACAAATGGTAGTTGTTATAAACCTATAAGAACATGTATTTTTGATTAATTGTATGAGTATGTGGTTGATGTGGTTGTAAGTGTTAGTTGCTGGAAAAAAATGAATTATTTTCTAAAAGGGATCTATTTTATATTTGTTAATGATTAAACCTCTTATTTTTAGTATACCAAATGATGTAATTATATTATATAGATGTTTTAGGAATTGAAAATATTTTTCTAACTTTTCTATATGCTAGTCGAATTTTAGAAGAAAAAGGAATTAAAGTAAGTAAATTTTTCTAATTGATTTGATGATTGCTTTAGTATGTTTATGGAATATATTACATGTTTATATGGAAAAGATTAATTTTGAAAGTTTTATTTTAATTCTGGAAATTTAATCTTTATTCTGAAAAATTTATTTATTTAAGACCCCAAGTGATTATTTTTAAGAATGTTAGTGATACTTTGTTTATATGTGCAAATATAATGTAGAAACAAATAGAAATGAGTATTTTGATTGATTAAAAGTGATTTATATAAAAAAAATATATTAAGTTGCTGTCCAGAATTTATAATTAATGAAAAAGTAATATTTTATTAGAAATAATAGTGTTTTAAAGTATTTGGCATGAGTAGGAATTGTGTATAATTGTTTTGGATTATTCTACTTGAACTTCTTGAATTAATGCAACTTTTTCTGTGGCTGTACAGCAGATGCAACTATTTTATTTTGTCTAATTTTGTCATTTTATTATAGTAGAAGTTGTAATAAGAATTTAGAAAGAAACGGCATGTGTTTTCGATTTTCTGTTTAAGAGAAATTGAATTTTTAAGTTTAAGTATGCATGCTGTCCCAAAAATCTAAACTAGTTGCATCAATGATAGAAATTGTTTTGGACTAAATCAATATGTGAATTTTATGCTAAGACTTTTTATATATAGAGTTAAAAAGGAAATATAAAAGTGACTTTGTAAATGTATGCCTTAATGTTCTAGTTGTTTACTAAACTGTTGTCTTACTGATGCTTGTATGATAATTGTGAAATGTCTTGTAAAAGTGATTTTTGAGTTTGTATTGTATACTGTTCAAATTTAATAAATTGATTTAAGTAATTATAAAAATGATTTTAATGTATGTGTGTATGTTTGGGTATGGTTATCATATTGTTTGAATTTAGTAAATAAGAAGTGGGTTGTGTTTTGATATAAAAATATAATGTTAAGAGTTTTAGGCAAGTTATAGTATTTCATTAGATAAATAAATGTATGCTATGAATATTATTGTCTAATTAATCTATATGTAACTATTTTTATAAGTTATAAGTATCTTCGAGTTATAATTCTTAGTTCTTTAAAAATAGAGGTTAGAACTTTAATTTGATGAAAATTGTGAGTAAGTGCAATTTGTTTGAGTGGCTGTCCAGATTTGTTTTATATTGACCTTAGTAGTATGTTTATTAGATTTAAGGTAAATTGAAATAATTTAAGTGCTGCCCATAATTGAATAAGTGTGGAAAAATATTATTTTCTTAAGCTCAATGTCATTTTTTAGAACTTTGATGTGAATCTTTTAGTAGGAAATTGAAAAGAATGAATTTTGGGTAACTGTGAAGAGATGCAACCTTATTTTGTGCTACTGTCCAGAATCTTAGTTTCAGTTGCATCAACTTTAGAACTTGTTTTGACTTGATAAGTGAATGAGTTCATATTTTAGAATGATTGTTGATGTTTTAAGTGTTTGTATTGATCTTCTTTAAAAATATGTTTCTGGCCGACCAAATGATTAAAAGATTATATCAAGTTTAAGTTATTTGTTTAAGTGGCTTATAATGGTAGTTGTTATATAAGCATTTGGAACTGAATCATGAGTTAATGAAAGTAGAAGTAGTCTCTTTTGATTTAATTAATTAAGTTCTAAATTTTGTATTTAATTTATAGATCTTAGGATGTGTATAATGGTTGTATATTTTGAATAGTGATTTTGATTTAATGATTGGTTTTAAAGATTTTATTTAGTACTGTTTAAGAGGCCTTGAGTTTCGGAAAAGGAATGATTTACTTTTCAAGTGTTGTATATCCTAATACAAAGTCTTTTGATTTCAAAGGTTATTTAAGAAAGTGGTATTTGTTAGAAGTGTGTTTTCCAAAAAGGAATTATTTTAAATTACCTGATGCCTTAAAAAGGACTTCTGTTTTAAAAAGAATTTCGGTTTTAAGGAACTTTGGTGCTTTGGGTTTAGTTTTTACTTAAGTAGGTAGATGGTATAAGGTATTTGTTGATATTGATTGTAGGTCGTTCATCATTTAAGAAATAAACGGAATTAAAAGTAAACGAGCTGCTGGAGCTGTGAACGCAAAAGGTTGAAAACAGAGTAAGCGTGGAGCTCAGGTGAGAGAGCAACCTTCCTAAGACATAATGGCACTGAGGTAGCATTAGGGCGTTCCGTATCATCTCAAAGGTCGGAACTAGGAATCTATAGGTTGAGTAGTAAGATGGCAAATGTGTGTGTGTTCCGCCGTCCTTACGAAAAATACGATTCCTCAATATTATGTCTGTTAATAATTATTATACTATGTTGTATATTCTGAAGTTCTATATTGTACATTGCCTTAATGATCTTGGAGATGATAAAATGATAAGTGATGAGATAACAAATATGTTGGGATTATTTTGGGATAAGGATTTATCCTATGGAAGTGTGCTCAAGGTATATTGAATTGTTGTTCCTATGAAAAGGACTTGAAATATTTGGAAGTATGATTGTGAAAATAAATTATGAGAATTGATTATTTGAATCTTGTGAAATTTGAGGATCGTTGTTAGTGTACAGTGATGGTGCAAGCGGCACAATGACCTTATTTTTATCCCCTTAAGTGACTGGGCATGTGAATGACTTTGCCGTGGTCTCATGTCTTGTGGAATCCACTGTACGATAGGGAGGTGTTTGCTATGGTCCCTTAGAGGTCGAGGCCCGTTAGAAGCGCGGCTTAGAATGGGTCGACCAAACTTAGGAATAATAAAAGATTCTAAAAGACTTAAAAGACTTTAGGACCCAATCCTTTCTAACTACGTTGAGAGTGAAGTAGTGGAGAGGAAAGATACCGGATACTTGGAGGTCGTGCATCCCGCCAAGTGGTGATTGCGATAGGGGAGGGCAATGATGGTGATTCGTCAAGAAGCCTAAGAGCACTACCCTAGGTGGAACGATGCTACAGTGATCAAGGGCACCTGCTGGTCGTTGATCGTAGCGAGGACTACACGTACAACTAGGGATAGAGCTGTCGCCCCCTTGAGCAAATCTTAGATGGTGTAGAGGGAATCCGAATGGGACTAGAAGCCATCGATTATTTTGATGAACTTATGAATTGATGATTGATTTTATTTTGCTGGCCAACTTGCGTGGTTTCAGCTGGTACGTACCCTTTGGCTTCGAGGTCAGCATGGTTAGGATTCCTGTGCATCCCATCTGCTTTCCGACTTAGGTTGCGGTTGGATGATGAAGAGGAGATGTATCGTGTGTGCTGACTGTTCCTTTACCTCAATGATTTCCCTCCCTAAATCATTGACGGTTGTATTATGGAAAGACCTAGTGGAAAGACTATGAGTATGGAACTTTAAGAGAAGATATTAATACGATGAAAGAGGAAGTATAATAAGTTATAAGAATAAAGTGGTAATTATGAGCTGTGAATGAGGAAATGTTATAGTTATTGCATATATTTGTGTCTTAATGTGATCCCTTAGAGTAAGTCCATGTCGTCGACGACCATTCGTCCGGATCGTTGACTCTCTCTCTTCTTTCCTTTCCCTGTGGACATTGGGGACAATGTTCACAGATGTCAGATCATGTAGCATTACAAGTTATGGTTGCTTAAGTTGGAGAAGAATCGTGAAATGGAGCATCATTATGAGGAGGACGTAAAAGCGGCAGCCGAGGAATCTTTCAGATACTTGTGATAAAGAATAGCAATGAAGATTCGTAGTCTAAGTTAGCATAGTCTTTGTTTTTGTATTCCATCTCTAGATGGGTAGGACATGATTACTCTATCCCGAATGTAACCCCTATTGTAATAAATGATTATTTGAAATAAAATAAAAGAAGTTTCTTTTGTTATATATTATGTTCATAAAGTAATTAAATTATTTTTCCGCAAGTTAACCATCGACTAAATATGACATTTAGAAAATGAGTTTTTGGAAATGTGTTGGATGATAACATCTCTTTTTGGAAATAGAATTTTATGATGCAAGTACTAAAGCATTTTTGTAAACCAAATGAATCAAATTGTATTTATGAAAATCTTTTGGTAAAAGAATTAAACTGAATTGATTTTGATAATGTTATAAAAAAAAATGACGCAAATTTTTAGTGAAAATTCTAAGTCCAAATTGGGGTGTTACAATTATGATGCCAAAAATAATGTATGACATGAAGTAAGAGATGGATAATTAATTTACAATTTTGAGCGAAATGCATAACAGGTTTGAGATGAATAAGAGATTTTTTGGAAGATGTTTTTTTTCTTCAATTTTCTAATAAGTTTGACTTTATAATAAGTTAAAATAAAAAATGTGTGAATTCAATGCTCCTAATTATGTGGATTATGTTTTGATGATGACAAAATAATTAACAAATCATGCCTTGAAGATATTGCAACATCAACATCAACAAGAAGTCAAGAAAAGAAGACAAGTGCCCAATCATTCTCAATCAAATATTAATTGTAAATTTCTAATTTATGTTGAGAGTGGTTGAGAGTGGGTAGAAATAGTTAGTCTCTTCTAGGAATAAATTTTTATATGTTTATTAAGTTGAGATTGACCAAAAAATTAATACTTGAGAAGAAAAATAAAATTGAAAAATAATTTTTCCCATATCTGATCAAAATACTCGAGTATTTTGATAAAGACTCGAGTATAGACTCGAGTATTTATAGAAAAACTCGAGTATTTGTGCCAGATCAGCAATTATGACCGTTAGTCTTGTTCGTGCACCAATTCACTCGTGACCGACCAAAAAGACTCGAGTTTTTACCAAAAGACTCGAGTATTTTTGTCCAGTCAGCAAAAAAAATGAACGTTGGAGAAACTCAAAAACCCAATTGAGGGCATTTGAGTCTCATCCAACCCCAAGAGAGAATTCAGAACCTTATTGTAAAATTTCTCTTTGAATTTGTGCAAGAACAAACAAGACAACAAGATCATATTGATTCAAGCTTTCTTAAGTTCCTCTTTTCAAGTGTTAATTCCCAAAAAGCTCAACTTCTCACTCATATTGTCATTTTATTCCAAGTTGAGTTTTAGGCCTCAATTCTTACATTGAGCTGTGCTTATTTGTGCTAATCCATTGTGAGATTAGTAATACACATACAAAAAGCTTGATTATTCAAAGTCTTGGATTGTTCCCAAGCAAACCCTAAATGGCTTAGGGTGTTGGAAGTCTTGAGAGGTTCTCAAGCACAAGACTAGGAGGTTCCTAGCCCGGTGGAGTTTCTTGAAGGGAGTTTAAGGAAGCTTTGTGAAGAGTTCTTCAATCACCGGAATCAAATTGGGGTAGAAATCAAGAGTTTGGTACACTCTTGAAAGGGTTAGGTTGAGTGAGGCCATTCTCAAGCAATCCTTTGTAATTTCTAACAATTTGATTATTAGTAGAAACTCCTAAGTGATTAGGAGGACTGGATGTAGCTCATTGTTGGAGTGAACCAGGATAAAATTGCTTGAGTGTTGGTTTATTGCTTTTAATCTACTTTCTAGCTCAATAGACTTAAGTCATTTCAATCAATTAGGATTTATACAATTAGGTAGCAAGTTCAAGGAATCTTTGTGTTTAAAAGTTATTTAGATTGCTTGCTATTCTGTTGGATAAGTTCCTGTTTATTATTGAATTGATTTGAGTTAAATTGCTGAATTTTCGTTTCTGGTTTTTCCCATATCTGATAGGAAAAACTCGAGTATTTCATAAAAGACTCGAGTTGTTCATCACTGAAAAACTCGAGTATTTCACAAAAGACTCGAGTATTTTGTGTCTGATTGCAGAAAATTCAGTCTTAGCTCCATTCTTCAATTATCAATCGAAATATTTGGTATTAGTGCTTCAAAATACTATTCACCCCCCCTCTAGTATTTGCTTAGCCCGCTTGTTGGTTTCCAACAAGTGGTATCAGAGCTCGGTCGAAAGATCGAGTGTAACAACTTTTTCGAAAAAGATCCTTTTGGAAACTAAATGGGCTCTAGCAATAACTTTGGTGGAGAAGGAGGTTCAATAAACCGTCCTCCACTATTTAATGGTGAAGGATATGTTTATTGGAAAACTCGCATGAAAGTTTTTATTGAAGCAATTGATATGGATATTTGGGATGCAATTGAAAATGGTCCTTTCATTCCCAAAAAGAAAATAAATGATGAAATTGTTGAAATTCCAAGGAGTAGTTGGAATGATGATGAAAAGAGAAAAGTCTCATTTGATTTAAAAGCTAAAAAAATCATCTTTTCGGTTCTATCCCATGATGAATTTTATAGAGTTTCCCAATGTAAATCGGCAAAAGAAATGTGGGATACTTTGCAAGTCACACATGAGGGAACAAGTGAGGTTAGAGATGCAAGATTGAATTCTCTAATTCACGAATATGAATTGTTCCACATGTTGCCAAATGAATCCATTAGTGACTTGCAAAAGCGATTCTCTCACATTGTTAATCATTTGATTTCCTTGGGAAAAGTATTTCGCAATGGTGAAACTACTAACAAAATTCTAAGATGTCTTGATAGGAGTTGGCAACCCAAGGTAACCGCCATCAAGGAATCAAGAGACATAAATAGCATGGACTTAGCCACTTTGTTTGGCAAACTCCAAGAGCATGAGATGGAACTTACAAGACTTGGGATGCATGAGGAATCGGACAAAAAGAAAAAGAGCATAGCACTCAAAGCTTCAACCAAAGCTACAAAAGAAGTTGAAGAATGCTCTACAAGTGGAGATTCCGATGGTGAATCAAATCAAGAAGAATTTGGGATGTTTGTGAAAAGATTCAACAAATTTTTCAAAGGGAAGAAAGGTGGATCTTCATCCAATTTCAAGAGAACCAAAGACTCCAAACAAAGAGAAAAGAGTACCAACGATGGAGTTAAGTGTCATGAATGTGGTGGGGTTGGTCACATAAGAATGGAATGTGCCACATTCTTGAAGAAGAATGACAAGAAGACCCAAGAGACCAAAGGGAAGCGTGCATACATTGTTTGGGATGCACCGGAGAAGAGCAATGAATCATCTTCAAGTAGCTCCGGTGATGAAAATGCAAACCTTTGTCTCATGGCCAAGAACAATCATGAGTCCTCATCAAGAGCTAATCATGGCATGAGTGAAAGTGATGATGAGGTAACCTCTAGTTCTTCTTGTTCCTCTTCAAACTCCATTTCATATGATGATTTGCAAGAAGCCTACAATGAAATGTTAATTCAATTTAAAAGGCTTGCTAAAATTAATAAGGAAAAGGGAAAGAAAATTTTGGAGTTTCAACATGAAATTGATGAATTGCAAAAATCTATAAATGAGTTGAAACTTCAAAATGAATCCTTGGAACTTATTAATTCTAGTCATCAAAGTGATTGTGCAAATCATGAGGAAATTATCACTTCATGTGAGAGATGTGATGATCTTGAAAAAGAAGTGAAAGAGTTGAAAAACAAACTCACAATCTCACATAGTGATAGAAACCTCAACCGGTTGTTGAACTCTCAAAGACATAATCACAACAAAACCGGTTTAGGATATGTTCATAAAAAGGACAAAAAGTACAAGGTGGTTGGAACATTTTCTAAGAAAAATTCATCAAAGAGACCAACTTGTACTTATTGTGGAAAAGTTGGACATATCAACATTGAGTGCCACATTAAGAAGTTTGAAATGAAAAAGGGCACTTATATGTGGATTAAGAAGGGAGAAAGTCCCAACACTAACCCTAAGGGACCCAACATTGTTTGGGTACCCAAAATGAAAAAGTGATTTCATATTGTAGGTGTGCCTTCGAACGGGAAAACAATTGTGGTATCTTGATAGTGGATGTTCGAAGCACATGACGGGAGATAAGCGGCACTTCATTGAGCTTACTCCAAAGGAAAAGGGTTATGTCACTTATGGGGACAACAACAAAGGCAAAATCCTTGGTATTGGTAAAATCGGAAACTCTTCAAACTTGATTATTGATAATGTGCTCTATGTTCAAGGATTAGAACATAATCTCTTGAGCATAAGCCAATTATGTGATGTTGGTAATCATGTAGTTTTTACCTCTACCCATTGCCTCATTAAAAGTGACAAAGATGAATCAATCAAATTTGTTGGTAGAAGGTCAAATAATACTTACTTAGTTGATTTGAACAAAGTCACTTCTTTGGTCTCTACTTGTTTAGTGAGCAAAGAAAATGACACTTGGTTATGGCATCGTAGGACCGCTCATATTAATGTAAACCAATTGAAGAAAATACAATCTAAAGATCTAGTAGTTGGTTTACCAAAGCTAAATTTTTCTATTGAAGGTGTTTGTTCTCCTTGCAAGAAATGTAAACAAACTAAAAACACCTTTGGATCAAAAATGGTGATGTCCACATCAAGGCCATTAGAAATGCTTCATATGGACTTGTTTGGACCATCACAAGTAAAAAGCTTTGGTGGCAACTATTATGCATTGGTGATTGTTGATGACTTCTCTAGGTTTACTTGGACTTTATTTTTAACTACTAAGAGTGAGACCTACAAATCTTTTAAACATCATGTCAAACTTTTGCAAAACCAAGTAAATCAAAAAGTAATTATTATTCGTACCGATCATGGTGGAGAATTTGAAAACCACAAATTTGATAGATTTTGTGCTAAAAATGGTATTGAGCACCAATTCTCAGCACCAAGAACTCCGGAACAAAACGGAGTGGTAGAGCGGAAAAATAGGGTGCTAGAGGAACTTGCTAGAACCATGTTAAATGATTCTCAAGTACCTCAATATTTTTGGGCCGATGCCGTCAATACGGTTTGTTATGTTTTAAATCGTATTTTGATAAGGCCCTCTTTGGATAAAACCCCCTATGAACTTTACAAGGGAAGAAAGCCAAATATATCTCATTTTCATGTCTTCGGATGCCAAGTTTTTGTTTTAAATAATGGAAAAGAACACCTTGGCAAGTTTGATTCCAAATCCGATGAAGGCATATTTTTAGGCTATTCTTCTCATAGTAAAGCTTATAGAATTTTCAATAAAAGAACTTTAACTATTGAGGAATCAATTCATGTGGTTTTTAATGAGTCTTCAAAAGAAGATAGTGTTTTATGTGATGCTAGTGAAGATGGCATTGTCTTTTCAAAAGAAGAAAAAGAGAGAGAGAATTCAAAAATTGATGAAGGAGAAGTAAGGGAAGAACTTCCTCCAACTTGGAAATCGGTCAAGGCTCATCCTATAGACAAAGTCATAGGAGATATGTCAAAGGGAGTACTTACTCGTAGGTCTATTCAAAACATTTGCCACTATGTCTCATTTGTTTCTCAAATTGAACCCGATTCAATTAAAAAGGCCATTGAGGATGATCATTGGGTTCTTGCTATGCAAGAAGAATTAAACCAATTTGAAAGAAATGAAGTTTGGGATCTAGTCCCTAAACCCGATGATCATACCATAATTGGTACTAAATGGATTTATAGAAACAAACTTGATGAATCCGGGTTGATTATAAGAAACAAAGCTAGACTAGTAGCTCAAGGGTACAACCAAGAGGAAGGTATCGATTATGATGAGACCTTTGCTCCGGTTGCACGTCTTGAAGCAATCCGAATTTTACTTGCTTATGCTTCAATCATGAAATTCACTTTATATCAAATGGATGTTAAAAGTGCTTTCTTGAATGGGTTTATAAATGAAGAAGTGTATGTCAAACAACCCCCCGGTTTTGAAAATAGTGAATTTCCAAACCATGTTTATAAATTGAAAAAGGCACTCTATGGATTGAAACAAGCTCCTAGAGCTTGGTATGATCGATTGAGTTCCTTTCTATTAGAAAACAAGTTTCAAAGAGGGAAGGTTGATAATACATTATTTATTTATAAAACCAAGGATGACATTTTGTTAGTACAAATCTATGTTGATGATATCATTTTCGGTGCTACTAACGTGTCTCTTTGTAGAAAGTTTTCAAATTTGATGAAAAAGGAATTTGAAATGTCAATGATGGGAGAACTCAAGTTCTTCCTAGGCTTACAAATAAAGCAAGTCAAGGAGGGGATTTTTGTGCATCAAGGGAAATATTGCAAAGAGCTCCTTGAGAAATTCGGATTGGACAAGTGCAAGGAAGCCTACACTCCAATGAGCACATCATGCTACCTAGACAAGGATGAACAAGGTACACCGGTTGATGTTAGTAAGTATAGGGGTATGATAGGTAGTCTCCTATATCTCACTGCATCTAGACCGGATATTATGTTTAGTGTATGCATGTGTGCTAGATTTCAAGCTAATCCTAAAGAATCTCACCTATCCGCGGTTAAACATATATTTAAGTATCTAAAAGGAACAATTAACACTGGTTTATGGTATCCTGCTGATGCCAATCTTAGTTTAGTTGGTTACTCGGATTCCGACTTCGCGGGATGCAAGCTTGATCGCAAAAGCACCAGTGGTACTTGCCATTTCTTGGGAAGTTCATTGGTGTCATGGTTTTCTAAAAAGCAAGCTTGTGTCGCTCTTTCTACCGCCGAAGCGGAATATATCGCAGCCGGTAGTTGTTGTGCTCAACTATTATGGATGAAACAACAATTATCGGATTTTGGTTTGAAACTTGAAAATATTCCGATTAGATGCGATAACACGAGTGCAATCAATTTGACTAAGAATCCGGTGTATCACTCAAGAACTAAACACATTGAAATAAGACATCATTTTTTAAGAGATCATGTACAAAAGGGTGATTGCACAATTGAATTTGTTAGTACCACAAATCAATTAGCCGACATTTTTACAAAACCTCTACCAAGGGACACCTTTTATCATATTAGGAGAGAACTTGGTATTTTAGATGAAGCTAATATAGGCTAATTGCATTGTGTGTGTCATTTTTGGAAAATCACCATATTAGTCTTACTCTAATGTGTTATTGATTCTTAGTTAAATTGTTCTTGATGATATTTGAAATTGTATATGTTAATTGTGTGTGATTCTGTACTGTATTCCAAGTTGGTAGTGAAGCATTTGTGTTTGATTTGTGTTTGGTCTTTTAAAACTGAGTTTTTACTTTCTGTTCTGTCAAAATACTCGAGTTTTTCCAAAAACACTCGAGTATTTTAATTCAAAATTAAATCAGTTTTAAATTGAAAAAGTTTTTAATCAGGGTCTGATAAAACTACTCGAGTGTAGAAACACTCGAGTCTTTATTAAAATACTCGAGTGTTTTTCAAAACACTCGAGTCTTTAGAAACCCCCAATTTTTGAACTTTCAGACCAAACTCGAGTATTTTCCAAAAACTCGAGTATTTTGCGTTTTTCCTGAAATTTGATCTTTCGGACCAAACTCGAGTTCTTCAATTTTTACTCGACTTTTCTGGGGAAATCTGGGCTGAGTCACGACCGACTCGAATATATTTTCAAAAACTCGAGTTTATCCTAAAGAACAACTCTAGTATTTATGAATATATTCGAGTATTTTGAACTGTTTATATATACTCTCAGACTCAAGTTTTTGCGACCCTCTTCTCTCTCGGTTTTCTCATATCTCTCTCCTCAAAACTCAGATTTTCCTCAAAGTTTTGTCAAATCTTACTAGTTTTTCATCCTCTAAACTCTTCTCTCGGTTTTATCCTCCTCCAGATGCTCCAGCTCCTTCGATGTTTTGATGATGTTGACCTTTGGATTTTATCTTAGTTTTCATTCTGTTTTTATCATATTGGTCTTTGTTACATTTTCTGTATTTTGAGAACTTGGTGTTTTGAGACTTTGGGTTTCTTATTGCACCTTTGATTTGGACCTTTTATGATGTTTTTATGTTAATGAATTTGGTCTTCATTATGATGTTTGTGCAAAGCTTCAGGGGGAGCTCTTTATCGTTATTATATCTCCGTTTTATTTGCATAGTTGGTTATGGGGTTTTCCGATTATGCACCTCTCCTCCCTTGATCTTTTTCTAAATTGTTACATCTTTTTGGCGTATGACAAAAAGGGGGAGATATTACACTTGTCTTGTCTTGATATTGTTGCACCTAAAATTTCTAATTATGGTATATACTCTGATAATTGTTAAATTCTCTAATACCATAGGCTTGGTGCTAAAATTAAATTGTCATAACATCTTGCTCAAGCTGAATTTTTAGATAGGTGAAAAGTATCATATAGTGAGGGGGAGTTGCATCTCCAAGTGGATCAAGCTTAACAAATGGATCAAGTGTTAATTATTTTGTCATCACCAAAAAGGGGGAGATTGTGAATTCAATGCTCCTAATTATGTGGATTATGTTTTGATGATGACAAAATAATTAACAAATCATGCCTTGAAGATATTGCAACATCAACATCAACAAGAAGTCAAGAAAAGAAGACAAGTGCCCAATCATTCTCAATCAAATATTAATTGTAAATTTCTAATTTATGTTGAGAGTGGTTGAGAGTGGGTAGAAATAGTTAGTCTCTTCTAGGAATAAATTTTTATATGTTTATTAAGTTGAGATTGACCAAAAAATTAATACTTGAGAAGAAAAATAAAATTGAAAAATAATTTTTCCCATATCTGATCAAAATACTCGAGTATTTTGATAAAGACTCGAGTATAGACTCGAGTATTTATAGAAAAACTCGAGTATTTGTGCCAGGTCAGCAATTATGACCGTTAGTCTTGTTCGTGCACCAATTCACTCGTGACCGACCAAAAAGACTCGAGTTTTTACCAAAAGACTCGAGTATTTTTGTCCAGTCAGCAAAAAAAATGAACGTTGGAGAAACTCAAAAACCCAATTGAGGGCATTTGAGTCTCATCCAACCCCAAGAGAGAATTCAGATCCTTATTGTAAAATTTCTCTTTGAATTTGTGCAAGAACAAACAAGACAACAAGATCATATTGATTCAAGCTTTCTTAAGTTCCTCTTCTCAAGTGTTAATTCCCAAAAAGCTCAACTTCTCACTCATATTGTCATTTTATTCCAAGTTGAGTTTTAGGCCTCAATTCTTACATTGAGCTGTGCTTATTTGTGCTAATCCATTGTGAGATTAGTAATACACATACAAAAAGCTTGATTATTCAAAGTCTTGGATTGTTCCCAAGCAAACCCTAAGTGGCTTAGGGTGTTGGAAGTCTTGAGAGGTTCTCAAGCACAAGACTAGGAGGTTCCTAGCCCGGTGGAGTTTCTTGAAGGGAGTTCAAGGAAGCTTTGTGAAGAGTTCTTCAATCACCGGAATCAAATTGGGGTAGAAATCAAGAGTTTGGTACACTCTTGAAAGGGTTAGGTTGAGTGAGGCCATTCTCAAGCAATCCTTTGTAATTTCTAACAATTTGATTATTAGTAGAAACTCCTAAGTGATTAGGAGGACTGGATGTAGCTCATTGTTGGAGTGAACCAGGATAAAATTGCTTGAGTGTTGGTTTATTGCTTTTAATCTACTTTCTAGCTCAATAGACTTAAGTCATTTCAATCAATTAGGATTTATACAATTAGGTAGCAAGTTCAAGGAATCTTTGTGTTTAAAAGTTATTTAGATTGCTTGCTATTCTGTTGGATAAGTTCCTGTTTATTATTGAATTGATTTGAGTTAAATTGCTGAATTTTCGTTTCTGGTTTTTCCCATATCTGATAGGAAAAACTCGAGTATTTCATAAAAGACTCGAGTTGTTCATCACTGAAAAACTCGAGTATTTCACAAAAGACTCGAGTATTTTGTGTCTGATTGCAGAAAATTCAGTCTTAGCTCCATTCTTCAATTATCAATCGAAATATTTGGTATTAGTGCTTCAAAATACTATTCACCCCCCTCTAGTATTTGCTTAGCCCGCTTGTTGGTTTCCAACAAAATGTGCTTCTTAATTTTGAAATATTCTCTTTTTTCTTTTAAATATTCTGTTTTTTTCTTCTTAATTGTGTGGATAATTAGAAAAGAGAATTATAATCTAAACAACCAAATGATTTTTTCCTTAACAAATAGATGAATAATCATGAGACCACTTTTTTTCCTCAACAAATTAATGGATAATTATTAAATGTTCAAAACAATAAAAGTCTAAAATAAATGTTTTTTAAGAAGAAAATAAATATTTAAAACTATCAAAACCAATCATCAATTATATATATATATATATATATATATATTGTCAAGTATCAATTATCAATCATCAATCATCAATCTAAAATATCAATTATATATATATATATATATATATTATAAAAAAAAATACCTGCAATCTATGTCAAAGGTTGATGGATCGTTATACCAAATTTTTCTTTTCAATTTTTTTTCTAATTGTATGGATAATTACAAAGGAGATTGAGCATATCATTCGGTTATGATACGACAGATTATTTTCAACAATGTAGAGATAGAGATTCTATCATAAATAATACTGCAACATAAAAAAATATCACACAAAAAATAACTAACAGTTTCAAATATAGACTAACAAGATAAGAAACAACAGAATCTCTACTTATGTGAAAATTCAAAATCGGATAAAATTGGATAACAAGATAAGAAACAAATAATTCAAATTCAAATTTTAAATTTGTTTAAAAAAATTTCAGCAATTTCAAGTTAATTATAAAGAATAGTTTCCAACTTAAAGTTGATTCAAATGATCATTCGATGATTTTTTATGTTTTTATTCTCAACATTCATTCTCTCGATTTCACGTTCCAATATCAAAGATAAAATGTTCACTTACTAAAAAAGAAATTCATATGATTCAAATAAGTATTTATTTGCATGAAGCATGAATAACTGGTCTTTTTTTGTTTTTAAAATAAAAAAATCTAGCATATAATTTCCCAAATTTTTGTTTAAAAAAATCCAAATTAAAAAAAAATTAAAGTCTACGATTTTTGGAAAAATACGAGTAATTGGTAAGTTTACTTGATTTGTTAGATTATACCAACAATTTAATTCCATTTTGGATATATATATATATATATATATATATATATAATATTTTGAATTTAAAAATTAAAAGACACAACTACTCCTTTTATTCCCGTTTTGGATAAATAGGATATTTTGATTTTTTAAAAAAAAACATTAATTTGATTCAGTTTTGGATAGATAAGATATTTTGAATTTTTTTAAAAAAATCTTCAATTTCAACAAATTGTTGAAACTGCTTTTCTTTTTTTTTTCTTCCAACAAATTGATGGATAATTATTAAATGTTCAAAACAAAAAAGTTTAAAATAAATGTTTTCTTAATAATAAAATAAATATTTAAAATTACCAAATAATTGAAAGAGATATGCAAACAAATAAATCAAATCAAATAAACATTGAATAAATGTTTTGTTAAGAAGAAAATAAATGTTTAAAACTACCACATAATTGAAGGAGATATGTAAACAAATAAATCAAACAGAATAGAAATTGAAGTTCAACAATAGAATTTCAAGTTTGAAAATGGTAAAAAAAAAATCAATTATATATTATAAAAAAGGAAACCTTAAAGATTTTTTTTTGAAAGGAAGGAAACCTTCAAGATAATACTTGATTAGCTGACACTTTTTCATAATTTCCTATATATATTTTTTTAAAAATTTATAATTGCAAAAAATAATAAGTTGTTGGAAAATGAATCATAATTGATTAGACAACAGCAAATTATGAGAATACGGATATTGATTAGTTCAATTTTTTTTAACCGAAACAAAAACAATTTTTTATGATAAAGAAGAAATTCATTAAATATCCTTGTTTCATATTAATATTTATTTCAAATTTTAAATTTGAGGAAAATATGAAATTAGTTTGTTATTTAAAAAATTGGTTTTTTAATTCAATGTTTCTTGTACTAAGGGATTTGTTTTGACATCAGAAGTCATCTATTCTTATAATGAAATAATTTGTGTAATCTGAGTTCTATGAGAACTATCTTTAATTGAAAGTTTGGTAATCAAAATTATTAATCTTAGAATGAAGTTTTTTTTCCTAACATTATATTGTTGTTAACGATCTTTACTTTTTTTTATTATTATTATGAAATTACAAAAGCTAATATTCTTTATGTTGTATAAATTCTTTACTCTAAAGAATTAATATTAGAATGAAGACAAATGTAAATCCGATTGATTCAATTTAATCTACTATACTTATATAAAAACATCCCTTTTCGAGGCACCGTGTTTGTTGGAGAAATTTTCGAGGCACCACGTTTGTCCGCTTAAAGAATACTCGCACTATAGCATTTGTAGGTAGATAATATCGTCTTTAATCAAAATTATAATTTAAAATTAAATAAATTATTTGTCCAAAATTAATATTTAAAATTAAATAAATTATCTATATGTGGAATATGTGGAATCATTATCCTCATTTTGTTTAAAAAAAATCATTATCCTCAAAAAGATTGATAAACGCAAAGAGACGATGCTTGAGTTCATGATAAACCCAAATATCTTTTTAGTTATCACATATTTCAAACTATAAATATGATGATTTCTCAAGTCATGAAACCTTCTTCATTATTCTCCTCTTTTCTTTATTGTTCGTGAACCACTGTCTCTTCCAATGTGTCACCATATAAGTTGCAATCCCACTGCACGCATTCATCACCATTGTCATTTTGCATTGGCAAAAGCTTCATCTATAACAATGAATTCCCAACAACAACATGAGAAGAACAAGAACAACAAGCTTCAGAAGCTTCATCTATAGCAATGAATTCCCAACAACAATATGGGAAGAACAACAAGCTTCATATGCTTCATTGTTGTGTGAATAACTATGGTTGGGGTCGACCATTTAATTTAGGTCTTTATCTTTAGTCTAGATTTGTTAAATGTAAATAATGATGTGGCAAGGGAGTGTTACTTTAACCATGTCACGTAAAGCTCACACATCAATATATCAATATATTAGTTGTTCACACGTGATTATCATTCCCTTTGTTATTTAATTTTTACAAATTATTTGGTCACCAAAAAACCAATAATTAATTCTTCAATTATTTATTATATTATATTATACTTGGTTGATTACGTTCTCTTATGTCTTACCAGTAAACTCTAATTCCAGAAAATATAGGATAATGGAAACATTTTTAAGATAAAATAAATCATGAATGAGTAAATCAACAGACTAAAGTGAATTTATAATACAGCAGAAACGGAGGAAAACCAGGCAATGTAAGCTAAAGTTCCAATTACACTAAAACAAAAGGGAACAACGAATGAACCAGTAGTATTAGAATGAGGAAGCGGAAAATGTAATAGTCGGTGGAATAATTCTATGAAAGTGCAACAGACTAATTGAAATAACAATAATAATAATAATAATAATTAATATAAAGGGTTTGCTTAACTTCAGCCCTTAGGGCTGAGGATAAGAGGTGAAAAAGTAAAAAAAATGTTTTGGAAAGTTAACCCATTAACTTTTAAAGTCTTAAACATTTATTTTTTCAATACAAAAATACTTTTTATAACTTCTTATCCTCAGCCCTAAGGGCTGAGGTTAAGAAAATCGAGTGACAATTAGCTATGAGCTCGCTTCCTCTCTCTCTACTCTCTCTGTATCTCTTTCTCCAATTCTTTTTTTCTTTTTCTTTTGTGTGTGTGTGATGTAAAGGAGTCGAGTTTTTTTTGTTTTTGTTTTTTTTTTAGCTGAACAAAGGGTTTGATAATTCCTGCTTCTGTAACCTAAACTCTTCGGAAGCTCCCTCGCCGTCTGATTTAACAATAATAATTTTCTTTTTCAGATTTGAATTAATTCTTTATCAACAATTTTAATGAAAAAAGATTGATATATTTGCTTATAATTAATTTTTTTTAATTAATTTTGTTTATAAATCATTATCCTCTAAAAGATAAACCCAAATAAATGAGGCTTATATGATCTTAGTAAAGAGTTCAACATAAACCCAAACATCTAATAAAAGTTTATATATATCTAAAAAAGATTGATATATTTGCTTATAATTAATTTTGTGTGAAATTATTATCCTCAGTATCATTTTGTTAAACAAAAAATTAATCATTATCCTCAAAAAGATAAACCCAAAGAGATGAGGCTTCTATAATCATATCCTCATTATCATTTTGTTATAAAAAAAACTAATCATTATACTCAAAAAGATAAACCCAAAGAGATGAGGCTTCTATGATCATATTAAAGAGTCTATAATAAACTCAAACATATAACAAAAGTTTATTGATATAAAAAAAAGTAATAATTATCCTCAAAAAGATAAACCCAAAGAAATGAAGTTTCTATGATTATAGCAAAGAGTCCATGATAAACCCAAATATCTAACAAAAGTTTATATTTATCTAAAAAGGATTGAAATATTTGCTTATAATTAATTTTATTTATGGTAATAAATTTTGGCTTGAGTAATACAAAAAAAATCTACTTGGGAAATGAGGGGTGGGAAACCCAAGAATAAAAGTAAAAAAAAAACGGCGGAACAAATTTTAGTATTTTTGGTAGACCTAAAAAATATTTAACAGATTTTAGTTTTTCTATTTGATTTTAATGGGGAAAATAATATTCCAAGCGTAGTGGAGAGAATAAGGTACGGATGTACTTTTATGGATCTGGGAGTTTATGATATTCTTCTTTATATCTATAAAATTTACCAATAAAAAATAAAGACAACTACTTCAATTCAATCTTCAATTTTCAATTTTTTTTTCCGTCATTAAATCTCTCTAATTCTAATATTTCTCACTCATCTTAATTTATATTGTATGATTCTTAAGTTCCTGTTTAATATTATTTTTAGTTCAATATTTTGAAGACGTTATGTGGTAGAAGACTACATCTTCTCGAGGGGCCTAAGTTTTAATTTCAAAAGACTCCATCTACGACTGCTGCAAATTCTTCGATAATATATTTTGTTTTTGGAATAGATAATAATCATTATATATTTTCATTTTATACTTGAGGTAGATATTTTTTTTAAAAATTTTTTGTACAAGAGAATTAAAACTACAATTTGAAATCATTATCCGCAACCAAAATACTACAATTTGAAATTAGATAGATTATTCAGTTTTTCAAATCATTAATTTATTTTAGATAAACACATATTAAATAAGTTGAATTTGTTATTAATTTTGGATAAATCTTTATGAGTAAATAATCATTATCTCTAACCAAAATATTATGATTTGAAATTACATAAATAATTCAAATTTTCTAAATCATTATCCTTATTGAAGATATTACAATTTGAAATTAAAAAACTTGTTAAGGTAAGTAACCAAACACGTGGCCAAAGATAAACTGCATACAAATTCCATAATTTAAGAAAATATAGTAAAATCGGTAAGATAAAGTTGAAAAAAATAAATAATTTTTTATTGTAACACCAAGATTCAACTTTCGTTCTCAAAATAAACAAGAGATATTTTGCTCATAATACGATTAAAAAAAATTCTAATTTAATTTTGATTTATCACAATAAAGTAGATAATCATATAAAAATATTAATTTATTCATCAAATAAATAGAGAATATCTCAGATAAAAAGTGTTATTTTTGATTTATATGGGGAAGTATAAAATTTACCAACAAAATACTCATACCTTTTTATATAATTATTTTTAGTTGTTGCTAATAATAATCTTTAATTTAAAATTTAATATAAAAAAAATTAAAATATCAACAACCCGTGCATTGCACGGGGTAAGAGCTAGTTATTAATAATCTCATATATAAAATTATGCAATTCAGTTAAAAAATTTATTAAATTTTTAGTTTGAAATAATTATCATATATAACAACATTATGTTATCTAATATATCTGTTTATTCCCGTGCATCGCAAGGGTAATCTGAACTAGTAATGAGATAAAATTAAAAAAATTTAAAATTTAAAGAACTAGTATTAGACCCGTGCGATGTGACGCTCTCTTTTCTATCTTGAAAATAAGTAATATTTCCAAATAGTTGAATACTTGCTATCAAAATTAGGACTAGAAAATTTTTTCTTTTTAAATTAGTACTTGCTCAATTAGAAACCCTTTTTAGCATGAACTATTATTTGAATTCGGCTTAGTAATATCTTAAGTTCGAAAAGGCTTCCGAGAGAACATTTCCTTAATTATAGAAAACGTTATTTGTGATTCTTATTAAAACATATCATTTGCCTCTCGAGTTGGATTTGAGTATATAAAACATAAACCTATTGCCGAATCCTTTTCAAATAGAAATCAAAGTTCGCGGAAGTAAAATAGTACTTATGGGGCACTGCTGAGGTAAAGAAAACATCATATATATATATATATATATATATGTCATAACATAAAACCCCATCAGTACAGTCAGTAGCAAGTGGTAAAAAGTCGAGATAACAAGTTTGGTGAAACATATACAGACCAGCTGCATAAAATAAAACCTCACTCTAAGACCTCTCAAATATATACAAGATATGACAAAACCCAAAAGTAGAAGTTTCAGAGCAAGTCATCCGTGTCCTTAGCAGCTCCTCAGATCCTCCACAGCTCTATCCCTAGGATCTAGGATCCAAAACATCTACGTTATGCAGGCTCCTATGAACCAGCGGGTCCACCTCTAGCTGAAACAGTCGGCTCGACATGCACCTCCTCCTCGCTCTCATCCTTCACAGGGTCCTCCTCGACCTCGCCCGACTGTGTAGAGACCCCACCACTGGGTCTTGGATCTGCAGAAGCAGTCCTATCAAAGTCAGTCGGACCAGGAGAAGGAGTCTCCTCAGTGACAACTCTATGGGAAGAAGGATGAGAACGAGTAGCAGCTCTGAAACGAAAACTATGAAAACGACGCATAGGTCGAGTCTGGGGTGGTCCTCTATATGTATAAAAGGGTGAAACGTGCATAGTATAGACTAACGGGATCCTAAATCGACGAGGTCGCACTCGCACCAGAGGGTTGGGGTGGTAGAGAGTAATCTCCACCTCACCCTCAAAGGTGGCACGGTGCTCCTCATACGTCCATATACCACTAGGGATAGGGCGTATCTCGATGCAAGCTAGGTATCTGGCCATCACCTAAACAGGGCACAGGGAGTAAGTATACACATATACATAATTGATAAAGACTAAATTACAAACACAAGTATATCATGGACAGATAATAATGCAAATACATATGAGCACACCAATTTTTCAACATTATATCTCTTATAATGCAAGTGGCATGATGCATGATTTTCTATCCACAACTGAGGCCTCTAAAGTCTATCTTGGACGTCCATCCAATACACCCTTGTGTTCCCGGAACACCGACATTTGTTCCCAGAACATAATGTCGAACCATACTTGGATAATAAGCATCACTCCCGGAGTGTGCACCACGTTCCCAGAACGCATACGTTCCCAGAACGCATAAGAAAACAACCAGGTCCCAAACACTGGCCACATATCTATAATGTGTCATCAAGTAGGTTATAATTTGGTACTCCCGGAGTACCCTCCTCATATTCCCAGAATATGATAAACGTTCCTACCAACCAAACTTCCATTCTATATGGATGCACAATTATCAGGGTTGGTTTTATCTTTGCATTAATTAATATGATTTGGAAATATTCCAATTTCTCCTTTTGAATGATTTATTTGAGGCATAATTTTTGGCATAAAATTCTCCTTTGAATTATCTCAAAATATGCCCTTAAACTTAGATTGGGAAAAACATAACCAATGGTATTAAAAAACTAACTTTTTATTTTTCAGATTCAGGTACTAACCGGTTACGGTTTCAGGCTAACCGGTTAGAATTACAGACCTGAACTGTTTACCATTGTAATTCAGAAAACCCTTTTTCTTGAATTCTCTACCCAATCCATAAACAGGTTTAACATTGTTTTATACCTCAAAAACCACTGTTTTCATCATTCAAAAGTCCAAATCACATTTTGTTTCCAAAAGAGCATAATTTCCTCTTGAAATTATTTCCTTAAATTAAGGTAATAACCCTCACCCTTAAATCTGAACCAAGCCAGTGTTATCAACTCCTTTGCAGATTATTTCCAATGAAATTAAAGTATAGATTTGAGTAAAACTAGTGAAACTTCATGACAGTTTTATAAACTGATTTTCTTTTGAAATTTTGCAGTGTCTAACCGGTTACAAATATCGAGTAACCGGTTAGATTATGCAGCCAGTCCATTAAAACAAGAGTTTTGACATATCATTCTTTCCATTTCTCAAATCTAACCAAATTTCATCATTTACCAGGGTTCATATACCTTAAACAAATATATTTCGTCACAGAAATAGATTCAATGTGCATGCATTAAGCTTCTTGCATCAAATTGCATAAAAATCAATATAACCACAATTCAACACAACAAAACTTAAAATAAGCATATAAATGCAAATTTCAGTATCATTATCCATTGCATGCATCAACACAAAGTTGCTCAAAGCAACATTGAACTAAAATTTGGCCTCCAAGCCTTTGTGCTTTTTCACTTTTGAGTTTTGTTAACTCAAATCCTAAATACTTGATTTTTAGTCTAAATCTAGTATAAGGTAGACTTCTCCCATACCTCTAAGTCGATTTTGATGAGTATTACCACTGAACTTGAAGATCAATCCACAGATTCCCACAAATCCACAGTTCTGCTCTCAGCCACTATTTTTATCAACAGGGTCCAAAGACCAGAAGATTTGACATAACAATTGGTCAAAGAAATTGGGGAAACCAATTAGGACTCAATATAGGTAACATGCACTAGAGAATCAAAGAGATTTGAGGCTCAATGGTGTAACACCCCTAATTTTCGTCTCCCGAATAATAGGAAATTAATAATAAAAAGTTTTATTATTAATTTATAGAAATTTTCCAAGTTTATATTTTGTATTTAATTAGCCTAAAATATAAAAATGGGTTGAAATATTTTTATATGGCAAATAAATGCAAAATATGAGGATATTGCATTTTGGTCCCTGAATGAGGACTTAAAAGTAATATTAATAAGGTTCTTGGAGGGAAAGATTTAAAAATAACCAAAGGTGTGACGCTCTCTTTTTAACTTGAAAATAATTAATATTTCCAAATAGTTGAATACTTGCTATCAAAATTAGGGCTAGAAAATTTTTCCTTTTTAATATTAGTACTTGCTCAATCAAAAACCCTTTTGGATATAAACTATTTCTTGAATTCGGCTTAGTAATAATTTAGCTTCGAAAGGACTCTCGAGATAACAATTCCTTAATTTTCGAAAACATTATTTGTAGTTATTATTAAAACATATCAATTGTCTCTCGAGTGGTTTTGAATAAGTAAAAACATAAATTTATCACCGAATCCCTTTTTAAATATAAATCAGAGTTCGCGGAAGTAAAAATAATACTTTTGGGGCTCTGCTGAGGAAAATAAAACATCATATATATATATATATATATATATATATATGTCATAGCATAATATGAAACCCCATGAGTAAAGTAAGTAGCAAGTAACATCAGTCGAGATAGCAAGAGTTTATTAAAAAAACATATACAACCCAGCTGTATGAAATAAAACCTCACTCTAAGACCTCTCAAAATATATACAATATATCACATAGTCTCAAAATAGAAGTCTCAGAGCAGGTCTTTAGTGTCCTCAGCAGCTCCTCAGATCCTCCATAGCTCTATCCCTAGGATCTAGGATCCAAAACACCTATGCTATGCAGGCTCCTATGAACCAGCTGGTCCACCTCTAGCAGAAACAGTCGGCTCAACATGCACCTCCTCCTCGCTCTCATCCTCCACAGGGTCCTCCTCGACCTCGCCCGACTGTGTAGAGACCCCACCACTGGGTCTAGGATCTGCAGAAGCAGTCCTATCATAATCAGTCGGACCAGGAGAAGGAGTCTCCTCAGTGACAACTCTATGGGAAGAAGGATGGGAACGAGTGGCAGCTCTAAAACGAAAACTATGAAAACGACACATAGGTCGAGCCGGGGGTGGTCCTCTATATGTATAAAAAGGTGGAACATGCATAGTAGAGACTAATGTGATCCTAAATCGACGAGGTCGCACACGCACCAGAGGGTTAGGGTGGTAGAGAGTGATCTCAACCTCCCCCTCAAAAGTGGCACGGTGCTCCTCATACGTCCATATACCGCTAAGGGTAGGGCGTATCTCGATGCAGGCTAGGTATCTGGCCATTACCTAAACAGGGCACAGGGAGTAAGTATACACAAATACATAATTGATAAAGACTAAAATTTACAATCACAAATATATCATGGACAGATCATAATGCAAATACATATGAGCACACCAGTTTTCAACATTATAAATCTTATAATGCAAGTGGCATGATGTATGATTTTCTATCCACAACTGAGGCCTCTAAAATCCATCTTGGACGTCCATCCAATACACCCTTGTGTTCCCGGAACACCGACATTCGTTCCCAGAACGTAATGCCGAACCATACTTGGATAATAAGCATCACTCCCGGAGTGTGCACCACGTTCCCAGAACGCATACGTTCCCAGAACGCATAAAAACCAGGTCCCGGACACTGGCCACATATCTATAATGTGTCATCAAGTAGGTTATAAATTGGTACTCCCGGAGTACCCTCCTCATATTCCCAGAATATGATAACGTTCCTACCAACCAGACTTCCAGTCTATATGGATGCACAAATATCAGGGTTGGTTTTATCTTTACATTAATTAATGTGATTTGGAAATATTCCAATTTCCCTTTTTGAATGATTGATTTGAGGCATAACCTTTGGCATAAAATTCCCCTTTTGAATTTTTTCTCAAAACATGCCTTTTTAGCCCTAGATTGAGTAAGACAACTTCAATGGTATTCAAAAACTTAAATTTTTATTTTTCAGATTCAGGTACTAACCGGTTACAGTCTCAGGCTAACCGGTTAGAATTACAGACCTGAACTGTTTACCATTGCAATTCAGAAAAACCCTTTTTTTTCTTGAATTCTCTACCCAATCTATACACCATTTAACCTTGTTTTATGCCTCAAAAATCACAGTTTCCATCATTCAAAATTAAAATCACATTTGTTTCTATAAGACATAATTTTCTCTTGAAAATTGTTCCTTTAAATCAAGGTATTAACCCTCATCATTTAATCTGAACCAAGACAATGTTGTCAACTCATTTTTCAGATTGTTTGCAATGAATTTAGAGTATAGATTTGAGTAAAGTTAGTGCAATTTCAGGACTGTCTTATAAATTGATTTTCTTTTGAAGTTTTGCAGTGTCTAACCGGTTACAAATATCGAGTAACCGGTTAGATTATGCAGTCAGTCCCTTAAATTAAGGGTTTTGACACACCATTTTCTTTGTTTCTCAAATCTAACCCAATTCCAGCATTCAACAGGGTTCATATACCATAAACAAACATGTTTCACCACAGAAACCAATTTCAAAGTGCATGCATCAAGTTCTTTGCATCAAATTGCACAAAAGTCACATAAACACAATTTAACACAACAAAACTCATAAACAACAATTAGTTTCTGATTTCCAGTCTTAATCCATTTGCATGCATCAAATTAATGTTGCTCAAACAGAATTGAGCCAAAACTTTGGCCTCCAAGCCTTTGTGCTTAAAACACATAATGCCCTTTTTGAGTTTTGTGAACTCAAATCCTAATTCATTTGATTTTTAGTCTAAATCTAGTATAGTGTAGACTTCTCCCATACCTTAAGACTGAATTTGATGAAGATTTGACACAGAACTTGAAGAAATTACCCAGACTTCTCACAAACCACAACTCTGTTCTCAGCCACGAATTTCACCAACAGGGTCCAAAGATCAGAGGATTTGACACATAAATTGACCAAAGAAATTGGGGAAAACGATTAGAACTCAATATAGGTAACATGTACTAAGGAATGGAAGTGATTTGAGACTTAAGGATTGACTTATACTTACCAAAATCAGATCTAGAACTCAACTTCCAGAACATGCACAACAGAGAATTCAGAATTCAACTCCCAACTTCCCAAGTCGATTTCTCCTTCCACACAGACTCTCAACTCACAAATTCGGTGTTTTTACAAAGCTCAAGATGTAAGCTTTGCAATGGTGTATGGCTCTCGATCTCACTCTCAGGAACAAAGGCGAATTTCTCCACACGAAAATGGAACCCTAATTCCCTTCCTCAACAAGAATTCAGCTGCATCAACCCTCAAATCCTCAGAAATTCCTCTATTTATAAGCAAATTGAACTTGCATGCAGGGCGACGCGTGTATTGCCACTAATCTCAGGCAGTAATCGTGGCGATTACGGAGTTAATCAAGTGATTACTCATCAAAATCCACTAAACCAGTTTCTGGGTTCATCGTCTAACCGGTTACAGGGCAATACTAACCGGTTAGATTAGTACAAAATTTAAAAATTATTATTTTTAAATCTTTCCCTCCAAGAACCTTATTAATATTACTTTTAAGTCCTCATTCAGGGACCAAAATGCAATATCCTCATATTTTGCATTTATTTGCCATATAAAAATATTTCAACCCATTTTTATATTTTAGGCTAATTAAATACAAAATATAAACTTGGAAAATTTCTATAAATTAATAATAAAACTTTTTATTATTAATTTCCTATTATTCGGGAGATGAAAATTAGGGGTGTTACAAATGGTGGACTGTACTTACCAAAATCAAAGCTGAAATTCAGCTTCCAGAACAGGAAGAAAACAGGACTCAGTTTCCCACTCTTAACTTCCAAGCTTGATTCCTCCACCCACACGAACACTCAATTCACAAGGTGTATATCACTGAAAAGCCCTTGATTCAAGCTTTTCAGAAAGGTGTGTTTCGCTCTCTAACTCTCAAAGAAGGAGACGAATTGCTCAAAACGAATTTGGAACCCTAATTGCCCTTCTTCAACACAATTCAGCAGAAACCAACCCTCAATCCTTCAGAACTCAGCTATTTATAAGCAATTTGGATTAACATGCAGGTTGACGCGTGGTTTTCCACTAGATTTAGGCTGTAATCGTGGCGAATTCAGGATTAATCAAGTGATTACTCATCAAAATCCACTAATCCAGTTTCTGGGTTCATCGTCTAACCGGTTACAGGGCATTACTAACCGGTTATATTAGTTCAAAATTTAAAAATTACTATTTTTAAATCTTTCCTTCCAAGAACCTTTTCAATATTACATTTAAGTCCTCATTCAGGGACCAAAATGCAATATCCTTATATTTTGCATTTATTTGCCATATAAAAATATTTCAACTTATTTTTATATTTAAGGTTTAATTAAATACAAAACATAAACTTGGAAAATTTCTATAAATTAATAATAAAGCTTTTATTATTAATTTCCTATTATTCGGGAGGCGAAAATTAGGGGTGTTACACTACTCCCCCACTTAAAAGGAATTTCGTCCCCGAAATTCTATCTTACAAAAATAACTCCGGATACTCTTGACACATCTTCTCCTCTAATTCCTATGTTGCCTCAGACACGTCTGCATTTTCCCATACCACCTTAACCAAAGGTATTTCCTTTCCCCTGAGTTGCTTAACTTCACGATCTTCTATCTGAACTGGTCTGGTCTCAAAGGTCAGGTTTTCCTTCAGAGTTAGGTCATCAGGTTGGAGTTTTAGAATAACTGATGGGTCATGCACGTACTTCTTCAATTGCGAAACGTGAAAGACGTTGTGCAAATTGGATAAAGAGGGTGGTAAAGCCAATTGATAAGCAACAGGACCAACTCTCTTAAGGATTTGGTATGGACCTATACACTTAGGCGAAAGCTTTAGGGTTCTCAAAGCTCTACTGATTCCTTTCATGGAACTACCCGAAGGAACACATGATCGCCCTCTGAAAACTCTAATGGTTTTCTCCTCTTATCCGCATAACTCTTCTGCCGACTCTGAGCCGCTTTCATCTTTGCCTGAACCATCTTAATCTTCTCAGATGCCTGCTGTATCATTTTCGGTCCAACCATCAAATTCTCCCCCACTTGGAACCAACATAGCGGGGTTTGACATTTCCTTCCATACAACGCTTCGAACGGTGCCATTCCAATGCTCGCATGATAGCTGTTGTTGTATGTGAATTCTGCAAGGGGTAACACTTGATCCCAACTTCCTTGTTCTTCAAGTGCACAAGCCCTCAACACATCTTCCAAAGACTGAATCGTTCTCTCCGTCTGACCATCGGTCTATGGATGATACGCAGAACTCAATTTCAATCTTGTTCCCATTGCCTCATGCAAACTTTTCCAGAACTGCGACGAAAATCTGGAATCTCGATCCGACACAATACTTGAAGGCACTCCGTGAAGACGAACTACCTCCTTGATATAGATCTGGGTAAGCTTGTTCAAAGGGTAGCGCATATTTATCGGGATAAAATGCGCCGACTTGGTTAACCTATCCACGACTACCCAGATGGCATCATGATTTGCTGTTGTCCTTGGCAAACCAGACACAAAATCCATTGAGATGCTATCCCACTTCCACTGGGGAATCCTCAAAGGTTGCAACTGTCCTCCTGGTTTCTGATGTTCTACTTTAGCTTTTTGGCAAATCAAGCACGCCGCCACATATTCGGCAACATCCTTTTTCAGTCCAGACCACCAAAACATCTTCTTCAAATCCTGATACATTTTGGTTGATCCAGGATGCATACTCATCCAACTCTTATGAGCTTTGTCAAGAATCAGTCTTCTAACTTCCTGATCTCTTGGTATACAGATCCTCGTCCTGAAACGAAGGATTCCATCTGTTCCAATCTTGAAATCAGGTTCCTTTCCTTCTAAACCTAGTCTCATCTTTTCCATTAATTCTTCGTCTGTTCGTTTCAACTCCCGAATTCTTTCCAAGAACTCATTTGTGATCTGCAACATCCCCAACTTGATACTTGATGGCTTCACTTGTGTCAACAAGCTCAAGTCTCTGAATTCCTCAATCAAAGCTGCTTCCTTAACCATCATTGCACTTATGTGGATTGCTTTCCGACTTAAAGCATCTGCAACCACATTCGCTTTACCCGGATGATAGTGGAGTTTAAAGTCATAATCTTTCAAAAACTCCATCCATCTTCTTTGCCTCATGTTCAACTCTTTCTGGTCGAACAGATATTTCAAACTCTTATGGTCACTAAATACCTGGAATGTAGTGCCATAGAGATGATGTCTCCATATCTTTAAGGCAAACACGATCGCAACCAATTCCAAATCGTGTGTCGGGTAATTCACCTCATGATTCTTCAATTGTCGCGATGCATAAGCCACTACCCTTCCTTCTTCCATTAATACACAACCCAGTCCTTGCTTAGATGCATCACAGTACACTTCAAAATTTTGATGAGGATCAGGTAAGATTAACACAGGAGACGATGTTAACCTTTCCTTCAACTCACGGAAACTAACTTCACACCTATCGTCCCATACAAACGGTTGATCTTTCCGAGTCAACTTGGTCAAAGGCAATGCAATCTTGGAAAATCCTTCTATGAACCGACGATAGTATCCAGCTAACCCCAAGAAACTTCTCACCTCGGTCACAGTCTTAGGCTGTTCCCAACTTATCACTGAACTTACTTTTGCTGGATCCACCGCAATTCCTTCTTTAGAGATTACATGCCCCAAAAACTTCACTTCGTCCAACCAAAACTCACATTTCGTAAGTTTGGCATATAATTGCTTCTCCTTCAGGACTTTCAACACAATCTTGAGATGCTCTTCATGCTCTTCCGAATTTTTAGAATAGACCAGAATATCATCAATAAATACCACCACAAATAAATCCAAATATGGTCTAAAGATTCGGTTCATATAATCCATGAAAATAGCAGGTGCATTAGTCAATCCGAACGGCATCACCACATACTCATAATGACCGTATCGAGATCGAAATGCAGTCTTAGGTACATCCTCATCCTTTATCCTGATCTGATGATAGCCCGATCTCAGATCAATCTTGGAAAATACTGCAGCTCCCCTAACCTGGTCCATAAGGTCATCAATCCTTGGCAAAGGATACTTATTCTTAATAGTGACCTTATTCAACTGCCTGTAATCCACACACATTCTCATACTCCCATCTTTCTTCTTTACAAACAGTAATGGAGCTCCCCTAGGCGAAACGCTTGGCCTGATCATTTGTTTCTGCAGCAATTCTTCTATCTGCTTCTTCATTTCTGCCATTTCTGGTGGTGCCATCCTATAAGGAGCAATAGAGATGGGACCAGCTCCAGGGACTAAATCAATCCCAAACTCTATTTCTCGCTTCGGAGGTAATCCGGGTATCTCTTCAGGAAATACTTCCAGAAATTCCCTCACCACCGGAATCTCCTCTATCGGCATCGACTCTTCTTCCCCAGAAGCCGAGAATAAACACATATAACCTTCCGGTTCAAGGGTCCTATATTGAATTGTCTTTTCCTCACAATTGATGATCACTTGGTTCTTCATCAACCAATCCATCCCCAAGATCACATCCAATTGTAACTTAGGGAGACAAACCAAATCTACCTTAGAAAGACGACCCAAAATTTCTACATTACACCCTAAACAGACTTTAGCGGTGAAAATCGGTATTCCCGTAGGGGTATCTATACTAAGATAGCAAGGTGAATCAGAAACAACAAGATTCAACCTATTTACACATTCAGGAGAAACAAAAGAATGTGTAGCTCCAGAATCAAACATGATTTTGCAAGGTTGGTTATTAAGCAGAAAGTTACCTTGCACGAGATTTGGGGTTTGGGTTGCTTCCTTCCCACTTAGGGTAAATACTCTTCCTTGCACCACAGGCTTGCCAACAGATCCCTTTGCCTCACCCTTTGCGAATTCTTTGCACTCACGAGCAAAGTGACCTTGCTTTCCGCACTTGAAACATCCTCTTGTGGACCAGCAGAACTGACCATGATGATAACGCCTACACTTCTCGCAATAAGGAGCATTATCACGAGACTTGTTCTTGTTATCCATCACCGCCTTGCCCTCACCCTTGTTCTTAGAATATGGTCCATTACTCCGATGATCAAACTTCTTCTTCCTTTGTGGTCCATAACTCTGTCCAACCCCTTTCACCTGACCTCCGATCAATTCCGCTTTCTTGTCATCCTCATACATTCTGCACATATCCACAAGTGCAGGGAAACTCTGAATCCTTTGATAACTGAAGATAGACTTCAGCTCCGGCCTCAGCCCACCTTCAAACTTAACACACTTACTTCTTTCATCAGGGTTATTTAAGTAGTAGGGATAGTATTTCATCAGCTCCTCGAATCTGGCAGCATACTCTCCTACACTCATATCCCCCTGCTTCAATTGCATGAATTCCACTTCCTTCTTTCTCCTTAAATCTTCTGGAAAATATTTATTAAGAAATTTGTCCATAAATACTCCCCAGTTGATTGTTCTCCTTTCAAAATTCAGCAATTGGACAGTGTGATCCCTCCAGTTTTCAGCTTCCCCATGAAGTATGTAAACTGCATAGGTCACCTTCTGTTCATCAGAACACTCCAGAGTTCGGAAAATCTTGTTAATCTCATACAACCACTTATTCGCCTCATCAGGTTTATATCCTCCCTCAAACCTTGGTGGGTTGCATTTTCTGAACTCCGACAGAGTCTTAGCATCATGATTCGCCATGTTGCCAGCAGATGGGTTACCAGCTCTCCCTTGAGATAGTTGTTGTCTCTGCTGCTGCTGCATGCCTTCCAGCACGGTCGTGATTCGTTCTAACATTTCGTTGGTAATATTTCTATTTCTGGTTGCCATAGAAAGACCTGGACTACGGGCTTTGGGTCACTAAAAAGGTCTTTGAAACATAAATGCTACTAACTTACTCAAAACATATTCAATTACCATTGAATACCATACTTAGCTGCATCATCGGGGCCATGAGGAACAAGACCAATGCTCTGATACCACCAAAGGTGTGACGCTCTCTTTTCTATCTTGAAAATAAGTAATATTTCCAAATAGTTGAATACTTGCTATCAAAATTAGGACTAGAAAATTTTTCCTTTTTAAATTAGTACTTGCTCAATTAGAAACCCTTTTTAGCTTGAACCATTATTTGAATTCGGCTTAGTAATATCTTAAGTTCGAAAAGGCTTCCGAGAGAACATTTCCTTAATTATAGAAAACGTTATTTGTGATTCTTATTACAACATATCATTTGCCTCTCGAGTTGGATTTGAGTATATAAAACATAAACCTATTGCCGAATCCTTTTCAAATAGAAATCAGAGTTCGCGGAAGTAAAATAGTACTTATGGGGCACTGCTGAGGTAAAGAAAACATCATATATATATATATATATATATGTCATAACATAAAACCCCATCAGTACAGTCAGTAGCAAGTGGTAAAAAGTCGAGATAGCAAGTTTGGTGAAACATATACAGACCAGCTGCATAAAATAAAACCTCACTCTAAGACCTCTCAAATATATACAAGATATGACAAAACCCAAAAGTAGAAGTTTCAGAGCAAGTCATCCGTGTCCTCAGCAGCTCCTCAGATCCTCCACAGCTCTATCCCTAGGATCTAGGATCAAAAACATCTACGCTATGCAGGCTCCTATGAACCAGCGGGTCCACCTCTAGCTGAAACAGTCGGCTCGACATGCACCTCCTCCTCGCTCTCATCCTCCACAGGGTCCTCCTCGACCTCGCCCGACTGTGTAGAGACCCCACCACTGGGTCTTGGATCTGCAGAAGCAGTCCTATCAAAGTCAGTCGGACCAGGAGAAGGAGTCTCCTCAGTGACAACTCTATGGGAAGAAGGATGAGAACGAGTAGCAGCTCTGAAACGAAAACTATGAAAACGACGCATAGGTCGAGCCGGGGGTGGTCCTCTATATGTATAAAAGGGTGGAACGTGCATAGTATAGACTAACGGGATCCTAAATCGACGAGGTCGCACTCGCACCAGAGGGTTGGGGTGGTAGAGAGTAATCTCCACCTCACCCTCAAAGGTGGCACGGTGCTCCTCATACGTCCATATACCACTAGGGATAGGGCGTATCTCGATGCAAGCTAGGTATCTGGCCATCACCTAAACAGGGCACAGGGAGTAAGTATACACATATACATAATTGATAAAGACTAAATTACAAACACAAGTATATCATGGACAGATAATAATGCAAATACATATGAGCACACCAATTTTTCAACATTATATCTCTTATAATGCAAGTGGCATGATGTATGATTTTCTATCCACAACTAAGGCCTCTAAAGTCCATCTTGGACGTCCATCCAATACACCCTAGTGTTCCCGGAACACCGACATTTGTTCCCAGAACATAATGCCGAACCATACTTGGATAATAAGCATCACTCCCGGAGTGTGCACCACGTTCCCAGAACGCATACGTTCCCAGAACGCATAAGAAAACAACCAGGTCCCGGACACTGGCCACATATCTATAATGTGTCATCAAGTAGGTTATAATTTGGTACTCCCGGAGTACCCTCCTCATATTCCCAGAATATGATAAACGTTCCTACCAACCAAACTTCCATTCTATATGGATGCACAATTATCAGGGTTGGTTTTATCTTTGCATTAATTAATATGATTTGGAAATATTCCAATTTCTCCTTTTGAATGATTTATTTGAGGCATAATTTTTGGCATAAAATTCTCCTTTGAATTATCTCAAAATATGCCCTTAAACTTAGATTGGGAAAAACATAACCAATGGTATTAAAAAACTAACTTTTTATTTTTCAGATTCAGGTACTAACAAGTTATGGTTTCAGGCTAACCGGTTAGAATTACAAACCTGAACTGTTTACCATTGTAATTCAGAAAACTCTTTTTCTTGAATTCTCTACCCAATCCATAAACAGGTTTAACATTGTTTTATACCTCAAAAACCATTGTTTTCATCATTCAAAAGTCCAAATCACATTTTGTTTCCAAAAGAGCATAATTTCCTCTTGAAATTATTTCCTTAAATTAAGGTAATAACCCTCACCCTTAAATCTGAACCAAGCCAGTGTTATCAACTCCTTTGCAGATTATTTCCAATGAAATTAAAGTATAGATTTGAGTAAAACTAGTGAAACTTCAGGACTGTTTTATAAACTGATTTTCTTTTGAAATTTTGCAGTGTCTAACCGGTTACAAATATCGAGTAACCGGTTAGATTATGCAGCCAGTCCATTAAAACAAGAGTTTTGACATATCATTCTTTCCATTTCTCAAATCTAACCAAATTTCATCATTTACCAGGGTTCATATACCTTAAACAAATATATTTCGTCACAGAAATAGATTCAATGTGCATGCATTAAGCTTCTTGCATCAAATTGCATAAAAATCAATATAACCACAATTCAACACAACAAAACTTAAAATAAGCATATAAATGCAAATTTCAGTATCATTATCCATTGCATGCATCAACACAAAGTTGCTCAAAGCAACATTGAACTAAAATTTGGCCTCCAAGCCTTTGTGCTTTTTCACACATAATGCCCTTTTTGAGTTTTGTTAACTCAAATCCTAAATACTTGATTTTTAGTCTAAATCTAGTATAAGGTAGACTTCTCCCATACCTCTAAGTCAATTTTGATGAGTATTACCACTGAACTTGAAGATCAATCCATAGATTCCCACAAATCCACAGTTCTGCTCTCAGCCACTATTTTTATCAACAGGGTCCAAAGACCAGAAGATTTGACATAGCAATTGGCCAAAGAAATTGGGGAAAACAATTAGGACTCAATATATGTAACATGCACTAGAGAATCAAAGAGATTTGAGGCTCAATGGTGGACTGTACTTACCAAAATCAAAGCTGAAATTCAGCTTCCAGAACAGGAAGAAAACAGGACTCAGTTTCCCACTCTTAGCTCCCAAGCTTGATTCCTCCACCCACACAAACACTCAACTCACAAGGTTTATATCACTGAAAAGCCCTTGATTCAAGCTTTTCAGAAAGGTGTGTTTCGCTCTCTAACTCTCAAAGAAGGAGACGAATTGCTCAGAACGAATTTGGAACCCTAATTTCCCTTCTTCAACACAATTCAGCAGAAACCAACCCTCAATCCTTCAGAACTCAGCTATTTATAAGCAATTTGGATTAACATGCAGGTTGACGCGTGGTTTTCCACTAGATTTAGGCTGTAATCGTGGCGAATTCGGGATTAATCAAGCGATTACTTATCAAAATCCACTAATCCAGTTTCTGGGTTCATCGTCTAACCGGTTACAGGGCATTACTAACCGGTTAGATTAGTTCAAAATTTAAAAATTACTATTTTTAAATCTTTCCTTCCAAGAACCTTTTCAATATTACATTTAAGTCCTCATTCAGGGACCAAAATGCAATATCCTTATATTTTGCATTTATTTGCCATATAAAAATATTTCAACTTATTTTTATATTTAAGGCTTAATTAAATACAAAACACAAACTTGGAAAATTTCTATAAATTAATAATAAAGCTTTTATTATTAATTTCCTATTATTCGGGAGACGAAAATTAGGGGTGTTACATGCGATACACGGGTTAATTGATAATTAATTACCACCAAATAATATAATATAAGTATACTCGTATTTGTGAGACCCACAATTTTACCCAATTTATTTGTGAATTTATATTTGAATTTAAAATATTATATTTGATTTTTGATAGCTGGATTTATTTAAAATCGAATGTTTTATATAAATACATATATATATATACACGTGGTATATATACTATATATATGCATACCAATGTTTTCTCTAATGTATTTAAATTATATTCTTAAGGTGAAAATATTTTAAGGTATCGTATTTGATTTAAATGATATTGGAATATGAAATGCTTTTTGAAAAGTTACGGTGTTCTATCTTCAGAAATTCATATCTTTTTAACCGTAAGTCAGAAAATTACAAATTATATGTCAAAACGATCGTATCGAAATTTAGATTGTGAAAATATGAAGTTTTTATTTTTATTTTAGATTCTTCGAAATTTTATCACTGCTACAATACTGTACGAATTTTTGGAGTTTTAAGTTTGAAAGTGTGATTTTAATGCATTTAATGACTCTTTGACCCAAAAATATTTTTATGTGCATGGAAAATGTATTTTAAAAATCCCTTATTGGCTGCACCGTCCAAATAAAATATAATTTTCGTATTTTTGAATTATAAATTTATTTGGAAAGCTTATGAAGTGCATTTTTGGAGGAAATGACCTTAGAACTTCAAAAATTCATAACTTTCAAACCGTAAGTCCAAAAATTATTAATTTTATATGAAAATGATCGTATTGAAATTTAGTTTCTAAAAATATAAGAATTGTAATTTTATGAGGTATCCTTCGAAAAGTTTTTTCTGCTGCAGTAACTGTATGATTTTATATGTTTTATGCTTGGAAAAATTAGTTTAAAGCCTAGAATTAATTATTGGATCTCAAAGTATTTATTTGTATGTTCAAATATTTATTTAAAAGCTTATTGGCTGCACAGTCCAGATTATTTTATTTTTCTATTTTTTTTAATTTTAATGTACAAAGCTTTAATTTGATTGGATAAAGGAGAGGTGGATTCAAAGTGAGTAAATAAAAAATTTGTCTTCCCACTTTGACTAAGAGTGAGCCGTCCAAATACATGAGAATGAGAGGGGATATTTTCTGAAAATGTACCTAGAAGAATCTTAGAGTTTAAGGCTTAACTTGTTTGTAATTGTATCTGGATGTTAGAACATGTTTGTTTCAATTTCTAGAAGTGATGCAACTGAATTTTCGTGGCTGTCCAGCAAGCAAAACTATTTTATTAAACTCATATTTAATCATATTTTGATAAAGGAAATTGTAAGGAAATTTTAGGAAAAAGTGGCATGTCTTTTTGATAAACCGTTTGTGAGAAAAATGATTTTTAAGGCTTGTAGTATATGCTGTCCAAAAATATAAATTTGTTGCATCAACAATAGAAATTGATCTGGAATGAATTAGTATGTGAATTTTATGTTAGGATCTTTAGTATATGTATATTGAGTTCAAAAGGAATTATGAAAGTGATTGTGTGAATGTATGCTTAAATGTTCTAATAGTTTAGTAAATTGTTTGATTTGATATGTGATTTTATGTGTTAGGAATTTAGATATCTGAATGTACTAAAATGTAACTGTTCTATTCTGTTTAGAACTTGTAATTAAAATTTCATCAACTTTAGAAAAATATATTTTTAGCTTTGAATACATGAGTTATGTTTTATATGAATTAGGTGTGCTTGTAATGTGGTTATGTGATTTTTATTTACTCCTTAATTTAGTTTTAAGGTTGCATCAAAGAAAATGATTTTAAAATCCTGCTGTATGATTTATCTGTAAATGGTAGTTGTTATAAGGTATTTGGAAATGAGTTTTTGAGTAAGTGATGTTTTAGAATTTATTTTTGAAAGGTGATAATTAAGTTCTAAAAGTTATATTATTTTTCATGATTTAAAAAGCTAAAAGAAAAATTGAATTTTTCTAATGTAGTATTCTGTTTTTATTTGCAAAGAGGTTTTAAGCTACTGATACTGTTTTGTGTTTTTAAAGGATACTAAGTGTTTTCGATTTATAAAATGTTCTTTGAATAAATTTTTGAATTGATTTATTATTTGGATTATGTGTATCAAATTTTTAAAGGTTCTCATTTGGAATCAAGTGACGCAAATCCGATTTAAGAGGACACTAATTTCTTAGCTTCACATCAAGGTGAGAGAGTAGCTATCTTAAGACACAATGGCACTATGGTGACATTAGGATGATTTCGACCATCTCAAAAGTCGGGATCCAAGTTATATGTCAATATACGAGACGACAATTGATTGTGGTGTGCTTAGTCGTTCTACGTTGCGACAGTAACTTTATATTGATTGTCTGAATTTATTTTGATATTGACATGTTGTATTATTTAAAGTTATCCTGCTGGATATGGTTTTGGAAATGATTAGAGAACATGTGATAATGTATCAAATGTATTTGGTTATGTTTATGAAACCATGATTTATCTTATGAAAGACTATTTGATATATTGGAACGGTTGTCCTATGGAAATGACTTTGTATATTTAGAATTGCTATGAAAAGAAAATATAAGAATGACTAATTTTGTGGAAGTTTCGTATTAGTGTACAGTGATGGTGCAAGCGGCACAATAACTTTTGTTGTATATCCCCTTTAAGTGACTGGCCACGTGGATGACTGTGTTGTGGTTTCGAGTCTTGTAGAATCCACTGTACTATAGGGAGGTGTTTGCTGTTACCCTTAGAGGTCGAGGCCCGTTAGAAGCGAGGCTTAGAATGGGTCGACCAAACTAGGTAATTAAAAGACTTAAAAGACTTTAAGCTTTAATCCTTTCTAACTACGCGCTGAGAGAGAAGCAGTGGAGAGGAAAGATACCATATACTTGGAGGTCGATGCATTCCTTCGAGTGGTGATTGCGATAGGGGAGGGCAAGGACGGTGAAACGTCAAGAAGCCTAAGAGCGCTTCCCTAGGCGGGGCGATGTTACAATGGTCAAGGTCACCTGCTGGGCGTTGATCATAGCGAGGACTGCAACGCGAACTAGGGATAGAGCTGTCGCCCCCTTGAGCAAAACAGAGATGGTGAGAGGGAATCTGAATCAAGGCTAGAAGTCATTGCTTTTGTGAAATTGTGAAATTATAAATGATGTTGTATTTTGTTTTGCTGGCCAGATGTGTGGTTTCAGCTTGGTACGTACCCTTTGACTATCGATGCCTGTGTGGGTAGGATTCCTGTGCGTCCCATCTGCTTTCCGACTTAGGTTGTGGTTGGATATTGAAGGAGGAGATGTATCGTGTGTGCTAATCTACCCTTACCTCGATGATTCTTCCTCCCTAAATCATTGATGGTTATGAAAAGACTTAGTGGAAAGTTTACAAGTAATGAACCCTTGAATAATGATATCAAGTTATGATTATAATGATAAAGTGATATGATTGAAGAGATAATGATAAGACATGGTGAACACATGATAATTATGATATCTTGATAAGACAATGTTATAATGAGTTTATGTCTTGGTGTGTGTTTGATTCTAGTGCGATCCATGGAGTAAGCCCATGCCGTCGATGACTTGTTCATTCTGATCGCTAACTCTCTCTCTTCTTCTATACCTTCTTGTTTCTCTTATATGTCGAACGCTAGATGGCAGAGCGGGTTTTGAGATTGGTAATGTCTCCTCTGGCGGGGGGACAATGGAGTAGAACAACTGCCAGTTGGATATGGGAGGGGCCTACTAGACTGAGTTTTGAGGATATAGACATGTGCTTCGAGGTGTTGCTACTGATCGTGTGGAGGTTCGTTTTCTCTCGAGGGACTTTATGCCCGGAGGGCCTAGGGACTTTCATGAGGCTCAGGTTGTTCCACATGCTAATGTTGAAGAGGAGGAGGATCCTGAAGAAGACCCCGAGGAGGATCCTGAAGAAGATCCCGAGAAAGACTCAGTGGAGGACCTTAGCGAGGATGAGTAGTGATAGTTATTATGGTCTAGGTTTTGTTTTCAGTCTAGGATGGCAGCTCTCTCGGATAAAACTTATGTAACCCCAATGGGGAGTTTATTTTATCTTTTCGCATTTTATTTTGTCTCATGGATAATGGCCTGATGAGTCGAAACTCTTTTATATCAAATATTTTCTAATGAATGAAATGATCTATTATTCCGCAATTTACAACTATCGTATTTTATGGTGAAAGAGATGATGTAGTAACGTGACACTTCTTTTTAGAAAACAAGTTGAGAAAACCTTTTGGCAGTTAAAGTTATTTGTTAATGACATGCAAACCTTTTTCGAATCATAAGAATAATTTGTAATGGATGTTTTAAAAAAAAAGAAAATAGTGAAAATTGTAGTTCCAAATTGGGGTGTTACAGTATTTATCCTGTGCAATGCACGGTTTAATATTTTGTACCTGAAATACTTATATTACAGGTTTGAAATTCTTTTGTCAGTACTTTTGTCTTATCCAATGATATTATTTTCTATCTAAATTTTTTTTGGTAAAATAAAAAATTCATTAATAACTAGGCAAAATATAATACAAACTAGGCTATATACCTTATGTAGGGTCTGCCGACCGTATAAAAACTACAGTCCTATATAAAGGATTTTCCAAGGACCTTTCCCTCGGTTTACTTAACACAAACGTCCCACGCTCGGACACGTTCATTCCGAGCATACGAAAAGACCAGGCTCGGACTTGATGGGACCGAGCCTCAACAACGGTCTTCACTCCATCGGCTCGGGATTCTAGAACCGAGACATAACGTCGGCTGGTAGGTTGACTCAGTCTCACCAAGGCTTCCTATCTCTTCCGCCCGTTTCTCCTAGAATCTCGCAACAGCCTCTACATGGGATCGTGAGCTGATCCTATCCGGATTCTAAGGGAATAGATCTCTTATATTTCCTCACAGAATCCCGGTTTAGCTCACCTTGATACGAGGCCCACACGGCCCACATCAACTTCCTCCAAACCCTATAAATAGCTCACAACAGCTAGGGTTTCAGGTACGTACTCTCATCCCTAAGTTGACACTCTGCACACACTTGTTGACTGGGGAAACCCTGCTTTTCTCAACTGGAACTGCAGAAGAACCATAAGGTCATACATAGATACTTGACCTTCTCTTGAACTCCTGATTACCATAATCTTGAGGGCTCAGAGGGTTAAGGACATATAGTGTTCAAGGACACTACATTGGCGCCGTCTGTGGGGACCTGAATAACCAGTATTCCCACCGCTCACTGCAGGAAATGGCAAACAACAACGATGACAGCCAAGGAGGAGGTGATCTCCGCCGTCGTCTTAGAGGAAGACCACCAAAGAACGCCGGACCTAGGAATGCTGCTGGCAGGAATGTTAGGGACAGACTTGCTCCCCCTGAGGGTAATCAGGTTGAGAACCCCCAAGTTCCTCCAGTTGTCCACCCTGCTGATCCGGCCGTTCCTCAAGTCCAACCGCAAGCCGCCGTCGTTCCGGCTGTGGAGGGCCATGAACGACGATCTCAGCCACGTCGTGTTTCTGATGGCCATGTGTCGGAATGGCGTGACACTGCGGATTCTGGACCACACCAGTCTAGAAGAGCCCCTGCTGGATCCCGAATAGGGGAGGAGCGACGAGCTGAACGTCATGTTCGAGAAAACTCCCGAACCGAGCGGTCTGATAGAGAAATACCCTTGTTTAGGGGAGTACCACAATTTACTAGAGGACGCTTCGGAACACTTCAGGGCGGTGAGCGTTCCGAGTCTCAGGGAAGATCTTACATGACGACCTCTTCTGCCAGGAGAAGAGAAGAGTCAATTATGGAAATTCTGAGGACTCAAACTTCATTAATCGAAAAGCAAAACCAAGCTATCGCTACTTTACAATAGCAAAGCATGGCTAGGCTTGCCGAGCAAGGCACTCGCATGGCTCTTGGCAATCCTAGTAATCTTCCCTTGCCTCCACCCCTTACTTCGAATGAGGTTGCTGAACCTGCTGCTGCTGAACCGCATCCGGGGCACCCGTTCACAGCCGCAATCATGGCATTTCGGACTCCACAAGCTTTCATGGGCCATCAGAACGTCTCTCGCTATAATGGGACGACTGATCCGATGGATCACATTGCATCTTATGAGTCTTCTATGATGTTTTATGGAGGAGAAGATGAAATGAAATGCCGAGCTTTCTCAATGACGCTAGGCTCGGCGCCGCTGAGATGGTTCAACTCCCTACCGACAAATTCCATCAGTTCCTGGGCCGAGCTTCGGAGGGTTTTCCTCAATCGATATACAGCAAGCATGTCACAGCCCAAATCAGATCATTCTTTAGCTGGAGTCGCACAAAGACCTGGCGAGTCTTTACACGACTACCTGGCTCGGTATCAGCAAGAGGCCAGTGGCATATCTGGTTTACAGTCGGGGGTTTCCGTTCTCCTACTCACTTAGGGATTGTTGGACGGAGATTTCAAAGATTGTTTGATCGGGGAACCACCTCATAACATGGCAGAACTTAGAGAAAGGTCCAGGAAATATGTCATTTTAGAGGAGTTCCGAAGGATAAGCACTGCGGCAAGGGGTACCGAAGGACGACAGGAGCAACGGCCTCGTCAAAACGAGGCTCGTCAGAATGATCGTTTTCGGGAAAGAGGAAGGAAAGACAAGAGGGAACAAGAAAGAGGTGATAAACTGCCTCCCAAAGGCAGGTACGAGGAATACACTCAATTAACGGTCCCGAGGAGTCAAATCCTTCGTGAGACCATGCATACTGAAATGCGCAACATCACTCGGCCACCAGCCTTAAGAAAGGCGGCCCAAAAGGATAAATCGAAGTATTGCGATCACCATGGTGGATGGGGGCATACCACCGACCAATGTATCCAACTGAAAGATCTAATTGAAGAGATGGTAAGGGATGGCAAGCTTCAGCATTACATCGGGGAAGCCTTGCGCAAGCGTTCTAGAAGGAAGAGCCCCTCGCCTCCCAAAACCGAGCAGAAGAGGAATAAAAGTCCTTCACCACCTGCAAGCGGAGCCCCAATACAACAATCCGAGAAAGCAAATGACTTCCTTATCGGTACTATTGTTGGAGGATTTGCTGGTGGTGGGGAAAAGAAGTGTGACCGCAAGAAGTACGTGGGGCAAGTTCTTTCGGTGGCAAGCCGACCGATTCAGAAACCGAGAAAGAAGAATGTTGTAATCAGTTTTAGTGATGAAGACTTTGAAGACATCCTGCAAGACCATAATGATCCAATGGTCATCGTAGCTCGAATTGGCAACTATGAAGTAAGAAGAATTCTCGTCGATCAAGGGAGTTCGGCGGACATCATGTTCCTTGATCTGTTCGACAAATTGAAGTTAAAAAGGTCGGATCTTACTCCATTCGAGGGAAGCTTGATTGGCTTCACGGGACACTCAATCGTTCCACTAGGCCATATCCACCTCCCAGTGACAATGGGTGAACCACCTTCTGCCCGAACCGAAATGGTAAAGTGGCTCGTGGTCCACGCTCCCTCGGCCTATAACGATATCTTCGGAAGAAAAGCACTCCAATCTTTCGGTGCCATCGTTTCGACAGTACATTTGGCCATGAAGTTTCCGGGGTCGGATGATAAGGTAGTAACAGTACGGTCTGATCAGGAGTTGGCCCGAAAATGCTATAACATCAGTTTGGCAAAGCTGAAACTAGATGATGAGAAAATTATGAAGGAACCATTGAACAAAGGAAGCGTCAACTTGGCCGATCTTGACGTCAGAGAAGAGGATGAAACCCGACCAACTCCGCAAGGGGACTTTAAAAAAGTAATCCTCGGTCCCGAGCCATCTCACTGTGTCAAGATCGGGGTTGGCCTGTCGGAGAAGCTAGAAAAAGAGCTTACTGAACTTCTAATTGAAAACAAGGATTTGTTTGCATGGACCTCGACAGACATGCCGGGAATCGATCCTAACTTCATCTGCCACAAGTTGAGTGTATATCCTGGCGCCAAGCCAGTATGTCAGAAGAAGAGAAGGGTCGGAACCGAGAAAGCGCAAGCGACTGATGAGAAGGTAGCTGAGCTTTTGGAAGCTGGATTTATTAGAGAGGTGGTATACACTGATTGGTTAGCCAATCCTGTGCTAGTCAAGAAGTCCAATGGGAAATGGAGGATGTGCGTGGACTACACAGATCTGAACAAGGTATGCCCGAAGGATCAGTACCCACTACCATGCATCGATAAATTGGTGGATAGTTCGACTGGCTATCAAAGGTTGTCCTTTATGGATGCTTACTCGGGATACAATCAGATCCCAATGTATCCCCCGGACCAGGTAAAAACCTCGTTTATCACAGAAAACGCTACTTATTGGTATAATGTTATGCCGTTCGGATTGAAAAACGCTAGGGCTACTTACCAGCGCATGATGAACAAGGTTTTTGGTCCTCTGATTGGGCCGAGGATGGAAGTTTATATAGACGATATGATTGCGAAAAGTTTAAAAGAGGAAGATCATGAAAAAGACTTGAAAGAAATCTTAGGAAAGGTGAGACAGTTTGATATGAGGCTGAACCTGGAAAAATGCACATTCAGAGTTCCGGCAGGATCATTCCTCGGGTTTATGCTTACAGAGCGTGGAATAGAGGCAAATCCGGACAAGTGCAGAGCCATTTTGGAGATGAAAAGTCCCTCGAACATCAAAGGGGTTCAGCAGCTAACAGGTCGGGTCGCAGCTCTTTCAAGGTTTCTATCTCAGTCAGCTAGAAAGGCCCTTCCATGGTACAAGCTGCTGAGGAAAGAGAAGGAGAAGATGTTTGAATGGGATGAAGAATGTGAAAAGGCCTTTACTGACCTTAAACATTATTTGTCATCGCCTCCCATTCTGTCTAGTCCGAGCCATGGCGAAACTCTTTTTCTTTATTTGTCGGTTGGAGATTCTAGGGTTAGTTCGGTTTTGGTCCGTGAGGAATCAGGTAAAGACTCTCCGATTTATTTTGTGAGTCGAGCTCTCCAAGGACCAAAAATCAGATATCAAAAAGTGGAGAAATTAGCCTTCTGCTTAGTAATAACTGCCAGGCGATTGCGCCAATATTTCCACAGCCACCGCATCACGGTCAGAACGGCTCAACCGATCCGACAAATATTGCAGAAACCTGATTTGGCTGGGAGGACGGTAACTTGGGCTATCGAGCTTTCTGAGTTTGAAATAACTTTCGAACCAAGAAAGGCGATGAAGTCTCAGGCCTTGGATGATTTCCTTACCGAGTTCACTGAGCCATTGACGAGCTCAAACTCGGATTGGAACATCTATGTGGATGGATCGAGTAATAAGATGGGAGCAGGAGCAGGAATAATTTTGGAGAACTCCGAGGGAGTCACCCTTGAATACTCCTTGAAGTTCGGATTTTCAACATCCAACAATCAAGCGGAGTATGAAGCTGTTTTGGCAGGATTGAGGATGGCAAAAGAAGTGGGAGCCCGAGAGGTGAAAATTCTCAGCGACTCTCAATTGGTGGTTTCACAGGTCAAGGGTGAATATCAGGCGAAGGAGCCAATCCTTCAAAAATACTTGGAAAAAGTAAGATTCTTGTCATCCGAATTTGTGAAAGTCGAAATATGTCACATACCGAGGGAAAGCAATAGCCGAGAGGATATTCTTTCCAAACTCGCCTCAACAAAAAACTCTGAAAACAACAAGAGTTTAATTCAGGAAATGGTGCATGGACCTAGCGTTGTCCTCTCCATATCACTAGATTCAAGCTGGATTAGCCCAATTGCAAGCTATTTGGAACAAGGGACCTTGCCGACCGACTTGGTGGAAGCTAGGAAACTTGTCAGGAAGGCATCTCAATTTGCACTGGCTGAGGGAGTACTCTTTCGCCGAGGGGTCAACGGTCCAATGCTCAGGTGTCTCGACCCCGCCGAAGCAAAGCTGGCACTAGAAGAAGTTCATGGAGGAATAGGCAGCCACCACATTGGAGGGAAGTCACTGGCTAGAAAAGTCCTAAGGGCAGGGTACTACTGGCCTACCCTTCAACAAGATGCGATAGACCACGTGAAAAGGTGTGATAAATGCCAGTTTCACAGTGACGTTTATCAAAAACCAGCCGAGGAACTTCATTCTCTTTCATCTCCCTATCCCTTTTACCAATGGGGAATGGATTTGATTGGGCAGTTCCCAACCGCACTAGGACAGTTGAAGTGGGTGATCGTGGCCATAGACTATTTTACAAAGTGGGTTGAGGCCGAGCCTTTGGCAACCATATCCTCGGCAAAGGTGCAAAAGTTTTTTGAAAGGCAAGTTGTGGCTCGATTCGGGGTGCCACAGATATTGGTGACCGACAACGGAACCCAGTTTGCAGCAAGGGCGTTCCAAGATTTGGTCAGTGCATTGGGGGTTAAACACTGCTACTCCTCAGTGGAACACCCTCAAACCAACGGTCAGGTGGAATCAGTGAACAGGTCCATCATTCAGGGAATCAAGAGGAGACTTGAAGGAGCAAAAGGAAATTGGGTGGAAAACTTGCACGAGGTAATTTGGTCGTATCGCACCACCATCCAAACTTCAACAGGAGAAACACCCTATCGGCTCACTTATGGCTGCGACGCAGTCATCCCCATTGAGAAAATTATCCCTTCTTTCCGAGCTATGCAGCAGCCAAACCCCATCAACAACACTTTGCTTTGCGAGGATCTTGTTTTGTCGGAGGAGGTAAGAGATTTGGCCGCCGAACGAGAAAAACACGCTAAAAGGATGCAGGCGAAGGAATATAATCGCTCGGTTAACCCCAGAGAGTTCGAGGTGGGTGACCTTGTCCTAAGAAGGGCCGATATTGGTCTTAAGAATGCTAAGGATGGAAAACTGGCCCAAAGCTGGGAAGGACCATACCGAGTCACCTTCAAAAGTGGGACGGGAGCCTATAAACTTGAAACTCTCTCGGGAGCTCCTATCAACAATTCATGGAATGCGGCGAAGCTCAAAGGATATTACAGTTAGAATCTTTCTTCCATAGTTTCATAATTTCATGCTTTATTAATTCTTTTTTAGAATTGTTAGATTTGTTTAGTACTGTTTAAATGATGGTGTACGCTCGGTGGAACTCCGAGCCCATTGTACTTTCTGCTTCTGATCAATAAAAAGATTGTTATTGGATTCATTGTATTACGTACTTTTCCTCATATTCGATTAGCCACCGTGTATGACGCGAACGATTATAAACAGTTCAAACAAGAGCTTATAACTCGTCAAGTATTCTACTGAGACTCCCGATCCAAACATGGTTTATTAAAATCATTTTACATCGCGGATAGAGGAACCCACCTCGGCTAAAGCGCTGGAGTTCCGAGGTCTTGACACTTGAATTCTTAACACAAAGTATAAAAAGAAGCAAACAGTCGACTGTGAATACTATAAACGTTCATAATATTTCGACCAAAGAAGCATAGAAAAAATTCAAACCCACTACTGGGGCGGTTACAAAAACCCACTACTGGGGCGATCACAAAAAAAAAAAAGAGAATGATCAAACTATTCTAAATCGGACAATACAATGCTGTCAGCATTGAATGTGTCTTCTTCTTCTTCTTCTTCACCTTCGGCATCCTCGGTTCCTTCCCCTTCGGAATCTTCGGCCAAATGGTCAGGAAGGTCGGAGTTGTTCAGATCTATGGGAATTCCACTCGGGCCGACAATTTGACCTTTTTTCACAGCAAAATTAGGGTCAGCGCCCTTGGTCACGAGCCCGGGATTCAGAACACGAAGTTGCTCGGCAGTATTGTAGAAAGAATCTTCAATTGCATGGTCCCAATTGAACAGATTCTCCTTAGCTGCTTTCTTATGCTTGAGCGCTTTCGCGCTCATCTTCTCCAAGGAAGCTCGGAGCCTGAGTATCTCGTCCTTAGCATACTCATGTTGCTCCTGAGCCACTGCAGCAGCTTGCTCGGCCGTACGAGCTTTCTCCGTAGCCACTAGAAGAGCAGCAGCATCCTCCTCAGCCTTTTTCTGGATTTCTTCCGACCTCTTTATCTATGCCTCGGCAGCCTGAAGTGTTTCCTCAGCCCGAGCTTTGGCCCCCTCCGAATCTTGTGCAGTCTTTTGAAGCCTCTCGTTTTCAGCTGCCATTTCTTGTATCCTTTTATTCAGACCTTGGACCTGAATTTCCAAGTAATCTTCCCGCTCGTTGGCTTCATATCTTTTCTTCTTTTCCTCGGGAGCAAATCCAGCATAAGCGTCATCACCATGATGACCAAGGTGATGGAAAATGCTCGCACCCCGTAAGAAGCTTTTCACCAACGCTGTACAATTATTTTCCCAAGTCCCAGGGGTCCAAGACTCGATTACTTCAGCATTTTCAGGAGGGAAGACGGTGGCAATGAATGAGTCGGACATCTTCCTACCCCACACCGTCTTGGCAGCTGCATCTTCCTTACCCTCGGGAATTTCAATCCCTTTGTTGGACTTGCTCAAATTGAACCAATCTCCAGCGAGACCTTTTCCTTTATCCAGCCGAGTCCTCTTGAGGGGGCGCTCGGGAATGTCTTGGGGAGATGAATGAGCTTCTACTTCAATATTCACCGCGTCGACAACGCGGCCCTTTTTGATCACCTGTTCAACACCAGTAACCCTTACAGTGGGGGTGGTATTGGGGATAACGGTCGGGCTTTCAGGATGGGCCGGCTCAGAAGATTGACCCTTGATTGGAGAACAGGACGCAAACTCTTTGAGTGCTGCTAGCTGTGACACTCTAGCTGCCCGAGCTTCACTCTTCTTGGCTTTGGTTGCTTTCTTCCCCATTGCTTCTGCGAGAAAAATGGATTAACACGCCAGTAAAAAAAAAAATAAAAAAATAAAATAAAAATACCCAGCTCCGCCTTCACTTCGTCTCGCGTATCTTTCAGCAGAATTCGTTTGGAATCAATTTGACCATTTGCTTGAAGATATTCCCAAACGTGGTCGCATAATCGCCTTTCGGCTTTCGTTAAATCCGCCTTATAGTCGAATTGATACAAGGAGGATCCTCGGTTATAAATGTTAGTCGTCCAACCCAGTGGAAACCGAGGCACGACCTTCATCACTCCATCTTCTTCAACCTGTTCCATGAACCAACATACTTCGGCCCCAGTATACTCGTATTGGAAGAAGAGAGGTTTGAAAGATTTCCAAGAGTCTGTCACCTTGGCGAAAAGGGCATGTCCCCTCCGAGCCTTTAGGGACACCCAAAGACCCTTGGAATCACCAAACTTATTTACTTGGGGAGCATATAACCAAAAGAAGGACCGTACCGTCGCGACCAAGTTTTCAACATCGCAGAATTGTTGAAAGGCTCGGACGAAAGCCCACCCACTTGGATGCAATTGGCTTGGGGATATTCCTAAATGAGTGAGAACTTCGACCTCGAAGGTGGAGAAGGGCAAGCGGATACCGACTTTAGTTACTACTTCTTCATAGAAGTAAAAATATTGACGATTTTCCGGCACTTCGAAGCAAATCCGATCGTCGATTCCCAAAGGTCTTAATATGAAATCTGAGGTATTTCCATCGGCTCTCGGAGGTGTCAATATCGGTCGGAGATGATTAAGACTATTTTTTGTTAACAATGAAGGTCTCGTCCCCAGTACTTCCCGATCAAAAACAGCATCGTACTGCGCATGATTAGGCGGCAGAGGATATTCTTCAGGATTGGTCACACACCTGCGTTCCACCATTTCTGGGGAAAAAGAAAAAGGCTCGGCGTTAGGATTTTTTACAACACGAGTTTTTACTTTAAATCTAATGCCAAGCCCCGAACTTTTTCCCCCCACCCGAGATGGATTTCCTACAGGTTCTTTATCCCCCGTATCATGATCGGGGCTAAATCTAACTTGGGCTCTACGCTCAGCGAATCTATAGGCTAATAACCACTTAGTCTCGTCGGCAGGATTCAATGGATGTTCTACTATTAATGGTTTTAACTCGGAAGAACCCGAGTCGATGGGGGGAATAGTAGGGATAGGCGTAGAACTTTCCGAGCACGGATTCCTTTCGTTCCCAGAATCTTCAAAAACCCCAGAAAAGGATGAAGAACTTGATTCACTGTCACTAGATGGATTTTCTCCTAATCTCCTACAGAGTTCACGATAAACTTCCCTAAAACCTCTCCATCCCCTCATGATTCAAACAAATTGAGGTATAAACTCCTCTCACTTAAAAACAAAAGAAACCCAGAAACTCTACCCAGAAATCCCTGCCAAATCCCGAAACCAGAAAACCCGTTTACAAAGAAAAACTCACTCCAAAAGAAAAACAACCCCAAACGAATAAGGAAAACTGCAGGAATGGAAATAAGAGGAGTAGAAGGGGTTACCTGCGTGAAGTTGCTAAAACTGGTGAAGGATTGGAGGATCTCAATTTGGGAACGAAGACAGCAAAATGGAAATTGAAGAGAGAATGAGGGGATTCTGAGAAATTTCGGGAGTAGAGTGAGTGATTGGAGGCAGAGAAAGGGTAAGTTTCAATTAGAAGAGAAAACTTTTCAGTTTATCTCCGTCTTAGCCATTTGGGCCAAAAGCCCATGGACGCATGCAACCAATCGTAGGGAGAGATGTGGCAGTTCCAAAAGGTACTTTTTCAAATTTCAAAAACGCAATGATTTGGCACAACTTACAAGGAAACGCGTCGTATCTCGAGAACCCAAAACATCACCTCGAAGCAGTCGGCACGATTACAGTTGTCACGAGGCATGCGGAAACGTCTATCCTAAGCGCTCATTACCTCGTCACAGACTTTTTCAAAGTCTTACGAGCTGGGGGGCTTGTAGGGTCTGCCGACCGTATAAAAACTACAGTCCTATATAAAGGATTTTCCAAGGACCTTTCCCTCGGTTTACTTAACACAAACGTCCCACGCTCGGACACGTTCATTCCGAGCATACGAAAAGACCAGGCTCGGACTTGATGGGACCGAGCCTCAACAACGGTCTTCACTCCATCGGCTCGGGATTCTAGAACCGAGACATAACGTCGGCTGGTAGGTTGACTCAGTCTCACCAAGGCTTCCTATCTCTTCCGCCCGTTTCTCCTAGAATCTCGCAACAGCCTCTACATGGGATCGTGAGCTGATCCTATCCGGATTCTAAGGGAATAAATCTCTTATATTTCCTCACAGAATCCCGGTTCAGCTCACCTTGAAACGAGGCCCACACGGCCCACATCAACTTCCTCCAAACCCTATAAATAGCTCACAACAGCTAGGGTTTCAGGTACATACTCTCATCCCTAAGTTGACACTCTGCACACACTTGTTGACTGGGGAAACCCTGCTTTTCCCAACTGGAACTGCAGAAGAACCATAAGGTCATACATAGATACTTGACCTTCTCTTGAACTCCTGATTACCATAATCTTGAGGGCTTAGAGGGTTAAGGACATATAGTGTTAAAGGACACTACACCTTAAAAATGCCACCTTCTAGGAATGGTTCATTCCTAAGGCATACACCACAACTCAATTAAAGGATGTCACCTTTTATGAAGGGTTCATCCTTAAAATTGAGAAAATTAAAGTTCCTCATTAAGCTTATTTACAATGATCCTATTAGGAATTTTATTGAAATCAAACACCAATCTAAATCTAATAGCAATGTCCCTCTTTAATTCCCTAAAAACTTGCGATACAAGTAACTCCTTATTGGCAAAGCACCTTCCATTCCTTTCCTACCAAATGCAGTAGATCAGTGCAGCATAGCACACCTGAACCATCTGTCTTCTCAGTTTATTTTTAGAAAATGCAAATATGATCCAATGAGTCCAGTTGTTGTAGTTCGTGTAATAGTGATCTACACACAACCAGTTGCATAGCAAATGCACCAATTCAGTAGCCCAAGGGCATTCAAAAAACAAATGCTTAACAGATTCCAAACTAAAATTGCATAGAACACAAGTTTGATCAATCATTGCATAATTGGCTATTATGTCCTTTGTCTTGAGCCAATTGTGTGCCATTAACCAAGCAATGAAACAGTGTTTTGGAATTGAAGCATGATTCCAGATGAATCTGTGCAGTGGAAATATATCATATTGTCTCTTATCATTGTATGTGTTAAATCAAAATTTCTACCTTTAACAATAAATGTTTCACATTTTTTATTATCTATTAAGAACTTCATAGCAGTGTAATTCTTATCTGCACATTACACAGAAAACTCAATGTGTAAAGAAACTCAATCCATTTTATCTTTAAGAAAATTCATGCTTCATTTTGTTAGCCTAAAGTTAGTATATTTGCCCCCATCAAACCACCAATAGACTATACTTTGAGAAAATAATGAGATAATGATATAAAATTAAAAAAAATTAAAATTTAAAGTAGTAGCATTAGATCTGTGTTATACACGGGTTAATTGATAATTAATTATCGCCGAATAATATAAGTATATATCATTATGTAACTTTTAAATGGTTTATTTATCTTATCATTCCAAAATCCCCATGATGGTTTTTAATTGAGATTAATGGGTATTGCACTAATGGTGTAAAGTTTTTTTACACCATCAGTTCATCATCCACCATTTATTTGTATTACTTTAATTTAAAAGTCAGCGACCATAAACAGATGAATGGTGGATGATGCACTAATGGTATAAAAACTTTACACTGTCGGTGCATTCTCTATTTTCTCTAATTATTTATGAAAATGGTAATATAATTGTTAATAGTTTTTTATGACTAAATTGTCCTTTAGTCCTTCACTTTGTAAGGAACTTTAACTTTAGTCCCTGATTTTTCAATAATTCCTCTTTAGTCCCTCACTTTTAAAAAAGCTACTCACGTTAGTCCCTGACAACTTTCTCCGCTCATAGACCTTAACATCTTACACACGTGGCCGTTAAATAACTTATACGACGTCTAGTTATTGTGCTGCTGCCACATATTCATCAGCTGATGTATTTTCTCCAGCTGTCAGAGCTTCAGCAGCTGTCTTATCTGCAGCTGCCTTAGTTGCATCTTCAGCGGCCTTACTGCCTTAGCCTATTCTTCCTCAAATTTTTGTCTTTTCAATTCAGCATCATATGTAAGATGATTACAGCCACGTGTATATATGTTATTTATTGGCTACGTGTGTAAGACGTTAATGTCTATGAACATAGAAAGTTGTCAAAGACTAACGTGAGTAATTTTTTTCAAAGTGAGGAACTAAAGATGAATTATTGAAATATCAGGGACTGAAGTGAAAAATCTTACAAAGTGAGGGACAAGAGTGACAGTTTAGTCGTTTTTTTATTTTGAATTGAATCAGCACCAACTTATTTGTGAATCTGTTAATGAATTTATTATTTTTAATTGTTAATAAGATAATTCGATAATGCAAGAATTATCAAGTGTAATGCGGACAACATTTAAAAAAGATTGAATGTGAAAACTCATTTTTTATATCTTTCGATACTAAAAAAGAAAAGATAAGAAATTATTTTAAAACAAAATAATAAATAAAAAATATTGAGGTAACTAATAAACAATTGAAATGTACGTTAAGATTTTAGTAAAATGTGTATGGAACACGAACCTAATTTTCTCCGTAACTCATCATTCCATAGTTTATATAATGGTTTCTTGATTTTAAACATAAAAATACTTGATTTATCATATGAAACTTCAAACAAATATCTATCATACTATAATAGGCAAAGTAAAAGGTTAAATGTTAGCCTATATGACAATCTATAATAATCCCAAAGAATTCTCACCACTGGGCTAATTGAGAAATGTCTCACATGAGTATGTGAATTAAATAAAAATTTAATTTCCAGGCTCCTACATTACTACCAGATGAGTTACTTATTACCATGTTTAGAGGTTAAGAATAGCTTGCGGTGCTTTATGAGAAACTAAACCAACACACTTTTCACAACCTCGTAAACTTAGTCAAATTCAAAGACTAAATGTACATCAAGAAGAAAAAAAAGAGAACTTTTAACAATCATATTTTATCACCTTGTGCAACACATGATATTGTGATGTATGCATTCCTCTCAACATGTTCAGCTATGGGACTTGTAAACCAATAAAAAAGTGAAAAGTAAACAAAGAAATCAAAAGGATTTGTAATTGCTCAGATATCAATACTTGAAGAAAATACTTGGCAGACTTTAGGAAAGGAATGTAGTAATGATACCAATTGGATAGCAAATGTAATATTAAATAGTCAATTAAAAATAGCACACACACATTAGCAACCTCATTGGTAACAATCATTATCAATCTTTCTAGAATCATGATTTAGAATATATTGGTTTCCAAACTTAGATCCCATGTATATTAAGTTACATGGCATAATTTCTGAATGAGATATTTTTTTTTGAACGTTCTGAATGAGATCTAAACTAGAGGCAAATGGCATAGCTAAGTAAATCAAAATTTAAGTTCTATCACATCCAATGTAGTCATCAGATCTTGTCTTAGCCACCCACAAAATGTGCCCTTTTCCTTCTCCCACAGATGTGGACAAAAGCAACCAAAAACTCATTTGAAATATATGCAATTATTTTCAAGTTTCGTTGATTTGAATTTTGTATGTTAACATGTGCTTATAATAAGATTTTGCCTCTGGATAATATATAATATGCTTGCATATAAAATCAAAAGCGATTATTAGTTGACTTAGATTTACTAACCTGTGATATAGTTTGCATTTGAACGATCTCTGCTTCTTTTGCATGCAATTTTTCTTCCAACTTTGAATAAAACTGAATTATCAGGATCATGACAACAAATTAACAATAATACAACTTTAATTTTTATAAAACTTGGACTAAAGAAGTGATTGACGTAGTGGCATTTCACTTGCCTCTTTCCTTTTTTATGCTTGTTCACTTAATTTAAAGTTGAAAGATGCAACCGGGGGCCTAACGTCAAACTTCGTTGAATTGAAAGCTCGTCTCACCCTATATATGTAACATTATTATGTTAGTCTCAAATCAGAAAGAAGGAAAACAAAACATTAATTTGTACATAATATGTCTAGAAACCTTTCTGCTTCTTGATTTCCTTTGGTATCAGTTTTCAAAACAGAAGTTTGACATCCTGCATCCTTGTTAACTCTTGATACTTCTTCCCTGTCAAAATTAAAAGTATATTAGATTGATGAAAATGTATCACATATCATTTCTAGAAACCAATCAAACCTTTTGTTTAAAAAGCTTTTGTTCTCATGAATTAGTTTCTCCACACTTCTAGAAACCAATCAAACCATAATGCCAAGGCCCAAAAATTAAGGAAAATTGCTGACAACTCAAGAATACTTAAGTTGTACCTTGTAGACAATACTGGTACTTTACCATCTGTGTCTCCACTAAACCATCAACAATAATAAAAACAAAAACATAAGAATGACTTAATTGTGGCAACAGTCCATGAATATGATGGTTGATATTCAATAGTATTTACCTGTAAACGCAAATCCAAAGTTTTGCTAAAATAAACTTCTTGTAAATTGGGATAATCGATCCCTTAGAGTTTTCCTAGTTTCAATCATTATTTATCTTCTTGCTACATTTAATTTGATATTTCAAAGAAAGTTTATATTATCCTTAAAAGTTCCCTTGTCGAGTATTACAGTTAATAAGGACAACTATAATACATCGAGATTAGTATATGACAGACCGATGACTGTATCTCACCGGTCATGGATATGGGATATCAAGTATTCACGTAAGTACACATTGGGACAATTGTGTACTGGTTTGACCCGCCATGAGAATGTTACATGGGTTATTAAGTGAATGTCATAAGTGATTCTCATATTGACAATGGTGTACATGGTCCTTCGATCTAAAGTCGCTACGGTTCCTAACATGAGGAGTAATGTGCTTTCACGAAATCAAACGTCATCTTTAATCAGGTGATCATAATGGTTATGGTTGGGTTTATGACAAATCATGTAGAGAGATGTGAGTGACGTAGATGGGATTTGTCCTTCATTTTTAATAGGAATTATATCTCTAGACCCCTTGGCTGAGTGAGACAATGAAATGTATGGCCATACTCAAGACAGTCAATATGAGATATTGACAAGACTTGTTTACACGCGTCTACTCAGGCATCAAGAAACCATAGGTTACACTATACATGGGTGACACCTTCCATGCCATGAGTGTAACTAAGATATTTGGATAAATGGGTTAAATTTACACATAATCATAGGTCACACTAAGGTTATGTCAGATCACAGACATTCTTGTGACTTGGGTAGCAGTGATGTGTTGCTAGATACCTCTCATTGTTTGTAAACTTAAAATGAGATTTTAACTTTATTGCCAATGTTACAGGGACCTATAGGGTCACACAATAAGAACAAATAGATTGGAAATATCACATTTGATAAAAATACAATAGTTGTATTTTTATAAAATTTACGTCCGTGTGATGTAGTGTATGACCGTACGACTCATTCTGATATGTTCTGCCAAGCCCAACCGGCTGGTCTAATACTATCATAAATAATAGTATCAGCCTTACGGTTTTCCTGTGTGTGTGAGACACAGAACGACAACCCTAGCCGTGCATATCAGAGAGTGAGTGATACACTGAATCTCTTTCTTCTCTTCTCCGCTAGCACTGAGAAGAGAGACGTGATCCCAATTAGGAATCTGTTCGTGTGGATACCAATAGAGGCGCGACTACCTTACTGCGCTCGTGATTGACGGGGATTGTTCGTGGTCATCATTCGTTGGACGATCTAACTAGCGCTGTTCTCCTCTTTGCATCAAGAGGTAAAGGTTTTCTATCTCGAATCACACTCTCTCGCATGGATCCTGTTTTTGAAATAGGTTATTTTGTTTTTTTTCCGTCGTGTATTTTGATCCCTATTTCCAACAAACCGAACCACCACAAACCTCCATGTCGCAAATGGTGTTGATGTGGTCCTCGATTCCTTGTTCCCTTTAATTCCTCGTCTCTCTCTCTACAATTAAATTAAATGATGGTTGCTACTCTCATGAACGCTTGTAGGCTTTTTCCTCCTCCCTTCTTCATTATCGTCATCCTCCAGATCCATGGCCACTTTCACCAGAACCAAACTACCCCATGTTAATGTTGTTACCATTATCTGATAACTAAACCCCATGAGAGGATCTGAAGAATTTTTTAATTGATTTGTTGAAGGGAAGAAAAGTTGAGGGAAGTGATAAATTTTGAAATGAAGTTTGGAAAGAGAGAGGCTAAGAATTTTGAAATGAATTTTTGAAATGAAGCTAAGTGAAAAGAGGATCTTTCTCTCTGTTTTGAAGTGAAGCTTCTCATAGAAGTTTTTCTTTTTTTCCGTTTCCACTCGAAGCTTCTCATGAAAGCTTTTCTCAGAGGCCAACGGGTGTAAGAATCTATACACTATCACAATTGAAGGGTTGTACTTGCACCCTCTATCACTGTTTACTGCCACGTAGGATTTTCTACAATGTGGATCCCACGTGTTGCTTAAGACCTTTCTCTCCATGCTGAGGGCTTTATGTTTGTAACCTGTTGTTTGTGTCTTCACACTACTAATTACGGAAATGGGCTCTATGTTTGTAACGTGTTGTCCTCTTGCTTGTGTGCGTTCACACCTTCAATTACGGAAAGGGGCTTCATCAACAGCCTTATCTCTTTACCCCCACTGCTTTCATTTTTCATTTACCTACTATGCCTATGCCTTCTGGGTTTGAAACTTTTGTCTTATCTATGACAAATGCAGAGGTCCAGTGGGTGCTCTCTCCGTATTTTTCCTTGTTTTCTTTTGCAGTACTAATTGTAAATTACTGCCTTGGCCCTTATTTTTCTTTGCTTGAACTTGGGTTGTTTTTATTCGGTTTGAATTTCGAAGGGTATGTTGTAATTTGGGTTGCCGTTCTTTGCTTTCTGTGCAGGTTATTTGTTTTCTTTCTGCAGCATTTTCAGACCTTTTGCAGTACACTCCCTCATTCAATGTGTACCTAGAAAGGGAGAAGAACCCTCCCCATATATCGCCTGACTTCTCAACTTTCCCCACATCTCTTTTATTTCTTTCCCAGTCGATTTCCTCTCCCTCCAGGCTCCAAGGCTTCAAGCTTCACTTTCGTTCTCTCCTTTCACTCTCAACCACCGACGCCCGTTTGTCCAGCCACCGCCATGATTCGTCATTCGAAAAGGTAACCCCTTGCCTCATTAACTTCGTTATGTTATGATGATGATGCTACTGATATTTGAGGATGCTTGATATTTCATCTCTCTTTCTTCACTCCTTAACTTCGTCCTTGGTGGTATTATAATATGAACTTGATTTCTTGTGTTTGGATATGGCCTTGGATCGGGACCACATAATCGAATTGAGAACATTCAGTTTTGTCACAGATTGTGGAGACGGGAGGAAGAAGATGCTAAAGGTGTTTTTTGTATTGGCTTATGTTTTGTAAGTTTATGACTGGGAGTTGTGGGAGTTGTGCATCTTTTGATTTATGCTGTTTTTAATGCTTCTTGGATTTGTTTACGTGTTTGATTAGTATTTGGCTGCTTGGTTTTCCATAAAATGGGTTTTGAGGATTATGTTCTTGCTCTCATATTTCATATTCATCTGCTCTCAATTTTCAGGAATCAGCTTTCAACTTCAATGTCAATAAGTTGCTTTGAGGTACAACCTTAACTATTCCTTTCCATGTTTTTGTTGTTCTCATTGACCTTTTCATTATCAACTTGATGTTCCTTTTTAGAGTTTTGTTGTAGTGTTTAGTTTCAAATGAATCAGTTGGATATGATCAAGTTCAATCTTTTGTGTTATTTTTTGCTGAGGATCATATATCTACTTTATGTTTGATTCATATATTTTATATTTTTTATAATTCTATTCTCTAAATAATTTAATTCCCTATCTTTAAAAGTGTTTTTCTCCTGTAGGTATTGGGGCCCTGTTGACATGTATGTTGGGGGTGGTGAGCATGTGGTTCTCCATTTATTGTATGCTAGGTTCTGGCACAAGGTATGTATTTTATGTACGTCTCTGTGTGGGATGCACAGTTTTTTTTAAATTTATTTTTATGCGAAATAAAGTGCTCATTATAATTATAATTAATGTAATGATCGAGGGAAATCAAACTATCCTTTTTAGCAGTTAATTAAAGAAATAACTGATGACATGGTTGAGTGAAGGATTGGGAAATCCAGCAATCAGGTTGAAAGAGACATCAAATGCTCTAGCATATTCTCACTGTTGCTGCAATATTTTTGCAGATTTAATTCAATTTTTCCATTTCTGGTTCTGTATGATATTGGTGTTGTATCCACCAAGGAGCCTTTCCAATGTCTTATAAACCAGGGGATTATCCTTGGGGAGGTAACTTCAATTCTCCTGCTTGAAAATTGAGTGGGGGAAAAAATATCAGCATCAATTTCTAACTGCTAGAGTGGCAGGTTCAATATATGGCTTATAGGGATGAGGATACTGTAGAATTATGAAAAAGCTATGCTGCTTAGGTTTTAAAATATTGCAAACTCTATGTTGGGTTGTATGATTGTATCTAATTTCCTTGCTTAGAGATGTTGAAATGCATTATTCCATATGCAATCATATGTGTTACTTAATTTTCTATGTGAAGACTGTTTCTCTGCCTTCATAGTCAAACTTTGTTACTTTATGGCCTTCATGAGATAATTACTCATATATTGAAATGATATTGGTGTCTATGCCAGGGAAGTGAACAACAGTTTGAAATTGATATCAAAAGGGAAAAAGGTTATGAAGTAAAAAGAATGTTGGGGGATGAAAATTGCCTTTTCCGTGCTGTTGCAGATCAGGTGTATGGGGACTCTGAATTGTATGATTTGGTCAGACAGAAATGCATCAATTATATGGTATGATAGCACTTGACTACATTTTCTCCCCAAAATATCATATCTCTGTTTCAGTTTATCATAATAGAAAACATACTTTTAATTAGGTTAGCTGCTTATCAATTTTCTGAGATGCTTATTTAATGTCTGGGATTCATTGTTTTTTTCCTTTTTGACAAAGTGTTGACCTCTCTTGAAGATTTCAGTTTCTGTTGTTATCAATCAATTATTGACAGTTTCCATATTTTGGAGTGCTGCCACCATGGTTTTCAGGTTCCAAAAATGTATTTTTACAAGTACATTAAGGGATTTAAGAAGACTTGTTTTAAGTTTTTGGGATTAAATCATGGGTATTAGCCTTCTAATGTCTCTAGGCTTCAGTCTGCATGTTTTAATGCCTGGAAGACGTGAGTATGGGAATGTGGGTAGACCAAATTAACAGCACGAAACAAGTACACGATTTTCATAGCTTCAAATTCTGCCAGCTTGGTTGTGTAGGAGATTACTACACAGCTCATTACCAAACGCCTAGGCAGATGATGTGCCTATGGGATAAATTGCAGAGGCGGACAAGGCCTCAGTGTTGCAACATGAGATAGCAATAAGGTATATAAGTTGCCATCACATTCAACTCAGTGAGGAGCAAAGTAGACAAATTTTGCAGTCATAGCTTATAGATCGTATAGTGTATAGACGGTGGAGCTTTCATAGTTAAAAAGTAGAGGCCTGTATAGAATTATAAATGACCTTTTGTTATGAAACGTATGAAAATAAGGAAGAAGAGAGGAAACAATATATTGTAATATATTCAGTGTACATTTTACATCATAGTTGAGTCCTATTTATAGAGAGATAGGAAACTCTAATATGGAGTGGTATCAACTAAATATAAACACAATCCACCCTAATATGGGGTGGTATCAACTAAACATAAACACAATCCAATAGATAGTCATCCACTAATTAGATAGATATGAATTGTTTATAACACTCCCCCTTGGATGACTATTAAGAGAATATGCCTCTTTAAAAACATTCATAAGAAAATCCCTATAAAAAAATTAGCGAAGGAAAAAGAGTACACAATTCTTCTTACGCAATTGGATGTTGCCTCATTAAAAACCTTGCCAGGAAAACCCATCGGGAAAAAACCGTGACTAAGGGAAAAAGAGTGCAGTGCGTATTTATATCTCCCCCTTATGCGAACAATTATCTCTGAGATATTTCACTATTACCTTCGCAGCATAGGTTTCATGATGTACCAAAATTTCATTACATATTCCATTTGTAATTCAAAACAAAATTTTGTTCTTTCCAAATCTTTCATTTCAAATTCTTTTTTTAAGCGATATACAACATTTGGAAGCTCTTCAGGAATTCTAATAATATTCAATTTATCATACTAAAATGTGTGTTTAGCTTCATGAAAAACATTGATATTTTCATGTTTCAACATAACGTTCAATAATAATTGACAATAAACACAATTAAATATATAAGGCAAAATAAAGAAAATTATTATTTCTCAAAGTAAAATTATACTTATTTGACTGTCTTTGCATTATAAAAATAAATGTGCTAACATTTAAAACTAATAATTTATGACACATGAGCAGTATCATTGATACATCAAATAATGATGACCACTACCAAAGAAATATTTGCATTAAAATTAGAATATGTCGATATAATAGTGAAATTATCCAATTTAGTAAAATGATATCAAATATTGATTTCATCAATAAAGGCACAACAACCTAGTGCGATTGGAATGACCCGTGGGATCCCGAGTACAATACTCGGTGAAAACAACAATGATATGTGCCAAATGGTTGGAGTTGCACAAATGATAAGTGCCAGTGTGTGTTCAAATTCCAATGATGTATTTACTCTTTAAACTCTCTAGCAATACTTGAAATCCTTAGCACTAGACATGATTATTCACATCTTGGTTCGATGTGTATTCTTCATTTTGTGGAATTTGCACACAGTTGAAGCAAGAGTTAGACATTACAAATTGGAGATGAAGAATGAATACAAGTCCCTCGATTCCTTTAAGAAATTGTCACCATTAATCCTAAGATTTGGGCACTGAGAACCTTGTAATCCATTGGCATAGTATTAAATAGATTGTAACTCCTTGGACTGGTGGAACAAACCAAGTCCCACATCGGGTTTTATAGATTCCAATCTTAGAAAAATTTTGCTATTTTATTTTTCGATCATTCTTTGGAAAATATATAAAATAGAATTCAATGATCAATCTTGAACCCATGACTTGCCATTATTGAAGTGATTATTGCTACCGTGCTTGGCATGAAATGCAAATATAATATATATAAATACCACAGTTACTGCAGAGCTATAAATCGCTTCTGCCTTATTTGCATCGATGAGTTCTCCTTTTCAAATCAATCAACATTGCTTATGTTTGCATCTTTTTAAATTTGTTTCGATTTGCATACTTTTCAAATCAATCAACACTGCTTCTGTTTGCATCTTTTCAAATCTGTTTCGATTTTCATACTTTTCAAATCAATCAACACTGCTTCTATTTGCATCTTTTCAAATCTGTTTTGATTTGCATCTTTCTTTTTTTCTTTCTTTTTTTTATGATGATGGACATGATAAATGCTATAATTCTCAAGAACTTGTATCTCTTATAAAATGTTCATGTCCATATAATATTGATACTTTGGGATGAATATATAATATATAAAAAAAATGAATAAATAAATAAAACATTAATAATATTAAAATTTACCTTGCTTCAATACTCTTTGATGTATAAGCTTCAACACACCTTTTGGTTAGAGCTTCGTGCTGATAACGTGTTATGAAACGTATGAAAATAAGGAAGAAGACAGGAAACAATATATTGTAATATATTCAGTGTACATTTTACATCATAGTTGAGTCCTATTTATAGAGAGATAGGAAACTCTAATATGGAGTGGTATCAACTAAATATAAACACAATCCAATAGATAGTCATCCACTAATTAGATAGATATGAATTGTTTATAACACCTTTCTAATTCTTTCTTTTATTAAATTTATTTATTTATTCATTGGTGAATGGTGACTAATTTCATTATTTGCCGTAACCTGATTTTCTCTTCCCTTTTGCTACGTGTGTATAAGCTCTGTAAATTAATTTAAAATACATATTTCCATTTTGTTACTTTTATAAATCATCTCATTTTTAAATAAATAAATCACTTTATGCTCTAATAAAACTATTATGTAAATCACTATTTGATTTATTTTGATCCGAGATGCATCTAAGTGGAGAGAATGCTAAGTTTGAGAATCTAAATCCTTTAAACTTTGCTTGTGCAGTTTGGTACCATTACACTTTGAAAATTGTAGCCATTTGAATAGAAATAAACTTGCTACCTAATTCCATGTAGTTTTGCTTTATAACTATAAGCCATCAATGTAGGCTTTTGTAGGGCTTTTGTCTGGTCTCATAGAGACGGACTGCAACACTTGATGGCTTCGGTTGGTTGCCGATTGCCAGATACTATCACGAATAGAATTTTTATTTGTATCTCTTAATAATTAAAGTTGTGATATTTTAGTTTTCGAGTGTGTAGGCTGGTATTAGTTAAGTGTGATTTTAAGTCATGCCTTTTTATCTACGGCAGATTTTACGTCAAGATATGAGTCCAAATGTTCTTAGGTGCTTGCAGCCTAAGAAACCATGATATTAACATAAAATCAAGTTGAATGATGATGTCAGTTTTACTTTACTGCTTGTAACAAACCAGTGTATGCCATGAAATCGACCTATCCATTGCCTTAGCATGAGAGGTTATCGCTCAAAATCATACAAAAATGATATAATTTTAGAATAATTATTATAGCCAAAATGTACTCATGAGTATCCTACGTGTATTGGTATTCATTGAGTACGGGTATGTCGTGGTTTTGAAATGAGATTTAGATTCCTCACCCCACATATTATCCCCACACCTCATTTGAATAGTAAAATGACAAAAATACCCTTTGTATTTTTTCTAACACGGGACTCTCGGAATATTTTCTAAAGTGTTTTTCCGAAAGATATCTCTCGGAATTTTGGACATTTTTCCGAGAGGTACCTCTCGGAAAATTCAGCAGAAAAGAGACATGGCCACATGGGCAGACACTAGTGTTGTCAAAACAGAAACTTATTGCCTGCAATAGCCACTTGGGATTTTTGTAGCTTATCTTTCATAGAAAACTTATCACTAAAATAGATTTGTCTCTTCCTAACATTCTGCGTCTATTGCTTGTTGCATATACACTTGATGATATTTATTTAGTTGCATATATATCACATAGTAGATGGTACTGATTGACAAACACATGGTTCATAATAATAGGTGTGAATCATTAATAAAATCCAAGAAGTTGTTTCTCTTTTGAGGGGATTATTCATACTGGACTATTGTAACACCCACGGAATTTATTCTCGAAATTATAAGTGTTGTATGAATAAAATAGAATATAATCCATGTTTTATATGTTAATATGAATTCTTATATTAGGAAAATTGAAATAAAAGATTTATAGCATTAGACTCAAAACCCACCGTTGGATTGGAAGATAAGGATGTTAGGGAGCTTATCTCCAAATTTGAGCAAGGAGCTTATCTCCAAATTTGAGCAAGATCCAACGGTTAACGAAAAAGTTATGGCCGTTTGAATGCGAAAGGTGCTGTCTTTTGAGCCATGCATATCTATATGCAGAAGTGCATATCGATGCTTGATATCGATATCTAGAAGTGGATATTGATATCCACGAGTCTGCTAGTTCAGAAGTAAGTCGGTTTAACTTGTGTGGCTGGGAATTAATCACGTTTTTCACCCCCAATTACCACAAATATCACCTGAGAACTGTTTGGGCATGAAAGGGACACTTAAGGGCGGTCTAATTGCTTAAAATATAGAGAGTTGCATGCAAAAACCCTAGAAACCCCAAGAACTCTGCTGAAAACGTGTGTTTGCTGTCATCACTTTGTGCCCTTCGTTTTCTATGATTCAAACATCAAAACTTAACAAATCTTATACCAAATCAAAGCTCTTGTTGCCCTCTTCAAGTTGATACTAAGTTCGTTGAGTTTGGTGATCTGTGGAGAAAGAAATCAACCTGTGAAAGTTGGTATTTGAAAATGAAAGTTGGATTTCAGATTCAAGAACCTGTCTTTCTTCAATTCGTGTGGTAAGCTCAAGTGTTTTTGGAGCTTCAAACTTGTCTCATTTTCAAGCTTTTATATCCTAGTCTTGATTACAGTCCTTGATCACCATTTATTTTGCTTTATTGTGGGTGATCAACACTGATTTTAGTGTGTTGTTCAACTGAAAACAGAGTTTGTTGCTGAACCAGAAAAGTTGGGATTTTTCTCAACAAAACCAATCCTTTCCAATCAAAGCAAGTCTGAATCATTCCAAATAGGTAAGAGAGAAGTTAACCGGGTGCTAGAATAATAATCCAAAGACTAGAAGTATAGGAGTTCTCATGAACTCAAGGGCAAACTAGGGAAAAGTTGATAACTTGAATAAGGAGAATGACTTGGAGGTCATTTTAGTTGGACTTATGAATATAAACAACTCATATATGATGGATATGAGTTAAACCAGCCAAGAAATTGGATTGAAACAGGAAGGAAACTAATATGGCATATTAAGTTGTCATTTTACTTATTTTATGATTTAATTGAATTCTATGTGGAATTGATGCTGTGATTGCTGGATTTATGTATAAACAGATGTGTTTGTACATGATATTGATATATTTTGGGTTGAGAATGGTTAAAGTGAAGTATATTGAGATTTGGTATTTCAAAACTCAAATCAGTATGCAGAAAAACAGGGTGGATATCGATATCCAGCATGAGGATATCGATTGTGCATATCGATATCCAGAATGGGATATCGATACTGCATATCGATATGCACAAGAGGATATCGATATCCATACCCCAATTTTACTAGTAAAATCTGAATTTTCACATCTTATTTGATTGGAGGCCTTTCTAATCAAATGGAATGACTTTAAAGGCTGAAAATACCAAACCTTAATGTACTTAGCTTCAACCTATTATCATGGGAAATTTGGAATGATATTTGGTGAATAAATGTACACTTACATGATGAATTTGATGATGAATGATTATATATGTGAATGCATAATCTTATGAGTTACTTTGAGAATGAATGATTATGAAATGAATTCATAATGAAAAGTGGAACTAAACTCATTTGCATTCGCACAAGGAGTTGTGGATGGTAAGATAGGATATCAGGAAAGTCGCGTCCACTCTAGGGATTAGAATTTCCTAGAACTGGTGCGAGAATGTGCGGAGGTTAAGTTCGACGGTGACTCGTCAGTAACCATTGGGAATTATTATGGGTAAAACGGTCCTATAGTGAGGGGGTTCTGCAGGCTTTTCTCGGGATAGTTTTGCTTAACCATAATATATTCTATCGGCCTCCAGGGACATATCGTGACTGCGGAGGATGACCTTTGGCAATGATCTCACCCTAGTGAAAGGGTACACATAGATGAGTTGTGTGATCTGTCGTGGAGAAAGGCGTTTACTCCCTATTGCTTTCCTTGATTAGAGAGACCATGCTGAATTCATTAGAATTGAATTCAGTCAGCGAGAGAATTCATTAGAATTGAATTCAATCAACGAGAATGATACTGGATCCAGACTAGAAAGACGAGATGAGCATTCATGCATCATGCCACTTAATTCCAAGATAATTATGTGATAAATTGGGTGTGCCATGAAGTATGCATTTTACCTGATTACTTGATTACTTGTGAGTGCTATTTCTAGTTCTGATAGATTATTATTTTATTATGTGCTTCGGCTATGACTTACTCCCTGCCCTTTTGTTGTCAGGTGATGGCCCAGAATCCATTCTGTGTCGAGATGAGGTTCATTCCCCATGGGGAATGGCACAGGCGGGGCGGTAGTCTGATCCTCGAGGGGACGGTGGAGGTCCTGATCCGCCGTCTGAACCCTCTTCCCCACATGCGTTCCTTGAGGACTACTGTTCCGGTGGTCTTCATCATTCCTCTCTTCCCCGATTAGGGCGGATGATGTGGACTATGTTTATGTTTATATCTTTTGGAGTTGTCACCAATGCTCTGGGTCTTTATTTTTGGATGTAGAATATTGTGAAATAGGCTAACTGACCTAGAGTATCACTTGAACTGATATTTTGGTCTGCTGAAAGTATGTGAAAAGCTATGCTTTTGCTGATAAAACTCTGATGTGTATCGAGGACTGGTTAACAATGTATATGATGTAAATTATTTTCCATCTCTTTGTGATTGATGTGTTGATGTAGTAATGGCTTAGGTTTATTTTCCTTAAAGGCGAAAAATTAACTCACATTTTTATAAAAGAATTAGAATAAGGGAAATAAATCCGGGTTGTTACATTTGTGGTATCAGAGCAATGGTTCAACTCTCGGCCTTGGAGTATGGCCTTACATACTAACCACTAGAGTATGTTTGTCTTGATTTTTGTGTTATAGCTAAGGATAGAGATTAATCAAAGTCATAGTGCAGGTTCCTATGGCTGCTCGGAATAATGCTCGCATGGCTGATGTGTTGGAGAAGATGTACGAGATGTTCGAAGATATGCGCAATCAGCCGCCGCAGCAACAGGAAGTGGAACCTCAACCAGTTGTCAATCCGGTTCCAGCTGAATTCAAGGAGATGGCAAATTTTCGTAAGTGCGATCCGCCAAAGTTCAGAGGAGGACATCATCCTGAGGAAGCTCAGAAGTGGATCTGTGAGCTGGAGAAGATCTTTCGAACCATGAACTGCAGTGATCATTAGAAGGTGACTTTTGCTACTTATGTTCTGGTCGACGAAGCTGAAGAATGGTGGAACCACACCGTTCAGCTCTTAGCTGCTGAACGAAGAGAAGTAACCTGGGATACTTTCGTTGAGAAATTCTTCGAAAGATACTTTCCTGAGGATGAAAGGAGAAGGAAAGAGATTGAATTTTTGAAGTTGACTCAAGGAGACATGACAGTTGGAGAATATGCTGCGAAGTTCGAGGAACTTAGCAAATATTCTTCACACTATCGTAACAACCAGGATGAGCGTTCGAAGTGTATCAAGTTTGAAGATGGACTGAGGCCTGATTTGAAGACTGTTTTTGGGCATCAGAACATTCGGAGTTATCCATTGCTAGTGGAGCAGTGTCGAGTGTATGAAGCCAACAAGAAAGCTGAAGAGGAGCACATGCAAACAAAGAGGATTCAGCAAGGAGTTGGTCCTGTACGTATCAAGGGAAGAAATAACCGAGACAGAAAGAATCCTTATCCTGATGGTTAGTGTAACACCCCTAATTTTCGTCTTCCGAATAATGAGAAAAATAATAATAAGGTTTGATATTAAATTCTTTCAAGTTTATATTTTAATTCTATTCCGTATTAATATACAAAATATAGGTAAAGATAATTTTTGGTAAGTGAATAACCAAAAACATGGGTATTGCATTTTGATCCCTGAGCCAGGACCTAAAAGTAATATGAAAAGGGTTATGGGAAAAGAATTATTAAATTAATAATTTTCTAAAATTTACCAGTAGGTAACCGGTTAGATAGGCTTTGTAATCGGTTACACGATGAACTCAGAAAATTGGGTTAGTGCGTTTGATGAGTAATCAAGCCAAAACCCAGAAATCTTCCACGAATTCATCCTTCTCTTGGTGGGGTAGGACGTGTCAACATGCATGTTAGCCTGATTTCTCTATAAATAGCCCAATTGATCGAGATTTTGGCTCATTTGTTGATCTGAAGTGCTGATGCTCTGTTTAGGGTTCTGGGATTCGTCTCTGAAATTCTCCTTCGTTTCTGAGAGTTAGAACATGAGTGATACACTGTTACAAAGCTTACATCAAGGGCTTTGTATTGATATAAGGTTTGTGAGTTGAGAGTTTTTGAGCTAGGAGAAATCGATTCATGAAGTTGGAGATTCAAAACTGTCACAGTTCTGTATTGGGTTTCTGGAACTGACTTTGAGCTTTGATTTTGGTAAGCTCAAGCCTTCTCTTGTTCTAGACTTGATTTTCTTTCAAAGTTCATGTTGCATGGTTTTGATAATGACCATTTTCCCTAATTTCCATGTCCATTTCATGTTCCAAATTCCTTGATCAATCTACCCTGTCAAAACGATTCTGGTTTGAGGAGGAGCTTTGGGTGTTTGGTGTTCTACCTCAAATCTCTGCTCAAATCTGGTTCAAGCACAAACCTAAGGTAAGGGGGACGCTTACTATTTGCTAGAATGAGAATAAATTGTGGTAGAATATAGGATGAATCACCAAGAGACTCAAAGGGCATAAGTTGAAATGGTTAAATGGCTTGGAGGCCAATTTGAGCTCAATTGTTGTTTTGAGCAATGTTATATGAATGCATGCAAGCTATGTTGATGTTGATTTCATGGCTTAATTGGATATTATGTGAATTGATGCATTAAGTTGTGAAATATGTGCAATTATGTGCAATTTGAGTATCTAAATTGAATGCATGCAATATAGATAGGTTTCTGTGGTTGAACACACTAGAATTAAGGTATGTGAACTCTATTTATGAATGAAATTGGTTAAATTTGAGTATGGTAGAAAATGGTGTGAAAAACCTCATTTTTCAGTGTATTTCTGCCTAATCTAACCGGTTAGTCGAAATCTGTAACCGGTTAGAGACTGCCAATTTTCAAAGAAAATGAATTTCTGAAATTTGCTAAATGTCCATACCATTTGTACTCAAGTTTAAGCTAAAATTTCATACAAAGACCAATCTAAAACTATGTGTTTGAGCACTGTTTGGTTTAGAGTGGAGGTGATGAGTTAATACCTTAATATCAAATGATAATTTCAAGAAGAAATTATGCACAAATGAAATGGGATTATGACTTAGATCTTTTGAATGATATTATGTGTTGAACTTGAGGTATTCTGATATGCTAAGGCCTTGTGATTGGATTGAGTAGAGAATTCAAGAAAAGATTCATTGAAAATCAATGGTTTTATATTCAGGTCTGTAATTCTAACCGGTTAGGTGATAATGTAACCGGTTAGTACCTGAAACTTAAAAATAAAAGTTAAGTTTTTGAATAAGGATTACCAATGATTACAATCTCTCAATCCAGGTCTATGAGCATAGGTTAAATTTAAATTCAAAGGTGAATTTTATGAGTAAAGCCATACCTCAAGATATCATTCAGAAGTTGTGTTTTCTAAGTCGTAATAATGGAATTAATGGAAAGACCAACCTTAGTAATTATGTATGCAATGCATGCATAGAGAAAGGTGATGAAATAGGTTGGGAAGGATTGTTTGTGATGTTCGGGGTACACGACCCTGTACTCTAGGAGTACCAAACTGATGCAACCTACTTGATGACACATTCTGGGAATGTGGCCATTGTCCGGGACATGGTTTCTTGGACACGTTCTGGGAACGTGATGCACACTCTGGGAGTGGTGCTTGATTTTATTCCAAGTATGGTTTGCGATACGTTCTGGGAACGTATGTGAGTGTTCTGGGAACACATTGGTATAATAATAGAATTAAAGATAAAAACCAACCTTAATGATTGTGCATTCATGCATATAGAATGGAAGATGGGTTGGTAGGAACGTTTATCATATTCTGGGAATATGAGGAGGGTACTCCGGGAGTACCAAATTATAACCTACTTGATGACACATTATAGATATGTGGCCAGTGTCTGGGACCTGGTTTTATACGTTCTGGGAACGTATGTTAGTGTTCTGGGAACACATTGATATGCAACCTACTTGATGACACATTATAGATATGTGGCCAGTGTCCGGGACCTGGTTTTTATGCGTTCTGGGAACGTGATGCACACTCTAGGAGTGATGCTTATTTATCCAAGTATGGTTTGCTACACGTTCTGGGAACATGATGCACACTCTGGGAGTGATGCTTATTACCCAAGTATGGTTCGGCATTACGTTCTGGGAACGAATGTCGGTGTTCCGGGAACACAAGGATGTATTGGTTGGACGTCCAAGATGGACTTTGTTAGAGGCCTCAGTTGTGGAAGGAAATCATGCATCATGCCACCTGCATCGAAAGAATTATGATTAACCAAGTGTGCTCATATGATTATGCATCATGGTTTGCTACATGTTGACTTGTGGATGTTAGTTTTATTCTCATTTGATTATGCGAATATGTATAGCTAACCCCCATGCCCTTATTAGGTGTTGATCGTGCATCTAGCTTGCACAAGAATCAGTAAGGGGAGATGTCCCTTAGGTGCATGCAGAGTGTAGAAAATGTGGGTTGGGAACCCGTTGTGCAGATATCGAGGATCCGACCAGAAGGATGTTTGGACAAAGGACCAGTGACCAGCTCTATAACATTTCTATTTTTAATAGAATTTATATGATACATATTTTGGAAAGAGGTCTCATAAGAGGAATTCAGTTTCATAATAATACTTATTCGGTATTAATGGACTTGTTACACTTGATATATTTTGGGAGTATAATATGCTGATTTTACTATGTTTCCGCAAACTCTGATTTTACTAAGTCACCCTCATTATCAATCAAGTGTTTGTGAAAATAAATTTTCAAGGGAAGAGATAAATTCTTATTTTCAGATCTTTTTCCAACAACAAGAAGTCCAAGTTATCACAAACTTATTACTTTTCTTATAAAGTAAGATGATATACAAGGAGTGTTACAGTAAGGGAAAAGCTGGTGTGGTAACCAGAAGCGGAAGTGCCCCTCAGTGCAGCAAGTGCAAGAGGTATCATTTTGGGCAATGCTGGAGTGAGAAGCCACCCACTTGTTTTGAATGTGGGAAGAGGGTCACATTGCTCGTTATTGTCCTGAGGCAATTAAGAAGGCCAATCAAGGAGGAGCTACAAGCAGGCCAATGACTCGAGCTAGAGTATACACCATGTCTGGTGCAGAAGTTGATCAATCTGGGGACTTAGTGCAAGGTAACTATTCTTTGAACGGTATGCCTTGTAAGATCTTGTTTGATTCTGGTGCAACACATTCATTCATCTCGCATGAGTGTGTTAATCGGTTGAAGTTAGTGGTGTCTGAGATGCCTTTTGATCTGAAGGTATCAACCCCAACAGACTCTCCTGTTATTTCTTCAAGTGTTTGTCGGAATTGCCAAGTTACAGTATTAGATCGGACGACCCTAGTTGATTTTATTTGTTTGCCTCTATCGCAATTGGATGTGATACTGGGAATGGATTGGATGTCCACTAACCATGTTACCATCGATTGCCATAGAAAGTCCCTGATCTTTCAAACCCTAGAATCTTCATCAAGCCAACCAGAGGGGTATCTGTGTTTGCTTTCTGCTGTTGTTGAGAAGGAAGCCAGAATAGAGGAAATTTCGGTAGTCTGTGAGTTTCCAGAAGTGTTTTCGGAAGAAGTGCCTGGATTGCTACCGAAGCAAGAAGTGGAGTTTAGCATCGAATTGGTCCCTGGAGCTGGTCCTATTTCGATTGCTCCGTAACGAATGGCTCCGTTGGAGTTGGCTGAGTTGAAGAAGCAAATAGAAGATTTGATGGAGAGGCAGTTCATAAGACCGACTGTCTCACCATGGGGTGCACCTGTTCTTTTTGTCAAGAAGAAGGACGGGAGCATGAGAATGTGTGTAGACTATCAGCAATTGAATAAGGTGACGGTGAAGAATAAGTACCCTCTCCCCAGAATTGATGATTTGATGGACCAATTTCGCGGAGTAGGGGTATTTTCAAAGATTGATCTGAGGTCTGGATACCATCAGATCCGCATCAAGGAAGAAGATATTCCAAAGACTGCATTTCGGTCCCGATATGGACACTACGAGTACGTAGTAATGCCTTTCGGACTGACCAATGCTCCGGTCATATTCATGGATTACATGAATAGAATCTTCCGGCCTTATCTAGATTCATTCGTGGTGGTGTTTATCTATGATATTCTGATCTACTCAAAGAATCCAGAGGAGCATGCCACTCACCTTAGGATTGTGTTAGAAATCCTTAAGGCGAAGAAGTTGTATGCGAAGTTATCCAAGTGCGAGTTTTGGTTGAAGGAGGTGAACTTCCTTGGGCATATAATTTCTAAAGAAGGCATTGTAGTTGATCCGACGAAAGTTAAAGTTGTGCTGGATTGGGAAAGGCCCAAGACGGTCACGGAGATTCGAAGTTTTCTCGGATTAGCCGGATGCTACAGGAGATTCATCGAAGGATTCTCCAAGATTGCTCTTCCTCTAACACGGTTGACACGGAAGGAGCAACCGTTTGTCTGGGATGAAAAGTGTGAAACAAGCTTTCAGGAGTTGAAAGGTAGATTGACATCATCTCCGGTGTTAATTTTACCTGATCCACAGAAAGGTTTTGAAGTATTTTGTGATGCTTCGAAACAAGGGTTGGGTTGTGTTTTGATGCAGGAAGGAAAAGTGGTAGCTTATGCATCAAGGCAGTTAAAGGTTCATGAAGAGAACTACCCAACGCATGATTTGGAACTCGCTGCAATAGTGTTTGCATTGAAGATATGGAGGCACTATTTGTATGGAGTTACGTTCCGAGTATTCAGTGATCATAAGATTTTGAAGTATCTTTTTGATCAAAAGGAACTGAATATGAGGCAACGTCAGTGGATGGAATTCATCAAAGATTACGACTTTGAGTTACACTATCACCCTGGAAAGGCCAATGTGGTAGCAGATGCTCTCAGTCGTAAAGCCTTGCATGTCAGTTCATTGATGGTGAAAGAAGCTGAGTTGATTGAGGAATTCAGAGACTTGAACTTAGCAGTGCAATTTGACAAAAAGAGTATTAGATTGGGAATGCTGCAGATTTCCAATGAATTTCTTAAGGAGATTCGGGAATTACAGCAAGAAGACGTTGACTTGCAAGAGAAGCAAAGGCTAAGTGCAGAAGGGAAGGAACCAGATTTTCAGATGGGAGCAGATGGAATCTTGAGATTCAAAGACAGAGTTTGTGTTCCTGCTAAACTAGAACTAAGGAAAGTTATTCTGGATGAAGCTCACGAGAGCAAGATGAGTTTGCATCCGGGATCGACTAAAATGTATCAGGATCTAAAGAAGATGTTCTGGTGGCCTGGTTTAAAGTCAGATGTAGCAGCTTATGTGTCATCTTGCCTGGTTTGTCAGAAGGCAAAGATTGAACACAAAAGGCCTGGCGGAGAACTACAACCATTGGAAGTCCCTGAATGGAAATGGGACAGTATAGCCGTGGACTTTGTGTCAGGTTTTCCAAGGACACAAGGTGGCTATGAGGCTGTGTGGGTCATTGTGGACCGATTGTCGAAGTCGGCCCATTTTATTCCGATCAATATGCGGTATTCATTGGAAAAGCTCACACAACTATATATCAAGGAGATCGTGAGACTGCATGGAGTTCCATCTAGCATCATTTCGGACCGTGATCCGAGGTTTATTTCCAGGTTTTGGCAGAGTTTGCAGCAGGCTTTGGGAACAAGATTGAGGTTGAGTTCTGCATATCATCCTCAAACGGATGGACAATCAGAAAGGACGATCCAATCGCTTGAAGATTTGTTGCGAGCTTGTGCATTGGAATACCAAGAAAGCTGGAATGAGTTGTTGCCTTTGGTGGAATTTACCTACAACAACAGTTATCAAGCGAGTATTGGTATGGCTCCATTCGAAGCTCTATATGGTCGAAAGTGTAGAACCCCATTGTGCTGGTTCCAAGTGGGCGAAAATACACTGATTGGTCCAGATATAGTGCAAGATACAACGGAGAAGATCAAGATGATCCAAGAGAAAATGAAGACTGATCAGAGTCGACAGAAGAGTTATGCAGATCGCAGGAGATCAAAGTTGGAATTTGAAGAAGGTGACCATGTGTTCCTTAGAGTTGTTCCGACAACCGGTATTGGTCGAGTGTTGAAACCCAGAAAGTTGTCGCCAAAGTTCATTGGTCCCTATCAGATTCTGAAAAGAATCGGCCCTATTGCTTATTAGATTGCTTTACCTCCGTTTCTATCCAATCTGCATAATGTCTTTCATGTGTCGCAACTCCGGAAGTTCGTGCATGATCCCTCTGCTGTCATTCAAGTTCAACCGGACATGTTGCCGCTGAAGGAGAATCTGACGTTCGAAGCTGGTCCAATTCGCATTGAAGATCGAAGAATCAAGAGGTTAAGGGGGAAGGACATTCCTTTGGTCAAAGTCGCATGGAAACGAGGCGAAGTCTCAGACCTGACTTGGGAGCTGGAAGATCAGATGCGTGAGGAGTATCCTCATTTGTTTGAATCTAGGTAAGTATTAGGTGAATTTCGGGGACGAAATTCCTTGAAGCGGGGGAGAGTTGTAACACCCACTAAATTTATTCTCGAAATTATAAGTGTTGTATGAATAAAATAGAATATAATCCATGTTTTATATGTTAATATGAATTCTTATATTAGGAAAATTGAAATAAAATATTTATAGCATTAGACTCAAAACCCACCGTTGGATTGGAAGATAAGGATGTTAGGGAGCTTATCTTCAAATTTGAGCAAGATCCAACGGTTAACGAAAAATTTATGGCCGTTTGAATGCGAAAGGTGCTGTCTTTTGAGCCATTCATATCTATATGCAGAAGTGCATATCGATGCTGGATATCGATATCCAGAAGTGGATATCGATATCCACGAGTCTGCTAGTTCAGAAGTAAGTCGGTTTAACTTGTGTGGCTGGGAATTAATCACGTTTTTCACCCCTAATTACCACAAATATCACCTGAGAACTGTTTGGGCATTAAAGGGACACTTAAGGGCGGTCTAATTGCTTAAAATATAGAGAGTTGCATGCAAAAACCCTAGAAACCCCAAGAACTCTGCTGAAAACGTGTGTTTGCTGTCATCACTTTGTGCCCTTCGTTTTCTATGATTCAAACATCAAAACTTAACAAATCTTATACCAAATCAAAGCTCTTGTTGCCCTCTTCAAGTTGATACTAAGTTCGTTGAGTTTGGTGATCTGTGGAGAAAGAAATCAACCTGTGAAAGTTGGTGTTTGAAACTGAAAGTTGGATTTCAGATTCAAGAACCTGTCTTTCTTCAATTCGTGTGGTAAGCTCAAGTGTTTTTGGAGCTTCAAACTTGTCTTATTTTCAAGCTTTTATATCCTAGTCTTGATTCCAGTCCTTGATCACCATTTATTTTGCTTTATTGTGGGTGATCAACACTGATTTTAGTGTGTTGTTCAACTGAAAACAGAGTTTGTTGCTGAACCAGAAAAGTTGGGATTTTTCTCAACAAAACCAATCCTTTCCAATCAAAGCAAGTCTGAATCATTCCAAATAGGTAAGGGAGAAGTTAACCGGGTGCTAGAATAATAATCCAAAGACTAGAAGTATAGGAGTTCTCATGAACTCAAGGGCAAACTAGGGAAAAGTTGATAACTTGAATAAGGAGAATGACTTGGAGGTCATTTTAGTTGGACTTATGAATATAAACAACTCATATATGATGGATATGAGTTAAACCAGCCAAGAAATTGGATTGAAACAGGAAGGAAACTAATATGGCATATTAAGTTGTCATTTTACTTATTTTATGATTTAATTGAATTCTATGTGGAATTGATGCTGTGATTGCTGGATTTATGTATAAACAGATGTGTTTGTACATGATATTGATATATTTTGGGTTGAGAATGGTTAAAGTGAAGTATATTGAGATTTGGTATTTCAAAACTCAAATCAGTATGCAGAAAAACAGGGTGGATATCGATATCCAGCATGAGGATATCGATTGTGCATATCGATATCCAGAATGGGATATCGATACTGCATATTGATATGCACAAGAGGATATCGATATCCATACCCCAATTTTACTAGTAAAATCTGAATTTTCACATCTTATTTGATTGGAGGCCTTTCTAATCAAATGGAATGACTTTAAAGGCTGAAAATACCAAACCTTAATGTACTTAGCTTCAACCTATTATCATGGGAAATTTGGAATGATATTTGGTGAATAAATGTACACTTACATGATGAATTTGATGATGAATGATTATATATGTGAATGCATAATCTTATGAGTTACTTTGAGAATGAATGATTATGAAATGAATTCATAATGAAAAGTGGAACTAAACTCATTTGCATTCGCACAAGGAGTTGTGGATGGTAAGATAGGATATCAGGAAAGTCGCGTCCACTCTAGGGATTAGAATTTCCTAGAACTGGTGCGAGAATGTGCGGAGGTTAAGTTCGACGGTGACTCGTCAGCAACCATTGGGAATTATTATGGGTAAAACGGTCCTATAGTGAGGGGGTTCTGCAGACTTTTCTCGGGATAGTTTTGCTTAACCATAATATATTCTATCGGCCTCCAGGGACATATCGTGACTGCGGAGGACGACCTTTGGCAATGATCTCACCCTAGTGAAAGGGTACACATAGATGAGTTGTGTGATCTGTCGTGGAGAAAGGCGTTTACTCCCTGTTGCTTTCCTTGATTAGAGAGAACATGCAATTCATTAGAACTGAATTCAGTCGGCGAGAGAATTCATTAGAATTGAATTCAATCGACGAGAATGATACTGGATCCAGACTAGAAAGACGAGATGAGCATTCATGCATCATGCCACTTAATTCCAAGATAATTATGTGATAAATTGGGTGTGCCATGAAGTATGCATTTTACCTGATTACTTGATTACTTGTGAGTGCTATTTCTAGTTCTGATAGATTATTATTTTATTATGTGCTTCGGCTATGGCTTACTCCCTGCCCTTTTGTTGTCAGGTGATGGCCCAGAATCCATTCTGTGTCGAGATGAGGTTCATTCCCCAGGGGGAATGGCACAGGCGAGGCGGTAGTCTGATCCTCGAGGGGACGATGGAGGTCTTGATCCGCCGTCTGAACCCTCTTCCCCACATGCGTTCCTTGAGGACTACTGTTCCGGTGGTCTTCATCATTCGTCTCTTCCCCGATTAGGGCGGATGATGTGGACTATGTTTATGTTTATATCTTTTGGAGTTGTCACCAATGCTCTGGGTCTTTATTTTTGGATGTAGAATATTGTGAAATAGGCTAACTGACCTAGAGTATTACTTGAACTGATATTTTGGTGTGCTGAAAGTATGTGAAAAGCTATGCTTTTGCTGATAAAACTCTGATGTGTATCGATGACTGGTTAACAATGTATATGATGTAAATTATTTTCCATCTCTTTGTGATTGATGTGTTGATTTAGTAATGGCTTAGGTTTATTTTCCTTAAAGGCGAAAAATTAACTCACATTTTTATAAAAGAATTAGATTAAGGGAAATAAATCCGGGTTGTTACAACTATCATCGCGAGCGACTTGAAGTCGCCAAGTGGCATACTAGATATATGCATAGTTGATGCTCATAGCCATTCCAAAACCCAAAACTGATGAGAGTAGTATTGCATAAATTTAGTCTATGCTAAACTTGTGCAGATGGTACAGCTGCAAATGGTGAAGAGATTTGACCTCTTATTTTTTTTCTCTTTTTTGCTAATTTTTTAAAATTCCGAGTGGTACCTGTTAGAAAATTCTTCACTTTTCCGAGAGGTACCTCTCGGAAAAATATTCCGAGAGTCCCGAATCGAAAATTTAATGAAGGGTAAAAATGAAATTTCACTGTTTAAATTGGGGTGTGGGGATAATAGTTGGGGTGAGAATTTCAATTCTCTTTTGAAATACCCTTGGCCGCATGTACATAACACCAAAGATTATTAGTGAGTAAATAGAAAAGTTCATAAAAGGTCTTATATTTAGAGACGGAAGTAGTCCCTCCGTGTCGAATTATAATCAAAATCAACTAATTTTACGATTATTAAGGAGGTTAGTTGATTATATTTAACTTTTTCAAATTTATAAAAGAATAGAGATATTTTAGGAAAGTTGCATTAAGAATGAAACAAAAATTAAATAAGATATTAATTTTTTAGGGATGTTTTAGGAAAGTGACATTGAGAATAAAATAAAATTTAAGAAAGATGGTTAGGTTTGCTTATATTTTAAACCAAAAGAAGTATGTTTTTGTTGCTTATATTTCAAGCCGGAAGGAGTAGTAAATAATTTACCATCATAATCTAGATGTTAAATAGAAATTTTGTGTAACCTCAAAATTTAATTAGATTTAAGCCCGTGCATTGAGCGGATACTGTACTAGTATATAAACAATGCGCGTCTTCACGTGACTCGATTTTAGATTTGGCCAACAATACCGCTCACATAATTTCATTGTTCACTAACACTCACGATTCACTCTAACGACACTGTACAATTAGAGTGCCCTTACACACAAATTTATTGTTACAATTACAACTGTTTAATTTTACTGTTCCGTGTACAATTAATTTTAATCCTGACTTTTAATAATATATTGATTAAAAGTAATAAATTAAATTTTTTTTAAAACTCCCCTTCTTTATATTGAATGAATTTTCAAGTGAATTAATAAAATTAATTAATATTATTAATAAAATTAGGGTCTTGCTACATGTTAAGTTTACTTGAAGTGGAAAAGTAATCATAAGCACAAGTTATTACTTCTCTCGAAAATTTAAAAAAAACCACATTTTTCGATGACTTTCTACTACTTTTAATTTCTTAACATGGGCACTTGTTAAAATTTGCTTATTAAAAATTGTAATATTTAGTATTTTTTTAAAATTGTCTTTATAATTATTATTTGGAATTTAAAAAACACTGATTAAATAAAAATGTTTATAAGAAAATCATTAATATTATTAAAAATTCAAATAAACTGATTATTTAATACCTCTGAAGCATGGGTACTTCAAAACAGGGGACGTACTCGTACCCGGTACATATGTGGAACTTGTACATGTACAATGCTCTTGGATACGTATCGGATGCGTGCCGATTTATTATTATTATTATTATTATTATTATTTTAATTTTAAGTTGGGTACACATATTGTCGTATCGGGGTACTCATATTAGGTATATGTGACTACTTTGAATATGCATCTTTCAAAAACTATGTCATATTTGCATGAGAATTTCAGTATTTTCTCTTTTTTCCTACATTCACACCATAATCTTAAATTTAACTTACATAATCAGTGTCTCGTCCTTATATCTCGGTAAATTTTGAATATCAACTTCTCATCCGAATATACTTTATCCTATATGAATGTGTTAACGGGAAATTGAAATCGACAAAAGGTTGCGAATGTCGGATGTATAAGTGACGTCGACGGAAGTGTACTTAAACATTTTTGTTTAAAAGTGACTTCGAGGGAGGTGAACGTGCAATCCGACAATGGGTAGATTTCGACGAAAAGGATGTGTGTCGACGATATGAATGATGTCGAGGGAGGTGCACTTAAGTGGCATGACTTAAAAGTGACTTCGAAGGACGTGAACGTGTGTCGACAGAAGGAAGAGGCGGAAACAAGAGGTCTGTGTCGAAGGAATGTTGGCGCAAAGAAAGAGGAGTCAGAAACGTCATGTCAGCATTGGGAACGAAAGAGTAATTATGGAGGCATTTAATGCTCCTTGTGGCTATAAAATCCTCATTTTTATCAAGAAAAGCCACGAGTTACAATGAGAAAACTTAAGGAATGCCTTCATGAGTTCTGGAAAGAGGAAAAAAGATTCATATTCCACATGAACATGAGTCCACCAAAGGCTAAACATGTGGGATTAAGGTGTTCGGGTGAGGACAAGGAAATGAAGAAACGTCCACCCCGAATACCTCCTTTATCCTCTTGAATAGCGAAAGGCTAAACATGGGGGATTACGTAGAACCCAGTTCTGATGCGTCGGGTCACAACAAAGAACTCCGAATTGGAGGAAGCAGTGAACCTGATAAATAAGCATTGGAAAGGTCTTTGTAATCCCATAGGCCAAGGTTTGTATCCTGCTAGGATCGACCATGGCCGCCTTTCCTATTAAAGAGTTAAAGGAAATAAGTCCTTTGACGGCATTCTACTAGAAACGTCGGGGGCATGTTTTTTGATTGAATGCTGGTGAAACACCGTTTAGTTGAATTACATGTCACCAATATCAATCGAATGCGTCTGAGGCCGACAGCAGGTCGAAAGTCTATTTCGACAAGAGGCCTGTTTGTCGAAAGGAGCTTGATGTCGGCTGACATCTCAGAACCAAGAGACGGGAGCACAACAACGTCAATGCTTTGAGCAACAAAGAGACTTAGACCAGAGTCAAGAGTTGCAGTCGAAGAAAAGTGCCAATCGAAGGGATCTCAACAAAGATGTCACCACGGGGTTCGATGGAAGTATCCACTAAGCCCAAACCACGACGTTGGCAGTTGCTTCGTGGGGGATAGCGTAGTGGGTAGTTAATAGATCATGGGTTTTGCAGTTATGCAGAACGTGCAAGAATGCTTTGTAAATAGTTTTCGGATTCCTATGCCTATAAATAGGAAGTCCTTAGGTTGTAATCGGGGTCGGTTGCTAGGTTGACACACATAGGCCAAAATCCTAAACGTCTCACCAGAGCAGACAAACGGAGAAACGCCATTGTAAAGAACCTATGCCTTCCACCCATTTAATTTTCAATGCAATCTTTACTTTTCCCTGCACTTTTAATTACATGCAATTTACTTTACTGCAAATTTTAATCGCTTTCCTTTTCGATTCCAAGTCAATTACTTTACCGCGCCTTTTGAATTTCACCGCATCGTGTTCTTGGTGTCGGTTTTATCTTACTCGTATTTACTTTTACGTTGTTCAAACACAAATACCCAAAAATACCAAAAAAACGGTCAAGTTCCTTTTACAAGATTACCACATAACCTGTCGTTACCCACACCCCACACATCATCGTCAGTTCGGCAGGCGTCGGACGAAAAACCCGCAAACAAAATTGGCATGCCCAGTGGGACAGGTTCAGAGTAACTTGTGCTTGTTTGTATGCGTTTGAGAAGTGGCATAACTTTGCCATCTTCGTCATCAATGGTCGTTACAAGTCAAGGTGGTCAACAGACCACCGTTATTTCAGAAATTATTACGCCAAGTGTTTCGACAAGTGCTCCTCAAATGACCGGAGGAAGCGGTTCCGCCGTGGAATCAACTGTCGTAACCACAATTCAACGGCCAAATAATGGCCCAAACGGGGGAAACCTCACCAGTGGGTTTACTTTTGGTAGCAGTTCAAATACTGGAGGACAAGTTCCTCCGTATGGTTTGCCACCTAGTTTTGTTCCAGGATCGACGTTGACATGGCCTTTGAGTAGTTCGATAGGCAGCACTAATGCAACGACGGGGGCCACTAACATGGCCTTTATGCGTTCTGCTACGGACATGGCTGGTATGAGTAACGGTTCAAGATACATGCCTATCAATCCCGTTACGCATATCCGTCAACAAATCGAAGAGGCTAATGTACAACTGGTCGATCAATTGACGACTCAATTGGGTTCGGTTATCAACCCAGCGATGTTGGTGACAAATGAGACTTGCGGGAAAATTGCACAATATATGAAAAGGTTAAACCAAGTCTTAGGTGTCGACAACAATGAGCATAGCGAGTCCGTTAATACTCCACCTGTTGATAGAAATTTACCAAGGCCAATATTGGTACAGAGTTATCCTGATGGCCAAGATGTACGACACACTGCTCGAGTGTCGTCACTACAACAAGATAGTAGAATCCCGACTACGTGGGATCATGTCCGCACTAACCCAATGTTTACTGCAGGTAATACGATGCCGGAGAACCAGCAAATGGTCTTTCATCCAGGTGTCGAAGCACCTCAACATGTTCAAAATCCGGCGCAAGTTGCATTCATGCAAAGGGGAGAAGATCTTCAAGCAGCACTAGCAAGGCATAATTTGGCTCGACATTTGCTTCGACAAGGAAGAGAGACACGAGTCGAACCAGACGATGTGAATCGAATAGTTGAACAAGCACTGAGTCGGATTGGTTTCAACGTTGGCATGGTTAATCAACCAGGTTTCAATTCACCCTTTCCAGAATGGGTACAGTTGGCATAAATCCAAGAGGAACAAAGGTGCCGAAGTTGTCGAAGTTTGCCGGCGAAGCGGGGGAATCTACTGTCGAACATATCACTCGTTACATCATCGAATTGGGTGATTTGGCCACTGATGAAGCGATCAAAATGCGGCTATTCCCTAGTTCTTTGACAAGAAATGCTTTTTCTTGGTTCTCAACCTTACGATCCAATTCTATTCATGCTTGGACCCAATTAGAGAGGTCTTTTCACGAACAATTCTATAGAGGCGAATTGAGAGTTGCCTTGACGGATTTATTAAGTGTGAAAAGATTTGCTGGGGAGCCAATCGATGACTACTTGTCACGTTTCAGGAAAATGAGGAGTAGGTGCTTTACTCCGATTCCTGAACCAGAGGTGGTTAAGATGGCTGTGTCAGGTTTAGAATATCATATTCGTAAGAAGTTGGTTACCCAACATCTATTAGATTTGGCACAATTAGCCGCTTGTGTTCTGCAGATTGAAAATCTGAGAGATGAGAAAACGAAAGGGAGAGATCTTAGGGTCCCAAAAAGAGAACGCATCCATTATGTCGATTCTCAGCCTTCTGACGGGGAGGCATTCGACGGAAGTTCGGAGGTTAACGTGATAGAATTAGGAAATGAGAAACCTTATTCATGTTCTGCCTTACGACCATCCAAACCCGTTAGCGAAAATTTGTATAAGAAAACGTACACTTTCGACGTTTCCAAAACTGAACAAGTTTTCGATGCGTTGTTAAAGGATAAACAAATTAAATTGCCAGAAGGTCATAAGTTGTTGAAAAAAGAAGAGTTAAGAGGAAGAAAGTATTGAAAATATCATAACAATTGCACTCATAATACCAATGATTGCTTTGCTTTCAGGGACTTAATTCAACAAGGAATCGACAAAGGGAGGTTGAAGTTCATAGAGAAAGACATGAAGATCGACACTGATCCTTTTCAGAAGGAGGTCAACGAGGTCGAGACTCAAGGAGTGTTTTCCATTAGCACTCTTTCATTGGCCTATGACGCTGAAGTGTTTCTTGAAGTTGGAGAATCATTCCGACATTTCTGTAAAAGAAAGCAAGACGGTGACCTTCAGATTTGCCCAAGATGCCAAGTGGTTTATGATCGAAAGACTGCAGCACAGAAAGGAAGGGGGTCCAAAAGAGAAGACTTGAGAAAGAATATAAGAACCAGGGTCCAGGAACGGGAACACATCCGACGGTGGGATTCCTAGTAGTTAGGCTATTGTATTTGAGGTCCCTGGCGAACGGTGGGATTCCTAGTAGCTTGCGGGGCGCTCTGGATGTACTTGGGGACGCGTTGCGTCTTGGCTTAGTGAAAAGCTCAAGTGGGTCGCTTGAGGACTGGATGTAGGCGTTGTTTGCCGAACCAGGATAAAAATCTCCGGTGCAAATTTTCCTATCCCTCATCTCTTTATTTTCCACATGTTTATTTTGTGTTAATTATATTTTCGCGGATAAAAGTTATTTTTACGTTTTAATTTATTTAACACGACAATTGCGTTTATCTTTGTGTTGATCTTTATCAATCTCGTGTATAGTATGATTTCAATATACATAGTAATATTATTTCAATTCTGCGCTTAAAATCGTTTTTAATTCATTTTTTGTCCTGAACTTATCACCAATGTCGTGTCTAGGACACGGTGTTTCAGATGCACCCCTAGCTCAAAGGTATAGAGAGACCCAAGAACTAGTGGATGGACTGAGGTTAGTGTATGATTGTTTAGGTATGCTAGAGGTCCAGTTGGGACAACTAGGGTTTCCCTAATCACAGTGTGTGCGGATGTGCAATTAGGGAGAGAGAGAGAACGTCCCAGAGCCCCTTGCTGGAGACAGCTATTTATAGGGGTGGCATTGTACCTTGTGGGCCTGTACGGAGGGCCAGCAAGGCAGCTGACGTGTCCCCTTTAGGATGTGGGATGAGTCATTCATCCTTATCCTGTAGTAGAGAATCTTATCCCTGTTGGCAAGTTAGGCTCACGCGCCCCTAGCTTGGACTCCTTAGGGGGTAAGTCCCATGTGGTCGGTCCTGAGGTGCCAGGTGTTGGAAACCAACAAGCGGCTCAATATAGTCTAGAGGGGGGTGAATAGAATATTGAAGCCTTATTACAGATTTTTCGTCCACCTAAGAGAATGGTTTTATGAAAATAAGTTTTCTTAAAAATTCAAGTCAGATTACTCGAGTAACTCAAGTCTTCACTCGAGTAATACGAAAGCAAAAATAATTTCACTCGAGTATTCAGCAAATCACTCGAGTATTACGAAAGCTATTTTTAAATCACTCGAGTAACAGAAAACCTACTTGAGTATTGTTTATAAACTGAAAGCAGATTACTCGAGTGACAAGAACTTTACTCGAGTAAACTGGGTAAAATTCAATTAAAACTCAGTTTTCAATGAAGTTCTTCAAGAATTACAATGCTATGATGATTCAACAAATTATGAATGATTAATATGATCAATTTCAAGTAATATTAACATACAATTTTAGATCAATTGAGTAGAATTGAAAAACTCCCAATTCTAACCTAAAAATGCAATTGTTAATGAATTAATGCAATACAAGGAATGAAAATAAAAGAGACACAAGGATTTATCCTGGTTCACTTTCACCCACTTGAAAGCTACTCCAGTCCCCTCTTGAATCAAGAGAGATTCTTCACTAGAAATCTTCAACTGTAGATTTTTACAATGTTTTAAGATGCAACTAGATTCTTAGTTCTCCTATCTTAAAACCCAACTCAAAGTGTGTACCAAACACTTTGATCTAATCTACCCCTTTTGAAAATTCTAGATTTCCTTGCTAATTGATTGAAGATGCTTCCAACCAATCCTCTTTTCTTGCTTTGATTTGATCCTCAAAGTCTTCCTTGTGAGATTCTTCACTTGTGTTGAAACTTCAATGATGCAATCACAAATTGCAAATCTTCAACAACCACTAAGAACAAAAACTAAGATCTCAAGAATATTTGAACAATGAGAGAAATAGAGTGAAGAATGAAAAGTTTCTTGTTGAATCTTGATAGCTCTTGAAAGATGTAAAATAGCTCTTGAATTTGCTTTTAAAAAAATGTATATAAAATTGTAAGAATGAATGTGTATATTTTGTGAAAGAGAAAATTAAGTCCTTTTATAATTTTCCAAACACTGATTGAATTACTCGAGTAAACCATATAACTTCATGCGATTAAAACATGTCAGATTAAGTTACTCGAGTGATGTGTAAACCATTACTCGATTAACCTGTCATGACATAAATTACTCGAGTGATCCAATACTCATTACTCGAGTAAACTGATCAGAGTCTGAATAAAAACAAGGTTTTTCTAAAAGGATTTTCACAAAACTTTTAATAGAGCTATTTAATCAAGATTTAAAGTATCTTCACTCTTAATCAAACATTATTTAAATATTCTTAAAATCACCTAAGCTACCCACACCAATGAGATGCATTGCATAAAATAAAGATTACATTGAAATAGAATTAATAAAAAAAATCCTAATTCTAATCTTCATGTGGTGTAGCTTGCTTGTTGCCAATGTTGTTGCTTGGAGAGAGATTGTTAGCATCAAAACATGAGAATCCTACACCAGGATGGGTCCTAGGACAAGCGCTCGGCTTGGGTAGGCGTGACCTATCAGATAGGGTAATCTGGTCGGCCGAGTATGCTAAGGGTAGACCGAGGGTCGGTCTACCACATTCTTTAAGTCTTCCGCTCGTTTTAATCTCTGTTAATCTTTCAAAGAACGTTTTATTGCGATTGATTTTCAAAGTTTTATCAACACCCAATTCACCCCCCCTCTTGGGTGATTCTCGCCAATACCGCCAATTATTCCAACACAAAGTTGCTTTCTCAGCCTTGAAGGAATACTTGGCTTCCCCCCCTGTTCTACCTAGTCCTCAAGCGGGGGAAAAACTCTTCTTGTATCTCTTGGTAGAGGAACTGCCCATCAATTCAGCACTAGTTAGGGAGGAGTCCAAACTCGGGCTCCTGATCTACTTCATTAGTCGAGCTTTGCAAGGTCTGGAGCTCAAGTATTCAAAAATCGAGAAATGTGCTTTCTGTTTGGTTCTGGCTGCTAGACGACTCCGGCAGTATTTCCAGAGTCACCTAATTGAAGTAAGAATTGCTCAGCCTATCAGACAAATTTTTCAGAAACCTGACTTGGCTGAGAGGATGATGGCCTGGTCGATGGAGCTTTCTGAGTTTGACATCTCCTTGGAACAAGAAGGGCGATTAAGTCTCAAGCCTTGGCTGATTTTGTTTCCGAGTTCACCGAGCCCGTCGGAAGCTCGAACTCGACTTCTTGGGTAATATATGTGGATGGCTCTAGAAACAAGAAAGGGGCAGGAGCAGGTGTAATATTGGAAAACTCAGAGGGTGTCAGCATTGAGTACTCCCTCAAATTTGAATTCACCACTTCGAAGTCAAAGGGATATGATTATTCCAACTTTTGAAGATGAACCAAAAAAAAAAGTTTTCTAAACCAAGAGCATATTTCCTTTTCTGTGAGTTTGTTGATCCTAAGTAAATTATACTCCTTCACCTAAACTTTCCCGAGGTTGGATGGAGGTGATACTTTTCAAAGACATAGAAATTGAATTGCAAAGTGTTTTCAAAGTTTCATCCAAGTCATTTTCACAAAGGAAAAATACTAAGATTGTATAGTATTAACATGTTCGGATGATTGAGTTTTTCATTAAGATTTCATCCAAACACAAAAGTTTTTCATAAAAGAAAGAATCCAATTTTCAAAGGTTTTGATTCCATTAGCATACCATTGCAAATGTGTTCGTGTATGCAACTCCGATTTTTATAACATAAGTAATGCATACCTATTTTCTAATCGGTTATTTTGTTTTCATATATATATATATATATATATATATGTGTGTGTGTGCATCACTGATTTTTGGGTATCCCGCATTGATTTTTAAAGGTGTAAATACATTTACAATATGAGGGTTGCATTTGTTTTACTTTAACCCTCATATACAATGATTGTTTTTACCAAAGTTTTCAACATAGCATATGTATGGTTTGAATGTTAAAAAACTTTGTTTTACTTGAATGTGTAGTTGTAATGAATGTAAGGGAGGATGTAGTCATTCCTAATTAATAGATTCATGTTTCCTAGGAACTAGGTGTTTACTTTAGTGTTTCCCTAGAGTCTAAACTAGTGATAAATAGTCATCATTAGAGTAGGCCAATTAAGAGATTGAACCTTAGGAATTGTTTGACGCTATATGTGTATGTTTGGAATTGAATGATAAATGAATAAGTTTGTTTTCTTAGGAAATTATGCTAGCCCATAGATATGTTGTTGTGCTTATGGATTCTTGTTGATTGGGAAATCAAGGTTTTTTTAAATACAACGAAAAAGTAGAGTTTTTGGAGCTTGTGATACTAGTTTGATTTGATATGTTTGACATAAGTACCATAAGGTTGGATCAATGTGTTATGTAAAATTCCAAGCTAATTGGAGCAAATTAGTGTTTTGAAACAAATCGAATTTAACGTGCTCCGATCGGTTGGACAATTTTACTCAACCTTTGAGTAAGTTTATGAGTTGCCCCTTTTTAAATTTGAGGTCGTTTGGAATTCCCTATTATTTTTAAAACAAATTTGACTTAGGTTCAGCCCCGACAAATTACAATTCTTTGACTAAGTGGTCGTAGGGTTAAAACTGAACCTAATGAACTCTGATTGACCTGAAAATTTAAACAATGTCCTTTTATATGCAGGGACACTACTTGTAAACTTTCACAACATTAGGGATGTAGATGATGAAAAAGTATTTGAATGAAAATCATGCGAATCCTGTTTTCCGAATCCCTTTTTGAACTAATTTCTAAATATGTGCTGAATGCTATCAATATGTGTGTAGATTAAGGATTAACCCTAAGTTAGGTAAGGTAAACTAGAACTAGCTTAGAAGGAAGTAGGAATTGAGTAAGACTTATGTTTGGAGTGTATGCTGATGTGTATTGTGGTTGTGAATGTTTGAATGTCGAAGTCTGTTTATATGTTCTATGTTTGTTTTATTAAATTGTATGTGTTTGACTAGGGCCCTAGAAATAGAAAATAAGTTGTAAATTTTGAGTAGGGATATAGACAGACCCATGAAGGCATTATAGCATAGGATGTAAAAGTGCCTTTTTCCAACCGTTGAGATAGGATCCTCGAGAGAACCAGTTAAATCGGTAGACCATTTCCAAATTCCTTAGGAAGCTAAACCTGATTTTGGAGAGTCTAAGACCCATTAGGAGTCTTGTCAGCAAGGCTCTTGGATTTTACCAGTCAACACACACACTCTTCATTAAGTGTAAACCTTAGAAGACCGCATCGAGACCAATAAAAATCGAACCATAATTCGCACTCTTCACAGAGTACCAGAGCCTAGTGGTGTACTGATGCCAGTAGTATGCCGATTCCAAGTGGGGGAGTAGAACCAAAATGAGGTGAGTATCGTAGTTGAGAAACCCCTTGGCTGGGATGGTTCTCCATTTGACGGAATTGAACGGAATTTCGGGGACGAAATTCCAGTAAGTGGGGGAGAATTGTAACATCCCTAATTTTAATTTTCCTAATTTAATTGGGGAAATATTAGACTTAGGAGGTAAGAGTAAGAGAAAAAAAACCAAGTGTTAGATTTTAGAAACCAAAAATAGGTAGAAATTAGTTAACGTTTCTAAATAGGGAGAAAAATTAGGATTTAAATATCTAGAGATCAGAACCCAAAACCCACCGTTGGATGTGAAGTTGGAATTATTAGGGAGCTTGCTTCCAAGTTTGAGCAAGATCCAACGGTTAACGAAAAAGTTATGGCTGTTTGAATGCGAAAGTTGCTGTCAGATTTTATCTGTGGACATAGATGTCATTGTTGTGCACATCGATGTTGCACATCGATATCCATAGGTGGACATCGATGTCCACGACCTGCAGAATCAGTTTTTAAGGCCTTTGGCTGAATTCATTTGGGAAAAAATCATAAAATCCTCACTCGAACCCTGGGGAAAAGTTAGGGTTCATCACCCCCAACCTCCAACCTCTTGATTCCTTCATCAAATCGCTTCTTCCCTTCATCAAATCAAGGTTTCCTCTTCTCTCCATCATCAATTTCATCTTTTCAACCATCAATCCAAGGTTTCCTCTCCTCCATCTCTCATCTCCACGTCTCCAAATCAAGGTAAGAGAGGAGATATTCTCCTAATTAGATGAAGGATCTAAGTATAGTAGTAAGTATATAATATTATACATGTTTTAGGTTTTAATTTGTTGGTTAACTTATTGATATCCAAAACCCTAGATTTTCTCTACATATTGGATGATAAAAATTAGTGATTGATTATGTTTCATCTATGCATTAATTGAATGTTTATGTGATGTTTGTGTGATATTGTTGATATTATGCATATTACTTTACATGGAGCATGATTATGGTGCAAAGTGGTTATGTTGGAATTATTTTAAGTTATAATTAATAACTTATAAAAGGACTATTTATATATGGTTGGATTAATTAATCTACACTAATTAGAGGAAAAAGGAAACATGATTATATAAAACGGCTTGGCTATTCTAGTTAAGTAAAATCAGTAGAAACACGTGAATCAGTAAGTGAGGAAGGACGTTAGGAAATTGGAAAAGATACGAGAACATTCTATGTGGACTGAAGGACAGTCATTCGAAGGTTCCATAGAATCGACGGACGAGAGTGATATAGTGGCTCAATTGTGTACCAACACAATTGTGGGAATTTATCATAGAGGACTTTGATCCACAATATGGGTCTAATACAGTATGAGGTATTCTACAAAGGGATGAAGTACTGGGCTAAGCCGTGGATTGGTCCTACGCGCACTATGATAATTCTATCCGCCACTTAGGCACTTCGGGACTAGTGTAAAGTGGTTCCTGCTATAGCCAATTTGGGTATCCGGCCCAAATGGTACGATGTACACAGGATGGGATAGCTTCCCACCGTGCTAAGGGATAATCCACCCGACATCGTATTGTGCAAGCATCGGTTGGGGAACACTTACTCCTAGTTGATCTTTTCCAAATTGTGTGGAGGGCGATGTGAGGATATATGGCAAACCATGGTATATGGATACATTATGGAAAATATATGGAAATATGGAAACATGGACAAATGGAAATGGTACATGGAAATGGATATGGAAATGGTTATGGAAAGTGCATTGCATTGCATATCATTGCATACATGGCATCATATGGCATTAGAAGGGAATAGGGCATAACTATATATATATATATATATTTAGTTATATGTTTGGGTGTCATGTATTTTATTATGTTTTATTACTGTCTTTAGGTGTTTCCTTTGATTTTGAGTTATATCTCACTCTCTGTGTTGACCATTTTAGGTATTGAGGAAAAGTCACTACAGTTTGCCAGAAGACCGAGGTTGGGTACACTAAGGTGTAACCCTATGTACATTGGGTTTATCCCTTTTCACAGTCAACCTATGCTCTCTTAGCATCTAATGTAGGATTATTTTGTATTCAGGACTTTTTATATAAATTGTAGGGTTATCACCATTTGGTTTAACATTTGGGAAAAATTATATGTATTTTATGGTAGAATGGTCATATTCCACTTTTAATTGGTAAACCTTAATTTCATTTTGGAACATGGTTTTCATCTATTCTGTTGTAAGTAATTGGACGTAACCGAACAAATAGATTAATTTTCGAATAATCTGGCTGACAGGTGACAGGTTTTAATCATAAAGGGAAAGTTCAAATTTTAGAATAAACCCTGTCAAAATTTTCTTAAAAACTTTTATAATAATATGGTATAATGGATTAAAATGGAAGGTGTTACATTTTATGGTATCAGAGCAATGGTTGCAATCCTCGGCTTTGGAGTATGGATTTCCATATCTCCCATGTGTTGCTCCACTTGAGAGCAACCAATAAATAGTTGGTTATGTATCATAGGTTAGTGGTATACATTAGTAGTTATGCATGCATTCTAGTGAGATTGGTGTAGTTCATTAGTATTAGCACAAAGTGAGTCATAGTTGGTGATTATAAGGTGGTATTTCCAATTTAAAGAGGGTGAAACATAATTTTTCAAGTGTAACTTTGTTATAATTAGAAATGGACATAAAGTAGAGGCTAAGGGAAAGGAAAACTCCCAACGGGACAGAACATGAAATTGCTACCCCAACGGGAAGGACTAACTCTTAGTTTTGAATTAAGTATGTCTATTTCAAATATGACAGAGAATTGAAACTTTTCTTTAAAATAAAACGATGAAACTCTCTTTTGAATGGAAAGTGGGTCACCTATTATTTGATTGGAACTCAGGTTGTACGATAAGTGATTCTATTTTCCAGTTTGATGTAGAATCGAGATGGTACCCTCGAGATTTACATTTAATTGGAAGATGGTATCACTGAGTCCTTGAAGACAATCAAATAATTGTTGAATTTACTTCCTAGACCTAAGAATAGGAAGGGTGTAAGAAGGTATTTGAGTTATGTCAGAGTTGCGCAGCGGAGGGGTAGTAAGAGTTGCTTTGTTTTGAGATAGAAGGATAGTGAGTTCAAGAATTCTAGTTTCCTATGATAGTGGCTAGAGTTTTAGGTTCTAGATCAGAAGGTCAGAAACCCAAGTTGGTACAGAGTGTTAGTTGTAGGTTTATGCAAGTAGAGGCATAAAACTCTAATTGGTTGCAGTGTGTTAGGTTATATGTGGTATATATATACGTTTATGTGTGTTGCTATTTGTTTGTTTTGTGATTACCTAAGTGATTAATTGCTATGTGTTGTCTTATGTTATCTAACTGATAAATTGTGCTTTTTGATGATGTTTACTATTGGTTGTGAATGTCGAATTTGTTTTAAGTGTAAAAACTATTTTGAAAACTTTCTCACGAAATGGCATGCTATCAAGAGATCAATTGAGTTCCAAGGATAATGGTATGATGTTGGAAATTAATTGACATTTAGACTTGATAGTATTTCAAATGAATTTCATTATGTTGAAAGGAATCGGAAATCTTTCCAAAGTGAGTGTTAGGTCGTATGATGAAATTTTGAGAGGTTAATAAGAAAACAAAGGATTTCTAAGTAATCGGGCGGTGAACTAATTTATTGTTTGGTTCAAACTATGCGCCGATTAAATAGAAACCTTTACATACGACACTAATCAATTTGGAATGAAACTTAGCCTTCAAGCTCAAAGTCAAAGGGATATGATTATTCCAACTTTTGAAGATGAACCAAAAAAAAAAAGTTTTCTAAACCAAGAGCATATTTCCTTTTCTGTGAGTTTGTTGATCCTAAGTAAATTATACTCCTTCACCTAAACTTTCCCGAGGTTGGATGGAGGTGATACTTTTCAAAGACATAGAAATTGAATTGCAAAGTGTTTTCAAAGTTTCATCCAAGTCATTTTCACAAAGGAAAAATACTAAGATTGTATAGTATTAACATGTTCGGATGATTGAGTTTTTCATTAAGATTTCATCCAAACACAAAAGTTTTTCATAAAAGAAAGAATCCAATTTTCAAAGGTTTTGATTCCATTAGCATACCATTGCAAATGTGTTCGTGTATGCAACTCCGATTTTTATAACATAAGTAATGCATACCTATTTTCTAATCGGTTATTTTGTTTTCATATATATATATATATATATGTGTGTGTGTGCATCACTGATTTTTGGGTATCCCGCATTGATTTTTAAAGGTGTAAATACATTTACAATATGAGGGTTGCATTTGTTTTACTTTAACCCTCATATACAATGATTGTTTTTACCAAAGTTTTCAACATAGCATAGGTATGGTTTGAATGTTAAAAAACTTTGTTTTACTTGAATGTGTAGTTGTAATGAATGTAAGGGAGGATGTAGTCATTCCTAATTAATAGATTCATGTTTCCTAGGAACTAGGTGTTTACTTTAGTGTTTCCCTAGAGTCTAAACTAGTGATAAATAGTCATCATTAGAGTAGGCCAATTAAGAGATTGAACCTTAGGAATTGTTTGACGCTATATGTGTATGTTTGGAATTGAATGATAAATGAATAAGTTTGTTTTCTTAGGAAATTATGCTAGCCCATAGATATGTTGTTGTGCTTATGGATTCTTGTTGATTGGGAAATCAAGGTTTTTTTAAATACAACGAAAAAGTAGAGTTTTTGGAGCTTGGGATACTAGTTTGATTTGATATGTTTGACATAAGTACCGTAAGGTTGGATCAATGTGTTATGTAAAATTCCAAGCTAATTGGAGCAAATTAGTGTTTTGAAACAAATCGAATTTAACGTGCTCCGATCGGTTGGACAATTTTACTCAACCTTTGAGTAAGTTTATGAGTTGCCCCTTTTTCAATTTGAGGTCGTTTGGAATTCCCTATTATTTTTAAAACAAATTTGACTTAGGTTCAGCCCCGACAAATTACAATTCTTTGACTAAGTGGTCGTAGGGTTAAAACTGAACCTAATAAACTCTGATTGACCTGAAAATTTAAACAATGTCCTTTTATATGCAGGGACACTACTTGTAAACTTTCACAACAATAGGGATGTAGATGATGAAAAAGTATTTGAATGAAAATCATGCGGATCCTGTTTTCCGAATCCCTTTTTGAACTAATTTCTGAATATGTGCTGAATGCTATCAATATGTGTGTAGATTAAGGATTAACCCTAAGTTAGGTAAGGTAAACTAGAACTAGCTTAGAAGGAAGTAGGAATTGAGTAACACTTATGTTTGGAGTGTATGCTAATGTGTATTGTGGTTGTGAATGTTTGAATGTCGAAGTCTGTTTATATGTTCTATGTTTGTTTTATTAAATTGTATGTGTTTGACTAGGGCCCTAGAAATAGAAAATAAGTTGTAAATTTTGAGTAGGGATATAGACAGACCCATGAAGGCATTATAGCATAGGATGTAAAAGTGCCTTTTTCCAACCGTTGAGATAGGATCCTCGAGAGAACCAGTTAAATCGGTAGACCATTTCCAAATTCCTTAGGAAGCTAAACCTGATTTTGGAGAGTCTAAGACCCATTAGGAGTCTTGTCAGCAAGGCTCTTGGATTTTACCAGTCAACACACACACTCTTCATTAAGTGTAAACCTTAGAAGACCGTATCGAGACCAATAAAAATCGAACCATAATTCGCACTCTTCACAGAGTACCAGAGCCTAGTGGTGTACTGATGCCAGTAGTATGCCAATTCCAAGTGGGGGAGTAGAACCAAAATGAGGTGAGTATCGTAGTTGAGAAACCCCTTGGCTGGGATGGTTCTCCATTTGACGGAATTGAACGGAATTTCGGGGACGAAATTCCAGTAAGTGGGGGAGAATTGTAACATCCCTAATTTTAATTTTCCTAATTTAATTGGGGAAATATTAGACTTAGGAGGTAAGAGTAAGAGAAAAAAAAACCAAGTGTTAGATTTTAGAAACCAAAAATAGGTAGAAATTAGTTAAAGTTTCTAAATAGGGAGAAAAATTAGGATTTAAATATCTAGAGATCAGAACCCAAAACCCACCGTTGGATGTGAAGTTGGAATTATTAGGGAGCTTGCTTCCATGTTTGAGCAAGATCCAACGGTTAACGAAAAAGTTATGGCTGTTTGAATGCGAAAGTTGCTGTCAGATTTTATCTGTGGACATAGATGTCATTGTTGTGCACATCGATGTTGCACATCGATATCCATAGGTGGACATCGATGTCCACGACCTACAAAATCAGTTTTTAAGGCCTTTGGCTGAATTCATTTGGGAAAAAATCATAAAATCCTCACTCGAACCTCGGGGGAAAAGTTAGGGTTCATCACCCCCAACCTCCAACCTCTTGATTCCTTCATCAAATCGCTTCTTCCCTTCATCAAATCCAGGTTTCCTCTTCTCTCCATCATCAATTTCATCTTTTCAACCATCAATCCAAGGTTTCCTCTCCTCCATCTCTCATCTCTACTTCTCCAAATCAAGGTAAGAGAGGAGATATTCTCCTAATTAGAGGAAGGATCTAAGTATAGTAGTAAGTATATAATATTATACATGTTTTAGGTTTTAATATGTTGGTTAACTTATTGATATCCAAAACCCTAGATTTTCTCTACATATTGGATGATAAAAATTAGTGATTGATTATGTTTCATCTATGCATTAATTGAATGTTTATGTGATGTTTGTGTGATATTGTTGATATTATGCATATTACTTTACATGGAGCATGATTATGGTGCAAAGTGGTTATGTTGGAATTATTTTAAGTTATAATTAATAACTTATAAAAGGACTATTTATATATGGTTGGATTAATTAATCTACACTAATTAGAGGAAAAAGGAAACATGATTATATAAAACGGCTTGGCTATTCTAGTTAAGTAAAATCAGTAGAAACACGTGAATCAGTAAGTGAGGAAGGACGTTAGGAAATTGGAAAAGATACGAGAACATTCTATGTGGACTGAAGGACAGTCATTCGAAGGTTCCATAGAATCGACGGACGAGAGTGATATAGTGGCTCAATTGTGTACCAACACAATTGTGGGAATTTATCATAGAGGACTTTGATCCACAATATGGGTCTAATACAGTATGAGGTATTCTACAAAGGGATGAAGTACTGGGCTAAGCCGTGGATTGGTCCTACGCGCACTATGATAATTCTATCCGCCACTTAGGCACTTCGGGACTAGTGTAAAGTGGTTCCTGCTATAGCCAATTTGGGTATCCGGCCCAAATGGTACGATGTACACAGGATGGGGTAGCTTCCCACCGTGCTAAGGGGTAATCCACCCGACATCGTATTGTGCAAGCATCGGTTGGGGAACACTTACTCCTAGTTGATCTTTTCCAAATTGTGTGGAGGGCGATGTGAGGATATATGGCAAACCATGGTATATGGATACATTATGGAAAATATATGGAAATATGGAAACATGGACAAATGGAAATGGTACATGGAAATGGATATGGAAATGGTTATGGAAAGTGCATTGCATTGCATATCATTGCATACATGGCATCATATGGCATTAGAAGGGAATAGGGCATAACTATATATATATATATATATTTAGTTATATGTTTGGGTGTCATGTATTTTATTATGTTTTATTACTGTCTTTAGGTGTTTCCTTTGATTTTGAGTTATATCTCACTCTCTGTGTTGACCATTTTAGGTATTGAGGAAAAGTCACTACAGTTTGCCAGAAGACCGAGGTTGGGTACACTAAGGTGTAACCCTATGTACATTGGGTTTATCCCTTTTCACAGTCAACCTATGCTCTCTTAGCATCTAATGTAGGATTATTTTGTATTTAGGACTTTTTATATAAATTGTAGGGTTATCACCATTTGGTTTAACATTTGGGAAAAATTATATGTATTTTATGGTAGAATGGTCATATTCCACTTTTAATTGGTAAACCTTAATTTCATTTTGGAACATGGTTTTCATCTATTCTGTTGTAAGTAATTGGACGTAACCGAACAAATAGATTAATTTTCGAATAATCTGGCTGACAGGTGACAGGTTTTAATCATAAAGGGAAAGTTCAAATTTTAGAATAAACCCTGTCAAAATTTTCTTAAAAACTTTTATAATAATATGGTATAATGGATTAAAATGGAAGGTGTTACAAATGACATGTTGCTGAAGGAAGAGCTGATCTTGAGTGAAGAAATCCGAGACGAAGCTTCCGACAGAGAAAGGAAAGCGAAAGAACGACAAGCCAAGCAGTACAACATGGCAGTAAGCCCAAGATCTTTCGAAGTCGACGACCTCGTCTTGCGCAGAGCTGACATTAGTTTGAAGAATGCCCAAGATGGGAAGTTTGCGCGCAATTGGGAAGGGCCGTACAGGGTTGTATCCAAGACAGGCTCGGGAGCCTATAAACTGGAAACCCTCGGAGGCGCCGAACTCAATAATAGTTGGAATGCGACGAAGCTCAGGACTTATTTCAGCTAATCAGCAGCAAATCAATGAGAATCATCTTCACTTTTTCACCATGTTTAATTCTTTTTTTCACCATGTTTAGGGAACTCCTAGTTTTGATTTCCAGTTATTTCTTTTCTTCCAATAATAATTTTGCATGCAAATGTACTAACAGTATTTTTTCATAATTGTTGGAAACCAACAAGCGGCTCAAAATGTACTAGGGGGGTGAATAGTATTTTGAAGCCTTAATACAAACTTTTCGATTGCTAGTGAGAATGGTTTTCAGAAAACAAGTTTTCTAACAAAATTTGCACTGTTTAATCGATTAATCTATAAGCTAATCGATTAATGCCAGAAGACCACAAAAGAATTAATCTATTAACAAACGTGTTACTCGATCAAGACCTGAATGATGATCCAAAACTAATCGATTAGCCAAATTCTTAATCGATTAACTACGTATTAATTTGAAAAAAAAAATTAGTCTTATTCAGAATTCAGCAGAGATTACAATACAATGATGCAAGAACAAATGTTAAATGAATCAATGAACAAATCTATGTAAATTTACCAATTCAATTTAGATTGATTATCTAAGAATTGTAAAATACCCAAATTTGACCTGATTGATTGGTTTGTTCTTTAGTTCTTGAAAGCTTAAAGAAAGATAACAATGGAGACAAGGTTTTTATCCTGGTTCACTCTCAATCCACTGAGAGCTACGTCCATTCCTCTCTACCTAGATAGAGAGCTTTCACTATATACTCAATTGTTAGATTTACAAGGATTAAAGATTAAACTCACACTAGCTATCCTATATTAACCCTTTCAAGAGAGTACCAATCCTCTTGAAATCTACCCACAATTGTTCTTGTATATTGTCTCTTGAATTGTTGAAGGAGTCTCTTCACACAATCCCTTTCTTCTTGCTTCGATTTGCTCAAAGTCTTCCAAAACGTGAATTCTTCACTTGATGTTGTTGAACACTTGAAATTACAACCTCCGTTGTAGAATGATTCAACACGAACAATAAGCTCTAAAAACTATATCTCAATTTGCTAAGAATATTGAATGAGTAAAAGTGAAGATGAAGATTGAAAGATGTAAATCTTGATAGAACACTTGAAAGTTGTATAGCTCTTTGTAAGATTGTGAAAGAATGAATTTCTTAAGAAAAATTTGAAAGTCAAAGTAACCTCATCAAAGTAATAATGAAAAGCTTTTAAACAAAATTAATTTTTATGTCATAACAGCACTTAATCGATTAATGAGTAAACCACTAATCGATTAACCTTTGTTAAACAATCAGCTGTAAACAGTTATAACGTGTTAATCGATTAAGCCACATCGTGCTAATCGATTAACCACTGTAAAAAGTGATTAAAAATTGCTTTTCAATTTTACTTTGATTAAAACTTTCATTAGAATTATTTTCTATCAAGTTAATCTTACTTCACTATTTATTCAATCAATATTAAATCCTAAATTAATCAAGAAATTGCCACGAATCCCACTCAAATCACGCTAGGGAACGCGTGTCGCCTTGCATGCTGCTTGAATTCATCTATATAAGGCAAAGATCAGATCACAAATGATGGTTTTTGTTCAAGTGTTGGTGATAATCTCTGTTTTAGGGTTCCATAGTTTTTCTCTTCGATTCTCAGTCTTTGTTGAGAGTTAGAAAACGAGTGATACACTGTTACAAAGCTCACATCAAGGGCTTTGTATTGTTATAAAGTTTGTGAGTTAAGAGTGTTGGAGCAAGGAGAAATCAATCAGAGAAGGTTGGAGTTTGAGTATGTCAACACTGGTTTTTCAGTTCTGGGAAGCTAAGTTTGAGTTCGGTTTTGGTAGGTATAGGTAATCTCTTGACCTAAAACCGTGTTGGTTCTTTAGTATAAGTTGTATAGAACCCAAACTAATGGTTTTCCCTAATTCATTTGGCTTTTTCATGTGTCAACTATTCTGGTTTTTGGACCCTGTTGGAAGTGTCATGACTCAAACCAGAGTTTCTGGAAATCATGGTTTTCCTCCAAGATCTGTGAATACTCTCATCAAACACGATCTAGAGGTAAGGGGGAAGCTTACTATTTGCTAGAGTGAGGATAAATATGTTTGGTAAATAGGATGAGTCACCAAGAGACTCTAAGGGCATAGCTTGAATTAGTTTTATGGCTTGGAGGCCAACTTTATCTCATTTCTGATTTTGAGCAATTATATTATGATGCATGCAAGCTATTGTGATGACCATTTCATGACTTATTTGGATATTATGTGAATTGATGCATTAAGTTGTGAAATATGTGATTTATGCACTTTTGGTGTATGATGATTTTGCATGCATGAATTTGTGATATGTTTAAGTGTTTAAACATGTGTACTTTAAGGTATTGAACCTTGGGTAATGATGAAAATAGGTTAGATTTGAGTACAATTGAAAATGGTGCTGAAAAATCAGTTTTAGTATGTTGTGCTGCATAATCTAACCGGTTAGAGCCTGCCTGTAACCGGTTAGTATCTGACAAAAATGAAAATATACAATTTTGGTTTTGTTAAGTAATTCTCACTATTTTTAATTGATACTTAAGGTCCATTATCACTGTTATTACCCTCTGATTGTTGGATATGGATTCCAAACTTGATAATTGGTTTATACCTTAAAGTGAATGACAAATTCAATTGAAAATTGTGAAGTTATATGCAATTTGATGATCCTAATGTTAATGGATGCAAGATGAATGTGATTCAGCGGGTAAACATATTAATATTAAGGTATTGTAACTCTGTGTATGGTTGAAATTGGTTAGATTTGAGTATTGGAAAGAATGGTATGCAAACCCTCACTTTTCAGTGTATTTTCTGCATAATTTAACCGGTTAGTCTGAAGCTGTAACCGGTTAGATACTGTCAGTTTTCAAAAGAAAAAGGTTTTTGAAATTGGCTAAGGGTTCATACCATTTATACTCAAGTTTAAGCTAGAATTTCATATAAAAACCAATCTGAAACTATGTGATTGAGCACTGTTTGGTTTAGATTGGAGGTGATGAGTTAATACCTTAATATTAAATGATAATTTCAAGAGGAAATTATGCATAAATGAAATTGGATTATGACATAGATCTTTTGAATGATAATATGTGTTGAACTTGAGGTATTCTGTTATGCTAAGACCTTGTTATTGGATTGAGTAGAGAATTCAAGAAAAGATTCTTTGAAAATCAGTGGTTTTAAGTTCAGGTCTGTAATTCTAACCGGTTAGGTTATGATGTAACCGGTTAGTACCTGAAACTTAAATATAAAAGTTAAGTTTTTAAGTAAGGATTGTTAATACCAATGATTATATTCTCTCAATCCAGGACTATGAGCATATGTTTAACTTAAATTCAAAGGTGAATTTTATGAGTAAAGTTATACCTCAAGATATCATTCAGAAGTTGTGTTTTTCTAAGTCATAATAATGGAATTAATGGAAAGACCAACCTTAGTAATTATGTGTGCATTCATGCATGTGAAAGGTGATGAAATAGGTTGGCAAGGATCATTTGTCATGTTCTGGGAACATGAGAAGGGTACTTTGGGAGTACCGAATTGATGCAACCTACTTGATGACACATTCTCGGAATGTGGCCAGTGTCTAGGACATGGTTTCTTTGATGTGTTCTAGGAACACATTGGTGTGCAACCTACTTGATGACACATTCTGGGAATGTGGCCAGTGTCTGAGACATGGTTTTTTTTATACGTTCTGGGAACATAATGCACACTCTGGGAGTGGTGCTTGTTTATATTCCAAGTATGGTTTGTTACACGTTCTGGGAACGTGATGCACATTCTGGGAGTGGTGTTTGTTTATATTCCAAGTATGGTTTCCTACACGTTCTGGGAACGTGATGCACACTCTGGGAGTGGTGCTTGTTTATATTCCAAGTATGGTTTGCTACATGTTCTGGGAACGTGATGCACACTCTGGGAGTGGTGCTTGTTTATATTCCAAGTATGATTTGCTACACGTTCTGGGAACGTGATGCACACTCTGGGAGTGGTGCTTGTTTATATTCCAAGTATGGTTTGCTATACGTTCTGGGAACGTATGTTAGTGTTCTAGGAACACATTGGTGTATTGGATGGACGTCCGAGATTGATTAGTATTAGAGGCCTCGGGATTGTGAGATTGAAAGCATGCATCATGCCACCTGCATTGAAAGACTTATTATGATTAACCGGGTGTGCTCATATGGTTATGCATTCTGATTTGCTACATGATTACTTGTGTATGTTAGATTTATTCTCATTTGATTATGCGAATATGTATAGCTAACCCCCATGCCCTCATTAGGTGGTGATCGTATATCTAGCTTGCACAAAAGTCGGTGAAGGGAGATGTCCCTTAGGTGCATGCAGAGTATAGAAAGAGTTTGTGCAGATATCGAGGATCCGACCAGATGAATGTTTGCACAGAGGACCAGTGACCAGCTCTATAACCTCTCTATTTTTAGTAGTATTTATATTAAACATATTTTGAGAGAGGTATCATAGAATGAATTTAGTTTTATAATAATACTTATTTGGTATCCATGGACTTGTTACACTTGATATATTTTGAGAGTATAATATAATTAATTTATTATGTTTCCGCAAACTCTGATTTTATTAGTCAAATTCATTATTAATCAAATTGTTGAAAATGGAATTTTCAAATGAAGGGAAAATTTTTATTGTCAGATCTTTTTCCAACAATGACAAGTCCAAGAAATCATAAACTTATTACTTTTCTTATAAAGTAAAGAGGATATACAAGGAGTGTTACACTTTTATGGTATCAGAGCAATGGTCCTGACTTCTGGTCCTTGGGTGTGTGGTCCTATACGCTGGTCATCGATATCTGCGATGTTTCCCGGGAAGTATGCTTTCATATACTTCCAAACTAGATCTAAGGTTATGTGTAATAACTCTGGATAAGTAGCTTAGTCTGCTATTAAGAAGTGTTCTATGTAGTCTAAGTAGAAGTATGATAGTTGTATGTTTCTCTTTAGACATGTTGTAAACCCAAAACCATAGTGTTGGTTTATTAGTTCTCATAGAACCAGTGATAAGGAAATCTTAAGGAGTTGTAGTTAAGTCCTTGACTCTGGGGAAGAGTGTTTACCCTCACTAGTGTTAAAGTTAATCAACTTCTCAGATTGAGTGCAGGGCAGTCATCTTCTTAAAGATTAACCTTGTTGAGTTTGTTAAACGCTAAAGCCATCCTTTCTTTTGTTCCTTATGGATACGGGCATTGATCAAAGTTGCTCTATGTCTTATCCAATCTGTTATCTCAAAGCAGAGGCTCCTACAAATCTTCTTGTAGTTGTTTCCAATGTATGTCTGAATTGTTCTATTAAGGTATTAGACTTTGTCTATCTACCTGTGTCATGATTACATTTGATCTTAGACACGGTTTGGAAGCCGAGAGATCAAGTGATCATGATTAATGACGATAGAACAACCATGTATTGGGATTCCCAAGCTTCGAATCTGGAATCCAATAGATCAATGTGATTTCTTCTGGGCAGCAGTGAAGGAAAAAGGGGGTTAAAGAAATCTCAGTTACAAGAAATGATGTCAGGTTTAACCTTGAGTAAAGAGATAGAGTTTGGAATCAAGTTAATTCTTGACGCTGATTCTATCTCTACTACCCTTATAATATGGTACCATCGGGAATGGTCAAATGCAAGAAACACGTAGAGAAGTTGTTAAAAAGGTTATGGTTGGATCAGGTTAAAGGAGTCTAAGTGTTTTCTAAGATTGATTGGAGGTCGGATTAACCCCAAATCAGGATTCGAGACAGAGATACACCTAAGACTGCATTTTGATCTCGATACGGACATTATGGGTAGGAAATAATGCCGTTCAGATTGACTAATGCACCTGTTCTTTTATGGATTATAAGAACTGGACCTTTAGACCATATTTGGATTCGTTTGTGGTTTATCCTTAGAATCCGGAGGAGCATGAGGAACATCTCAGGATTGTGTTGAGAATCCTGCAGGAGGAGTAGTTGTGTGCTAAACTCACCAAAAATGAGTTTTGGTTGAGAGAAATTAAGTTCGCAGGGCATGTGATCTTTAAAGAAGAAATTGTGGTGGATCCAGCGAAGGTGAATTCAGTGGTGTAATGTGAACAACTTAAGACTGTGGTTAAAGTAAGAAGTTTCTTAGGGCTGGATGGATACTATCGCCGGATTATTGAAGGATTTTCTAAGATCGCATGGCCTTTGACCAAGTTAACTTGGAAAGATCAACTGATTGTATGGAATGATAGGATGTTGCTTAATTATGGTGAGGTAGTGATGGATTATACCCTAATATAATATGATTAGTCCAAGAGAAATTATGGAAAAATGTGAGTATATTATGATTTAAATCATTTCAGTGATGAATTCAGTTGGAATCAAGGTATTAGATTATGATTAAATTCTATTTTGAGTTGGATTGGATGATGTAAAGAAAATGGTCTTGAAATTCTTTGATTTTATTTCTAAAACTGTACTTACTAACCGGTTAGAGTTTCTTGTAACCGGTTAGAAGCTGAAAGTTTAAAAAAAATGAGTGAAGGGACACTTTGGTCCCTCAAGTTTTTCGACAGGGACACTTTAGTCCCTCAAGAAATTTAATTCAGTTTTAGTCCCCAAAATTTTCCAAAAGTACCAATTTAGTCCTTGTCCTATTTCCGTTGGTCACTTCGTTGAGGGACTAAATTGGTACTTTTGGAAAAACATGAGGGACTAAATTGGTACTTTTGGAAAACATGAGGACTAAAAATGAATTAATTTTCTTGAGGGACTAAAGTGTCCCTGTTGAAAAACTTGAGGGACCAAAGTGTCCCTTCACTCAAAAAAAATTAAGTCATTTGTGAAGGAACTTATGGTATCAGTGAACATCTTCCTCCAATCCAAACTCAATGTCAATCACCTAAGTAAAATTTAAGGAAGGATTTAATGTGGTAAAATAACTTAATACCTTGTTTCATCATTGAAACTGATTTAAGAGGATTGAATCATAATACTTATGGACTAATCAAAAGTCAAGATTAAGGAGCTAGATTTCCATGAAGAAGCGAATGGAATTCTCTGTTTCGAGGTGTATTGGGATGCATCGAAGAAAGGCTTGGGAAGTGTTTTAATGCAAGGAGGTCAGGTGGTTGCATAGGCTTCTCGACAGTTGAAGATTCATGAAGTGTATTATCCAACACACGACCTGGAGTTAGTAGCAATCGTGTTTGCTTTGAAGATTTGGAGACACCACCTTTATTGCACTGCATTTCGGGTGTTCAGTGACCATAAGAGTTTAAAGTACCTGTTTAATCAAAAGGAGTTGAATATGAGGCAAAGGCGATGGATGGAGATTCTAAAAGATTATGACTTTGAGCTCCATTATCATCCTGGCAAAGCAAACGTAGTTGCAGGCGCTTTGAGCGGAAAGGCTATTCATGTGAGCTCAATGATAGTCAAGGAGGCTATTCTGATCGAGGAGTTCAGAGACCTAAGTCTGGCAATGCAAGTGAAACTATCTAGCCTTAGATTGGGAATGTTGCAAATGACCAACGAATTCTTGAATCGGATTCGTGAATTACAACCAGAAGATGAGGAGTTGAAAGAGAAGAATGAGATTTAATCTTTGGAATTAAAGTCAGGGATTATAGATATTAGAAAATATATTATTGAAGGCAAGGGATTTATGAAGTGTTTTCTGGAACAACTTAGATGAAGAATCCAAAGGCATGAACTTCAAGAATAGATTATGTTCGAACCCCAAGTCAGCTATCAACTATCAAGGAATAAGGAATTTCTCGATGTTGGTAAGCATGTATGAGGACTATGGGTAAACACATGTAGTTCATGCGAGAAATGTCGGAGTTCAGAATAAGAGAAAGATTGACGAAATAAAGGCTCAACTGGAGAAAGAGGAAAAGTAAATAGAAGAATATCAACCACGGAAATATCAAGGTTAAGGAATCCTTGACTGAAGAAAAGTGATTAAAGAGGAAATAGGGAAGGGAACATTTATCCATCTCAAGGTGAAAAATGTGAGGCACATCACTTTGGGTTTAGTTGTGATGTACCTAAGGGGATAGTCAATTCCGACTGCAGGAAGCTGGAGTATTATTCATCGAATTGTCTTGAAGGAAAAGGTGAGAAAGGAATGGACAACAAACGAATCAAGCTCGAGGAGAGTTCACCAGCTGAGATGTGAGTTGAGTCTGATCCTGGCGTAGATAACCCAAGTCTATCTCTTTCTTTGATCTGAGTTAACGTAGTCAAATGTTTTTCGATTACGTTAATCTAATCGTTTGAAGATATCAATATCCTATTGGAAGTTCAACTCCAATCTTTCTGTGATCAAAACCTTTATCACAGTTGGATGTGATAAATATCTATGGACACTACAAAAATAGAAAGATCAGTTATGGCTAGAGAGATTAACAACCACCGGGATAGGATAAATCTTTGTCTCCCCAACGGAAATGTCTCTAGAACTTGACTATCTAGCTAAATCTGATAGTGATAACTACCCTATCTTTAAGTTCATTTAACTTAGAGATATGTCGTATAATCTTTCTTGTGAAAGGTTATATCTGAAAGGAATGGTTTTGTTATTAATGGTTTGAAAATTAGGACTGATCACCCTAATGTTTCTAACTGTTAAGGAATAAAATCATACAAATGCCTCTTTAATCGTGCTCGAGTGATCAGAGTGTGCAGCACAAAAAGATTCCCTCAAAAAGTTTATTAGAAAAAAAGTTTTATCTGAAGAATGTTTATGTGAAGTGTATTATTCAAAAAGGTATTCCTTTGAAAGGATTCTTTTACATTAAGAGTTTTATACGAAGAATCCTTATTGTTTAGTTTGGAAAGTCTTTTCCTGAAAGGTTTTATTTGAAAAGTTTCAAAATACAAGGATTATATCGAAACTCTTTTAAGTGGGGGAGCACCCTACGAACAATTTTTTAAGGGGATTAGATGAAGTTTTCTAGTATAAGAACATTTTTGGAAAATTGGAAAATTTCAGAAGATGAATTTCGAGGACGAAATTCCTTTTAAGTGGGGGAGTAGTGTAACACCCCTAATTTTCGTCTCCCAAATAACAAAGAAATTAGTTATAACAGTTATTTTATAATTGATTTATATTAGTTTTGAAAGTTTTAGTTTTTGTACATTATGTGTTTTTATATATAAAAATATGAGATATATTTTTTATATGGTTATTTTGTACAAAAATATGAGTATTGCAATTTAATCCTTGGGTTGGGACCTAATTGCAATATTAGAAAGGTTTTGAAGAAAGAGCAATTAAAATATTAAATTTTGGGCATTTTATCAGTATCTAACCGGTTAGAAGGGCTCTGTAACCCAATTAATCAAGAAATTGCCACGAATCCCACTCAAATCATGCTGGGGAACGCGTGTCGCCTTGCATGCTGCTTGAATTCATCTATATAAGGCAAAGATCAGATCACAAATGAGGGTTTTTGTTCAAGTGTTGGTGATAATCTCTGTTTTAGGGTTCCATAGTTTTTCTCTTCGATTCTCAGTCTTTGTTGAGAGTTAGAAAACGAGTGATTCACTGTTACAAAGCTCACATCAAGGGCTTTGTATTGATATAAAGTTTGTGAGTTAAGAGTGTTGGAGAAAGGAGAAATCAATCTAAGAAGGTTGGATAGAACCCAAACTAATGGTTTTCCCTAAAACTGTGTTGGTTCTTTAGTATAAGTTGTATAGAACCCAAACTAATAGTTTTCCCTAATTCCTTTGGCTTTTTCATGTGTCAACTATTCTGGTTTTTGGACCCTGTTCGAAGTGTCATGACTCAAACCAGAGTTTCTGGAAATCATGGTTTTCCTCCAAGATCTAAGAATACTCTCATCAAACACGATCTAGAGGTAAGGGGGAAGCTTACTATTTGCTAGAGTGAGGATAAATATGTTTGGTAAATAGGATGAGTCACCAAGAGACTCTAAAGGCATAGCTTGAATTAGTTTTATGGCTTGGAGGCCAACTTTAGCTCATTTCTGATTTTGAGCAATTATATTATGATGCATGCAAGCTATTGTGATGACCATTTCATGACTTATTTGGATATTATGTGAATTGATGCATTAAGTTGTGAAATATGTGATTTATGCACTTTTGGTGTATGATGATTTTGCATTCATGAATTTGTGATATGTTTAAGTGTTTAAACATGTGTACTTTAAGGTATTTAACCTTGGATAATGATGAAAATAGGTTAGATTTGAGTACAATTGAAAATGGTGCTGAAAAATCAGTTTTAGTATGCTGTGCTGCAAAATCTAACCGATTAGAGCCTGTTTGTAACCGGTTAGTGACAAAAATGAAAATATACAATTTTGGTTTTGTTAAGTAATTCACACCATTTTTAATTGATACTTAAGTTCTATTATCACTGTTATTACCCTTTGATTGTTGGATATGGATTCCAAACTTGATAATTGGTTTATACCTTAAAGTGAATGACAAATTCAATTGAAAATTGTGAAGTTATATGCAATTTGATGATCCTAATGTTAATGGATGCAAGATGAATGTGATTCAGTGGGTAAACATATTAATATTAAGGTATTGTAACTCTGTGTATGGTTGAAATTGGTTAGATTTGAGTATTGGAAAGAATGGTATGCAAAACCTCACTTTTCAGTGTATTTTCTGCATAATCTAACCGGTTAGTCTGAAGCTGTAACCGGTTAGAGACTGTCAGTTTTCAAAAGAAAAAGGTTTTTGAAATTGGCTAAGGGTTCATACCATTTATACTCAAGTTTAAGCTAGAATTTCATATAAAAACCAATCTGAAACTATGTGATTGAGCATTGTTTGGTTTAGATTGGAGGTGATGAGTTAATACCTTAATATTAAATGATAATTTCAAGAGGAAATTATGCATAAATGAAATTGGATTATGACTTAGATCTTTTGAATGATAATATGTGTTGAACTTGAGGTATTCTTTTATGCTAAGACCTTGTTATTGGATTGAGTAGAGAATTCAAGAAAAGATTCTTTGAAAATCAGTGGTTTTAAGTTCAGGTCTGTAATTCTAACCGGTTAGGTTATGATGTAACCGGTTAGTACCTGAAACTTAAAAATAAAAGTTAAGTTTTTAAGTAATGATTGTTAATACCAATGATTATATTCTCTCAATCCAGGTCTATGAGCATATGTTTAACTTAAATTCAAAGGTGAATTTTATGAGTAAAGTTATACCTCAAGATATCATTCAGAAGTTGTGTTTTTCTAAGTCATAATAATGGAATTAATGGAAAGACCAACCTTAGTAATTATGTGTGCATTCATGCATGTGAAAGGTGATGAAATAGGTTGGCAAGGATCATTTGTCATGTTCTGGGAACATGAGAAGGGTACTTTGGGAGTACTGAATTGATGCAACCTACTTGATGACACATTCTCGGAATGTGTCCAGTGTCTAGGACATGGTTTCTTTGATGTGTTCTAGGAACACATTGGTGTGCAACCTACTTGATGACACATTCTGGGAATGTGGCCAGTGTCTGAGACATGGTTTTTTTTATATGTTCTGGGAACGTAATGCACACTCTGGGAGTGGTGCTTGTTATATTCCAAGTATGGTTTGCTACACGTTCTGGGAACGTGATGCACACTCTGGGAGTGGTGCTTGTTTATATTACAAGTATGGTTTCCTACACGTTCTGGGAACGTGATGCACACTTTGGGAGTGGTGCTTGTTTATATTCCAAGTATGGTTTGCTACATGTTCTGGGAACGTGATGCACACTCTGGGAGTGGTGCTTGTTTATATTCCAAGTATGGTTTGCTATACGTTCTGGGAACGTATGTTAGTGTTCTAGGAACACATTGGTGTATTGGATGGACGTCTGAGATTGATTAGTATTAGAGGCCTCGGGATTGTGAGATTGAAAGCATGCATCATGCCACCTGCATTGAAAGACTTATTATGATTAACCGGGTGTGCTCATATGGTTATGCATTCTGATTTGCTACATGATTACTTGTGTATGTTAGATTTATTCTCATTTGATTATGCGAATATGTATAGCTAACCCTCATGCCCTCATTAGGTGGTGATCGTATATCTAGCTTGCACAAAAGTCGGTGAAGGGAGATGTCCCTTAGGTGCATGCAGAGTATAGAAAGAGTTTGTGCAGATATCGAGGATCCGACCAGATGAATGTTTGCACAGAGGACCAGTGACCAGCTCTATAACCTCTCTATTTTTAGTAGTATTTATATTAAACATATTTTGAGAGAGGTATCATAGAATGAATTTAGTTTTATAATAATACTTATTTGGTATCCATGGACTTGTTACACTTGATATATTTTGAGAGTATAATATAATTAATTTATTATGTTTCCGCAAACTCTGATTTTATTAGTCAAATTCATTATTAATCAAATTGTTGAAAAAGGAATTTTCAAATGAAGGGAAAATTTTTATTGTCAGATCTTTTTCCAACAATGACAAGTCCAAGAAATCATAAACTTATTACTTTTCTTATAAAGTAAAGAGGATATACAAGGAGTGTTATAGTGATGGCCTCTACCTTGACTTTGATATACACCATTTATGCTAGTGAAGTTTGCATAAAATTGTTTTACTAGCCTAGGGTATATATGGGTGTTGTACTCCAAAAATTTCTGTAAATGCTGAGAAACTAGTAAATCATGAAATGTAAAGCGTTGTTTCTTTAGCCATGGGAAGTACAAGTACCTTATAATGCCAAATGTTCTATCAACAAACTTAGGAGCCCTTTCTTCTCTTTCTCCTTGAGAAAACCAGATATTATCCTTGTCTGGATGAGCACTGCGTTTCAGTTTCTTCTGGGCATTCGGATTTGAGGAGGAAGAAGCCATAATCGCAGGAGAGAGAAAGTTAGGGTTCTGAAATTGGGGCTTTCGGATTTGGGCAGTGATAGGGTGAAATTGATGAGGTTTAGTGGAGTTATGATGTTAGGGAAGTGAATGGAAGGAAGAAATTGGGTTTTGAGAGTGAATCTTAGGCACTGTGAATCAACATATTATTTTCGGGTAGAGAGAGTGACAGAGAAGAACGAAGAAAATCGTGAAGAAAGAGTAAAAAATGATTCAAAGTGCAGTCAAAAGCTTTTATATTTCCTTGTTCAGCGTCATTAATCGATTAACGAAACCCTTAATCGATTAAGGCCTGACGGTGGGTTTAAAATTAATCGAGTAATAACTACATTAATCGAGTAGGTCCTGAATGGCTGTAAAAACTCAATCGATTAATGAGTGTTGATTAATCGATTAATGAGCACAAAAACTCAAATTTTGAAATTTTGAAAAATATTTTCACATTTACAAACACATATAGACATTTACCATTTAGCACACACATATACACAAGCAAACACATTATAGAAAAACACACATATAACTACTTATTTAGAGAATTATGAAAGGATTTTCATATTACAAAAACTCAAACAACAATACATAATGAAATAGGCTCAAAGTGATGAAATAAAATGATTTCAAATACAACTAGCTAATAGTAGATTCATCAAAAATGCCAAGTTCCCTTATAATACGATAGAAAGTATCTCTTGGTAAAGGTTTTGTAAAATGTCAGCAAGTTGATTTGAAGTTTGAACAAATTCAATAACACAATCACCTTATTGGACATGGTCCCTTAGAAAATGATGCCTAATCTCAATATGTTTTGTTCTAGAGTGCAATACCGGATTTTTAGTCAAATTTATTGCGGATGTGTTATCACATTTAATAGGAATTTTTGATAAGTTTAAACCAAAATCCAAAAGTTGTTGCTTCATCCAAAGAATTTGAGCACAACAACTCCCGGCCGCAATATATTCGGCTTCCGCGGTTGATAAAGCTACACAATTTTGCTTCTTTGAAAACCACGATACAAGAGAACTTCCAATTAAATGGCATGTTCCACTTGTACTTTTTCTTTCAACTTTACAACCAGCAAAATCAGAATCCGAATAGCCAATTAAGTTCAAAATAGCATCTCTAGGATACCATAAACCGGTATTAGATGTTCCTTTCAAATATTTCATAATTCTCTTAACAGCAGTTAAATGAGACTCTTTTGGATTGGCTTGAAAATGAGCACACATGCACACACTAAACATAATATCGGGACGAGAAGCAGTTAAATACAATAAACTACCTATCATACCACGATACTTAGTTACCTCAACGGGTTTTCCGATCTCATCTTTGTCCAAGTAACATGTGACGCTCATAGGAGTTGAAGCTACTTTGCACGACTCCATGCCCAACCGTTTGAGTAGTTCTCTACAATACTTCCCTTAATGAATATAGATCCCATCATCAAGTTGCTTGATTTGCAATCCAAGGAAGAAGGTAAGCTCCCCCATCATAGACATCTCAAACTCACTTTGCATAATATCTGAAAATTTCTTGCACAATTTTTCATTAGTTGCACCAAATATAATATCGCCAACATATATTTGAACTAAGAGTATGTCCTTACCGGATCTTTCAATAAAAAGAGTATTTTCCACGACACCTCGTTTAAAACCTTTTTCAAGTATAAAATTGCTTAAACGATCATACCAAGCTCTAGGAGCTTGTTTAAGACCATACAAAGCCTTTTTCAACTTAAAAACATAATCCGGATGTTCAAAATCTTCAAATCCGGGAGGTTGTGAAACATAAACTTCTTCTTGAATGTAACCGTTAAGAAACGCACTCTTAACATCCATTTGATACAATCTAAAATTCATAATAGATGCAAAAGCAAGCAAGATTCTAATAGCTTCTAATCTAGCAACGGGAGCATATGTTTCATCATAGTCTATACCCTCTTCTTGACTATAACCCTTAGCTACCAACCTAGCTTTATTCCTAACAATAATACCCGACTCATCTAGCTTATTTCTATAAACCCAACGAGTACCAATTTCAGGACGGTCATCGGGTTTTGGCACAAGCTCCCAAACTTTATTTCTTTCAAATTGGTTTAATTCTTCTTGCATGGCCATAACCCAATGTTCGTCTTGAAGTGCCTCATTAATATTCTTAGGTTCTAATTGTGAAACAAATGCAACATAGTAGCAAAAGTTATTTAAAGTGCTTCGGGTTACCACTCCCTTAGTAATATCACCTAGAATATTTGAGACCGGGTGGTTTTTGTTCGTTTTCCAAGCAATTGGTAGATCGGTATGCGGCACTTGTGCTAAGTCCTTTTCTTGTGTTTGCATTTCTCCGTTCTCAACTTGATTCTCTACTTCTTGTTGTTGTATTGGCTTCTCATGATCCATGAATGTACCTACATCCTCATCATCACAAGAAACAACACACTCTCCTTTCGGAGATTCATCAACACAACATGAACTGATTCTTCTACGGTTAATGTTCTTTTATTAAAGACACGATATGCTTTGCTATGAGTTGAATAACGAATGAAAATACCTTCGTCGGCTTTTGAATCAAATTTTCCAACCGGGTTCTTACCATTATTTAAAACAAACACCTTACAACCAAAAACATGGAAATAAGAAATATTCGACTTTCGCCATTTTAACAATTCATAAGGTGTTTTATTTAAATGCGGACGGATAAGAACACGATTAATGACATAACACACGGTATTAACCGCATCAGCCCAAAAGTAAGAGGGAACTTTAGATTCCTTAAGCATAGTCCTTGCAAGTTCCTCTAAAACTCTATTTTTCCTTTCTACAACTCCATTTTGTTCCGGAGTTCTAGGGGCTGAAAACTGATGACTTATACCAAATTTTTCACAATACGCATCAAACTTTGAATTTTCAAACTCACCACCGTGATCACTTCTAATAGACACAATTTTCAAATTTAATTGATTTTGGATGAGCTTGGCAAACTTTTTAAAACTTTTATAAGTGTCATTTTTGGCGGATAAAAACAATGTCCATGTGAATCGAGTAAAATCATTTACCATAACGAAGCCATAGTAATTACCACCGAAACTCCGAACTTGTGATGGGCCAAACAAATCCATGTGGATTAACTCCAATGGCTTTGTTGTGCTTACCACATTTTTGGGTTTAAAAGAGTTTTTAACTTGCTTGCATTTTTGACATGAGTCACAAACACCATCAAGTTTAAAATTGAGTTTAGGTAAGCCAATTACTAGTTCTTTGCGTAGTAGTTTATTTAATTGATTCACATTTATATGAGCTATGAGCCGATGCCAAAGTCGAACCTCATCATCAAAAGATTTAAAACATGTTGAAAACAATGAGGTTATCTCATCTAAATCAATTAAATAGGTGTTATTAGAGCGTCGACCTACAAACTTGACACTATCATCAATACAACTCTTAATAAAACAAAATTCTGAAGTAAAGGTCACATTGTTGCCCATAACACATAGTTGACTTATACTAATCAAGTTGTGTTCTAAGCCTTCTACGTTACCAATCTTACCCACTCCTAGAATTTTGCCTTTGTTATTGTCGCCATAGGTGACATGACCACCTCCTTTTGTAGTAAGTTCGATGAAATGCGATTTGTCCCCCATCATATGCCTCGAACATCCACTATCCAAGTACCATCTACGCTCCTTTGTCCGAAGGCACATCTACAAAAAAATGTCATTTACTTGTTTTAGGTACCCAAGTTATCTTGGGTCCTTTGATGTTAGTTTGGGGTGTTGTCCCCTTCACAATCCACACATATTTTCCACTTGGTATACCAAAATTCTTAATATTGCATTTATTTGAAGTATGCCCAAAAATCCCACAATAATGGCAAGTTGGGGTTTTTAGAGAAAGTACCAACTTTGCTAAAATTACGATTTTTGGGTTTGGTATACCCAAGTCCGGTTCTATTACTATTATTCCTTTGATTAGAAAGCAAATGATCCAAACAAGTATCTCCTCTTGTGAGCCTTGCAATTCTATCTTTCAAATTAAAAACTTCTTTTTCAAGAGATTTGCAATTATCACAAGTTGAGATATCATTTGTTTTCAAATCACAATTGCATGTGGAATTTGCATAAATGAGATCAAGGGTTTCATTTTGAAGCTTTAACTCCTCAAGAGAGTTTTGTAATTCCAAAATTTTTTCTTGTTGCTTCAAAATGAAATTCTTTCTTTCAACATTTATTTTTGCTAATTTCTTCAACTCTTTATGCATTTCCACATACACACTATATAGTTCATTAAAGGAAGGAGAATCGGAATTAGAACTAGCATCGGAAAGATAGTCTACCTCATTGGTTTTATCATTTGATTTAGTGCTTGAAGACGCCTCTTCATCAAACTTGGCCATAAAGAAAAGGTTGGTTAGCTCTTCATCTTCCGGTTCATCCCAAACTATATATGCTCTTTTTCCTTTAGATTGATTGGACTTCCACTTGTCACTATCGGGCTTCTTTGAGTTTGTTGGACAATTAGATCTATAATGGCCCGGCTTTCCACACCCATGACATATTATGTTGTCTTTATTGGTCTTGTGTCTTGGTTGAGCATCCTTAGTGTTTTTTGATCTATTTTTATTGAAATTATTCTTCTTCTTAAGGAAACGTCCAAGCTTCTTAACCAATAACCCGAGTGTCTCATCATCAATGTCAGAGTCGGAATCATCCACTAGTAAGGACTCTTCTTGTGCCTTTAGGGATTTTGAATTTGTCTTAAGAGCTATCCCCTTCTTCTTTCTATCGGCATCCTCGTTCATGGATAATCTACCTAGCTCCATTTCATGCTCTTGAAGCTTCCCAAATAAAGTTGCTAAGTCCATCTCGTCTAGATCCTTAGACTCCATGATAGCAGTGACTTTTGGTTGTCATTCCCTGCTAAGACATCTCATCACTTTATTAACAACTTCACCGTTAGTTAAAACTTTGCCAAGAGCAGAAAGATGATTAATGATATGTGTAAAGCGCTTTTGCATGTCGCTTATAGTTTCATTTGGCAACATGCGAAAGAGCTCATACTCATGCATAAGTGTGTTCATCCTAGCCCTTCTAACCTCATTAGTGCCCTCATGTGTGACTTGTAGTGTGTCCCACATATGTTTAGCATTTATGCATTGAGATACTCTAAAGAATTCATCATAAGAAAGCGTCGAAGTGATAATGTTTTTGGCTTTTAAATCATATTGAACTTTCTTTTTATCATCATCATTCCAGCTAGATTTTGGTTTTAAAGCAACAGTGTCATTTACTCTTGTTTCTGGAATAAAAGGCCCATTCTCAATGGCATTCCAAATTTCTGTATCAATAGCTTCTATAAAAATTTTCATTCGGACCTTCCAATAAGCGTATCCCTCACCATTAAATAGTGGAGGACGATTAATGGAAACTCCTTCACCTTCAAAAGGATTAAAGTTTGAGCCCATGATTTCCAAAATCGGATCTTTGCGAAAAAGCGTTTTAATGCTCGGATCTTTCGACCGAGCTCTGATACCACTTGTTGGAAACCAACAAGCGGCTCAAAATGTACTAGAGGGGGGGTGAATAGTATTTTGAAGTCTTAATACAAACTTTTCGATTTCTAGTGAGAATGGTTTTCAGAAAACAAGTTTTCTAACAAAATTTATACTATTTAATCGATTAATCTATAAGCTAATCGATTAATGCCAAAAGACCACAAAAGAATTAATCGATTAACAAAAGTGTTACTCGATTAAGACCTGAATGATGATCCAAAACTAATCGATTAACCAAATTCTTAATCGATTAACTACGTATTAATTTGAAAAAAAAATCAGTCTTATTCAGAATTCAGCAGAGATTACAAAACAATGATGCAAGAACAAATGTTAAATGAATCAATGAACAAATCTATGTAAATTTACCAATTCAATTTAGATTGATTATCTAAGAATTGTAAAATACCCAAAATTGACCTAATTGATTGGTTTGTTCTTTAGTTCTTGAAAGCTTAAAGAAAGATAACAATGGAGACAAGGTTTTTATCCTGGTTCACTCTCAATCCACTGAGAGCTACATCCAGTCCCCTCTACTGAGATAGAGAGCTTTCACTATATACACAATTGTTAGATTTACAAGGATTAAAGATTAAGCTCACACTAGCTATCCTATCTTAACCCTTTCAAGAGAGTACAAATCCTCTTAAAATCTACCCACAATTGTTCTTGTATATTGTCTCTTGAATTGTTGAAGGAGTCTCTTCACACAATCCCTTTCTTCTTGCTTCGATTTGCTCAAAGTCTTCCAAAACGTGAATTCTTCACTTGATGTTGTTGAACACTTGAAATTACAACCTCCGTTGTAGAATGATTCAACACGAACAATAAGCTCTAAAAACTATATCTCAATTTGTTAAGAATATTGAATGAGTAAAAGTGAAGATGAAGATTGAAAGATGTAAATCTTGATAGAACACTTGAAAGTTGTATAGCTCTTTGTAAGATTGTGAAAGAATGAATTTCTTAAGAAAAATATGAAAGTCAAAGTAACCTCATCAAAGTAATAATGAAAAGATTTTAAACAAAAATAATTTTTCTGTCATAACAGCACTTAATCAATTAATGAGTAAACCACTAATCGATTAACCTTTGTTAAACAATCAGCTATAAACAGTTATAACGTGTTAATCGATTAAGCCATATCGTGCTAATCGATTAACCACTGTAAAAAGTGATTAAAAATTGCTTTTCAACTTTACTTTGATTAAAACTTTCATTAGAGCTATTTTCTATCAAGTTAATCTTACTTCATGTAGTGTCCCGGTATTGATGGAACACCACGATGTGTGTTTGGGGTTGTTGCAGCTGACGAGGGTGACCCCGGTCCTACGTACCCCCAGTGATAAGGGGATCAAGCCACACGTAGTTCTTGAGAGTAGGGATGAGAGAACGTACCTTAGCCCCTATAGCATGGCGATACTTATAGGGGAAGTTGTGTTGTGGTGCCTTATGGGCCTGTTCGGCCCAGTAGGGCTGACGTGGCTCTTAGAGGATAAGAAGGATGAGTTATTCACCCTTATCCTGTACTAGAGAGCTCATGCTTATCCTGTAACGGTAGGATTTATTATTGGTTAACCCTACAAGCCCCCCAAGCTCGTATAGGCTCGAAGAGCCTGTGCTGAGCTTCTGAGAGTTGGTGGTGACATAAAACATTGTTTGCGGCTAAGAACTTTTTATTCGGAGGAGTGTCGTGGATGGTTGATTAGGACGTGTAAGACTGTTCGCAGTCAAGGCCTTTAGTCGTGTATCGTCATGTACTGAGTTCAAAGTCGAATTGGACTATTTTTTAAAGTCACTATGCTTTTAAGGAGACATCCTTTTATGCGCTTGCCATGGTGAAAGCCGAAAGGCTTGTGCCAATGTATGTTGGCACGACTCAAACTGTTATTTGAGTTCGAGGTGTGCCAAGATTATCACCAATTGGATCTTAATGTTTACGAGGGATTGCAGTCGGAATGACAACCTTAGCCGAGGTGTATTCCTCGATCCGCGATGTATTGGGCCAGATATGAGCCGAGAGGCTTTGAGCCGAGAGGCTAAGCCAAGTTATCGGGTCTCAATACTCGTTTTCACTTGTAGCCTCGCTGATCTGGCCGGCTAACCGAGATCGTGGGCAAGTGCGTAAGAACATGATCCAAAGTGAGTGAGTTTAACATATGTCCTTAATAAGGAAGGTAAATTATTAATTTCTTGCCTCATGGGACGTGGTGGTCCTCTTTGGCACGACATTTGATCTCGAGTAACTTATGCATCATATAATACCAGTATCAAGATCGGCCAATGTCAGCTATGTATATGCCTCATCACATACTAGTCCCCTACTCGGTAAAGCCTGAAAAGGCTTGTGTCGAGTTCATATGGTCTGTAAAACGCTCGGGATCAAAGTGGGCCTCGGACTCGGTATAGGTCCGAAAGCTCGGTGAGAGGTTCTAAAGATGTGGTGCGAAGGCACCCAAATATTGCCGGAGCATCTGCTGCTCAGGGCTTTACAGTTCTTCTCGGACTATTTTGTAGAGTCGGAGTCCATTCTACCCGCCGAGCAGTAAGCTTCATGGCCGAATAGGGTCACTCGAGTGGAAGTCATCGAAAGTTTATCGAGCTGATGAAGCGGCCGAGGATGCCGAGAAGGGAAAGAATGAAGCCGAGGAAGCAAGAACAGGTAGAGAAGGCAAGCTGATAGATCATCAAAGCTGGAGCAAACTTTTACTCCACTGCATAACCAACCTTCTTACTTGATAAAGCCTGAAGAGGCTTGTGCCGAGTTAAGAATTTCTTTAAGGTGTGATAGTTGTTTTCCGCCAATTAGATCGTGTTCATCCAAGCCTCTTTGAGAGACTGTCGGATTCAGATCTGTGTAGGCGAACGCTGAGCGAAGGTTGAATATTTGCGAGTTGTGGGTGTGGAATCAGCATTGTGTGGTTCCTCGGAGATGCTGGGATCTGACTTAGATCACTGGGTGTTGGCACTGTGGACCGTTCTACCATATAGGTAAGGTCGCGATGGTGCGCAAACCAAGGAAAAAGTGATCGACAACTGGTGTGAAGGACTTGAATTAAGTTGGGTCGTCATACTCGGACTCAAATTAACATAGGTCATCATGCTAGGCAGATCCGATCGTTATGTTTGTACCTGAATCGCTGAGGCGAGGAATGTTGGATTGAAGTTTTCTGTTATTCCATTTCAAATGAGCTTCGTCGAGCAATTGACTTAGCTAGGGAGCATGGTGCGAGGTTTCCACAGTCGTCTTATGAAGCCGAGGTAATGCATGGTTCCTGCTATCCTGAATGTATGAGATACCAATAGGGGGACGCTGCCGAGGGTCCGCGCGCAGTTGGCACATGTATTCGGAGTGGGGAACCGAGCACGAGGCTCTCTATACTTCGGGGACAAGGTAAAAGAGGGAAATTTGGCGCGAGGGTCCTTGCCGTTATCACCATGTTCCGAATAGAGTGACGTAATTGTATTCACAGAGCTCGGAAAATAATATGCCCCTTGATGAAAATCTTGAAATGGGTGGTCTAGTAGCTCGGACTATGTACCTCTTATATGTGTACAAAAAAAAATTAATTTTAGCGGTCGTCGTTTGACAATTTATAATAAGGGAATTGCAATAATGAAAATTATTGGCAGGTGGATATAAAATATCATAATAGAAGTAGTGTGATTTAAAAATATCGCACGTAATAAATAGGATAATGAAAATTATTGGAGATTAAATGCTCGTAAATCCTGCAAGATTGTCTACGAAAAGATGCATGATATATCACGTTTTATAAAAAATAATGATTATGCTAATAATCGTAAATAGCATTAAATAACATTTATCATCAAGAATATCATATCATGTATCAAGTGAATGAACGTAATTATGTTAAGCAAATACATGTACTCAAATAGTAGCGTCATGATATGAATGATGATATAACAACATAAATGATGAAAACAAAAAGACTACTTCCCTGGATTTAAGAAAGGCGTGAGTCTTGCTTCCCTGATGGGGTAGCTCTTCACCCGATAATTTTCCTCTGGTTTTGTTGGATTATATGCAGAAAATTCCAAAATGCATAATCAATGAATTCTGTGGTGCAGTGGTGTTTTGTTCCTTGTGCATCCCGGAGGTTCAGTACTCGAATCCAAATGAGAGCAAAATCCAATTCTCTTTTTCCTCTTTTTTTTTGTTAGGGCCTGTTGAGGCCCTTTTTTTTGTTAGGGCCTGTTGAGCCCTCTTTTTTTTGTTAGGGCCTGTTGAGGCCCTTCTTTTTTGTCAGGGCCTGTTGAGCCCTTTTTTTTATTTTGAATGGGCCAACAGCCCATTAGGGTTGAAACCCTAGAGAGGGTTTGCAGCAGCTGCGTGTTCCCTCTTCTCCTTCGAACAGCAGGTGCAGCCGCCGCACCATGGATGGTGTCGGTTCCAAACCTTGCCGGCGGTGGTAGCAGGAGAAACGGCGAGACCGGGGAGTGGTGGAGGCGTCGCCAAAGCACCGGGAACAAGGGAGTTCGCAGCGGTGGTGGCAGCGACGGGACCTAGACCGTGGAGTGGCGGAGGCGTCGTGGTCACTTCCTGTACTCGCGACATGAGATTTTCAAAGACGACCGAGGTCGCCATTCTCCTTCTTCTTGTGATCTACAGTACCATGGAGGTCGATCAGCGGCGGCGATGGACCCAACAACAAGCCTCGTTGTTCTCCTTTACGAATGGAAGCAGAAGGAAGAAGGAGACGAGATGCGTTGGAGGGTTTCTAGTTCGCGGTGGCTTTCAGAATGCGTTGAAGAGAACTCGCGAGTGAGGGCTCGATTCTGCCGCCACTGGAAATCGCTGCAGTCACCGATAAGAACCGAACTGTCACTAGAAACCCCGATCGCTGCTGTTCATGATAAGAACAGAACCGTCACTAGATCCGTGGTTCAATCGCACCGGAGGAGGCAAGATGAAGATGCCACCATCAAGAACGTTCCTCTTCTTCAGCCTCGAACGCGTTGTGTGTCGTTTACGGCACCGGTCAGACCGCCGTACTGCTCCTTCCCTCTGAACAGCAGCCATGAACACGTTCCTCTCTCTTGTTATTCTTAATTGATTTTTTTTTGGATGGGGATCGAAGTTTACCGATCCACAGACGGCGCCAATGTAGTGTCCCGGTATTGATGGAACACCACGATGTGTGTTTGGGGTTGTTGCAGCTGACGAGGGTGACCCCGGTCCTACGTACCCCCAGTGATAAGGGGATCAAACCACACGTAGTTCTTGAGAGTAGGGATGAGAGAACGTACCTTAGCCCCTATAGCATGGCGATACTTATAGGGGAAGTTGTGTTGTGGTGCCTTATGGGCCTGTTCGGCCCAGTAGGGCTGACGTGGCTCTTAGAGGATAAGAAGGATGAGTTATTCACCCTTATCCTGTACTAGAGAGCTCATGCTTATCCTGTAGCGGTAGGATTTATTATTGGTTAACCCTACACTTCACTATTTATTCAATCAATATTAAATCCTAACTTGAGATACCTAAGCTACCACCCACTCTCATGAAATACAAAATAAAATATTACATTGTATTTAATAACAAATAAACTAAACTAAATCTTCATGAGTGGTGCTTGAGTTGAATGTTGAATGTTGTTGCTTGAGGTTTGCATAATCTGGTTTGTTAGCATCAAAACATCATCAAACCTACAATAATAAACAGTATAACTTGCAGTTTCAGTTATGAAAGTTACTTATATCTTAAAAATGTGACATGTACATGCCTTTCCATTTTAGACTAGCCACCTAAATGGGACTGTGCAATTTATATACAGCACCTCTTTTCAGAGGAATGCTTATAAATTTTCCTAAGGTACAGGGAGCACCCAACTCTACAGGCCCACCCTTCGGGAGCCTAGCACAGCTGGGAGTCGAGGCCCACACCTTGGCTCAAGTGCAAGGACCGAGTTCTCCTATCGCATTAGACAGATAAACTCGTCGAAAAACAAAAAGAAAATATGATGAGCGTCACTTCGACTCTTTTCACAAGATAAACAGAATATGCAACAAGGGGATAGTAATAAAAGTCTTGCATAAATTAAGAGTAACTTAAAGTTCTACATGTCCACTTGGAAAATGATAAACGCAACAAAAGAGTAACAAAAGCTGCCCAGCATAAGGGACTTACGCTTAGTCTTCGATGTCGGAAAGAACAACAGTACGAGGATCAAACTCGACTTCCTCCTTCTCGGCCAAGGGGTCAGGAAGATCATCACGAGTAAGATGCACCTCGGCGTAGTTGTTCGTGCAGTCCACTAACTTATCATCACTAACCCCAAACACTAGGCTGGCGCCGACAAGCTGAAGGCGATAATTCTTGTTAATGAATTGTATATGCTCAACCGCATTTGCAAAAATCAGATCGCCCGATTTCTCCAAGTCGAAGTTGGCCTTTGCGGCAGCTGTTTTGTGCTTCAGTGCTTGAGAAGCCCTCTTCTTCAACATGTTCCTAACTTTCTCTACCTCAGCCTCACCATCCGCAGTCACCTTAGCTAGGGCCTCCTCATGAGTTTTGCTCAGCTCCTCCATTCGACGCTTCGCCTCGGCCAACGCCTTCTTGGCCGTCTCCGCTTCTCCGCTTCTCGCCGAGTTCATTTTCCAACTCGGCCAACCTTCCCAAGTCAGTCCTAATCCTCGACGAGAAACCAGCTTCCGCGTCTTCCGAGCAACCCGCGATAGCGGTCAACAGATTTGCCGAGCGATGAAGATGCTCGGCCAAATCTTTTGTCGTCTTCTTCCAATTGGCAACAGTCATCTTACTCAAGTCCATTACTTCGATGGAAGAGATCGGCCGAGTTACAACCAACTCAGAGGGGACCCTGTTTTCGTCAATAGGAGGAGGATCGACGAGCTGGACCTCAGGTTCTTCTGTGGACGCCTCAGTTCCTGGGATCGGGAGGATGATCACATTGGGGGCGGATGGAGGAGGAGTGGTTTCAGATACTTCAGCCCTTTTTCTCTTCCTCAATGCTGCAACCATCAGCATGTTCGCTTCCTTGTTCGACATATCTTCCTCGGTAGTTTCTGTGTCCTCGGAAGTTGTTACGCAAACCGAACTTAATTTCGGCTTTACCCTTCTCCTTTGCTCCTCGAGCTTGGCGGTATCGGCGGCTTCACCTCCCTCCAATAATTCACTGAAACAACCACAGAAACACAGTGAGAATCTAGTAAAAAAAAGCGCCGAATATATAGATGTGCACATATTAATTTTAGGAGAATTTACCAATTTCTGAAGCTACTAACTCGTCCACACAGTTTACTATACGCCGAATGTCAAGTTGAACTTGTTTCCTTGCTCGAAACTCATCAGAGAAATGTTTCGCCGTTAATTTCTCATCTGGCTTTAGCAGATCGGAAGTCCAATTCCGAGCTCTCGAATCTCGGGAGAAGAACTCATCGGTCCAAAAAAGCGGGAATCTCGGACCTTCCTCAGTTCGGAACCACGGCTGATCTCGCCCAACATATTGATACTTAAAGAACTTTGGCTTGAAATTTTTCCAAGACTTAGAAAATTTGGCGAAAAAGCCATAATAAGAATGACTCTTCAAAGAAACCCAGAGCTTACCTAATTTCCCCGCCTCCTTCACTATAACGTGGGGATTGAAAAGCCACAGGAAAACTCTTACTGTGCAAACGAGCCCCTTTGCTCGGCAAAACAAGCTCGTAAGAAAGCCCACGAGTTTGGATGCAACTGACTTGGTGCTAACCCCAAGATGTTCAGGACCCGAGTTTCCATCTCGGTAAATGGTAACCGAATTCCAAGAGTGATGACCATGTCTTCATAAACGTAAAAGGTGTTCTCATCTGTACGCGAACATACCCTATCATTATCCGAACAGGGTGTCACCGTATAGGAAGTCCCGGCCTCGTCGTCGGGACATGGTAATAAAAATTGCTTGACCGAGCTAATACTCTCTTCAGCCTTCAACTTTGATTGCGTCCCGAGCACCTCTAGGTCTCCCCACCGGTAGAGATGAGCATCCGTTGGCACTGGATAGGATTCAGGGTTAGTTACCACCTTCCGAGGAGCCATGTTACCTGAGGAAGAAGAGGTGAGCTCGGTGTTAAAATTATGGGTGACAAAAACTAAACCCCCTTCATACCCCCGAGCTGTAGTGCCGAGTGGCGAGCACCTCCCCCCTTCTAACCTCAGCCCCTCTCCCCAAAACCTTTTTGTTCTTCACTCCTCACCATTTTTTCATAATCTGCCCTCTCCTCTGCAACCCTACTCTCGGTCTCAACATACATCCTAATGCACTCTCTCCGATCTACCACTTCCAATGGGTAATAGGCATCAATGCGAATGACATCCTCTATTGCAGCCTCGTATTTTCTTAGGTAAATACGGTGAGGCCATGGGTAAGGAACAATCTCAATAGAGGCAGAAGAGGAATGAGAGGAGGAAGAAGAACCACTGTCACTGTCATCATCCTCACTACTGGTACTAAGGTTAATTATCCCACACCATTTCTTAAACCATCCACTACTTATAATTGATCAGAACGCCTAAAAAACCCCAAAACACGGAAAATGCTAAAGGGAAAGAAAAGTAGAAGACAAAGCCAGAGGACTCAGATAAGTACCTGCAGTAATGGAGAAATAGCAATGGGGAAACTTGCGTTGATGAGAAGAGATCGCAGAAGAAGAACTTGCTGAAGTGAAGAAATTGGGGAGCAGCAAAGCCAAGTGTAAGAACAACTCACATGCAGATTGTAAAAACGAACTGAGGAAGGAAGAGAGCAAGGGAAAGATGAAACAGTTTTGGGAGAAACTGAAGCGGTTCGGAGAATGCGTAAAGGGAAGAAAGAAAAGGGAAGAGAGAGAAGATAACATGTTTAAATAGAGCAAACTTCCCAGAAAACTTCTCACTCATTTTGAATTAATGGGCCTGGCCCAAAACCCCCAACCCATAAAGAAGCCAATAGCAACCAGAGGCGTGTCCCAATATAGACAGGCTGGCATATCTCGAGCAGCGCAGCATTAATGAGGAAAAACTGACGCGTGTTGAGAGGCAGAAAAGCAAACGTCATTCGGAGCAGGCGAAAAGACAGGCATCAAATCTGCTCAGTCAAACGTAGTAACAACACGGGATAAGAACCCAGCTGCCACCTACTCCGACGTATCCTCCTCCATCGAACTCGTTGTAAGACTTGCATAGTTTTACCGAGCTGGGGGGCTTATGTGGTGGACTAAGCCTCGGGCCGAGATCACAGGGCACAAGACCCTATCCGACCGAGATCGTATTACACCCACACAACCAATGACAGACTGAGATCGATGTCTCTCGAACGAACAGGCACAACCGAGACGGGTTGAGCATGCTCCCCCAACTCGACCTGTATATCAAATACTCCAGCCGATAAGGACAGGATAAAGACTAACCAACTTATCCAACCATATCCTCTTACGGCTCATAACGGGTTGGCCCTGCTGGGCCTCAGCTTAGCTGGCCCATTAGGGCACCCAGCCACCCCTATAAGTAGTATCGTGCTACATGGGGCTCAGGTACGTCTTCTAACCCTAAGTTCACACAGCACACACTTTGTGATTAGGGCAACCCAGGTAATCCTACTGAATACCTAAGAGAACTCATTGAATCACTCAAAAACCCTAGATTGAGCCACCCCACTAGGTTTTTCCCTGTGACCTTAGTGACTGCTCCAGTCTAGAACACTTCAGGTGTGATGATCTCACTCGTGAAACCGATCAGTTTCCCTTCGAATGGAGTCAGGTCTGACTCCTTCAGTTTGAGGGCCCTGATCAAAGGAAGGAACATGACGTCTGTCGAGCTTCCTTAATCTATAAGGAGTCGGCGGACCTCATAATTCCCAACTAGGGCCGTAACTACCATGGGATCATCATGACGAAATCCTCATCCCCAAAGCATAGAGGGATGTTCTTGCCAATAGTCTTTTTCTGTATGGGCCTGTTACTGACCGAGAGGACCTGGTTGACGTATTGTTTCCTGTCGGCCCATTTTTATCCTCCATTGGCAAACCCACCAACGATGGTGGTTATTAGGAAGTATTTTGGAAATGCCTCAACATTCACTGCATTGACCTGTGGTGCGGGGTTTGTGTTACTGGGAGGAAGGGGAGGAGATGGCTTTGGTTCCTTGGTCTTTGCTCGGATCTTTGAGGGGATGGGTTGTGTCGTCTAGTCTTGTGCCCGAGCGCTTCCCTGATGTATTGTTGTATCTTTCCGTCCCTGACCATCTCCTCAATCAGGTCCTTTAGCCACGTACACTGGTCAGTCGAGTGGTCATATCCTCCGTGGTGCTCGCAGTATTTGGACCGATCTCGCTAAGCACTCTTCCTTAAGGCCGCAAGACTTGTGACGTTGTGCATCTCGGTGTGTATTGTCTCACGGAGGATCTGGCTCCTCGGTATTATCAACGGGGTGTATTCTTCATACTTGCCCTTTGGAGGAGCTTTCCTATCATTTTGGTCTCTCCTCTCCTTTCTGTATCGGTCCTCCCAACACTTGTCGTCTCTTCTCAGCATTGGTCCCTGCGAGGCCGGTGGCTCTTCCCTTCTCTTGGAGGCTCTGTTTCCAAGTTCACGAAATTTTCTGAGCATTGTCTGAGCTCGGCCATATCCTTGGGGGGGTTTTTCGATTAAAGAGTTGCGGAAATCCCTAGGGAGAAGTCCTTGGGTCAGGAGTAGGACCGAGACTCCGGATTCCAACCCAGAAATACCACTTACTTCGTGCTGGAATCGTTCCAGGTAATCTCTAAGTGACTCGTCAGCTCGTTGGGCTACCCCAGCCAATTAATGGTCGGATTTGGGCTGGGCCGTACTTGTTGTGTACCTGTTCAGGAACGTCCTTCTGAGCTCGTCCCACGAGCCTATGGAATTCACCAGTAATGAATTAAACCATCTAAGGGGGTAGAATTGAGTGTCATGGAGAACGCTCGTCATTTCATCCTATCTTTGCTGCCATAGTAGTTCATGGGCGACTCAGATGAAGCAATGTGGTCCAAAGGGTCGGGTGATCCGTTGTACCGAGGAATGTTTTGGGGACCTAAGTACCCTTGAGGGGTTTTAAATGCCATAATCTCATCCGTGAACGGATGTCCTGGGTGTACTGCCGGGAGGCTCTGCTTGGGGATTGTTGGCAGAGATGGGAAGCCTGCTCCCATAAATGGAGTGAATTGTTGGGGTTGCCGTGGTGCCAATGTGGCTAGAGGTGGGGGCAGAACAGTTCCCGAGGTGTCAGGTGGTGGGGTGTGAGTAGTTTGAGGTGTCGGGGCCATGGTTACGTCCTGTTCGGCAGCACAAGCCATGCTTTGTTGTTGCAGCTCAGCTATAGCTTGGTTTTGTCGCTCGATCAGAGCGGTTTGGATCTTCAGAATTTTGATTATAGTTTCTTTTCTCTGCTGAGCAGAGAGGGAGGTATGGTAGGAGCGTCCCTCCGACCGGGTCCTTGGACCCTCCTTGCATTGTTCCAAATCTTCCTTTGCGACCATGACTGCTCTTCTCTCCCAGAATTTTCAGTTCTAGGAGATGGTCAACGCTCTTCAGATGCAGCCGAGCGGATGGGGCGTGATCCGACCCTCCGAGCTTCGTCAGTCCTAGAATTGCCACCAGGTGGTGGTCTCAGAGGCCTTGATTTGGAAGTGTAACACCCTAGTTATTATTACCCTTAATTAGCCATTTATAAAATTGTGGACTTGAAAATTTCTTTTTAAAACATAAACTTCTAATAAAAATCTCCGAAAAATTCGGTAGAGTTTCCTCTGTTTTTCGGACTTCCAAAAAATATTAATTTATCCTGTTTATCCTGTACAATACATTTTCAACCAGGATAGACAGATAATAAGCATAATTTAAGTTATTTACAAGTCTTTGAATTTATCTATTTCCCCAAAATACTCCTTTCCTACCAAAAGGAGTCCTAACTAATACTACTTGAACTCCCCGAGGGGGAGCGTACACCTGCTCGGCCTGGGGCTGTGCTAACTCAAGCTCTGAACCTGTGTAAAAAATTTAAGAGGTGAGTATTACACAGAACTTAGAAAATGAAATCTAAATAGGCATAATAATAACTAAGTCATAGACAAATAAGCAGTTAATCACATAAATATCAGACAATTCAAATCACAATTATTTCAAACACAAACACTTAGCATTATTTCATTCTCGTTTTAATATTGAAATCTTACTTTGTTTAAGGTTTATTCATTTATTCTTCATTCATTCTTCTTTCTTCTACTTTTTCGACTCTTTTCTTTCATTTCTTTTTCTTTTCTTTTCTTTCTTTTTCATTTCCATTCTTTGCGCTTCGTATCTTTTACTCTTAGGGTCTTTACGAACTCACCACTGCGCACAACTCCCTGAGTTGGGCGTCTTACCTCTACGCACGCCATTAAATCGTGCGGCTTACGCAACCAATGCACCCAGCGGGGCGTACTTACTTGGCCTGACATCCGCAAAACCGTAATTAGGCTACTACAGACCCACCACTGCGCACAACTCCATGAATTGGGCGTCTTACCGCTGCACACGCCATTAAATCGTGCGGCTTACGCAACCAATGCACCCAGCGGGGCGTACTTACTTGGCCTGACATCCGCAAAACCGTAATTAGGGTACTACAGACCCACCACTGCGCACAACTCCATGAATTGGGCGTCTTACCGCTGCACACGCCATTAAATCGTGCGGCTTACGCAACCAATGCACCCAGCGGGACGTACTTACTTGGCCTGACATCCGTAGACCGTGTCTGCACGTCTTATCAGAGTACTGCGAACCCACCACTGCGTACAACTCCATGAGTTGGGCGTCTTACCGCTGCACACGTCATTAAATCATGCGGCTTACGCAACCAATGCACCCAACGGGGCGTACTTACTTGGTCTGGCATTCGCATACCCAATTCCTTTAGTCTTTAACACATTCTTTTTCTTTTCTTTATTCTCATTATTCAATCATACTTCATCTCTTTCATTCCATCTTTTATCACATTCTCGTTCTTTGTTTTATTTCAATTTATTCAATCCTATTTTTTCTATTTTATATTTTACATTAATTCACTTTCCTTTTCCATTCTACTCTGTCTCATAGGGGTTTACTCAACTAACTTAATAACAACACCTTAGGTTTCACTCCAGTTCGCATATTCATTTTCAATTAAAGCACTATCCAACATAAACATATTTCCATAAAATATCAAATATCAACAATCACAACATGCATATAAAACATACATATTCAAGGGAGGGTTTTCTATTCTAGGGAGGGTTTTCTATTCTTTTCCTTAAATTATTATCCTTTATTATTACTAGTTACCCTAAGGTTCCTTAACATACAGAATCAACCAACCTTAATCATCACTATACACTATATAGAAATACATCTCCTAAGCTAAGGTAACACCCCCTCTTACCTTGCTTTTCCATGGACATATTTCTTCTTGTACGATAATGTCCAAACTTATTCCGAGTCCATTGCTTACGCGTGGCGACAGGTTCTAAAGCTCCTTCGTCATCTAATCATATTATATCAATCAAATAATAATCAATTTAATGCGCCAAAACCGACTCAAACGCGATAATCAAACCATCAATTAATCCTTTTTAGTTACGCTAAAATAATATCAATATTTGATTAGTTATTAGGTTTATAACGTTATAAAAACATATTTTTCATTATAACCAACAAATTAGCAAATACCAACAAGGTTATAAAAGACCATTTAAAGTTCCTTAAAACAAACACTTTAGAATTTTACGTTCAAGGAATTTAGAAATGGAAATCAAAACAATTAACTTCGACATCTCGAAAATTGACAAGTATTAAGGTATCAAATTTTGGGCAAGTTTATAAATCACAAAATCATTTGATTATGAGTTACAAACGAAAGTTAAATAGAGTATAAACTAGGACCATTGGCTTCTCAATAAAGTAGTACAGCTTTTTATTGAAACATACATCAACTTTCAAGACTAACATAATTATCAAAATAATTTGAAATCGCGTAACTTTAATTACGACTCACAAATTCATATGTTACATTACCTGACACTATTAATTTCGAATTAAAAGGAAGTGTTAGCGGTTCAAAATATGTCTAAATCGCAATTCCAACGTTCAAATAATTACACTTTCATTCAACTTGAAATTAACGTTCTGTAACACCCCTAATTTTTGTCTCCCAAATAACCAAGAAACTAATTATAACAATTATTTTATAATTGATTTATATTTGTTTTGAAGGTTTTAGTTTTTGTACATTATGTGTTTTTATATATAAAAATATGAGATATATTTTTATATGGTTATTTTGTACAAAAATGTGAATATTGTAATTTAGTCCTTGGGTTGGGACCTAATTGCAATATTAAAAAGGTTTTTGAAGAAAGAGTAATTAAATTATTAATTTTTGAATTTTATCAGTATGTAATCGGTTAGAAGGGCACTGTAACCAGTTACACGATGAACTCAGAAACTGGGTTAGTGGATTTTGAAGAGTAATCACCCAATTAATTCAGAAATTGCCACGATTTCTTCCTTCCTTGAGTGGAGATAGACGTGTCGCCTTGCATGCTGCTTGAATCCCTCTATAAAAGGATGAATTGTTGAAGGATTTGGGGTTGTTTCTCTGAGTTTGTGTTGGAGGCTCTATTTAGGGTTCGTGAATTCGTCTCTGAAATTCCCCTTCGTTTCTGAGAGTTAGAACATGAGTGATACACTGTTACAAAGCTCACATCAAGGGCTTTGTATTGATATAAAAATCGTGAGTTGAGAGTCCCTGAGTTGAGAGAACGAAGCTTGCAAAGTAAGAGTGTTGAAGCTGTCAACACTGATTCTGAGTTCCTGGAGCTTGTTTTGGACTTCGATTTGGGTAAGCACATGCACTTTTTGAGTCTCAAATTTATTCAATCCTTTAGTGCATGTTGCATAGAGTAAAACCTAACCATTATCCCCAATTTCTTTGACCTTTTCATGTGTCAATTTTGCTGGCTTTATCACTCTGTTGAATCTGTTCTAGCTGAGGCAGAGCTTTTGGGATTTAATCGATTTTCTTGAAGAATCGGTGATTACATTCATCAAGCACAATTTAGAGGTAAGGGGGAAGCTTACTATTTGCTAGAATGAGAATAAATTGTGGTAGAACATAGGATGAGTCACCAAGAGACTCAAAGGGCATAAGTTAAAATGGTTAAGTGGCTTGGAGGTCAATCTGAGTTCAATTGTTGTTATGAGCAATGTTATCTAGATGCATGCAAGCTATATTGATGTTGGATTCATGACTTATTTGGATATTATGTGAATTGATGCATTAAGTTGTGAAATATGTGCAATTATGTGCAATTTGAGTATCTAAATTGAATGCATGCAAGATAGATATGTTTATGTGGCTGAACATACTAGTATTAAGGTATGTGAACTCTATTGATTGTTGAAATTGGTTAGATTTGAGTATTGAAAATAATGGTATGCAAAACCTCATTTTTCAATGTACAGACTACATAATCTAATCGGTTATTCGAAATTTGTAACCGGTTAGATACTGTCAATTTTCAAAGGAAATGAATTTCTGAAATTGGCTAAGTGTCCATACCATTTGTACTCAAGTTTAAGCTATAATTTCATACAAAGACCAATCTAAAACTAGGTGATTGAGCACTGTTTGGTTTAGGTTGGAGGTGATGAGTTAATACCTTAATATCAAATGATAATTTCAAGAGGAAATTATGCATAAATGAAATTAGATTATGACTTAGATCTTTTGAATGATATTATGTGTTGAACTTGAGGTATTCTGTTATGCTAAGACCTTGTTATTGGATTGAGTAGAGAATTCAAGAAAAGATTCTTTGAAAATCAGTGGTTTTGTATTTAGGTCTGTAATTCTAACCGGTTAGGTGATGATGTAACCGGTTAGTACCTGAAACTTAAATATTAAAGTTAAGTTTTTGAGTAAGGATTGTTAGCACCAATGATTATATTCTCTCAATCCAGGTCTATGAGCCTATGTTAAACTGAAATTCAAAGGTGAATTTTATGAGTAAAGCCATACCTCAAGATATCATTCAGAAGTTGTGTTTTTCTAAGTCATAATAATGAAATTAATGAAAAGACCAACCTTAGTAATTATGTATGCAATGCCTGCATAGAGAAAGGTAATGAAATAGGTTGGCAAGAATTGTATGTGATGTTCAGGGAACATGACCCTATACTCTAGGAGTACCAAACTGATGCAACCTACTTGATGACACATTCTGGGAATGTGGCCATTGTCTGGGACATGGTTTCTTTGACACGTTCTGGGAACGTGATGCACACTCTGGGAGTGGTGCTTGATTATATTCCAAGTATGGTTTGCGATACGTTCTGGGAACGTATGTCAGTGTTCTGGGAACACATTGGTATAATAAAAGAATTAAAGATAAAAACCAACCTTAATGATTGTGCATTCATGCATATAGAATGGAAGATGGGTTGGTAGGAACGTTTATCATATTCTGGGAATATGAGGAGGGTACTCCGGGAGTACCAAATTTGTAACCTACTTGATGACACATTCTGGGAATGTGGCCAGTGTCTGGGACCTGGTTATATACGTTCTGGGAACGTATGTTAGTGTTCTGGGAACACATTGATATGCAACCTACTTGATGACACATTCTGGGAATGTGGCCAGTGTCGGGGACCTGGTTTTTATGCGTTCTGGGAACGTATGCGTTCTGGGAACGTGATGCACACTCTGGGAGTGATGCTTATTATTCCAAGTATGGTTTGCTACACATTTTGGGAACGTGATGCACACTCTGGGAGTGATGCTTATTTTTCCAAGTATGGTTTGGCATTACGTTCTGGGAACGAATGTCAGTGTTCCGGGAACACAACGATGTATTGGATGGACGTCCAAGATGGACTTTGTTAGAGGCCTCAGTTGTGGATGAAAATCATGCATCATGCCACCTGCATTGAAATAATTATTATGATTAACTGGGTGTGCTCATATGAATATGCATCAAGATTTGCTACATGTTGACTTGTGGATGTTAGTGTTATTCTCATTTGATTATGCGAATATGTATAGCTAACCCTCATGCCCTTATTAGGTGTTGATCGTGCATCTAGCTTGCACAAGAATCAGTAAAGGGAGATGTCCCTTAGATGCATGCAGAGTGTAGAAAGTGTGGGTTGGGAACCCGTTGTGCAGATATCGAGGATCTGGCCAGATGAATGTTTGGACAGAGGACCAGTGACCAGCTCTATAACATCTCTATTTTTAATAGTATTTATATGATACACATTTTGAAATAGGTATCATAAGATGAATTCGGTTTCATAATAATAATTATTTGGTATCCATGGACTTGTTACACTTGATATATTTTGGGGGCATAATATGATTACTTTACTATGTTTCCGCAAACTCTGATTTTGTTAGTCAACCTCATTATTAATCAAGTGTTTGTGAAAAGGAATTTTCAAGGGAAGGGAAAATTCTTATTTTCAGATCTTTTTCCAACGATAACAAGTCCAAGTATTCATAAACTTATTACTTTTCTTATAAAGTAAGATGATATACAAGGAGTGTTACACGTTCAAGGTTTTAACCCAAATTAGCGTTATGTTGAATATATCAGGTTCCTTATTAATAGGTGTATTGTTTAGTTCAGGGACAACCCAGCTCGACTATCTTAAAACCCAATTACTTAGGAACCCAACGCATTTAACAAAAACACTTTCAAAACTCATCATTCGACATAACGATTAATCCGATATTATCCCACATCAAAGTAACAAATTAAAATCATTATCAATAACCGTATCATTAAAAATCAATACTAACTATAATACAGTTTAATTTCCAAAACAATTTCATACTAGATAATTATTACCAATATTATTAATATTAATATTACAATTATTAAAACACAACATAGAGTAGTCAAAAAGGTATTAGGATATACCCTCCAATATGGTTTTTGTGGCAGCAAAGAGGCTAAGGCCGGTTCGGTCAGCCTCAACCCGGTTCAAGGCAAATCCAAGCCAGTCTCAATCAGCACCATAGCAACCACAGGCAGTTGTAGCGGGTCACGTTGTCGGTGATGGACTCCCTTTGAACCACGAGCAAGAGTTCCATGGGTGTGCAGGCAACCACCTTAGACCGTGACTGTGATTTTCATGGAAGAGGAGAGAGAGAAGACCGTGATGCGAGGGAAGGAGGCGGCGATAGCGAAGACCAGCAACGATGGTGGCGGTTCTGTCATGGGCAGCGTCGTGAGTCGTGGTTGTTGGTGGTCGAGGCCATGGCTCGCGATTTGTGACCAACCAAGGGAGAGAGAGATCGCGAGTGATGAAGAGACCAAGAGGGTGGAGACACGTGCGACAGCGATGACGCCTCGAGAGAGAAGGCGGCGGTGATGGTGGCTGAAGGCGGCGGCGATGGGCGACTTGGCGGTAGCGGGAACCGAGGGAGAGAAAGAGAGATCGGGAGGGAGGGAGAGAGAGAGAGCAAAAGGGACCAGGAGAGAGGGAAAGAGCACTAACACGGTGGCACTAGAGGGTTTGGTGGTGGCCGGCGGTGATGGAGAAAGTGAGAGATGGGAGGAGAGCGGCGGCTGTAAGAAGAAGAAGGAGGAAATAGGGTTTCAACCCCTTTGGCACACCCACAGCACACATTTTCTTCTTTTTTTTTGTACTGATTGAACTAATCGATTAGTACCATACTAATCGATTAGTCTGACTTAGTTTTAATTTATTCTCTTTTCTTTGCCTTAACGAATGTCGTATTTCTTCGTTACCCGTCGGATCTTGCTCAAATTTGAAAGCAATCTTCCCTACATACTAACCTTCACATCCAACGGTGGAATTCATGTTTAGAGCTTTTAATCTTTTATTTTCAATTTTTTATTATAACGTATTTAAATCAAAGTAAAGTATAGAAAATATATTTTTCAAATAGGGTAATTATTTCAAATGAATTTACCTTCAAATATAATTAAATATTCTTTCGTAGTTAGCATAATGTATTTTATGAAAATACCCAACACTTAAATGATAAATTCCATGAAACATTTATTTAATTCAATAAAACTTATAATTTATAATGTTAAAGAAATCACGGTGTTCCAATTCCAATATTTCCTAACACTTTTGTAATACTAAAAGGGACCTTAATTTGTTATTTCTAAACTTCATTATTGTAATTATTATTATTATTCTAAATCTATTATTAATATAATTATACTAGGGCCAAAATTAGGGATGTTACAATTCTCCCCCACTTAGGAGAATTCTGTCCCCGAAATTCCGATTGGTTCAAGTGAATGGAGAACCATCCCTTAAACCAGGGCCTCTGACTATGATTTCCAACTCTTTCCGGGTTCACTCCCCCACTTAGGATGCTCCTAAAGCAATACTCTTTGGTTTTTTCCAAGTCTATTACCGCCTCCATCAGCCCAAAGTTATTTCACGCTTATACCTTCTTTCCTTAACATCAATGAGTTCGGTTGGGTTCCTGTTTAGGATTTCTACTATGGCAGGACCAAGGTTCGCTAATCCGAGAATTCTTGACGTTTGTTCCAACAAAGCTGAGACAAACGTAACTAACTACAAACAAGAACTACGTGTATCACGAGGGTCTTAGTTAGCTTGCAAGCTGAGAGGTACACTTCATGCCGATGTCGAACTCCACGAGTTTGCTAAACTCTTCGCAAGGCATAGAATAGCTAATCTAGTAAGAGACTGTAGGGTAAACCATCATTGACAATTTAATTGGCTCAAGGATTGTCAATTTGACAATAGCACAATAATATTGGATAACAGTGAGTGGAATTAAGATTCTCTTGGATGTCAACACCATTCTAGGTAGGATAGGAGATTTTGCTGACTACACATTAGAGAGACTCAATACGATGAACTCATAAAATGTTATTCCAATCTAATAATAAGACAATCCAGAACATTGTCACATGATAAGTTTTAGTATTGAACAAGGAATACGGGACGAGGTTTCAAAAGTTTCTACCGGCATTGCATGTGAGTTCTATCTAGAATAAGCATGGCCAATCAATCCTAGGTCACACTAACATGATTTTCTGACAATTGGCATGATTCAAATTGGCACGTAGGTATTCAATCACTGTGAGAGATAATTTAGTGTCTATGACCGCCACTAAACAATTGGAATCGATCAGAGTTATCGAACAATCAAGCTTCTTGACATAAAAGGAATAGCAAGGATCATAAAACAAAATAGATTTAGGTATCGACTTATCAAGTCACAAGGGTATGTTGCCTTCAGGAACCGATACATGATTAAAGAAAGGACTAACAATTCTCTAATTATGTTTGAACCACAAGGAATCTCGCTCATTAAGAATAAAAATTCGATCTTCAACGACAATGGAGAAATTCTATTCGATATCAAAAGGTCATGGGTGTAACATCCTCTTTTAAATTTAATCTTCTAATATAAGTTTCATATAAATAATTCATCATGATTGGAAGCATTAGTGTAGGTTTACATCAGAAGTGATAGGAAACCTTAAGAGTCATAGAGAATTAGAGATTTCAAGCTAGAAATCCTTAAAATTTAAGTTGTGTTTTATATGATAAATTATGGATGGGATGCTTAGAATACTTGTAAATTATCATGGGCATGTGTTTTAATCTTAAAATGGATTAAAGAGGCACTAGGAAGAGCCAAAAATGCAAGAAATCCTATGTAAAGTAAAACTGGTGCGCCCAGGTGCGCACCAGTGCATCAGTTGTGGCGCCACAGAAAGAAACGCGCGGGCGGGGGAAAATGGTGCGCCCAGGCGCGCGCTGGACAAAACTGGTGTGTGATTCATTTTTCTCTAGTGCGCCCAGGTATGGATTTGGTGCGCCTAGGCGCGCTCCAGCAGCCAAGGCACCATTTACTCGAAAATTGGAGGAGATTCTAGAAATCTCCACCACTTTCTCTCATTCCACTTGCATTTTAAGAAAACCATGGCCAAGGCTTGGAGTAAGAACATGGAAAACACTTCATAAAACATAAGAAAACTTAGTCCACAACCTAGAAATTCTCTTCCTCTTCATCATCTCTTTATATTTAACTCCATCAAATCCTTCTCTTTTTACTCTACACACAAAAACCCATCAATCTACACTCTTGATTCATTCCTAAATAAGTAAAAGCTAAGGGTTAATGTCAAGGAAGGCATAAGAAGAAGAGGCACCAAGAGAGCAACCAAAAGAGAAAGGCAAATAACCTTCCATAGGAGCTTCTTCCTCTTAAACCATTGCACGTCCTCACCCAAGGTAAGGGAGGTGTGGTTTCCTTAATTTGAAATAAAGGATTAGAAAGTCATAATATAGAACCCTAGGACCTAGAGATCTATTGAATGAATATTCTTAAAAAAAATATGAGGATTAAACTTGGGTGTAGTGATTGGGAAACCTAAACTTAGTTTCTAGAATTATGAAAAATATATGTATTTGCTTAAGGGAGTCAAAATAAAGACGTTAGAAACGAATTAGAGCTTAGCATGGAAATCCCTAGAGTTGACATTGAAAGAACCAAATTAAAGGGGTTAAATATAATAGTCATAAGTGGGGAGTGAACCCGGAAAGAGTTAGATATAATAGTCAGAGACCCTGCTTAAGTGATGGTCCTCCATACACTTGAACCAATCGGAATTTGGGGACGAAATTCTCCTAAGTGGGGGAGAATTGTAACATCCCGAATTTTAATCCCGAGTATAATTATAATATTAATAGATTGAAATAATAATAATAAAAATAATAAAGTTTAGGAGTCACAAATTAAGGTCCATTTTAGTATTGCAAAAGTGTTAGGAAATATTGGAATTTGATTTCTTTAACGTTATAAACTATAAGTTTTATTGAATTAAATAATTGTTTCTTGAAATCAATCATTTACTTGTTGGGTATTTTCATAAAATACCTTATGTTAATTACGAAAGTAAATTTAATTATATTTTAAAACAAATTCATTTGAAACAATTACCCTATTTGAAAAATAGACTTTTTGTTCTTTACTTTGGTATTTATAATGATACAATATTAAATAATTTTTTGTTATTTCCTAGTATCTAACTAATTTCGAACCTTATAGTTTTCCTATATGATGCTAAAATCTTGTCATTAATATTTCTTTTGGGTTGATAAATAAATAAATGAAAGTATATGTTTAAAAAAAAGAGAGAGAGATGATATTTGTGTGCTGTGAGAAGGGGAACCCTAGGTCCCTTCTTCCCTCATGTGTAGCCGCCGCCCCTAATTTTCCCCCCATAGTCGTCATCTTCTTCCTTGGTCTCTTTCTCTCTCCGTTGCCGTTTTATCTCTCTCTCTCTCTCTCTCTCTCTCCTAAGCTTCCATGGCCATTTCTCCTTCTTCCTTGCACACCGGCTCTGCCTCAGTCTCTCTCTCTCTCTCTCTCTCTCTCTCACGCGCGTGACTCTCTCTCCTACCTGTATCCCAGGAGCCGCCGCTCCATGTACGAAGCTTCACCGTCCTTGGTTTAGATCCGCCGCCACCTGGGTGTATGGCGTTTGATGTTGTTGTTGTTGCCGCCGATCGTGGAGGCCATGGCCGTTGTTGCCGCCGCCGCCGCCCCCTTGGAGAGAGCCACATCTTCCTTTTGCTGGTTGCCATGGATGCCAAGGTCGTGAGCTTTGGTCGAACCGGAGCTTTGTGAACAGACGCCAATATCGCCGTACCTGTGACCGTTGAAGGGGCTAAAACCGAACCAACGAACGCTCCTTCTTTTCTTGGACTCAAGCCATCGCCGCCTCCTCCTTGCGCCGGCGAAAGCCACAGCCTAGGAAAGAAGTCATCTCCGCCTTCGTAGTTGGCTCCTGTCGCGATTTCAAACCAAACTAATACCGCCACCGTCATCGCTATCGTGACCAGCCCCTCCATTGTTCTTTGAACAGGTTTGGTTGTCTCTATCACTTCAAAAGTCGCTTTTTGAGGGTGAAGCTCTAATTCTCTTTAACTGCTCTTGTTGTGTTTTAATAATTGTCGCGGTCGGGGTCCCGGGTCGCCCTCGAGGCCTCGCCTACGAGTGGGGGTCGACTACCCAATATGGAGTCGTCACCGCATTTTGTTACAAAAACGCGGAAAAATAAATTATTAATTAAGACGGATAAAACTTGGTCTCGAACTAGATAGATTTGAGCTCGGGAGTCGGTTACGACCCGGAGAAGGTATTAGCACCCCGTTCGCCCATTCGAAAATGGTACCTTTGATTGATTTTAATTAAAAGACCTAAATAATTGGTTTGCCAAAAAATATTTTTATTTTTATTGTTGTGCCTGACAAGGTTGTCCTTGGTCCTACGTACCCTCATAAAATGAGGAATCAAGGCTACGTAGTTCTGATTAAATTAATGTTTTTAATTTTATTTTTATAAAAAAGGATTTGATGTGGAGAGGAACATGCACAAGATCTTGTCATTAAGACAAGAAAAAGTGGATTTTCAAAACACATTTTGTTAAAACTTATTCATTTATTATTTTTTTTTATAAAATGGAGTATTTCTAAATGTGTAACCTTCTAGCAAACTAATTCTAACGTAATTATAGCTCATACCTTAAAATAGTTTATGCAAACAGGAACATATATAAGACCCCATCATTTAGATGAGGAAAAATAAGTTTCCAAAATACATACCGTCAATACCTAAGACTTAAATGATTAAAAGAAGCACTTTTATTATTAATTTTCTTATAACGTAGTTTTAACTAATACTTTTAACGAACGGAATGACGCAAAGAGGAAAATTCATAAGACCTCGACATTTAGACAAGGAAAAAATGAGTTTCCTAAAACACACGTTATCAATACTTGATTAATAAAAATTAATTAGTTATTGTTTTTAAACACATTTCTAAAACTTTGGTAACTTTGAATAATACTTATTTTTTTTTACAGATAACTTTGAATAATACTTATTTTTTAGTGTGAAAAGAGAGTCCAAAAGATCAAATTGACCGTAAACAAATTGGGCAAACATGCACGGGTATTTATAGTGGACCACGCATATGCACAAGAATATTTGAATTCGAATATAAAAAATATAAAATAAATAAAAATAAATGTCGTATGCATATTCTAGTTGAAATCCTGTACGGGCATTATGCATAACAATCCAATCAGACATGCATCAACGACCCAAGTTGACAGCCTATGTCAAACTAGAGATAGTTGACAAACATGAACTTTAATTAATAAATTAATTTTTTTTTACCAGATTATAACTCTAGTAAGGCTGAGGAGATGGAATCAAATTAGACATCCTATTCTAATGGACTCTATGTGTGTTAAATCAAGGTCACATTATCCTATGGTTGCACTCAGAACACAATATACAGTATATTGAAATAAAGACAAATTTAGGCTATTGCTACAAATGCAGAAACATGCTTTATGTACTGCATATTCCCTGCAATATTACACTAAAAAAAACAAAGAGAAGCAGTATAACCAGAACAGGGGAAAAAAGAACATATCTACACATAAAAAACATACTTAAGGAGACTTCCAAAGGGAAGAAAACTCAGCAATAACAATCTCAGAACTAAAAAAAAATTTACAAGTGTGTCACTCTAATTTTTCACTCAAACATTATTTTTCTTCTCCTCTCCTACTGTCGCTGCCTTTCTCTGGTTCACTCTCCCCCTTCTCGTTGCTACCGCTGCTTCCTCTTTTATAGGCCTCCAATTAACGCACGAGGTGAAGATTGAGAAGGAGAGAATCGGATTTCACGCAGGGAACCAAGGAGAAGAGAAAAAACGTGGATCCCCTTTGAATATGAGAACGTGAATCGAATCCCCTTCGTTGTTTGATGCGGATTCTGCGTGAGAAGGGTGACACAATCACGAGTTCATCATGATATGAAATGGGGAGAACACAAATTGATTTGAAAATCACAAATTGATTCGTGATTAGGAAAGGAAGAAGAAAGTTTAGGAGATGGAAATCAATAATTGATTGGAGATTGAGAATGATTTAGAGATTGGGGATTTAGGTTTTTCTTTATTTGAAGAAAGGGGAAGAAAGGAAAAAAAAAAGAAGCAGCAGCAGCCGCCGGCCGCTTGCTGCTGTTGCGGTGTTGCCTACGCTGAAATGAGGCTGGGGGAGGGAACCGGGTTATGGTGGCATGGTTTGGGCCGTCCCTTTCCCCCCCTTTTTTTTTAAATTAAGCCCTTTTTTGCTTTAAATCTTTTTTTTAATAAAACCCAAAAATAACTTAATGCACAAGAACTAAATCAAACAAACCTTTTTTATTTTTTATTTTAAAACTTTTTTTAAAAAAAATCTTATTTTTTTTAATTATAAAAAATCAAACAAGAATAAAAAATTCAAACAAGCTTTTTAGTTTTCAATTATAAAAATTCGAGAATAAAAATTTAATTAAACAAAATAATACTTTTGACCCCGGACAAAATTGGGTGGCTACAGCTGCCCCTCTTTACTAGGGGTGTTCAAAACCGAACCGGTCCAATTAAAAATCGCAAACCGATCCAAAAAACCGAAAACCGAAAAAAACCGCATTTATTGGTTTTTTTTGGACTGATTTTATATAAACCGATCGGTTCGGTTCGGTTTTCGGTTTGTGCTGTGAAACCGAACCGATCCAAACCGAACCGATTATTTCATGTGATGCACAAAACGCAGCGTTAGGCCTAGGTTTTTTAGTTGTTGGCTTGTTGCTACTTGCTCAATGCTCACAGCGCCTCTATCCCAAACCCTCAGCAGCAGCCACACGCACAGGCACAGCTCCTCTCTCCCTCACTCAGCAGAGCACCGATTCTCTATCTCTCTCCCTCAGCAGCGGCGCCGGCAGCCACACGCCTTCCGCCTTCCACCTTCTACCTTCGATTCTCCATCTCAGCATCTCTCTCCCTCAACAGCCACACCGATCCATTTCCCTCTCTCTCAAACCCATCGAACGCCATCTCCCTCTCTATCGCAGGCTCACAGCTTCAATAGTCCCTCTCTCTCATAGGCTCACAGCTTCAATCGAACGCCGTCGCCCACCGAACGTCAACTGTCGCTCCCCACCGATTTCTCTCACCAATTTTTGCTCTCCACTGTCGCTGGCTTGTTGCATGGAGGTAGTTGTTACCATTTTCGGTTTGTATTTGCCCTTCCGTTTCTTACTTTGTTATTATTTGCATAAAGCATTCAAGACTCAAGAGTAGATTTTATGAATGATTGTATGAAATATAAAGGATAAAAATTAGATTCACTGACTTTACTGTTTTGTTTCTATTTCAATTGTAAGAGTTACTGTGTTTAGAAATATATTTATTAGCTTTGCAATTCAAGTTTGTATTGCTTTTGTCAGGACTAATTTAGTTTGTATTGTGATTTATACTGTTAGCATGGACTAATTAAGGAAGCATTTCAGATTGTGGCTGTAGCCTTTCAAACAAAATACTTTCAATTATTGGTAGAATATGAAATTATGCAATAAATAGTTGAAATCTTCAATTAGCATGTTATGCATTGAATCCAAGTGATGAGATTTTGAAACGTATACAGGTGGATTTTGAAACATATACAGGTTCTGTATGCTAGTATAGTGATCTCCTACAACTTGTAATATACTAGATGAAGAGAAGTATGTGGCTGAAATTTGAAACAGGGAAAATTAAAACAGAGTTATATGTGGCTGAATTTTATGTGCAGTGAATTCTATTTAGTTACACTTTATAGTGTTATATAATGTGTATCAAAACAGGAAGTACAATCACGCTTGCTGCTGATGCAGAAGAAATTATGCTGATGATTGTGCATCATTGATTTTATGAAAGTAAAAGAAGGTGGGAAAAAGATGTTAAATTATTAGCCTGATGTAATGCTACGAGGGAAGTAGCATATGGGGACCTTAATGAAACCATGCAATGAATGTCAAATTTGGGTGAGATGAGTAGTAGCAAGGGCCAGTTCTTTTTTTTTTTAAGGGAGCAAGGGCCAGTTCTTGTGAGAATAGGCATCTCTTTTTTCAGCATTCACTTCTGTCTAACGCTTGGTTATCACTATCTTCCCATCACGCCAGCAAGTATTATATTGCATCATCAGCATAATTTCTTTTGGTTTCTTTGGCATCATCAAGTGATTCGTGATTGTGCATCATCAGCATAATTTCTTTTGGTTTCTTCTGCATAATGAAATTTGAAACCGAACCGAACCGGACCGAAACCGCAAGGTTTTCTTTGGATTGGATCCAATTGGATTTGTTGATATAATGGACCGATCCAAACCGAACCGCATGTATATTTTGTAATCGGATTGGATGGTATTTTGCCTCAAAACCGAACCGAACCGATCCGCGAACACCCCTACTCTTTACTTGTTTCTTATCAGAGAGTAGGCAAACAGTGGTTTGCAGGCTATCATGGTAAGGAACGAGTAAAGAAATAGACACTGATTTTGTTCGGGAGAGAAATGGGAAACATACTGGTTAGATCTGGAAATTCCTATTGCAGAAATATATAATAAATAAACCTCAAAATGATCTTCGACGTTTGTGCCAGGCGTCAAAAGACCCAAAATGATTTTCGACATTTTTGTCGGGGCATCAAAAAGCCTAATAACAACTATGATTCTTCAGCGTTTCCGCCTGGATATCATGAAAAGCCTAATAATAACGATGATTCTTCGACATTTCTGTCAGGATATCACGAAAGCCTAATAACAACGATAATTACGAAAGCCTAATAAAAATGATGATTCTTCGACATTTCTGTCAGGATATCACGAAAGCCTAACCAACATCAAAATGACTTTCGGCGTTTGTGCCGGGCGTCAAAAGACCCAAAATGATTTTCGACATTTCTGTCGGGGCATCAAAAAGCCCAACCAACATCAAAATGACTTCAGCGTTTGTGTCGGGTGTCAAAAGACCCAAAATGATTTTCGACATTTTTGTCGGGGCATCAAAAATCCCAACCAACATCAAAATGACTTCGGCGTTTATGCCGGGCGTCAAAAGACCCAAAATGATTTTCGACATTTCTGTCGGGGCATCAAAAAGCCCAATAACAACTATGATTCTTCAGCATTTCCGCCAGGATATCATGAAAAGCCTAATAACAACGATGATGCTTCGACATTTCTGTCAGGATATCACGAAATCCTAATAACAACGATGATGCTTCGACATTTCTGTCAGGATATCACGAAAGCCTAACCAACATCAAAATGACTTTCAGCGTTTGTGCCTAGCATCAAAAGACCCAAAGTGATTTTTTTGAAATTATTATTTTTGAATAACCAAGTTCTGGTGATGCAAACAATGCAAATAGTAATGAATAGAAGACAACCAATGCAAATGATATTGTTAATGAAAAACTGGTATGTTGCAACTGGTATAATGCCATGGATAATGTAACTGGTGCAAATGATGTCAAAAGAGCATAATGCAAGATGAACTCAATGCAAATGATATGAATGACAATGAAATGAATATGATTTGGTATCAATAATGCAACTCTAACTTTTTTTCTAATATAAACCCATCAGGAATTAATGCGTCTAAAAAAGCAAAAAGTTTTTTTTTTGTGTTTTTTTTATAAGATAAACTGATCTCAACTCTTTTGATCTTAAACACCAATACCGGGCCATACCAAAATCTGTTCAAGACAGGCACGGGCGAATCTTTAACAACTTTCTTCTTTAATAAAGTCATTTGAAAACTCAGCAATCTGACATTTGTTAATAATTAATCATCATCAAACAACCTGAACTTGTCCAAAATCCATCCCCGTGTATTGTGCTAAAAACAATTATTGGGGAATCGAAGTAATGCCCCAATATCTTTCATCTAGAGCTCAACAATGAACCTCTTCAAATATTGCCCCAGTTTATTGTCTCAACGATAAATGCAATAGAATGATCAATACTTCTAATTTCTCTTCAAAAACTGCCCCAGTATCTCATTCTAGGGTTTATCAACAAGACTTTTCAAAATTACCCCAGTTGAATATGATAGCAATATTTGCAAGGGGATGAACAATATGCTTGACCTCTTTTCAAAACTGCCCCAGTATTTCTTTCTAGGGCTTGTTAAAAATTTCCAAAACTGACCCAGTTTGCTTAGTGAGCAACACAAATTTTCAAAACTGCCCCAGTTTGGGCAATATTTAACCGAGGATAGGGTATCTTCAACATTATCCCAGTGTCAATCTTCAGGACTCCTTTTCTGGTTCTATTTGCAATTTTCATCATCTTTTTTGTTAAAAACAAGCTGGTTTGCGTTTGAGGATTTTTTTTTTGCCCTAAATTTTGTCTAGGAAACCCAATGTAGGTTCCTAGCGGGTTTTTATCTTATGATCCTAATTTTTGCCTAAGCCGTCTCTTTCGAGTTTTACGACTTAGCGGATCTCTCTAACTTTTGCCTAGGTCATCCTTTTTCAGGATTTTCAACCTAGCGAGCTCTCTTTTTTTTCAAATTTTTTATTTTCTTTTTCAAACACAACATTTCTTAATTGGTTTTGAATTGATTGAAAATTGCAAATCTTCTTCATTCATCTTGTTCAAGGTTAGGACTTCCTCAAAGAACAAAAGATCTCTCATAATTAAAGACCATCAATTTCTGTTGAAGAACAATCATTTGAAAACAACCATATCCTCTGGAAATCTCAAGGCCATAATCACTTTAACATGAGCCCTTATCCTTTTTCTAGTATAGTCAATTGTGGCAATTGCAGTCGGGCGCTTTCCAATAACTATATTCAACCAATCGAGTTCCTTTCAACTTCTTTTCTCACATACCTTCTTAACAAGAAATACTAACGTAATGATCATGGAAAATATTTGGATGCTGGGAATAATTAATTCATGCATTAAAAATGAGATATATTTTATCAAAGTTTCAATTAGGTTTAATGAAGTCAGCATTTCTCCGCCCTAATGTGTAACTCAAGCAAACCAATCCTCAACGAGGTCTTTTAAAGCTTGTAATGTGGTCTGGCTAAGGGTTGACAATAAAAGGTATAAGGCTCAAATTTTTATTTCCCTTCCCTTCCTTTCTCCTTTCTCTTCAATTCCCTATTTTCTCAACAGATTTTGCACAACACTCAAATCATCAAGCGGATTTTCCAAATGGTTGTAGCGTGGTCTAGGGGTAATAATGTGGCTAATGAAAGAATGGATATAAGGCCCAAAATTTATGTTGAGTTTTTAATGAGAATCTTTCATTCAAAAAGGAATCAAATTGTTCTTTTTCATCACATAATGGATTCATGGGTTTGCCTTATTTAGATAAGCACCGTCACTTTTTTGCAAAAAAATTTTTGTTAATTTTTGTGCTTTCCAACATCCATTTTGGATCTTTTTTATGATGACTTCTAAACATGGAAATTGTCTTTCTTGATTTGATTCTCATTAATACTCGGGTAAAATATTTTTTTGGGTTTAAAAGAAGAAAATTTTTCTGTTGAGGCCCAATGGGGTGAACAATGGTTGATATGTGTTTGGGTTTATAAAAGAAAAAATAATTCTTCTTGATATTCGCATGTTGGCAAAAACTGTTGACAAACTACCCACCCTGGTTTAAACATACATTGTTGGTTTGAGAGAAACGATCTCCTCTTCAAAATATCTAGGCTCAATGGGGTGACTAGGGGTATCTCCTTAGTGTTTGAGAATTCAACGAAGCCTTGTATCACGGGAAGGACTTGCTTGAAAGTCCACACTATTTTGAGTCTTACATTTGCCTCATCATCCCTTTAATTTCAAATTTGGATCAAATATCTCAAGTTAATGCATGAATCAATTTTGTTTTTTTTTTGAAGTGCGGTGAGATAATTTATTCACATGATCAAAACATTAGTAGATAATTGTTAAAGAGATGTGCAACGAAAAATGAAAATTTCATTAAGGAACAACATTGAGATGCCCACATTTATTGAAGAGAGAATGGAAAGCATGGTTGCCCATTATTAAGTAAATCAATAAGGGTTAAACTTCAAGGAATTGTGATGGGTCGTTCATTCCCTTTGATTATTACCCTTCAACATCAGTTATAGCATTAGATAGATCTTGTTCCTCTAGTTGATTGATTGGCTCATCTTGGTCATTTGTTCCTTCATTTGGGGCTCTTCGATTGAAGCTTCTCGACACGTTCACTCACATCTGCCTTAGTCGTGGTCCTATGTCTAGTCCGGTAAGGGTATGTGAGAGCAATAGTGATGAAACCTTGGCTTGTTCAAATTTTTTTTTTTAATTTTTTTCTTTATGAATGATGCATATGAATATATGATGATGCAAAAATGTATGATGCAGTGCCCTTAGAATCCAAAAGATCCTATGTGGGGGCGATTAAGCCTTCATTACAAATATGAGGTATCGGGATGGATTGATAACATTCATATAGTTCTGGCCAACTTCAGAATGACAGTGGGTCACTCCAAAATTTTTATTTATTTTATTAGGATGAAATGTTATGATGCAAATGCAGATGCATGCCCCTAGGGTAAGTAACCCTATTTGGGGGCGATTAAGCCTTCATTACAGGACATGGAATGCCAAAATGAATTGACAATAGCCATAGTTCGGGCCCACTTGGAACGACGAGGGATTATCTATCCCAAGTGAAATGATGGATATGAAAATGAAATTTACCCTTAGGGCGGTGGGCCCTATTGCGGGTTTAATGTGCATGCAAAGAAAAGGCCTTCCTCATGGCATAAGGTTACCAAAATGCAATGGTGCCCTTACATCATTCTGGCTTGGATGATAGTGGGTCACCCAGCTTATGTGGGATGGTGGTCTCGACTTAAATTAAACAAAATGCGATAAGAGATAAAGAATATGCCCCGTCATGGTAGATCCTACAAGGTTTTTGGGATGTCTGTTGGCCACAGTCCTACGACATTGTTCTATGGTATAACTAAAGTGTAACACTCTAATTTGATAACTTGAAAAGGAGTATATATTTTTTAATTTTTGATTGACACAATCCCCACAGCTTTTTCAAAGGTTAAGTAGGTAACAGATTAACTGTTTTAACACCTCTTAATCTTTGATAGTGAATGAAGGGGAACCATGACTGACTTATTCAAATTTCCAAATAGAATGCTACACAAAGTGTAATCCATGGTGGATCTAAACTTCTAAAGGCCCTCGGATCGCCCTCACTCTTTAAGGTGAGGAACCACTTTGCAAACGATCGACAAGAAGTAGGTTATGCCTCCCAAAATAGGTGAGACGTACCTTCCAAAAATCGTGCTTACAAGAAATGGTTTGCAATCCGAGTGGTACTTTCGCACACTACGAGAGACCACACACTTGGTAAGTCAAAAGTAAGGCGAAAGCACCTCTAAACTTAGGGTTGAAATAATAGTACCCGGGTATAGGGTTTCCGTGTGTGCAAAGATCCGTGTAAAAAACCAATTTCAGGGGCATAGAAACCCTTTTTTTTTAAAATAAAAAACAAAAGAGATTACAATAAAGAATAAATATACAATTAAACAAATATGTAAAAAAAATAAACAGATACATACAATAAACAATTAATTAAAAGCAAACCAATTAGAAAAGAAAATAGGTCTATTAAAAATAATCAATCATTTAGGCCTGACTCTCTTTTTTAGGTTATGTCCCCAGCGGAGTCGCCAGCTGTCGCGGCCGGGGTCCCGGGTCGCCCTCGGGGCCTCGCCTACGAGTGGGGGTCGACTGACCCAATATGGAGTCGCCACCGCATTTTGTTACAAAAGCGCGGAAAAATAAATTATTAATTAAGACGGATAAAACATGGTCTCGAGCTAGATAGATCTAAGCTCGGGAGTCGGTTACGAGCCAGGGAAGGTATTAGCACCCCGTTCACCCATTCGAAAATGGTACCTTTGATTGATTTTAATTGAAAGACCTAAATAATTGGTTTGCCAAAAAATATTGTATTTTTATTGTTGTGCCTAACAAGGTTGTCATTGGTCCTACGTACCCTCATAAAATGAGGAATCAAGGCTACATAGTTCTGATTAAATTAATGTTTTTAATTTTATTTTTATAAAAAAAGTGTTTGATTTGGAGAGGAACATGCACAAGATCTTGTCATTAAGACAAGAAAAAGTGGATTTTCAAAACACATTTTGTTAAAACTTATTCATTTATAATTTTTTATTATAAAATGGAGTATTTCTAAATGTGTAACATTCTAGCAAACTAATTCTAACGTAATTATAGCTCATACCTTAAAATAGTTTATGCGAAGAGGAACATATATAAGACCCCATCATTTAGATGAGGAAAAATAAGTTTCCAAAATACATACCGTCAATACTTAAGACTAAAAAGAAACACTTTTATTATTAATTTTCTTATAAAGTAGTTTTAACTAATACTTTTAACGAACGGAATGACGCAAAGAGGAAAATTCATAAGACCTCGACATTTAGACAAGGAAAAAATGAGTTTCCTAAAACACACGTTATCAATACTTGATTAATAAAAATTAATTAGTTATTGTTTTAAAACACATTTTTAAAACTTTGGTAACTTTGAATAATACTTATTTTTTTTACAGATAACTTTGAATAATATTTATTTTTTAGTGTGAAAAGAGAGTCCAAAAAATCTCACCACTAAATAAATTTGGATGAGAAAAATTGACCGCAAACAAATTGGGCAAACATGCACGGGTATTTATAGTGTACCACGCATATGCACAAGAATATTTGAATTCGAATATAAAAAAAATAAAAAAATAAAAATAAAAATCGTATGCATAATCTAGTTGAAATCCTTTACGAACATTATGCATAACAATCCAATCAGACATGCATCAACGACCCAAGTTGACAGCCTATGTCAAACTAGAGATAGTTGACAATCCAAACATGAACTTTAATTAATAAATTAATTTTTTTTTTTTTTACCAGATTATAACTCTTGTAAGGCTGAGGAGATGGAATCAAATTAGACATCCTATTCTGATGGACTCGATGTGTGTTAAATCAAGGTCGCATTATCCTATGGTTGCACTCGGAACACAATATACAGTATATTGAAATAAAGACAAATTTAGGCTATTGCTACAAATGCAAAAACATGCTTTATGTACTGCATATTCCCTGCAATATTACACAAAAAAAACAAAGAGAAGCAGTATAACCATAACAGGGGAAAGAAGAACATATCTACTAATCTGCACATAAAAAACACGCTTTATGTACCGCATATTCCCTGCTTGCTGCTGTTGCCTACGCTGAAATGAGGCTGGGGGAGGGAACCGGGTTATGGTGGCATGGTTTGGGCCAAACGGCCCAAACCCCTTTTCCTTTTTTTTTTAATTAAGTCTTTTTTGCTTTAAATCTTTTTTTTAAATAAAACCCAAAAATAACTTAATGCACAAGAACTAAATCAAACAAACCTTTTTTATTTTTTATTTTAAAACTTTTTTAAAAAAAAAATCTTATTTTTTTTAATTATAAAAATTCAAACAAGAATAAAAATTCAAACAAGCTTTTTAGTTTTTAATTATAAAAATTCGAGAATAAAAATTTAATAAAACAAAATAATACTTTTGACCCCGGACAAAATTGGGTGGCTACAATAATCATAGTAATACTAATAATAAACCTGATTTTTAATATTAATTAGTAGTAACTATTATGTTAAGTTGTTTTGGAATGTTATCATTGTTTTCATAAAAATAAACGGCATTGGGAATTTAGTATTGATTTTCAATTAGATTGTTATTTATAATAATTTTAATTAGTTACTCTGATTTGGGATAATATAGGATTAATTGTTATGTCGAATGATGAGTTTTAAAGAGTATTTTAGTTAAATGTGTTGGGTTTCTAAGTAAGTGAACTGTCGTTTAGCTTGGTGGAATTGTCCCTAGACTAAACAATACATCATTTCATTAGAAACTTGATATATTAGACATAACGTTAATTCGAGTTAAAACGTTGAACATTAATTTCAAATTGAAGGGAAGTGTAATTATTTGAATGTTATAATTGCAACTTGGACTAATTTTTGAACCGAGAACACTTCCTTTTAGTTCGGAATTAATAGTGTCAAGTAACAGCATTTGATTTTGTGGCTTGAAACTAAAACTAATTAACTTTAATGAATTTTTGACGATTATGGTAGTTTTGAAAGTTAGTGTATTTTCAACAAAAAGTTGTACTATTTTATTGAGGGAGCAATGGTTCTAAGTTTAAATTTTTATTTAACTTTGATATATGAATTTTAAGTAAACGATGTTGAACTTAGCTTGTTTCGATTTCCCAGCTAAAGTTCCTTTTTACTAAAGCTTCAACGTGGTAACTTTAATATGATTTTGACGTGTTTTCACATTGCTATTAGGTTACTAATTGATTTTCAAATGTGTTTAAAGGACATTGAATGGTCCCTTATTAAGTAAGTTGTACATAACAAAATGTATTTTTGACGTCATAAATCTAATAACTACTCCGATATCGATATCAACTTAGCATAACTAAAAAGGATTAAATGATGGTTGATTGTTGTGTAATAAGATTTGGCGCATTATATTGACTGTTGTTTAATTGGTATGACATGGTTAGACGACGAAGGACTTTAGGATCAATCGTGATGCGAGCAATGAACCCCGTTACGTTTGGGCATCATTATACGAAAAGAATCATGTCTAAGAAAACGCAAGGTAAAAGGGGGTATTACCTTAACTTAGGGAGTGTATTTCTAGTAGTTGATAGTAGTAACTAAGAACGATTGATTTTATATGTTAACGAACTTTAGGGTAGTCGATAACGGTAAAGAATAAAGATTTAGTAAGATTAGAACACCCACTTGACCATTATTGTTCTATATGCTTTACATGATGGTTTGAATATGATATTTGTTATGTGTATGAGCAAATATGCTTATCTATTGGTTATGTGATTTCATGATTTTGGGGAATTAAATGCTTGTCTAGGGAACTAAGTGGGACATAAAATGTCTCTAGGTTTAATAGTTGAGTTATACCTAACAATAAATAATGAATAAAATGAGGACGAGTAATTAAAGTGTTAAAAGTAGACAAGATAATATGTTTGAAGAAAGTGAACGAAAAGACAAAAATGAAATAAAGGAACTAATGAACTTGATATGCGAATGCCAGGACGTGTAAGACGTACTACCGGGTGCAATAAGTTGAATGCGCAACATGTGCAATAAGACGCGAGCGGTACGTATGCAATGGTTGTGTAAGCCATACGACGGAAGGGCGTACGCAGCGGTAAGATGCCCCGATGTGGGATCGTAGTGGTGGGTTCGCAGTACCCAACAGGTTTTGTGGATGCCAGGCCGTGTAGGACGCACAATCGGGTGCAATAAGACGCACGCAGGACGTGTGTTGTAAGTCGCGAGCGGTCTGTGTGCAGTGGTTGTGTAAGGTCCTATATTTTAATATATTAAATAAAAGTATTTTATCAATATTAGTATCATTAAAATAGTTAATTTTTCCTATTTTAGCAAAAACACTCGAGTATTTTAGGTAAGACTCGAGTATTATAAGTAGCTGTTTGGAAATTTAAAATTTTAAATAAACACTCGAGTATATTTGAAAACACGAGTATTTCGTACAGACCTGAAAGTGTATAAGTCGGTTTTCATTTAATTTTGGCACCAAAACGCGGTTTCTCGAATCTTCAAGCATAGAGCTGGACTTTACTTCGACTTGAAGCATTCCTAGGCTATAAATGAGTGCTTAGTTGAAGCATTCAACACCTTAATCATCCCAAAACCCGAATTTCAGTTTCAAACTTTCAGTTTTTCAGAGCACTCTTTGATCTCTGATTTCTCCTTCGTTCCTCAATCAAATCCTTCGAAACCAAAACACAAATTAAAGTTCTAGTTCCATCTTTGAATTAGAATCAAGAATCACTTCAAATAATCCCCTGTAGTTCGAGTTCCAGACCTTTAAAGTTTGAGGTTCAAAGCTGAGAAAACAGAGTAGTTTTCAGCATCAAGTATTCATCTTCATTGAGTTCGTTTGGTAATTTCAGAAACCCTTTTTGTGTCAAACTTGTTCCTGATTAGAGTTAGTATATCCTAGTTTGTTGAACTAACTTGTTTCACTCTTTTTCATGCCAAATCCGTGGTGAAATCTGTGGCCAAAGTCAGCCTGTTCAACCCCTTTTTCACAAGTCCAGAATTCGAATTTTTCGATCCAGCCAATTTCCTTGTTGTTTAATCTGTTGTTTAGCTTCTCTGAGGTAAGGGAGGAGTTATCTAATTGCTAGAATGAGTAATCTCAAGCTAGAAATGTAGGAACCTCACAAGGTTCATTAAGGGATGAAGTTGGAATTGGGAATATGACTTGGAGGTCGTAAACCCAAGGTTTTCTGATTCAAACAAGTTTAAATGGACTTAATAATGCTCACTGGATTAATTTTCGAAGTTAAAAACAAGTGGAATTGAATTTCATGTCTTGAAATGGTTATTTTCCAAGTTTGTATTGATTCTGTGATTTGATATTGATTTATGTTGTTATGTGCTTGTTTATGTGTTCTAACATGTTTACTATGTGAGTTTATGCCTCTGTTTTGCATAGGAATGGAAATACAATGCACAGAATCCGAATTGATATTGAAAAGTGCAGAAACTGGTGCTGTTGCAGTAAAAACACTCGAGTAAATTAAGGAGGACTCGAGTATTCTGGAAAAATTGAAGAACACTCGAGTATTTCTTAAGGACTCGAGTAAATTCATAAGAACATTCGAGTAGGCAAGAACTACTCGAGTAATTCAAAGAATTTTCAGAAAAAATCTTATTTTTATAATTTCATTAAAAGATTAACTCGTCTAATCTCCTATATTATTAAATTCTAATTATTTCCTTTTATCCCGTTGGTTGATTATTATCCTGAAAGAGTCCTACTGGAATCTCATCCAGTGGTTGATATATTCGGACAGGAGTCCCAACAGATAAATGTATAAGTTTATTTGATTCCCATTGGTAGATTTTTATCCTGGATGAGTCCTACTGGAATTTTATTTAGTGGTTGATGTATTCGGACAGGATGTCCCAATGGAAGTGCGTACACCCATTTGGTTGATTATTTTTCCCACGTCCCAGTGGAAGTCTTTACCCACTTGGTTGATATTTTGGGAGTCCTAAATGGGGTCGTTGCATTAATTAATAATAAAATGATTAAACTCCTATCATATAAAACCATCACAAAATGGCTGGGCCGTTGATGGAATTTTCAGAAAAGCACTAGCACCAGTTAATGCCAAAAGAAAAGATGAATTTGAGATTGAGAAGGATTATGAACTTTGGGTCTCTATATTGGAGACATGATGTTCAAGGATGTGATTAAAGAATAAGAGAAAGTAAAGAATTAAAGAGAAAAGCTTGTGTGGCATTATCATGCATGAAGAAGGAGTTGCTCCGATCTAGATTAGGAACTTCGGTATGGTTAAATCAGAATATGCCTGGAACAAGGATGCTAGGAAGACCAAGTTCCCATCGATCGTGATTCTTGAATGTGAATCGCTCCGGTTTGATGAACTATAGGATTGAGAATATCCCGAGCCTGAGATACTCGGATGCCAAACCGTGTAGCATGAATGAGGAGTAAGCATGCATCACGACATTAATCCAGATATTATAAAAGACAGTTTGAGCATATACATATGCATTTATTATTGCTACATGATAACTTGTGTTTGTTATTTCTAGCCACTGTTATACTCATTTGTTATTGCTTTTAGCTATGACTCACTCCCAGTCCCTTGTGTAGGTGATGGCGAGGAACATGTTCTGCGTGGAGATGAGGCCGCTCCCTAATGGGGAGTGGAATTTTGAGGACCATAGGGCTACATATGAGGGGGATGTGGAAGTTATATTCTGCCATCCTAACCCATATTCCCGTATGTGTCCGCTTAGATCGAGAATTCCAATGGTTTACATCATGCACATTCTGCCAAATTTCGTTATGCGAAATGGAACCCCTCCACCACCACCAAGACGTTTTTCGAGACGCACTATCCCACCGAGTCCAACACTCTCCTCAGAAAGAATCATCCTAGAGGTTCCTGCTTGTCCTAGTCCTTCCCCTCGAGTTCGATCCCGAACTCTGATATACGTGCCCGATGATTCGGCACAAGAGGAGGAGGAAGAGGAAGAGGAGGACCCAATCGAAGATGAGGATCCGGTGGATAATGCGAATCAGATGGTGGATGACTTTATGGACAACTCAACTGGAAGTCAGTGGGGAACTGACGACTGAGTTAAGTTATGGGGTGGAATGTGAATGATATGATCCATCAGGTTTTCTCTTATCTATCCTATTTTATATTTTGAGTCATGAACCATATGCTCTAGGTTATTATGAATTTTGTTGTAATATATGTAATATAATGTAATGGCCTAGAGTGTTAAATCAAGTAATTATGTATTTTGTTGAAATGGAGAATGTGGTATGTAACCTTTTTAATATGAATGAAATATGATGTTACTTCACTTGTCTTCATGACTCGATGTTTACATAATTCCGCAAGATTTGATAATGGATGATGACTGACTTTTAGTTTCAAAGAAAAAAAAATTATGGTCGTATTTTCTAAATATAAATGTTTTACTTTGGAATAAAAGTTGGGTCGTCACATTTAGTGGTATCAGAGCAATGGTTCGACTCTCGGCCTTGGAGTGTGGCCTCACACACTAACCATTGCATATCATGACATGATGTTTGTAGTATAAGACTAGAATTCACAGAATCTAATTAAGTTTCCCCTTTGGATTCTGTAGGACTAGATGGCTGGAAGAAATAACGCTAACATTGCGGAGGCTCTGACCCGTATGGCTGCAGTTCTAGAGAATATGCAGCACAACCATCCTCCAAGCAATGGAACCCCAGCGGAGTTTCAAGGCTTAGATTCCTTTAGGAAGTGCAAACCCCCTAGCTTCTCGGGTGGTCGTCGTCCCGAGCAAGCTCAGTTCTGGCTTGATGAGATGAATAAAATATTTAGAACGCTGACTCTGTCGGAATCGCAAAAGGTCACATTTGCAGCTTATATGCTCGCTGGTGAAGCTGCTACATGGTGGAACCAAACTCGTCAATTCCTGGAGTTCGATCAAGTAGAGTCTACTTGGGGGATCTTCACAGAAAAGTTTCTCGAGAAGTATTTCCCGGATGACATCAGGCTGCAGAAGGAAATGGAATTCCTCGACCTAAAGCAAGGAAGTCTGACAGTTGACCAGTATGCTGAGAAATTTGAAGAGCTGATGAAGTACTCGCCATACTTCCAGTATCACCTCGATGAACATTCCAAGTGTACGCGATTCGAGAATGGACTGAGATCCGACATCAAATTAGCTGTAAGTGTGCAAAAGGATCCGACACTATCCAACGCTGGTTAGTACTTGCCGCATTTTTGAAAGGAATAGTGTCAAGAAGGACATTGGACAAGGAAGCTTTGGCCCACATCGCAATCACCATAGGTATGGTAACAAGAACCGGAGAGGTCCTTATCCACAGAAAGGAAAAGGAAGCGCATCATCTTCTGGAGTACCCAGTCTCCCAGCCCCTGGTGCAGTGTGCAACAAATGTCAAAGATTCCATCCTGGAAGGGAGTGTTGGAGAGACAAACCACCGGTTTGCTACAACTGTGGAAGGACTGGTCACATCGCTCGTCTCTGTCATCAACCCCAGCGTCAGAACAATCAAGGTGCGGGAAACAAGCCATGGGTTAACGGGAAGGTTTTTACCATGTCCGGATCAGAAGCGGAACAAGCAGACAATCTCGTGCAAGGTAACCATCTTCTCAATGGTATGCCTTGTCGCTTTTTATTCGATTCTGGTGCTACGCATTCTTTCATCTCTGAGGAATGCGTTAAGCGATTGTGTTTACCTGTTTCGGAGACACCATTTAGACTTAAGGTGTGTACTCCTTCGAATGTGTCGGTAACTACGTCAAGAGCATGTTTTGGATGTTTCGTCGATATAGGAAGTTTGTCCTCTAGGGTAGATTTAATCTGTCTACCGTTATCCCAGCTCGACGTTATTTTGGGGATGTATTGGTTAGCAACTAACCAAGTGGTGATCGATTGCAAGACTCGAACGATTGTCTTTTCCGGTAAAAAGTCGCCTGAGGTGCAACCTGAAGGGTACGTTTGTGTGTTTTCCGCGATAGTAGAAGAAAAGAAAGATGAGCCAAAGATAGAGGAAATCCCGATTATTCGAGATTTTCCCGAAGTGTTTCCTGATGAAGTTCCCGGTTTGCCACCGCATCGAGAGATAGAATTCAGTATCGATTTAGTTCCGGGTACTGGTCCTATTTCTATCGCTCCTTATCGTATGGCTCCAACTGAATTAGCTGAACTGAAGAAGCAAGTGGAAGATTTGTTAGAGAAGCAATTCATCAGACCAAGTGTGTCGCCTTGGGGAGCACCAGTTTTGTTCGTAAAGAAGAAGGATGGAGCCATGAGGATGTGCATTGATTACAGACAACTCAATAAGGTTACAATCAAGAACAAATACCCGTTACCTAGGATCGACGATTTAATGGATCAAGTGAGAGGAGCATCGGTGTTTTCAAAGATCGATTTGAGATCAGGTTATCATCATATCAGGGTTAAGGAGGAAGATATTCCAAAGACTGCTTTTCGGTCACGATATGGACACTACGAGTATGTGGTGATGTCATTCGGTTTAACCAATGCTCCTGCCATATTCATGGATTACATGAATAGAGTGTTCCAACCTTATTTGGATTCCTTTGTTATGGTGTTTATAGATGATATACTCATCTATTCAAAGACCCCAGAGGAGCATGCCAATCATTTGAAGATTGTCTTGGAGACTTTGAAGGAAAAGAAATTATATGCCAAGTTAGCCAAGTGTGAATTTTGGCTTGAAAAAGTCAATTTCTTAGGGCATGTAATTTCAAGAGATGGTGTTGCTGTAGACCCAGCTAAAGTAGAAGCAGTGCTGAAATGGGAGAAGCCTAAGTCTGTTACTGAAGTTAGAAGTTTTCTTGGTTTAGCCGGTTACTATCGGAAGTTTATTGAAGGATTTTCTAAGTTGGCTCTTCCTTTAACCCGCCTGACTAGGAAGGAGCAACCTTTTGTTTGGAATGATAAGTGTGAAGTTAGTTTCAAAACTTTAAAGGACAAGTTAACATCGTCTCCAGTGTTAACTCTGCCCGATCCCCAGAAAAATTTTGATGTTTACTGTGATGCATCAAAACAAGTTTTCGGCTGTGTTCTGATGCAAGAAGGAAGAGTTATTGCTTATGCGTCGCGACAGTTGAAGGTGCATGAGGAGAATTATCCTACTCATGATTTGGAGTTGGCTGCTATTGTCTTTTCTTTGAAAATATGGAGACATTACCTGTATGGTAATACGTTCCAAGTATTCAGTGACCATAAAAGTCTAAAGTATCTTTTTGACCAAAAGGAGCTGAATATGAGGCAACGTAGGTGGACGGAATTCTTAAAGGATTACGACTTTGAATTACATTACCACCCCGGCAAAGCCAATATCGTAGCTGATGCGTTGAGTAGAAAGACTTTGCATATGAGATCGATGATGGTGAAAGAAGCTGAATTAATTGAAGAATTCCAAAACTTGAATTTGGCAGTTCAGTTCAAACCAAATTGCATAAAGTTAGGAATATTACAAATCACAAATGAGTTTGTGGGTCAAGTCCGAAACCTGCAACAGGTGGATGAAGAGCTTTTAGAGAAGAAAAGACTAGGGGTAGAAGGAGTGGAACCAGATTTCCAATTAGGATCGGATGGCATTTTGAGATTCAAGGATCGAATCTGCATTCCGGCGAATCAAGAACTAAGGAGAGTTGTACTAGAAGAAGCCCACAAAAGCAAGCTGAGTATGCATCCTGGATCAACTAAGATGTATCAAGACCTGAAGAAGATGTTTTGGTGGTCTGGATTGAAGAAAGACGTTGCGTCTTATGTTGCGTCTTGCCTTGTTTGTCAAAAGGCGAAGATTGAACATAAGAAGCCCGGAGGAGAATTGCAACCTTTGAGCATACCAGAATGGAAATGGGATGGAATAGCCATGGATTTTGTAAGTGGTTTTTGTGACGCTCTCTTTTTAACTTGAAAATAATTAATATTTCCAATTTATTGAATACTTGCTATCAAAATTTAGACTAGAAAATTTTTCCTTTTAGAACTAGTACTTGCTCGTTCATAAATCCTTTTTAACATAAACCATTTTTGAATTCGGCGTAGTAATATCTTAGATTCGAAAAGGGCTCTCGAGATGACATTTCCTTAATTATAGAAAATATTGTTCATAGTTAATATTAAAACATACCATTTGTCTCTCGAGTTGAATTTGGATATATAAAGCATAAACTTATCGCCGAATCCTTTCTTAATAGAAATCAGAGTTCGCGGAAGTAAAAGTAATACTTATGGGGCACTTCTGAGGTAAAGAAAAACATCATATATATGTCATAACATAACCCCATCAGTACAGTCAGTAGCAAGTGATAAAAAGTCGAGATAACAAGTTTTGATGAAACATATACAGACCAGCTGCATAAAATAAAAGCTCACTCTAAGACCTCTCAGATATATACAATATATAACAAAATCCAAAATAGAAGTCCCAGAGCAAGTCATCCGTGTCCTCAGCAGCTCCTCAGATCCTCCACCGCTCTATCCCTAGGATCTAGGATCCATAACATCTACGCTATGCAAGCTCCTATGAATCAGCGGGTCCACCTCTAGCTGAAACAGTCGGCTCAACATGCACCTCCTCCTCGCTCTCATCCTCCACAGGGTCCTCCTCGACCTCGCCCGACTGTGTAGAGACCCCACCACTGGGTCTAAGGTCTGCAGAAGCAATCCTATCCAAGTCAGTCGGACCAGGAGAAGGAGTCTCCTCAGTGACAACTCTATGGGAGGAAGGATGGGAACGAGTGGCAGCTCTAAAACGAAAACTATGGAAACGACGCATAGGTCGAGCCGGGGGTGGTCCTCTATATGTATAAAAAGGTGGAACATGCATAGTGTAGACTAAGGGAATCCTAAATCGACGAGGTCGCACTCGCACCAGAGGGTTAGGGTGGTAGAGAGTGATCTCAACCTCCCCCTCAAAGTGGCACGGTGCTCCTCATACGTCCATATACTGCTAGGGATAGGGCGTATCTCGATGCAAGCTAGGTATCTGGCCATCACCTAAACAGGGCACAGGGAGTAAGTATACACATATACATAATTGATAAAGACTAAAATTACAATCACAAGTATATCATGGACAGATCATAATGCAAATACATATGAGCACACCAGTTTTCAACATTATAACTCTTATAATGCAAGTGGCATGATGTATGATTTTCTATCCACAACTGAGGCCTCTACAAGTCCATCTTGGACGTCCATCCAATACACCCTTGTGTTCCCGGAACATCGACATTTGTTCCCAAAACATAATGCCGAACCATACTTGGATAATAAGCATCACTCCCGGAGTGTGCACCACGTTCCCAGAACGAATACGTTCCCAGAACGCATAAAAACCAGGTCCCGGACATTGGCCACATATCTATAATGTGTCATCAAGTAGGTTATAATTTGGTACTCCCGGAGTACCCTCCTCATATTCCCAGAATATGATAAACGTTCCTACCAACCAGACTTCCAGTCTATATGGATGCACAAATATCAGGGTTGGTTTTATCTTTACATTAATTAATGTGATTTAGAAATATTCCAATTTCCCATTTGAATGATTTATTTGAGGCATACTCTTTGGCATAAAATTCTCCTTTGAATTTTCTCAAAACATGCCTTTTAAACTTAGATTGGGTAAAACAAAATCAATGGTATTCAAAAACTTAACTTTTTATTTTTCAGATTCAGGTACTAACCGGTTACAGTTTCAGGCTAACCGGTTAGAATTACAGACCTGAACTGTTTACCATTGCAATTCAGAAAAACCCTTTTTCTTGAATTTACTACCCATCCATAAACAAATTAAACATTGTTTTATGCCTCAAAAATCACAGTTTCCATCATTCAAAAGTCCAAATCACATTTTGTTTTCCATAAAGCATAATTTCCTCTTGAAATTATTTCATTGAATTAAGGTATAAACCCCTTACCCTTAAATCTGAACCAAGAGAGTATTGTCACCTCACTTTCAGATTCTTTCCAGTGAATTTAAGGTATAGATTTGAGTAAAATTAGTGAAACTTCAGGACTGTTTTATAAAATGATTTTTCTTTTGAAATTCTGCAGTGTCTAACCGGTTACGAATATCGAGTAACCGGTTAGATTATGCAGTCAGTCCTTCAAAATAAGGGTTTTAACACATCATTTTCTTTAATTCTCAAATCTAACCATTATTCATCATTCAACAGGGTTCATATACCTTAAACAAACATGTTTCATCACAGAAACCAAATTCAAAGTGCATGCATCAGCTTTTTGCATCAAATTGCATAAAAATTCACATAAACACAATTTAATACAACAAAACTTATCATAAGCATTTAAATCCATAATTCAGTATCAATATACTTTGCATGCATCAACATAAAGTTGCTCAAAACACCATTGAGCATAACTTTGGCCTCCAAGCCTTTGTGCCATATTGCACATAATGCCCTTTTTGAGTTTTGTTAACTCAAATCCTAAATCACTTGAATTTTAGTCTAAATCTAGTATAAGGTAGACTTCTCCCATACCTTAAGACAGAGTTTGATGACAATCAACACTGATTTTGAAGAAAGACTACAGATTCCCCACAATTCCTCAAATCTGCTCTCAGCCACGAATTCCACCAACAGGGTCCAAAGACCAGAAGTTTTGGCATGACAAATGGCCAAAGAAATTGGGGAAAACAATTAGGACTCCAAATAGGTAACATGCACTAAAGGATCAAAGAGATTTGAGACTTAATGGTGAACTACGCTTACCAAAATCAAGGCTGGAATCCAGCTTCCAGAACAGGAATGATCAAGAACTCCGACTTCAACTTCCAACTTCCCAAGTTTATTTCTCCTTCCACACGAACCCTCAACTCACAAACTTGGTGTCTTTACAAAGCTCAAGATGTAAGCTTTGAAATAGTGTATGGCTCTCAGTCTCACTCTCAGTAACAAGGGAGAATTTCTTTGGACGAAACAGGAACCCTAACTTACTCTCACAGCATGAAATCAGTTGCATCAACCCTCAACACCTCAGAAAATCCACAATTTATAGACAAATTAGGGTTGCATGCAGGGCGACGCATGGTTCTCCACTAGAATTAGGCTGTAATCGTGGCGAATTTGGGATTAATCAAGTGATTACTCATCAAAATCCACTAACCCAGTTTCTGGGTTCATCGTCTAACCGTTACAGGGCATTACTAACCGGTTAGATTAGTACAAAATTTAAAAATTAATATTTTTAAATCTTTCCCTCCAAGAACCTTTTTAATATTACCTTTTAATCCTCATTCAGGGACCAAAATGCAATATCCTTATATTTTGCATTTATTTGCCCTATAAAAATACTTCAACTTATTTTTATATTTTAGGCTAATTAAATACAAAATATAAACTTGGAAAATTTCTATAAATTAATAATAAAACTTTTATTATTAATTTCCTATTATTTGGGAGACGAAAATTAGGGGTGTTACACTACTCCCCCACTTAAAAGGAATTTCGTCCCCGAAATTCTAGTTTACAAAAACAACTCCGGATACTCTTGACGCATCTTTTCCTCTAATTCCCACGTCGCTTCAGATACGTCAACATTTTCCCATATGACCTTTACTAAAGGTATCTCCTTTCCCCTGAGCTGCTTAACTTCACGATCTTCTATCTGAACTGGTCTGGTCTCAAAGGTCAGGTTTTCCTTTAGAGTTAGATCGTCAGGTTGGAGTTTTAGAATAACTGATGGATCATGCACGTACTTCTTTAGTTGCGAAACATGAAAGACGTTGTGCAAATTGGATAAAGAGGATGGTAAAGCTAGTTGATAAGCAACAGGACCAACTCTCTTAAGAATTTGGTATGGACCTATACACTTAGGCGAAAGCTTTCGGGTTCTCAAAGCTCTATTGATTCCTTTCCTCGGAACTATCCGAAGGAAAACATGATCGCCCTCTGAAAACTCTAATGGTTTCCTTCTCTTATCCGCATAACTCTTCTGCCGACTCTGAGCCGCTTTCATCTTTGCCTGAACCATCTTAATCTTCTCAGATGTCTGCTGAATCATTTCCGGTCCAACCATCAAATTCTCCCCCACTTGGAACCAACATAACAGGGTTTGACACTTCCTTCCATACAACGCCTCGAACGGTGCCATTCCAATGCTCGCATGATAGCTGTTGTTGTATGTGAATTCTGCAAGGGGTAACACTTGATCCCAACTTCCTTGTTCTTCAAGTGCACACGCTCGCAACACATCTTCCAAAGATTGAATTGTTCTCTCCGTCTGGCCATCCGTCTGTGGATGATACGCAGAACTCAGTTTCAATCTTGTTCCCATAGCCTCATGCAAACTCTTCCAGAATTGCAACAAAAATCTAGGGTCTCGGTCTGACACAATACTCGAAGGCACTCCGTGAAGACGAACTACCTCCTTGATATAGATCTGGGTAAGCTTGTTCAAAGGATAACGCATATTTATCGGAATAAAATGCGCCGACTTGGTTAACCTATCTACAACTACCCAAATTGCATCATGATTTGCTGCTGTCCTTGGCAAACCAGACAAAAAATCCATTGAGATGCTATCCCACTTCCATTGGGGAATCCTCAAAGGTTGCAATTGTCCTCCCGGTTTCTGATGTTCTACCTTAGCTTTCTGGCAAATCAAGCATACCGCCACATATTCTGCCACATCCTTTTTCAATCCAGACCACCAAAACATCTTCTTCAAGTCTTGATACATTTTGGTTGATCCAGGATGCATACTCATCCGACTCTTATGGGCTTCGTCAAGAATCAGTCTTCTAACTTCCTAATATCTTGGTATACAAATCCTTGTCCTGAAACGAAGGATTCCATCCTGCCCAATCTTGAAATCAGGTTCCCTTCCCTCTGAACCTAGTTTCATCTTTTCCATCAATTCTTCATCTGCTCGTTGCAACTCCCGAATTCTTTCCAAGAACTCGTTTGTAATCTGCAACATCCCCAACTTGATACTTGATGGCTCCACTTGTGTCAACAAGCTCAAGTCTCTGAATTCCTCAATCAACGCTGCTTCCTTAACCATCATCGCACTTATGTGGATTGCTTTCCGACTCAAAGCATCTGCAACCACATTTGCTTTACCCGGATGATAGTGGAGTTTAAAGTCATAATCTTTCAAAAACTCCATCCATCTTCTTTGCCTCATGTTCAACTCTTTCTGGTCGAACAGATATTTCAAACTCTTATGGTCACTAAATACTTGGAATGTAGTGCCATAGAGATGATGTCTCCATATCTTTAAGGCAAACATGATCGCAACCAATTCTAAATCGTGTGTCGGGTAATTCACTTCATGATTATTCAATTGTTGCAATGCATAAGCCACTACTCTTCCTTCTTGCATCAATACACAACCCAGTCCTTTCTTAGATGCATCACAATACACTTCAAAACTCTTGTGAGGATCAGGTAAGATTAACACAGGAGACGATGTTAACCTTTCCTTCAACTCACGGAAACTAACTTCGCACCGATCGTCCCACACGAACGGTTGATCTTTCCGAGTCAACTTAGTCAAAGGCAGTGCAATCTTAGAAAATCCTTCTATGAACCGACGATAGTATCCAGCCAGCCCTAAGAAACTTCTCACCTCCGTCACGGTCTTAGGCTGTTCCCAACTTAGCACTGAACTTACTTTTGCTAGATCCACCGCAATTCCTTCTTTAGAGATTACATGCCCCAAAAACTTCACTTCGTTCAACCAAAACTCACACTTCGTAAGTTTGGCTTATAATTGCTTCTCCTTCAGGACTTTAACCACAATCCTGAGATGCTCTTCATGCTCTTCCGGATTTTTAGAATAGACCAGAATATCATCAATGAATACCACCACAAATAAATCCAAATATGGTCTAAAGATCCGGTTCATATAATTCATGAAAATAGCAGGTGCATTAGTCAACCCGAACGGCATCACAACATACTCATAATGACCGTATCGAGATTGAAATGCAGTCTTGGGTATATCCTCCTCCTTTATCCTGATCTGATGATAACCCGATCTCAGATCAATCTTGGAGAATACTGCAGCTCCCCTAACCTGGTCCATAAGGTCATCAATCCTTGGCAAAGGATACTTGTTCTTAATAGTGACCTTATTCAACTGCCTGTAGTCCACACACATCCTCATACTCCCGTCTTTCTTCTTTACAAATAGTAATGGAGCTCCCCAAGGCGAAACGCTTGGCCTGATCATCTGTTTCTGCAGCAACTCCTCTATCTGCTTCTTCATTTCTACCATTTCTGGTGGTGCCATCCTATAAGGAGCAATAGAGATGGGACCAGCTCCAAGGACTAAATCAATCTCAAACTCTATCTCTCGCTTCGAAGGTAATCCTGGTATCTCTTCAGGAAATACTTCTGGAAATTCCCTCACCACCGGAATCTTCTCGATCGACATCGACTCTTCTTCTCCTGAAGCCGAGAATAAACACATAAAACCTTCCGGTTCAAGGGTCCTATATTGAATTGTCTTTTCCTCACAATTGATGATCACTTGATTCTTCATCAACCAATCCATGCCCAAGATCACATCCAATTGTAACTTAGGAAGACAAACCAAATCTACCTTAGAAAGACGACCCAGAATTTCTACATTACACCCTAAACAGACTTTAGCGGTGAAGATCGGTATTCCCGTAGGGGTATCTATACTAAGATAGCAGGGTGAATCAGAAACAACAAGATTCGGCCTATTCACACATTCAGGAGAAACAAAAGAATGTGTAGCTCCAGAATCAAACATGATTTTGCAAGGTTGATTATTAAGCAGAAAGTTACCTTGCACGAGATTTGGGGTTTGGGTTGCTTCATTACCACTCAGGGTAAATACTCTTCCTTGCACCACAGGCTTGCCATCAGATCCCTTTGCATCTCCCTTTGCAGATTCTTGGCACTCACGAGCAAAGTGACCTTGCTTTCCACACTTGAAACATCCTCCTGTGGACCAACAAAACTGACCATGATGATAACGTCTACACTTCTCGCAATAAGGAGCATTATCGCGAGACTTGTTCTTGTTATCCATCACCGCCTTGCCCTTACCCTTGTTCTTAGAATATGGACCATTATTCCGATGATCAAACTTCTTCTTCCTCTGTGGTCCATAGTTTTGTCCAACCCCCTTCACTTGACTTCCAATCAATTCAGCCTTCTTATCATCTTCATACATTCTGCACATATCCACTAGTGCAGGGAAACTTTGAATCCTTTGATAACTGAAGATAGACTTCAGTCCCGGCCTTAGTCCACCTTCAAACTTAACACACTTACTCCTTTCATCAGGGTTATTTAAGTAATAGGGAGAGTACTTCATCAGCTCCTCGAATCTGGCAGCATACTCCCCTACACTCATATCCCCCTGCTTCAATTGCATGAATTCCACTTCCTTCTTTCTCCGCAAATCTTCTGGAAAATATTTATTAAGAAACTTCTCCATAAATACTCCCCAGTTGATTGCCCTCCTTTCAAAATTCAGCAATTGGACAGTGTGATCCCACCAGTTTTCAGCTTCTCCGTGAAGCATGTACACTGCATAGGTCACCTTCTGTTCATCAGAACACTCCAAAGTTCGGAAAATCTTGTTAATCTCATACAACCACTTGTTCGCCTCGTCGGGTTTATATCCTTCCTCGAACCTTGGTGGGTTGCACTTTCTGAACTCCGACAGAGTCTTAGCATCCTGATTCGCCATATTGCCAGCAGATGGGTTACCAGCTCGCCCTTGAGATGGTTGTTGTCTCTGCTGCTGCTGCTGCATGCCTTCCAGCACGGTCGTGATTCGTTCTAACATTTCATTAGTAATATTTCTATTCCGGGTTGCCATAGAAAGACCTGCACTATGGGCTTTGGGTTACTAAAAAGGTCTTTAAAACATAAATACTACTAACTTACTCAAAACATATTCAATCAACATTGAATACCATACTTAGCTGCATCTTCGGGGCCATGAGGGACAGGACCTATACTCTGATACCACCGAATGGTGTGACGCTCTCTTTTTAACTTGAAAATAATTAATATTTCCAATTTATTGAATACTTGCTATCAAAACTTAGACTAGAAAATTTTTCCTTTTAGAACTAGTACTTGCTCGTTCATAAATCCTTTTTAACATAAACCATTTTTGAATTCGGCGTAGTAATATCTTAGATTTGAAAAGGGCTCTCGAGATGACATTTCCTTAATTATAGAAAATATTGTTCATAGTTAATATTAAAACATACCATTTGTCTCGAGTTGAATTTGGATATATAAAGCATAAACTTATCGCCGAATCCTTTCTTAATAGAAATCAGAGTTCGCGGAAGTAAAAGTAATACTTATGGGGCACTGCTGAGGTAAAGAAAAACATCATATATATATGCCATAACATAACCCCATCAGTACAGTCAGTAGCAAGTGATAAAAAGTCGAGATAGCAAGTTTTGATGAAACATATACAGACCAGCTGCATAAAATAAAAGCTCACTCTAAGACCTCTCAGATATATACAATATATAACAAAATCCAAAATAGAAGTCCCAGAGCAAGTCATCCGTGTCCTCAGCAGCTCCTCAGATCCTCCATCGCTCTATCCCTAGGATCTAGAATCCAAAACATCTACGCTATGCAAGCTCCTATGAACCAGCGGGTCCACCTCTAGCTGAAACAGTCGGCTCAACATGCACCTCCTCCTCGCTCTCATCCTCCACAGGGTCCTCCTCGACCTCGCCCGACTGTGTAGAGACCCCATCACTGGGTCTAAGGTCTGCAGAAGCAGTCCTATCCAAGTCAGTCGGACCAGGAGAAGGAGTCTCCTCAGTGACAACTCTATGGGAGGAAGGATGGGAACGAGTGGCAGCTCTAAAACGAAAACTATGGAAACGACGCATAGGTCGAGCCGGGGGTGGTCCTCTATATGTATAAAAAGGTGGAACATGCATAGTGTAGACTAAGGGAATCCTAAATCGACGAGGTCGCACTCGCACCAGAGGGTTAGGGTGGTAGAGAGTGATCTCAACCTCCCCATCAAAAGTGGCACGGTGCTCCTCATACGTCCATATACCGCTAGGGATAGGGCGTATCTCGATCCAAGCTAGGTATCTGGCCATCACCTAAACATGGCACAGGGAGTAAGTAAACACATATACATAATTGATAAAGACTAAAATTACAATCACAAGTATATCATGGACAGATCATAATGCAAATACATATGAGCACACCAGTTTTCAACATTATAACTCTTATAATGCAAGTGGCATGATGTATGATTTTCTATCCACAACTGAGGCCTCTACAAGTCCATCTTGGACGTCCATCCAATACACCCTTGTGTTCCCGGAACATCGACATTTGTTCCCAGAACATAATGCCGAACCATACTTGGATAATAAGCATCACTCCCGGAGTGTCCACCACGTTCTCAGAACGCATACGTTCCCAGAACGCATACGTTCCCAGAACGCATACGTTCCCAGAACGCATAAAAACCAGGTCCCGGACACTGGCCACATATCTATAATGTGTCATCAAGTAGGTTATAATTTGGTACTCCCGGAGTACCCTCCTCATATTCCCAGAATATGATAAACGTTCCTACCAACCAGACTTCCAGTCTATATGAATGCACAAATATCACGGTTGGTTTTATCTTTACATTAATTAATGTGATTTAGAAATATTTCAATTTCCCTTTTGAATGATTTATTTGAGGCATACTCTTTGGCATAAAATTCTCCTTTGAATTTTCTCAAAACATGCCTTTTAAACTTAGATTGGGTAAAACAAAACCAATGGTATTCAAAAACTTAACTTTTTATTTTTCAGATTCAGGTACTAACCGGTTACAGTTTCAGGCTAACCGGTTAGAATTACAGACCTGAACTGTTTACCATTGCAATTCAGAAAAACCCTTTTTCTTGAATTTACTACCCAATCCATAAACAAATTAAACATTGTTTTATGCCTCAAAAATCACAGTTTTCATCATTCAAAAGTCCAAATCACATTTTGTTTTCCATAAAGCATAATTTCCTCTTGAAATTATTTCATTGAATTAAGGTATAAACCCCTTACCCTTAAATCTGAACCAAGAGAGTATTGTCACCTCACTTTCAGATTCTTTCCAGTGAATTTAAGGTATAGATTTGAGTAAAATTAGTGAAACTTCAGGACTGTTTTATAAAATGATTTTCTTTTGAAATTCTGCAGTGTCTAACCGGTTACGAATATCGAGTAACCGGTTAGATTATGCAGTCAGTCCTTCAAAATAAGGGTTTTAACACATCATTTTCTTTAATTCTCAAATCTAACCATTATTCATCATTCAACAGGGTTCATATACCTTAAACAAACATGTTTCATCACAGAAACCAAATTCAAAGTGCATGCATCAGCTTTTTGCATCAAATTGCATAAAAATTCACATAAACACAATTTAATACAACAAAACTTATCATAAGCATTTAAATCCATAATTCAGTATCAATATACTTTGCATGCATCAACATAAAGTTGCTCAAAACACCATTGAGCAGAACTTTGGCCTCCAAGCCTTTGTGCCATATTGCACATAATGCCCTTTTTGAGTTTTGTTAACTCAAATCCTAAATCACTTGAATTTTAGTCTAAATCTAGTATAAGGTAGACTTCTCCCATACCTTAAGACAGAGTTTGATGACAATCAACACTTATTTTGAAGAAAGACCACAGATTCCCCACAATTCCTCAAATCTGCTCTCAACCACGAATTCCACCAACAGGGTCCAAAGACCAGAAGTTTTGACATGACAAATGGCCAAAGAAATTGGGGAAAACAATTAGGACTCCAAATAGGTAACATGCACTAGAGGATCAAAGAGATTTGAGACTTAATGGTGAACTACGCTTACCAAAATCAAGGCTGGAATCCAGCTTCCAGAACAGGAATGATCAAGAACTCCGACTTCAACTTCCAACTTCCCAAGTTGATTTCTCCTTCCACACGAACCCTCAACTCACAAACTTGGTGTCTTTACAAAGCTCAAGATGTAAGCTTTGCAATAGTGTATGGCTCTCAGTCTCACTCTCAGTAACAAGGGAGAATTTCTTTGGACGAAACAGGAACCCTAACTTACTCTCACAGTATGAAATCAGTTGCATCAACCCTCAACACCTCAGAAAATCCACAATTTATAGACAAATTAGGGTTGCATGCAGGGCGACGCATGGTTCTCCACTAGAATTAGGCTATAATCGTGGCGAATTTGGGATTAATCAAGTGATTACTCATCAAAATCCACTAACCCAGTTTCTGGGTTCATCGTCTAACCGGTTACAGGGCATTACTAACCGGTTAGATTAGTACAAAATTTAAAAATTAATATTTTTAAATCTTTCCCTCCAAGAACCTTTTTAATATTACCTTTTAATCCTCATTCAGGGACCAAAATGCAATATCCTTATATTTTGCATTTATTTGCCCTATAAAAATACTTCAACTTATTTTTATATTTTAGGCTAATTAAATACAAAATATAAACTTGGAAAATTTCTATAAATTAATAATAAAACTTTTATTATTAATTTCCTATTATTCGGGAGACGAAAAATAGGGGTGTTACACTACTCCCCCACTTAAAAGGAATTTCGTCCCCGAAATTCTAGTTTACAAAAACAACTCCGGATACTCTTGACGCATCTTTTCCTCTAATTCCCACGTCGCTTCAGATACGTCAGCATTTTCCCATATGACCTTTACTAAAGGTATCTCCTTTCCCCTGAGCTGCTTAACTTCATGATCTTCTATCTGAACTGGTCTGGTCTCAAAGGTCAGGTTTTCCTTTAGAGTTAGATCGTCAGGTTGGAGTTTTAGAATAACTGATGGATCATGCACGTACTTCTTTTGTGGGGTGGAATGTGAATGATATGATCCATCAGGTTTTCTCTTATCTATCCTATTTTATATTTTGAGTCATGAACCATATGCTCTAGGTTATTATGAATTTTGTTGTAATATATGTAATATAATGTAATGGCCTAGAGTGTTAAATCAAGTAATTATGTATTTTGTTGAAATGGAGAATGTGGTATGTAACCTTTTTAATATGAATGAAATATGATGTTACTTCACTTGTCTTCATGACTCGATGTTTACATAATTCCGCAAGATTTGATAATGGATGATGACTGACTTTTAGTTTCAAAGAAAAAAAAATTATGGTCGTATTTTCTAAATATAAATGTTTTACTTTGGAATAAAAGTTGGGTCGTCACAGGTTGTATAAGTCGTACGACGGAAAGGCGTACATAGCGATAAGACGCCCCGGTGTGGGAGCGCAGTGGTGGGTTCACAAACCTTATTTAAAAGAAAGATGATAAGATGATAAAGTGGAAATAAAAATAGGAAATCGAGAAAGGAGACAATATGAGTGTCGATGACAGTTAGTAAGTGAGAAACCTTGGGCGATGCATGTGTATGTAACTAGAACAAATGATTTGATGTTTATATAAGTGTTTTTATGTGCTCATGTGCTAAATGTGTTTGACTTAGCTATTTACTATGTCTATTTAGATTTCATTCGCTAAGTTATGTGTAATCCTCATTTCTTAACTGTTTTTATACAGGTACTGAGATTGAGCTTGCACTATAATTGGCCGAGCTGGAGTACACTCCACCCAGTGGATTGTAAATTAGTTAAGAAAGAAAGTATAATCATTTTATTATAATTAAGTTATTTTGGTTTAGTAATAATTCAATCGTTTAAGCCCGAAGTATGTTTTATTGTGTTATGAGGGCATGAAAAAGTTAGGTAATATGTACATAAATGTTTAGACGTTTTTCTGGACTGTACTGGATTGAACAGGTGAAAAATATAAATTTTTGGGAAGTCCGAAAAACAGAGGAAACTCCGCCGAATTTTTCGGAGATTTTTATAAGTAGTTACGATTTTAAATGAAATTTTTAAGTCACTAATTTTTAAAATAAGAAGTAAAAGTTTGGATGTCACACTTCCCCATACTACACACTTGTCATAGGACATTCCAAGTGTCTTGGAAAGAAGAAAAATCGGGGTTTCCACGAGTTTCCATGCTTAAAGCGACTTAATTTTCTGCAGATGCAGATGCACTAACCGGTTACTGATTTTACTAACCAGTCGGTTAGCCACTGCTAAAATTCAAAAATTTAAATATAATACACTGTTGTGCTAAAAAATTAATTTAAAAATATTTACTTCTCAAAACTAAATTTCCACCGTTGGATGTTAAGATAAAATCATTAGAATCTTGTCTAAAAATTTGAGCAAACTCCAACGGTTAACGAAGGAGATATTGCCCGATCTTTGCATGCTATTTTACCAAAATATTACTTTTTTACATATTTCATTTAAATCTTTCTTTGCCAAAGCTATTTTATTTCCAAAATATGTTGCCTTATACTTATTTTCCTAAAATACTTTTCCTTAAAATATTTTTCAATAATAAAATAATTATTTATTCTTTTTTAAAAATGAGGGATGTTACAAACGGCGCCGGCAGTGAGAGGGTCGGTGAAAGGAGATGGCTGCGATGTGTGAGACGTGAGTGTGTCGTGAGAGAGAGTGTGAGGTTGCTAGGTGTTTATATATGAGAATGTGACTTAGGCTGCTAGGGTTGTATTTAGGTTTTAAGTATGTGGTCCAGTCCGGTCTAAACGGTCTCAAAAATTTTGAGACCGTGGATCGGACCATGTATCAACGGTCCAAAAATTTTAAGACCGGACCGGATCGTGAGACCAGATCGGACTGAATTTTTCGGTCCGATCCGACCGGTCTCGCGGTCTCGTACCGAATCGCTTACACCCCTACTCAAACGAATATCAACCCAAAGAAGCTCAAATGACACTAAGAAGCTCAAATCGCAGAGTAAAAGTTCGAATCACGATTAAGGTTAATTACGAATTCCTAAATTGGGATTAGGGTTCATGCTTCATGGTCTGGGAAAATTGGGAGAAGAAAACGCATGAGAATCGCAATTAAGGTTCTGGTTTGGGAAAATTGGGAGAAGATAGCGCATGAGAATGCGATTAGGTTCATGATGGATTCCTAAATTGGAATTCGGGTTCATGCTTCGTGGTTTGGGAAATGTGGGAGAAGAAAACACATGTCAATGTGGTAGTCACAAAATCAATTAGAAAAATACAATTTGATTGTTTCTTAGAAATGGTTTTTAATTTTAGGTTCTGGTTCATTTTGTTATGGTTCAAATATAAGAACCGAACCATATTTAGATTAAAATATGGTTCAGATATAAAATCTAGTTTTCAAAAAGTGGTTCATGTGGTTATTTTGGTTCAGTACACCAAATGGTTGGATTTTTTTGTTTTTTGTTTTTTTTTTAACTTCTTAGTGATAGGCGCTTGAGAAGGGATAAGTAAAAAGGTAAATATACCATTTTCATCTTTATTTTTTTACTACTCCCTTCGTCCCATAAGTTATGTTCATATAGGTTTTTCATTTTGTCTCATAAGTTATGTTCTTTTATAAATCCAATATTCATTTATACTTCTTTTTCCAAGCATACCTTTATTTATTATATTATCTTTTTCACCACCCATCTCTCTATCTCTCTTCCATATAATCTTCATATATTTATTATTACTCTCTATTCTATTATTAAATGGGGGTACTTTAGTGTAAACATATCAATTTTTTATATCATTTACTCATTTCTTAATCTACGTGAAATCTTTAAAAAGACTTAACTTATGGAATAAATGGAGTAGTAATATTTTTTTCTTCTTTTAATTTTAAATCGTTAATTGATTTTATTACTCCCTCGTTTAAATTAAGAAAATATAAATATAAGTCGTTTTTACCTCTTCACACAAATTGAGAAAAACAGTTATTTCACTCAATTTTATAAAAAAAATATGCTTATTTTCCAGATTTGCCCCATTTAAATTTTCATTTATCTTTCTCACTTTAATTGCTATTATTCCAACACTTTAATTAGCCAACCAAAATGAAGTTGAAAAGTCACCCCATGTTACTGTATTTGACACTAAAAAAGGTGAAGAGATCTCCCTATTCAATCTTAAAATATAGTGTACTCCCTCCACTACGGTATTTTCATTTTCACACTAAAATTTTCACACTCCCTCCATGCTTTCAATCTTAAAATTTGGTTCCCACTAAAATTTAATTTGAGCATAGGTAATAAGTTTGTATACAATCCAAAGAAAAAAGCACTAGAGTACCAATTACTCAAATGAATATGAATTTGTATATCTCAGAAAATGAAGGTAATGAGCAAGTTAATTCAAAAAAACCAGAAAGCCAATTGCAAATTCTTAACCTTGATGTCGAAGAAAATTGCCATGTTTCTCTTTTTGACTTAAACCAAGAGCCAGAAGAAGATTTTCGTGTTTCTTTTTTTGACTTAAACCAAGAGCCATGCTATGAAGGAACGGAAAACATCCTGCCATATTCTGAAAAGGATAAAGACAAAAAAAATATTGAAGTCAATAATATGGAATTAGCACGAGAATCAATGTTACATTCTACCGGTAAAATAATTTTTTTTCACACTTATACTTTTATGCTCTTGCATGCTCAACTGCTCACTTGGCCACCAATGCAATTACTTTTCATGTATTTATAATAGCCTTAAGTCTATTAGCTCTGTACGGGTTCTAGCATTGCATAGGAAGCTTTATGTGACAAACACTTCTACTAAATTTCTCAAAATAATTATTGGTTATTTATCATATTGCAGAGGAAGCTTTTAGTGATAACATCAACCACAATAAGAGTGCTCAAATAGCTGAAAGTTTAGGAAGTCATCTCTTGTTTGACTTAAATCAAGAACCATGTTATGGAGATACAGAGAACAATGATACAGAGAACCAAAATACATATGATACACAAGACATAGAAATGAGCATGGAAGAAGCACAAGAATTAAGTGAACATGGTACATGGATTGTCTTTTTTCCTTTCTCTCTTGTGGATGTGTATCTAAGGGTTTGGCTCAAATGCAAATTAAGACCAAACATGCATCAGTGCATGTTTAATTGTGTCCGTTGATTGCATCCCACGTGTCATGGACGGCCCAAATTGGCGCTGACCCAAATGTACCGTGACAACTATCAAATGCTTTGATATTAATTGCTTTGGCCATCCAACCGTTTCATTTTATAATCGATTTACTAATGGGTAACTAACTAGTACTTGTCCCATATAGTAGCCAAGACTTAAGTTACGTTGTTTTTTTTATTTTTACTTTTTAAAAAAAAAATGGACTTCATGTACGTTGATAGTACACTATTAATAATATCTACAGTAACAACCTATGTTGCACCAATAATTATTCATGTGACACTAATAATTGTTCTTGATTATTAGTATATGACTCTCTCAAGTGGTAGAAAGCTTTCTTTTTATTAAATGGGTACTTGTGATATTTTATACAGGAGGTGCACAACAAAGTGATGGTACCCGCAAGCAACAGAAGTTTTTATCTAATGGAGATCGTGATGCAATATCTCGTCTTTTACTACAACATACTATTAATGGGAAATTGAACAAAGGTGCGACAAAAATGGTGTCCACATTATATTCGGTTTCGATCCAACACATTTGGAAACAATTAAAGGATAGTGGTGATGCATCTCACAAAAGGGCAAAAAATTGTGGACGTAAGAGGGTTTATATTGATGAAGATCGATTTTGTTCTATTCCTTTAAGCAAGCGAACTTGTTTTCGATCATTAGCTTGTGCAATGGACGTAAACAAGAGCTCATTGGGTAGACTTCTAAAGGATGGATCTATAAAACGCCACTCAAATGCTATAAAGCCATATTTAAAGAAAAGAAAATAAAAGATCTCGATTGAAATTTTGCTTGTCAATGTTAGAAGATGGTAGTGTGCCACGTGATCCAAATTTTTTATCAATGCATAACATTGTTCATATCAACGAGAAGTGGTTCTAAATGACAAAAAAAATCTAAACGTTATTATTTGCTCCCAGATGAAGAAGAGTCATTACACACTTGTAAAGCAAAAATTTTATTCGAAAGGTAATGTTTGTAACTGTCGTGGCTCGTCCAAGATTCGATGTTGAAGGGAATGAATTATTCTCTGGGAAAATTAGTGTCTTCTCCTTTATCACTCAAGAGCCAGCTAAAAGATCTAGTGTTAATAGAGTTGCAGGAACACTAGAAACAAAACCAATAACATCACTCAACAGAGAAGTCAGTAGATTGTTTCTAATTGAAAAGGTTCTACCTGCCATCAGAGCAAAGTGGCCAATAGATGATACAAGGAAACCAATATATATTCAACAAGATAATGCTAGAAGCCATATTGATAACAATGATGAAAAATTTTGTCAAGTGGCTAAACAAGATGGATTTGACATTCGCTTGACGTGCCAACCAGCAAATTCTCCGGATTTGAATGTCTTGGACCGTGGTTTTTTTTAGTGCTATTCAATATTTACAATACAAGGAAGCACTTAACACAATCGATGAGCTTGTTAGTGTTGTGGAGAAATCATTTGAAATTTTTTCTTCCATTGAATCCAACAAAATATTTTTAACACTACAATTATGCATGATTGAAATTATGAAAGCAAAACGTTCTAACAATTACAAAATCCCACACATCAAAAAAGCATTGTTGCAAAGAGAAGTTAGGCTCCCAACTCAATTAAAATGTGATTCCTCTTTAGTAGCAGAAGTTTTGGATTACTTGAGAAATGTTTCTACTTGACACTCATAGTGATCGAGTTGTGGTCACATTACTAGTTTTGTTATTTAATGATTTTTTGGTTTCTTCCATTTTGTTTATTGGCTACTCCAATTTAAAGAAACAAGTTACGTTTTAATTCAGATAAGAAACATTGACAAGGAAATAACAAATAATTTATTGGAATGTGAAAATGTAAACTGTATTTATTAGGAGCATATTTGGAAAAAAAAATTAATACTACCTAAATATTTTAAAACGACTTACACTAAGGACACAAATTTCTCCAAAATGGTGTCTTACATATAGGGACGGAGGGAGTAATCAATCTAATGATACTCCCTCCGTTTCATAATATTTGTCCTTTTGGACTTGGACACATAGATTAAGAAAGTATTAATTATTGTAAGTATTATGTATAGTTTGTCCAAAATGCCTCTATTTAATCCTTATTGAAAATTGTAGTAGTATTTAATTTTTATTAGTAAATGTTTCCATTAATTAATATATAGTGGTTTAGAGATAAGAGAGATGATAAAAGTATAATTAACGAGGAGTGAATTAAATGATTGGATGAAAGGTTAAAATTAGAAAGAAAAATATATTTATGTATTGAAATTGTAAAAGGATAAAAGGTATGAAACGAGAAAAAAAAAGGCTAAAAGGATAGGAAAATGTTTGTTTGACATCCGTATTTGACATCAGAGAGGGAGGGACACCTGCCTTTTTGGGTAAAAAGTGGTGGGTCCTGTAAGAAAGAGAAACTGTAAGATCTACCAGTTTTGCCTGAAAAGGCAGATATCCATATAAATGTCAAATACTGATGTTTACCTAACAGAGTTGAAAAATATAAATACTTCCTCCGTTTTTATTTATCTGTCATATTTCAAACAAAATACACCCTTTAAGAAATCTAATCATTACTTAGATTTCCAATACATTAATTATGTTTTTTCCCACTATACCCTTTTTCTTTCTATAATCATTAATTTTCTCCACTATTTACGTAAACCAAAACTTATTAAATATGGGCAAACATGGAAAATAGCATTTATTACGCTTTTGAAATTTTCAATAGAACAAATAAAAAGAAAAAAAATTCCTCTAAAAATGGACAGATAATAAAGAACGGAGGGAGTATTACCAAAGGGAGGGAGCAATATTTTATCCATCCAATTGCATCAATTTTGGAACTCTTAAAGAATATTGATGAATCACCCTCTAATCCTATCTCCGAACAGCATATGCTCGCACTTCATCTTGATTCGATTACTGTCCCCCGTGAAAACAAGAATATCCATTGGTCGAATAAGCACATGCGCTTTAGATTCCCTTTCTCCCTCACCTTCTCTTTCTTCCCTCACACAACAAGCAACCCCACATTATTATTATAATTCAAAGGTCCTAATAATAAAACTTTATATTATACTCTCTCCCCTGCCCGCATCATGAACTCTACTTCTCTCTCTTTAAATCCCTCTCTCTCTCCTCCTTTTCTCTCACCTAACACCACCACTTCATCTTCTTCTTCATCAGCTCCTTCACACGCTCGTGTTCAATCATTTGGAACAAAACCCATCTCTCCCTTTTCTTTGAAAACACGATCGTGCTCTTTGCAGGGTCCAAGGAGTGTGAAAAGTAAGAAGCTTTTGAGCAGAATGACCATATCAGATGACACTTTACTTCAAGTTGTGGAGGAAGATCAAGAGAGTCCTCCTGAATCTGCTTTGCTTGAACTTGAGAACAATTCCAAGCCTCGTCGAATTGCTCTCTTTGTTGAGCCTTCTCCTTTTGCGTGAGTCCCTTTCAGTACTTCAAAGTTGTGTGTTTTTTAGTAGTATCTCATGTCTCATTGAATTTTGGGCGTTTCAAAAATAAGACCCCTTTACTTATTCTTATTTACTTTGTTTCAAGTTTAAAAATGGGTTAGCTTCAAGTTGCAATTTTTAGTTTTTTTTTTTTTTTTTTACAACAGTGGACTTTCCTTGTTGTTCTGATTCAATGCTGACTTGGTGGTGCTTGATTAATTGACTGGTTTTTTTAGGATCGGATGCAGTTTGTTAATTGGCCATCATGGTTTTTACTCTCTCTTATTGTATTTGGCCTGTAAATGAAAATTGGCCTTAAGAAAGTGCTTTAGTTCGAGTCTTGAGAACAGAAAACATCTGAGCTAGGAGCATTTTACCTCTTAGATAGGTAATCATGGGTTTGACTTGGATTAATTTGAGTACAACGTGACTTTTTAACATTGAGAGTCTCAGACCGAAAAAATAATCTTAAATACAGCTTAGGAACGAATGACCTGGCATTAGACCTGGAATTACTCTGCTGCGTTTGTAGTCTCTGTCTGCATTACAATCCCAATGACATTGCATTAGACTCGGCATTATTCATATGTTATACTTCCATAGGGAGACGTCTGGTGTCAGCTGTTGAAGAAAAATAACTCTGCCTTTATTGTAAAGAGAATATTTATTCAGAGTTGTGCTTGTTTTGCAGATATGTCTCTGGATACAAAAACCGGTTTCAGAATTTTATAAAATACCTTCGTGAAATGGGAGATGAGGTAACTATCTTCACTTCCTTTGTCTCTCTATGCGGACATCTTTATTTTCATCTATATTCAGTGCATTTATATGATATCCCCATTAATTCAGAGTAAAGCAGAGCAGATAGCTGCTTCATTATAGCTAGATGCTTCAACATTTATCCTGTATTATTTTCAAACATTGTAAATTAACTGGTTAGCTTTATTTATGCTTGGTATAGGTGATGGTTGTGACAACACATGAAGGAGTACCAGAGGAATTTTATGGTGCCAAATTAATTGGATCCCGGAGGTTGCTAACATTGAACTATTTAGTTGCTTAGCTTAGTTATCTCTACACACCGTTTGCGACTTGCATTCTAGATATGTTTTAGAATCTTAACGCTGCTATCTTTTTGCCATAGTAATTCAATTTTGGCTTCTTGATCATGATCATTGCTTATATTTGTCAATTATCATTTAAGCCAATCTCATATGCTGGTATCATATGTTGTACACTTCTATTTTTAGTTTCACTAATAAGTGCCGATGGCACTCACATTATCACCATTTTATGAAATTTGACTTTTTAAATATCAATCAAGCTAGGTTTTAGAATCTTACTTGTGATGATATGTTGTTTAAACTTATGGTTGCTGCCATGGCCAATGCTTTATACCAATGGATTTCCTTGAAACATTGAACAAAAAAATGGAAAATGCAGCTTCCCTTGTCCCTGGTATCAGAAGGTACCCCTCTCCCTGGCACTTAGTCCAAGAATAATTTCAGCAGTTCGTGAGTTTAAGCCTGACATTATACATGCATCTTCACCGGGCATAATGGTTGGTAAATTCATGTACCTCCTCATTTCTTAACTTCTGGATTGTTTTTATCTCATATCTGAGACTGGCTCAATTTTAGGTTTTTGGTGCTCTAATCATTGCAAAGCTTCTATCTGTTCCCATTGTCATGTCCTATCATACTCACGTACCAGTGTAAGTTATACTTCACCTACACACCTTTTTTTTATAAGCCAATGAATTTCGTTAAAGGGAATACTAAGTGTCCTCATCCCACATACGAAAAAGAGTTAGCCAGTTGTATGGTTGATACAATAAGAAGGGTTCATACCGAAAAATAGGTGTTCAAACCACTGTAACCCACAAACCCCTGCAATGATCATCTAACCTTTAATAATATCCAACACACCCATCACATCTACTTCACCTACATTACATTTGAGACTTTGTATTGTGTGGCAATCCTACTTCTTGCCATTCTTTCTGAATGTATTTCACATTTGTAAAGCAATGATGTCAGCACTTCTTGAGATTAAATCAACTAGTTCTTATGGCTTTGGCTGCAGATATATTCCAAGATATACCTTTAGCTGGCTGGTGAAACCCATGTGGTGGGTCATAAGTATGTATGCTACTGTTCTGCCTTTATCCAACTTGAAATCATATTTTAGGTGAGAATAACATATATTTAATGTTTTTTATGTAGAATTTCTGCATAGTGCAGCAGATCTAACTCTAGTGCCATCAGCTGCCATTGGGAAGGATCTTGAAGAAGCAAGAGCAGCAGCAGGTGAACATAAACACCCGTACCATGGGGTCTTTCAGTATTTTTAATTGATAATAGCAGCAGAGCATAAGCATTTCTTCATTTGCCTTTGTTAACGCAGCAATTTTATCTGACACTTTTCTCCTATCGATGCCCAGCTAACAAGATTTATCTTTGGAACAAGGGTGTTGATTCTGATAGTTTCCATCCCCGATACAAGTCCCATGAAATGCGATTAAGACTGAGGTGTGGACATTTTGTCATTTTCATATGCATATAGTTTGATGTGAGATTTCATCTTATTTAAAAAACATGTATTATACAGCAACGGTGAACCTGAGAAACCCTTGATAGTTCACGTTGGTCGGCTTGGAGTTGAGAAGAGTCTAGATTTCCTTAAAAGGTAAAGAACATCTTAAAATTTCCAAACATGAACTTATAATAGTATACTAAGTTTTGCAATCGATATTAATAATCCAGAATATAAACCAGAAAAGCAGCGAAAAATTCTTTTGTTTGGCTATTGATGTACTGAAGCTGAAACATTGCTAAATCCTTTTCAATATATGTTTTCTACCAATTTACCTTTACATGCCCCTGCTTTAGTTCTTCGTGCTATAGCATATAATATATCTAGCATTGAATACCTGTATGCTTCATTGACATTTGAAATACATGATTTGGCAGTCTCATGGATCGGCTTCCTGAAGCGCGAATTGCTTTTATTGGAGATGGACCATACAGGTGACTCATCCTGACATGTCATTGATTTCTGTTCCTTTATCAAGTATTTGCTGTTACTTTTAACTAATGACTTTTCATAATGTTTGGATACTCATACCTCCTTCATTTCTAATCACATAATGGCAATTTACATTGGGAAAAGGGTTTTGCCATTTTTTTCCCTTTTATAGATGGTTTGGGTGCGGTTTGTACCATTGTCTTATGGCTCTCGTCTACATTGTTATGGTCCATGGTGTTGGTGAACCCTGACTCAGCCGTCCCACATGTCATACTTGTACTCAAAATACTAAAATATTACTCTGCTCGATCATTAGATTACACGATGTTAAATAATATGGTTTATTAACTGACAGGGAGGAGTTGGAGAAATTGTTTGAAGGTATGCCTGCAGTATTCACAGGAATGTTGGGAGGAGAAGAACTCTCTCAAGCATATGCCAGTGGAGATATCTTTGTTATGCCTTCAGAGTCAGAGACACTCGGGCTCGTTGTTCTGGAGGCCATGTCTTCAGGGATTCCAGTGGTGGGAGCACGTGCCGGTGGAATCCCAGATATAATCCCTGAAGACCAAGTTGGCAAAATTGGCTATCTCTATACACCAGGCGACCTTGAAGACTGCTTGAGCAAATTAAAGCCTCTGTTGGACAACAAAGAGCTAAGAGAAGCCATGGGAGAAGCCGCACGTTTCGAGATGGAGAAGTATGACTGGAGAGAAGCCACTAGAAAGATTCGCAATGAGAATTACAACGCTGCCATTTGGTTCTGGCGCAAGAAAAGGGCTCAACTGTTGGGACCCTTGCAATGGCTAGCTAAACGTATGTTCCCATCTCCAGAAGCCAAACTTATTGCTGATGCAAATGCAGCTTCCAAGGTTTAGCTGGTTCCTTGCATACTGGTTTTGGCTTCAAGGAAGCCTTGTACGTGTTAAATGTGTGGTTGGTTAGTGTAATGCATTCCTTTGCTATATATATATATATATATTATATAATGGAACAAAAAAATTATTTTGGCAAGAGCCTTATTTTGTGCCATTATGAAGTGGATTAAAGATGAGTGGCATTTCATATTGTGATGTACAGGAGAATCCATTCATTGTTGCTTTTCTGCCCCCACATTTGACTTTTTGCCCTCCATTTCCAATTTTCATTTACCAAAGTACCCTTTTACAATGTTAATATTTCCGGTTTTATGGTACCCAAAAAAACATTCTGGTACTAGATTTAAACATTTTTCCGGTTAAGCAAAACCGGAATAAGGATTTCGTCTTTGTATAACCGGGAACATTTAATGATATCTGGTATTGCATAACTGGAAATATTTAAAAATTGCTTGACACCGAAAGTTGTTGGCCCAGATACCTAGATTTAATCATTTCGAAAGCAACAACTAACATGCAATCAAGATTGGGCTTTATTATCTTCACCCAAACGCTTTATTATAAGCAGTACTAGTAGAGGATTTTGCTCTGCCACTCGGAGCCAGACGTCGGAGCCAGCTATTCATTATGGAGAATTAGAAGCTGGGCCTGAAGTTCACAAATCACCACCCCAAGTAAGTGATAATAAGTTATAACATTCATTCCAACAAGCTAATAGCAAGTTTTGAATCTTATTGTTTTTTCTTTTGTTAGGCTTTTGAATCTTATTGTTGATGAATTAGACATGCAACTTCTCGTATTGCCTTATTATGAATTATGAAATAGATAGTTTCTTCTCTATAAAGATGGAATTGATTAAATTTTTCGGTTCCACAGAGCTGAAAACCATATTCCGTTTTAGCAAAACTGAAAATATAAAATAAATGTATTCCGTCTTTGTAGTATCGAAATTACCTTTCCGAGTTCGTAGAACCGAAAAGATTAAAACGCTTGAGGGTATTTTTGTCCTTGGAAAATAAAAATGGGGGCCAAAAAGTCTAATATAGGGGCCAAAAAGCTATTTCCTTAAAGTTGAATTGTCAATTCATGGTTGTCAAAAACTAGTGTTAATACTTAGAAACTTATGAATCTACGAATCTACCTATGAAAAACGAGTTAAAACTAATGGAAACTCGGAGTGAAGTGACTCAGGTGGACTCGGATGGATATTGGTAGACTCTTGTAAACTCGCGAGTTTATGGCCGAGTTAGCGAATTAGCATTCTTGAGCCCTAAACGTCCGATCTGACATTGTTTTTCAATTTATTTTTTTTTAAAAAATCTGCTAGGTTATTTTTATCCTGTTTGTTGCGCTTTTGGGGTAAAAAAAACCCTTAAATCAGTCTTCTCTTCTCTTTCTTATTCAAAAGCTTCTTCGATCTTCAATTCTTCTCCTTCTATCGCACGCCTGCCCACTCCACACCCCACACCCCGCGCCTTTCTAACTTTCTCCCTTTATTTGGTAATTGTTTACTAACTTTCTCCCTTTATTCCTTTATTTTCGTTTTCCCTATTTTCTTCTTCGTTTAGTTGGTATTATAATCTAATGAATGCTTGATAAAAATCATTTTAAGTTTTAACTTTTAAACATAAATGCATTCTCCGCTTTTCAATTTTCAGTGTTACTTCGTTAGTGTTGTCCATAAATCAAAGCTTATTTACTTTGTCAATGTTTTTAAGTGTTACTTTAACCAAAGAACACTTGCTTAGAAATTGACAATTAATTTTCATTATTTTTTTTGTTAAGCATTATTATGTTGAGTTTGAAATTAAAATTACACCGGATATGTTATTTTATTATGTTTTGAATTTGAAGTTTGAATATTGATGGAAAAATTATTTTATATTACTTATTAGTATTAACGAATAATATCTTATCATATTTTGTTATTATGTTAAGTTTGAAATTATGAACATTGATTATTAATAGGTCACAGGTTGTAACAATATAGATGTAATTTTTTTAGGTAAATTCGTACAAATTTGCGAAACGAGTTTACGACTCAAGTTTACCTAGGCAAAACGAGTCTACATAGACTCTCGAATTTGACAACCACTCTTAAGGTCCTTTGGGCATCCAATTACTTTTAGAGGGGGAAAAAAACGAATATGCCAGAGCAACACAGAAAACTAGGTGATCGAACAAGAAATGGAAAGTTTAACAATAGTGTTATTTGTATATTCTTCGATTCTCTTGCAACAAATCAAAATATCAAACTATATTTACCTTAGTTTTTAATTTTTTTTTTCAAATTTATGCGCATCTCAAACAAAATTCATCAGAAAGAAAAAGGACAATTAAAAATTATTGGATGTTGGTTGTCAAAATAACATTTTTAAATACTTAATTGCATGGTATCTCATTTGTTAGTTTCAACGAATTTCCAATTCGTACTAATAAGCATTACTCTTTGTGTATTATTTGATGACCAAGGATGTGTAAATATCAGCTTTCGGCATCTTCATTTTTAATTTATCAGTTTTTTTTACATAAACTCAAATAAATAAAATTAATTAATAGTACAACTTAATTCACATAAACAATTTATTTTGTTTTCTGTATTTAACCTTTATTTTTCTACGTTAATAATTAATATTACATCAAGTTAACTTTTATTTCCACGGGTAACATTATTCCACTGAATATTCCAATTTCTCACATCAAGTTAAATGAAAAAGTACAAGCTATTAATAGCTCATTGAATTTCGAAATGGACAACTAAATAAAAACAATTTTTTTACTCTAAAAGGACAGAGTGAAAAGGAACAAGTAATGATCAAGTCATAGAATACATAATGTACACGATCATTTGTTATTCGTTAATTATTTTTATGTTAATTAATGTTCAGTCATTATAATTTTTTTTGGGTACTAAATGCAATTTTTATTGAAGAAAAAACTGAAATAAAAAGAAACCAGTTAAAGTTGATATTTATTTTGGAAATTTGGAATTGATAACATTTTGTGTACTTAACTTCTTAAAATTAATTTTATAATTATTATTATGATTTTAAAAAATCTTATGAAATACACGTGTTTGTGAAAAAATAAGTAATTAGTGTCATTAAAAAATGAAATAGGAACTTACATTAAGAATAAAAAAAGGTATTACTATCAAGTATTATAAAGAAAAATTATAAAAATAAAAGTATTACTAATAAGTGCCCCAAAAGTACTTGTCAAGGTTACTAATAAGTTAGTTTATTTTCTTTTTTCGAGGATATAAAAAATGTTTCCTCAAGGATTCAGTCACATATTATGGAGTATTTTGGTGCCTAAACTAAAAGTGAGTATAGTACTGTAACAGATTTGGTGAGAGCAGAGGGGCAAAATAGGCAGAATCAATCCAATTCAGCTGCATCAGAGGAGACAGCAGGGCAAAATGGTCCTATGATTGACACTCACTCTCATGCACATGGGCAAGGGAATTCAGTTACAACGACTGGACAGGTGGCAAGCAACAACAGGCTGAGTGAGGAAAGCAAGGTGGTGCGCAAAAGGGCACCTAACGTGCGTTTGGAAGGCTACGTGTGGGACCAGACTGCTAGAAATAGGAAATGATGTCATTATTCCAAAAGTAGGCAATGAGTGGAATTGTTTTCTCCCTCTGTACATTCCCATTGTCCCTTTCCCTATTTCCCAATTACTTTCCAGTGATTCCTTATATTTCAGTACTCTATGATATCAATCAAGGTTGAGTGATTCCCTATGATCCCATATGAACTCATAGGAAGTACACTCACATCAGTTTATTCGATTTCTTGTGTGCCAAGTCATTATATTGTTTTCTGTTTCCTACATTATTCCTTTTATGTTCTGTTATAAATCCTCACCATTACACTTTGGTGCTTTCATCGATTTCCATTATGGCTGAAAACAAATGCTCACCTGAGCTAAAACAAATCTTAGAATTGATGGAAGAAAGGGATCGAGAACATGCTATGGACATGGATGAGTTGAGAGCTGCCATTCATGATCTGAAAGCAAACTTGCCTAGTGGATCTGAGAACTCAAGAGGGAACCCAAACACTTTTCAGGTGAGGAATGTCAAATTAGATTTTCCCAAATTTGATGGATCCAATGTGCTGGAATGGATCTTTAAGGCAGAACAATTCTTCGATTTCTACAACACTCCTGATGACCAGCGAATAACAATCGCAGCCATACACATGGAGAAAAACGTTGTTCCATGGTTCCAGATGATTCAACGACAGAACCCGTTTCTGTCATGGAACACCTTCACTCGTGCGTTGGAGCTCGAATTTGGCCCTTCTCCATATGATTCACCCAGGTCCACTTTATTTAAGCTTGATCAAATTGCTACTGTGAATGATTATTATGTAGAGTTCACTGCTTTAGCTAATAGAATCTATGGAGTAAGTTCTGAGGCCTTGCTGGACTGTTTCATTAGTGGGTTAAAACTTGACATTAAACGTGAGGTAATAGCACAAAGTCCTAATTCTTTACTAAAAGTAGTATCCTTAGCCAGGCTTTTTGAAGAAAAGTACACCTATAGAACCAAACAACCAGCTTATACACAAACCAAAACCGATTATACCCAACAATCATACAACAACCCACATCAACAACCCATCTTACAAACACCTAACACTAGACCACAAAACCAAACCATCAAAAACCCAAACATAAAAAGACTGAGTGCAGCTGAGATGCAGTCTAGGAGAGAAAAGGGATTGTGCTTTACCTGTGAATCTGTGATGATAAGTTTTCAACTTTACATAGATGTCCTAATAAGCAGTATTTTGTTTTACAAGTTGATGGTGATGAAGAAACTGAGACTGAAAATGAACCATTGCCTGAAACTGAAACCTTAACTGAAGAACTAATTCCACATTTATCTGTTAATGCTCTGAAAGGATCTGCTGGAGTTGGTACTATGAGGTTTGCAGGTACAATTAATGGTCAGCAAGTTCAGATCCTCTTGGACAGTGGAAGCAGTGACAATTTTCTGCAGCCCAGAATTGCTCACTTCCTTAAGCTACCAGTTGAGCCTACTTCTGGATTTCATGTTTTGGTTGGTAATGGTAACTCTCTCACCACTGAAGGAAAGGTCAGAGAAATTGAAGTGCAGGTTCAAGGTCATACCCTTAAACTACCAATGTATTTGCTCCCTGTCACTGGTGCTGACTTAGTTTTAGGGGCAGCATGGTTAGCCACTATTGGACCTCATATTGCTGACTATAGGTCTCTTAGTATCAAGTTTTATAAAGATAAAAAACTAATCACAGTTGTTGGTGAGCAGCAGCAACCAATTATGTAGGCTCAGTTTCATCATTTGAAGAGAATGCACCATACTGATGCAATCTCTGAGTTATATACTATGCAGATCATTCCATCCTTTACCTCCAATGACTTATGGCAAGATATACCTGAAACCATTGACCCTGATATAGCCATCCTTTTACACACCTACCAAACTATATGCTCTAAACCAAAAGGCCTTCCACCCCATAGATCCCAAGACCATAAAATTCCCCTAGTCCATGGCAGCAATGCTGTCAAAGTCAGACCATACAAATACCCACATAGCCAAAAGGAACAAATAGAATTAATGATTAAGGAGATGCTGGATGATGGCATCATAGTACCTAGCTCAAGCCCATTTTCCTCTCCCATAATTCTTGTCAGGAAAAAGGATGGAACATGGAGATTTTGTACAGATTACAGGGCACTTAATGCTATCACAATTAAGGATAGCTTTCCTATTCCAACTGTAGAGGAGCTTCTGGATGAACTTTTTGGTGCAAGGTATTTTTCCAAGTTGGATTTGAGGTCTGGCTACCACCAAATCCTTGTGAATCCTGAAGACAGACACAAAACTGCCTTCAAAACTCATCAAGGACATTATGAGTGGCTGGTAATGCCATTTGGTTTGACAAATGCACCAGCTACTTTTCAGAATTTGATGAATGAAGTGTTTCAGAATCTATTGAGGAAGTTTGTTCTTGTATTCTTTGATGACATCCTTGTGTATAGTTCCTCTTGGAATGCTTACTTACAGCATCTGCAGGAAGTTCTACAAATATTGCAGGAAAATCAATTGTATGTAAAGCTATCCAAAAGTTCACTTGGATTGCAGCAAATTGATTACCTTGGACACACTGTTTCTGGTACTGGTGTTTCCATGGAAACCAGTAAAGTTCAAGTTGTATTGAACTGGCCTACTCCTACTAATTTGAAACAATTAAGAGGCTTTCTTGGCTTGCAAAATTTAGACACTATTTGTTGGGCCACAAATTCATCATAAGGACTGATCAGAAAAGACTGAGGAGCTTAACTGACCAATCCCTGCAAACCCCTGAGCAACAAGCTTGGCTTCACAAGTTTCTAGGGTATGATTTCAGTATAGAGTATAAACCTGGGAAAGATAATTTGGCTGCAGATGCTCTATCTAGATCATTTTTCATGGCATGGTCTACCTTAAAAACTGATTTTATCAACTCTGTCAAGGAAGCTTTAGCAACAGATTCAGAATTGCAAACAGTTATTCAAAAATGTATTCAGGGAAAGCCAAACCACTACAATTATACTTGGCACAACAACTTGTTATTCTGGAAGGGCATATTAGTTATTCCTCATAAGCATGAATTGATTCAACAGCTCTTACAGGAATACTATTCTTCACCTCAGGGTGGTCATGCCGGGGTTAACAAAACCATGGCAAGAATTGCATCACAATTCTTCTGGCCCAAAATATTTAAAGATGTTAATGCTTTTGTTCAGAATTGTTTGATTTGTCAGCAAGCAAAGGTCCAAAATTCACTTCCTGCTGGTTTATTGCAACCTCTCCCTATTCCTAATCAAATTTGGGAAGATATAGCCATGGACTTCATCACAGGCCTTCCTCCTTCTAATGGATTTACAGTAATTATGGTAGTCATTGACAGGCTTTCAAAGTATGCTCATTTTGCAACTTTGAGGACTGACTTCAATAGCAAACAAGTGGCAGAAGCCTTCCTCTCCAATGTGGTCAAGCTGCATGGCTTTCCTAATACTATTGTATCTGACAGAGATAAAGTATTCACCAGTCAGTTTTGGCAGCATCTACTGAAACTCAGTGGCACAACTTTGAAGATGAGCACTGCTTATCATCCTCAAACAAATGGCCAATCTGAAATTCTAAACAAGTGCTTAGAGATGTACTTAAGGTGCTTCACTTTTGACAATCCTAAGACTTGGACAAGGCTATTACCTTGGGCAGAATTTTGGTATAACTCCTTGTCGCGGCCGGGGTCCCGGGTCGCCCTCGGGGCCTCGCCTACGAGTGGGGGTCGATTGACCCAATATGGAGTCGTCACCGCATTTGTTACAAAAACGCGGAAAAAAATAATTATTAATTAAAAAAAGGAGGAAGACTGGTCTTGAACTAGATAGATTCCAAGTTCGGGAGTCGGTTACGAGCCGGGGAAGGTATTAGCACCCCGTTCGCCCATTCGAAAATGGTACATTTGATTGATTTTAATTAAAAGACCTAATAATTGGTTTGCCAAAAATTATTTGTTTTTTATTATTGTGCCTAACAAGGTTGCCCTTGGTCCTACGTACCCTCATAAAATGAGGAATCAAGGCTACGTAGTTCTAAATTAATTTTTAATGTTTTTATTTATTTTTAAAATATATTTTATGCGGAGAGGAAATATCCACAAGACCTCAACATTTAGCCAAGGAAAGGTGGATTTCCAAAACGCATTAGAATTCTTAATTAATAAAATTTATTAGACTTTATAAAAAATTATATATTTTATTTTAAAACACAATAAAAAAATATTTACCATGTTGTTGAATACAAAGAGGGAAGTCCGATAGACCCCTCCACTAAATGGGTGAGAAAAATCGGCTTGCCAAAGGATATCCAATAATTTAAAAATTGAGATTTAATTATTAAAATTTATGTACCCAAATTATTTTATTTAAATTTAACAATTAATTCATAACATATCCTAAAATACAAATACATTGATTTAAGGATAAAATTAGAATTTAAATATCAAATATGTACTTTTTTATTATCCAGCAACTAAAAAGGATTCATAAAAATTAATAATTAAAATCTCAATAATACAAGAATACATTTTATTTTATTTATGTTTAACTATTTACAATATTATTTATTTATTTTTTTTAAAAAGAAGAGAAACAAACGAAAACAAACCTATACAAAGGTGGCTGGGAAGTAGACTGGACGGAGGGAGTCTTTGGCACAGAATCTAAGTCTGAGTTGAAGTACACCACAAAACGTCCCACTGCATGGAATGAGATGTTTGCACTCCTCTCCCAAAGTCCCAATATCAGTTGACTATGTCTAGCAAATTAAGAGATCTTCATTTAATTACCGCATTTTGTATGAAGAGCAGAAGAAGGTGCGGAAAGATGTGATGTTAATAATCTAAACTCTTAGAGAGATGAGTTTGATGGAGGGTGTAGTACTTGGCACGGAATTGGAGCAATATATTCTTTAAAATTGGTTATTGTGTGCGTAAAATTCTGTTCTCTAAATTGTGAGGAAAAGAGTTCTATTTATAGGAAAAAAAAATTAGGTTAAGAAAAATAGGTTTTTCCAACAGGCTTTGAGAGCCCAGTGGAATATTCCCTAGTTTATTACTTAATCAAATCTTTCAAACTTTGTTAAAGATAAACTCCCAATTTTTTTTAAAAAAAAAACAAATTTGATGATAATCCCTTCATAAAAAAAAAAACAAATATTTTTTTTTTAAAAAAAGTTCTTTTATTTTTATCCTTATCCTCACAAAAATTAACCAAATCTTTCTCTTAAAAAAAACAATTTTATCTTATCTTTTTTTGATTTTTTTTATTTTCGTTTTTTTTTAATTTTTTACAAAATATACTTTTTCAAAATATTTGTATTTTCCATTTTTATTTTTTATCTCTTTTTAAAAAAACATTTTTGATTTATTTTTGTTTAGGGGGGACAAAATTGGGTATCTACACTCCTCATACCACAGCAGTGCTCAAATGACACCATTTAAAGCAGTCTATGGCAGAGACCCACCAACAATTATCAAGTACCTTCCCAATCATATGGATCCTATTTCTGTGCAAGTATTATTGGAAAGAGATCTACTTCTGTCTCAGCTTAAAGCAAACTTGCTTAAAGCTCAGAACAGAATGAAAAGGAATGCAGATAAGAAGAGAATTCACAAAGAGTTTCAGATAGGTGATCTAGTTTTGGCTAAGCACCATCCATACAGACAACATTATCTTGCACTCAGAAAGAACCAGAAACTTGGACTAAGATTCTTTGGTCCTTTCCCTGTAGCTGACAAAGTTAGTCAGGTTGCCTACAAGGTTTTACTTCCTGAATATGCTAAAATACACCCTGTGTTTCACATATCTCAGTTGAAGGCTTTCAAAGGGATTGATAATTCTGTGTATGTTCCTTTACCCTTGACTACACATGAATTACGACCTATAAGCACACCTATAGCAGTATTGGCAACAAGGACAGTAATGAAAGGATCAACAACTATTACTCAAGTTCTGATCCAATGGGAGGGAAAAACTGCTGCACAAGCCACTTAGGAAGACTTACAACTAATCAAGGACCACTACCCGAATCTTAACCTTGAGGACAAGGTTAGTTTTAAAGGGGGAGGCAATGTAACAGATTTGGTGAGAGCAGAGGGGCAAAATAGGCAGAATCAATCCAATTCAGCTGCATCAGAGGAGACAGCAGGGCAAAATGGTCCTATGATTGACACTCACTCTCATGCACATGGGCAAGGGAATTCAGTTACAACGACTGGACAGGTGGCAAGCAACAACAGGCTGAGTGAGGAAAGCAAGGTGGTGCGCAAAAGGGCACCTAACGTGCGTTTGGAAGGCTACGTGTGGGACCAGACTGCTAGAAATAGGAAATGATGTCATTATTCCAAAAGTAGGCAATGAGTGGAATTGTTTTCTCCCTCTATAGATTCCCATTGTCCCTTTCCCTATTTCCCAATTACTTTCCAGTGATTCCTTATATTTCAGTACTCTATGATATCAATCAAGGTTGAGTGATTCCCTATGATCCCATATGAACTCATAGGAAGTACATTCACATCAGTTTATTTGATTTCTTGTGTGCCAAGTCATTATATTGTTTTTTGTTTCCTGCATTATTCCTTTTCTGTTCTGTTATAAATCCTCACCATTACAAGTACACGAAGTGTGTGTGTTTTTCTCATCCAAGAGAGCTTTGGGTGTGAGGGAAAAGACTCAATAACTTACCCAGGCCATTTGAAACTGAAATACAAGGGAAAAGAAGAGGTGAAGAACCATTGATTTTTCTCTCAACTCGCCTAGTGTCCCCTTGATTCACCCTCCGGCACTGAATTACCGCTTCGGGTAAGAAGGAGATAGCAAATCCTGGTTGAAATCGTGAGATTTCAACTGATCCAAGCGTCCACCGCTTCAATTCATGTTGTAGTAAAACGGTGATAATTGAGATCGGGTAATCGATTATCAGGTTAAAAATTTGAATTTTCAAAATATTATATTTTATTCTTTTCCCTCCAAAATAATATTATATTAATTTCAGAAATTAAATTAATTAAAAATACTCTAAATTGTAAAATAATAATTCATATGATTTAGTTTCATTTCTTTTATTTATTTTCTAAAATAATATTTACATATAATTCGGGAATTAAAATTCAGTGGGTGTTACAAAAAACAAATGAAATCCTCATACAACTTAAAATATTATGATAGTAGAGTCAAGTTCAAGTCTTTTCAAGTGGGGGAACTAGTTCGGAAAGTCATATTACTTATGGATAAGATCACGCGTGAATATGGTAAGTAGTCTCCTAAATGGGAAGGACTATATGAAATTTCGAAAGTATTTTCGAGGAATACCTATGAGTTAGTAGATGTTGACACACATAAGTGGTCAAGTCAGATAATGGCATGTACTTAAAGAAGTATAAACTGACAATAACAGAAGTTTATATTCAAGATTAAATTTGAAATAAAAAAGGGTATAGGCAATAAAATGCCAAATTGATATTTAAAGAGAACATGAAAGCCAAAATTATGGATGAATAAAAAACAAAAGAGGAGATACAACTAAATCAAGAACCCTAATCTAAAAAGAGGCTATCAAAAGTATCCTACTCTTTAGCAAAACCTTCTTTGATATTGACACTAGTCTTGTATGAAGGATGAGCCAAAGTCAATTCTCAACGACACGCTCACATTCAAGGATGAGGGTTGAAGTCTCATTCGACAAGACACTTTGGCTCTCCTTGGAAGACTCTACAGCCTTCACAAAGTCAGCACACACAGTCTTTTGACGAGCTAGCTCTTCTTCCAATTCTTATATGTTAATGTCTTTCCCGTCAATAGCCTTGATCCCCTTTTCAATAACAGAAGAAAGACAAAGCAAATAAGTCAAAAAGTTAAAAACTCTACATGCTCAACATCACTAACTCCATGTTAGTCCTTATATTTCGCTTACCTAGAAGAGACAAAACTATTGAAAGTATAAGGATCAGGATCAATACTATGGTTCCAAGTTGGCTTACTTTCGACAATGATAAGCTCTCCGTGTGGACAAAGACGGTACTATTGACCAGTCATGCAATTGTTAATCAAAGTCCCTTACTGGTATAGATTTGGAGAAAGAAAAGAGTTAAATTCCATGTCAGAAAAAACCAAACAATTTTTAGTATGATTGGAGTAGCAGTTTGAAGTCTAGGTATGTGGAATTACGAAATCCTCTTGGGAAAGAAAATCATACGAGTTTAAAAATTTTAAAATTAACATCCACACAACTTTCATACCTTTCATTTCATAATGTTTACTCTATTAAAATGAAAAAGAAGTGTTTATAAATATATGACTTCATTTATTTGCAATCAATCAAAGTCAAATCAATGATATTCAGATACAATAGAAGTGCATCAATACAATTATACAATAAGAAGTAACAACAAATAAAATTATAAGTAAATTGCATAATTTCTAGTAGTTAATTAACTAATCTAAATGCAAGAAAATCAGAAGAACCAAAAAAAGAACAAATTTCAGCAGTAGTAGTTAATGCAAGCAAATTCTTCAAGTCCTTCTTCAACATGCAAAAGAAGAACCAATTTCAAAACCAGGTACCCCATATTCAGAACTCATTGCAACAAGAAGTCAACATCAAAAGGAAAAAACGAAATTAAAATTAAAATGAAAAAAGGAAAAGGAAAAAATGCATCTTTTAGAAGGGATTCAAAGTTTGAAACGACGACAAAGTGAGGGTGAGGGAGATGACCAATTCGAAGCTGTGCAGAGAGAGACAGAGAGAAGTTAGAGATAAGGGCTGTAACACCTCGATTTTTGTTTCCCAAAATATTACATTTATTTATTATTTATTAGTCAAAATGAGGGTCAATTTTTTTTTAAAACACTTACGTACCGATACATTTTAATGACTCATTTTATTTATTTCCAAAACCATCCTTTGTTATTAAATAATTACGAACAACCTGCACATTTTCTTATAAAGAATTATCATTGCCGTCTTTCAAAAATCGAGATGTCACAACACTCTCATCACATAAACAAATCATAAACTAAAAATACTTCTTTGCATTTCACATATTGTCAAAGCGTTCACGAGTACTTGTGATTACATAAGTTTCCAAAAGTAGTTCACCAACAGCACTTCCCACATAATCATAAAAGCATAAAATGAAAGAGTACGAACACATAAATCCCAAAATACATCATATATAGGTTAGTTACATCATATGTTATCCAGAGTATGACTTTCCTCAGTCGGACTCAACCCTAATCAAAACAAAATAAAACACCTAGACTACAAGACCCACGGGACTCCCTAAGCTGGCGGCTGATCATCCTCATCCTCCGATGTTGTCTCTTCTTCAACCTTCACATCTGCAGGCGGTGCGGCCTGCGTACCACGAGTGTAGTACGTCCGAGGTCCTCCATCCATATAGTCCCTCAAGGTAATGCGACCAATATGCAGATCAATCCGTGCTCCTCTCAGACGATGTTTAGGGTCTTTAATCTCCAACCGAGTCAAGCCTCTCCAGATCCATCCATCAGGGGTGACTTCCCACGCTCTCCCCGCTAGGGGCCACATGGTAATCTCGATGCTGTACACCATCTGCCCGTTGCGTCCCCACGAAGAACGAAGAGAAACAACGAACAGGAGAAAGAATAAGCTTTTCCGGACGCATGACATGCCAATAAAATTGGCATACCACCAACACATCTCAAGCAGAAATAAATAACAACATAAATGCAAATGAATGATAAATGAATGCATGATCCTCATCTTATTGCTTAACCACTTTATTACTTCCACATCGTTATTCTCATACGACTTTACTGTCATCGGTGTCTTGTTGCCATCACACCTGATAATTCACACTGGTAACTTTCTCAGATTATTTTATTAAGTCTTATCAAGAATTCACATCACTTGTAATGTCAGGGGAATTTAAAAGACATCACTGTGAAAGTTTTATTTTTAACACACGCGTCTACATCTCCTCCATATCCTTCCAAGACCTAGTCGGTAGCAAACGAGACGTACAGGAACCTTAACTCACGCCGGTCGAACAGTCGGGAAACCAAAAGTCATACAAATATGAATGTCAAGCCACAACCGCACAGGCCGGCTATCAAGACAATTTATATTCCACACGATCCAATCTTCAGCCGATCTGCCCGCCTCGTTCAGATTCCCTCTCACCGTTTCAAATTTGATCAAGGGGGTGTCAGTACTTTTCTAGTTCGTGGTGCAGAACACGCTACGATCCCTTGGGTATTAATACCCGATCACTTATATACTAGTTCTGCCTAGAAAAGAACTCCAGGTTTCTCGACGTTTCACTGTCATCACCCTCCCCCATCACAATCGCACACCTGAATATCCGCAGATAGACAGGGTATCTTCCTCTGCACTACTTCACACACTCATCTCGCCGCTTATAATTATTGTCTTTTGATATGTACAGTTTTATTAAGGCTTTTAATTAATCCTATGGTCGGACGAGTCACCCTTATCCAACACTTCGGTGATCCTCGACCTCTAATTACACAACTCTTCCTTATTGCCCAAACTTTTCCATTATCGCTTTCTTGACTGATCAAGGCTCGGATCCACGGCATACTGCACACATGGCCAGCTCCATTCCTCATATCCATAATCATCGTATTTCTTATCAAGGATTCATTTCCACTTTACACCACGCATACCGGCAATACTTTATTTTTCACGTTTAATGTCATGCATCATGCTAAACAAAATATAACAACATGAATCATTATGCATGAGTAGGCATCATGTAATCATATTCTCATGTTTAGATAGCTCAATCAAATAACAACACATAAATGCAATAGTGATCTTAGTCTTTCGTGCGAGGAGCCAGACAATCACAAACCAATTGCCCTAACACTAATCAACCTTATTCGATCGCGGTTCCGATTTAAACAATCAAAATTAAACACAATTGCCAATGGCATACATTTCAGATAAGCTATTATTCTCACCTTGATTACGATTCGCAACTTCTTGAGAATTCACGAAACTCTGATCTCCGCGATCGCGATCCACAACAACACCTTTAATTCCTCAAATCAAGTATAATATATCAATATTCAATTTCCTTTTTCTTAAATCGTTCCCAAATAAAACCACAACTTAAATATATTAAAACACCTTGAAAATAATCCTTAAATAAATTTTAAAAACAAATATGAGCTGCTGGTCTACCTTGGACAACACCTCAAAACAATTCCGAAAATACCGAAAAATTCACCGTTTTCAATCCGACTTTTTCCTAAATCAAATACCACTTAAAAGCTTTGCTTTGAATCACTTTAACACATTTTTAAAGTTGAAAGCAAGCTTAAACAATTCTGGACAGCAAGTAACTGCTTTCAAAAATCACTTTTTAAAATTTCCAAAAATTACGTAAAAGCACTTTTTACTTCCAAACATCCCTTAGTATAAAACCAACACTTTAACACTTTTAAAATTCAAGCTTTTCACCATAGAATAAAACTTGGACAGCCACCAAACAAGGCTATCAAATTCAAATAAATCAAAGAAATCAAATTTAAAATCACTTGATTTCCTTAGCTACTTTCATACTAAATATTTTCCAAACGTAGTTTAACATCCAAATGACTATAACACTTTAACAAATCAATCCACACAAGTCACACACTTTTCAATTATCAATTAACACTTGAGAAAATAAATTCCTATCCTATTTAATTTACCTTGGCCGAATCATACACAAAGACAAAACAATGTTCTTAAATTTTTCGAACAAACCTTAAAGCATTGAAACAACATTTTATCACCTAAATCCAAGCACATAATCAATTAATCAACACTTAGTCACTTATAGAAAACATAACCATTTCCAAAATAATTCATTTTCATAAAACAAAACTTCCTAAACATACATACACTCACAAACCGAATTGAACCAAAGAAATAAACCATACACATTTTGTTATTCTTACTTCAAACAACTTAATTCCTTTCAAAAATCATTACACAAATTTGTTTTCATGCAACTAAATTCCTATACCTATTTATACTACATGGCCAAATAGAATCAAAGAAAACAAGCCAAATATTACAAACCTAAAACACATAAATCATCTTAATTCAATCCAAACACTTAAACTCCACTTTCTTTTTCATGAAACAAAATTATTTTATTCTTTCTTTCTCTCTTGATCGAATGCACACACATATACAAATTAAATTACAAAACTTTTCTAAACAAATTTATCCATTCATTTCCTATATCAAAATCAAGAATTTACTTAAGAAAAATTACTAAACTTGACAAATCATTAACATGCATGCAAAATAAACTTATTCTCCTAATTCTTCATGCTTGAACCGAATATACACATATATGAAAGGACAAGACTTAAACTCTTGAAAATCAAAAATTATTTTATTCCTTTTCTCTTGATTTGGCCGAATTACATATACACAAGCATCTACTTTTTTTTTGTCAAACAAACACATACACACACTTAAATTATTCACACTTTTTATCAAAAATTACTCAACAAAATTATTAAACTCATTTACATAATTTCCTCCTCAAAACCGTGTAGCTCAAAAATGACACAACTCAACATAGAATTTCACTTTTCATTCATTCTTTTGATGAGAACTTAAAAATACACTTAACATATATCAATATTCTTTAATCCATGACATGCAAATAGAAACAAATTCATTTACCTCATACTCTTTCTTAGGTCGTGACATGCACATAGAAAACAAAGGGAATTTTTGCAAATCAAATACACTAAACTCATAAACAACATCAAAACTCTTTTATTCAAGCATTATAATTTAAGAATCAAAGAACACAAATTATTTCTCAACTAAAAATGACCAAACCGTATGGTCCTTTTTACATGCACCAAATAAAAAATTCATTTTTCATGAAACTAAACTAAAGATATAAAAATATACTACTTAAATGCCACAAATCACAAATCAATTGCATGCAAAACAAAACAAAATTATTTTCCCCCAAATGAAACCCTAGTCGTGACATGCATAGGGAAAATTAGAATTTTTTTTGTAAATCAACAACAAATAACTCAAGAACATAATAAAGCAACACATTATCAAGCATAAAAACTTAAATCAAAGACCAAAAATTATTTGGAACAAAAAGGGGTCAAAACCGTGAGCTCCATGAAAATGGATGCATGCTCAATTTTTCATTTCCAACTTCAAATACTTGTAGAATCAAACATAGAAAAGCTAAAGAAGTATGAAAATATAACATACAAGAAGGTTTGAACCAAAAATTAACAAAACTCTAACTTGCTTCATGAAAACCGAATGGAAAAGGAAAAAGAAATGAAGGACAAGAAGCTAGAGATCATTACCTATGAAGAATCAATGAAAAAGAGCAAGAAAAATCAAACATTCCCCTTGTTCCTCTTCTTCTTCTTCCTCGGCCTCCTCTCCTCTTCTCACTTCTTCTTCTTTTTTTTTTGTTTCTAAGACTTAAGACATAAGGGGGTAGTCTTAGGACATGGGGGGTTTATATAGAAAACCTAGGTTGAGGTCTTCTACTTAAAATGGGGGGTTCAGATTTCCTAAGAAGCAAGAGGGGCTTGGTTGCAAAAATTTAATTGGGGTACAACATTAAAATATGGTGTTTGAATTTTCCAAGGGTCAAGAAGGGCTTTCATGCAAATTTAATTAGTGTAGGTTCAAGACATACTAGATTAGGGTCTTAATGATAGCCACCCTTTTAATGGTGTTTAAGTTAGTGGGGAACATAATTAATCAAGCATTAACTACATGTCTCCTTATGTTTAGGGTATATTTGAATTTTGAATTTGGCTCTGAAACTCAAAATTTTCCTTCCCTCCTACTCCCTTGGTGAGGGAAACCGCAATTGGTGGTTGAAACAACTAAGGAACCCTAGGAGAACACCTAGAAGGGGGGGTTGAATAGGTGTTTAAGAAACCTTGAAAGATTTTCGAATGAAACAAATCGAAACAATTAAAACAAATGATTTTTGCAAATTTTATAGCACTTAATCGATTAATCTGAATTATAATCGATTAAGATCAGAAAACTCAAAGTATCTTAATCGATTATGAAAGTCCTTAATCGATTAGATCTATCAGAAACCGGAAAAATCACTTTTCAATCGCATACGAAAATCAATCAATTCACACGTATAACCAGAGATTCAGCGGAAACAATTAACACCTATATTCTTATTGATTATCCTAGTTATGAAAATGATTTTCCCTTTATCAATTTGAACAATAAAGATTCAATTCAATCAATTATGATAATCACTCTTTTTCTAGGTTTTCAACCAAGAACACAATCAATGACTTGAATGTAAAGAGTAAGAGTTTAGAGATACGACACAGTGATTTATCCTGGTTCACTTTCACCCGCTTGAAAGCTACATCCAGTCCCCTCTTAACCCAAGATAGATTCTTCACTATGAGGAATTAGAGTTCTCAAATTACAAGTAAATGCCTCACAAGACTCCCTTCTTGCTAGCCTACAAGAGATACCACACCCTTGCCTTGCAATCCTATTGATCTTCTCTCTAATCTAACCTCTACCCCTTGTTGATAATCCACACAACAAGTCTTCACTTGCTTGATGATAATCCATACACCAAGGCTTCACTTTGCTTGATTCACAACCAAGACTTTCTTCTTCAATTGCTTGAATGAACTTGCTTGATGATAAACAACACACCAAGTCTTCTTTGTTGTTGTAGTTGGCTTGCCTTTTTGCAAAGATTACAACTCAATGAATACACATGACACTCCTATGAATCTCATTCAATAGCTATGACAAATCACACAAGAGATTCAAAGGTTCTTGATCAAAGAATATGAAAATATGAAAGCTTTGATCTTTGAAATTGAGAGAGAATGGAGTGGCTTGATTCTTGTAAAATTGATTATAAAAGTGTTCTAATTAATCACAAAGGTTAGGAAAATATTTATATAGAATACACAAAAGTTGTAGCACTTGAAAACTGATTTTGAGAAGTGAAAATCGTATTTTAAAAATCAGATCTGCAGTACTTAATCGATTAAATCCCTTCTTAATCGATTAGTAATCGATTAACAATGTTCTTAATCGATTAGACACTGATGAAACTTGATTAAAACTTGTTTTCTCAAAACCAAACCTTTCCTTTAAAACTTTTAAGCCACCTATTGATTTTAGGTTAAGTGAAAACTCAAATTATGATTTAATCATGACCGTGATAGAGATTCACTACCCTCTATTAACTCTAACCAAACTCATCAAAATAAAAGACTAAGAAGCTTGAGAGGCAAAATATAAAACAATTACAATTACACTCAAACTATGTCTACATGAGCTTGTTCTCTCTTCTTCACTTGATGTTTGTTGTTGCTTGTTGAACTTGAAACTTGATCAACATCTTTGTAGCTTGTTCAAAACACTTTGTCATTATCAAAACATTCATCATGGAACTTACAATCTCCCCCTTTTTGAAAATGACAAACCATGTTTTGAAGTTGTTTGAAGTTGTTGATGCTTTAACAATTTGATCACTTGGTGAGAAACTTGTTCCCCCTCAATCAATGCAATTTACATTTGAAATCCAATTGATAGAAGCTTGATTCTCCCCCTATCTTCAACAACTTTGCTCAACTTACATAAAAACAACAAAAACAACCATTCTCCCAAAACAACCATTTCTCCCATTTTTCAAAACATACCATTTCTCCCCCTTTGGCATTATCAAAAAGTAATATATATACCAATTGAAATATAAAATACTAAGCCAAAATAGAGAAATTCACATATATTTCTTCACAACATTGATACCAGTTGAAATATAAAAAGTACTATACTTTGAAATGTGATACCAATTGGCAAGAAAATATAACAATGAATTATGAACCAATAGAAATACTAAGAAGTCATAATACCAATTGAGATATCATCAATGTAAGGAAATATCACAACAATAATAGCATGGTAATCATCTAATCATCACTCAATGATACCAATTGAACTTTAGAAAAGTAATATTATTTGAGAACAATTCAATTATACCAATTGAGAAGACTAAACAATTGTAAATATTCAACAATATCATTTTACCACTTTGTTGGACATTCACTTGAGATGCAAATGTAATACCAATTGAAGATGCAAATGTATGAATAACATTTGTAAGCCCTTTGCTCTTCAATCATACCTACAAAACAATCATGCTTTGCTTTTTGATATCCAAATGGTTTTGGATCCATTTTTGTTAGTGTAGGGACTTTCACCCTTTTTCATCCAAACAAACTTTCCTTTAGGTATACCATGCATTTTAACATAACACACATTTGAAGTATGTCCATGAGTACCACAATAGAAACATGTTGGTGCATTTGAAAAATCAACTTTAGAAAAAACAACAACATTTCTATGAGAATTACTCTTAGCATTAGTATAACCCAAACCAAACTTGTTTGAATTTTCTCTTTGAAAATTTAACAATGTGCGCAATCTAATATCACCATTTGTGAAACTTGCAAGCTTATTTTTCAAAATAACATTTTCATCTTTAAGCAATTTGCAATTCTCACAATCAACCACAATATTCAATCTATTAGCACAATCACAAGAAGAACTAGCATATATAAGATCAAGGGTTTCATTTTCAAGATTAAGCTCATCAACTTGTTTTTGAAGTTCTAAAATCTCTTTTTGATGTTTCAAAATGAGCTTCTTTCTTTCAATGTTTTTCAAAACTAGTTTTTCAAGTTGTTCATGCATTTCTTCATAAGCATTATATAACAATTCATATTTAGAAGAAATTTCGGATTTAGTATGACTTACATTGCTATCCTCGCTTTGTTCACTTGATTCATCATTTGAACTTTCCTCTTCATTGACTTGAACAAGCAAGTTGAGATTAGCAACTTCTTCATCATCCGACGAACTACTCGATGTGCTTTTCTTCTCTTCTACATCACTATCCCAAACTATATATGCCCTTTTGTGTTTTGAATTTTTCTTGTCTTTCTCCTTCTTCTTGAGATACCTAGAGCATGAGTACTTGAGATGACCGGGTTTTCCACATTCATGGCAAACTACACCTTCTTTTGAAGTCGGGGAATCCTTCTCTTTACCTTTGTCTTTGTTCAACATTCCTTTTCTCCTTAGAAACTTGTCAAACTTCCTTAGTAAAAATTTCATTTCTTTTTCATCAACATCCGAATCGGAATCTTCACTATCATCATCATCGGAACTCTCTTTCTTCTTGTATGATCTATTGACTTTAAGAGCAAGTCCCTTTCTTCCTTTGTTCTTATCCGACTCTTCATTCATATGCAAACGTCCTAGCTCCATTTCATGTTCTTGAAGCTTTCCGAAAAGTGTTGCTAGATCCATAGCATCCAAATTCTTAGATTCAACAATAGCCGTTACTTTTGGTTGCCAATTCCTGTCTAAACATCTCAACACTTTGTTAGAAAGTTCACCTTGTAAGAAAGTCTTACCAAGAGCAAGTAAATGGTTAATAATATGAGTAAAACGCTTTTGCATATCATTAATAGATTCATTTGGAAGCATTTGAAACAATTCATAATCACGCATTAAAGCATTCAATCTAGCTCTCCTAACCTCACTAGTTCCTTCATGAGTCACTTGTAAAGTGTCCCACATTTCCTTAGCACTAGCACATTGAGAAACTCTAAAGAACTCATCATAAGATAAAGCGGAGGTAATGATATTCTTTGATTTATAATCATATTGAACTTTCTTTCTATCATCATCCTTCCACTTATCCTCGGGGATTAAATGTACTACGCCTTCAACTAAACTAGAGGGGATATGAGGACCTTTTTCAACTACTTTCCAAATTTCACTATCTATGGCTTGGATAAAGATTTTCATTCTAAATTTCCAATAAGCGTATCCCTCACCATTAAAGAGTGGAGGACGACTTATTGAAGCACCTTCACCACCAAAGGGATTCATGGAACCCATTGCGATTTTCTTAAAGGATGTTTACGAAAAAGCTCTTATGCTCGTGTCTTTCGACCGAGCTCTGATACCAATTGAGGGAAACCGCAATTGGTGGTTGAAACAACTAAGGAACCCTAGGAGAACACCTAGAAGGGGGGGTTGAATAGGTGTTTAAGAAACATTGAAAGATTTTCGAATGAAACAAATCGAAACAATTAAAACAAATGATTTTTGCAAATTTTATAGCACTTAATCAATTAATCTGAATTATAATCGATTAAGATCAGAAAACTCAAAGTATCTTAATCGATTATGAAAGTCCTTAATCGATTAGATCTATCAGAAACCAGAAAAATCACTTTTCAATCGCATACGAAAATCAATCAATTCACACGTATAACCAGAGATTCAGCGGAAACAATTAACACCTATATTCTTATTGATTATCCTAGTTATGAAAATGATTTTCCCTTTATCAATTTGAACAATAAAGATTCAATTCAATCAATTATGATAATCACTCTTTTTCTAGGTTTTCAACCAAGAACACAATCAATGACTTGAATGTAAAGAGTAAGAGTTTAGAGATACGACACAGTGATTTATCCTGGTTCACTTTCACCCGCTTGAAAGCTACATCCAGTCCCCTCTTAACCCAATATAGATTCTTCACTATGAGGAATTAGAGTTCTCAAATTACAAGTAAATGCCTCACAAGACTCCCTTCTTGCTAGCCTACAAGAGATACCACACCCTTGCCTTGCAATCCTATTGATCTTCTCTCTAATCTAACCTCTACCCCTTGTTGATAATCCACACAACAAGTCTTCACTCGCTTGATGATAATCCATACACCAAGGCTTCACTTTGCTTGATTCACAACCAAGACTTTCTTCTTCAATTGCTTGAATGAACTTGCTTGATGATAAACGACACACCAAGTCTTCTTTGTTGTTGTAGTTGGCTTGCCTTTTTGCGAAGATTACAACTCAATGAATACACATGACACTCCTATGAATCTCATTCAATAGCTATGACAAATCACACAAGAGATTCAAAGGTTCTTGATCAAAGAATATGAAAATATAAAAGCTTTGATCTTTGAAATTGAGAGAGAATAAAGTGGCTTGATTCTTGTAAAATTGATTATAAAAGTGTTCTAATTAATCACAAAGGTTAGGAAAAGATTTATATAGAATACACAAAAGTTGTAGCACTTGAAAACTGATTTTGAGAAGTGAAAATCGTATTTTAAAAATCAGATCTGCAGTACTTAATCGATTAAATCCCTTCTTAATCGATTAGTAATCAATTAACAATGTTCTTAATCGATTAGACACTGATGAAACTTGATTAAAACTTGTTTTCTCAAAACCAAACCTTTCCTTTAAAATTTTTAAGCCACCTATTGATTTTAGGTTAAGTGAAAACTCAAATTATGATTTAATCATGACCTTGATAGAGATTCACTACCCTCTATTAACTCTAACCAAACTCATCAAAATAAAAGACTAAGAAGCTTGAGAGGCAAAATATAAAACAATTACAATTACACTCAAACTATGTCTTCATGAGCTTGTTCTCTCTTCTTCACTTGATGTTTGTTGTTGCTTGTTGAACTTGAAACTTGATCAACATCTTTGTAGCTTGTTCAAAACACTGTCATTATCAAAACATTCATCATGGAACTTACACTTGGCCGTACAACACACACATAGAGGGGAAATAAAATTTTCTTCTCAACTTTAAAGGAAGTACAAAATAAAAATCTAATTTAAATAAAATAATATAAATCCCACGGTTTTTTTAAATAAAATAAAACACAAAATTTCACAATTAAATAAATTCATGGAAATCAAATCAAAATACTAATTAAATTAAATTACGGAATTAAAATTTTCATCCAATAAATACGGGTATTACAAGGGCAGTAGAGATTGAGAGACCAGAGAGGCAGAGAGAGAAGTTGAGAAGCCAGAGCAGCAGATAAGGAGAGAAGCCAGAGATCGAGAAGGGTTTCACAAAGCTAGAGCAGCAGAGAAAGAAAAGGGCTTCTTTTTTCTTTTTTTGTTGTGTGCACCAAGGGTATTCTCCAGCTGACAATTGAAGACTAATATCTTCCAAGACGAATTACAATTCCTATTCTGGGACTTGAACCCGTAACCATTTACTGCATTAGTAGTGCCTTAGCCACTATGCTAAACGACTGATTTGCAATTTTTCTTCAAAATGTGCAAAATATTTTTGATCTTGCCAAAACGCAGCTAATTCTTCCAAAATGCAATTGACAATGCCCAAAAATGACATCGTCGTGTTGGACTTCTATTTTTGGGCCTTTTCTTACTGGCTCGCGAGTTAACTCGCGAGTTTGATCGAGTTTATACAATTTTATCCGAGTCTACCCGAGTTTACTCAGATCCGAGTTTTGAACCGAGTTAACTCGATTCATGGAGTAAACTCGTACGAGTTTACGAGTTAACTCGCATGTTTGACAACCATGATTACACGGTATGATGTACAAATTTCAAAATATTTTCATTTGTCAATGAGACTTTATTTTGGAATACTTTTCTTTATAATTTTTTGATCTTGTTTTTGGAAGAGAGGGAGGAAGATAAATAGCAAAGTGAATAGGTTTCGCTTATTTTCAAACGGTGTGAGCTGTGTGGCATACAACGATTCAAGTAACAACAATCATAAATTATTTGGCCTGAACAAGAGATTGGATCAATCCATTTATAAATGGTCTGGTTAGGCTCAGTCCGATCTTTGTACATAAAAATTATCTGGACTAAATTAGATAGGACCATATTAATTTAACTAGCTCTTACCCCGTGCAATGCACGGGCTGTTGATATTAAATATTTTAAATTAAAGATTATTATTATTTTCATTATAAAGTAAAGATTATTATTAAAAAATAACAAAAATAATTATAAAAAAAGGATTATTCAATATACTTTATTATGATAAATAAAAAATTATTATTATTATTTTGATTTTTTTTATGGTATTATGAGAATAATTCATGATAAATCATAATATCCCTTATTTCATTGGACATGAATTCATTGGAAGATAATGGCAGTTCATTTTTTAATATTATATTTATTTATGTATAGATCAATATTAAATTAATGTATTTCTTATTTAGTTGATCGATAATTAGCATGTTTTATTAATTAAAGTGAAATCAAAATTAAACTTTTTTATTTTTATCCTGTGCAATGCACGAATTATTAATATTTAAATATTTTAAAGTAAAGATTATTATTAAAAAATAATAAAAAATGAGCTTGTTGAAAAATTTTGTACTTCCTTATATAAATAAAAAATAACATTTTTTATCTGAGGTTTTCCTTATTTATTCAATAGATAAATTAACATTTTTTACATGATTATTAACTTTATTATGATTAATCAAAAGTAAATCAGAATTAGATATCCCTTTTCTATTTAATATATAAATTAATATTTTTATATGATTATCAACTTTATTATGATAATTAAAAACAAATCAGAATTAAATATTTTGATCTTTTTTGTTTAATGGTATTATGAGAAAATTTAAGGATAAATTGGAATATCCACTATCTATAGAACATGAAGACGACATTGAAATTGTTATTTTTGACTATCTTGGTTAACACATTGCACTTTATTATGAATATAATGTTCGCTCTTTTTTATATATATTTAATATTATATTTGTCTATGTATAGATGAGTATTAAATTAACGTATTCCTTGTTTGGTTGATCGATGAATTAACACATTTTATCATGATATTATGATTAATTATTAGAGTGAAATGAAAATTAAACTTTTTTATTTTTTTTTGTTTGATGGTATTATGAGTAGATTTAAAGATAAATTAAAATATTTTCTATTGCATAAGACATGATAATTTAGCATATTATAAATATAATTATCACATCTAATATGAAAAATTATATATAATTAAACCAAAATTATACATTCTGATTTTTTATTGGATAATATTATAAGATATTTCTTATATTTATTTGATGGATAAATTAATATTTTTTTACCATTATTATTTTTTTAATATAATTATCACATTTATTATCTACTATACTTATATAAAAACATCCCTTTTCGAGACACCACGTTTGTTGGAGAAATTTTCGAGGCACCACGTTTGTTCGCTTAAGGATAATCACACCAAAGCGATTCTAGGGAGATAATCATCATGTATCTGTGAAATAATTATTCTTAGTTGTCGAAAATTAAATAAATAATTCAAATTTATGCTTATCTGTGAAACCATTATCCTTAGTTTCAAAATTTATTTAATCTATTCTGTGAAATAATTATCCTTAGATTTAAAATTTATTTAATCTTATCTGTTAAATCGTTATTCTTATACGGACAAGTTTTTCAAGTCATTATATATAGTAAGTGATATGCATTTGATGATTCCTCAATAATATTTTAGCATTTATGTGAATTGACTCACAAACTTATGAATATTCAGGTAAACATACAACAATCTCACAATTATATTCGCCTTCAATTTTTTTATTTATTTTTTTGACATTAAATTTTTCTAATTCTAATAATTCTTGCTCATTCTAATTTATATTATTTGATTCTTAAATTTCTCTCTAATTGCTTATTTTAATTCAGCAATTTGTGTGTACCGTTGACTATTTGATTAATTTGATACTGTTTAGATATTTTTTGTCTCTCTGTGTTCTATTTATTTTGTTACTTTTCGGTATCAAACTACCGATTCCTGTCGTATCCATTCAATTAATCTCTTCGATTGTGGCTTATGCTGACTCTTTCTTTCGATAATTATATGAATGGGTGTTTAGTTGCGGTCAAGAACAAGGGTGGCAGTGATGATGGCGCTCACATGCCGATGGAAGGAAACAAGACTTCATTGGAGAAACTACAAATGGTGAGTAGAGACGAAGGAGAGGATGAGGGATTGATCGGTCATTGTAGCTATTCTGAATCATGGTGGACCAACAAATGAGCAATTAGATCCCAAGCGAACATAATTTTTTTATAAGCAAACAAACTTATTAATAACAAAACCAAAGAGTGAACAGAAATAATTCACTCTTTGGGGGATTACAAAATCATGATGTTTCTTTTTCTCATCTGCTGCTAACCACAGGCAGATTACAAACTATTGAAGCTCTCCCAAGGGTTCAACACCCAATTCGCAAAAGAGTAACCTATAGCAGCAGAGTTTGCATTGAAAATAGACCAGAAATGAATCCTAATCTTTTCTACACCAGAAATGTATCCTAATCTTTTTTACAATGCTATTAACACAGACCTGCTCATTCTCAAATATTGATTTGTTCCTTGCCAACCATAATTCCCAAACTATTACTAGCCAAAGGGAAATCCAGTCCTTTTTCCTATTATTATTATTATTTTTAATAATAAATGTGATAATCATATTAAAAAGATGATAATTTATATTCAAAAAATACTAAATTATCATGTCTCATGAAATAGGAAATATTTTGATTTATCCTTAAATATACTCATAATACCATCAAACAAAAAATATAAAAACGTAATAATGGTATATAAAAACATGTTACTTCATCGATCAACTAAATAAGAAATACATTAATTTAATACTCATCTATACATAAACAAATATAATATTAAAAATATAAAAAAAGCAGACGTTATATTCCTTATAAAATGCAATGTATAGATTTTTTTCAAAAATTACAAATAATATTGATATATGATTAAATATAATGATTATCATTTTGTAAAAAGTTTGCGATTGATAAATACTTTAGTTGTTATAATCTTTACAAACAAAACTGTAACAGATTAAAAACAAAGGTACATACATTTCAAAAATTGAAAAAAAAAATAATTCAAGATGATTAGAACAATTAGGATAAAGATTTTATATGATCAAATTTTATGATTAACTTGAGATAAGATAAACGATGAAAAATATCAAAATATTTAAATAAGAATAATAATAATAAATGTGATAATCATATTAAAAATATAATAATTTATGTTATTAAAAAAAAAGATGATAATTTGTATTCAAAAAATACTAAATTATCATGTCCCATGAAATAGGAAATATTTTGATTTATCCTTAAATATACTCATATTACCATCAAACAAAAAAATATATAAAAAAAGTTTAATTTTGATTCTACTCCAATTAATCGTAGTAACATAATAAACGTAATAATGGTATATAAAAACATGTTACTTCGAAAAAAAAACGTGTTATTTCATCGATAAACTAAATAAGAAATACATTAATTTAATACTCATCTATACATAAACAAATATAATATTAAAATATAAAAAAAGAGTAGTCGTTATATTCCTTATAAAATGCAATGTGTTAATCAATACAGTCAAGAATAACAAAATTCAATGTCGTCTTCATGTCCTATGAAATATTGAATATTCTAATTTATCCTTAAATTTACTCATAATAGCACCGAACAAAAAAGATAAAAATATTTAAATATGATTTACTTTTGATTCTTCAAAATAAAGTTCATAATTATATAAAAATGTTAATTTTTTCCATTAAATAAATACGTAAGATATAAGATAAAAAATGTTACTTTTTATTTATACAAGAAAGTACAAAATTTCTCAACAAACTCATCATTTAAGTTAAATTTTTTTAATGTAGGGTTTGATTTGAGTCTGTCATTTTGTATAATTTTTTTTTATTGTTGTGTAATAATAATCTTTACTTTAAAATTAAAAAAATCTTCACTTTAAAATATTTAATATAAAAAAATTAAAATATCAATAATCCGTGCATTGCACGGGATGAGAGCTAGTTATTCATATTTAAATATTTTGATCTTTTTCATCGTTTATCTTATCTCATGACAAAAACGAAAAAAAATCATAAATAAATCGAAAAACATTGTTTCTTCAAATAGGCAAAAGACTCACCAAAATTATTTCTCACCGGAATACGATCAGGGTATCTCTTCTTATTCCTTAGAAGCCTTAGCCCTTCTCTTCTTTGAAAAGAGAAAATGATCAATTATTTGCATATTCTTTCAACAAAGAATAATCAAAGTAAGTATGTATAACAACTTAGCAAAATTTCAAAAAAAAAAAATAAAATTACCAAGGTCATGCTCTTGTTTGAAGTAAATCATTAATGTCATTCTTCCTGAAATTAGCATTAAGCAAAAGTCAATTAAAAGTATAACAAAATGTGCATAATCTAATAAGTAATTCATCAAACACTCAAAAATCAAAATTAAGAGCTTTAAGTAGAAGAATAAACAAAAGCCAATTAAAAGTATAACGAAATATGCATCATCTAATAAGTAATTCATCAAACACTCAAAAATCAAAATTAAGAGCTTTAAGTAGAGGAATGAGGGAAAAAATAAAAATAAAAGAAAGAATTTGAAGAAGAAAATTCTTAGAATTAGATAGAACTTTAAAAATTGAATGGGAGAACCTATTATATATATATATATATATGTATATAGTGATTTTTTTAATATTTTTTAAATATTTTTGTTGAGGATAATGATTTGTTCAATAAATTGAGGATAATGATTTCACATACAGATAATGATTGTGTAAATTTAAATAATTAATTTAATTTCAAATTGTAATTTTGGTTTAGAGCTAATGTTATTTACCTACAAACATATAATGATTAAATAATTTATTTAATTTTAAATTGTAATTTTGATTAGAGATAATGATTATCTACCTACAAATTCTTTGGTGCGAGGAAAGCTTCACGGGACAAACGTGGTGCCTCGAAAATTTCTCCGGCAAACGTAGAGTCTCGAAAAGGGATCCTTTTATATATAGATAGTAGATAGTAGATTGGTCCGGTCCCTAATATTCATTAAAGACCGGACCAGACCGGATCATTACGTCCATAATAAACAAGTGACATATGTCACTTCTTTTTATCGAAACCAGGTGGTGTCTCGTCTTCATATTTTTTGTGGCCCAACTAATTCACCTCGGATCCGCGAATTGTGCGAATCTTTGACTCAACGGTATGAATCATTCCCAGAAATTATTACTTCAATAATATTCAAGCCGTTGACCCTAAAGTCGCTAAGCGCCCATCCATGTTACACTAGGTTAATACACTTGGGTTAGATGTCACTTGTTCTTTTTATGATATAAACTTATTTTTTAGGTTTGTTAATAATTTTTGTTTTCAATCAGTGTGAGCTGTGTGGCATCCAACGATTCAACTAACAACACTCACAAGTTCAGAACCACAAGTTGTCACAGAACAATCTCCTTCAAGGACCACAATGAGTCTACCGGCGGGCCCACATGAACACCACCAGATAAGCATAAGGATAAGCCCTAACGCTCTCTCCACCGTCAGATGGATCCTCTCCCAAATCCAACCGTCACATACCCTCATCCCCAGATTATTCAATATCACTTCTCTCTCCCATCAAATATATCTAACATCTCCTTTCCACCCTTACCCTCACCCCCCCCATTTCACTGAGCTCTAAACTCACTCACTCCCTCACACTAAAGCCATGGCCACAACCGCAATAGCAGCTGCCACGTCATCATTCATCGGAACACGCCTCAGCGAAGCGCAGCAGCACAATTCGGGTCGGGTAAATGCCCGATTCGGGTTCGGGAAAAAGAAAACCGCCCCGGCAAAGAAATCATCATCGAAGCAGTTTGGCTCATCATCAGATCGTCCGTTGTGGTACCCCGGTGCGAAGGCGCCGGAGTGGCTGGACGGGACACTGGTGGGGGATTACGGGTTCGACCCGTTCGGGTTGGGTAAACCGGCAGAGTACCTTCAGTTTGAGCTTGATTCTCTTGACCAGAACCTTGCGAAGAACTTGGCTGGGGATATTATTGGGACGAGGACGGAGGCGGCTGATGTGAAATCGACGCCGTTTCAGCCTTACAGTGAAGTGTTTGGGCTTCAGAGGTTTAGGGAGTGTGAGCTGATACATGGAAGATGGGCCATGCTGGCTACGTTGGGTGCTCTGACTGTCGAGTGGCTCACTGGAGTTACATGGCAGGACGCTGGAAAGGTAAGGTTGTTCTAGGAGCAGTAGGGTAATCGTTAGTGTTTGACTCAACAGTGAACATGCATGCACGCATTGCATCACTTTACATCTTGTGTCGTTATGCTTCGTGTTCTATACATGCATAATGTTCGTTTTCTTAATTTATGATTTCTAAGTTCTGTCATTAATTATTTTAACTTTATTGCGAGACAAAATAATTGATCGTTTTTATCATACCTGTGAGATGAGAGGAATGGTATGAATGGGCGGTTGACAATTTTGAATAACTTAATTGTGTATTTTCTATTTTGCCCTTTTTATTTTATTTTATTTTTTTGAAATTGCCCTTTTTATCTTTGATCATTGATTTTTTTTTATTATTTACATAAACTAAGATAATATTGAATAAAGATACAATAACAACAACTAAGCCTTTGTCCCACTAGGTGGGGTCGGCTACATGGATCAAACGACGCCATAAAGGCCTATCATAAATCATGTCTTTTGATAAGGCATTGATTGCCATATCCTTCTCAATTGTTTCGCCTATAGTTTTTCTAGGTCTTCCTCTTCCTCTAGCCCTTGTAGTACCCTCCATTTGGTCTACCCTCCTAACCGGGGCTTTCACCGGTCTTCTCAATTGTTAGTTTCGCCTATAATATTGAATAAAGATAGACATAAAAAAAATTATTGCATTTTTAAACTTCTGATTAAACATAAATATGAATATTTTTTTCAAATGGTTTAAATAAATATGAGAGTAGATTTCATTTAAAAGGTTATTGTAAAGTTGACAATAGATTAAAAATTATTAATATTAAAAGGTTATTCATTTAACAAGATATTATTTTATTAAGCTATTAATATTATGGAAAACTTAATAATTTGGAAATTTTTAAATTTAAAAATTAATTCCCTTCATCTTTCAATATAAGATCTTTTTTAGATTTTTATTTTGTCTTAATTTATAAAATCCTACATAAATTTTCAATGACAGTACATTTTTATTTATTTAACATTTTTTAAATTCTCAAAAATACTAACAAGATAGTTTTAAAAATACATAATCGGACATCCACATTTACAATATCATTAACTAAGTTAACCAACTTTTTTAATAGATTTGAAATCTATTAAAAAAAGTTTTATATACTGGGAGTGAGTGAGTATAATTTTACTCCCCCAGTCTTATATATAAACATCTTTTGAAGACTTTTTTTTTTCCTTAATATAAGCTCCATTTTCAATTTCCAATAGCATTAATTACTTCTTTTCCACAAACACTCATATTTACTCAACATTTTTTAGATTTCTAATAATAATTATAGGTCTGTTTTTGAAAAAGTATACCAAATATTTACATTTTCAATACCACTAACAATATTAACTAATTTTCTTAAAGGGAGTGAAATTGGTCAAATGGTGCTTATATCAGGGACCGGAGGGAGTAATTGATAACCCCAAAAAAATATGAAATTTTCTCATCAGAAATTTTTTTATTTGAATTTCTCAATTGAATAAATATATTTATATTGAATGGTTTTTTAACTTATTAAATTTTTTTATAAATCATATTAATTTTCATTTGGTGTTCTAATCAAACCTGTGCAGCAATCGCTTGATTCTAGTCTAGCTAGCGTTGAATCCTTCATCACTGTTATACTAAACTTAATTTTATTTTATTTTTTTATTCAAGAAAAAAAAAAATGTAAACAAAAGAAATTGTGTGCGTTTAATATTAATATAGTTATGTCATCAGTAATGGAGTTGCTGTGGTTTCAGGTAGAGTTAGTAGAAGGGTCATCGTACCTTGGGCAACCACTTCCATTCTCAATAACGTCATTGATTTGGATTGAAGTTCTGGTGATTGGGTACATTGAGTTCCAGAGGAATGCTGAGCTTGACCCAGAGAAGAGGCTGTACCCCGGTGGCAGTTTTTTCGACCCACTTGGCTTAGCTGCTGATCCTGAGAAGAAGGCCACTTTGCAATTGGCTGAAATCAAGCATGCACGTCTTGCTATGGTTGCTTTCCTTGGCTTTGCAGTTCAAGCTGCTGCCACTGGCAAAGGCCCTCTTAACAACTGGGCTACCCATTTGAGTGACCCTCTTCACACAACCATCATCGACACCTTCTCATCTTCCTAAGTCTTGTTTCTACCTTGAAATATATATGATATTGTAAAGTCCTTTGGATTTGGGTTGTAAACATTTTACTAGTGCTTGTGAAATTAGTACCGTGAATTAGAGAAGCTAAGCAGATTGTTTATGCTTAATGTTAGCGTTCAATTATGAATTAGCCTGAAATCAAGTGATAAAACGAGAGCAAATATTAAGAGTTTCAATTTTTGGCTCCCATAATCAAATTAGTCCGTCTCTGAATCCTACACATTGCTGGAGTGGCCATTCGGCTTTTTGATGGGTTAATCTTATATGACAAATGATACTCTTAGCATAAGAAGAGAAGAGAGAGACAAGAAGAAAAAAGAGATACATGATTGATGCTTTGACATGAAAAAAAAAAAGAGAGGTAAGATAAGAGTGTAAAATAAAAAGATATAAAAGTATAAAAATTTATCGATTAATAACACAAAATTGACCATATGTGCAGGAATGAACTACAATCTTCATCAATATTTATCAATCTTGCATCGAAAGTTAATTCTTATGTGAATAGATCAATACCATACTTCCTATAATCTTCGTCAATATTTATCAATCTTGCTTTGAAAGTTAATTTTGACCGTATAGAAGATACTAAAGGACACTTCGGAGTGATGACATGAGATCATATGATTTGGCCGATGATCTAGCCTATTGGGCCACGTTAATCCTGAGTCTGGAATAGACCACACAGCAACATGGATAAGTAATGAGGAGGGCCGAAATGGCATTGAGAATGAGTGTTAGTCCCCAAACTCCCAATTTTAGGCCCAAACTCAAACCCCTCATCTTCTACCTTCATCATTCTCCCAAATTTCAAACCTCAAACCAACACCACCATCGCCATGTCTTTGTTGCAACTGTGTTCGCCATTGATGAAGGAGACAAAGGAAGCAAGCCACGAGACATCAACCAGCAAACTCGCGGCCATCAAACACCACACCTTCATAAATTCTGACAAATTTCCGAGAACCCCGTGTCGGAATTTCAAAATTCCGACACGGGGTTTTTCTTCTTCCTTGACCTCTGCAGTGTTCTTCGAACTTGGTACTGCACAAGACGAAGAGGAGTTTTTTGCACAAGTCCCTTTGGCCTTTTCTCTTTGTTGACTGTTCATGTTAATGAGACTTCTAGAGCTTTGGCAGAGGATGAAGGAGAGAGAGAGAGACAATGGAAGGGTGAGGGAGATGAAGAGAGTCATGGGGTTTGGCAAATGAAACTGAAGAGAAGAGTTTGAAGTGTTAAGGGTATTATTGGAATAAATTAAAAAAATGGGGTTTGGGGGCTAATGAGTGGGGTTTGAGAACTATACTAGTGAAATTTTGCATTTCCGATACTGGTAATAGGTCTATATGGAAACATAGACATAGAAACAGGTCTTTGGTAACGAAGAAGCAAACAATGGTGGTGGGTGTGGATCAAATCAAATTATGTTGGGATGAGGAATCCAAAGTTATGCCTAGCTTAATGTAATTAAACTTGTTTAAATTAAACTTTGGTGTAAGAGTCGAGTATCCTTTGTACTCATTTTTTAATATTAATTTTTTAATACTAAGCAAAATATTATTTTATGACAAGTAATATGTTCTTTGTGGTTCATGTTGATTTACAGGTTAATTTTGCATCCATATATATCAATTTTTATTTTGAAATTGTTTTATCATGGATGAATTGTCCACAAGATTTGTTTTGGTCTTGAGTTCAAGATTGGTTAATGGTCTTTCAAATCGGTCGAAAGTCCCTATCTATACTTGAGAAATATTATTGTCACCCAAGAGTCATCCCATCAACGGGTCTTGATCTTACTCACGACCAACTTTTTACAGTCATGACCAACTTTTTACATGGTCACGACCGTGCAATTTATTTATTTTAATGTCGTGACCCAACTCACGATCAGAAGGTCGTGAACATAATCAAGAACGTGGGATTAAACAAATACAATGTGAAATGACAAAAATATTTCTCTCTATACTTTTAACTAGACTTTGAGCCCATTTGACAAACGTGTGTGATGCATGGTTTGTCTGATATTACTATTTGATACACCACCCACTCTCTAACGTCATTTGTTTAAGGTTAATGCGTTAATTAATGTACCTTTTTATTGTATTAATAGACTTAGGTAATGAGTGTAATCAATACTATATATAAATCCAAATGGGATTAATACATAACTATCAAGAATTCCCGCATAAGCACTCATTAATTGCACTAATCACTTTGCTAATCACGTTCTTAACTTCATTGTTGAGGAAGCTACAGGGAATGTAAACAGTCAACTAATAAGAGGTCCAAATTTTTTAGTTGGCCCATTCTCTATGTTCGCACTTTCTTCTTTCCCCGAAGGTAGTATCTTATTTCGAGCTTGGTGGAGAAAGTGAAAAGTCACTTACTCTGTGCTCCACCTTACAGCCATTATTGTGCTACTATACTACGGCATAATCGTTCCTTCACTGAACAAAAAAGAAAAAAAATACATTCACAAAAAATTGCCACCTTCTTTTCAGAAGTTAATGGAAGGTCATTTGTGCAGCTTGAAAAATCGGGAGGGAATGGAAGAAGACGTGGAAGGTAACTTGCAGTTCAATACTCTCAATTTTTTTGCAATTCCTCCATGGTTGTTTAGAATCCATAAGTTGATGTTGTTATTTTTGGACATTGGTTCTTTAATTTTTTTTTAAAATGTAGAAACTTGAAATCTATGTCTTTATGATCGTAGCATGTTTTTAAGCTATTGAACTGCAAGATTTCTAAATGTGACCATCATTTCAGAGAATAATTCTAATGAAATTTATCAAGGGAAGTCATGCGATTCAGTTTTGATTGCTAAATCAGGTAAACATTGCACCTAAAATGTTTTTTTTAATGGTTCTTTTAGTTTACATTTTGAAAACATGCTTTTGTAAATAAGATATTACAGCTAAAATGTTGACTCCAACATCTATGTTGAGGTTGCAACCTAGTAGAACTATTTTGAGCTCAAAATTGTCAATCAGTCATACACGTTTGAATTTACAACACAATTTTGATCCATCAAATCAAATGAATGTATCGGGTATTGTTGTAATTGATTTAGTATGAAGTATGAATTATGTATTTTCTGAACTTCATTGATAATTGTGCTGCACCGTTTTTTTGCAGGTGATAGTTATGTTAAATCAACGGGTAGTCGAAGTGCACTATCTGATCTTACAAATACGATTAATGCAAGTCGAAGACGATTGAAAACTATCTTTCAGAATAATGGTGATGATCGCTTTGTAAGGTTTCTTTCAAAAGATTTTGAGGACATCAGTGTTTTTCCATCTTCTTTAAACAGTGGAGGTATATCCATATCAACTTCTAATTACAAAAATCTCCTCCAATTTTGTTTTATACCATTGTTCAATAGATGTTAATAATTGTTATTCCTAATATAATTGCAGAGTGCTCTTCCACTAGGAAACGAAGTTGTAATTTAGATGATCAAAGTATTAATTTAACAATTGGTGGAGATTCTAAACAAAGAAAGTTAGAACAACAGCTCGGTACTAAAAATGATACGAAACAGACCCCAGTAGCAGGGAATGTTATTTATCATTTGGATAATCTATGCGTAATTTTTTAGTGAATTTTCTTGGTGCCATTTAATGCAGATTTGTTGCACTGGAATGAAGAAAATAATGCAAATTTTGAAGAAGATAAAGGAACTAATATCGGTCATAATATTGCTCAAAATATGGATGCAACTCCAAAAACTAGGAGTTCAAATAACAAAGAGAATGTTTGTACATCAGCTGCACTTGGAAATATTGATATTCCTGGTATGAAAAAGTTCAATTTTCTTTTTCTATAAATGTGCAATGTTCACTACTAATTGTTATTGATTTTATATTGCTAGAGTCGTCTTCACGTAGGAAAAGGAAATTTTCTTTACATGTGCATAATGTTAATGGAAGTAATTTTTTAGGAAGATAATCAATTAAGGTTAGACCAGAATTTTGTTATTGAATCTAGTAAGTTACAATCCTTAACTGAATAGATTTACTAATGAACAATAATTTTGAATAATTGTAATGTATTTTGCTGGTAGTTTCATTGATTAAGTAAGTATCATTTAATGCAGAATTCTTGCACTGTAGTCAAGAAAATAGTGCAAATTTTGAAGGAGAGGTTGGAACAAAGATCGATCATGATATTCCTCAAGATAGTTATGCAACTTCAATAACTAGGAGATCCGTTAACAAAGAGAATGTTTGTACATCAACTGGACTTGGAAATATTGATATTCCTGGTATGAAAAGTTCAATTTTGTATTTCATTAAATGTTCAATGTTCACTGCTAATTGTTACATTTTATATTTCCAGAGTCGTCCTCAAGCAGGAAAAGGAGGTGTTTTCAGAAAGATAAGCAATTAAGGTTAGGCCAGGAACTTGTTACTAAATCCGGTAAAAAAAATCCCTTATATAACAATCTGGCATTGTCATTTACAATGATGGTAGTTTGATTAATAAAAATTATACAGGACCACATAGAACATGTGAAATGGATGAAGGTCCTTCATGTGGAGCGACATGTAGAAGGAGAAGACGAAGAGCAGGACTTGCACCTGAAAATGAAAGACAAAGGAACATATATCATCAATTAGTAGTTAGAACTCAGCCATTTCAACAAGGTATTAGTTCTCCTAGAATAACTGGGAAGCACATCAATTATGTGGAATAGTTGTTTTTTACGAATATTTGTAAGTTCATCTATTTTAACTTATATTCAAATCTTAAAATTCCGGTTTTAATATACTTCATCCAAACTTCACATATTCATATGTAGGTGATATGCATGAAAGGCCTATGAACATGACTGAAATTTTTGACTTTAGTTTGGATGAATTTAAGTTTGATGATTGTGGTGACCCTCAGTTTTCATGTAATTATTGTGGTGCTAAATTTTGGATACGTGAGCGAATAGTAGGATCAAGTGTAAGAAATCCTATATACACACTTTGCTGTTCAAAAGGAAAAATTCAACTTCCATTGATGACAAGCCCTCCACCTTATCTACAATCGCTGATGTTTGATGAAAACAACAGTCAAGGGAAGCACTTTCAAGAAAAGATAAGAGCCTACAATTCGATTTTTTCTTTTTACATCGATGAAAGGAAAGGTTGACAAGTCAGTGAATGATGGTAGGGGTCGATTTGTTTATAGGCTATCTGAATAAAATCATCACCGGATAGGAAGTCTTCTACCTGCACAAGATCAAAGTCCCAAATTTGCACAACTTTATATTTATGATACTGCCCATGAAGTGAACAATCACATTAATGCTTTAAGTTAATAATTATACTCTAAATGTTATATGTAATTTTTTGTATTATAATGTCAAAAATATTAGTTTGATTAGTTTTATTATTCTCTGTTTATTCCATTTTCATCAAATCCTACACACTATAATTTTCTGTTTTTTACATAAATAGCAGACGAGACTGTAGTTCTGATCTAAATTCTGAAATAATCAGAGGTCTCAAAGAAATGTTTAATAGATATAATCAAATTTGCAAAGGATTTAGGATGGCTCGGGATCGAATTGATGGTGAACCAGTCTTGCATTTGAAAATGAGGTTGATTAGTAGAAGAAACAAAGATAGCAGAGTCTATAATTTACCAAGTGCAGATGAAGTTGCAGCATTAGTCGTTGGCGATGTAAATGTTGATAGTAGGGAAAGGGATATAATTGTTCAAACACAAGCAGACTATTTGAAAAGAATTCATGAGTTGCATCCTCTTTATTTACCTTTGCATTACCCTATCTGTAACATCCCAAATTTAATTCTTAGTATAAATTATGTTTTGATAGTCTTAGGATAGAAGCAATAATGATATAAGTTAGCAATTGGCCAATTAGACATGCAAATTTAAGTTTAAAACATAGGACTTTGGGGAAATTAGAATAACAAGATTGGTAGCTTAAAATACAAATTCCATCGTTGGATGTGAAGTAGGATAGGTGAGGAAGCTTGCTTTAAAATTTGAGGAAGATCCAACGGGTAACGAAGAAGTTATGGCCTTTCAAAGTCTGGATACTGCAAAACTATGCAGCTTAATCGATTAACCTGTAGCTTAATCGATTAAGGTCAGATGGGGTGAAAAGTGTTAATCGATTACTAATCGATTAAGCACTGCTGCTGAGGAAAAAAAAATAAAGTCACCAACACCTAAGTTTCTAGCAAATTTCGAACCTTCTCTCTTTAGGGAACAAAATTTCTCATTCCAATCAATCAAGCCTCAAGTGAATCACTCCAAATTCATCATCAAGTCCCTCTTTGTTGCTCCAAGTAAGTATTCATGTTCTTGATTTCTTCTCTCTCTCTCTCTCTAATTTGGATTTTCTCTCTCTCTCTTTCCCCTCCTTGGGAAATTCGAATTTCTCTTGAAATTGGGCAACAATCTCATCATCATTCCATTCCTTTGGCTTAGGAAAGATCATCATCGCTCTCTTTCTTTTCTTGCCTTTGGAGCTTTTGGTTTTGGGAGTGCTTGATGTCACACCCTCTCTATTGTTTATAAAATATAGTTTCTCCTTTCTGTATAGAATATATATATGGACTTGCGTGAGTAGAGAAGTAATAAAAATTCTTTTATTTTTTACATTTGGTGAAAGCAATTCTTTTATGCATAAATTGGGTTTTCATTTATGACTATTAAAACTTCCCAACTCAGCACTAAAATCGTCGTTTAATAGAGCAAAATAACATAATTATCAGAGTAAGCGGAAAATAGGGACCTTGACTTGATAAACCACGTTTCATGCCATTTATATGAAAAGATATATATATATATATATGTATATATGTATATATGTATATATATATACATATATACATATATATATAGATATACATATATATATATATATATACATAACTAACCATGTCATGATATAAAAGTACCAGCATACAGCAAAGTCAAAGTCGAGGTAGCAGAAGTTTACCAAATACAAGTCCATAATGTGAAGCCAAAAGAAAAGACCACCTCACTGAGATCTCTCAAAAATATGTACAATATATATAGAGCAAAATATGAAATCTCAGCAGTAGTCCAGTGATCCTCCTCCATAGCATAGTCTACAGAGTCTCCAGCAGCTGCTCCACATGTCTCACATCCCAACCATCTATACTATGCATCACCTGGTGGATCCCCAACTCCCCACTGGCTCCCAGTGGAATGCTCGACTGGCTCGCCCTCACTCTCCGCCTCCTCGGGATCCTCCTCTATCTGGTCCGACTGAGTGGGTGCCCTACCACTGGGCACTGGGTCAGCTGAAGGAGTCCCATGAACCAGACTCATTGGACTAGGTGTAGGAGTCTCCTCACGGATCACTCGAGAAGTAGAGGGGTGAGATCTAGTAGCAGCTCTAAAACGAAAAGAATGAAAGCGACGAGCTGGTCGAGTCGGGGGTGGTCCATGATAGGTATAAAAAGGGGGTACATGCAAAGTATAGATAATAGGGATGCGAAACCTACGAGGACGGACGCGAGCCAAAGGGTTAGGGTGATATAGAGTCACCTCTACCTCACCCTCAAACGTGGCTCTGTGGTCCTCGTAGTACCACACTCCACTAGGGAGTGGGCGCAACTCGATGCAAGCTAGATAGCGAGCCATCACCTAAAATGGGCAGAAGGGGTAAGCAATATAATCCACATAATCGAATAAGAATAAAGGAAGAAAGTAACAATTTCAAGTTCCAAGTATCCAGATGCATATACAAATGAACAAGTATGATTCATTTATGATAATTTCATTGTTTATGTGTCATGATGCATTTCTCCCATTTCCATTGTCCATTGAACGTTCAATCCAGTAATTCGCATACATGACCAACATGTATTGTGGAACTGCTCGGATAGTGTGCACACAACGTCACCAAGACGTAACAACATTCCCAAATGCTGCCCACATTACCAAAATGTGTCATCGAGCCAGTTTCCACCGAATTAATTGTCCATCTCCTTTCTCCATGCATGTATGCACATAAAATCCATTCATTAAGATTAACCAATAATCTTGTTATGTGCATCCAATATTATTCCTTCAGTGAATTAAAATGTTGTTAATAATTCCCCCATTCTTTTATTGGAACATGATACTTTCCCCATACGCATAGTTGATTTTAATTGACATTATTTTAGGTATGTTAAAAAAAGAAAATTATTTTTCTGTTTCAGATCCAAAAGACTCGAGTGATCTTTCCAATACTCGAGTGTTCCTCAGATTCATCAAAATACTCGAGTGTTTCTCATGAGACTCGAGTGTTCTTTGTTTCCAGAAAGTCCATTTTTAAATTCATGAAAATACTCGAGTGTTCTTCATGAGTACTCGAGTGTTCTTTAGTTCCCAGAAAGTCCATTTTCCCAAAATAGTCGAAACACTCAAGTATAATCCCTAATACTCGAGTATTTGCAGACAAATAACACTGAAAAATTGAGTTTTAACATACCATTTCCAACTATAGTCAATTCCAATCCAAACCAAGGATCAACAGAGCTTATATTATACATATTAAACATGTTCCAATATAGAATTAACAACACTTTACACTGAATCACAGAATATCATCAATTATGCATAAAATCCATTTTTCCACAACTCAACATACCAAATTCAATTCTATGGACATTTAGCACAATCACAGCTTTGGTACAGCTCAAATACAACATAGTACACTTGTCTAAACCAGTATTTGAACCCAGAAAGGCCTCCAAGCCTTAAACCTAATTCCAACTATGCCCATCGAGTCTTTTGTTAACTCTCCACCTAAATTCACATGATTTAAACTTATTCTAGTGAATTAAAAGCTTCACCCTTACCTCTAGGCCGTGGATAAACAAAGAAATTGCAGAGAAGTTGGCTGGAAATGATAAACCCCCAAAACCCTTTGCATGCAACCATATTTGAACAGGGCACCAAAACCAGAGGATTTGACATGCAAAAACGTTTTAGAAATTAGGGAAAATGGTTAGGATTGATTCTCTGCAACATCAACCAAATATAGGAATAGATTCTAGGGTCATAGGTTTCACCAACTTACCAAAATTAAAGATTGAAGTCAGCTCCAGACCTCAGCTTTTGAGTTTGGCAGCAAAAACCTCCAATCTTTCTGGCTCCAATTCTTCCTCTACACGAACTCTCACCCCTCAACCTATATATCTTTGTAAAGCTCAAGATGTGAGCTTTACAATGGTGTATGACACTCACTCTAACACTAAGAATCGAAGAAGAACATGAGGAACGAAATCAGAAGCCCTAACTTGAAGTTTCAGAGCAAATCAATCATGCAGCTCGCCACGATGCCCATTAACGTGTCCTGGGTGTGTTTTCGTGTCAACCAAGAAGAATCGTCGTGTGTTGACTCATCAAACGCACTAACGAGTTCTCCACTGACTCGATTACTCGAGTGTTTCCAGGAATACTCGAGTATTCTTGTCAATTTTTCAAAAATATATATTTTAATACCCTTCCCTCCAAAATCTTCCTAATATTGCTTCTAGGTCCTATTTCAAGGACTAATATGCAAAAACATTATTTTTACATATTATACTTTATTAAAGTACTTTTTCCATCTCATACGGCATCAATACCAACTCATAATTAATCCAAATTAATTATGAGTATATAATTATAATTAAGGAAAATAGTTATGAAATAACCTTTCATAATCAAAATTTTCGTTACATCAGGGGATGAAAATTTGGGGTGTTACACTTGAAGCTAAGGCTTAGATTTTCCCACTCTCCCTCTCCTTGGTTAAGGTAAGGGGGTGGGTATTGGCTTGTTCTAGAAAAGGGTTTGTATTTAGATGTAATGATTGGCTAGGAGTTATGTGCTAGGATAGGGAATTAGAAACCCCAAGTTAGAATTAAGGAAAATGGTAAAAATAGGCTTAATTTATTAGTTATGGAACTCTAGGAAATAGAGAATGAGGTTAGGTGTTAACTAAGGAAAATAAATGGCATGACCCCTTAAGCTAGGATTTTGAATCAATAATTCGGACAAGTGGAAAACGTGGTTATGCATGATTATATGAAAAGGTGAATATTGGTGTTACTTGTACTAATTGTTTATGTGAAAGGTGATATGCATGAATAGTGGTGGTTGTAATTATGTGTTATACTTGGCATTACTTGAACATTGGATTGGTGATAATTATGAAAGTGAAATTGTGGCTATTTGGTTATATATGTGATGATGCTTGTGTGTGAAAGGACTAAGTGGAAAGAAACGGTTTTGGTCGACTAATTAATGACATATAAAATGGGCAACTAATGCTGGATAAATGGGCGATGTATGTAGGCCTTCGATTTGGTGGAGACATACATCGTAGTGTTAGAATTATTGATAGGATTGGCAGCCGTCACCCAAGAGGGGGTGAATTGGGTGTTTATGAAAACATTGGAAAATATTCGAATTAAATCGTTTTTAATAAAATAGATAAACTTTGCAGCGGAAAACTCTTAAAAACGATGAAAACGATTATGCAAGCGGAAGCAAACAATAATAACAACGATTAATATTACGCGCGAAGATAAGAAACACTATAACAACGAAAGGTCTAACGCGCGTTGATTAATTTAAAATAATTAAATTAATATATATTATATTTACGTTGCGAAGGAGATAATTAACACAATAAAAATATGCGCAACAATAAATAAAAGAGATAAGGGATAGAAGAGATTGAATCGGTGATTTTATCCTGGTTCGGCAAACCCAGCCTACTCCAGTCCCCAAGCGACCCGCATGAGCTTTTCACTAAACCAAGACGCCACGCGTCCCCAAGTACAACCAGAACGCCCCGCAAGCTACTAGGAACCTCCTTTCGCCAGGGACCTCAAAAAACCAGATAGCCTAACTACTAGGTGCCCCACCGTTCGTCTAGCACTACCCACACAGCAAAGGGTTCCTCACCCTACAACCACGAACGCAGCACGTCCGCACTAGGAGCTTCACTCCCTAGTCACTAAGGGTTACACACCCCTTACAACAATGGTTACGGATATGACTGATTGAGTACAACCACTATAATGCACTCTTCTTAGTGCAGATACAACAATATGGGCTTCTAACAAAATTGTGTTCTATATAACACTGATACAACAATAACGCTCTATGGCGATGAATTTAAATCACAAGTACTATGGCCAAGATAACTTTTCTCTTCAAGAAATAATATCAAAGTTTAAGAACTGGTTGAAGGAGAAGAGAAGAAGAGAAGAACGTGTAAAAGTTTTTCAAAAAAAGTTATCAAAATAAAACCTTGATTCAAATTCTTTTTATAAAAACAACAATTAACACATGTTTAAAATCAAAAACCAAATCATAAAGATTTAAGACATAAAACTAAAGATTTGAGAATATTTGAAATTCAAATTTTGAATTTGAAAAAAAGAATCAGAATCAAATCAAAAACGATTTTGGAAATAAATCAAATTTAAAATAAGAATGAGATCAAATCCGGAAATATTCAAAATTGATTTTCTGAATTCAAATAAAATAATATTTTTGAAATCAAAATCAAATCAAATAGATATAAAGAATAAAATAAAATAGAATAAAATCAATTTTGAAATCAGAAACAAATAAAACAGATTTAGGAAATAAATCAAAGATTTGATTCTTAAAAACAAAAAGGAAATATTTCCAAAAACAAAATCAAATTCAAATTTTGAAAATAAATCAGAATCAATTATGTAAAAACAAATCAGGTAATAAATCAAAATGATTCTGACACGTTTTTCAATAAAACTTGAGGTAATCGATTACTTCAAGAAGATAATCGATTATCCCTTTAAAAATAGAAACTTTTAAATTCTTTTGAAAAACCAGTAATCGATTACAACATAGAATTTAATCGATTATATGATGCAACTGGTCAACTCCAGTAATCGATTATCTGTGCCAAGTAATCGATTACTTTCATACAAAAAGTAATGGATTAGCCAGGTTCAAATACTCGATTACACTCTCTCTGGATTTTCTATGATGCAACATAAATAATCGATTATCTTGAATGAGTAATCGATTATCTCTGTCAAAACTTGTCTTAACAGATTTTCACAATTTAGAGAAATCCAGCTAGAGGTTGTCAAGATATATTTTCACAGTGAATCAGTTAAGTCTTTTAAAAAATATGTTTTTTAGAAAAACTATTTTCGCAATTAAAAACATTTTTCATAAACTAAGTTAAAAACAGATTTTCATGAAAACATATTTTGCAATTAAAACATTTTTCATAAAAAGTTCTTTTCTTCTCCTTAACATGAAAAACTAATTTTGGCCATTAGACACTTGTAATAAAAATTCATTACCTTACAAATTTCCTATGGGCCAGGCTATACTAAACTTGAACATGAAGCTTGAGCCTTGACTTTAGCCTTGAAACTTGATGCTTGAACTTGATGCAGCTTGATGCTTGAAACTTTGAATCTTGTTTGTAATCATCAAAACATTATCTTCTAGAATCCTTCTAGCATTACTCTTTACGTCCTTTGGGGCAAGCTTGACTTCCAACACTCCCCCTTTTTGATGATGACAAACCTTTTTCTGAGTTTCTTCATTACAAGCGTTAAGCAGCAAGTATAGCACAATATTGTCCAATAATATCATAGGAAATTTAAATACAAATAGAGAATATAGAGAATAATTGATTAAGCCATGAAATAGTTTCTCTTCATTCTCATAACCTCCCCCTGCATATATGGTTAGTATGCACATGAAGCTCAGAATTCTTCTCCCCCTTTCGTCAACATCAAAAAGGTGGTGAGAAGACTTTAGCAGGATTAGGGTTCTTCTCCCCCTTTGTACTATACTCCCCCTGAAATACTGAATAGATACATTAATAATAACAAGGGAGGTGACTATGCATATTTACTCCCCCTATTTGACATCAGCAAAAATAAGTATGAGATTCAAAAAAAATTTCTTCCCAATACACAATAAAAATCAGCATGATGTCAAAATGGGATGAAGAAGCAAAACATGTTTTAATGCAAGTATTCAAATAATATTTTTCTCCCCCTTTCTAAAAGGTTTTTCCAAAATAAGCATAACATGAAGGGAGATGAAAAATGCATCATAAAAACATGTGAATGCTCACTATCATCAAAACTTTAAAATCCTATATGCCATGACAATAATAACATATAATTCATAATGGCACATATTGTCATATAAGGCATATATCACATAAACAAGTATCACATGATAAATAAAATAATAAAGGGACAGTGATACTTATCATCGGTGATGCTTTCCCATTTAATAGAGACAATTAGCTTCGGAGTTCCTTCCAATTTAAGATTCAACATTCAGTATTTGAAGGAATTTCCCCTTGCAATGTGTTGCACTTCTTTTTAATATGTTCCCCTTATTTAGTATTTTTCTTCAAGCATCATGATGAAGGAGAGTCTTAATTCCTCCTTTGGAAATCTTTCATTTCATTTCAATGTGCATACCTTCTCTTGTACTTGAGGCATTGCCTGAAAAAAATACTTAGGAACATTTGTTTTGGTATCCAAAAACTTGGATCCTTAAGGATTAGTTGCATCTCTTCACTAATATCAAGGATATTGTGAAGGCAAAATATGAATAAACAATATTAAACATATGCACTAATCATAAAAACAATGTCATGCTCATGCACACAAATGCATGTCCATAATATCAATATATATCTCTAGTATGTCATGACATGGCATCAACACATAAAGAGTGTATTCATGTGATAAAAGGAATTTTAAAAAATATTTTAACACACATGATACAACTCAATATATGGTGAAAAAAAATATTGCAGTGCACACAAAAAAAAATATAATCATGTGCTTAAAAAGATTTTCAAATAAAGCAGCACACATGATTTATTTTATCCAAGGAGTGATCATGAGAAATAAAAGATTTTCAAAAAGATTTCAGCACTCATGATACACCTTGGTATGTGCAAAAGATAGAGTAGTCCAGGTATACCTTTGTGTACTCGTTGTTATAGGTGGAATGAGAACATGATACCTTGGACTTGTTGATCAAGGAGGTGTTTGTCCTTACCCATTGCTTCTTGCTTGAGGTCCTAGACCATTTGATTTCACTTTTAGACATGTGAGAAGCTTTGGTTGTAGGTACTTTTCTCCTTTGACCAATCCATCTATTCCTTGTCCTCTTTGACATCACCCTTGATAGTTTATCCTTCTCTCCACCACTTGGTTCATCCTTAGGCTTGTTTCGTTTCTCAATCCATACACTTATTGTCCTCTTAGGTACACCCCATAAGACTTTCCTTTGACCACTTAGATCTTCTTTTTGTTTGGATTCCTGCACATTTAGAACACTAGAAGAACTTTTTGGTACCCATTTCATCTTGGATCCTTTGGGGTTAGTCTTAGGTTCCTTAGAAGCCTTCGGAACCCATTGCAAATTATTTCTCAAGTTAAAATTTTTGCGATATAAACATAAATGAGAAATATGTCCTAAACAACCACAATAATTGCAAATAATGGGTTTAGATGATGGTTTGACTTTTTCAAAATTATTTTCATGAAACTTGGAATTTTTTATTTCACATTGAAAAATATTATTGTCATCAACTTTACTTGATTTTTGGATATCCATATTATTTTCAATTTCATCAAGTAAAGAATTTGAACAATTTGATTTTTCAATGTTACTTTCAAAAAGTGCTTCCTCAACTTGTTTTTCAATATGTAAGCAATTTTCAAAAATGGTTGAGGAGTTGTTTTCTAAAAATATCTCTTTATCAAAAATATTTTCATTTTTCAAAATATCAATTTCATTTTCAATTAGAGATAATTTTTGTAACGAGTCCAAGTTTCTATTTTCCAAATGTGTCAAATCATCATGTAACTCATTAAATGAATATTGTAGAAATTTAGAATAAGGAATAATTGAAGTTACCTCATGGTCCTCATGAGCCAAGTGATCGGATGTTTCATGTTCATCTGCCATTGATTCCTCATCCGAAAACCTTGAATCCTCCACTGAGTCCATGAAGCTTTCAAATAGCCTTTCTAATTCATCCTCATCGCATGTTGAGCTACTTCCCACGCTTTCTGTTTCATCATCATAATCTTCGTCCAGGGAGTTTGATATCTCATGCTCAATATCATTTTCTTCTTGTTCCTTCTCCTCCTTTTTCCTGTGGACACTAACACTTCCATGAAGATCATTAGTAGCATAGTGTATATGTAAAGTGTCCCAAATATCCTTAGCACATTCACAATTTTCAACTATAGCATATGCATCATAGATCAAAGCATTTTTCAAAATATGCATAGCTTGAAAATTCAAGGAAAAATATTTTTCATCAAATTTGTTTAAAACATGTTTTGGCTGAAAATCAAAACCATTGAGAACGACATGCCATAAACGAAAACTAATAGATTGAAGAAAAATTTTCATTCTAGCACTCCAATAATGAAAATTATTTCCATCAAAAATTGGTGCATCATCGAATGTAAAACCCTCCATATTAAAACAAATAAAATATCCCAACGCTGCCAATCTACAACGGATCTTTAACTCAGGCTGTTAAGCCTTTACCAGAGCACGAAGCTCTGATACCAATTGTTAGAATTATTGATAGGATTGGCAGCCGTCACCCAAGAGGGGGGGTGAATTGGGTGTTTATGAAAACATTGGAAAATATTCGAATTAAATCGTTTTTAATAAAATAGATAAACTTTGCAGCGGAAAACTCTTAAAAACGATGAAAACGATTATGCAAGCAGAAGCAAACAATAATAACAACGATTAATATTACGCGCGAAGATAAGAAACACTATAACAACGAAAGGTCTAACGCGCGTTGATTAATTTAAAATAATTAAATTAATATATTATATATTTACGTTGCGAAGGAGATAATTAACACAATAAAAATATGCGCAACAATAAATAAAAGAGATAAGGGATAGAAGAGATTGCACCGGTGATTTTATCCTGGTTCGGCAAACCCAGCCTACTCCAGTCCCCAAGCGACCCGCTTGAGCTTTTCACTAAACCAAGACGCCACGCGTCCCCAAGTACAACCAGAGCGCCCCGCAAGCTACTAGGAACCTCCTTTCGCCAGGGACCTCAAAAAACCAGATAGCCTAACTACTAGGTGCCCCACCGTTCGTCTAGCACTACCCACACAACAAAGGGTTCCTCACCCTACAACCACGAACGCAGCACGTCCGCACTAGGAGCTTCACTCCCTAGTCACTAAGGGTTACACACCCCTTACAACAATGGTTACGGATATGACTGATTGAGTACAACCACTATAATGCACTCTTCTTAGTGCAGATACAACAATATGGGCTTCTAACAAAATTGTGTTCTATATAACACTGATACAACAATAACGCTCTATGGCGATGAATTTAAATCACAAGTACTATGGCCAAGATAACTTTTCTCTTCAAGAAATAATATCAAAGTTTAAGAACTGGTTGAAGGAGAAGAGAAGAAGAGAAGAACGTGTAAAAGTTTTTCAAAAAAAGTTATCAAAATAAAACCTTGATTCAAATCCTTTTTATAAAAACAACAATTAACACATGTTTAAAATCAAAAACCAAATCATAAAGATTTAAGACATAAAACTAAAGATTTGAGAATATTTGAAATTCAAATTTTGAATTTGAAAAATAGAATCAGAATCAAATCAAAAACGATTTTGGAAATAAATCAAATTTAAAATAAGAATGAGATCAAATCCGGAAATATTCAAAATTGATTTTCTGAATTCAAATAAAATAATATTTTTGAAATCAAAATCAAATCAAATAGATTTAAAGAATAAAATAAAATAGAATAAAATCAATTTTGAAATCAGAAACAAATAAAATAGATTTAGGAAATAAATCAAAGATTTGATTCTTAAAAACAAAAAGGAAATATTTTCAAAAACAAAATCAAATTCGAATTTTGAAAATAAATCAGAATCAATTATGTAAAAACAAATCAAGTAATAAATCAAAATGATTCTGACACGTTTTTCAATAAAACTTGAGGTAATCGATTACTTCAAGAAGATAATCGATTATCCCTTTAAAAATAGAAACTTTTAAATTCTTTTGAAAAACCAGTAATCGATTACAACATAGAATTTAATCGATTACTTCACTTCTGTTTAATATATGATGCAACTGATATAATCGATTATCACTGGTCAACTCCAGTAATCGATTATCTGTGCCAAGTAATCGATTACTTTCATACAAAAAGTAATGGATTAGCCAGGTTCAAATACTCGATTACACTCTCTCTGGATTTTCTATGATGCAACATAAATAATCGATTATCTTGAATGAGTAATCGATTATCTCTGTCAAAACTTGTCTTAACAGATTTTCACAATTTAGAGAAATCCAGCTAGAGGTTGTCAACATATATTTTCACAGTGAATCAGTTAAGTCTTTTAAAAAATATGTTTTTAGAAAAACTATTTTCGCAATTAAAAACATTTTTCATAAACTAAGTTAAAAACAGATTTTCATGAAAACATATTTTGCAATTAAAACATTTTTCATAAAAAGTTCTTTTCTTCTCCTTAACATGAAAAACTAATTTTGGCCATTAGACACTTGTAATAAAAATTCATTACCTTACAAATTTCCTATGGGCCAGGCTATACTAAACTTGAACATGAAGCTTGAGCCTTGACTTTAGCCTTGAAACTTGATGCTTGAACTTGATGCTTGAACTTGATGCAGCTTGATGCTTGAAACTTTGAATCTTGTTTGTAATCATCAAAACATTATCTTCTAGAATCCTTCTAGCATTACTCTTTACGTCCTTTGGCGCAAGCTTGACTTCCAACACTCCCCCTTTTTGATGATGACAAACCTTTTTCTGAGTTTCTGCATTACAAGCGTTAAACAGCAAGTATAGCACAATATAGTCCAATAATATCATAGGAAATTTAAATACAAACAGAGAATATAGAGAATAATTGATTAAGCCATGAAATAGTTTCTCTTCATTCTCATAACCTCCCCCTGCATATATGGTTAGTATGCACATGAAGCTCAGAATTCTTCTCCCCCTTTTGTCAACATCAAAAAGGTGGTGAGAAGACTTTAGCAGGATTAGGGTTCTTCTCCCCCTTTGTACTATACTCCCCCTGAAATACTGAATAGATACATTAATAATAACAAGGGAGGTGACTATGCATATTTACTCCCCCTATTTGACATCAGCAAAAATAAGTATGGGATACAGAAAAAATTTCTTCCCAATACACAATAAAAATCAGCATGATGTCAAAATGGGATGAAGAAGCAAAACATGTTTTAATGCAAGTATTCAAATAATATTTTTATCCCCCTTTCTAAAAGGTTTTTCCAAAATAAGCATAACATGAAGGGAGATGAAAAATGCATCATAAAAACATGTGAATGCTCACTATCATCAAAAGTTTAAAATCCTATATGCCATGACAACAATAACATATAATTCATAATGGCACATATTGTCATATAAGGCATATATCACATAAACAAGTATCACATGATAAATAAAATAATAAAGGGACAGTGATACTTATCATCGGTGATGCTTTCCCATTTAATAGAGACAATTAGCTTCGGAGTTCCTTCCAATTTGAGATTCAACATTCAGTATTTGAAGGAATTTCCCCTTGCAATGTGTTGCACTTCTTTTTAATATGTTCCGCTTATTTAGTATTTTTCTTCAAGCATCACGATGAAGGAGAGTCTTAATTCCTCCTTTGGAAATCTTTCATTTCATTTCAATGTGCATACCTTCTCTTGTACTTGAGGCATTGCCTGAAAAAAATACTTAGGAACATTTGTTTTGGTATCCAAAAACTTGGATCCTTAAGGATTAGTTGCATCTCTTCACTAATATCAAGGATATTGTGAAGGCAAAATATGAATAAACAATATTAAACATATGCACTAATCATAAAAACAATGTCATGCTCATGCACACAAATGCATGTCCATAATATCAATATATATCTCTAGTATGTCATGACATGGCATCAACACATAAAGAGTGTATTCATGTGATAAAAGGAATTTTAAAAAATATTTTAACACACATGATACAACTCAATATATGGTGAAAAAAAATAATGCAGTGCACACACAAAAAAAATATAATCATGTGCTTAAAAAGATTTTCAAATAAAGCAGCACACATGATTTATTTTATCCAAGGAGTGATCATGAGAAATAAAAGATTTTCAAAAAGATTTCAGCACTCATGATACACCTTGGTATGTGCAAAAGATAGAGTAGTCCAGGTATACCTTTGTGTAGTCGTTGTTATAGGTGGAATGAGAACATGATACCTTGGACTTGTTGATCAAGGAGGTGTTTGTCCTTACCCATTGCTTCTTGCTTGAGGTCCTAGACCATTTGATTTCACTTTTATACATGTGAGAAGCTTTGGTTGTAGGTACTTTTCTCCTTTGACCAATCCATCTATTCCTTGTCCTCTTTGACATCACCCTTGATAGTTTATCCTTCTCTCCACCACTTGGTTCATCCTTAGGCTTGTTTCGTTTCTCAATCCATACACTTATTGTCCTCTTAGGTACACCCCATAAGACTTTCCTTTGACCACTTAGATCTTCTTTTTGTTTGGATTCCTGCACATTTAGAACACTAGAAGAACTTTTTGGTACCCATTTCATCTTGGGTCCTTTGGGGTTAGTCTTAGGTTCCTTAGAAGCCTTTGGAACCCATTGCAAATTATTTCTCAAGTTAAAATTTTTGCGATATAAACATAAATGAGAAATATGTCCTAAACAACCACAATAATTGCAAATAATGGGTTTAGATGATGGTTTGACTTTTTCAAAATTATTTTCATGAAACTTGGAATTTTTTATTTCACATTGAAAAATATTATTGTCATCAACTTTACTTGATTTTTGGATATCCACATTATTTTCAATTTCATCAAGTAAAGAATTTGAACAATTTGATTTTTCAATGTTACTTTCAAAAAGTGCTTCCTCAACTTGTTTTTCAATATGTAAGCAATTTTCAAAAATGGTTGAGGAGTTGTTTTCTAAAAATATCTCTTTATCAAAAATATTTTCATTTTTCAAAATTTCAATTTCATTTTCAATTAGAGATAATTTTTGTAACGAGTCCAAGTTTCTATTTTCCAAATGTGTCAAATCATCATGTAACTCATTAAATGAATATTGTAGAAATTTAGAATAAGGAATAATTGAAGTTACCTCATGGTCCTCATGAGCCAAGTGATCGGATGTTTCATGTTCATCTGCCATTGATTCCTCATCCGAAAACCTTGAATCCTCCACTGAGTCCATGAAGCTTTCAAATAGCCTTTCTAATTCATCCTCATCGCATGTTGAGCTACTTCCCACGCTTTCTGTTTCATCATCATAATCTTCGTCCAGGGAGTTTGATATCTCATGCTCAATATCATTTTCTTCTTGTTCCTTCTCCTCCTTTTTCCTGTGGACACTAACACTTCCATGAAGATCATTAGTAGCATAGTGTATATGTAAAGTGTCCCAAATATCCTTAGCACATTCACAATTTTCAACTATAGCATATGCATCATAGATCAAAGCATTTTTCAAAATATGCATAGCTTGAAAATTCAAGGAAAAATATTTTTCATCAAATTTGTTTAAAACATGTTTTGGCTGAAAATCAAAACCATTGAGAACGACATGCCATAAACGAAAACTAATAGATTGAAGAAAAATTTTCATTCTAGCACTCCAATAATGAAAATTATTTCCATCAAAAATTGGTGCATCATCGAATGTAAAACCCTCCATATTAAAACAAATAAAATATCCCAACGCTGCCAATCTACAACGGATCTTTAACTCAGGCTGTTAAGCCTTTACCAGAGCACGAAGCTCTGATACCAATTGTTAGAATTATTGATAGGATTGGCAGCCGTCACCCAAGAGGGGGGGTGAATTGGGTGTTTATGAAAACATTGGAAAATATTCGAATTAAATCGTTTTTAATAAAATACATAAACTTTGCAGCGGAAAACTCTTAAAAACGACGAAAACGATTATGCAAGCAGAAGCAAACAATAATAACAACGATTAATATTACGCGCGAAGATAAGAAACACTATAACAACGAAAGGTCTAACGCGCGTTGATTAATTTAAAATAATTAAATTAATATATATTATATTTACGTTGCGAAGGAGATAATTAACACAATAAAAATATGCGCAACAATAAATAAAAGAGATAAGGGATAGAAGAGATTGCACCGGTGATTTTATCCTGGTTCGGCAAACCCAGCCTACCCCAGTCCCCAAGCGACCCGCTTGAGCTTTTCACTAAACCAAGACGCCACGCGTCCCCAAGTACAACCAGAGCGCCCCGCAAGCTACTAGGAACCTCCTTTCGCCAGGGACCTCAAAAAACCAGATAGCCTAACTACTAGGTGCCCCACCGTTCGTCTAGCACTACCCACACAACAAAGGGTTCCTCACCCTACAACCACGAACGCAGCACGTCCGCACTAGGAGCTTCACTCCCTAGTCACTAAGGGTTACACACCCCTTACAACAATGGTTACGGATATGACTGATTGAGTACAACCACTATAATGCACTCTTCTTAGTGCAGATACAACAATATGGGCTTCTAACAAAATTGTGTTCTATATAACACTGATACAACAATAACGCTCTATGGCGATGAATTTAAATCACAAGTACTATGGCCAAGATAACTTTTCTCTTCAAGAAATAATATCAAAGTTTAAGAACTGGTTGAAGGAGAAGAGAAGAAGAGAAGAACGTGTAAAAGTTTTTCAAAAAAAGTTATCAAAATAAAACCTTGATTCAAATCCTTTTTATAAAAACAACAATTAACACATGTTTAAAATCAAAAACCAAATCATAAAGATTTAAGACATAAAACTAAAGATTTGAGAATATTTGAAATTCAAATTTTGAATTTGAAAAATAGAATCAGAATCAAATCAAAAACGATTTTGGAAATAAATCAAATTTAAAATAAGAATGAGATCAAATCCGGAAATATTCAAAATTGATTTTCTGAATTCAAATAAAATAATATTTTTGAAATCAAAATCAAATCAAATAGATTTAAAGAATAAAATAAAATAGAATAAAATCAATTTTGAAATCAGAAACAAATAAAATAGATTTAGGAAATAAATCAAAGATTTGATTCTTAAAAACAAAAAGGAAATATTTTCAAAAACAAAATCAAATTCGAATTTTGAAAATAAATCAGAATCAATTATGTAAAAACAAATCAGGTAATAAATCAAAATGATTCTGACACGTTTTTCAATAAAACTTGAGGTAATCGATTACTTCAAGAAGATAATCGATTATCCCTTTAAAAATAGAAACTTTTAAATTCTTTTGAAAAACCAGTAATCGATTACAACATAGAATTTAATCGATTACTTCACTTCTGTTTAATATATGATGCAACTGATATAATCGATTATCACTGGTCAACTCCAGTAATCGATTATCTGTGCCAAGTAATCGATTACTTTCATACAAAAAGTAATGGATTAGCCAGGTTCAAATACTCGATTACACTCTCTCTGGATTTTCTATGATGCAACATAAATAATTGATTATCTTGAATGAGTAATCGGTTATCTCTGTCAAAACTTGTCTTAACAGATTTTCACAATTTAGAGAAATCCAGCTAGAGGTTGTCAAGATATATTTTTACAGTGAATCAGTTAAGTCTTTTAAAAAATATGTTTTTAGAAAAACTATTTTCGCAATTAAAAACATTTTTCATAAACTAAGTTAAAAACAGATTTTCATGAAAACATATTTTGCAATTAAAACATTTTTCATAAAAAGTTCTTTTCTTCTCCTTAACATGAAAAACTAATTTTGGCCATTAGACACTTGTAATAAAAATTCATTACCTTACAAATTTCCTATGGGCCAGGCTATACTAAACTTGAACATGAAGCTTGAGCCTTGACTTTAGCCTTGAAACTTGATGCTTGAACTTGATGCAGCTTGATGCTTGAAACTTTGAATCATTTTTGTAATCATCAAAACATTATCTTCTAGAATCCTTCTAGCATTACTCTTTACGTCCTTTGGGGCAAGCTTGACTTTCAACACGTAGTTGGTGATGTATTGTAGGCCTTCGATTTGGTGGAGACAATACATCGTAAATAGGGGTTGTATTGTAGGCCTTCGATTTGGGGGAGACAATACAACGTAACTGGGGGCATGTATGTAGGCCTTCGATTTGGTGGAGACATACATGTCAAATGGGGGGGGGGGATGTATTGTAGGCCTTTGATTTAGTGGAGACAATACATCGTCCTCATGGGTTGGAAAATAAATGGGCGATGTATGTAGGCCTTCGATTTGGTGGAGACATACATCGTAATTGGAGTATGTATGTAGGCCTTCGATTTGGGGGAGACATACATACACCGTAAATATAAGGAAAAGAATAAGGGAAAAGGTAAGGGATTAAAAAGGGATTTCTTTGGAAACGGGGAAAATAATTAAAAGGGAATCATAAGTTGAAAAATGAATTAAATAAAAGGGAACCGACACTTGTAAAATGATGGAATTGGAAATTGTGTTATGCTTGCGATGAAATTGTAATTATGTGAATAAATTGCTAACTGTGTTTGGCCTGGTGAGTTGTTATGTCTATCTAGAAACTGCTTTTCTATTCATGTGCAATGCTCACTCCCTTACCATTTTTCAGGTACAGAGATTGAGATAGCACAGCCCCCGGCCGAGCAGGAGTGCTCTCCTTCACAGGAAGAGTAGGGTTATTATTGGGATTAGGATTTTATTGGACCTAAGCCTCCTTATTCTTTTGATGTATATGTGATGTCTATATATTTTTGGAGAGGCTTAGGATATTATTTTTGGCATAACTATGTGTTGAGCATTATGCTAGTTGCACCTAGTATATATATTCCGCTTATACTCTGATAACTGATACAGGATGTTATATTTTGCGCCCATGGGGCTTTTATATGATATGTGCATGAGATGAAGCCATGTTGGCTGTTGGTTATATATATATATATATATTGATGATGTTATCCACAGGTTAAAATTTGGAAAAGTCCGAAAAACAGGCAAATCTCCGCCCGTTTGACGGGTGATTTTAGTATACTAAAAAGGAAATTTTAAGTACTTATTTTTAATACTTGGGAATTAAGGGTAATTAATTATAGGGTGTTACATTTATGGTATCAGAGCCAGTGCCAGGTCGGTGTGCCAACGGGGACGTTAGGCCTCCAAGGGGGGGTGGATGTAAGGGGAAGCCTTAGTCCCACATCGGCTGGTAAGGAGAACGAAGCATGCCTTATATAGGGTGTGGATACCTTACCTCACGTGGACGCGTTTTGGGGCTCACTGTTAGTGTGGGACCAAGAGCAAAACCGTGAGGGTGAAGGATGCCCAAAGCGGACAATATCCACGTGGCGGTGCACTGGGCCCCGATGCCCAGTACCGTACGTCTGGCTGGGGCTGGGCTGTTACATTTGGTATCAAAGCAGTTTCCCTCGGCCTTTGGAGTATGAACTCACTACTCCTATGGTTACTCACCGAGCGAGTAACCAATGTACTTAGTTCAGTGTCTAAGTTGAAGTTGTAGGATATTAGTAGTTATATTTAATTGTTTTATCATTAACTGGTTGTCCCTCCATGACTCAACAGTATGGCAGGGAGACGGGCTGACAATGACAGAATTGCTGCAATTCTCAAAACTCTGGTTCAATTGCAGCAGAACCAAGCCCAAGCACCGCAGCACCAAGCTGAGAATCTTGCAAATCTGCAGCAGAATCAATCCCAAAACATTGCAGTAGCCGCAGCAGCAGCACTACAACCTCCTCCACCACCTCCAGTCGAGATTGACTGGATGGCCCGCTTTAGAAAAAGCGATCCGCCGAAGTTCGAAGGGGGTTACAATCCTGATGGAGCTCAAAGATGGCTTTAGGAGATGGAAAAGGTTCTTCGCTCGTTGCAGCCACCGGGGGATCAGTATATGCGACTAATGGAATATGTTCTAACCGGTGAGGCGGAACATTGGTGGGACCAATAGAGGAGAGGTTTGGAAGTAGCTAATGAGCTTATTTCATGGGACCTTTTCAAGGTCCGTTTTCTGGGAAAGTACTTTCCGGAAAATGTAAGGAGAGAGAAGGAAGTAGCTTTTCTTGAGCTGAAACAAGGGAGCCTCAGTGTTGGAGAATATGCAGCTCAATTCGAGGATCTCATTCGCTATTCGGGTAGCTATCGAGATGCAGATGAACGTACTAAATGTATTAAGTTTGTGTCTGGTCTCAATTCCAAGATCAAAACTCTTTTTGTCTATCAAGGGATCTCTAGTCTCTCTCAACTAGTGAACATGACCAGTGCTTATGAAGATTCTCTCAAACAGGAACAAGCAGAGGAGCGAAGCAAGGCACCTCAGAAATTGTCTGGTCCTATTAGGGGCAAGGGTCCTATGCAGAAATCTGGTCCTTATTCTAATCCCAGACCTTCAGTTCCTAGAGGAGCAGGGCAATCTGCAGTAACTCTTGGTCCCGTCCCTACTTGTCCACATTGTGGGAGGCAACACAAGGGGGTGTGTTGGAATCTGGGTCGAAGAGATGGACTCTGTTACTTATGTGGACAGTCCGGTCACTTTGTTGCCAACTGCCCTAAAAATACTGTAAAGAGAGAGGTCAATGTGGCTAGAGCACAAAAATCTGGTGGGAGTCAGCCAATGCAGAAGGGCAAGGTGTACACTCTAGATGGCGAAGAGGTGACAGATGATGATGAACTGATCAGAGGTATTTGTCATGTTAATGGCATTTCTTGTGGTGTTTTGTTTGATTGTGGTGCATCCCATTCATTCATTTCTATGGAATGCATGAAGAGACTAGGGTTGTCTACTATAGAAATGCCTTATAAATTGTCGGTCTCTACTCCTACAAATTCTTCAGTAATTACTTCTCAGATGTGTTTGGATTGTCCACTCCGAGTTTTGGAGCGGGAATTCAAAATCAATCTCATTTGTCTGCCTTTGACTAGATTAGATGTTATTCTGGGTATGGACTGGATGGCTCAGCATCACGTTCTAATTGACTGTCGTAAGAAAGCAGTCATCTTTAGTGATTCTTCTCTGTCTGCCATAGAAGTTGATGAAGTATCTGATGTAAGTCAAATCCGTGTGGTCCGTGAGTTTCTGGAAGTCTTTTCTACGGAGATTCCCGGATTACCTCCAAAAAGAGAAGTTGAGTTTGGTATTGATCTAAAGCCTGGTACAGGTCCAATTTCTATTGCACCTTAGAGAATGGCGCCTCCGGAATTGGAAGAATTGAAGAAGCAATTGAAGGAGCTATTAGCAAAGAGACTTATCAGGCCAAGTGTATCACCCTGGGGTGCTCCTATCCTTTTTGTCAAGAAGAAGGACGGTAGTCTTCGGATGTGCACTGATTACAGGCAGTTGAATGCAGTGACAATAAAGAAAAAATATCCGCTCCCTCGCATTGATGACTTGTTGGATCAGTTGAGGGGTGCATCCGTGTTCTCTAAGATTGACCTCCGATCGGGATACCATCAGATCCGTATCCGTGAAGAGGACATTCCAAAAACTGCTTTCAGGACACGTTATGGGCACTTTGAGTACGTGGTGATGCCTTTTGGATTGACCAACGCTCCTGCAATATTCATGGATTACATGAATAGGATCTTCATGCCATACTTGGATTCTTTGTCATTGTATTCATTGATGACATCTTGATTTATTCTAAGAGTCCAGGTGAACATGAGGAGCATTTGAGGATAATGCTGCAAATCCTCAAAGAAAAGCAGTTGTATGCCAAGCTGTCTAAATGTAGCTTTTGGTTGGATGAAGTCCATTTTCTGGGACATGTGATTTTCGCACAGGGAGTTGCTGTGGATCCCTCCAAGGTGGAAGCAGTGTTAAAGTGGGAGAGGCCCACAACAGTCACAGAAATCAGAAGCTTTTTGGGATTGGCGGGTTACTATCGGAGATTCATTGAAGGTTTCTCCAAACTGGCTCTTCCATTGACAATGTTGACCAGGAAAGGTGTCCCTTATCAATGGTCACAGCAGTGTGAGAGCAGTTTCTTAGAGCTGAAGAAGAGATTGACGAGTTCACCGGTTCTGATTTTGCCGGAACCAACCCAACCCTTTGATGTGTATTGTGATGCTTCAAAGCAAGGCTTGGGTTGTGTACTTATGCAGCAAGGCAAAGTTGTGGCCTATGCATCCAGACAGTTGCGGCAGCATGAGCAGAATTATCCGACTCATGACTTGGAATTAGCAGCTGTGGTGTTTGCCCTGAAAATTTGGAGACATTACTTGTATGGCACAAAGTTTGAGGTGTACAGTGACCACAAGAGTCTCCGTTATCTCTTCGATCAAAAGGAGCTGAATATGAGACAGATGAGATGGATGGAGTTCTTGAAAGATTATGACTTCCATCTTCAATACCATCCGGGTAAAGCTAATGTGGTAGCCGATGCATTGAGTCGCAAAACTCTTCATGTTAGCAACTTGATGGTGAAGGAGATGCAACTAATTCAGGAGTTTAGTGATCTCAACTTGAACATGCAGGTGAAAGAGAAAAGCATTGTTCTGGAAATGTTGCAAGTCACTAGTGAGCTAATGGATTTGATAAAGGAAAGGCAAGCAAATGACGAAGAGCTCCAGAAGTTGTTGGAAGTAGCAGCAAGTAAAGAGGAACCTGATTTCATCAAGGGTGCAGATGGAATCATCAGATTTAGAGGTAGAATATGTGTTCCAATGGACTTTAAGATTCGAAGAGACATATTGTGGGAAGCTCACCAAACAAAAATGAGTTTTCATCCCGGTACAACAAAAATGTATCAGGATTTGAAGAGGATCTATTGGTGGCCAGGGTTGAAGTCTGATGTGGCCGACCACGTGTCACACTGCTTGACTTGTCAAAAGGTGAAGATTGAGCATCAAAAGCCAGATGGTCCGTTGCGATCACTTGACATCCCTGAATGGAAGTGGGATAGCATAGCCATGGACTTTGTGACGGGTCTGCCTAGAACTACTGCAGGTTGTGATGGTGTATGGGTTGTTGTAGACCGTTTAACAAAGTGTGCTCACTTTATTCTGATCCATAAGAAGTACACAGTGGAGAAGTTGACACAGTTGTATATTCAGGACATAGTGAAGCTTCATGGTGTGCCTTCTAGTATTGTGTCTGATCGTGATCCACGGTTTCTATCCAGATTTTGGCAGAGTCTTCAGCAAGCCTTGGGTACTAAGTTGAAGTTTAGTACAGCCTATCATCCTCAAACTGATGGGCAGTCTGAGCGTACTATTCAGACTTTGGAGGATCTGTTGAGGGCTTGTGTTCTAGAGCAAGCTGGTAGCTGGGAGCAGTTGTTACCGTTGATGGAATTTACTTATAGCAACAGCTTTCACTCTAGTATTGGTATGGCACCTTTTGAGGCACTCTATGGTAGAAAGTGTAGAACGCCTCTTTGTTGGTTCCAGATTGGGGAGAACTTGTTGACTGGGCCAGAGTTGGTGCAAGAAACCACTGAGAAAATCACTATGATAAAGAATAAGATGAAGACTTCTCAAGATAGGCAGAAGAATTATGCAGATAAGCGTAGGAGACCCCTAGAGTTTGATGTGGGTGATCATGTGTTTATGAGGGTGTCCCCTACCACTGGCATTGGTCGGGCAATCAAGTCGAAGAAGCTGACTCCGAGGTTTGTTGGACCCTATGAGATTCTGGAAAGAGTTGGGCCTTTGGCATACAGGATTGCTTTGCCTCCACATTTGTCTAGGCTTCATGGTGTATTTCATGTTTCTCAGCTGAGGAAGTACATTCATGATCCCTCTCATGTGGTAGCAGCTGACGATTTGCCCTTGAAGGAGAATCTTACTTTTGAGGTCCTCCCGATCAGAATTGAGGACAGGCAGATTAAGCAACTCCGGGGCAAGGAAATTCCATTGGTGAAGGTGATTTGGAGTAGAAACAACATGGAGGAAGCTACTTGGGAATTGGAGAGCAAAATGAAAGAGTCTCATCCACAATTGTTTCCCCTCCAGAGTTGAATTTCGAGGACGAAATTCTGGTAAGTGGGAGAGGATTGTAACATCCCAAATTTAATTCTTAGTATAAATTATGTTTTGATAGTCTTAGGATAGAAGCAATAATGATATAAGTTAGCAATTGGCCAATTAGACATGCAAATTTAAGTTTAAAACATAGGACTTTGGGGAAATTAGAATAACAAGATTGGTAGCTTAAAATACAAATTCCACCGTTGGATGTGAAGTAGGATAGGTGAGGAAGCTTGCTTTAAAATTTGAGGAAGATCCAACGGGTAACGAAGAAGTTATGGCCTTTCAAAGTCTGGATACTGCAAAACTATGCAGCTTAATCGATTAACCTGTAGCTTAATCGATTAAGGTCTGATGGGGTGAAAAGTCTTAATCGATTACTAATCGATTAAGCACTGCTGCTGAGGAAAAAAAATAAAGTCACCAACACCTAAGTTTCTAGCAAATTTCGAACCTTCTCTCTCTAGGGCACAAAATTTCTCATTCCAATCAATCAAGCCTCAAGTGAATCACTCCAAATTCATCATCAAGTCCCTCTTTGTTGCTCCAAGTAAGTATTCATGTTCTTGATTTCTTCTCTCTCTCTCTAATTTGGATTTTCTCTCTCTCTCTCTCTCTCTCTCTCTCTCTCTTTCCCCTCCTTGGGAAATTCGAATTTCTCTTGAAATTGGGCAACAATCTCATCATCATTCCATTCCTTTGGCTTAGGGAAGATCATCATCACTCTCTTTCTTTTATTGCCTTTGGAGCTCTTGGTTTTGGGAGTGCTTGAAGCTAAGGCTTGGATTTTCCCACTCTCCCTCTCCTTGGTTAAGGTAAGGGGGTGGGTATTGGCTTGTTCTAGAAAATGGTTTGTATTTAGATGTAATGATTGACTAGGAGTTATGTGCTAGGATAGGGAATTAGAAACCCCAAGTTAGAATTAAGGAAAATGGTAAAAATAGGCTTAATTTATTAGTTATGGAACTCTAGGAAATAGAGAATGAGGTTAGGTGTTAACTAAGGAAAATAAATGGCATGACCCCTTAAGCTAGGATTTTGAATCAATAATTCGGACAAGTGGAAAACGTGGTTATGCATGATTATATGAAAAGGTGAATATTGGTGTTACTTGTACTAATTGTTTATGTGAAAGGTGATATGCATGAATAGTGGTGGTTGTAATTATGTGTTATACTTGGCATTACTTGAATATTGGATTGGTGATAATTATGAAAGTGAAATTGTGGCTATTTGGTTATATATGTGATGATGCTTGTGTGTGAAAGGACTAAGTGGAAAGAAACGGTTTTGGTCGACTAATTAATGACATATAAAATGGGTAACTAATGTTGGATAAATGGGCGATGTATGTAGGCCTTCGATTTGGTGGAGACATACATCGTAGTTGGTGATGTATTGTAGGCCTTCGATTTGGTGGAGACAATATATCGTAAATAGGGGTTGTATTGTAGGCCTTCGATTTGGAGGAGACAATACAACGTAACTGAGGGCATGTATGTAGGCCTTCGATTTGGTGGAGACATACATGTCAAATGGGGGGGGGGGGATGTATTGTAGGCCTTCGATTTGGTGGAGACAATACATCTTCCTCATGGGTTGGAAAATAAATGGGCGATGTATGTAGGCCTTCGATTTGGTGGAGACATACATCGTAATTGGAGTATGTATGTAGGCCTTCGATTTGGGGGAGACATACATACACCGTAAATATAAGGAAAAGAATAAGGGAAAAGGTAATGGATTAAAAAGGGATTTCTTTGGAAACAGGGAAAATAATTAAAAGGGAATCATAAGTTGAAAAATGAATTAAATAAAAGGGAACCGACACTTGTAAAATGATGGAATTGGAAATTGTGTTATGCTTGCGATGAAATTGTAATTATGTGAATAAATTGCTAACTGTGTTTGGCCTGGTGAGTTGTTATGTCTATCTAGAAACTGCTTTTCTATTCATGTGCAATGCTCACTCCCTTACCATTTTTCAGGTACAGAGATTGAGATAGCACAGCCCCCGGCCGAGCAGGAGTGCTCTCCCTCACAGGGAGAGTAGGGTTATTATTGGGATTAGGATTTTATTGGACCTAAGCCTCCTTATTCTTTTGATGTATATGTGATGTCTATATATTTTTGGAGAGGCTTAGGATATTATTTTTGGCATAACTATGTGTTGAGCATTATGCTAGTTGCACCTAGTATATATATTCCGCTTATACTCTGATAACTGATACAGGATGTTATATTTTGCGCCCATGGGGCTTTTATATGATATGTGCATGAGATGAAGCCCTGCTGGCTGTTGGTTATATATATATATTGATGATGTTATCCACAGGTTAAAATTGGGAAAAGTCCGAAAAACAGGCAAAACTCCGCCCGTTTGACGGGTGATTTTAGTATACTAAAAAGGAAATTTTAAGTACTCATTTTTAATACTTGGGAATTAAGGGTAATTAATTATAGGGTGTTACACTATCTGTTTTGCCAATGGTGAAGATGGATTTCGTGAGGGTATACGACATAGTGAAATTTCAGATTCAGACAGCACAGTATCACTTAGAGAATGGTTTGCATTTAGATTTCAGGATCGAGATAGGGTAGAGTCAATTCTTCTATTTTCAAGAAGACTTTTCCAGCAACTAGTTGTTGATGCTTATACTATGATTGAAAGTAGGAGAATGACTTTTTTTTTACTCAGCAAAACAAGCTTAAGTCTAAAGTATACAATCGTCTACATGATGCTGTATTTGACGGTGAAACAAGAGGTTGTGCTTTAGGGAAAATAATTATACTACCATTAAGTTATGTGGGTGGTGCGAGATACATAGTGCAAAACTATCAAGATGCAATGACGATTTGTAGATGGTGTGGCTTCCTTTATATTTTCTTGACATTCACATGCAATCCTAAATGGCCTGAGATATTAAGGTATTTGGAACCTAAGGGCTTAAAGGCAGAGGACAGACCAGATATCATTGTTCGAGTACTTAAAATGAAACTTAAAGAATTGATGAATGATTTGCATTCAGGAAAAATCTTTGGTCATGTTAAAGCAGGTATAAATGGTTTACACATTTATTTTGAAATGTTAATTTATGCGATTGTTGTCTGTTACAATAATTTCGTCAAATTAAAATCATTGCAGCTGTGTATACTATTGAGTTCCAGAAGCAAGGCCTTCCTCATGCCCATATTTTGATATTTCTTACCGAAGAGTGAAAGCACCCGCTTCCTGAAGATATAGATAAGATAATTAGTGTTGAAGTACCGGATACGGTTGCACATCCAGAATTGCACGAAGCAGTTAAGGAATTTATGATTCATGGTCCATGCGGTGCATCAAATACAGCATCACCATGTATGGTTGATGGTTCTTGCCCAAAGTTTTTACCCCAAAACTTTTGAGCCATTCACAAGAATAAAGGAAGATGGCTATCCAGTATATAGAAGAAGAGATAATGGTATAGTAATTGAAAAAGGTGGTGTGCAGCTTGATAACAGATGGCCTGTGCCATTTAATCCTAAACTTCTCATGAAGTATCAATCACACTTAAATGCTGAATGGTGCAACCAAAGTACAAGTGTAAAGTATTTATTCAAATACATTAGTAAAGGAAATGATCGTGTAACTGCTGCTCTTTATCAACAAAGTCGTGGAGATTCTGGTGAAGTAGTTGATGAGATTAAAGCATATTATGATTGCAGATATATATCTCCCTGTGAAGCTATGTGGCGCATTTTCAAATTTGACATAAACTATAGAAAACCAACTATAGAAAGATTAAAATTCCATTTACCCAATGAGCAACCAGTTCTGTATGGAGATGATGACGACTTAGAAAATGTAGTGCAGTCTCAGAAGGATCAGTCATCAATGTTCCTAGCATGGTTAGAAGCTAATATGATATATCTTGAGGCGGAAAATCTCACATATGTTCAGTTTCCAACAAAATTCGTCTACACTGATTCTCCTCCAAATTGGCATCCAAGAAAGAGAGGATTCACAATAGGAAGGTTGACATTTGTTCCACCAAGTGCAGGGGAACTTTTTTACCTTAGTATTCTGCCTCATAGAGTTAAAGGTCCAGAAAGCTATGAAGATATACGTACAGTTAAGGGAGTTATATATGATACATTTAGAGATGCTTGCTATAAATTAGGATTACTCGATGATGACAACGAGTTTATTGAAGCTATAGAAGAAGCGTCTCATTGGGGTACGGGAAATCAATTAAGGTCATTATTTGTCTCAATGCTTCTGTCAAACACAATCCAGAAACCAGAAAGAGTATGGGAGCAGTCATGGAGATATCTATGTGAAGACATTGTATTTATTATTCGAAGGGAAGTTGGAAGACCAGGTAATACTCAATTTTGTATATCAATCTCTCAAAGTTGAATTTGAAATTAAAATTTTGATATGTTTTAAATTTATGTGTCATGTTAACGTTTTGCATTTGATAATTAAACTTGGTCTGCACATGACAACAATGACTTTTATTGAGGATCAAATTCGTGCAAGGGGATTATTCGAGATTCAAAATCACTTGTCAAGGGCAGGAAAATCGGCAGGAAAATCATTAAGTGATTTCCCAAATATGTCAATCCCTGAATACAATGCTTCTTCAACTATGGCAAGCACATTAATTGCATAACAACTTGATTTGATAGAGGAATTCTTGCAAACGAATTTGAGCGACTTCTGCAAACAATGACAATTGAGCAGAAAAATGTATTTGATCAAATTATTGGAGCAGTTGATTCAAAAAAAGGTAATGTTTACTTCGAATTATTTTAAAAGAAAGTATTACACCAATAAATACTACATACTACTTATTAAACATTGATCTTATTTTAAGATAAATTGATCTTTTTTTAGGTGGATTCTTTTTCTTAAATGGATATGGTGGCACTGGAAAAACATTATTTTAAGATAAACAATTTTGATAAACACTTTCCCTTAATTGCCCATTTTGAGCCTAATGAAATAATTGTTTTCCTTGGTACCCTTTCATAATGTTATATATTTTTGGTACCCTTTGGATTGTGAATGGTGCAATTGAGAGAGTAGTTCTTTGGATGAGATGTTATATTGAGCTTAAAGCATTATTCTCTTTATCTCTCTTCTGAAAAAAAAAGAAAAAAAAAAGAAGAAAGAAATAATTGAGTGTCAGGTACCCCTTTAGAGAGCAGGTAATTGCTTATTGGGGAAATACTTGATACGTGAAAAAAAAAATATAAAGGAAGAGAATAGAAAGAATGAAAAAAAAAGGAAATGAAAGATCACAAATTTTTGGAGTTGATGTGTAACTACAGTGATTATTTGCTCCATTCATAATTCAAGGGGATATTGTGTTTATGGTTACATTATTATAGCCCTTTGCGTGATCCTTTGTTTCTTATACCCCACCTGACATCTTTATCCATGACCTCATTACAACCTAATTAAGACCTTTTGATTCTTGCATACATTCAATAGTTTCAGTGGAGATTTTGGTCTATGGTCAAGCTTATGGTAATTCACTTTCATAGATGAACCTGAGTGAAATGTCTTTACCCTCTTACATACATTGAGAGAAAGTGAGCGGAGTGACTTTTTTAGTGATTAGCAAGGTTGTGATAAGTTTAAGGTTCTAATTGGGTAGACTTTTGGTTATTTCATGATTGGTTAGTGAATGTTAGTTTGGGAGAATTGCAAGTTATGTCACTTGAGAAAATTTGTTTTGAGGAAGTTGTATTTTGTGCATGTCATTATTCGATTATGAGTTTTGTTGCCTGGATGATGAGTTAGTTTGCATTTCATATAGGATTCATTCATTGCATTGCATGTTTTGCTTGAGGACAAGCAAAGATTCAAGCTTGGGGGAATTTGATGTGTGCGTAGCATACATATTATTTCCTTATTAGTTTGTATTTATTTTAACAAATATTCATGCATTTAATTCATATTTCACTTGGAAAGGTATCTTGTGCTTTTAATGTGTAGATTGCTTATTTTGAGGCTTGGAGCATTGGAAAATAAAGAAATAAATCAAAGAAGATATGCTAAGAGATATTGTGAGCAGAAATCTAGAAAAAGACAGAGATAGAGGCATGTGAGAGGAAGGAGATTGCTTATGGACTTATTTTGCTATTTGGGCCCAACACTTGGAGGAAGGAAAATCTATAAAAAGGGGAAGATAGAAACCCTGTAAAATAACATCAGACAAAACATGTAGTAGTAGAATTTTATTAGTAGTAGTAGGATTAGAATTAGAATTAGGATTCTTTTCTCTATCATAGCCAGAAACAAATTAGAAAATAAGGATTCAAGGTTGCACAACTCTCTCCATGAAGAACTAGAAGGTGTTTGAAGACGGAAGAAATTCCTCATCTTTCATCTTTTGGTTATTTCTACCTTTTATCCCTTATTCCTAATTTTTTGGTTTGTATTATGTATATGATTGAGTAGTTTTCCGTTTCTAAGGATTAGGATTAGCCCATTGAGGCATTGACATGATGTTTTGATATTCTTATCTCTTATTAATATTTGTTTAGTTTAGATTTAATTATGGTGTTCTTAATGCTTGTGATTGTGTTGGATCCCACTATTGCATGATCCTAGATAGTAAGGGAAGTACTGAAAGGTGAACCTTAGTGTTAGAAAATACATAATTAAACTTAAGGTTTTAGATCACGAAAGTAGTTCTAATCCTTGAGAGGATTCAATGAATTATCAAAGATCTTAATGGATTTAATGTACCCTAATTACCACGAAAGTAGGAATTAGGCCTCATTGGATACGGTGCTAAGATTCTGAAAGGAACTAGTATTCTACATTAGGATAATTCACCTTCAAAGTAAATCTAATTTAATAAGAGATATATCTTTAATTGATTGTCAATGTTGATATGTGGTGAAACTAATCCTTGGAATATTTAATTCTTATCTTATCTCATATCTTTAGATATATTTTATTTTATTTTATATCTCATTCCAATCTTTTATTTTATTTTTTCATATCTCTAATAGATTCGTTTAGCTAATTTATACTTGTAATTTGTCGGTAATTAACAACAAAATCCCTGTGGAGACGATATCTTTTTATACTACTACTTGACATAACCCGTGCGCTTGCGGGGCGATATCTTTTTGTTTTAATTATATTGACTGTTATTATAAGTTGATTAGACTAAAAATTTTTTTTAGTTTCTAGTTTTTTTTATCGATCCAGTATGGAAAATAATGGACCAAGATGGACACCTGACATGAGTCTTGAAGAATACCAGAAATCTTTTTGTGATTATTATCCTCCTACACCATGTATGGCACGATCACCTCTTGATGAACCTCTCTTCAAGGAGTTAGCTCAGCAAGAATACATGCGAAAAAAGGAAGAATGGGAAGAAGAGCAATATTGGAATTCTCCTACACCACAATATCATGCACAACCGGTTGTTGATGAGCTTTCATATGTGGACTCTTATTCATATCTTCAAACACCTCAAAAGTCCAACTTGGAAATCATGCTTGAGAATTTCATGACTCAACAAATGGCTCACAACAAGATGATTGAGAAGCAATTTGCACAACAAGCAGCTTACAATAAGATGATAGAAAACCAAATTGCACAACTAGCAACTTCATTCACAGAAGATCTCAACAAGTTTCCAACTCACATTGAGACTAACGAGACAACTGAAGGTAGTGAGGATGAAGTGATTGAAGAGTTCCCAATGCAAGACATGAGTGATGAAGTATGCAAAGAGCAATTGATAGAGGAGCCTTGTCAAACAATCATTGTGCATGATGTGAGAGAGGAGGTAATCCAAAAAGTGTATGATGTGAGGGAGGAGGTAATCCAAAAAGAAGAATTTTTGTTGGAATTTGCCTATGTCAGCTTGTGTGTAGGGAAGGTCAAAAATTTGGAGTTAGACACATGTATTGGTTTCCATGCATGTTTCGACTTTTCAAAGTTGGCTTTTCATAATTGTTTATCTTCCTCCTTTGTGAAACAATTGATTTTGGAGTCTGGATCATTGCCTAAGTACTTTGAGATTCCATCATTAGTGATGAAGGCTTCAAAGATTGCTCGCAAAGTCAAGCTCTCTGGACATCACAAAAGTTCTATGAATATTTTGGGTGGTGTCACTATTGTTTCTTTTGACCCAGGAGGAATTAAAGAAAGATTCATATCAATTCTCCAAGATGGTCTATGTTTCAAACAATGGGACCCAGGAGGAATCAATTTCTGTGCTAAGTTTGTTACTTGGCCCTTGTGTCACAAGATATGGGATCCGGGTGGAAGCTTCATAGGTCAAGCTTAGGACCTTAAATAAGCGCTTTTTGGGAGGCAACCCAAGTTTTAAATCGTTTTTGAATTTTATTTTGTTAATTTTTTAGGATTTAAATATGTTTTATTACGGGGTTTCGTCTTTGTTTTATAGGTTGGAGTATAGAGGAGTTGATTTAGAGCATAAAGGAATTGATTTGAAAAGAATATGGAGTAGTTTGAAGAACCATGGGGAAGCCACGACGTGTACCATGACCATGGGAGTCTGAAAAGAAAAAAAATAAAGCAAAAAAAAATTACAGCCCACCGTGGGCAGGCCGTGATAGGTACCACGCCCACGGTACATCAAACAGCAAGCTCCGTGGGCAAGCTGTGGCAGGTGCCACGCCCACGCTGCTTTGTTAAAAAAAAAATAGCGAAATTAGAATTTAGATACCAATTTTCGGCCACAGACCCCACTCTCCTTCTTCTTCCCTGCATCCCCATCCTTATCCCTCCACCGCCACACCCAACCGTTCTGAACCCAACAACCCCAACCACCGCTTCCTTCTTCTCCAGATCTCCACCTTACTCCCGCCGCCTCCTTCTTCTCACTGCGCCGCCTCTCACCATCGGACCCCCATGGTTCCACTCTTCTCTTTCCTACCACCACCAGAGTCGCAACCCTCCTTCGACCACAGCCAGCAAACCCGTCAACCCAACCACCGCCACCATACAGCCCCTCATCCAAGCCGCAATGCAGCCACCGCCCCTCACCGACCGTCGCGACCCTCCTTCCATCTCCACCTCAAATTGCCGATCTAGCCTTACAGCCCCCATCCCATCCACCATCTCCGCACCAGACCTTGCAGAGGCTCCTTCCTTCTTCATCATTATTCTGCCTCCTCTCACTGAAACCCACAGTAGCAATCACCCCAACAGCCCCACAGCAGTTACCCCAACTTCAGATTTTGGACCCCAACACAAAAAAAAATCAAATCTAATTGGGGTGCTTCTAGTCAATTGTTTTGGGTGCAAATTCCTCTACCATCATGGCTAGGTGAGATCTTTCCATTTTTCTTATATTTTTTTTTTAATTTTATTTTGTCTCTTTTAAGTTTGGCAAAACTACTAGATTGGTCCTATAAGTTATTTTTTGGTTGCGATTTCGTCCCTTAACTTTTTTTCGTTTCAAATAAATCCGAAAGTTTGTAACTTGTTTCAAATAAATCCTTTCGTCCAATTCTGTCTTAACATCGTTAATGGGAGCCTCCTATGTGGCAACCAATGGTCTTACAAGGCTAAAACTCAACGTTACACCCCAAAACGATGTCATATGAGGCCAAAATAGAAGCTTATTGGACTATCCCTAACTGTTTTGGTTTTCTATTTTGGCCTCATATGACATCATTTTAGGGGTGTAATGTTGAGTTTTAGCCACGTAAGACCAATGATTGCCACATATGAGGCTCCCATTAACGGTGTTAAAACAAAATTGGATGGAAGGATTTATTTGAAACAAGTTACAAACTTCCGGATTTATTTGAAACGAAAAAAAGTTAAGGGACGAAATCGCAACCAAAAAATAACTTACAGGACCAATCTAGTAGTTTTGCCTTTAAGTTTTTATTTTACATTGAGGACAATGTAGAATTTAAGCTTGGGGGAGTGCATTGCATTTTGCATTTAGTTTAGGATCATTTAGTTTAATTTTTCATTTTGCATTTAGTTTAGGATCATTTAGTTTAATTTTTCATTCATCATGCATTTTTAATTTTTTTTCATAAGCGTATATTAAAAAAAAATTCATTCATTTTTCATGCATTTAACTGACTCATCCTTTGGGCAATTTAGCTTATATCTATTTTGGTATGCACTAAATACACTTACTTTGAATATTATTTTTGAAAAGTGACTTAGCCTGTGATGATCTGCCTGTTCGGAATAATGGTATGCATGAATAATCATTAGGATACTGATAATTGGCTGAAACTTATTGTGATTCTTGCTCTTCATAAAATTAGCCAATACATGTGAGTTTTTGAGCCTAATAGGGGTAACACATAATGAATATATTTTTAAACCCCTCTTCTTTCTTAATATCTGAGTGATGTTCACTTTGATTGTGAATTCTAGAACTTGACCTGTGACCATCTTGAGACTGATAATTGTTTGCATGCATGAATATGATAAAGGCACTTAGGACTATTTTTCTGGCCTTCAACAATTTTGATAAACACTTTCCCTTAATTGCCCATTTTGAGCCTAATGAAATAATTGTTTTCCTTGGTACCCTTTCATAATGTTATATATTTTTGGTACCCTTTGGATTGTGGATGGTGCAATTGAGAGAGTAGTTCTTTGGATGAGATGTTATATTGAGCTTAAAGCATTATTCTCTTTATCTCTCTTCTGAAAAAAAAGAAAAAAAAAGAAGAAAGAAATAATTGAGTGTCAGGTACCCCTTTAGAGAGTAGGTAATTGCTTATTGGAGAAATACTTGATATGTGAAAAAAAATATAAAGGAAGAAAATAGAGAGAATGAAAAAAAAGGAAATGAAAGATCACAAATTTTTGGAGTTGATGTGTAACTACAGTGATTATTTGCTCCATTCATAATTCAACGGGATATTGTGTTTATGGTTACATTATTATAGCCCTTTGAGTGATCCTTTGTTTCTTATACCCCACCTAACATCTTTAGCCATGGCCTCATTACAACGTAATTAAGACCTTTTGATTCTTGCTTGCATTCAATAGTTTCAGTGGAGATTTTAGTCTATGGTCAAGCTTATGGTAATTCACTTTCATAGATGAACCTGAGTGAAATGTCTTTACCCTCTTATACACATTGAGAGAAAGTGAGCGGAGTGACTTTTTTAGTGATGAGCAAGGTTGTGATAAGTTTAAGGTTCTAATTGGGTAGACTTTTGATTATTTCATGATTGGTTAGTGAATGTTAGTTTGGGAGAATTGCAAGTTATGTCACTTGAGAAAATTTGTTTTGAGGAAGTTGTATTTTGTGCATGTCATTATTGGATTATGAGTTTTGTTGCCTGGATGATGAGTTAGTTTGCATTTCATATAGGATTCATTCATTGAATTGCATGTTTTGCTTGAGGACAAGCAAAGATTCAAGCTTGGGGGAATTTGATGTGTGCGTAGCATACATATTATTTCCTTATTAGTGTTGGAAACCAACAAGCGGCTCAAAATGTACTAGAGGGGGGTTAATAGTATTTTGAAGCCTTAATACAAACTTTTCGATTGCTAGTGAGAATGGTTTTCAGAAAACAAGTATTCTAACAAAATTTACACTGTTTAATCGATTAATATATAAGCTAATCGATTAACGCCAGAAGACCACTAAAGAACTAATCGATTAACAGAAGTGTTACTCGATTAAGACTAGAATGGTGATTCAGAACTAATCGATTAACTACGTATAATTTTGACAAAAATTCAGTCTTATTCAGAATTCAGCAGTGATTACAATACAATGATGCAAGAACAAATGTTAAATGAATCAATGAACAAATCTTTGTAAATTTACCAATTCAATTTAGATTGATTATCTAAGAATTGTAAAATCCCCAAATTTGACCTAATTGATTGGTTTGTTCTTTGGTTCTTGAAAGCTTAAAGAAAGATAACAATGGAGACAAGGTTTTTATCCTGGTTCACTCTCAATCCACCGAGAGCTACATCCAGTCCCCTCTACCGAGATAGAGTGCTTTCACTATATACACAATTGTTAGATTTACAAGGATTAAAGATTAAGCTCACACTAGCTATCCTATCTTAACCCTTTCAAGAGAGTACCAATCCTCTTGAAATCTACCCACAATTGTTCTTGTATATTGTCTCTTGATTGTTGAAGGAGTCTCTTCACACAATCCCTTTCTTCTTGCTTCGATTTGCTCAAAGTCTTCCAAAACGTGAATTCTTCACTTGATGTTGTTGAACACTTGAAATTACAACCTCCGTTGTAGAATGATTCAACACGAACAATTAGCTCTAAAAACTATATCTCAATTTGCTAAGAATATTGAATGAGTAAAAGTGAAGATGAAGATTGAAAGATGTAAATCTTGATAGAACACTTGAAAGTTGTATAGCTCTTTGTAAGATTGTGAAAGAATGAATTTCTTAAGAAAAATATGAAAGTGAAGTAACCTCAACAAAGTAATAATGAAAAGCTTTTAAACAAAATTAATTTTTCTGTCATAACAGCACTTAATCGATTAATGAGCAAGCCACTAATCGATTAACCTTTGTTAAACAATCAGTGTTAAACAGTTATAACGTGTTAATCGATTAAGCCATATCGTGCTAATCGATTAACCACTGTAAAAAGTGATAAAAATTGCTTTTCAATTTTACTTTGATTTAAACTTTCATTAGAGCTCTTTTCTATCAAGTTAATCTTACTTCACTATTTATTCAATCAATATTAAATCCTATCTTGAGATAAACTAAGCTACCACCCACTCTCATGAAATACAAAATAAAATATTACATTGTATTTTATAAAAAATAAACTAAACTAAATCTTCATGAGTGGTGCTTGAATTGAATGTTGATTGTTGTTGCTTGAGGTTTGCACAATTTGGTTTGTTAGCATCAAAACATCATCAAATCTACAAACTCCCCATTTTTGATGATGACAAACTCTCTTCACATTTAAACTCCAAGTTTTTAAATACTCCCCCTAAATGTAACAACACTTAGGAAAAATATATAAAAACCAAACCTACAAAGCACAACATCAAACAAACCTTTTCTCCCCCTTTTGGCATCATTAAAAAGATGAAAGAATTTTTAAAAAAAACTTTGCCAAAAGTTGAGAGGTAAGTACTAGACAATTGGTATATATAATAATACAACTTAAGAATAAGAATAAGAAACTCAATATGCAGCACAAAAACAGAAGATAACTAAGGTCATAACCAAGACCAAATAGAAAGCTACATATTAAAAGTCTGAAAATCATACTTAAGTCCATACAAAAGAGAAACACAACCAATGTCCAGCAGCAAAACATAGAAAAACAAGAAATGTCCAGTGGCCATACACAGACCATAACAACTACAACCATAGCAAGAGAAAATGTCCAGCAACTAATTAAAAGTCCATAAACCATAAAAAAGATTAACAGTCCAACATCAGAGTAAGATAAAACAGCAGCAACAATAGATAATAGCAGCAAAATAAGATGAAAATCACAATGACAACACAATGGCCTAATTGGGAGGAGGATGATGGGCAAAGAAACTGGCAATGTGGTCCATAAGCCTTTGTTCCATGGCTTGGTTTTGGGCTTCTAGCATGTCAAACCGGTTGTCCACATGTTTTATGAGTGCGGCATGAGCGGCTTGGTGATCAAAAGGTGCATCCAAATTGTCAAAATCAATGAAGTCCTCAACATTTATCCCATGGTCTGCATGTTGTTCCCCTTGATCAGTGTCCATTTCATCAACAACAGGCGGTGCTTGTTGAGCTTGGGCATCAGGTTGTCCTAAGGCCCTGATTTGAGATTTCCACAACCATGTTCTAGACTCTTTGTGAAACACAATTCTCATCTGATTCATGTGGTGATCATTTAAGCGCAGTTTACCCTCAGGGTCCTTATCACAAGGCTCGTTGTCCGGTATGGGCACACCATAATGATGAAGCATCTTGCTCACGTGCATTGGATATGGCAAATATTGAGTAGAAGGAGATTGGGCAGCCGTGAGCATCCTAGCCATGATAGTCTTATACCAGTTGATTTGTATATTATTTTTTATTCCATGAAACAACTTCAAGTCATCTTCTTGAACTTGAGCATAGTTTTGAGAAGATTTTGGAATTAAACAATAAGCAATGATATACAAAAGTATCCTATCCTCAGAATGCAACAGGGAGACCCGTTTAGTACCCTTATCCCAATTTAATTCAGGCCTAATAGCATCAGAATAAACAGTAGCAGCATCCACATCTAACTCATTAGACTCATCATCACCAATAAATGTGCCCTCATCTTTTAATCCAAATAGAATTCTCATGTGAGCAGGCTTAATAACAAAGTGATGGCCTCTTAACTTGACTTTGATATACACCATTTATGCTAGTGAAGTTTGCATAAAATTGTTTAACTAGCCTAGGGTATATGTGAGTATTATACTCCAAAAATTTCTGTAAATGCTGATGAACCAGTAAATCATGAAATGCAAACCTTTGTTTCTTCAACCAGGGGAAGTACATATACCGTATAATGCCAAAGGATCTGTTCTCAAACTTAGGAGCCCTTTCTTCTCTTTCTCCTTGAGAAAACCAGATATTATCCTTGTCTGGATGAGCAGGACGCTTCTTTCTCTGCTGGGAATTCGGATTTGAGGAGGAAGAAGCCATAGCCGCAGGAGAGAGAAAGTTAGGGTTTTGGAATTGGGGTTTTCGGATTTGGGCAGTAAAAGGGTGAAATTGATGGGTTTTAATGATGGTATGATGTTAGGGAAGTGAATGGAAGGAAGAAATTGGGTTTTGGGATGAAAATCTTAGGCACTGTGTATCAAAATATGACTTTCGAGTAGAGAGAATGCAGAGCAAGACGAAGAAGAAAGAGAATAATATAATAAAAATGAGTCAAAGTGCAGTAAAAATATTTTATATTTCTGTGTTCAGTGTCGTTAATCGATTAACGAAACCATTAATCGATTAAGGCCTGAATGTGGGTTTAAAATTAATCGAGTGATAACTACATTAATCGAGTAGGTCCTGAATGACTGTAAAAACTTAATCGATTAATGAGAGTTGATTAATCGATTAATGCGCACAAAACTCAAATTTTTGAAAGTTTGAAAAATATTTTCACAATTACAAACACATATAGTCATTTAGCATTTAGCACACACATATACACAAACAGATATATCATAGAAAAACACACATGTAACTACTTATTTAGAGAATTATGAAAGGATTTTTATATTACAAAAAACTCAAACAACAACCCATAATGAAATAGGCTCAAAGGTGATGAACTAAAATGATTTCAAATACAACTAGCTAATAGTAGATTCATCAAAGATACCAAGTTCCCTTCTAATACGAAAGAAAGTATCTCTTGGTAATGGTTTTGTAAAAATATCAGCAAGTTGATTTGAAGTTTGAACAAATTCAATAACACAATCACCTTTTTGGACATGGTCCCTTAGAAAATGATGCCTAATCTCAATATGTTTTGTTCTAGAATGCAATACCGGGTTTTTAGTCAAATTTATTGCGGATGTGTTATCACATTTAATAGGAATTTTTGATAAGTTGAAACCAAAATATGAAAGTTGTTGCTTCATCCAAAGGATTTGAGCACAACAACTCCCGGCCGCAATATATTCGGCTTCCGCGGTTGATAAAGCTACACAATTTTGCTTCTTTGAAAACCATGATACAAGAGAACTTCCAATTAAATGACATGTTCCACTTGTACTTTTTCTTTCAACTTTACAACCAGCAAAATCAGAATCCGAATAGCCAATTAAGTTCAGAATAGCATCTCTAGGATACCATAAACCGGTATTAGTTGTTCCTTTCAAATATTTCATAATTCTCTTAACAATAGTTAAATGTGACTCTTTTGGATTGGCTTGAAAACGAGCACACATGCACACACTAAACATAATATCAGGACGAGAAGCAGTTAAATACAATAAACTACCTATCATACCACGATACTTAGTTACCTCAACGGGTTTTCCGATCTCATCTTTGTCCAAGTAACATGTGATGCTCATAGGAGTTGAAGCTACCTTACATGACTCCATACCAAACCGTTTGAGTAGTTCTCTACAATACTTCCCTTGATGAAGGTAGATCCCATCATCAAGTTGCTTGATTTGCAATCCAAGGAAGAAGGTAAGCTCCCCTATCATAGACATCTCAAACTCACTTTGCATAATATCTGAAAATTTCTTGCACAATCTTTCATTAGTTGCACCAAATATAATAATGTCAACATATATTTGAACTAAGACTATGTCCTTACCGGATCTTTCAATAAAAAGAGTATTGTCCACGGCACCTCGTTTAAAACCATTTTCAATTAGAAAATTACTTAAACGATCATACCAAGCTCTAGGAGCTTGTTTAAGACCATACAAAGTCTTTTTCAACTTAAAAACATAATCCGGATGTTCAAAATCTTCAAATCCGGGAGGTTGTGAAACATACACTTCTTCTTGAATGTAACCGTTAAGAAATGCACTCTTAACATCCATTTGATACAATCTAAAATTCATGATAGATGCAAAAGCAAGTAAGATTCTAATAGCTTCTAGTCTTGCAACGGGAGCATAAGTTTCATCATAGTCTATACCCTCTTATTGACTATAACCCTTAGCTACCAACCTAGCTTTATTCCTAACAATAATACCCTACTCATCTAGCTTATTTCTATAAACCCAACGAGTACCAATTTCAGGATGGTCATCGGGTTTTGGCACAAGCTCCCAAACTTTGTTTCTTTCAAATTGGTTTAACTCTTCTTGCATGGCCATAACCCAATGTTCGTCTTGAAGTACCTCATTAATATTCTTAGGTTCTAGTTGTGAAACAAATGCAACATAATAGCAAAAATTAGTTAAAGTGCTTTGGGTTACCACTCCCTTAGCAATGTCACCTAGAATATTAGAGACCGGGTGGTTTTTGTTCGTTTTCCAAGCAATTGGTAGATCGGGATGCGGCACTTGTGCTAAGTCCTTTACTTGTGTTTGCATTTCTCCATTCTCAACTTGATTCTCTACCTCTTGTTGTTGTATTGGCTTCTCATGATCCATGAATGTACCTACATCCTCATCATCACAAGAAACAACACACTCTCCTTTCGGAGATTCATCAAACATAACATGAACTGATTCTTCTACGGTTAATGTTCTTTTATTAAAAACATGATAAGCTTTGCTATGAGTTGAATATCCAATGAAAATACCTTCCTCGGCTTTTGAATCAAACTTGCCGACCGGGTTCTTACCATTATTTAAAACAAACACCTTACAACCAAATACTTGGAAATAAGAAATATTCGGCTTTCGCCCTTTTAACAATTCATAAGGTGTTTTATTTAAATGCGGATAGATAAGAACACGATTAATGACATAACACGCGGTATTAACCGCATCATCCCAAAAGTAAGAGGGAACTTTAGATTCCTTAAGCATAGTCCTTGCAAGTTCCTCTAAAACTCTATTTTTCCTTTCTATAACTCTGTTTTGTTCCAGAGTTCTAGGGGCTGAAAACTGATGACTTATACCATATTTTTCACAAAACGCATCAAACTTTGAATTTTCAAACTCACCACCGTGATCACTTCTAATAGACACAATTTTCAAATTTAATTGATTTTGGATGAGTTTGGCAAACTTTTTAAAACTTTTATAAGTGTCAGTTTTGTAACACCCCAAAATTTTAATCCCCGATTAATGAAATGTTAATTATAATTTAATTATAATTAATAGTTTTCAAATTAATCCTTGATTAAAATATGTGTGTATGTAATTAGCTTGCATGTGAGAAATTATTTAGTAAATAATTTAAATGCCTAAAATGTATATTTTGCATATTAGTCCCTGGGTTGGGACCTAAAAGCAATTATACGAAAGATTTTGGAGGGAAAGTAAATAAAATAATTATTTTTCAAAATTTGGGAAAAATACTCGAGTATTTTCTGAAAAACTCGAGTATTCTGGGTCAAACTGCACGAGTTAGTGCGTTTGGTGAGTCACAGCCAACGATTTCGTGATGGTGACACGAAATCACCACCATGCCAACGCCATAGGCGTCGTGTCGCCCCGCATGAGCTTTCCATTGGCCTATTTAAACACATCATTGTCCCTTGGTCGAGAATTTTGATCAACTTGTTGAAGATTAGAAGAGTTAGGGTTTTCGAATTGTGTTCTTCGATTCTTCCTCTATGAGTTGAGTTGAGTGATAATCTATACACCAATATAAAGCTCACATCACGAGCTTTGTATAGACACCAAAGTTGTGAGGTTTGAGTGTGTGGATTGAGAGAATCGAAGGCTTGAAGTGAAGCTGTACTTGCTTGAGTTGGTGTCTGAAGCTTACTTTGATCATCGATTTCGGTAAGCTCGTGAATCCCTGAGTCTCAAACTTAATTCCTTTAGTTAGTTGATGTTGTATAGAGTCTAGAAATCTAATTTTCCCCAATTCTTATCTCTGTTTTGTGGGTAAACCAATTCGGTTTTGGTGATGCATTCAAAACTGCTCTGCATGTGAAGTTCAAGTTGATTTCTGGGTTTGGAGAGCTTTCTTTGGATTTCTTTCTGTTGATTCACATCTGAGAGGTAAGGGGAAGTAATTATATTCACTAGATAGGGTTTAAATTTCATTAATTGTGTTAGAGAGCCACCAAGAGGCTCTAAGGGCTTAGTTTGAATAGGAACTTTGGTTTGGAGACCAATCCATGCTCTATGACTGTGATGAGCAAGTTCTATATCATGCATGCAAGCTTAAATGAACTTTGTTTCATGAATATTGTGCTTATTTTGCAATTTGAAGTGTTGAGTTGCTAAATTGTATATTTCATGCATAATGGATTGATTCTCTGTCAAATTTGTTATTTGATATGAAATGAGTATGTTAACATGTTCAATATGTGGTATATGAACTATTGTGATCACTGTTTTGGGTTAAAAATGTTTAGAAATTGAAATGGCATGTAAAAACCAAGTTTCACTCTGTTCTATCTGCAGATACTCGAGTATTTGGCTGAATACTCGAGTATTTCGTGGTGCACCAGAGTGAAAATTGGCGCACCAACTTGGGAATCAGATTGAACACTCGAGTAATGTATGAACTACTCGAGTATTCTGGGAGATGAAATACTCGAGTATCTCATGAATTACTCGAGTATATTTATGAAAACCTGAAACCCTAAATCTCTGAAAAGACATGAACGACTCGAGTATAATTATGAACAACTCGAGTAGAATCTGGAAAATGATTAACTACTCGAGTATTTTGGAGAAAACTCGAATATTTTTAGTCAGATACTTAAAAATACCATTTTCAATTCTAAGTCATTTTGTAACACTTAGAGGACAATAAACCAAGTGATCCTGGACTTAGAGGAAATTGATTGACGTTATGATGTTTTCATTTGAATAATGATACGTTGCTCGGGAGGCACGTAATGTATTAATAAAAGGATAAAACGTCAATCAATCTCTTTTAAGTAAGATAATGCATTCATTCTGGAGTTTGGTTGGTAGGACGTATATCATGTTTTTGGTAAACATGTGGAGGGTCTCTGGGAGTGCCAATACGCTTGTTTGATGACACGTCGTTGACGTGGTCGGCTGAGGGAATGCCGATATGGTTATACCGTTTGGATGACGGTCCGTTTGGATGACGGGATATGCTCGGGTGGCATGGATACCAAGCTTGTCGTGTACATTCTAGGTGAATGTATGAATTGTTGTATACCTAGGAATACAACGCACTGTTGTGTGCTGGGTTGTCAGGGATGGACGTCAGAGAGTGACATAGTATGATGGAGATAGGCTTGAGAGCTAAAGTCATGCATCATGCCACTCATTTAAATTAATTGTGATAAACGGAATAAGTGTGAGCATCCTATGTGCATTCATTAATTGCTAAGTGTTATATATGATTGTTGTTAATTGATGCATATTACATATTCATATTGCACAATTTATTCTCTATTGATTATGTGTATAGAATTGCTTACCCTTATGCCCTTGTAGGTGATGTCTCGTTACATTGCTTGCATCGAGATCTGGCCACTTCCTAGTGGCGTATGGATCTATGAGAACCATCGCGCGGTGTATGAGGGGGAGGTAGAGTTCACATTCTACCACCCTAACTCGCTGATGCGATTCCGTCCTCGTAGGTTTAGGATTCCCATTATATACACTATGCATGTACCCCCGTTTTATACTTATCATGGACCACCTCCCATGCGACCAGCTCGCTCTTACCATAGTTTTCATTTTCGACCTACCCGCTCTCACCCTTTTACTTCGAGAGTTGTCCGCGAGGAGACTCCCCCTTCTTATCCGAGGAGCCCCGTCAGGGTTTCACCATCACCTGACCCGGTACCTAGTGGTAGGGTACACTCTCCTTCGGATGAGATCGAGGAGGATCCGGTGGAGGACGAGAGTGGGAGCGAGCCTGTCGTGCATTCTACTGGAAGTGACTGGAGGGACGATGATCCCTAGGTACATGTATATGGTGTATGATGTGGATCCGAGGATCCGGTGTGTGGAGGAGATGTGCTGCTGCTGCTGTGATGATGATGCTACTACCCTATTACCTATGTTTTGGGAGACTACTGCTGCTACTACTACTGCATCTGATGCTGATGGATCTACGTGACTATCCCTGGGGTTGTATTTTGATTATTTATATATTGTACATATGTTTTACTCTAGGGTTATAGTATCATAGTGATGTAGATCTGTTTATATGGACTTGTTATATTTTGGAACTTGGTGACTTATCTTATGGACTATGTATGTATGACTCTTTTGTATATATGAAAATCTATGTTTATATTATATCAGTTGCATAGTCCAGTAATTTTCGCTTACTCTGATTTAACTTATAAATGAGCTCGGCTATAAGTATTAATTGACGGTATCAGTTTTATTGAACAAAGTATGGGTAGCTTCAATTGATTGTAAAATGTAAAGAAATTTCTAAAGAACGAATGTTATCCTGCTTGAGAAAAGGTTTTAGAAATCGACGAACTCGATACAAGTGTTTTAAAAGATTTTAGAATTTATTCTCCAAGAGTTCCATTAGATGAATTGTGCACCCGCTTTAAAGAAAATTTTATTTTCATATTTTCTTAGCTCACAAGTCCATATATTATCCAATATAAAGCATAAATACTATATTATATTTGGGTAATCCGGAAGGGTGTCACACTTAGTGGTATCAGAGCAAAAGTCAGATCCTGTAGTAGTAGAAGTGGTTCCAGAAAGGTAGCCATCAACATCAAGCAGGTATCTCCAAGGCATGTACATTATTTCGTATGTTAATATTTTGTTTGTTGAGGTTTAAATACCCTTGATTTGTTTGTATCTTGTCTCTTTGAGTACAAGACGCAATTGATTGTAGATTCAATAAGTTTAAGATAGAGCCTTAGTATAGGTAGTGTAATGGAAGTTTCTTTAGTTCAACATATGTGACCATAAGTCCATAGCGCAGGTCTAATATGGCAACTAGAAACCAAAATCACACTAATACGATGTTAGAAAGGATCACCACGGTATTGGAAGCCATGCAAAGGCAGTCTCAGCAACCATCTCAACCGTCAAATCCGTCTCATCAGTGTAATATGGGAAACACTGAGGTGAAGACTCTGGCTGATTTTAGGAGCTGAAATCCGCCAAAGTTTGAAGGAGGATTTAAACCGGAGGAAGCCAACAAATGGATTCATACTATGGACAAGATTTTGAGGACTTTGGAGTGTTCTGATGTTCAGAAGGTGGCGTATGCAACCTATATGTTGGAGGATGAAGCGGAGAATTGGTGGAATCACACCATGCAGCTTCTGCAATATGAAGGAAGAGATGTAAGCTGGGGGGTATTCATGGAAAAATTTCTTCAGAAATATTTTCCTGAGGATCTAAGGAGGAAAAAGGAAGTGGAATTCTTGCAGTTGAAGCAAGGTAATATGAGTGTGGGTGAGTACGCGGCAAAGTTTGAAGAGCTGATGAAGTACTCTCCATACTATCAGAACAATCTAGATGAGAGAAGCAAGTGCATTAAGTTTGAAGGAGGTTTGAGGCCAAAGTTGAAGTCGATCTTCAGTTACCAGCGGATTCAAAGTTTTCCTGCACTCGTGGACATGTGTAGGATGTATGAAGACGACACCAAAGCTGAGGAGGTGCAAGTCTCGGAAAAGAAGGACAATCAAGGCTATGGATCTCAAAGGCGTAAAGGTTTCAACAACCGGGGCAAAGGTCCGTATGATCGTCGGGGAAAAGGCAAAGGAAAAGCTGGTGATTCTGAGGGAAGGAATTATCGGAGTGAAGCTCCATTCTGCGACAAGTGCAAGCGCAATCACTATGGTAGGGTATGTTGGGGAACCAGTGGATGTTTTAACTGTGGAAAGCCGGGACATTTTGCAAGAGATTGTAAGGAACCAGCCAAGGCCAATTCCAGAGGAGCTGCAGATAGACCGGTGACTCAAGGAAGGGTCTTCACCCTTAGTGGTGTGGAAGCGAATCGATCTTCTGATCTGGTGCAAGGTAAATACTTGCTTAATGGTCAGTTTTGCCATGTTTTGTTTGACTCTGGTGCAACGCATTCATTTGTTTCACATGAATGTGTAGACCGTTTAGGCTTGATTGTGTCTGAGATGCCTTATACTCTCAGAGTAGAAACTCCTACCAATGCTCCTGTAATTGTTTCTAGAGCATGTCTTAACTGTTGTATAGAAGTGTTAGGACAGACCTCTGAAGTAGATTTGATCTGCTTACCCTTAGCACAATTAGATGTGATCTTGGGGATGGACTGGTTAAGTCAGAACCAAGTGATCATTGACTGTGATAGAAAACTGGTAACCTATAGAAACCCAAAACCATCTGGTTACGTGTGTCTGTTCAATGCTGAGATGGAGGAAGTTGGTCCGAAGGTGGAAGAGATTCCTGTTGTCCGAGAGTTTCCGGAAGTGTTTGCTGACGAGATTCCTGGTTTGCCATCAAGAAGAGAGATTGAATTCGGTATCGACCTAATTCCAGGAGCTGGTCCCATTTCTATCGCTCCCTATAGAATGGCACCACCGGAAATGGCGGAAATGAAGAAGCAGATTGAGGAGCTGCTGCAGAAACAGATGATTCGACCAAGCGTGTCACCTTGGGGTGCTCCTGTCTTGTTCGTCAGGAAGAAAGATGGTAGTATGAGGATGTGCATCGACTACCGACAACTTAATAAGGTCACCATCAATAACAAGTATCCGTTGCCATGGATATATGACCTTATGGATCAAGTTCGTGGGGCTTCAGTATTTTCCAAGATTGATTTGAGGTCGGGGTACCATCAGATCAGAAGAAGAGGATATCTCTAAGACTGCATTTCGATCTCGATACGGACATTATGAGTATGTCGTGATGCCGTTCGGATTGACTAATGCACCAGCTATCTTCATGGACTACATGAATCGAATCTTTAGACCTTATTTAGATTCATTCGTGGTTGTGTTCATTGATGATATTCTGATTTACTCTAAGAGCCCGGAGGAGCATGCTGAACACTTAAAGATAGTGTTAAGCATCTTGAAGGAGAAGCAGTTGTACGCCAAACTTACAAAATGTGAATTCTGGCTGAAGGAGGTTAAGTTCTTGGGGCATGTGATTTCAGACAAAGGAATAGCCGTTGATCCGACGAAGGTAAGTTCGGTTTTGCAATGGGAGCAACCAAAGTCGGTCACGGAAGTCAGAAGTTTTCTTGGTTTGGCTGGGTATTATAGAAGGTTCATCGAAGGTTTCTCGAAGATTGCAATGCCTCTGACGAAGTTGACTAGGAAAGATCAACCGTTCCTATGGGATGAGAAGTGTGAGAGAAGTTTTCGGGAGTTGAAGGAAAGGTTGACATCGTCTCCTGTGTTGGTGCTGCCCGATACGCTGAAGAGTTTCGATGTGTATTGTGACGCGTCGAAACAAGGTCTTGGGTGTGTCTTGATGCAAGATGGACAAGTCGTCGCTTACGCTTCGAGACAGTTAAAGGTTCATGAGATGAACTATCCAACCCATGATCTGGAGTTAGCAGCTGTGGTGTTTGCCTTAAAGATCTGGAGACACTATCTCTATGGCACTACGTTCCGAGTGTTTAGTGACCATAAGAGTTTAAAATACCTCTTAGATCAAAAGGAGTTGAATATGAGGCAACGCCGATGGATGGAGTTTTTGAAGGATTATGAGTTTGAACTCCATTATCATCCTGGAAAGGCCAATGTTGTGGCAGATGCATTGAGTAGGAAGGCAATGCACATCAGTGCAATGATGGTCAGAGAAGCTGCACTAATAGAGGAATTCCGGGATTTGAGTCTGACGATGCAAGTGGAGCCGACAAGTATCAAGATGGGGATGCTGCAGATTGCTAATGAGTTTCTACAGAGGATTCGGGAATTGCAACGCAAGGATGAGAAGCTCATGGAAAAGAGGAAGTTGATGGAAGAAAGCAAGGAATTGGAGTTTCAAGAAGGGAAGGATGGAATCCTTCGCTTTAAAACCAGGATTTGTGTGCCTGGTGATTTAGAAGTAAGAAGGATGATTCTGGACGAAGCACATAAGTGTAAGATGAGTATGCATCCGGGAGCTACCAAAATGTACCAGGACTTAAAGAAGCTATTTTGGTGGCCTGGTTTGAAGAGAGACGTAGCTGAGTATGTGGCATGTTGTTTGGTATGTCAGAAGGCCAGGAGGAGAGTTACTTCCTTTGGAGATTCCGTTGTGGAAATGGGATAGTATCTCGATGGATTTTGTGTCGGGATTGCCAAGGACATCTGCTGGTCATGATGCAATCTGGGTGATCGTGGATCGTTTAACCAAGTCAGCGCATTTCATTCCCGTAAATATGCGCTACTCATTGGAAAAGCTCACTTAGTTGTACATCAAGGAAGTTGTTCGTCTGCACGGAGTACCATCAAGCATTGTGTCTGATCGCGATCCAAGGTTTACATCAAAGTTTTGGGAAGATCTGCATAAAGCCTTGGGTTCAAGATTGAAGCTAAGTTCTGCATATCACCCTCAGACTGATGGTCAAACGGAAAGGACTATTCAGTCATTGGAGGACATTCTACGAGCATGTGCTTTGGAAGGACAAGGGAATTGGGAGCAAATGTTGCCACTCGTGGAGTTCACTTACAACAACAGCTATCACACGAGCATTGGAATGGCACCATTTGAAGCTTTGTATGGGAGAAAGTGTCAGACGCCGTTATGCTGGTTTCAAGTGGGGGAGAATTCTCTGGTTGGGCCAGATTTTGTGCAAGAGACCACGGAGCAGATCAAGATGATTCAAGCAAAGATGAAGACGGCTCAGAGTAGGCAGAAAAGCTATGCTGATAGGAGAAGGAAACCTTTAGAGTTTGCTGAAGGAGACCACGTGTTCATTAGAATAGTACCAACCAAAGGTGTTAGTAGAGCCTTGAAAACCCAGAAATTATCACCTAAGTTCATTGGTCCCTACCAAATTCTCAAAAGAATCGGCCCAGTAGCTTATCAGTTAGCCCTGCCTCCATCATTAGCTAACCTCCACAATGTGTTCCATGTGTCTCAGTTGAAGAAATATGTCCATGACCCCACCATTGTTCTTAGCATCCAACCTGATGACTTAGAAGTTCATAAGAACCTAACCTTCAAAGCTGTACCAGTTCGCATCGAAGATCGAAGAATCAAGCAGCTTAGAGGGAAGGACATCCATCTGGTCAAAGTTGTATGGGTCTGCGGAGATGTAATAGAAGCATCGTGGGAACTAGAGGATAAGATGTGTCAGGATTATCCTGATTTGTTTGTATGAGTTGAATTTCGGGGACGAAATTCCTTGTAAGTGGGGGAGCAGTGTAACACCCCAAAATTTTAATCCCCGATTAATGAAATGTTAATTATAATTTAATTATAATTAATAGTTTTCAAATTAATCCTTGATTAAAATATGTGTGTATGTAATTAGCTTGCATGTGAGAAATTATTTAGTAAATAATTTAAATGCCTAAAATGTATATTTTGCATATTAGTCCCTGGGTTGGGACCTAAAAGCAATTATAGGAAAGATTTTGGAGGGAAAGTAAATAAAATAATTATTTTTCAAAATTTGGGAAAAATACTCGAGTATTTTCTGAAAAACTCGAGTATTCTGGGTCAAACTGCACGAGTTAGTGCGTTTGGTGAGTCACAGCCAACGATTTCATGATGGTGACACGAAATCACCACCATGCCAACGCCATAGGCGTCGTGTCGCCCCGCATGAGCTTTCCATTGGCCTATTTAAACGCATCATTGTCCCTTGGTCGAGAATTTTGATCAACTTGTTGAAGATTAGAAGAGTTAGGGTTTTCGAATTGTGTTCTTCGATTCTTCCTCTGTGAGTTGATTTGAGTGATAATCTATACACCAATATAAAGCTCACATCACGAGCTTTGTATAGACACCAAAGTTGTGAGGTTTGAGTGTGTGGATTGAGAGAATCGAAGGCTTGAAGTGAAGCTGTACTTGCTTGAGTTGGTGTCTGAAGCTTACTTTGATCATCGATTTCGGTAAGCTCGTGAATCCCTGAGTCTCAAACTTAATTCCTTTAGTTAGTTGATGTTGTATAGATTCTAGAAATCTAATTTTCCCCAATTCTTATCTCTGTTTTGTGGGTAAACCAATTTGGTTTTGGTGATGCATTCAAAACTACTCTGCATGTGAAGTTCAAGTTGATTTCTGGGTTTGGAGAGCTTTCTTTGGATTTCTTTCTGTTGATTCACATCTGAGAGGTAAGGGGAAGTAATTATATTCACTAGATAGGGTTTAAATTTCATTAATTGTGTTAGAGAGCCACCAAGAGGCTCTAAGGGCTTAGTTTGAATAGGAACTTTGGTTTGGAGACCAATCCATGCTCTATGACTGTGATGAGCAAGTTCTATATCATGCATGCAAGCTTAAATGAACTTTGTTTCATGAATATTGTGCTTATTTTGCAATTTGAAGTGTTGAGTTGCTAAATTGTATATTTCATGCATAATGGATTGATTCTCTGTCAAATTTGTTATTTGATATGAAATGAGTATGTTAACATGTTCAATATGTGGTATATGAACTATTGTGATCACTGTTTTGGGTTAAAAATGTTTAGAAATTGAAATGGCATGTAAAAACCAAGTTTCACTCTATTCTGTCTGCAGATACTCGAGTATTTGGCTGAATACTCGAGTATTTCGTGGTGCACCAGAGTGAAAATTGGCGCACCAACTTGGGAATCAGATTGAACACTCGAGTAATGTATGAACTACTCGAGTATTCTGGGAGATGAAATAATCGAGTATCTCATGAATTACTCGAGTATATTTATGAAAACCTGAAACCCTAAATCTCTGAAAAGACATGAACGACTCGAGTATAATTATGAACAACTCGAGTAGAATCTGGAAAATGATTAACTACTCGAGTATTTTTAGTCAGATACTTAAAAATACCATTTTCAATTCTAAGTCATTTTGTAACTCTTAGAGGACAATAAACCAAGTGATCCTGGACTTAGAGGAAATTGATTGACGTTATGATGTTACCATTTGAATAATGATACGTTGCTCGGGAGGCACATAATGTATTAATAAAAGGATAAAACGTCAATCAATCTCTTTTAAGTAAGATAATGCATTCATTCTGGAGTTTGGTTGGTAGGACATATATCATGTTTTTGGTAAACATGTGGAGGGCCTCTGGGAGTGCCAATACGCTTGCTTGATGACACGTCGTTGAAGTGGTCGGCTGAGGGAATGCCGATATTGTAGGATTCTCATGTTTTGATGCTAACAATCTCTCTCCAAGCAACAACATTGGCAACAAGCAAGCTACACCACATGAAGATTAGAATTAGGATTTTTATTAATTCTATTTCAATGTAATCTTTATTTTATGCAATGCATCTCATTGGTGTGGGTAGCTTAGGTGATTTTAAGAATATTTAAATAATGTTTGATTAAGAGTGAAGATACTTTAAATCTTGATTAAATAGCTTGTGAAAATCATTTTAGAAAAACTTTGTTTTTATTCAGATTCTGATCAGTTTACTCGAGTAATAAGTACTGGATCACTCGAGTAATTTATGTCATGACAGGTTAATCGAGTAATGGTTTACACATCACTCGAGTAACTTAATCTGACATGTTTCACTCGAGTGACGTTGTTTGGTTTACTCGAGTAATTCAATCAGTGTTGGGAAAATTTTAAAAGGACTTAATTGTCTCTTTCATAAATATATACTTTCATTCTTACAATTTTCTAATACACTTTTCAAAAGCAATCCAAGAGCTATTTTACATCTTTCAAGAGCTATCAAGATTCAACAAGAAATTTTTCTTCTTCACTCTATTTTCTATCATTGTTCAAATATTCTTGAGATCATATTTTTGTTCTTAGTGGTTGTTGAAGATTTGCAATTTGTGATTGCATTATTGAAGTTTCAACACAAGTGAAGAATCTCACAAGGAAGACTTTGAGGATCAAATCAAAGCAAGAAAAGAGGATTGGTTGGAAGCATCTTCAATCAATTAGCAAGGAAATCTAGAATTCTCAAAAGGGGTAGATTAGATCAAAGTGTTTGGTACACACTTTGAGTTGGGTTTTAAGATAGGAGAACTAAGAATCTAGTTGCATCTTAAAACATTGTAAAATCTACATTTGAAGATTTCTAGTGAAGAATCTCTCTTGATTTAAGAGGGGACTGGAGTAGCTTTCAAGTGGGTGAAAGTGAACCAGGATAAATCCTTGTGTCTCTTTTATTTTCATTCCTTGTATTTCATTAATTCATTAACAATTGCATTTTTTTAGGTTAGAATTGGGGGTTTCTTAATTCTACTCAATTGATCTAAAATTGCATGTTAATATTACTTGAAATTGTTCATATTAATCATTCATAATTTGTTGAATCATCATAGCATTGTTATTCTTGAAGAACTCCATTGAAAACTCAGTTTTTAATTGAATTTTACCCAGTTTACTCGAGTAAAGTTCTTGTCACTCGAGTAATCTGCTTTCAGTTTTTGAACAATACTCGAGTAGGTTTTCTGTTACTCGAGTGATTTAAAAAATAGATTTCGTAATACTCGAGTGATTTGCTGAATACTCGAGTGAAATTATTTTTGCTTGCGTATTACTCGAGTGAAGACTTGAGTTACTCGAGTAATCTGAACTGAATTTTTAGAAAACTTATTTTTCATAAAACCATTCTCTTAGGTGGACGAAAAATCTATAATAAGGCTTCAATATTCTATTCACCCCCCCTCTAGACTATATTGAGCCGCTTGCTGGTTTCCAACAAGTGGTATCAGAGCTTGGACGAAAAATCCGAGCCTTAAAAAGCTTTTTCGAAAAGATCTTTTTTTTTACTTGGAAACAATGGGCTCAATTTCAAATCCTTTTGGTGGTGAAGGAACTTCCATTAATCGTCCTCCACTATTCAGTGGTGAGGGTTACGCTTATTGGAAGGTCCGCATGAAAATTTTTATTCAAGCCATAGATATGGAAATTTGGAACGCCATAGAGAATGGACCTTTTGTTCCTCAAACGAAAGTAAATGATGTTGTTTCGATTAAACCTCAATCGAGTTGGGACAATGATGATAAGAAGAAAGTTGCATTTGATTTAAAAGCTAAAAATATCATCACGTCCGCTCTTTCTTATGATGAGTTCTTTCGAGTATCTCAATGTGTTGATGCTAAACAAATGTGGGACACATTACAAGTCACACATGAGGGCACTTCGGAGGTTAGAAGGGCTAGGATAAATACACTCATGCATGAATATGAACTCTTTCGTATGTTACCTAATGAAAATATAGGTGACATGCAAAAGCGGTTCACTCATATCATTAATCATCTTTCTGCACTTGGAAAAGTTATAACTAATGGTGAAGTTGTTAATAAGATTTTGAGATGTCTTAGCAGGGAATGGCAACCTAAGGTGACGGCCATTATGGAAGCTAGAGACGTGGATCAAATTGACTTAGCAACTCTATTCGGAAAGCTTCAAGAGCATGAAATGGAGCTTGGACGGTTATCCATGAATGAAGATGCCGATAGAAAGAAAAAGGGGATTGCTCTTAAATCAACTTCAAAATCCCTTAAGGCACAAGAGGAAAACTTTCAAGTGGATGACTCGGACTCCGATATAGATGATGAGACCCTTGGCTTGCTAGTTAAAAAGCTTGGTAGGTTCCTTAAGAAAAAGGGGAACTTTAATAGAAATAGACAAAGAGATTCTAAGGACTCACAACCAAGAAATAAGACTAACAAGGATCACATCAAGTGTCATGGGTGTGGAAAGCTTGGTCACTATCGATCGAATTGTCCAACTAATTCTAAGAAGTCGGAAGGTGACAACTCAAAGTTCAACTCATCTAAAGGAAAAAGGGCTTACATAGTATGGGATGAAGTAGAGAGTCAATCAACATCTAGCTCGTCGGATGATGAAGAACTTGCAAATCTATGTTTAATGACAAAGCTTGATGAAGAGGAATCTTCGAGCATTAAATCAAGTGAGAACGTCAATGAGGTAGATTATCTTTCCGATGCTAGCTCAAGTTCTAATTCTCCTTCATTCAATGAATTGTACAATGTGTATGTAGAGATGCATAAAGAGTTGAAGAAACTTGCTAAAATAAATGTTGAAAGAAAGAATTTCATAATGAAGCAACATGAAAAGATAATTGAACTTCAAAAAGATTTAGAAGAACTTAAGCTTCAAAATGAAACTCTTGAACTCATTTATGCAAACTCTACATGCAATTGTGAATTGAAATCAAATGAGACTCCATCTTGTGAAAATTGCAAGTCTTTGGAAAAAGAAGTTTTTAATTTGAATGATCGACTTGTAAGGCTCATGAAAGGAGATACTTCTTTAGATCATTTGCTTTCAACTCAAAGGAACAATAGCAATAGATCCGGTCTTGGCTATACCAAACCTAAGAAACGCAATTATCGCAAAGTTGGTGGATTTTCAAAGAATAAGATTTCTAAAAACCCAACTTGCCATTATTGTGGAATCTTTGGGCATACCACGAATAAATGTAATATAAAGAAATTTGGTATACCAAGCGGAGAATATATTTGGATTGTTAAGGGGACTTCTCCTCATGCTAACAACAAAGGACCCAAAACCACTTGGGTACCTAAGTCAACCAGATGATATCTTTCTTGTAGGTGTGTCTTCGAACAAAAGAGCGAAAATGGTACTTGGATAGTGGTTGTTCGAGACACATGACGGGAGACAAAACGCACTTCATGGAACTTACTCCGAAAAGTGGTGGATTTGTGACATACGGCGACAACAACAAGGGCAAAATTCTAGGAGTTGGGAAGATCGGTAATGTATCTAACCTTGTCATAGAAAATGTCCTATACGTAGAAGGCTTAGAACACAACTTGCTTAGTATAAGCCAACTATGCGATATGGGCAATTATGTAACTTTTACTCCGGAATTATGCTTCATTAAGTCTTCTATAGATGATAGTGTTAAGTTTGTTGGTCGTCGCTCTAATAACACTTACTTAATTGATTTGGATGAGATAACTTCACTATTTTCAAAATGTTTCAAATCTTTTGATGATGAAATTCGTCTTTGGCATAGACGAATTGCTCATGTGAATGTGAATCAATTAAACAAACTTTTACGAAAAGATTTAGTGATTGGTTTGCCTAAACTAAACTTTAAGCTTGATGGCATTTGTGACTCTTGTCAAAAGTGCAAGCAAGTTAAAAGTTCTTTTAAACCTAAAAATGTGATAAGAACAACAAAGCCTTTGGAGTTAATCCATATGGATTTGTTTGGACCTTCACAAATTAAAAGTTTAGGTGGCAATTACTATGGATTTGTTTTAGTAGATGATTTTACTAGATTCACATGGACTTTATTTTTATCCGCAAAAAGTGAAGTTTATAAATGTTTTAAAAAATTTGCAAAACTCATCCAAAATCAACTAAGTTTTAAAATTGTGTCTATTAGAAGTGACCACGGAGGAGATTGTGTTGTTTCTTGTGATGATAATATAGGTACATTTTTGGATCATGAGAATTCAACACCACAACAAATGGAAGAGAATCAAAATGAAGATAGAGAGGTGCAAGCACAAGATAAAGACTTAGCACAAGAGATTCAACCTCAATTACCAATAGCTTGGAAGTCCAACAAAAATCATCCGATTTCTAATATCTTAGGTGACATTGCGAAGGGAGTGGTAACCCGACGCACTTTAAATAATTTTTGTTATTATGTTGCCTTTGTCTCTCAAATAGAACCTAAGAATATCAAAGAGGCTCTTCAAGATGATCATTGGATTATGGCCATGCAAGAAGAATTAAATCAATTTGAAAGAAACCAAGTTTGGGAGCTTGTGCCAAAACCCGATGATCGTCCTGAAATTGGTACTCGGTGGGTCTATAGGAATAAGTTAGATGAATCGGGTATTATTGTTAGGAATAAAGCTAGGTTGGTAGCACAAGGTTATAGTCAAGAAGAAGGAATCGATTACGATGAGACATATGCTCCCGTTGCTAGACTAGAAGCTATTCGTATTCTTCTCGCTTTTGCTTCAATTATGAATTTTAAATTGTTTCAAATGGATGTTAAGAGCGCCTTTCTTAACGGATACATTCAAGAGGAAGTTTATGTGTCACAACCTCCCGGATTCGAGAGTTTTGAGCATCCGGACTACGTTTTCAAACTGAAAAAGGCTTTGTACGGTTTGAAACAAGCTCCTAGAGCTTGGTACGATCGACTAAGCAATTTTTTATTACAAAAAGGTTTTAAACGAGGCACTGTTGACACTACTCTTTTTATTGAACGTTCCGGTAAGGATATTTTATTGGTTCAAATATATGTTGACGATATTATATTTGGTGCTACTAACGATAACTTGTGTAAAAAGTTTTCAGAATTGATGCAAAGTGAATTCGAGATGTCAATGATGGGAGAGCTTACATTCTTTCTTGGCCTTCAAATAAAGCAGCTTAATGATGGCATTTATATTCATCAAAGTAAATATTGTAGAGAGCTTATCAAACGTTTTGGAATGGATTCGTGCAAATCCGCTTCTACACCAATGAGCGTTGCATGCTACCTAGATCAAGATGAGGCTGGAAAAGCGGTAGAGGTAACGAAGTATCGTGGTATTATTGGTAGTTTGTTATACTTAACTGCATCTAGGCCTGACATCATGTTTAGTGTATGTATGTGTGCACGTTTTCAAGCAAAACCGAAAGAGTCGCATCTAACTGCTGTCAAAAGAATAATGAAATACTTAAAGGGTACAACAAATACTGGACTTTATTATCCTAGGGATGCTTTTCTAAAAGTTATAGGTTATTCGGACTTTGACTTTGCCGGTTGTAAAGTTGAGCGAAAAAGTACAAGCGGAACATGCCATTTAATTGGTAGTTCACTTGTATCGTGGTTTTCCAAAAAGCAAAATTGTGTAGCTTTATCAACCGCCGAGGCCGAATACATAGCTGCAGGAAGTTGTTGTGCTCAAATTTTATGGATGAAGTAACAATTATCTGACTTTGGTTTAAATTTGACAAAAATCCCTATAAAGTGTGATAACACTTCGGCAATTAATTTGACTAAAAATCCAGTATTACACTCAAGGACAAAGCATATTGAAATTAGGCATCACTTTTTGAGAGATCATGTTCAAAAAGGTGATTGTGTTATTGAGTTTGTTCAAACTTCAGATCAATTAGCTGATATTTTTACAAAACCATTACCAAGGGACACATTTTATAAGATTCGAAGAGAACTTGGTATTTTTGATGAATCAACTATTAGCTAATTGTATTTGATGCTTTTTGAAATCACCTTCAAGCCTATTTCAATGTGATTTGTATTTTGAGTTGTTGTATCTTATTAAAGTGTTTCTTAACTTTTTGATATGTAGTCATGTGTGTATGTGTTCTATAATATGCTAATTGTTTTATTTGTATGTGTGTTTCTTGCAAAATGCTAAGTGTTTCTCTGTGTTTGTGCATGAAAAATGTTTTTGCATGAAAAATTGAAATTTTTTTAAAAAAATCTGGACAGTTCACTCGAGTAACAGATTTTTTCACTCGAGTAATTTTAAAATCTCTTTCGTATTACTCGAGTAATTCTGTCTGTCACTCGATTAATTTTAAAATGACTTTCGTATCACTCGATTAAGTTCATTCATCACTCGAGTAATTTTTTTTTATCTTTCGGCATACTCGAGTAACATTCTTTTTCACTCGAGTACTGCTCGAATCACTCGAGTGACGTATGAACATTACTCGAGTAACTTACGTGATTTTAAAAGCTGAACTGTTGAAATCTGCATCATTTTCACGACTTTTTCTCTCTCTTGTTCGTCTTTCTCTCTTCTCTCTCATACGGGTCTTCATCAAATCATCATTTTTCAGCCACAAAAACTCACAAATCATACAAATTTTTTTTCAATATTTCCTCATTATATCATCATTTCTACTCATTTCATTCATCAATTTCACCAATTTTATCCAAAAATCCGAAAACCCCAAATCAAAACCCTAACCCCCAAAACCGAATCTGCACTTTCTGAATCAATGGCTTCTTCCTCTCACTATCAACCTCCTCAAAAGAAAGCAAAGCAAGGAGCAGGTCGTAATGATCCTTGGTTTTCTGGAATCAACCGAGATTTGCGGGAACCGGCATTTATCAATCGCTCTTTTGGTCTTACAAGGTATGTTAAGTTTGCTTGGTTGCGTAAGGAGCAATTTCCGTTTGTAGAGGATTTAGAATTTCAGAATTTGAAGAGGTTTTTGGAATTTGAGACTCATTATTACCCTAGGCTTGTCAGACAATTTTATCAGAATTTTACTAAGCTAGATGGTGAGTATCAAACAATGGTTAGAGGACATCATTTTGTTATAAAGCCTGCGGATTTGACTATGATGTTTGGTTTAGAAAACAAGGGAACTTTTATTGGTGATACTGAATGTCTGGATTTGAATGTGGATACTACTCAGATTTATACTGATTTGTTGCGTACTGGTGAATCTTGGGGTGATAGGACTACTAGAACTGTATCACCTTTGCATGCTGTGGATAGGGTGCTCATGTACATTGTCTCTTATTGTTTGATTCCTAAATGCAATCAAAATTATGCTCAATTGGGAGATGATGATCTTACTTTGTTTCATGGGATTAAAAAGAGGTATGAGATGAATTGGAATAAAATATTTTTAGCTCGTATGGAAGCTGCTGCTCAATCTCCTCCTACCCAATTCTTGCCATATCCTATGCATGTCACCAAGATCATGAGGTATTATCGTGTTCCAATCCCTGATGATGAGCCAGCTGAAATGGAAAAGAAAAATAACTGGTGTCTTAATGATTCGCACATTAGTTATATGAAAATTGCTTGGCATAGGGAAAGTCGCACTTGGTTATGGAAATCACAGATTAAGGAAATGGCTGAAGCTGCAAAGGCTGCAAGAGTTTCAGGTTCTAGAAAAAGGAATTTACTTGCTGATAGGGCTGGTGCATCTTCTTCTGTTCCTCCTTCTTCTACTGATCCGATGGATACCGATCGTGTTGAGGACTATATCGATTTGGATAATCTTGGTACTCCATTTCACAGGCTGCTCATGAGTCATTGGTTGAGCACATCAATGCTCAATTCACTCAGTTGGAGATGAGACAGGATGTGAAGAATATTGCCATGGAGCATCGTTTGATGGATTACATGTCTGGACTCTTTTCTCATCATTTCCCTTCTCCTCCACCTGATTCCTAGACCTGTGGATGCTGATGATGTTTGATGTTGCTTTCTGTTGCATGTTTCATTTGCATATTTTTCTGTCTCATGTTTCTGACTCTGTTGCTACTATGTTTTTTTTTCAGACCTTGCGTATGGTCTCGTTTGGTTAGTTTCGTTTTGCTTATCTGCTATGATTTGCTGCATAGTGTGATACTCTGATATTATGGTGCTATATTCGTTGTGCGTTTATATTCGTTGTTTATATTCGTTGTGGCACTATTGTGGTTTATTTTGGTATTGTCTTTATTGTTATATATTTTATATACCATTGTGAACTACTTACCTTCAACTTTTGGCAAAGGATTTTTCTCAAAAATTTTATCTTTTTAATGATGCCAAAAGGGGGAGAATATTTTTTGTTGATGTTGTTCTTGTAGGTTTAGTTTTATTATATTTTTCCTAGATGTTTTACATTTAGGGGGAGTATGTTAAAACTTAGTGCTTCATTTGAAAGGAGGTTTGTCATCATCAAAAAGGGGGAGTTTGTAGGATTCTCATGTTTTGATGCTAACAATCTCTCTCCAAGCAACAACATTAGCAACAAGCAAGCTACACCACATGAAGATTAGAATTAGGATTTTTATTAATTCTATTTCAATGTAATCTTTATTTTATGCAATGCATCTCATTGGTGTGGGTAGCTTAGGTGATTTTAAGAATATTTAAATAATGTTTGATTAAGAGTGAAGATACTTTAAATCTTGATTAAATAGCTTGTGAAAATCATTTTAGAAAAACTTTGTTTTTATTCAGATTCTGATCAGTTTACTCGAGTAATAAGTACTGGATCACTCGAGTAATTTATGTCATGACAGGTTAATCGAGTAATGGTTTACACATCACTCGAGTAACTTAATCTGCCATGTTTCACTCGAGTGACGTTGTTTGGTTTACTCGAGTAATTCAATCAGTGTTGGGAAAATTTTAAAAGGACTTAATTTTCTCTTTCATAAATATATACTTTCATTCTTACAATTTTCTAATACACTTTTCAAAAGCAATCCAAGAGCTATTTTACATCTTTCAAGAGCTATCAAGATTCAACAAGAAATTTTTCTTCTTCACTCTATTTTCTATCATTGTTCAAATATTCTTGAGATCATATTTTTGTTCTTAGTGGTTGTTGAAGATTTGCAATTTGTGATTGCATTATTGAAGTTTCAACACAAGTGAAGAATCTCACAAGGAAGACTTTGAGGATCAAATCAAAGCAAGAAAAGAGGATTGGTTGGAAGCATCTTCAATCAATTAGCAAGGAAATCTAGAATTCTCAAAAGGGGTAGATTAGATCAAAGTGTTTGGTACACACTTTGAGTTGGGTTTTAAGATAGGAGAACTAAGAATCTAGTTGCATCTTAAAACATTGTAAAATCTACATTTGAAGATTTCTAGTGAAGAATCTCTCTTGATTTAAGAGGGGACTGGAGTAGCTTTCAAGTGGGTGAAAGTGAACCAGGATAAATCCTTGTGTCTCTTTTATTTTCATTCCTTGTATTTCATTAATTCATTAACAATTGCATTTTTTAGGTAAGAATTGGGGGTTTCTTAATTCTACTCAATTGATCTAAAATTGCATGTTAATATTACTTGAAATTGTTCATATTAATCATTCATAATTTGTTGAATCATCATAGCATTGTTATTCTTGAAGAACTCCATTGAAAACTCAGTTTTTAATTGAATTTTACCCAGTTTACTCGAGTAAAGTTCTTGTCACTCGAGTAATCTGCTTTCAGTTTTTGAACAATACTCGAGTAGGTTTTCTGTTACTCGAGTGATTTAAAAAATAGATTTCGTAATACTCGAGTGATTTGCTGAATACTCGAGTGAAATTATTTTTGCTTGCGTATTACTCGAGTGAAGACTTGAGTTACTCGAGTAATCTGAACTGAATTTTTAGAAAACTTATTTTTCATAAAACCATTCTCTTAGGTGGACGAAAAATCTATAATAAGGCTTCAATATTCTATTCACCCCCCCTCTAGACTATATTGAGCCGCTTGCTGGTTTCCAACAGATATGGTTATACCGTTTGGATGACGGTCCGTTTGGATGACGGGATATGCTTGGGTGGCATGGATACCAAGCTTGTCGTGTACATTCTAGGTGAATGTACGAATTGTTGTATACCTAGGAATACAACGCACTGTTGAGTGCTGGGTTGTCAGGGATGGACGTCAGAGAATGACATAGTATGATGGAGATAGGCTTGAGAGCTAAAGTCATGCATCATGCCACTCATTTAAATTAATTGTGATAAACGGAATAAGTGTGAGCATCCTATGTGCATTCATTAATTGCTAAGTGTTATATGTGATTGTTGTTAATTGATACATATTACATATTCATATTGCACAATTTATTCTCTATTGATTATGTGTATAGAATTGCTTACCCTTATGCCCTTGTAGGTGATGTCTCGTTACATTGCTTGCATCGAGATCTAGCCACTTCCTAGTGGCGTATGGATCTATGAGAACCATCGCGCGGTGTATGAGGGGGAGGTAGAGTTCACATTCTACCACCCTAACCCGCTGATGCGATTCCGTCCTCGTAGGTTTAGGATTCCCATTATATACACTATGCATGTACCCCCGTTTTATACTTATCATGGACCACCTCCCATGCGACCAGCTCGCTCTTACCATAGTTTTCATTTTCGACCTACCCGCTCTCACCCTTTTACTTCGAGAGTTGTCCGCAAGGAGACTCCCCCTTCTTATCCGAGGAGCCCCGTCATGGTTTCACCATCACCTGACCCGGTACCCAGTGGTAGGGTACACTCTTCTTCGGATGAGATCGAGGAGGATCCGGTGGAGGACGAGAGTGGGAGCGAGCCTGTCGTGCATTCTACTGGGAGTGACTGGAGGGACGATGATCCCTAGGTACATGTATATGGTGTATGATGTGGATCCGAGGATCCGGTGTGTGGAGGAGATGTGCTGCTGCTGCTGTGATGATGATGCTACTACCCTATTACCTATGTTTTGGGAGACTACTGCTGCTACTACTACTGCATCTGATGCTGATGGATCTACGTGACTATCCCTGGGGTTGTATTTTGATGATTTATATATTGTACATATGTTTTACTCTAGGGTTATAGTATCATAGTAATGTAGATCTGTTTATATGGACTTGTTATATTTTGGAACTTGGTGACTTATCTTATGGACTATGTATGTATGACTCTTTTGTATATATGAAAATCTATGTTTATATTATATCAGTTGCATAGTCCAGTAATTTCCGCTTACTCTGATTTAACTTATAAATGAGCTCGGCTATAAGTATTAATTGACGGTATCAGTTTTATTGAACAAAGTATGGGTAGCTTCAATTGATTGTAAAATGTAAAGAAAATTCTAAAGAACGAATGTTATCCTGCTTGAGAAAAGGTTTTAGAAATCGCCGAACTCGATACAAGTGTTTTAAAAGATTTTAGAATTTATTCTCCAAGAGTTCCATTAGATGAATTATGCATCCGCTTTAAAGAAAATTTTATTTTCATATTTTCTTAGCTCACAAGTCCATATATTATCCAATATAAAGCATAAATACTATATTATATTTGGGTAATCCGGAAGGGTGTCACAAGTTTTGGCGGATAAAAACAATGTCCATGTGAATCGAGTAAAATCATCTACTATAACGAAGCCATAGTAATTTCCACCGAAACTCCGAACTTGTGATGGGCCAAACAAATCCATGTGAATTAACTCCAATGGCTTTGTTGTGCTTACCACATTTTTGGGTTTAAAAGAGTTTTTAACTTGTTTGCATTTTTGACATGAGTCACAAACACCATCAAGTTTAAAATTGAGTTTAGGTAAGCCAATTACTAGTTCTTTGCGTAGTAGTTTATTTAATTGATTCACATTTACATGAGCAATGCGCCGATGCCAAAGTCGAACCTCATCATCAAAAGATTTAAAACATGTTGAAAACAATGAGGTTATCTCATCTAAATCAATTAAATAGGTGTTATTAGAGCGTCGACCTACGAACTTAACACTATCATCAATACAACTCTTAATAAAACAAAATTCCGAAGTAAAGGTCACATTGTTGCCCTTATCACATAGTTGACTTATACTAAGAAAGTTGTGTTCTAAGCCTTATACGTATAGGACATTTTCAATGATAAGGTTAGATACGTTACAAATCTTACCCACTCCTAGAATTTTGCCTTTGTTGTTGTCGCCATAAGTGACATGACCACCTCCTTTGTTAGCAAGTTCGATGAAATGCGATTTGTCCCCCGTCATATGCCTCGAACATCCACTATCCAAGTACCATCTACGCTCCTTTGTTCGAAGGCACATCTACAAAACAATGTCATTTACTTGTTTTAGGTACCCAAGTTATCTTGGGTCCTCTGATGTTAGTTTGGGGTGTGGTCCCCTTCACAATCCACATATATTTTCCACTTGGTATACCAAAATTCTTAATATTGCATTTACTTGATATATGCCCAAAAATCCCACAATAATGGCAAGTTGGTGTTTTTGAAAAATTAACTTTAGAGAAAGTACCAACTTTGCTAAAATTACGATTTTTGGGTTTGGTATACCCAAGTCCGGTTCTATTACTATTATTCCTTTGATTTGAGAGAAAATGGTCCAAACAAGTATCTCCTCTTGTGAGCCTTGCAATTCTATCTTTCAAATTAAAAACTTCTTTTTCAAGTTTTTCAAGAGATTTGCAATTATCACAATTTGAGATATCATTTGTTTTCAAATCACAATCGCATGTGGAATTTGCATAAATGAGTTCAAGAGTTTCATTTTGAAGCTTTAACTCCTCGAGAGAGTTTTGTAATTCCAAAATTTTTTCTTGTTGCTTCAAAATGAAATTCTTTCTTTCAACATTTATTTTTGCTAATTTCTTTAACTCTTTATGCATTTCCACATACACACTATATAGTTCATTAAAGGAGGGAGAATCGGAATTAGAACTAGCATCGGAAAGATATTCTACCTCATTGGTTTTATCATTTTATTTCGTGCTTGTGGACGCCTCTTCATCAAACTTGGCCATCAAGCAAAGATTGGCTAGCTCCTCATCTTCCGATGAGCTAGTTGAGGATACATTTTCCGGTTCATCCCAAACTATATAGGCTCTTTTTCCTTTAGATTGATTGGACTTCCACTTGTCACTATCGGGCTTCTTTGAGTTTGTTGGACAATTAGATCTATAATGGCCCGGCTTTCCACACCCATGACATATTATGTTGTCTTTATTGGTCTTGTGTCTTGGTTGAGCATCCTTAGTATCTTTTGATCTATTTCTATTGAAATTATTCTTCTTCTTAAGGAAACGTCCAAGCTTCTTAACCAATAACCCGAGTGTCTCATCATCAATGTCAGAGTCGGAATCATCCACTAGTGAGGACTCTTCTTGTGCCTTTAGGGATTTTGAATTAGTCTTAAGAGTTATCCCCTTCTTCTTTTTATCGTCATCCTCGTTCATTGATAATCTTCCTAGCTCCATTTCATGCTCTTGAAGCTTTCCAAATAATGTTCCTAAGTCCATCACGTCTAGATCTTTAGACTCCATGATGGCAGTGACTTTTGGTTGCCATTCCCTGCTAACAACTTCACCATTAGATAAAACTTTGCCAAGAGCAGAAAGATGATTAATGATATGTGTGAAGCGCTTTTGCATGTCGCTTATAGTTTCATTTGGCAACATGCGAAAGAGCTCATACTCATGCATAAGTGTGTTCATCCTAGCCCTTCTAACCTCATTTGTGCCCTCATGTGTGACTTGTAGTGTGTCCCACATTTGTTTAGCATTTATGCATTGAGATACTTTGAAGAATTCATCATAAGAAAGCGCCGAAGTGATGATGTTTTTGGCTTTTAAATCATATTGAACTTTCTTTTTATCATCATCATTCCAGCTAGATTCTGGTTTTAAAGCAACAGTGTCATTTACTCTTGTTTCTGGAATAAAAGGCCCATTCTCAATGGCATTCCAAATTTCTATATCAATAGCTTCTATAAAAAATTTCATTCGGACCTTCCAATAAGCGTATCCCTCACCATTAAATAGTGGAAGACGATTAATGGAAGCTCCTTCACCTCCAAAAGGATTAAAGTTTGAGCCCATGATTTCCAAAATCGGATCTTTGCGAAAAAGCGTTTTAATGCTCAGATCTTTCGACCGAGCTTTGATACCACTTGTTGGAAACCAACAAGCGGCTCAAAATGTACTAGAGGGGGGTGAATAGTATTTTGAAGCCTTAATACAAACTTTTCGATTGCTAGTGAGAATGGTTTTCAGAAAACAAGTATTCTAACAAAATTTACACTGTTTAATCGATTAATATATAAGCTAATCGATTAACGCCAGAAGACCACTAAAGAACTAATCGATTAACAGAAGTGTTACTCGATTAAGACCAGAATGGTGATTCAGAACTAATCGATTAACAAAGTTCTTAATCGATTAACTACGTATAATTTTGACAAAAATTCAGTCTTATTCAGAATTCAGCAGTGATTACAATACAATGATGCAAGAACAAATGTTAAATGAATCAATGAACAAATCTATGTAAATTTACCAATTCAATTTAGATTGATTATCTAAGAATTGTAAAATCCCCAAATTTGACCTAATTGATTGGTTTGTTCTTTGGTTCTTTAAAGCTTAAAGAAAGATAACAATGGAGACAAGGTTTTTATCCTGGTTCACTCTCAATCCACCGAGAGCTACATCCAGTCCCCTCTACCGAGATAGAGAGCTTTAACTATATACACAATTGTTAGATTTACAAGGATTAAAGATTAAGCTCACACTAGCTATCCTATCTTAACCCTTTCAAGAGAGTACCAATCCTCTTGAAATCTACCCACAATTGTTCTTGTATATTGTCTCTTGATTGTTGAAGGAGTCTCTTCACACAATCCCTTTCTTCTTGCTTCGATTTGCTCAAAGTCTTCCAAAACGTGAATTCTTCACTTGATGTTGTTGAACACTTGAAATTACAACCTCCGTTGTAGAATGATTCAACACGAACAATTAGCTCTAAAAACTATATCTCAATTTGCTAAGAATATTGAATGAGTAAAAGTGAAGATGAAGATTGAAAGATGTAAATCTTGATAGAACACTTGAAAGTTGTATAGCTCTTTGTAAGATTGTGAAAGAATGAATTTATTAAGAAAAATATGAAAGTGAAGTAACCTCATCAAAGTAATAATGAAAAGCTTTTAAACAAAATTAATTTTTCTGTCATAACAGCACTTAATCGATTAATGAGCAAGCCACTAATCGATTAACCTTTGTTAAACAATCAGTGTTAAACAGTTATAACGTGTTAGTCGATTAAGCCATATCGTGCTAATCGATTAACCACTGTAAAAAGTGATAAAAATTGCTTTTCAATTTTACTTTGATTTAAACTTATTAGAGCTATTTTCTATCAAGTTAATCTTACTTCACTATTTATTCAATCAATATTAAATCTTATCTTGAGATAAACTAAGCTACCACCCACTCTCATGAAATACAAAATAAAATATTACATTGTATTTTATAAAAAATAAACTAAACTAAATCTTGGTGAGTGGTGCTTGAATTGAATGTTGATTGTTGTTGCTTGAGGTTTGCACAATTTGGTTTGTTAGCATCAAAACATCATCAAATCTACAATTAGTTTGTATTTATTTTAATAAATATTCATGCATTTTATTCTAATTTAGCATGCATTTAATTCATATTTCACTTGGAAAGGTATCTTATGCTTTTAATGTGTAGATTGCTTATTTTGAGGCTTGGAGCATTGGAAAATAAAGAAATAAATCAAAGAAGATATGCTAAGAGATATTGTGAGCAGAAATCTAGAAAAAGATAGAGATAGAGGCATGTGAGAGGAAGGAGATTGCTTATGGATTTATTTTGCTATTTGGGCCCAACACTTGGAGGAAGGAAAATCTATAAAAAGGGGAAGATAGAAACCCTGTAAAATAACATCAGACAGAACATGTAGTAGTAGAATTTTATTAGTAGTAGTTGGATTAGAATTAGAATTATGATTATTTTCTCTATCATAGCCAGAAACAAATTAGAAAATAAGGATTCAAGGTTGCACAACTCTCTCCATGAAGAACTAGAAGGTGTTTGAAGACGGAAGAAATTCCTCATCTTTCATCTTTTGGTTATTTCTACCTTTTATCCCTTATTCCTAATTTTTTGGTTTGTATTATGTATATGATTGAGTAGTTTTCCGTTTCTAAGGATTAGGATTAGCCCATGGAGGCATTGACATGATGTTTTGATATTCTTATCTCTTATTAATATTTGTTTATTTTAGATTTAATTATGGTGTTCTTAATGTTTGTGATTGTGTTGGATCCCACTATTGCATGATCCTAGATAGTAAGGGAAGTACTGAAAGGTGAACCTTAGTGTTAGAAAATACATAATTAAACTTAAGACTTTAGACCACGAAAGTAGTTCTAATCCTTGAGAGGATTCAATGAATTATCAAAGATCTTAATGGATTTAATGTACCCTAATTACCACGAAAGTAGGAATTAGGCCTCATTGGATACGGTGCTAAGATTCTGAAAGGAACTAGTATTCTACATTAGGATAATTCACCTTCAAAGTAAATCTAATTTAATAAGAGATATATCTTTAATTGATTGTCAATGTTGATATGTGGTGAAACTAATCCTTGGAAGATTTAATTCTTATCTTATCTCATATCTTTAGATATATTTTATTTTATTTTATATCTCATTCCAATCTTTTATTTTATTTTTTCATATCTCTAATAGATTCGTTTAGCTAATTTATACTTGTAATTTGTCGGTAATTAACAACAAAATCCCTGTGGAGACGATATCTTTTTATACTACTACTTGACATAACCCGTGCGCTTGTGGGGCGTATCAACAAGCACCCATGCAAACGGAGTTGCTGAAAAGAACAAGCCTTATAATTTGGGATGAAGCACCAATGGTGGACAAGAAGTGCTTTGAAGCTTTGGATTGGACATTAAAAGATATTTTACAAAGCAATGTTTGTGATGAAGAAATAAAACCTTTTGGTGGTATTTGCATTGTATTAGGAGGTGATTTTCGTCAAATATTGCATGTTGTTCCCCGTGGAAGTCGTTCAGACATTGTTTTTTCAACCATCAATTCTTCTCATCTATGGAGACATTGTAAAATGCTGAAACTAACCTAGAACATGAGACTTCAAACCTCTTCAAATGAAGTTAATGCTAATGAAATTAGGGAATTCTCTGAATGGATGCTGAAATTAGGCGATGGAAAGTTATCAGAGCCTAATGATGGAGAGGTTGATATTGATATTCCAGATGATATGCTGATTCTTGACTTTGAAGATCCTATGCAAGCTTTGTTTGATAATACCTATACAGACTTTGAACAAAACTTCAACAATCCAGAATATTTGAAAAACAAAGCAATTTTGGCACCTACACTTGAGATAGTACGTAAAGTGAATGAATTTGTTATGCTCAAAATTCCTGGTGAAGAGAAGGTGTATCTAAGCTCTGACAGTGTTTGCAATCATGGTGACAATTTTAATCTTTCTGCACAATACATTACTCCTCCGTTGCTGAATGAAATGAAAATTTCAGGAATGCCCAACCATATTCTAAAGTTAAAGCTTGGCATTCCTATAATGCTACTAAGAAATATAGATCAATCAAAGGAATTGTGCAATGGCACAAGGTTAATTGTTACACAATTAAGTCAGCATATAATTGGTGCAAAGGTGATTTCATGTGGAAGTTTGGGAGAGACTGTTTTCATTAGTAGAATGAATATGACTCCTTCTGATTCTAGACTTCCCTTTCCATTTCAATGCCGACAATTACCAATTGCAGTTTGCTATTCCATGACAATTAACAAAAGTCAAGGCCAATCACTTGCAAATGTTACAGTGTATTTGCCAAAACCAGTCTTTACTCATGGGCAACTCTATGTTGCTGTCTCCAAAGTTAAATCTAAGAAAGGTCTTAAATATCTAATTATGGATAAAGATGGATCTCCTTCAAAGACTACAAAAAATGTGGTCTACAAGGAGATATTTGAAAATATACTGTAACACCAGCTTTGAAAAATCAAATCTGTTTACATTATTGCTTTAGGTTTCAGACAATCTTTCAAAGTATCTTCTATTCTAAAGACACTTTTATTATTATGTTATAATATTATATTATATAATTTTGTTAACAATTTGATCAAATATTTTTTGTGTACATGCAGATAAGACTTGCTGAAGAAGGCTCTTGAATACACGCTCTCTCTTTCTATTTTTTGATTTACAAAGAGAAAATAAGTTTCTATTTAATCATGAAATATGTTTGTAAAACTGCTCAGGGTACGCATTTTGCAGGTAGATATTGGTAATCAGTTGCAAAGTCACATCTGCAATTTTATTAGCATATGTCCTTGATTAATATTTTGCAGGTAGATATTCTGCATTTTGCAGGTAGATATATGAATTTATATTAAATATCGTCCTTTATTCAAATTGTTAATATTTCAAGTAGCTTATGTTATTTGTATTATTTGATACAGATATTTCTTAACCCAATTCAGATCCTTTAAAGGAATACATGTCTGGATCAACATCATTTGGCACAATCCAGTCATAGTAAGTATATTATTATAATAAATTTTAGATATTTGATCATTTTATTAGTTATTAGTTACTCCCTCTGTCCCTAAACATAAGAACCTTTTACCACTTCTATTTTGTATCTATTTATAAGACCCTTTACCATTTTTCAATAAGCATTAATAACTTTTTTTTTCCACAAACACCACTATTTATTTAACACTTTTTATATTGCCAATAATATTAATATGGGTAATTTTGAAAGTACAAATAAAAAATTGTCACTTCGAATACCATCACTAAATAATTTTAGAAAAGGATCTTATAAATAGGACGAAAATAAAAACATCATAAGGGTCCTATAAGAAAGACCAGAGCGAGTATTGATTTTATTAATTATTAATTAATAATTAATTATTTTATTTTACCTCTTATCCCAATGTTTGTCACTCAACAGTTGTGTGACATTAATTATAAAAAAAATTATTATTAATAGTGCACAAATGATCCTATTCAGATGAAAAGACATTTCCCTGCCAAACGATAATTCCATTTTTTGCTTATATATACTAACACTTCTCTCAACACTCAGCATATCGCTTTTTCAATTCTCAAAAAAATTTTACTGAAATTTTCATGTAGTTATTTTCTAAATCCTCTCTCTCGGTTTCTTTATTTCTTTATGATTGTTTATTTCTTGATTACTTCTTTAATTACTTCTTCAACTAATCAACATATACACATTTAGACTAACTTCATTCTTACTTCAGATACACCATGGCTCAACCAAACAATGTCAACTCCAATGTCAACTCCTTGCTAGTGTTTTACTGTCAGATTGTAATCAACGACTCCAAGAAGGTATATGTTCTATCACTTTTTATTTTATTTTTAATTGGGTCTTTTTTCCATTTTTCACTTGCAATTCTGCTCTTAGTAAAATTACATTTTTTGTTGATATAAAAAAAAACGCAGACCAGATTTTCCATTGACAACGAATGGACGAGCAATTTTCTGCAGAAGCTGATAGATATTGGACATGCCACCTTCCTGATGCAGATGTGATACGCCTGCATATTTGTTATGCTGCAAAATAAATTACTAAGGGATGGACAATTATTCAAAACAGATATGGTTTGGTTGATGATCAAGAAGTGCACTTCTGATATGTGGGAGGAGAAAGATTCCGAGTTGAGATTCCTCAATGGGATGGCCTCATTAGACCTGATTCACCATTATACCGTTATGAGAGTGATGATGAGGTTGAAATAGAGGAAATTGATGAGATAGAAGAGGAAGAAGAAGACTACTATGCAGATGAAGAAGAAGAAATGTTTGAAGCAGAAGAACAAGTGTTTGAAGATGAAAATGAGGAAGAAAACCACGAGGACCAAGTTGAGGAAGATGAAGTTATGCCAGAAGAAGCTCCCATAAACAACAATGGAAATAATGGCCTGCAGTGAATGTCTTTTCAATTTATTAGTCTATCTACTATCTACTATTATTTACCTTAAGAACTTTTTAAGTGGTTTGTTTATGCTTTTTTTCATTAAGTTGTCTTGAACCTTGGTTGTTGCTTAATATTCTGCTCTGTTTTCCTTTATGAATGCAATTATATAATTTATGGTCTTATTTAAGATTTCACATGTTGATATCCTCTTATCATATTTTACATTACTTTCTTTATGTATTTCTTTAAGATTATCAATAATTAATAAACATAAGAATCTGTAAATTTATTCAACTTTATAAAAAAAATATGTATTTGGTATTTTTTTTCACGGTTATTTAGTCAATCAAAATGAAATATTTAAGCACTCAAAATTTACTATGATATTATAATTAAATTCAGTTTTCATTTTATACAGGAATTAATTAATAGATAAATACCACATACTTAGCTTAAAATAAACTTAAAAATATAACTTTCAGGAAAAATTAGTATAACTACAGTATTTTTTTTGGGTCCGTATTCCTTGTGAAACCACCGGTATCCCCAAGAGCACCCTTACTACCAGGGAGCCATTGAGACTAATCCGAAGCGAGCTGCGTGGCTGGCTCTCCCAGCGAGATGTTTTTAGTGGGAATCGAACCCGGGACTACTAGCACCCGTGTCTCATTCCCAAGATTTCAGTTGGGGCCTTACACCAACTGAACCAAGCCTCGTTGGTAGTATAACTACAGTATAGTATATAATTATTAAATAAAAATATCTAGAATTAATGCATAAAAAATACAAATTTGAAAATTTTGAGGAAGTAAATGAATAGCCTTATATACTCTATTAAGCAAAAAAAAGTAATGATGCCTTTAATTCCCCTTAAAAAGCTAATCTTGAGAAAGTTTGTACAGGTTTTTAAAATTAAAATTAAAACAATAATAACAATAACAATAACAATCATAAATTATTATAATAATAATTTGTACAATCTGTGGTTTAAAATGATGATGATGATTAGCTTATTCATTTCATGAAAGTAAGAGACTTACTTTCATGAATGAAATTTCATTAGTAATTATTAATAAGAAAGACAAAAAGCTTGCAGAGAAAATACTGTGTGAAAAAATAAGTTGTTTTTGTTATTGTATGAGAAAATAACATAAGATATTTAATAATTAAATTACATTTAAATTTAAATTTTTTTTAATATAATATTAATTTTTAATTAAACAATAAATTAAATAAATAATAACTAATAATACATAATAATATTTATTATCATAATAATAATTTAATTATTATTATTATTCGTGATTATACGAGATGATCATGATAATAATAAAACTAAATTTCAAATATTTTTTTATTGGTATTTAAAGTACCGATTTTTTTTTTTTTTTTTTTTTTTTGAGCTGTGCAATTTGGATCAAAGAATTAATGCTACTTTTCCTATCAAACTCTTCATTTCACAAGATTTTAAAGCCATTGAAAACTTAAACATCACTTATGAAGATAACTTTGGACTTCACAACAATAAATTATTTTACCTATTCATCAATCATGTCAACCACTATTTAGTAAAGAAGCCTCAAAACCAATATCTATAAAAAAAACATACATATCCACCTTCTGCAACAGTGTGAAACGCTCCAAACTGTAGCTTCAAATCACGAATTAACAGCTTAAAAGGTATGTAATGTGGTATTACACTTTAACTTGCAATTTTTTTTTCAACCCTTCTTCTTCTTGCGAATTTTATTAGTCAATTTTAAATTCAAAATATAAACTCCATCTACTCAAAACTCAACTACACTAAATATCTCTGTTACAACTTCATTATATTTTTGTTATTCAACCGATTTAATAAATTATTTCGTAATGCTTATCCACAAAGTGGTCATTTTAAAATTATTTTGATTTTGAATTTAGAAGTGGGTATTCAAATATATATTGTTTTTCACTATCATTAAGCAAAAATTAACCAGTAAAATAACTTCCCATTGCTCTTTTTATACGTAGATAATGGCAAGGCTTAGAATGAAAGACTTACTGACTGGAAGGGAAACAAGAGAATTCCATGGTCGTGTGAACAGAGTATGGAAAGTGATGCAGCGAGAAAATATTCTCAAATACATGCAGATTATTTTATTAGACATTGAGGTTATTATATTCATACTCTATTTTAAAAGAAATCAATTAATGTAAAATATATTTCACCATATGATGAAATTAACTATTTTATCTTTTCAAATGAAGGTTGAAAAAGTACCCTGCTATATCAATTCACGGGACTCAATTAATAAGCTTCAAAAATGGCTTATTGAAGGAAAATGTATTAAGATTTCGAAATTTACATTTGAAATCAATGATGACCCATACAAAGCTACAAAAAGCTCCTTGAGACTTAAATTTACATATGCTACAAAAATTGAATGGAGTGAGGAAAATTTACCCCACTATGGATTTAACTTTGAGCCTTATGAAAACATCCTTAGGTCAGCAACAGCTCAATCTCCAAAATCCTCTTATAGGTAAAAATCTTTCTATTTTTTTTTTATTTTATGAAATTGTATCTTAGGCAATATTATTGTAAACCCATCTTTTTTTTCTTTCTATCATAATAATATCACCACCATATTCTTCAGATGTTATTGGTGTTGTCACTGAACACAACCCATTAGACATATACCAAAAGGATGAAAAACAAGGAAAAAGACTTCTTTTCCACATGTCAGATTCAAGGTTATTTTCTTAACATTAATACTTTATTAACTCCATACAAATATTTTAATTTATATATCTGTTACAATGTATAAAATTGCAGGAATAACACTATTAAGGTATGTCTCTTTGATGATCATGCTGAAAAGATGAATGAATTTATCATGGATTATGTACATCCCAAAATTGTTGTCATGGAATATGCTAAAATAAACGATTGGCATGGTATTTTTCTTTTCTATGTAAACTATGTAAATAAATAACACATATTAATGCATAAATAATTTATTTAATTAAATAAAAATATTCTCTAACTATTTTTTGACTAATTTTAGGAAACATTTCAATTAACACATCATGGACAACAACTAGAATTCAGTTAAATCCAAAGTTGTCTGAGGTTCAGGAGTTTCAATCCCTATAAGATGCACAACTCTTTTCCTTTTTTTTATTGCAATATATATCTGTACTAAACAATTTTTGTTCTTGCATATCATTAATATTTAACATCACTGCAATTATTCCAGTATAAACCAGAATTATCAACCTCCAATTCTCACACAAGCTTCATCACAATACACCAGTGGCAATCAAAATGAAATTGTACTTTCCATAACAGATCCAACCATTCGAAAAAGTATTCGTGAAATAAAAAATTGCACCAAGGTAATACTAAATGGTTTAATATTATTATTATTGTTATACTCCCTCCGGCTCGAATTATAAGCAATTCTAACCACTTTTACGTTTATTAAGGAGGTTAGTTGATTGTATTTAATTTTCTCAAATTTATAAAAAATAGAGGTATTTTTGGAAAGTAGTATTGGGAATGAAACAAAAATTAATTAAGATTACAATTTTCTAGAGATGTTTTAGGAAAGTGGTATTGGGAATGAAACAAAATTTAATAAAGTTAGTTAGTTTTGCTTATATTTTAAACCAAGAGTAGTATGTTTTTTGTTGCTTATAATTCGAGCCGGAGGGAGTAAGTGATTAGTCATTATAATAAATAGCAAATAGCAAATAAAAAATTAGTTTCTTCTTTCCATTTTTCATTCATTGAGTCTGATATGTTAATTCTAGGCTGGAAAATATGCTACCATTGGAAAAATTTGCTACATCATAGAGGATAATAATTGGCATCACAACTCATGTGGAGTGTGTAAGAAGGTACTGAAAGGAAAAGATTAAACGTAAGTAATTATGGAATAGTTATTACAATTACAATGGAAAATACAATTACATTTACAACTATTTAATAATATTTGTAATTCTTATTCTTATTCTTATTACTAAAGATATCTTCTTTTCTACAATACATATATAAGCTGGGGAAGAAGCAACACACTTCTTTTGTGCTACTGAAGAATGCCGAAAACAGTCAGAAATCATTATTCCCAGGTATGATATCTTATTTCACTTATAGACTGCATTATACATGTAGGGTTAACCAATAATAAATCCTACCGCTACAGGATTAGCATGAGCTCTCTAGTACAGGATAAGGGTGAATAACTCATCCTTCTTATCCTCTAAGAGCCACGTCAGCCCTACTGGGCCGAACAGGCCCATAAGGCACCACAACACAATTTCCCCTATAAGTATCGCCATGCTATAGGGGTTAAGGTATGTTCTCTCATCCCTACTCTTACGTGTGGCTTGATCCCCTTATCACTGGGGGTACGTAGGACCGGGGTCACCCTCGTCAGCTGCAACAACCCCAAACACACATCGTGGTGTTCCATCAATACCGGGACACTACAATACAGTTATACAAATTCCATACTGGACTATACTTCTATTAGTACTATTACTACTACTATTAATATTAATATTACTCTTTTTTTTTGTAAAATAAAAAATTTTATTAATACCAACTCACAAAATTTTAGCACTTACAAAAAGACCCAAAGCCACCTTCTAGGAAGGGTTCAATGGGTAATAATAAACAAACCAGACCCTAAAAAGCAAATAAACCAAAACTAAATAAGAGCCAACACTCTGTGCAGAACCACTGAGCTATTACACCTGTTAACAACCCCAATCTTGTTCCTTATCCTCCCTGCCAATTCACGAAGCGCCACTCTGCTTCTTGCTGCTGGGCTTTCCTTCTTCAGCTGGAATCGGCGACGACACCGCTCCATCCAGATTTCATAAACCGCCGCCGCAAGCACAGCTATAGCCACCTTCTTGTAAGTTCTGTCTTTTACTCCATAACTCACCCATCTTATCAAATTGCTGCATCTATATGAATTTAATTGCATGCACATCCAATTTGCCATAGAAGTAAGTAGATTCTTACTCCAATTGCACTGGAAGAATAGATGATCTCTAGATTCCTGATCTTGCTCACATAAGGGACATAGTGTCGAGTTTAGGCTCATGTAGTTCTTCAACCGATCACATGTATTAAGTCGATTAAGCAACATCAACCATACAATAAAGCAATGTTTAGGCATGGAAAATGAGTTCCAAGCCACTCTGTGAAACTTAAACTTCTCTAGGTTACCACATAAGAACCTGTAGCCCATCTGAACTGTATAGTCTCCATTCAGCCACCGACCATTCACTACCCCAGGAGCCAGTAGATTCCTGACCTTAAGAAGCTGTTTATAATGCCAACCTTGATCCTGACGAGGTTGAGCTTCCCAAATGCTATCATTCCTCAAATAGATTTGATTAATCCACTTGACCCATAAGATGTCCTCCTTTTCAGCAATGTTCCAAATTTGCTTACCAAGAGCAGCTTGGTTCCATAAAACAGAATTCTTGAAACCTAATCCTCCAAATCTCTTTTCCTTATACACCTGAGCCCAACTAACATTACCAGCATGTTTATCACCCCATAGAAACTTCCTGCAGACCTTCTCAACACCCTTCAAAACAGCCTTAGGAATAATGAACACAGAAGCCCAATAAGTATGAAGGGTAAGGAGAACAGAATTAATCAACACACACCTAGCCTGATAAGACAAATGTCTAATCTTCCAACTGTTAACACGAGCAGCCACCTTATCAATTAGGATATTACAAGTTGCTATGGACCACTTCTTAGCAGTAATGGGAAATCCTAGATATCTGAAAGGAAATGCCCCCTCCTGAAACCCAGTGCACTCCACAATCCTGCTTCTTAAAGGCTCCTTCACCCCAGCTAGGTAAATCTGAGATTTAGCTGGATTAGCATACATCCCAGAGTTCATAGAAAATTCATTCATAGCCCTCATAACAACTCTCACACTGTTAGGATGCCCCTTACAGAAAGTCATAAGGTCATCAGCAAAAATCAAATTAACAAGAGACAATTCTCTGCATAATGGGTGAAATCTGAACCCTTGCTCATTAGTAGCAGCCATTAGCCTTCTAGAGAGCCCTTCCATAGCAATGACAAACAGTAAAGGAGAGATAGGATCTCCTTGTCTAATGCCACCATGGCTTTTAAAATTGTGAGAATGCTTACCATTAATCACAATTCTAAAAGTCACAGTAGAAATGCACTCCATAATCCAGTTAATAAACTTTGTAGGAAACCTCAAAGCCTCTAGCATTTCATTCAAGTAGCTCCAACTTAAGGTGTCATAAGCCTTCATAAGATCAATTTTCAGTAAGCATCTAGCTGAAACATTTTTCCTTCTGTACAACCTCATAAGATCCTGAACTATAAGTACATTATGCACAATACTTTTCCCCTTTACAAAAGCTGCTTGATTAATATTAATAATCCTAGGAAGGACTTCTCTTATTCTGATGCACATTAGTTTAGAAATACATTTATATAAGACATTACAGCAAGCTATAGGCCTGTAATCCTTGGTAGAAGTAGCATTATCACATTTAGGCACCATCACTAAATCTGTGTAATTCAAAGCTTTGAGTAATTTACCTGAATGGAAAAATTCCTCAACAGCCGTACAACACTCCTCTCCAATCACATCCCAGGCTTCTTGAAAGAAACCTGATCCAAAGCCATCAGGTCCAGGGGATTTGTCCTTATCAATAGACCACATAGCTTGGTTAATTTCCTCCCTAGAAAAAGGCTTTATAAGAGCAAGCTGCTCTTCAACACTCAACACTGGCCCATACTGTGAGACAGAGTCCTCTAGAGACCACACTACCTCCTTCCAGCCATACAACTTAGAATAGTGCTTCACAAAATTCTTCCATAATCTCCTGCTGATTATTGATGCACAGACCCTCCTCAGTAGTTATGCTTAGAATACGATTCCTGTATTGCCTTGTTCTAATAGCATTGTGAAAATAAGCAGTGTTCTGATCACCCTCCTTAAGCCACCTATCTTTTGCCTTTTGTTTCAAGATAGAAATAGAATTATTCAGAGCCTCAGATAATGGAAATATTTGTCCTTTTCCAGCTGATGAACACTAGGATCCTGAGGCCTCAGGTTTATCTCTGATTGGATGAGATCCAATTCCCTCCTCAGCACCTGCTCCTGATTCACTGAATCCACATACTCCTTATCATTCAGATGCTTTAGAGGCTGCTGAACCATCTTCAACTTTTCCATAACTCTAAACTGTGCATGTCCTTCAATATCACTCTCCCAACATTCCTTAACAATAGCCTTAAAATCTTGATGCTGAGCACAAACATTAAAAAACTTGAACCCCTTCCTAGAATTAACAACTCCATCAACACTCCTAATCAGACCAGGAGAGTGATCAGAGATGCTATTATTTAGGAACTGAGTGTACATAAAAGGCCAAGTGAGGATCCATTCTTCATTCACCAAACTCCTGTCCAGCTTACTATAAATCCTGTTACCATCTGATTGCCTATTGCACCAAGTAAACTGATTACCACAATACTTCATATCTTGCAGCCTACACTCCTGGATACAATCCCTGAACTCAGCCATAGCCTCCCAATCTATCTGATTACCACCCAATTTCTCAGCAGGATCCAAACAACAGTTAAAATCCCCTGAAATAAGCCAAGGAATCTTAACTGTAGAATGAATCCTCTTTAAATCCTCCCATAGTTCTCTTCTCACAATCTGATCATTTGCACCATACACAAAAGTTGCATACCACTGCACTGAATTGATAGGTAAGGAAATAAGACAATGAATCATCTGACTAGACCTCTCCACAATAGAGACATTGAACATATCTGGCTTCCATAGAACACAAATTCTCCCTACAGGGTGTTGATCAATATTTGAAACAAAATGCCATCCAGGAGCAAACTTACTCAAAGTAAAACACATAGAGTTAGCTCTTAGTTTATTTTCTAAAATACCCAACAAACCAACATTATACTCAGAACAAAGAGATTTTAATTCCCTTTGTTTTTTAGGGTTATTGAACCCTCTCACATTCCAAATTAAGATATTATCCATTGGCCTTAGAGGCCAAATCTTTAATCACAATCCCCTTATTCTCACCTTTTCTTTTCTGAATCTTACTTCTGGTTACAACTGGAACCCAAGGTTCAGCATTCTCAGCATCTGAATCATCATGCTCACTCTCAACAAGGATACCTTTACCCTTTGTAACATCCCAAATTTAATTCCAAGCAATAATTAATTAATTAATATAGTTAAAGTGGAAGGAATGGGTAGATTAATGACTTAACGAATTTTGGTAGATAGGTGAGTGGTGATTATAGGTCCTAGGGGTTGTATAGAAGGCAGTTGTGGCTTTGGGCAAAGTCAAATAAGCGAAATCGGGAGTTAAATCGGCGTTTTAGATGTTAGAAATCGATCGAAAAGAGAAAATTAGAAATTTATTATAGGATGCCAAGAAAATAAATTCCACCGTTGGATATGAAGTTTATTGGTTGAAGAAGCTTGTCTAAAAATTTGGGCCCGATCCGACGGTTGACGAAAAAGTTACGACAAATCGAAGTTTCAAGTTCCTGGTGCACGCCCAGGCGCACCAGGGTGCAATTGGTTCACCAACTCAGGGAGCTAGACGCTCAGGCGCGCCAATCATGCGCCCAGGCGCGCCAATCATGCGCCCAGGCGCGCCAATCATGCGCCCAGGCGCGCCCCGTGCGCACCAGTCGCACCAGCCAAGGGAAAATGGCGCACCAGCACGCCCCACCAGCACCAGCACGCGCGCTAGCTCGCATCAGTAGCACCAACTGGTGCGTGACCGCGCTCAGGCGCGTCTGAACCGCGCCCAGGCACGCGCGATCAGCCTGGTGCGATCTCAGCCATCCGATCGGACTTGGTGACCAAGTCAAGCAGCACCAGCCACACGATTGGGTGCTCTTCTTGCAAGGGGCATCAAAAACACATCAAGGGCCATCACCAACACATTTTTCCCATCTTCTCTTCAGCTCCATCATCCTCCTCCCCCTCAATTCCAAGAGCTTCTCAACACCACCACCTCCTCTCTTCCCACCTAAGGCAACCAAGCTCCATCACTATCTCTTCTTCCTGCCTTAGACACACCCATGGAGCACCAAGCACTCATCCTCTCCCATCCTCCCTCAAGCACCATGAACACCACCACACCAACACCAAGATCAACACCATCACCCACCCTCTTGATCCAAGAGCAAGCACCATCATCTTCCTCCCTTTCCACTCAAGAACCAAGTCCCACCATCCTCATGAATCATCATCTCCATCAAACCCTCTACAATGAAACAACCAAGAACCATCCTCATACACCCTCCCAATTCGTGACCCTTCCTCTCCCCCTACCTCCATTGGATTTCTTCAATTCAAAGCTATGGAGACTCATGTGTGCACCTACCTCCATCTCAAGAACAACTCACTCTCCTTCCAAGATGAGGGCTCAAATCATTCGATAATGGAGTTGCTAAGGGCTAAAGATTTAGGAGCTAGGGATTATAAAGCTAAGGAAAAGCTAGGATTTTTGGTGGCCTCCTCCCTTCACATTCAAGGTAAGAGGGTTCGTATTACCTTATCTTAGGAAGTAGATTCTCTTTAGTTATAGCGATGGCTAGGGGTAGAGAGGGAGTATAGCATAAAAACCTTAGGGTATTTGATAATGAAAATAAAGGAAGCAATTAGTGGAGAATAGAAAGAGTAACTAGTGAGATTTGTGAGAACAAATGCATGAATAATAGTGGATAGGAAGTGAATAACAGGCAAAGTAGATATATATAATTAGAGGGTAATGAGAATAACTGGATGACAAAACATAAGGAAATTATAAAGGAACTAAGAGTGAATGATGGAGCAAAAATAATTAGAGATTCGTTGTAAGCTTGAAAAGGCATGGAAATTGTGGAAGGAATGAAATGTTATATTATTGGGATAACCAAGAGATAGGTAAAGAAAAGGGAAAGTGTTAGTGATAGACTTGTTTTAATTTAGGAGTACGAGGTGCAATAATTAAGGAAAATATAGAGATAAGTATGCTAAGTAAAAAGGATAATTGTTGTAGATAATGACTTGAGTTGAATAATGGAATTGAAAGGAAATTAGATAATAAATAGGTTAGTAATGAGAGTAATAATTGGACAATGGGAAATTATATTGTTAATGTGAGAAAGGACCACCTATTTAGGTGTGGGTATAGGAATGTGAAAGGTGAGTTTAGGTATGAACGACCCCTCCCAAAGGGAGTGCGACAATACTAACGATTAGGATGGACCCTTCCGAATGGAAGTGCGGATAGGCGTAAATTCATAGGATCCTCCCTGAGTGGAGTGCGAATATATATACATATATATGGACCCTCCATAACGGAGCGTGTATAGATTAGGATGGACCCTCCATAACGGAGCGTGTATAGACTAGGTTCGACCCTCCATAACGGAGCGTGTATAGACTAGGTTCGGCCCTCCATAACGGAGCGTGTATAGATTAGGATGGACCCTCCATAACGGAGCGTGTATAGATTAGGTTGGACCCTCCATAACGGAGCGTGTGTAGAGTAGGACCCTCCACAATAGAGTGTGAATTTTAGACCCTCCCGTAGGGAGTGTGACTTTGTATGTTATGGACCCGCCAATATGGTGTGCGTAAACATAATTAGGACCCGCCAATATGGTGTGCGTAAACATAATTAGGACCCGCCAATATAGTGTGCGTAAATGTAATTAAGCACCGCCCTTGTGGTGTGCGATCAATGGAATTAATACCCACCGAAAGGTGCGCGAAAGAATGAAATGGAAAGATTAGAAAGGCATAGGGAAATCATGTAACTGAAATCATAGGGAAATGTTGAGCTGTATAAAAGGAAAGTGAGGTAGTATATGATTTGGATAGTATGGAGTAGGGTAGGACCTTGGTTTATTACTATGCTTTCGTAGAAGCTATATTTCTAAGTTCTGTGTAATGTTACCCTTCTTGATATACTTTTACAGGTACCGAAGCGGAGCATGCACTAGTCGTGGCCGAGCAGGGGCACACTCCACAACGTGGAGTGTGAACGTTAGGGGGTGATATTATATTGGTCCAAGAATTTAACTTTGGCTTTTGATGTATATAAATATTATGTAATGCCTTTTGGGGAAATTAAACTATTTTATAACTTGATTATTATTGTTTTGGAGACGATGTACTCGAATGTAATGAACTGATTTGTATTTTGCCCTGCTGGCATACTGTTGATTATATGAAAATATTTATCACAGGTTTTCAAGGCGAACTCTTATTTTTGGGATATCCATAAAACAAAGGAAACTCTGTCCGATGTGACAGAGATTTTTACAAGCTAAAATGGTTTTAAAAAAGAAATTTTCAAGTCACTAAATAAATCAGGGTAGTTAGAATGTTATTTAAGATAGGGTGTTACATTTATGGTATTAGAGCAGTTTTTCCTCGGCCCTTGGAGTTATTCACTACTCCAGTGGTTACTCATCAAGCGAGTAACCGATGTAAAGTTAGATGTCCAAGTGTTAGAGTCGAGGTAGAAATCCTATTAGGATTATGATTGAATGTATAGGTGTGTGAAGCTATGCATGCATATGTATGTTATTCTCTGATATGTATGAATTAGTGGTATTAGTTGTCGGTGAATTCTCAAGTAGGATAGAATTATAATGAACTAGGATAAAGTTTGAGAGAACGACTTGGTAGGACAACGCTAGGATAAGTAAAATAGGACACATAGGTAGACAGTAACTAGTGTGTGAATATGAATGGATAGCGTTCATTTTGATATTTGTGTGTGTGTTGATGTGAAATGCTGCAATGTATGCTTGAATGATGTGGGTGTTTGATTAGAGTTTTTAGGAATGGTTAAGAAATTGTAGAACTCTGGGTAGAATAGAACCAAACCCATGGTGGTATTGTTGTTTAATGGGGTGTAAGAGTAGGATTGGTCGTCCTGGCTCTTACAACTGTTAAGTGACGTTATCATCAGTAAACCCGACAGTGATATTACCATTGATGAATGTGAGATTGGGATTGACCACCTCGATCTTTGCATTTATTAATGGCCGATGTCATTGAAAGTTTTTAAGTAGAACATAAACTAACCCGACATTGAAGGAAGGAAATCGACCTGAATAGTACCCTTTTCAAAACTTTGTGTCAAAATTGCTGAGGGAATCCAGTTGATCCTAGAAACTATCTCCAATTCCCTTGGAGAGATAAGCCTGATTTTAGAAATCCAAAGACTTATTCGGAGTCTTACTAGCAAGACTCTTGAAAATGATTAACCGTGAGAAAAACCAACCTTAAAAACCTCGTAGAGTCCCCGCACTGAGACTAACCGATTTGAACTAAAGACCGAGCTCTTCATAGAGTGCAAGAAATTTGGTGGCGTACTAATGCAAATGGTATGCCGATTCCAAGTGGGGGAGTAGACCAAAGGGAAATAAGTATTGTAGTCGAAGGACCTTGCATTGGGATGGTTCTCCATTAAAGGAATTAAACGGAATTTCGGGGACGAAATTCCAATAAGTGGGGGAGAATTGTAACATCCCAAATTTAATTCCAAGCAATAATTAATTAATTAATATAGTTAAAGTGGAAGGAATGGGTAGATTAATGACTTAGCGAATTTTGGTAGATAGGTGAGTGGTGATTATAGGTCCTAGGGGTTGTATAGAAGGCAGTTGTGGCTTTGAGCAAAGTCAAATAAGCGAAATCGGGAGTTAAATCGGCGTTTTAGATGTTAGAAATCGACCGAAAAGAGAAAATTAGAAATTTATTATAGGATGCCAAGAAAATAAATTCCACCGTTGGATATGAAGTTTATGGGTTGAAGAAGCTTGTCTAAAAATTTGGGCCCGATCCGACGGTTGACGAAAAATTTACGGCAAATCGAAGTTTCAAGTTCCTGGTGCACGCCCAGGCGCACCGGTGCACGCCCAGGCGCACCAGGGTGCAATTGGTGCACCAACTCAGGGAGCTAGACGCTCAGGCGCGCCAATCATGCGCCCAGGCGCGCCCCGTGCGCACCAGTCGCACCAGCCAAGGGAAAATGGCGCACCAGCACGCCCCACCAGCACCAGCACGCGCGCCAGCTCGCATCAGTAGCACCAACTGGTGCGTGACCGCGCTCAGGCGCGTCTGAACCGCGCCCAGGCACGCACGATCAGCCTGGTGCGATCTCAGCCATCCGATCGGACTTGGTGACCAAGTCAAGCAGCACCAGCCACACGATTGGGTGCTCTTCTTGCAAGGGGCATCAAAAACACATCAAGGGCCATCACCAACACATTTTTCCCATCTTCTCTTCACCTCCATCGTCCTCCTCCCCCTCAATTCCAAGAGCTTCTCAACACCACCACCTCCTCTCTTCCCACCTAAGGCAACCAAGCTCCATCACTATCTCTTCTTCCTGCCTTAGACACACCCATGGAGCACCAAGCACTCATCCTCTCCCATCCTCCCTCAAGCACCATGAACACCACCACACCAACACCAAGATCAACACCATCACCCACCCTCTTGATCCAAGAGCAAGCACCATCATCTTCCTCCCTTTCCACTCAAGAACCAAGTCCCACCATCCTCATGAATCATCATCTCCATCAAACCCTCTACAATGAAATAACCAAGAACCATCCTCATACACCCTCCCAATTCGTGACCCTTCCTCTCCCCCTACCTCCATTGGATTTCTTCAATTCAAAGCTATGGAGACTCATGTGTGCACCTACCTCCATCTCAAGAACAACTCACTCTCCTTCCAAGATGAGGGCTCAAATCATTCGATAATGGAGTTGCTAAGGGCTAAAGATTTAAGAGCTAGGGATTATAAAGCTAAGGAAAAGCTAGGATTTTTGGTGGCCTCCTCCCTTCACATTCAAGGTAAGAGGGTTCGTATTACCTTATCTTAGGAAGTAGATTCTCTTTAGTTATAGCGATGGCTAGGGGTAGAGAGGGAGTATAGCATAAAAACCTTAGGGTATTTGATAATGAAAATAAAGGAAGCAATTAGTGGAGAATAGAAAGAGTAACTAGTGAGATTTGTGAGAACAAATGCATGAATAATAGTGGATAGGAAGTGAATAATAGGCAAAGTAGATATATATAATTAGAGGGTAATGAGAATAACTGGATGACAAAACATAAGGAAATTATAAAGGAACTAAGAGTGAATGATGGAGCAAAAATAATTAGAGATTCGTTGTAAGCTTGAAAAGGCATGGAAATTGTGGAAGGAATGAAATGTTATATTATTGGGATAACCAAGAGATAGGTAAAGAAAAGGGAAAGTGTTAGTGATAGACTTGTTTTAATTTAGGAGTACGAGGTGCAATAATTAAGGAAAATATAGAGATAAGTATGCTAAGTAAAAAGGATAATTGTTGTAGATAATGACTTGAGTTGAATAATGGAATTGAAAGGAAATTAGATAATAAATAGGTTAGTAATGAGAGTAATAATTGGACAATGGGAAATTATATTGTTAATGTGAGAAAGGACCACCTATTTAGGTGTGGGTATAGGAATGTGAAAGGTAAGTTTAGGTATGAACGACCCCTCCCAAAGGGAGTGCGACAATACTAACGATTAGGATGGACCCTTCCGAATGGAAGTGCGGATAGGCGTAAATTCATAGGATCCTCCCTGAGTGAAGTGCGAATATATATACATATATATGGACCCTCCATAACGGAGCGTGTATAGATTAGGATGGACCCTCCATAACGGAGCGTGTATAGATTAGGTTGGACCCTCCATAACGGAGCGTGTGTAGAGTAGGACCCTCCACAATAGAGTGTGAATTTTAGACCCTCCCGTAGGGAGTGCGACTGGGTATGTTATGGACCCGCCAATATGGTGTGCGTAAACATAATTAGGACCCGCCAATATGGTGTGCGTAAACATAATTAGGACCCGCCAATATAGTGTGCGTAAATGTAATTAAGCACCTCCCTTGTGGTATGCGATCAATGGAATTAATACCCACCGAAAGGTGCGCGAAAGAATGAAATGGAAAGATTAGAAAGGCATTGGGAAATCATGTAACTGAAATCATAGGGAAATGTTGAGCTGTATAAAATGAAAGTGAGGTAGTATATGATTTGGATAGTATGGAGTAGGGTAGGACCTTGGTTTATTACTATGCTTTCGTAGAAGCTATATTTCTAAGTTCTGTGTAATGTTACCCTTCTTGATATACTTTTACAGGTACCGAAGCGGAGCATGCACTAGTCGTGGCCGAGCAGGGGCACACTCCACAACGTGGAGTGTGAACGTTAGGGGGTGATATTATATTGGTCCAAGAATTTAACTTTGGCTTTTGATGTATATAAATATTATGTAATGCCTTTTGGGGAAATTAAACTATTTTATAACTTGATTATTATTGTTTTGGAGACGATGTACTCGAATGTAATGAACTGATTTGTATTTTGCCCTGCTGGCATACTGTTGATTATATGAAAATATTTATCACAGGTTTTCAAGGCGAACTCTTATTTTTGGGATATCCATAAAACAAAGGAAACTCTGTCCGATGTGACAGAGATTTTTACAAGCTAAAATGGTTTTAAAAAAGAAACTTTCAAGTCACTAAATAAATCGGGGTAGTTAAAATGTTATTTAAGATAGGGTGTTACACCCTTATCTTGCACCTTAGCACTTGAACCACCTTTAGGAACAACAGAACTCCCTGTATCAATAGACTCTTCAACAAAGGAAGAGGATTGCTGAGTATTCTCCCCATTAGCATGATTGATAGCAGTCTCCACAGCCTTCTCATCATTTGATCTCAGACAGTCATCAATCTTCTCTATATCCTCCCTAGAAGGCTTCTTCTTCTCAACCCACTTCTGAGTAACATTGCTCCTACACATCTTAGAGTCATGACCATACTTTGAGCATTTGGCACAAAGTACTGGTTTCCACTCATAAGTCACCTTCTGATTCACTACATTACCCTTCTCATCTTCAAAGAAAATTTCCTCAGGAAGAGTATTAGGATTCACTTCAATTAGAATCCTTGCATAATTAAGTCTGTTCCTCTCCTTAGTGACCTTATCCACCATTATTGGAGTACCAACTAAACTAGCAATCTTGCTCAAAGCTGATTGACTCCAAAATTTAGGACTCAAATTTGTCAATTGAATCCAAACAGGAAATCTGTCCAAGTGGTCCTTTACTCCTGTCCTTCATGTCCAAGGTCCCAGAATAATTGGCTTTTTATCAAAGTGATAAATTCCAATTTCTAGGACCTCATTCCTTGCCTCCATTGTATTAAATCTCACAACCATAGAGCCATCATTAGTCATAAGGATTTTATCTATACCCAAATGACCCCATACCTTCTTAATGTACCCACTAAAAACAGAGTAAGGTGGTCTAGCCCCCAACACATAGCACACTATTGCATTCTGCCAGAACACCAATTCATTCTCCACATCCTCCACAGCTATTTTAGTAATAGCCTAGCCTTCCTTAAGCACTGGTTCAACAAAATTCAACTTTTCCCCTGCATTCCTCAATTTTGTAATATCAAAATTCGCCCAGACCGAATGAAGTGGCCGATTCTCCTGATTACTTGGTTTTGTACCTTCCTCTGGTTGATTTGTTTGATCTGTTTGCTGATTATTAATATTATTTCCCTGTTTTTCACTTTGCTCCACAGGAATCTTACTCTGCACCCTCTGCCGAAGTAGATCAATGCTTTGAAAAAGTTCTGCGGCTTTCTTGGGAGTCAAGCTTTTTATATCCTCAAGTGCCTCTTCATCTGAAAGGCTGAATTCCATCGAGGATGAACCTTCAGACCGTTTCTCTGCACTTGGAGGCTTTTTAGAAGAAGAAGTAGAGGGAGTTTTCGGGGGTCTTCCCCTCTTCCTAGCCATGACGGCTCACGGCGAACACCGTGAAGGAGGAGAGAGAAGAGAGAAAACGAGGATTAGGGTTTTTTTGTTAAGTGAAGTTTAAATATTATTAATATTACTCTTACTTTTTACTATTACTATTAATATTTCTATTACTATTTCTATTCTATACTTCAACACATTCACTTACATCAAAAATAAAATTCAATGATTAGGTACAAAATTCAAATGATGGTTTTAGATTCAGAGGATGAGGCTTGCTTTATTCTATTTGACAATATTGCATTCAAATATTTTCACAGAAATGTTGCTGAAATGTTAAAGGAACTTGAGCAGGTTATGATTCATATATTTGCAACATGACTTTACATAAACTTAATTATTACTCATGTAAAATACAAGAACTCTCAACATCAAAATTCCTCAATTTTTTAAAAACTCTAATCCAAATATCTAATTGTTTCAGATTGGTGACATCTATGGCTTCCCAGTTGTGTTGTATACACTTTATGAAAAAGAATTTGCATTTCTAATCGATGTAAATGAGGATTATAATGTGCTTAGGAGGAAGAACTCTTACACAATTCTGCAAATGTTTGATGATGAGCATATATTAAATGCATTCCATGGAAAGAATCCAGACATTGCGGTATAACACTATCTTTAAAAACCTCCAATTATTTATTATTAGATAAAAAATTACATATTTCAACACAATCATGTCAAAATTTCCTAACTTATTTAAATTCAATAATGCAGGTAGACCAGACATCTCCAAATTCTGTTACACATGAAAATACACTGAACAAGACACAATGCAACAATTCTATTGCTGTAATCAACCTACTAAATCTAATAAAAATAATTTTCAAAAATTTAATTTAACTCACTTAAGATTTTACTTTCAGGAAATTGGATCAGTTTAATCTAAAAACAATCTCATCAATACAATACCCCAGACTCCAGTTCTCATAAGGTAAAAAAGTAGTCACAGCGAATGACAATGACATAGTTGGTATTTCTAAATCGCAAACCCCCCAACTTTCTTCAACCAAAGTAACAAAGCGATTCAAGGCAGACAAACTGGATTAATTGTCTGCAATTTGGTAATTAATCCATACACATGCTATTCCAAACGACTTTCATTTTTATTCACTTCTTTACTACATAGATATTCATTTATAATAATAATAATAATTATTATTATTATTATTAGTATTATTATTATTATTATTATTATTATTATTATTATATCTAACAAGCATCATCTTCCATTTTACAGATTGGATGAACAAAACAAATGAGGGTCTGCCATATATCATCAAGGATTATTCTGACAATGCAAGTGTTACTGCTTTTGAAATTTTTAATTTTTTTTCATGTCATTTCAAACAGTGTTGCAATTTGAAACACTATCTAAAACTCCTTCAGTTATGCTTACTTAATTTGATGTCTATTCAAGTAGTTACTTATATTCAATCGCAGCTTTGAAACTCTTAAATATAGCATAATATTACTATAATTTCTAAAAAATTTCCTTACACTATCAAATTATCAAAATAAAAACTATAACTAAAATAAAAAAAAAATACTCAAACATAAGTTAAGAATATAATACATTATATGTTAATCAAATCTATAGCAGAAATCACTTTAGTTAGCAGTTCCAAATTAAGATTAAGTATTAAAAGTCAACGCATTTCCAAACATTTACAATTCAAAATGAAATGTCATAAACACCATCAAGATTTGTAATCAAAATTTTACTTCACTGATCTACTCTAAGTACCCACACTAACTTCACATTTCTTTCTTAAAACATAATTATATATATATATATATATATATATATATATATTTAGATTCTACAAATTAAAAACTAAACTTCTTACTTTGAAACAGCAACCAGCCATTCTTCATTATTCATCTCTTTCATAAATATCACTTTATCTCTTCTACACAAATTCCTTTCCTTCACAAAGCCATACCATCCCTCGCCAAAACAACAGTAATTGTTCCTTTCAAAGTTCCATTTAAGATACCACTTTTCAGTCTTACTGCCTTCCTCTTCAACGAACACAAAGGGTTGTCCAACTTTGAGATATTTCTCTCGAACAATTGTTGGAATAGGCTACATTTATCAACAAAATTTTGTTCACAATATTCCACATATAAATTTATCATCAACAAATGAACCAATTAATGTGAAAAATTCAAATATTGATAACTTAGAATGGTCAATTATAATCGTAATGAAGAAATACCAAAGTCTGCTTCTTTTTTAGTTGGTCATAGGTAATAGTAGTTGAGAACAACTGCATAATGACATGCTCTCCTTCACTAGGGAATTGTTCCTGAGAATCCTCTGTACTTTCTTCTTCCTGCACAATAAATATGAATACCACAACACTTCTCATTTAAATTTTTAAACTGAATTAAAAATATCAATAAATAACATAATAATGAAATATCATATCACATATCTCAAATCTTGAAACAAAACCATCAGTAAAATAATCAAAGATGACTCTGCTTGAACCTACATGTGTAAGGTCAACAATTTCTCTTTTTTGCCTGCCAATTGGATCAACATTTCTAACTCTTACACAGGTAGATGTTGAATTTGGATCAGAAATCACCTCAACCTCTTCATCAAAACTTATAACAATGGCATCACCAGAACTACATAAAATTTAGGAGATCTCAAAATTATTCAACATTATAAACATCATAATATACAAAAAAAAAAAAAACAAAATGCAAGAAGCAAAGTTTTTTTTAAAACATGGACAGAAAGGAAACTAAATTGATAAATTAAATAAGCAATTTAAGCGATAAGATGAACAAGTGAAAGGAAAGTACAGTATTTTAACATGCAAAGTCAAAGATAAACAAATTGAAGAGCAAGACTTACAAAGACATATTCAACAAATTCAGGTATGACTCTGCAAGAATAGCAAGCTTGATCGCAAAAGAGGAGCTCCCTTCCTCTTTAAGCGACGGAGACAAAGTAATGAACAAACCCTAGCGTTGAGGTGAGGTTATACAGCATTTTAAAATCGGGCATCTTTAAAAAGCATTATAGAAATGTTCACATAAAATCGGGCCTCTTTAAAAAAAATTCACAAGGCCCAAAAAATATCTATTCAATATAAGAATATAAGTATATAATAATAACTATATAATAAATATAATAATAACAATATAACTATATATAATAACAATACAATATAACAATATAATAAAATGAATAAAATTACCATCAATAATCAATATAATAAATAAGTAATAATTAATAATTAATAATTAATTAATATTTAATATAATAAATAATAAACAATAATAATACTAATAATAATGTTAATAATAATAATAATCATAATATAAAATATAAATATTAGCTATTGGTGATTAAACTATTTGAATTACAATAGTGATAAATATAAATATTAGGTATTGGTGGTTAAAGAATTGTGATGAACATTTAAATTTTAAAAATGTGACTATATCAATTAATCATAGGCTACCGTGTTTCGCCCGTGGGCTTACTTACTAGTAGAAATTAAATTGAAGAAGATAGAGGATAACGGAGTGAGGTACAAAAAGAGAGAATAAAAAGGGGGAGGGGGCGGAACTCGGAAATATTGTGTCAAAAATGAGATAGGAAATGTTGGAGAGTGGGGTAGGTTGATATGACATTTTTCTGGAGGGAAATAGAAAAAGAAGTATGAACTAGTAAGTTTATTATAGTGTAGATGACTTGATCAGTGAAACCAAAATCAAAAAATAAATTCATTGATGAAGTAATAACAAGAAAATAAGACAGGTCAAAGAATTCGCAGCATCATTACTCTCAGCTCAAATTAATGAAAACTTTTATGGTTGTTTCTATGGCATGAAGAAACTGTTTATGGACAAACCCCAATTTCCACTTCATTTTCCACCCAGGCACGCCTGACTACTTGTTTCTTTAATCAAGTTTTGGTTCCTAGATTTCTCATTTCCTTTGAGCTTGATGCAATATACACGAGATCCAATATGTTGCACTTCTAGACCAGCATTTTCACAACCATTGAAGAAAAGCAATTCATCTTCTTTCCCAATTCTACGTCTCCAGCTCATTAAAAAGGCTGGCCATGGTAACACTACATCTCCTGCTAGCACAAGACACAAGTATAAATATATTCAGTAAAATGCAAATTTGAGAAAGTAAAGTTTGTTTTGATTACCCCCCCCCCCCCCCCCCCCCCCCCCCCCCAAAAAAAAAAAAACAAGAGTCTGTGGCATGATACCAGCATTCTCATTAATCGGTGAGGCCGAAACGGCTTTCCTATCCCTTGGCTTGTAACATTTGAGAAGAAAGGAAATGGTCTGTATCAAATTTGCATACTGTTTCACGTCTAAACAAGCATTCCAAAAAAACAATGGAAAAGTTAATGACAATTTCTGTACGTAATGTAATCATCACGAGCTAAAATCCAAATACAATTTAACATTACGAATGAAGAAATCAAGTGACATTTTCATGTTTATTAAACAAATATTATGATTTTTTGGTAATCAAAAATATATTAGAAGAGCAAGCACAAAGGATACCTAAACCAAATACAAATATTATGATTTAATTTCATCGTTTTCATTTTTAATGAAATCAAATCATCAGTGGTACTTAGAATCAAGTAAATAGTCAGAGATTAGTCCATGGCTTTTATGAGCACCGATCAAATTACTCCCTGAAATTATAGAAATTCCAAATTAGTTCTCGAGATAGCAAAACGTGAGTTACTTTTATCCTTGCCGTTAGTGATCCACAAAGTCAGAGACTAATTTGACTGATGCCCACAATCTGAGGGACTAATTTGACTGATAGTCATTGGTCTTTGTTTTTATTTTTTTTTTGCTAAAACGACGTTTTGGCTATTCCGTTAGTCCACGTTAAGGACCACCAACAGCCATTAATGCCAGGGACTAATGTGACTCGCATTTTTCTATCTCAAAAACCAATTCGAAATTTCAAAAATATCAGGGCTAGATTGATCGTTGGCCACAAAGTCAGGGACCAATCCAATGTATTACTACCAAAAAAAAAGGACAACAGAAAGCACTAGTTCCCTCCTTTCCAAATCATAAAGTCATAGAAGCCTTCAAAATTAGATCTATGCCAGCTTAGAATTTATCAATCTTGCCCTCGGCATTCCATGAAACAGTAACCACCTAGTGACAACTCAAGAATCAAGATAGACGAGCCCTGCAACTATCATAATAAAACAGAAAAGATTGGAAAATCAACAAGAAACTAGGTTTGTCACTGGAATGTTATTCTGGGGCACCAAATTCACAATACTACCAACTCAGCAGAGAACTCAACCATTTCAATAAACATGAGATCTTGCTCTTTCTTCTTCTAGGAACTTGTCAATCTGCAGGAAATATATATATGTGGCAGTTTTAAAGGTTTACAAACTATTATCAGAATAGATGTTTTCTTTTTCTGCCTTCGCCATCAATTAAGCCTTAAGCTATTCCTCACGGCCAAATTACACTAGTTAGTGAACATTTTACATTAAAAAAATAGAGAAAGAAAGAGAAGGAAAAAACATGAGTACTAACGTAACCAAGTCAGTAAGTTAGAAGATAATGTTCTTACATAATAAGATGTCACTTGCAATAATCAGGTCCCAGTCAGGGTCAGAATTTGGAAATTTGTTTCCCCAGGTGTCTGCAAGCACAAGCACCCATAATATAAAAGAGCGAAAATCAGAAAATTAATGGTATAAAAAAGAACAAATTAAATGAGAGATTAGATTTAGATATGGGTATAGGTTGTCACTTATGAAGATAGGAACACTAAAATTCTGGATTCGGGGGCACTTTTCATGATCAAGAAAATGTAAAGTTAACACACACACACACACAAAAAAAAAAAAAAAAAAAAAAAAAAAAAAAAAAAAAAAACTCGAGTATTCATCATCCAAGTGTAGAGGATGAGATCACATAACAAGCAGATTTTATCTTCATTCATAAGCATCATGTTATGTTAATTAAGAAGCAATAAAGATCATATAAAAAATATCTTTTATAGCATAAAAGATTTTTAACTACTATCAAAAGAACAACTTAACTACCTTGAAACACAGAATCACTTTCGATCTTTTTTGTCAAAATGAAACACAAAATCATTACCTTGAAATCCTTTTCTTTAACTAACTATGAAGCAAAAGGTGAATAGATAAACTGAAAGAAGACTCACGCTGTATGTGAGGAATGACAGGTACTTCATTTGCTCTGCAATTGTGAGCTATGTTATCCTCTATTTGTTGATCACCATAGTCCGAAGTTGTAATATCAAGATTATATGTTTTTTGGAGAAATATGGCCAAAGCACCTGTGCCACTGATATTGGACAGAAATGACACATGAGCTAGAAAAAATCAAATGTCTGAAATGTGGATAGCTATTTGCACAGAAGATGAAATCATAAAGTAATATTCAAGGGCTCATTTATATGTTTCTTAAAGACTTTAGGTTTAGGGTTACGGAAGAAGGAAAAATAGAAAAATAAAACAATAACAAAATATATTATTTGATAGGATGTATAATAATGATACAAGACCATAACCAAATACTTCTATTTATACAAATAATTGAGTATAGTGAGATAGTTCTACAAGTACAAGCAAAAGCCCTATCTCGTTAACATAGGACTGAAACTAATGACCCTAATATCTTAACATGTAATTGCAATAGGCCAAGGCCAAGGCCAAGGCCAGGCTCAAGCAAGCATGTTATGAAACAGGCCTAAGCCTATTTAGGCAGAGTGGCAAACTCTGACATATTTCCACCACTATATGTGACCATAAGTTGTGACTAACAATTCTGATGTTCAAGCTATTCTTTTCTCCTTTCTTCTTTTGTGCACTGCTAAGAGTGCCGTGGGTGGTGTTTCTAGCAACAAGGAGAGTCAAGATCAACCTGAAAAAGGTGGCCAAAGGTATCAAAAGGTGCAACCCGGGGCAGGAGTTATCCTAGGTTGATGGAGACCTTAATAGAGTATATAAGTGTAGATTGTATTAAGCTAGTGTTTTCAGTGTTTTAGTTAAGTGCTAGTAAGAGACTGACAGCTGTCAGTACAGTTGTCAGCATTCTCTATAAATAGCATCCTTCCCCTATTGTAAGAAGTTAGTTAATTTCTGAATTGGAAGTAAGTAAATTCTGTTTTCTCTCTCTCTTCTCTCTTCTCTCTTCTCTCTCTTCTTCCACTTCAGTTTCTGTTTCTTATAGACCTCAAGGGCGGCACAACCAGTGGCACGCCAGGCACACCATACAGATGCAAAGGCAAGCATGCCTGGCACCATGCTCAGCACCCAGATTGGCACATCGAGTGTTGCACCAAGCAGCTACAAAGGCACGCCAACCATGCCCAGCACCCAAATTGGTACACCATGTGGTGCACCAAGTGCAGCAAAAATAAGCTCCAAGAGCTACCATGGAGCCACAATCCTAAAGATGCAATTACTTACGAAGATTTAATAGTCACTTCGGTCTTAGAAAGATACCATCAATTTAATCCCCAAAAGATTTTTGGCATCAATTTAGCCCCCCAAAGATCAACATGGCATCACGAACCGTAAATTTTGATCCCCGAAAGATTCATATGGACATCAAATAAGTCCCTAAAAGGACCAATGTGGTGCCATATTAATCTTTGGGGTATAAGAAAAGTAAACTATGCAGTAGTTTAGAGAGAGAAAAGAGAGAATGAGAGAGAGAGAAAAACTGAAAATCTGAAATTCTGTTATTCAAGTCTGAGAGGGAAATTACATTTGATTTCTATTTATAGAAGAGAGAGGAAGGATCTAGAAGATCCTTTCCTTAGCTGGCAGTAACTAACTTGACAGCTGGCTTAACTAATTACAATTAACTAACTCTAACAACTTCTACTAACTAACTCTAACAACTTTAAAAGTGTAAACTTAAGTGAACCGAAGTTCACTATACTACTTCTTCAATATACTCTATTATACCCCTCTCAAACCAAGGGTTGGTTGAATATCTGCCCTGTCTAATATTCTGAGCTTCCTTCTAAGATCTTCAAATCTGCTTCTAGACAATGGCTTAGTTAAGATGTCTGCAACTTGAAATTCAGAGGATAGATGTTGAACAGCTAGAAACTTCTCTTGAACTTGTTCACGAACAAAAAAGAGATCAAGAGCAATATGTTTTGTTTTAGAATGTAAAACAGGATTGTGAGCAAGAGCCACAGTACTTAAATCATCACAAAAAATGACTGGAACTTTATAAGGCACATGAAGTTCACTGAGGAGAGACTTGATCCACATAAGTTCTGTAGAAGCCAAAGCTAGAGATCTATATTCTGCTTCAGTGCTTGACCTACTAACAGAATTCTGCTTTTTGGACAACCAAGTCACTAAATTAGGACCAACAAACAGTGCAGCACCTGAAACAGACCTTTGGTCATCAGTGTCTGTAGCCCAATCAGCATCACAAAACCTTGTGAGAGTAAGAGGACTGAGAGAAGGAGCAGGTTTGAGAATAAGGCCATGATGTATAGTACCCTTTAGATATCTTAGGATACGTTTAACTGCAACCCAATGAGTGTCCAGAGGTTGAGAAAGATATTGACACACTTTGTTGACACTGAAACTTATTTCAGGTCTGGAAATGGTTGCATACTGTAATGCCCCAACTATTGACCTGTAAAGAGTGGCATCAGGCAGAGGTGTGCCAGAAGACTTAGTGAGTCTGCAGCTGCCTGCCACAGGGGAGGAAATACTCTTGGCATTGGACATGTTGGCTTTGTCAATAATGTCTCTGATGTACTTAGATTGAGACAGCATAAGACCTCCACTAGGTAGTTTGATGACTTGAATGCCTAGAAAATAGTCAAGCTCACCTAGATCTTTTAGAGAGAAGGAAGTGTTCAATTGAGTGACTAACTTGTTAATGAATGAAGCGTCAGACCCAGTCACTATTATATCATCAACATAGACCAGAATATAGACTGTGACAGTGGCTGAAAGGTAGTAAAACAGAGAATTATCACATTTGCTGACCTTGAAACCCAAAGCTATTAATGTACCCTTAAGTTTTTCAAACCACTGTCTTGGAGCCTGTTTTAGACCATAGAGAGATTTATTTAGCTTGCAAACAAGAGTTTTATCCTCACTTTTATACCCTGGAGGTTGCTGCATGCACACTTCTTCATTAAGAGTGCCATTTAAAAAGGCATTATTCACATCTAGTTGCCTTAAAGACCAGTTTTTGGTGAGGGCAAGAGTTAGAATAATTCTCACTGTTATAGGCTTAACCACTGGAGAAAAAGTTTCAGCATAATCAAATCCTGGTTTCTGATTGTAGCCTTTAGCAACAAACCTAGCTTTGAGCTTATTAATTGTACCATCTGGATTCTCCTTAATTCTCCAAACCCATTTACAGCCTATAGCCTCTCTACCATCAGGAAGAGGCACCAAAGTCCAAGTATTGTTGTTCAAAAGAGCTGTATATTCAGCATCCATAGCTTGTTTCCATCCTGGATGAGCAAGAGCCTCTTTGACAGAAGTAGGCTCAGTAATGGCTAGATGAACAGAAGGATAGAGAGCCTTTGAGATACCAAATTTAGCTCTAGTCTGCATAGGATGAGTATTCTTTTGATGAATGTTGACTGGACTTGGAAGAACAGAAGAAGAGTCTGAAGGTGAAGGAGGAGCAGAAGGAATTGGAGCTGATGTGTCAGTCTGATCTGATGCTGTAGCCTGAACAGATGCAATGTTTTGTGCAGATGAAGTATGAAAGTGATCTGAGGCTGAGACTGCAGTAGATGAAGGAGAGAATGGGATATTGGTAGTAGGTTGATTATAGTTGGTTGAGAAAGTAGGAGCACCAGAAATTGAGAAATGTGTAGGTACAGTATCAAAAACATCAAGTTGAACTGAGGTAGAAGTAGAACAGAATGTTGGAGAGGAAGAGAAGGGAAAAAGGTATTCATCAAAAACAACATCTTTAGAGATGTAGATTTTACCATCAGACGCCAAACACTTGTACCCTTTATGATTAGGAGCATATCCCAAGAAAACACATGCTGCTGATTTGTATTGCAGTTTATGTTGATTATAGGGTCTAAGGTAAGGGTAGCAACAGCAGCCAAAAACTTTAAGAGCAGTATAATCAGGAGCAGTAACAAAAAGGGAGGTGTAGGGAATTTTGTTGGCATTTGCAGGAGATGGCATTCTATTGATGAGATAGACTGCTGTAGTAAATGCATGATTCCAGAAGTGCATAGGGACTGAGGCTTTAGCTAGAAGTGCTAGACCAGTTTCTACAATATGTCTATGCTTTCTTTCAACAGTAGCATTTTGATGAGAAGTATGGGGACAAGTAAGTCTATGAACAATCCCCTAGTCCTGAAGAAACTGAGTGAAAGGCCTAAATTCACCCCATTATCACTTTGAACAGCCTTTATTTTTGTGTTAAACTGAGTAGAAACATAAACTTGAAATTGTTTGAACAATACCATAGTATCAAATTTGAGTCTAAGTAAGAAAATCCAAGTATACTTGGTGCATGCATCAACTATAGACAGATAATATTTGAAACCCGAATGAGAAATGAGAGGAGCTGGACCCCATAAGTAAACATATAGCAAATCAAAGGGATGAGAATAAGTGTGAGTAGAAAGAGGCGCATGAAGCCTAGTAGCTTTACTAACACAGCAAGCACTACACATATCAAAGAGTGTTTTATTATTAACAGGAACATTACATGACTTCATAACATTTTTGACAACCTCTTCATGAGGATGCTCTAATCGACAGTGCCACAACAGATAATTGGAAGGCTTACAATTCAAAGAAGTAGTACAATGCTGTGAAGCATCATTATTACATGAAACAAAATTAAAACTAGGCACACTAGGTACTAAAGTATTCTGAAAAGCAGTAGCATGACATAGAGGTGCTGGAGAGGAGTGAAGAGATGGAAAAACATAGAGTCCTTCAGGAGTAACATGACCCTTAAGCAGCACTGCATTAGTGGCCTGAGATTTAACAACACAAAAATTAGGATGAAATTCAAAGAAACAATGATTATCCTTAGAGAATTTACTCACACTCATTAGATTTTTAGTGATATTAGGAACAAGCAGTAGATTATTAAAAGCTAATCTACTGTTATGACTCTCAGGAGAATAAAAGAATGAATTGCCACATTTAGAAATAGAGGCTGGTTGACCATTACCCATAAAGATTTGCTCAAATGAGTGTTGCTCAACAGGCTGATGAAGTTGAGCAGGGTCAGAAGTGATGTGATGAGTTGCTCCTGAATCTGGATACCAGTTTAGAGAAGGTGGTGCAGGATTGTTAGCAACAGCAGTCATTGCATATGGCACAGAAGGTGGAGGAGGAGGTGCATAGCCATAGGAATGAGTAGGTGGAGTAGGTAACAGTCCAGCACCAGCAAAGTAAGCTTGAGATCTGAAACCAAAAGATGGATAATTCCTGTTTGGGAAGAAAGAACCCTGATGAGGTGGACCGAGATGCTGTGGTCCCTGATGTGATGGTGGAGGCCTAGGTACTGAATTAGGAAATGGCACATACTGAGCACCACAACCATATGAATTATGATGATTACTACCATAAGCCGATGAATCAGAATGAACAGGGATATAAGAATTGGTGTAGTTGCCATCTTCTTCCTTGTTGTAGTAACAATAAGACAGATCATGACCATAACGCTGACAGAGGGTGCAGTAGTGATTATTTCCTCTGCCACGACCACCACCACGGCCGCGGCCACCACGACGACCACCACGTCCACCACGATTTGCACTATTATGCTGGACATTGGGATTAGGGTTCTGATTGACAGTACTTTCACTGTACATAGAAGTCACAGAAGGAGAATAGGTCGCAGTACGTGATTCAGCAATGTTGACAGACATTGCATCACTCGAAGCCTTTTTTGAAGCTTGTAGCAGTCGATTCTCAAAAACTAACAGTAGAGACCTAAGATCCTGAATAGAATAGGGCTCTAAATGACTCTCAATCGCAACAACAGCAGGGTTATACTCCTCAGGTAAACCATCCAATATAGAATCTACATGCTCAGCATGAGTGATAGGTGTACCAACAGATTCCAATGCATCAACGATGGACTTGAGCTTAAGGAAATACTCTTCAATAGAGAGATTACCTTTAGAAACAGAACGCAGTTCAGAACGGAGCTGTCGTGAACGTGCTTTGGTTTGCGCATGGCAGTGAGAGAGAATTTAATCCCATAGATGCCAAGACTGCTGTGAAGAGAGAAAGCGAAGACGCATGGAATCGGAAATCGAATTGAGGAGCCAAGAGAAGATCGTTTGATCAGTCTCTTCCCATTTCACATAAGCTGGATTGATGTGATGATGAATTCGATCCTCATCGGAAAGGAATTCCGGCGGTATCACCGGAATCTCGGTGATGAAAGTGAGAAGATGAGCTGCACGAAGAACAGAAATGACGAACTGTTTCCAGGCAAGGAAATTTGCCTCTGTGAGTTTGTAGGAAGTTGGCGGAAGAGAAATCGTTGATGGCGGAGGTACTGTTGTGAGCGGTGGTGCATGAACAGCGCCGCCGGAAATGTTGCCGGAGGTAGGATCGGCCATGGCTCACGATGATACCATATAAGAAAAGTAAACTATGCAGTAGTTTAGAGAGAGAAGAGAGAGAATGAGAGAGAGAGAAAAACTGAAAATCTGAAATTCTGCTATTCAAGTCTAAGAGGGAAATTACATTTGATTTCTATTTATAGAAGAGAGAGGAAGGATCTAGAAGATCCTTTCCTTAGCTGGCAGTAATTAACTTGACAGCTGGCTTAACTAATTACAATTAACTAACTCTAACAACTTCTATACTAACTAACTCTAACAACTTTAGAAGTGTAAACTTAAGTGAACCGAAGTTCACTATACTACTTCTTCAATATGGGGAACTAAATTGATGACCGATATAACTATCGGGAACCAAAGTGATTATTAACATTACTAAAAAATGGCACAGGGAAGTCACAAATAAAAGGACTTAGGGGCTGCTAACTAGTTCAAAACTCTTTGATTAATTTTGTTAGTTTACTTGTTGTTCTGTCCGTATCAGACATGCATCCCTTATTAAGGGCAAGTGTCCTTGTGAGGGATTTTTATTCTGATAAGAGTGAACTCTCGGTGCTACGTACCCATTCGAACTAGAATCTGGGGATCAAGACTACGTAGTTCTATCAGGCACATATAAATAATGCATAAAGTGGTGAACGAGACGGATCAGTGCTGCCCCTAAGAGTAGCAAGCGATATGTCCCCTACTCTTAGGGAGGCCTGTGTGGTCAAGGAACTACTTCAAAGATAAAGGCTCACTGCTTGGGCAATGAACTTCAAATGGTTGATGAACCTTCGCGGTGGGGTTGGATGCAACTACCACCTTCTCTAGGCAACAAGAGTATGACTCTCCTACTGCTGAAGTGCTCTATGGAGAGTGTTGATGATGCTCTTTAGGATTAAGTGTATATTGTGTATCTCTTAGCTATACGCTGAGTATGGTGATGAATTATTGGATGTCTCAGCCCTTGCATGAGGCTGGTATTTATAGGTAGGGATGGCAATGGGTCCGGGTAATGTGGTACCCGGACCCGGACCCGTTCATAAATTCCTGGACCCGGACCCACCCAGACCCGCGCGAGTACCCGCTGCATAATGGGTAGGCGGGTCTTCGGGTGCCCATACGGGTTTTGCGAGTACCCATTAGCAATTTTTTTAAAGAAAAATTATTTTTTAAATTAATTTCTATGTTTTTTTGATAGGCCGAGGGATCCTTAATACACATTACACACTCTACTTAATATTAATCCCTACCACCATTAAATACTCGCAGACATCAAAGAAATTCTCTCGTTAAACACAAACATACTAAAATTTTATATATATATATATATATATATATAAATATATATATATATACACACACAATGCATATATGTAAATATGGATGGGTCCGGGTACCCACGAGTCTGGATATCTCAGACGCGGACCCAGACCCGTTCAAAGCGGGTACCCAGACGGGTTCATTCTTTGGACCCACGGGTCTCTTTTTTGGACCCAGACCCGGACCCATTGCGGGTATTACCCGCGGGTACCAGCTGGTCCGGGTCCAATTGCCATCCCTATTTATAGTACCAGGGTGGTTTCCTAGTCTGATGTATTCTCTTATAAATCTTCTATATTTAAGAGTAATTTTTGTATAATTTTATCTGCAAAGAGGCAAATGGTAATGTTATATAATTGTTGATAATCCTATCGTAATATGCTATTAATCTTCAATAACGAGCTTCTTATCTTCTGAAACTTGATTTCGCGAATAAGTCTCGCGACTTATCCGAGGATCTAAGGCTTCTTCCGAGCTCCTAGCTATTCAGGACTCAGGGCCTTACGTTGTAGGTCAATCAAGCTTGGTATATGTCGTTAGGGTCCCACTACAGATCGTAGTAGGTCTTTCAGAGGTCATCTTATAGGATAGGTGTTCTTAGCTAGCGACGGGATCAAAACACTTGCAAATGTAACAAGTTGAAATGGGGTTACTAGCATGCACCTAGGACATTATCAATATTTTTATTTGGCTTTTTTAAGTGATAGGTCCCTAAACTTAGGGGGTGTTTTGGATTTAATCCTTAATCTTTTTTTTTGTTGGATCTGGTCCCTAAACTTTAACGTTATTTGGAACTAGTCCTTCCGTTAACCCAAAGTTAACTCCGTCAGTGTCTTCCAATAAGATGTTGCCACGTGTCCCAACTTGTAATTTTTTTTTTTTTTGCTTTTTTGACTTTGAGGTCCCTAAACTTAGGGGGGTAATTGAATTTAGTCCCTATCCTTCTTTTTCGTTGGATCAGGTCCCTAAACTCCGGACCATTTTAGATTAAGTCCTTCTGTTAGTGTTAATCTAACATCGTTACCCTGGGGAAATTTTTATGCCACTTGGACCAATAAATTAATGTCACATGGAATTTTTCTTTTAAAATTGAAAAATTACAAAAAATTAATAAAATTAAAAAAAAATACTCTTGCTTCCTCCTTCTATCTGTTCGATCAGCATGAGTTTATTCCTAGAACTCAAGCATTTGTTAATCCATCCACCTGCATCCAATATGTTCCTTTTAGCTTATTATTACCTGATTTGAAGCACAATTGAACCAAGTATCATAAACAGACCCACCATGCCACAAAAAATTTTTCAGGCCAAAATGTGAACCACCTTCCCTATCTTCCTCTCGTTCCTCGTCATGCTCGATCGTCTCGTTAAGGCTTGACATCATGATTTCTTCACCTTGCTTAGGGGGTGACATTGTTTTTCATAATATAAAGATCTAAAAAAAAAAAGAACACACACAGTGTCAAGTGATAAAAACTGAGTTAGACACCTACCAAACCTTCAATCAAAGATACTTGTTGCCTTTCTTCCTCCCTCCAGACTCTGCATATGACGCGCCGCTAAGAAGAAGGCGGAGGAAGCGGAGAAGAGGGCGGAGGCTGGAAAGCAGAGGACGCTGAGGTTGTTGAGGATTCGAAGTTGCGAGGCTGCTGCACGATGAAGGAAGCGCGACTAGTCTCCTTCGGTGTCGCATCAGATTTGCAGAGAAGATGACCAAGCGAAGGATGAAGAGCGAAGAGAATCTTCGGGGTCGCCGCCTCAACTAGGTTCCAGGGGCTTTGGCTATAACTAGCGCCGCCGCACACCATCAAGCGAACTCGTGACTCTGACAGTGATTTTCGCTGTAAACCGAAGCAAGCACAAAACTAAGATCGAGGCGCGACCTTGAGGACAGTGGCAAAAGCTTCTCAAATCGTTACCCTGATGGCAGTGGTGAGCGCTCGAGACATCACGACCATGACGATGATGCATCTCGTCGCAGACACGTTGTATTCCCATCGTTATCCAAAAAAAAAAATCAATTTTTTTTTTAATTTATTTTTTTTTTTTTTGTAATTTTTCAATTTTAAAAGAAAAATTCCATGTGGCATTAATTTATTGGTCCACATGGCATAAAAATTTCCCCAGGATAACGGTATTAGATTAAAACTAATAGAAGGACTTAATCCAAAATAGTCCAGAGTTTAGGGACCTGATCCAACCAAAAAAAGGAGAGGGACTAAATTCAATTATCCCCCTAAGTTTAGGGACCTCAAAGTAAAAAAAGCCAAAAAAAATGCAAGTTGGGACACGTGGCAACATCTTATTGGAAGACACTGACGGAGTTAACTTTGGGTTGATGGAAGGACTAGTTCCAAACGGCGTTAAAGTTTAGGGACCGGATCCAACAAAAAAAAAGATTAAGGACTAAATCCAAAACACCCCCTAAGTTTAGAGACCTATCGCTTAAAAAAGCCTTTTTTTTATATTGTAGGACAAGTTTTTAACCAAGTTTGGATGACTTAAGTGGGGCCACCAACCAAGCCATGAAGGGACGCATGAAGAAGAAATGAAAAGCTATGGAAGTGAAGCATTTTCAGCCAAACTTTGGCATCCTCAAAACTATGACCTTCATGGTCCAATAACCCATCATTTGTGTCTCTTTAAGCTAGTTTTATTACCTTTAATTCCTGTATTAAGGAACCTAATGAAGAATCTTCTCTTGGCTGCCTTTATATTGTAAAACCTTTGCCATTTTTCAATGAACTTGGATGCATATTCAGAAAAGTGAGCCGTGTGCTTTCTTTGGTTCTTGTGAGAGCCATTTGTGATCTTATCTAAAGAGTGATTCTCTTGTGGCGATTATTGGACTTATCAACCACTGAACCACCCTCGGTTGTGGCGTTACTATTACTCTTATAATTTCCTTTGAGCATTCGGTTTCCCCCATAGGTTTTCATGCATAGTTTCCATTGAATTTCCAGGAGAGGTTGAGAAGAATAGAGAGGCATGTGGGAAAGATCTTTGGCTCCCCACATGTTTATTGCATTGCATATTCTAGGACATGAGGTGGTCGAGAATTGCTTGGGTAGTTCAGCATCTTCTCTTCTTCCCCATGCCGTGATTGGAATGTTCAAAATCTGCTTATGCTGAGTTTCTCTTTTTGGTGATAGCTGCTACTAAAATGGTTTGTGTAATTCATCTTATCTTTGTCGGTTTGTTATTTGTAATAAGTCAATTTTAGCTTAAGAAAGGGTTTTAAATATTAGGGTTATGAGGTTATTTAGTCTCATTGCTAGTAGCAGCCTTGGGCTTGTGCCAGAGTACGAGCATTAGACCTCGTTATTACTATACATAAATAGGAGTATTAGGTTAAGATTTAGGATTATATTATACTCTTTTAATAATATATTCAATGTTAGTCAACCATCTCACCATTTTCTTTCTTCCCTAGCCCTAAACCTATAATCTTTAACAGGTGTTGTGAAGTACTGGTGTCTTGAACTATGAGACAAAAATGTAGCAACATATTCGTTATTTATGAAGGGCTTGTTAAAATCACTATTTGCTTCATTCCTTGACCCTAAACCTCTAAGTCTTTAATGGGTGTTGTGAAGTATTGATGTCTTGAACTATGAAACAAGCATGTAGCAACATATTCATTATTTGTTAAAATCACAAGATTTTTAATGGGACATGTCTCGTTTTAACACAAATCCTTCTATTATTTTAATCCCCCAACAAAGATCAATGCTCCATCCATAACGACGAACACTTTAATATACTTTTGTTAGAGATGGCAGTCAGTTTCCTTACCACAGAAGAAAAATGTACAATCGAGAGTAAAATATGTTTAAATTTGATGCAAACATATGATCCAGTCAAGATCACTTCATTAGGAAATCTCTGAGCAAGACTTCTACAATTTGCAAATTACAAAAGCTTAGACAAACAACTTACGGTACAACTAATTGAAATACCTTCCCAACTCAATCGCATGCCTTCCTTCAATGCATGACCTGTGCTGAACCAACCACTCTGCAAATGCAAATGTCCCTGGCCAGAGTAAATTAGCATTCAGTTGATGAAAGGAAAATTCCCGGATAATCAGCTCCTGCATACAAGAGGAAGCACCTCAGATCAGTAAAATGCAAGAGGCTAAAAATCCTCAAGCTGAAGCAGAACTAAATTAGGCAGTTTGGAATGTTGAAGTCCCATCAAGGGAATTAACATAAATCTAACTTGTCTAATTTGAAAACTCAAGCTATAAAGTGAAAAGGGCCAATGGAGCAAAAGAAAAATAAAATGTATAGTGTTGTCCTTCCAGAACCTTTCTTTAAATAACTAAAGACCATCTCAACAGAAACAACACCAAAAGAGAAAGGCTTCTATTCTCAAAAAAAATAGAAGAGTGACCTATATTACAGTAACAAAAACTGCAATCTAATACTATGTCAAATTAGTTGATTTAATAGTGAGGCCACTTAGTGTGCAAGCCTAACTGAAACATTATTCGAGAAAAAGTGGGGGAAAATGTGTTTCGGTCGTGATACCAAGCTTCTGTATGATCCCTCAGCCAAAAACTTTCAAATAATAGCTTGTTCAGGAACTACACCAAGGACATTTGACATAAATAGGGACCAAGTCCTTGTATCCCTTTCCCAATTATTGTTACGATGTTATGCTTGTGTTTTGATTTATAACATGATTAAAGTGCTTGGAACAGGTAAAATAGAAAAAGAGATGGTGCAAATGGATAGAGGAACAAAAAATGTATATTGTAATAATTATCTTCATTACTGTAGCAGAGTTTAGGGTGATATACGGATCAGAGGCAAATATATTATTTGTGAGGCTTGATGGAGAGGTATCGGAGGAAACAAATGGATCCATATATGGTATTAATTCACCTGGAAAAGGCCTATGATGAGGTACCAAGAGAAATTTGTAGAAGCCAATGGAGAATAAGAGATTGACTGGTTGATATCCAGGAAAACACAGATGTGTGTAATAGGGCAAAAACTCTAGTAAATTAGGGTTTGAATAATAATTCATTGAACAATCATCTAGATTATATACAAATGTCTAATTTAGGAAACAAAAGATGTCTCCTTGACCTGGGCTGTAATCCCTTGATTCGGGGGATTTGAACAGATTACAAAATAATTACATATCATTACACTATATAAGGAGATAAAATATAAACATTCCTAAATCATATCACAAAGATTCCCACACTCCCCCTCAAGCTGGTGAATAGGTGTTTTCCATTCCTAGCTTGGACATGATTCTCTCAAAAGCTAAGCTGCTCGATCCTATGGTGAGAATATCTACAAGTTGTCCTTGTGTGGGCACATATTAAGTACATATCAAACCACTGTCAAGTTTATCCTTGATGAAATGCCTATCTACTTCGATGTGCTTTGTCCGATCAAGCTGAACAGGGTTATGAGCTATGCTGTGCTTTGTTATCGCAGTACAGCTTCATAGGTCCTCCCGACTTGATCTTTAAATCTTGTAAAATAATTTTAAACCAAAGCAGTTTAGCTATGCCTCTTGCCATGGCTCAAAATTCTGCTTCAGCAGTAGAGCCTGACACTATATCCTGTTTTTTACTTCTCCACGTCACAAGATTCCCTCCAAGGAAAGAGCAATACCCGGTAGTTGATATCCTATCAACAATTGATCCTGCGTAGTCAGAAACAGTGTAGGCTTCAAGTGCCATATTCCCATCCCATTTGAACAATATTCCTCTTCCTAGAGTCCGCTTGAGGTACTGCAAAATTCTGAGCAGTCTGTGGATGTTTCGCTATTTTAAACTTCGAGGGCCTTGTTTGGTATCATTTTCTTGGGTCAACAAACTCAGTAGCCATAACATTTTTGCAGGACCAACATGACATTTAATTCAATTAAAAATATATTTTAAAAACACCAATGTCAATTGCAAACTCAAACTCGGATCCTGTGAAGTGTGCCCAAAACAAAGTGCACATTAATTTCACTAAATCCTTCAAAGGGTCCCCTCAGGCCCCAACTAAACTTTGATTTGATATATAGTATGAATTTTGATAGTGAACGAGAGAAACCCAGACGATGAATTTGCTCAAACAACAATTGATGATGCTAAAGATGAAAACTTTACCGTTCCAGGAAAGTGGTGCCTCCTCTCGACATAGCTTTCCTGAGTCTCTGCCTTTTCCTCGTCTGCATTCGGAAACACAATAGAGAGTTGTGTAAGTAAGGGTCAAAGAAGATGAAGACACGGTAGAAAAAGCGACAGGGAGGGAGGGATTACGAGTAGGAATGTCATCTTCTTCGGAAAAGAGTGATGATGGTGAGAAGAGAGCTATGTCCATTATTGTATGCCTGCCTCCAACCAGTGTCAGCAAGGAAAACTAAGTTGGAGCACGGAGAATGAGCCCTTCGGCGGTTTCGGGCTCTTGGCTACCACCGTAGAATGGGTTCGCTGACACCGAAGGGATTCGATTTTGAGTTTTAGAATGACTTTGTAAGCATATTTCCTCGCTTTATCGAAATAGCAATTTAGTCCCTGAGATTTCATTTTAATTCACATATGTTCTTATCTCTATATCATTTTAAAGCAAATACATCCCTGCGATAGTGACGGCAAGGACTAACTTGATCGACGTTCTCCTATCTCAGGGACTAAATTGTTATTTCGATAAAATCATGGACTAACTTGAGTGACGCTTACAAAGTCAAGGACTAATATGACATATTACTCGTTTTATAATTCTATGTCCCTGTGAAATGACAATAATACCCTTTTACTAAAAAAAATGTTAGATTTGAACCACAGAAACTGTCCACACACTTCATTTCTTCCCTTCAAAGCAACCCTAACCTTTCATATTCCTCCCCATGCGAACCAATACACCAACTTCATTCCATGTTCTTATTTCACAAAGGCACTGCTCACGCTAGTGAAAAGGGATTCGAGGGATTCGATGTGGGGCGTGTCAGTTCGCCAATTCGGGCGAACACGAGTCGAAAATGGGGATGAAGGTATCAAGTGATTGCCAGATTCGACTGATTAAATGGTAATCTTGTGTCGAGATTGGGCTGTTTTTGGTCTTTTTGGCTTTATCTTGACGAAAACGTAAATGGGCTTGAGAAAATGTAAATGGCGAGAAGATAAATCGACAGAAACGCAAAGGGAAAGCAGTAAAGTGCGTGAATTTTAAAGGTATTGGAAACGTAAAGGCAGAATTTAAATGTACTGAAAACGTAAAGGAATAATTTAAAGGTGCTGAAAAAGGTAAAGGAAAACGAAAAGATTGCAATTAAATTTAAAAGTGTTGGGAATGTAAGATGGTTATTATAATGACATTTTCTCCATTAATCTGCTTGCAGTGAGATGTTAGGATGATTACCAATGTGTCAACCCCAATTACAAACAAGTAATTAAGTAATTAGCTATTTATAGTCCTAGAAATCAACTACCCTTACAATATATTATTGGGCACGTTCTGCATAACTGCAGCAGCCACGTTCTAACTAAACAACTACCCATGATCAGTGGAAATGTTAAAGATAACTTAAGTTAAAGGTAACTTAAGTGGAAACTGATCAGTGGGGCCCGGAACACTAGGTACCCGGCTAGGTGTTCCAATTACCTGCTAGACCAATTACCCATCAGGCCAAACCGCCCTGTAGGCGTCGGGTGATCCACAGGATCAGTTTTCCACACCAATAATTGGAATAAATAAATGGAATGGTAAAAGTACATAGTCCTACAGGTTATGGTCTGGATGGGTGTAAAGTCCTGGGCAGGTGTTCCAAGTCCCTAGACAAGTGTTCCAATTACCTAGTGGGTACTCCAAATCCTAGTGGTGTACAGTAAAAAGGAAAAAGGGAAATTTATGTAGATATTTGTTTTGAGGTTACATAAATGATATCACTGATTGTGGTTACATACACAGTGTGTAGATCTCTGTTTTGGGGTTACACACAATGGTAAGGTGTAGATCTCTGATTTGTGGTTACACCCAATGGAAAGTGTAGATCTCTGATTGAGGTTACACATAATGGAAAAGGAATAAAGGGAAAGGAAATAAAAATGGAAAAGGTAATGTAATGGTAATGGAAAGGATTAAGGAAAGGAAAATGGATAATGGATAAAAAGAATGTATAAGTGAAAATAGGAATGTGATGAATTGGTTGATCCCTGACTTGACTTGATTGTTATTCTTAAGTTTATATTATGAACGGTATATTATCTTCTGATTCACTGTGTTGTGAAAATGTCTCACCATTAGTGGTTAACATTTTAGGTGATTGCTAAGGAGACTGTGGATCAGAGTGACGCAGCGGAAGAATGAAAAGAAGGAAACTCTAATTTTGTACTACTTATATTGTAAATGGATGCCCAAAATTATTTGTAAAAAGGAATTTTTAAGTACTTTATTTAAATATAGACTTTTACTTACTATGTTATAAATAAGAATAAGGGTGTTACATTTATGGTATCAAAGCAGTTCCTTCCTTCCGACCTGAGGGAAAGTGGTCCCAATCTCGCTACGAACACTCTCATTTAAGCTTCTTCTCCAGAGGTGAGACCCTTTTAAGTGGAAATTTTAACGTTAAGTGGTTGATGATCATGTTGGTACTAAATGCTAATTTATGATTGAATAATGTGCCTTGTATGGGCGGAATGAGTTTATGTTTGCAAATGGGAATACTAATAATTGTCAAGTTAAGAAAATTGTGTATAAAAGTGGAAACGGAAGTGAATTCTTTGGAACCTAAGCGGATCCCTTAGGGATTCAAGGAATCACATATTGTAAGTGTTTATCCATTTGCAAACAGGAAATTTAAAAGGGTGCAAAATGATTTTTGTCTAAGGATGAAAACTTTCAGTTTTGAGTTAATCAAACCTTGAAGTTTCTTACAAAGGAAATCCTGCTAATCGAAACGAAGTACATAAACTTTAACTAGATGGCGAGGGCTATTACCACTGATGGAATGTAGTGTCGGAACTGGCCAATCCGATGTTGCATTTATCGGGAGATGAGGTCGTCGAAATCTAGAAGCTTATGCATCATCGTGAATTAGTATCTGATTTTCTAAGTATGAAACTTTTGTGTTAGTTCTTTTACGTTTGATTGTTTTGCTATGTGCATTTGTGTGTGGTTTCAATGTGTGTGTTTGATGAATAAATTGGTGTCAAAGTAATTGAAGAGGGATTAGAAATGGAACCGCATGGAATAAACAAGTTATGATCTCGGATACTAATCCAAATCGAGTGACTAAATTCATGTCGATTAGACTAGTATCTAAAAGAACTAAAAACAATGTTTAAATTAAATTAATGGTCGAATTCCATAGCTAATCTCAATTCAAGTAACTATGATACCAATCGGGAAAACAAGAAACGAGTACTGATTGATCGGATTTGAACCGTTGAACTACATTAACTCGAATTGCAATCATAAAAGTAATTTTTTTTGTCCAAGTTGGGGAAGCGGTTCGAATTTCATCAAAAGGTCCTTGAAATATGTTTTCACGTGGAATAGTTTAGAGATAAGGTAGGTGAAAAGAAATTAGAAGTGGAACCATGAAAATCAAAATAATTTATTGACTCGATACTAATCTAACCGAGTGATTTACTTCACATCGACTAGATTAGGATCCATGAAGAACAACAAAAGCATTTGTATTAAATTTGTAGCGGATTCCACAGCTAATTCAATTCCGATGACTTTAATACTAAACGAAAGATAAGTATGGAGTTGGACCCCGAGTATGACAATAAGATTTTATAAATGGAAAGAGGTTTTCTTTAATCGAGAAAGGGGTTGGAATTCAATCTAAAGGTTCTCGCATCACTTCAGTTTAGATTGATGGTAGTATATATTTGCACATATAAGGTCTATGCTTATGTGGGGATGAGTTTAAACTTTTGAAAATGTTTTCAAACAATTTTGAAACTAAGAGCTTTTCGATTTCCATCCCCATGCTTGAAAGTTCCAAACTATTTTCCACTAAGCATTGACTAAAGATGTTTCTTTTGGAAATTGTGTTCAGGATAGAATTGATTAGGTTTGTGTACCTTTGATCGACTTACATGCTTGATATTAATTTATGATAAATGAATTTTGTTCGATGCTTGTGAGTGGAGGTTATAATTTATGTTTGTTTGATGGCTTGAGTGTTTAAAATGAATTTCAAAAGGTGCACCGAACCACAATCATTCCAAATGGATCGTGAGGTCGCACGTCAAAATTTTAAGAAATAGTAAGAAACGCAAGGATTCTTAAGTAATCGAGGAGTGAATTAACTAAATTGTTTGTAACCAAGTCACACTTCGATTAAATAACAACCCTTCTTATGCGACTCAAATCAATTCGGAATGAAAACTCAATTTTCAAACTTGAAGTCAAAGGGATCGGAAGGTAATTGTTTCAACTTTTGAAAATGAATTAAACTAAATTTTTCCAAGACCAAGGCATATTCCCTTTTTCATTGAGTTTACCAATCTTGAGTGATCTTTCACTCCTTCATCTAGGTTCTTATGAAATTAGATGGAGGTAGCTCTTCATGGTAAGGTGCATGATTAAAAGTTTTATTGAATTTTCAAATGAAACTAATTGTTCCTCATCGAGAGAGGAACTGGATTTCCAAAGAATTTTGATTTTTGTAAATGTAAAATTGTTTTTATAAGTGATTTATTAGTATGGGATTTTCTTTTTGAAATTTTAAATCCCCATACCCAGTGATCGTTCAAACCAAGGAATTTTAAAGGTGGGTGTTTGTGGTTATGTGACTGTTGGGGAAATCAGGGTTTTTATATAAAGTGGAAGACTAAGCTTTTGGGCTTAGGATATTTATTTGACTTGGAAAATTTGGCCTAAACACCCTAAGTTTGAATCATTGTTCATGTAACATTTCAAACCAATTGGAGAAAGTTAATGTTTTAACTAAAATGAATTTAACGTGTTCTAATCGGTTTGGCAATTTTACACCACCTTGGGCTAAGTTTAGGTGTTGTCCCATTAAATTTTGAGGCCAATTGGAGTTTGTCTACTATTTTTAAGTGAATTTGACGTAGGTTCACCCCCGACTATTGCAAATTTTGACAAAGTGGTCGTAGGGTCAAAAATGAACCCAATGAACTCTGATTGACTTGAAAATTTGCCATGATGTTCTTTATGTACAGGGACACTATTTACAACTTTTCAAAACCCTCGGGAATTGAATTGATGAAATGCATTTTTGTTTGCCAACTATATAAGTCCTAATCCCCGAACCCTGTTTTAACCGATTTTCAAATATATGATGATTGTGATGTATGTGTGTGTAGAGGTAAGTCTTAGTCCTAAGTTAGACAAGGGTTAGCTTAGGAAGAAGTAGGGTTGAGTCATGCTTATGTTGAAGTGTGTGATGTCATGGATTTTGTTGTGAATGTTTGAACATTGAATGAAGCTTATATGATTTATGTCTGTTTGAATAATGACTGTGGTTGATTAGGGCCTAGGTATAGTGTAACACCTTAGCTAATTTACCCATAATTACCCAATATATATAAATAGAGGATTTAAAATTTCCTTTTTAATTATATAAAATCCACCGTCAAACGGACGGAGTTTCCTTTGTTTTTAAGACTTTCCAAAAATTAATTTAAACCTGCACCTGATAAAACATCATTCATATTTCATTTCCAAAAGCCAGCAGGGCTCAATGTCAACAGTGTGTCATAGTGCATCCAGTACCACATAGTTATCAGAGTATTTAGCGGAAGTATATTTACAAGATAATAAGTAATAAATCCATCAAAACACCCCTTATATCTAAGAGGCTGTCCTGGGCCACCAAAAGTGATTATTTACATTTTTACAAACAAAAAGTGATATCACATCATCATCATGATGAATGGGCCTAGGACATTTCCATGTCCTATGATACTAAATCTACTCTCCCTGTGAGGGAGAATGCACCTGCTCGGCCGGGGGCTGTGCTAGCTCGATCTCAGAACCTGAAAAATGTTAAGGGAGTGAGCATTGCACATGAAATAGAAATGCAGTTTCCAAATAGACATATTGACTCACTAGGCCAAACACAATCACCAAATAATTCACACATTGCACAATATCACATTCCATGCATTTATTCAATTCAAATTATTCCTTTTTATCATTCTCAATTCCATGAACATTTTCTTTTTCCAATTTCCTTTATCTAGTTTTCCTTTTCTCATGGTTACTCTATTTTCTCTTTATTCTTTTCCCTTTTCATTTTCCTTTTCATTGTGTATGCGTCCTCAGGTCAGAGGCCCACATACCCAATTTATTAACATGTATGCATCCTCAGGTCAGAGGCCTACATACACTACTGCAGATCGGACATTTCACATCTGTTTTTTAAGACATTTCGCATCTATTTTGGAAATGATGTCCTTGTGAGAGATGTAGATAGTTATGACTTGTCGCATCACTTTTTAAAACATATGCGAAATGTCAGAACTTTCTGCATCACTTATTTAACTGATGCGAAAAGTACATATAACTGATGCGAAAAGTATACTTTTCGCATCACTTATTTTATAACAGATGTAGAAAGTATAATAACAGATACGGAAAGTACACTTTTCGCATCTATTATTTTATTAACAGATGTGAAAAGTGCACTTTCCGCATCTGTTATTTTCAAAATAACTGATGCACTTTCCGCATCTATTATATGTAAATAACTGATGCGAAAAGTGCACTTTCCGCATCAGTTATATGCAAATAACAAATGCGAAATGTGTTTTTTTTTTGCAATTTTTATATATATCTAGTGACCTGCATTCTTTGCTTTGACTACCAAAAATAAAATTTTAAAACAAATGAATCTAATAATTTCAATACAACTACCAATAATTTCAATACAAGTACAAATTCTACCAAAACTATGTTAATTCAATGCTACCCAAATCTCTTAACCAAAACTATGCTAAGTCAATGCTACCCAAATCTCTTATATCCACTAAGTACAAATTCTACCAAAACTAATTCTACCCAAATCATTCTCATCAAAAGTTGAGATTGATGTAGCTTTGTCATCTTCTTTTTGCATTTTACCTCATCCATAACAAGCATAAAGCAATCTGTCAGAACGCATACACCCTTCTTAGAAAGATCTAATATTCTTCCTGGAGTTCCAAGTATAACATCAACTGCATGGTAGAAAAATATGAAGAAAATAGTCAAAACAAGAAAAGAGAGGTTTTTGCTTTGAATCACTGCACGCATCAACAATGGCATCATACTATTCTCACTAATTAACTTTGGTAACACAATCTATCTGCTTTCAACTCCAAGTCTAAAGTAACTATCCAAGTGAAATGTCAACTTATCAACAAGATAATAGATATCGATTTGTTTAAAGGAAATTACCAAAATTGTAATGAAAATAAAGGCACTTGTTAGGAAGAAACTGTTCTTGATGCTTTGTGATTTTGTTATGAGTTCCTGCATTATTAAAAGAGATATGTCAACATAACATCAAATTCAGAGTTAGCTCAGATTGACATACATGAATACAAATTTTGGCAATTAAAACCAACTATATATCTAGTCCCAATAAGAGCTTGCACCAAAACATTTCACACTTATCCAGTGTCTCTTCCTTCAACCTCAACCTTCTCAATTTCAGATCAGTGACACTACACCCCTCATCTTTATAAGCCAAGTATAAGCCAAGAATAAATATCAGACAGTCAGTTTATAATGTAATAATGTAATAAATATCAGACAATCAGTGACACTATGCAATGTAATAATATTCATTCTCAGCACCTCCTCCAAGTATAATTCATTGTTTGGCAAGTAGTCCTTGTGACTCAGCTAATTCAAGTAATATTTCTGCCCAACGCTTCTGAATATCCACAATTTGATCCTCTGTTAAAGGTGCAGGATTGTCGAACATCTGAAATTATTACACAATTAAAAGTGAACAAATGCACATTTTTTATTATGAACTTGTGTTTATAAAGAAACATAATTAACAATGAAAACATATAAGTTCATTTTTTGAAATATACCTTCATCCAGTTATCATTAATTTTTGCTGTGATAATGGCGAGCATAAGTCTCATGACGTAAAATCCACACTCTGTGGACCCACGTTGTTTTGGACACTAGTATACCAATGAGATTCCAAGAACAATGAGTAATGATTATTTAAAAATTAATATATTTAAAATTGAATTTGGTCTATAAAGTACTTACATTTGGTTGAAGGATTAGAGGTGTCCTTCTCTTAGACTTGTGCTTACCAGCAAGTGTTTGATATGATTCCATCACTCTACAAAATAAATATCAAAGTATATTATAAACTACACGTCTCATATGCAAGATCCATCGTTAGCTTTGGCAAATGATAAAGGTATAAATTAAAACTTACGTACTAACAAGTCTAATTAGTTTTATGAGCTTCATTTTAATGAGGAGAATGACAAAAAATTGATAAGCAACTTTTATGAGGATGATAAATATTAAGAGTTTTATGACTAATAGTTATGCAGCCAATAAAAAAGAAGTACAATAGTATTCTTTTAGAATTTAATCATTTTACAAATTAAACCAGTGAAGTAATATGACTAATAGTTATGCAGCCAATAAAAAAGAAGTAAAATAGTATTTTTTTATAACTGAAGAAATTGTTGTACAATGGAACTAATAAAAGTACAGATTAGATTCACTTTTGCATTATTTTTCACTTTTAGATGTGAAAATCATCATATCAGTATAAAGTCAAGGTTAAAATATGATCATGATGATGTGGCATAGGTAGATATGAAAAGATTAAAGAGACAAAACCAAAACACAATCACCATACCGGTCACAAAGAAATGCACAAAGAAGACCACGTTGCTGGGAGAAGATCAAAGAATAAAATTTAAAGTTGGACCTGCTTGATGCAATCAACATGCTATAAGCTTATCATTAATTTATTCAAGTGTATCAATTTCCAGGAAATATTTTCTTTTTAAGGTTTCATTAACCTATGCACTAGGTACATAGGATAAAAAGATCCTTATTATTATTAGCCAAAGGCTTTGATCTCTACATTTGATGAAATTAAATAAGAAAAAAAGATAGGAAGAAAAAATGGGAACTGATGAAATCAATGAAAAATGAAAAGATAAAAAAAAACCTTTTAAACATGGGAGATTAAGAATATAGTTCAAGGTAAAGACGTTGTGTTTATGCATATCATGCGTGAGGCGAACTTCGTTGCAGATAGTCTGGCCAAGTATAGTCATAGCAGTACTGTTAGTTTTAGAATTTTTGATGTCATACCATATTTTATTGTTCTGGCCTTATTGGCTGATGCGTCAGCCATTAGTTTCTATAGAGGCTTTTAAGTGTGTGTGGCCTTATTAAAATATTTTCTACACCATTGTGATTTTTCTTCTTCCTCTAATTGATTACATATGCTTGGTAAAGAACCATAGGTATAACTTCAAATGGCAGAAAAAGGGCCATCATTCACGATATAAGGGTAAAGAAGAACACAGAACACAAGATTGGCTAATGTGAAGAAGTTTCCTGATTTTTAGTTTCAACTGCAGAGTAATTTTCCACTTCCAGAAAACATGAGTGGGATTGAAAATAATGAATAAAATTTCACAAGCACATGCTAACTAAATATTTAAGGCTATATCAATCCATTTATTTCCTGGATAGGCCAAAGCTTTTAAAGAGCATGACACCAACCTCAAGCAAAAATAAAGGAAGGTAAAATTCAAAACAGGGCATCAAAGATCTAGAAATCCTATTACTCAATGAGCCACTAATCCTAGAAGCAAAAACTCTTTAGAAGGGAATGGCACTATACCAAATTGGGGGATACACCACGAGCAACAGCAGCGCTACCAATTGTATACTCCAATAACAAGGACTAGCCAATCAACCAAGCAACACTGCAAACAAATTATAACAAGCATCAATTCCCAATTTAAAATGATGCCAATTTTTTTATATAATTATATAACATGACATATTAAATTGAATTCACATAGACCTCAAGCTGCTACGCAAAAGAATACAACCCCCCACTCCAGCCCCCTTAATAGATTTATAAATTATAAATATATCTTTATAAATATGTTTATCAGTATCATCATATTATGACAATGAGAAGTAAAGGAATCACAGAATATGATTCACCAAGTTATTGGCTCAGCACAAGCACTTTAATATTGAATAAGCAATGTGCAAATAAACAGTTAGAAGGGTGAATAGAAAAATGATAGAACACATGGAAAGAAGAAAGAGTATCCTTCCCCGAGACATATGTATGAATAATGATATGCACTCCCAACAGAAGGGCAGCGACTAGCCAACTCTGCTATTCCAGCAATAAAAAAGGAGATGGGCAAATCAACACCTGACCCAACCATGTGTAACTCAATTCAGATTCAGAACTGAAATAATCAAAGTATATTCATTTTGGTTTTTGGTTATTGATCAGGCATCCACAAGCATTACTCATTACTGTGAAGCTAACTAACCCTTGGACTACGGATCATGGTTAGTTAAATCAATGACATTAGCCAATACACAAAATCAATCCAATAACAATCATTTTCCACACAATTAGCCTCAAGCAAGACTTAAGAAAGAATGATTCTCCAGAATTGATTTTGGTAGAAACGTTTTTGTGAGAAGCTGTCAAATCTAAAGCAGAATTTCAGTTCTTTATGTTTTCTGTAACACCCCGATTTGGCAACATGAAAATATAATTTATTTAATTCAATGTAGTGAAAATTTGGGCCAATTTTTTTTTCACATAACATGGACATGAGAATCTCCAAGTTCCAAAATCTTTTATCAAAATATTTTGCAATAGAAATTTGATTCTCATATCTCATGTTATACTTCAAGTTCCAAACCGAGATGTTACGAAACATCGCACTTTGAAACTCACTTTCACAATTCATATTTAAAATCCCATTTCGTTTATTCTTAACCAGAAAACTTAATCACTGGTTACCCAGCATTATAAAACCTAATTCGGGTGTACATGTGGATGCAGCTAATGATGTCTAAGTACCTGCTCAGGGAGTACAATACTCTGAAAAGGAAGACCTTAATACTAGGCCTATACATCAATCCTTGTCTCCATCCTTGACGGGTGCTCCTTCTAGCTCCAGGTACTCGTCGGCATCGTCGATTCTTGCATAGTCGTCAGGTTGTACCCAACCTTCCACATTCTTTTGATCCTCTAGCACAAATCTGCTCGTTGTGGCATCAGCATCCACCAACAGCACAACGAGGCAGGAGAGAGTAAGCATTCCGAACGACGCATCGTTGACGGTGTGGGTTTACGATAGGCAAAATATTAAGACAATACAAGCATACAACATTACATATTTACAGCACAACAATGCAATATAAATACAACACAACAAAATAACATATTTGCATCATCACATTCATAATCATAATCATCATCAATTAATCATTTATTAACATAAGCTTACGTTTGTTTATCAATATCGTTAATCTCTACGCGACGTATAATTCTTTCTTTCTCACTTGCTTTTCTCGAACACCTCTTTCGAATCTTTCACTAAAGGGGATCTCTTAATTAATTTATCTCATGGGATCAAAGTCTCTTTGTCCGTATTTCTCGAGTCCATAATGTCGGAAATTCAGGCTTTGTGATTTGGGTCTACATCTCCCCGGAATCCATCCACCTAGTCGGAAGCAATCAGGAGTACAGGATCTCTAACCACACCGGCTTTTACTGGATGGCACAGTAAATGAATATATAAAATGTCCCGGGAAATGAGCACATCCGGTCGTGTTCGAGCATCCCTCCCACTGATCAAGATTTAGTCAAGGGGGGTGTCAGTCATCCGTCTAGTGATAATGTGGTACTTCGTCCACACCACTGAGTTTCCAGCTCCGACCGGTCAAGTCAGGGCCCCTATGGTTTTTCCCACCTAGACAGACTTCTCAAGGCTTCTTGACGAATCACCGTCATTGCCATCCCCTATCTTAATCATCCAGCTGAACACCACAAGGGTAATTCAGGTGTATCTTCCTCTCCACTACTTCGGGTAAGGGTTCTAAGTCGTGAGGTTATACTCGTTTGTCCTAACGTCGACCCATCCTAAGTCATCTCCGTCATACACCTCCGACCATATGTGGAATGCTTCAGTGGGACTCGACTAATACGTTTGATGGGCACCGACCCAATCTGAATCACTTCCGGCATATAGCTCCGACCATATGCGGGATATCAATAATTATTTTGACGGGCTCCGACCCATTCAGAATCACCTTAGACATATAGCTCCGACTATATGCGGGATATCAATAATCATTCTGACGGGCTCCGACCCATTCAGAATCACCTTCGGCATATAGCTCCGACTATATGCGGGATATCAATAATCATTCTGACGGGCTCCGACCCATTCAGAATCACCTTCGGCATATAGCTCCGACTATATGCGGGATATTAATCAATCTTTGAGAGATAGGCTCCGACCTATCCCGAGTCATTCCAATATATGGCTACGACCATATGAGGACTGTCTTTGTGGAATTCTGCAAACGTTGCGTCCAGGTCCAAAGGCATCATCATCATCCAGACACTAGTCCATTAGCCGTATCGTCAGCTCGATCCACGTACTCGGGCGCATCAACATCATCCGGTTCTATAGCGCGTCTAATCCATTAGAGTTTCGTTCTATTCTTTGGGGGATTTCTTATAGTTTTTTAATGTCTTTACTATTCTTATTAATCAACAATTCAAATATCATCATGCATAATTAAACATTTAAACAGATAAACATAAGCATGTTATATCACATCATCAGCATATAAATTCGTCACACAACAATACGTGGTCTTTGTCTCCTTCGTATAAGTGGCCACACAACACAAACAATTGCCACTATACTACTGACTCCGAACCCCTAAGCTCCGATCTTTGAGATGATACGGAGCGTCCTAATATATCACCTAAATACCACGGTGTCTTAGGAAAACTTCTCTCTCACCTCAACTCCAACAAATACTTTGTCCGAAATCGTTGCGGGTCCTCCCAACTGTCAGATGCTCCAACTTCCTGACTTATACGCACCTTGTACTAGATAGGAGACACTAACGTTACTAGTCTATCTAAATAATCGTCATACTCGGAATCAAAACGTGTTTTCGAAAACTCCTTTCACTTCTTGTCAGAAAATCGTAAAACGTCAAGACTTTCTCAAATCAAATCCAACTTTCACTGTACTTTAAATACTTTGAAATCATTATAAGAAATCAACGAAATCATTTTAAATAAATGGCTCGGTTGCTGGTCTGTCTTAGACAACAGCTCGCTCGAACCCGAAAACGTTGATAACGTTACTTTTTCAATCCAACTTTTCTTAAATTACGTATCACGTAAAACTTAAACTTTAAACCAACCAAACACATTTTTAGGATTGAAAAACAATTTAAATAAAATCTGGGCAGCAAAGATACAAACCCATAAACCACTCTTTAGAAAATCCGAAAACACCGTAAAATTGCACTTTTCAAACCAACTTTATCTTATATTAAGTACTCATCAAAACTCAACTTCAAATCACTTTGAAAACATTTTTAAATAAGAAATACAACTTAGAAAAACTCTGGACAACATCATATTCTAAGTCTCAAGTTCACTTTCCATTGTCCAAAACCAATTTAAATCCATGGACAAGCTAAGTATCTTGAAAACAATTAGATAAACACTTTGATCAACAATTTCTCAATCAAAAAAAAGTAGTTAAACTTATAGGCACATACAAACCGAATCATACTCATAAAAAAACTTTAAATAACTGAATTGGTTGCTGGTCCATTCCGGACAGCCACAACCAAGATTCGAAAACACCGAAAAATCGTTCTTTAATCTCTTTAACACTCCATGTTAAAATGAACATTTGAAATGATTTATTTTCAAACATAACACCATGAAATCAAATAGAGCAGCAACTATTAAGCCCAATACTTTTTTCACATAACCAGATTCTTTTCAAAAATCAATCAATTTCAAAAGATCAATTACAACATCGTAACTTATCAAATAACTCATTTTCCTTCACTTCCTTTATTAAATAAACAATTCCAAGACACTTAAACAAAGTAGTTCAATTAACATGCACCACCTAAAACAAACCATTTGGCACATAGCACATAGCACATTCTCAAATCATAATTTCAAACCAATAGCCTAGACCGAAACACCGTAAACAATTACCTTGCAAACTCATTCATGCATAGTCTAAACATATCATCAAGCAATCACTCATTCAATTATTTCAATACATTATGATCATCATAAAGGTCCAGCCAAGTCATGAAATAAAGTACAAAATTCATATTTGCCGAAAATATTTAAATAGAGCTTTTGTCCGATTACGGGAAAGCACAAAAGATAAAATCTAAAAATATACCAAATCAATTTGTTTAATCCTCAAAATTTCCAGAACATACAAATATATGACAAAGTTCATCATATAAAATTTTCAAGTCATTTGAACAATCTTAAGCTAGGTTTCAAATCAGATTTCGTATGAAAAGCAAGATAGAACTGTTGCTGGCCTGTGGCCAAAATGCCATAATTAAAAATAGTGTTTCAACTCCTAATTGCATGAAATTTGTAATAAATCTTCCTTACACAATCAAGATCATCTCATAAAAATTTCAGATTATTTGGAGTTGTGCAAGTCATATTTTTCCAATTAAATTCGTCATTAAGTCCGGAAAATCTGAACTAAACGGTTCACTGTTTTGCCTTTAGTAAAATTATCAAATCAACTTCAAATCTCTTAAAATTTTACAGAGGATATCTAGAGATGTTCAGGAAGTTACTATAAAAATTTCAAGCAATTTAGAGTAGCAAAAGTTTGAAAATTCTGCCCGTCTTTAAACCAAAAAACTTGTTTTCTCAAAGTTGTCCTCACAAAATTAGCTCTCATAGAAATAGGAAATCAATTCCAAAAATCATTCAAAAATTCAGAGAAGCTCATTTTAACATAATTAGATTAGTGACAAAATTTCAAAATTATTGAACATGTAAAAATATCATTTATCAAGGTTAAAATTACACACATCACAATTTCAGCACAAAGCTTTATAAACAAACTTGTCCATTCATTTTCTTTTGTGAAAATAAAAAATACACTCAAGAAAATAATAAAGCTTAACAAATCATCAACATATATTCAAGGATAAACTCATTCACCTATTTTTCATGCTTGGACCGAATTTATTTACATGCATGAATAAAGACTTAAACTTTTTGTCAAACAATCATCATAAGCACTTTCTCATACAAATCAACACAAAAATCGATCCACCAATTATCATGTATAAATCGAAAAATCAAGAACAAGGTGAACCAAACTTAAATTCTTCCTCAAATCAAAACCAACAAGTACAATATACATAAGGAAAATCACATGCATGCATTATCAAACATCAAGATCTCACTACTAACCTAGATCTTGACATGCACATACTTTAAATTGATAAATCTCAAAGAAAATCAAACATGCATCAAGGAACAACTTCAAAAATCGATTTCATTTTCCAAATACATGTATAAAAACCGATGTGCATTAAGGAAATAAAAATCCTTCACATAAAATAGTTACAAAAACCGAATCAAACAAGAAAACAAAATCCTTAGTACAAAATCCTTTAAAAACCGAATTGAACACCAAGTTTTCAAACATAATCAATCTCTCATTTTCAAGCCAAGATCTTTACATGCAAGTGAGAACAAAGATCATTTTCCCTCAAATCAAACTTTAATCGTGACATGCAAAAGAAAAATAGGAAAGATTTGTGCAAATCAACAACCCATAGTTTAGGAACACCATAGATCAACTCATAATCAATCATAAAATTGCAAATCAAAGATCAAAATCATTTGAGCCAAGAATGGGCCAAAACCGTGGCCATCATAAGGAAATCACTAAGAAAAATTCAATCTTTTTCCAAAAACCTTTTGCATCAAAACACAAGCATCAAATATATCATAGTTTAGACATTGATCTTGACATGCATGTAAATAAAAACACTAGATCTCTTGAAAAATCCTTCATGCAAACTCAAAATCAAACTTTTTCTTAAAACACTTTAAGAAATCAAAAAGAAAATGGATGAGTTCATGAGATAATTCAAGATCATGAAAGAAAATACTTTCTTAGGAAAAGCTTCAAAATCAAGTTTAGAAATCAACATGCATGTGAGTGAAAACTCTAGATCTAGCTTGATAATAAACATGCATCAACACTTTCAAACCAAAAATCAAAGCTTGAGAAAGAAAACATGAAAACCGAAAGTGAATTAAAGAAAAGAGGTTAGAAACTTAAGATCATGAAATAAAATTGCTTACATCAACAAAAGCTTCAAAATCAAGTCCAAGTCTTTGAGTTTGCTCTTTGGTTTCTCTCCTTACTCCTCACGGTTCACTCCCTTTTTCCCTTAAGTCCACGGTTTCTCCTTCTCTTCTTCACTCTCTTGGTTTGATTTTCTTTACTTAGGTTGTGTTTGAGATTTGTGTTGTGTTTGGGGTTTAGTTCTTCTTCTCTTCCTACCTCACGGATTCTCTCTTTCTTTCTCTCTCAACACTTGTTTTCTTTCTTGGTTTTAGAATGGGTGGAAATGAAGAATAAAAATCAAGTAAAGGGTGTGTGTGTGTGCTTAAATTCACACAAGGTTTGGGCTTGGGCTTGTTTCTTTTCCCCTTCCCACGGCTACACCTTTCTTTCCCTTTCTTTTTCTTTTCTTTTTCCTCCTCCATGTCATGCTTAGGTCACCATGGTGATGTCATAGACTTGGCCATTAAGCAAACAAACTTGGAGACCAAGTAAACAAGCTTGGAGACCAAGTAACGCACATGTGAAAGTGCATTTCGGGTTTGGGGGGTTTAAGGGTAGATTAGGTTAGTTAATTTAGGTTCAAGGTTCTAATTAGGATCTAATCATGATTAAGGTAGGATTAGGAAAACTAAATTAGGTTTAGCTCACAAATCCTTAGAGTTAAGGGCTTAATCAAGGATTAAGGCACTAATCCAAAGACTTAATCCATACTAGTATAGGTTTAGGGAAAACTAATTCTAGGTTAGTTCACTAACCTTGAGGGTTTAGAGTCTAAGAGAGTGATTAAGCACTCAATCAAGGATTAGGAACTTGATTAAGGTTTAATCAAAGATTAAGGATGCTAATTAGGGTTTCTAGAGATGATTCTAGATTAAGGGTATGATAAGATGCTTGGACTCTGATTTTTGAAACTTAGGGTAGAAATAATTTTCTACCTTAGTTACCATAAAACCGTATGCATTAATTTAAGAAGATAAAATCTTAGTCAAAACCTTAAGTAAAACAATTCATCGAAAACCTTAGAAAAACAAACACATGAAATTTTAACACAAGTGGATTAAATTCCAAAGTGTAGAAATCCATCATGAAATCAAACTACTTTAATCGATTCTTAAATCAGTTAGGTTAAATTTATAAAGATTCACAAAGAAATTCATTTCTCAAAGGAAATCACAAATAATAAAATTACTCCAAACTCAATAAAATCATTTGCTTGAACTCTATAAAAAACTTCGTTTACCAAAATTCCTTAAAATCGACAATTGATTACGTAATCGAATAAAATACCCATCGAAAATCCTTTGTAAAACAATATCTCAAAATTCTTCTTTAATGAAAACTTATTTATCTTAGTCGGGAAAATACGGGATGTCACATTCTCCCCAACTTGAAGATTTCTCGTCCTCGAGAAATGCTACGCGGGATCACACTATCAAAGAATGCCGAGCTCCTTGGAGTGATTCTTTCGGTCTTTAGTAGTCGTAGTCTTTGAGTCGCCAATTTTGTACCATTCTCTGAAGGTTCTTGGGAGTAAGTCAAATTGATTACTTTCAAAAGTAATCTTTCGGGCCATTCCATTATCAGATACAATGGAATACTAACGGTTTAGTTTTGTCAACAAAAGTTTAAGGGTTCAAAGGTTTTTAAAACAACATCTAGAAAGAATAGCATGCTTATGCCAATCCCTACAAGGGTACTACTATTCTCATGGTCTTTCTCCCTTAACTTGACTCTTCTCATCCACTTAAACATAGGCGGGTTATTACAAACCTCAAAATCTCCGCTTACTCCCCAACTTTGATGAATCATATTCCTATACATCATATCTATCCAATAGCATTTGACAGGGACTAAAACCATAAAAATTCCAACATTCACCATTCCTAGTTTATCTTACAAAACTTCCCATCACTTTGTTCAAGCCTATCTGAGTATCACCTTAAATTTTGCTGACTAAACCAAATTTTCTCCCCCATCGAATTACTACGGTAACCTTTATTCCTTCCTAATCCGTAAGATATGTATCATCTTACTCCTCATCTTAAGCACTTAAATAACTTATGCATTCTAGATCTTTCTCCACCCTTCATGACTCATCTTCGGGTTCTAAACCATCAAAAGCTCTCCAACTCAGGGATCCATCCTCCCATTTTAACAACCTTAATTCTAGCGATATCCTTGAATTTAAAACCTACAGTCATCTATGTCCACTAAAATATCAAGTCTTAGTCATTTAACCTAATTTTGGACGTCACTTAAGGGTTCCATCCATAAATTGTACTACTTCCTCTATCCAATCTCATGGTCCTATTATGAGTTCACATCCAATCCAATCATTCACCTATTCCAACTAGAGCTTTTCTAACCCTAAATCTTTCAGACTTGTCTTAGATATCCACTATCTTAACACTATCCATACCATTACTTTGGGTAGGCTGCTATCAAACTTCTTAGTTTTAATTCTTTTGTACATCCCACTACCAAACTTATGGCTCTAAGGGGTACTCTTACCTTACTTTGTTCATACTTACTTATCCCTCAACCATCCTAACTCTTCCTTAGCAACACCTCACTGTCCACCTCATAATTGGGAAATATCTACTTGATTGGCATAAGATGTCAAGGTCTAGGATTGTTACAAAGGCTCTAAAGAAGGCAAACATTTTGTCAAGGTTCAGGAGATGAAATTTCAGGTTCATCAACAATCACAGTCTTGTCAAATTGCTTTGACAGAACATGGTCACTTTCGAAAAAACATTCCAGGTCGCTAAGGACGTTGGCCATGATCACAAGAAAAGGGTTCATGTCAAAAGAGGCTTCAACAAACAAGGTCTCATGTCAGGGGTTCAGAGGTCATTGCAGACAAAAGGGGTTCTCAACAAAGAGGGCTCCAACAAACAAGAGAAAGTTTAGGTCACACAGAACAAAGTCTCACGATGACACTAGTCTCGGTTCTTCGTACACACCGTAGACAAATTTCCGACGCGTTCTAGAGATAAAGAGATAGAACGATAGAGGCTGAACGATAGAGACTGAATGAGCGCTCACGTAATTTCGTACTTCTATCCTCATTCATCGTAGTTCTAACACTAACGCACAGACAGATACACACAAGCAAAGCATGTAAGCCCATATATCAGGCTACTTAGGACAACCATTGCTCTGGTACCACAAATGTAACACCCCGATTTGGCAACATGAAAAATATAATTTATTTAATTCAATGTAGTGAAAATTTGGGCCAATTTTTTTTTTTCACATAACATGGACATGAGAATCTCCAAGTTCCAAAATCTTTTTGTCGTGTCCTTCACCAAGATCAACCTTGAAGCTATGGAGGAACTTCCAAGAATGATCTCAACTAAGAGATTAATATAGGACTTTTAGGATTTCTGTATATCCAGTTGGGATAAACAGGATCTCCCTAGTCAACAATGTGTGTGCCAGTGTCAACTTAGGGATGAGAAGACGTACCTTAGCCCCTATAGCATGGTGGTTCTTATAGGGGATTTCCTGTGTGTCATGAGCTGTTCTGATAAGGCTTCTGAAGAGGAAGAACTCAAATGGGATTCGTAGAGGTCATGATAAGATCATATCCATAAATCCTGTAAGCGATAGAGTTCATCCAATACTGTTTTTATCTAACCAAGTGTCGTGGGAATTTAGGAGAAGTAGTTAAGCTTGATGAGACTGTTAACGATAAAGATAAGGATGAGAATCCTGTGCTCGGGGTTAATCTCATTAGCGTGCAACATCTCTATAAAGACCCAGTTTGCTCGGTGTAACATTTCGACCGTGAGCCTTGTCCTAGTGTTTAACTGGTCGGACCAAGGTGACTTTGATCGATTAATGCTCGGTCTACTGTAGGTCCACTACATAAGCCCCCCAAGCTCGGTTGGGTGATTCGAGCCCAGCCGAGTTGAAGAGATAAATAAACTGTTGGCAGATCAAAAGTAGGTATCGTTGAGGAAAAGGGAAATATCTGATTGTTTCAAAGTATGCAGCAGAGCCGTCCTTTCGTTGTCATGGAAAAGACCTTTTACTGCTTCCTGCGTTTCCACGTGTCCCTACTAATATCGGGAAGTGAAACGTTATAATTTCAAAATGCCAGATGTACCTTTACAAGATAAATGGGCTTTCGCTGACTTGGCCCAAATCAATAGGTAGTGGAGGGAAACTACTAAAAGAAAAGATTGGGAGCGGTTTTCAAGATTTGGTATTATTTCAAAATTAGAAATTCCACTCTTCAACTTCTCTCAACTTCTTTTCTCTCTCACTCTTGCCTTCTTCACTTCCTGAAGAACCTTTCTCCTTAAGTTTGAGTGGCAGATTCTCCGATCACCAAAGGGAGATTTTTACTAATTTCATTCTCGTACTAAGCAGCATTCGAGTTCTTTGGTACTGGCATCATCTACAACCGCATATTAACAAACAGGTAACGAACATTTTCTTCGAATTCTTGTATCCTCTTTCTCTTCTTTTTTGAAATATTTCATGCGTCTGTTCGTGTCATCTATTAGGAGTACTGTGCTTAAATTTTCGTTGTTTGTAAGTCTGCTACTGGCCATGCACTTTCTTTTATCGATTCTGAACGAAGTCTAGGGTTCGCTGAAAACCCTTGCTCTATCCACCAGAATACCCTTTTATTTTTGAAATTCCTTGCCCTTCTTTGTCGTTTTTGAGCGATCGCCGTAGTGTTTCTTAGGATTATTTTATGTTTTGCTGCACTTAATTTCTTAGGGTTTGTACCGAAGCTGTGGTAAACATGAGTGAGGATTCTGTAAACTCTGATGTACCAAGAACACATGAAGAAGAAAACCCAGATAGTTGCGTTAAACCAATTGCAATGTATTTTCCTCGGACTTTGAAAGAGTTCAGACAGGGTGTGATTCACTATAGGATTGCTGAGAGGGTAGAACATAAGAGGTTAAGGAGGCAACAGAGAGGTATTCGATATTTCTATTCGTTTGGGGAAATTCTGCCCAGAAAGGGAGGTGTTCCCCAATCGACCGTTTTCATAAGTGTTTGAACAAAAATAATCAAGTTTTACTGCTTCTGAGTCCGCGTGTGCCCCCTTTTCCTCGGGTATGAAGAGAAAGTGTGTTACCAATCCTGAACTCTACCCACTTCCACCAGATGTTGCTCAATATGATTGGGTTGACCGAGAGGTTGTTGGCACCCAATCCGAGCTCACAACTGAGGAATCCTTAGAGCAAACCAGAGCCATGATACTGCCCTGCCCTGGTGATGATGCTGGGAACTTGTATTCCATAAGTCCGGTGGGTCCTAACGAAAGAGTCTGCACTCGTATTCCTGAGGGCAGCACTGGCTTTTATTTTTATGAGGAAGTGATTACTCGTCTAGGGGTTAGGATGCCTTTCACTAGCTTTGAAATGGATGTTTTGAATACATTGAGAGTGGCCCCTTATCAGTTGCACCCGAACGCCTGAGCCTTTGTTAGAGGGTTTCAACAAGTTTGCTCTGCCATGGACTGGTCTTGTACTATTCCAACTTTTTTCTACCTGTTCGCTCCGCAATGCAACGCCTTCGAAAAAGGGTCCCCAAAAAGACCTTGGGTTTCCTTAAAATCACGAAACAGATACGCTCTTTTTACCAAGTATTTCGAGTCTTGGAAAGGGTTCAAACCTTTCTTCTTTAAGTATAATTTTGTTGGAAATGGTGTCTGTTGGTTTACCCGACCTGGTGAAAATCGACCAATCCCTCGGTTTCCTCTTCAATGGAGTGCAAGTTTTTTCACTCGGAGAATTGCTTCGTACGGGTCGGAATGGAAAGAGCTTGCCGAACATGAGAAGGACATGTGCCGAGTGGTTGAGAGTTACTTAGGCACCAATGGGATGATTGAAACGAGGGATATAGTGGATATCCCCTCTTCAGACGTCAAGGCCGAGCTTGGTAAACTGTTTTCTTTCTGCTCTTATACTTGTGATTTTATTTAATTCTAATGGCATTCTGTTTCCTTTGCAGATAAAATGGCTTCTCGTATGGCCGCTTTGCTCCAAGGGGGAAAGAAAAGAAAAGCCCCCTCTGCAAATGCAACCTCAGGGTCTTCAAGCATGAGTACTCCCAGCTTAAGTACTTCTGCTCCTTCTGCTTCTCCGGTTGAGGTATCTCCTCGGCCAGCTTCCAATTTAGTTGTTACTGCAACTACAGTTTCACCGGCCCCGAGTGGCCAAGTCCAAGTATCCTCTCCCCATCAGCAACAGACTCGTCGTCGTCGGTTGGACAAAGGGAAGGAAAAAGTTTCTGAAGGAGCCAGTGTCAGGGCCGAGGGGACGAGTACCAGAGCTGCTACTGTTTCAACTCCTACTCCAACTCCCCAAGATGTCTTAATTTGGGATCGCGAGTTGGATGAAAAGTTTCCCAAGTTCATCTGTCCGGAATCTGACTTCCCTCGGTTCGGAAATCTTAGTGCTGCTGAGTGGTCTCGCTGCAATATGACTTTGACAAAGTATTTGCTCCGAAGTGCCAATTTGACTTATTTTTTGGCCAAGCAATCAGAGGATCTGTTTAACGGCCTAAACATCGAGCAGAAGGAGGCTCGTGAGATCCATGCGACTCAAGAAGCCAGTTTGTCCGACGAGCTGGTTTAGGTGAAGAATGAGTTGGAAAATCTAAAGGCTGATAAAACCGAGCTGGTCAAGGAACGAGACTCTCTGAAAGTTTCCCAACAAGCTGCTGAAGATAAGAAGAAAGAGGTTGAGGAAACACTTCAAAAGGAGCTGCAGGAGAGTCGGCAGAGGATTGACGAGCTAGAGTCTGAGGTGAAGCAGTCTGCTGCGACTGCCCAGAAATTTAAGGAAAAGGCTCTCATTTTCAAGAAAAAGTCAGCGACCAACTGCTATAACTGGGGTAAGGGTGTTGATGATTCTTTCGTTTCTGCTATTAAACAGATTAAGCTTTTGAACCCTGAGACCGAGTTTAGAGCGGTCGGTGCGCATCCTTTCCACTGTGTAGAAGATGGAAAGTTGATTGATCTTGAAACCAAGGCCGAAGTTGACTTGCAGGCAGAGGACCTCCCCAATCCTCTAGTGGATCTAACTGAGGCTCCAAATTTTGACGATAAAGACATTGTTTTGCCTGATGATGAGGAGTGATCTTGATGGGCTTGGTGGTCGGTTTTTATCTTTTCTTATCATTTCTGTTCGTATGTAGGATTTCTTTTTCGCCGCTCGTTGTATTCGAGCGTTTATACATGCTCGTTTTGAACACACTTCTTTAAATCTTTTGGAACTGATTTTAGATTTATTTGTTGTGCAAGCAAATCATATCATTGCCTGATGTATTTTTGTTGTTTTTGGTTTCGTTCGTCACGTGTCCAATAGTATTTTCCGAGTGAAAACTCTTAGGGGTAACTTGATAATTTTCATGCGTAGAATCGCGTTATTTGCATATAGTTAATTGTGAATAGAACTCGGATCGCCGACTTTAGCCGAAGCGGGACCCTCGGACCGCGAAGCAAGGAAAGTAATTTCCTGAGTTCGGGCGTTCTATGAATACGTCGTTAAACTCTTGTAAAGAGCTGTGCCTCGATTTCGCTCGGTGGCTGGCCGAACCAAATGAGTCGTATGTGATTTCACAATGTAAACAGATAGTAGAAATACCGGAAAAATGCACTTTATTAATAAAGGAATACAAAGCTGAAACTGCTCATAACTAAGAAATGAAGTTTCTCATACCTAATAAATTCCTAACAATTTATCTAAGAAGGGTGCTACCCATCATTATTCATCAAAAACTAATCTGAGCAATCTATAAATGAACTATACTATCTTCAAACAAAGAAAATAAAATGGGAGCTTAGCTGTAATAAGCTCTGAGCTTGGCCACATTCCAACTGTTATTGATGTCGGTGCCCGAGAGAGTCTCCAACCTGTAAGCGCCAGTTCCAGATTTTGCCTTTACTCGGTATGGACCTTCCCATTTTGGCTTTAGCTTTCCGACGCCAGCATTTCCTTTACCAATATCCGCTCGGAGAAGGACCAAATCTCCCACCTCAAAGCTTCGCGGTCGGACCTTCTTGTTGTAGTCTCGGGCCTGTCGCTCCTTTACTTTTCTTTCATGAGCTGCCGCATTCTTTCGTATTTCTTCAAGTAATGTGAGTTCTTCGCTGAGCATACTGTTGTTAGTTTCCGAAGGACGTTCGAGCATCCTAAAGGTGGGGATTCGCTTTTCGATTGGAATGACTGCGTTGCAGTCGTATGTCAAACGAAAAGGGGTCTCACCTGTTGAGGAATGTACAGTTGTCCTGTGCGACCATAGAACGCTCGAAAGTTTATCTGCCCAAGTGCCAGCTGCGTTGCCAAGTTTTTTTCTTATACCGTCCAAAATGGTTCTGTTGGCGGCCTCAGCTAATCCATTGGTCTGTGGACGTTCAACAGAACTGAAGTAGTGAATGATTCCCAGGTCGGCTGCTAATTGTTGAAAGTGAGAGGCTGCGAATTGCGATCCATTATCAGTGACTATGGAATGAGGCACTCCAAACCGAGAGATTATTTCCTTTACAAAGAAAGACTGAATTCGGGCCGCAGAGATTGTTGCTAATGGCGCCGCTTCAATCCACTTAGTAAAGTAATCAATGGCCACGACCGCAAACTTCAACTGTCCAGGTGCCGTGGGAAACTTTCCAATGATTTCCATTCCCCATTAATAGAAAGGCCAAGGAGCTCCGAGGGAATGTAGCTCTTTAGCAGGTCTTTGATAAGTGTCGCTGTGAAACTGACATTGAACACACTTCTTGACATGTTCCATGGCATCTTTTTGCACTATGGGCCAGAAGTATCCTGCCCGGATTATTTTCCGAGCTAGAGATTTCCCGCCCATATGATGGCTACAAATCCCTCCGTGGATCTCCTCAAGGATTTCTTCGGCTTGAGATGGACTAACGCATCTGAGCATGGGAGAACCGAAACCTCTTTTATAGAAGACACCATTAAGAACTGTGTATTGAGCTGCTTTCTTAACCAACCTACGAGCCTCTGTCTGATATTGGGGAACGAAACCGTGTTGTAAGTAGGTGAGAATCGGATCCATCCAAGATTGAGATAATGACACTGAAAGAATGATGCTTGGTTTGGGAATGGTTTCTTGTATCAAAGTTTTGTTGTTTTTCGACCCCTTCGTACTTGCCAGTTTAGATAAAATATCGGCTCGGGAGTTTGAATCTCTCGGGACATGGGAAATGTCAAACTCTGAAAAGTTGGAGACAATTCGCTTTACCTCTTCAAGATACTTCTGTAAGATGGGCTCCTTAGCTGAGTATTGCCCTTTAATCTGAGAAACCACTAATTGTGAATCGCTGAATACTGACACCCGTTCCGCTCCAAACTCATGAACCATTTTGAGGCCTGCAAGGACTGCTTCGTATTCTGCCTGATTGTTTGAGGTTTGGAATTCAAACTTCAATGAGTACTCCATGCAAAGTCCTTCAGGATTTTCAATGATGACACCAGCTCCTGCTCCTTTCCTGTTGCTCGAACCATCTACATAGACTGACCACAAATTCTGAGGTGTATCCGAGGGAATCTCGGTGAATTCAGTGATAAAATCGGCAAGAACTTGAGACTTCATCGCCTTCCTCGGTTCATAGATGATGTAAAATTCAGACAGCTCTACTGACCATGAAACCATTCTGCCAGCTAGGTCGGGCTTGTGAAGGACCTGTCTAAGAGGTTGAGCTGTCCTCACCACGATCCGATGTGCTTGGAAGTATTGTCTTAATCTCCGAGCAGATATGACCAAACAATATGCGAGTTTCTCAAGCTTTTGATATCGCAGTTCAGATCCCTGGAGGGCTCGGCTAACAAAATATATTGGGGCCTCAAGTCCCGAATCCTCTCGTACCAAAACTGAACTGACCGCTGCATCCGCCACTGACATGTATAGAATGAGGTTTTCACCGAAAAGAGGGCTATGAAGGACTGGTGGACTGGAAAGATAGTTCTTCAATTGAACAAAAGCTTGTTCGCAGTGATCATCCTAAAGGAAGTCTTTATTTTTCCTAAGGAGCTGGTACCATGGCAAAGCTTTCCGAGCGGCTTGAGACAAGAATCTGGAGAGGGCCGCCACTCGACCCGTGAGCTGTTGGACTTCTTTGAGACTAGCTGGGCTTCTCATCTCGAGAATTGCTTTGCACTTATCTGGATTAGCTTCAATACCCCTTTCGGTTAGCATAAAACCGAGAAAAGATTCGGCTGGGACTCCGAACACACACTTTTCAGGATTTAAACTCATGGAGTGCTTTCTTACTCGGTCCAGTATTGTCTTGAGGTCTTGGGTATGGGTCTCTTGCTGTCTACTTTTTGCAATAATGTCATCAATATAAACCTCCATGTTTGAGCCGATCATTCCTTGAAATACCTTATTCATCATCCTTTGTTATGTAGCTCCCGCATTCTTCAATCCGAAAGGCATGACATTGTAACAGTATGTTGCCTTATCAGTGATGAATGCAGTTTTGTCTTGGTCGGCTGGGAACATTGGTATCTGGTTGTAACCAGAGTAAGCGTCGATGAACGAAAGGAGTTTGTATCCAGCCGAATTGTCGACGAGCTTGTCAATGACAGGAAGTGGATACTGGTCTTTTTGGTAGACTTTGTTTAAGTCCGTATAGTCGACACACATCCTCCACTTCCCTTTGGGCTTTTTGACCAAGACGGTGTTAGCTAACCAGTCTGTGTAGTCGATTTCCCGAATGAAGCCAGCTCGGAGTAATTCGGCAACTTTTTCCTCAATGGCCGCGGCCTTTTCTGCACTAACCTTTCTTTTGCGTTGTGCCACTGGTTTTGCCCATGGAAGAATACTCAACTTGTGGCAAATAAAGTTAGGGTCAATCCCCGGCATGTCGGTCGAGGTCCATGCAAACAGATCCTTATTAGCAACCAGTAAAGAGGAAAGTTCATCCTTAACACTCACGGGGAGATCAGAACCAATTTTGACCTGTCTGATGGGTCATCACTCAATGTTAAGAACTCCCACTACCCCTTCGGAGTCGGTCTATTTCTGTCAGATTCATCCTGCACATCAAGATCCGCCAAGTTAATGTTACCTTTTCCGAGAGAGATTCCTTGCTCTTAACCTTTCCTAAACTTGCATTGTAGCATTTTCGTGCTGCCTCCTGGTCGGCTTTGACTGTTACCACCTTGTCATCTGTTCCGACGAACTTCATAGCTAAATGAACTGTTGACACTACTGCTCCGAACGCTTGTAAGGAAGTTCTTCCGAGGATGGCGTTGTAGGCCGCTGGACAGTCAACTACCAAGAACTTGATTATCTCAGTTTTGGTCGAAGGCTGTTGTCCGAGGGTGACAGGAAGTTGGATGTATCCCTTGGGCTCGATGGTATCCCCCATAAAGCCGATCAATTCCCCTTCGAATGGAGTGAGATTGCATTCCCTAAGTTTTAGTGCTTTGAACAAAGGGAGGAACATGATATCCGCCGAGCTCCCTTGATCGATAAAAACGCGTTTTACTTCGTAATTACCAATAAGGGCTGTGATTACCATGGGATCATCATGACCTGGGAGGATCCCTTCCAAATCTTCATCGTTAAAGATGATGGGAACGTTTTTCGTCGATCTTTTACAGATAGGCTTTTGGCTTATGGCTAAGATTTGGTTGATGTATTTTTTCCTGTCAGCTTTTTTCTCTCCTCCCCCGGCAAATCCTCTAGCAATAGTGTTTACTAAAAACTCATTGTTCGTTGGATTTGTATCAATGACCGGGGCGGGCTCGGTTCTCTGTCTCCCTGCATTCCTTTCATCTGGTGATCTACTTCTTTGGCGTTTGGATTTCACTGGTGAATGAGATCTGTTTCTACCTCTTCGTCCCGCTGCATCTCTGATATACTGTTGCAGCTTACCATCTCTGATCATTTCTTCAATTAAATCCCTTAACCAAATGCATTCGTCGGTTGTATGTCCATATCCCTTGCGAAAGTCGCAATATTTCGACCTATCACGCTGTGCGCCCTTTCTTAAAGACGGAGGTCTTTGGGCGGAACGTAAGTCGGTCTGCATTGTTTCCCGAAGAATTTGACTCCTAGGAACAGTTAAAGGAGTGTACTCCTGATACTTATTCCTCGGAGGTGGTCTTCTGTCACGATCATTCCTATCTTGTCTTCCACCAAAACGTTCGTCACGCTTTTGAATCTTTTGACCTTGAGGGTCAGCTCGTTGTCGGTCATCTCTGAATTTTTGCCCTTTGTGGAATTCCTCCAAGTTGATGAATTTATTCGACCTTTGTCTCAGCTCGGCCATATCCTTTGGAGGTTTCCCAATTAGTGATTTTCTGAAATCCCTCGGCTGTAAACCTTGTGTAAATAATAACAATGCCACACCTGGTTCCAGTCGGGGTACAGAACTAGCTTCCGTATGGAAGCGTGATAAGTAATCTTTCAATGGTTCATCTTACTTTTGTGTGACAGCAGCCAGTGTGTGGTCGGACTTTGGCTGGATGCAACTGGCTGTGTATCTATTTAAAAACACTCGTTTCATGTCCTCTCATGAATTAATGGAATTTCGAGGGAGAGATGAATACCACCGCAGTACCGAGGGTTCAAGGGTCATAGAAAATGCTCGGCATTTCATTCGATCGCCGCCTCCGTAATAATTCATTGCCCCCTCGTAAGAAACGATATGGTCAACTGGGTCGGTCAGGCCATTATAATGTGGCACGTTGGACGGGCCCAAGTAACCCTGAGGGGTTTCAAAGTCCATGATATATGGGGTAAAAGGATGGCCAGGGTGGAAATCACCCTGATCGTGATTTGCAGCTGGGTTGGTATGGAAATTTTGAGGAGGAGGAAGTTGCATTACGGGAAGAGGCTGAGGATCTAAAGTCTGAGTTATCTGGTTATTAGGTTGCAGGGTACCTGGTTGGTTTTGAGCAATCCTTGCCATTGCCAGTTGTTGAAGGTCGGCGATTGCTCGGCCTTGCTGCTCAATTAAAGTTGTCTGTCTGTTGAGTATGTTAATCATCTCTTGCTCATGAGCACGAGTCGATGCAGATGTGGCATAAGATCTACTAGTGGAAAGGCTATGGCGGGAATTACCGTGGGAGGTTCTTCCTGGGTTTAACCTAGTTCTAGGGGTTACGCTTATATGGTCAGGGTTGGGTTGAACAGGTGGGGTCGGGGTGTGACGGGTATTTCTACCATGGTGTGCCCGGGTTCCAGTAGATCTGGCTGTATTACGGGTAGTTGGGGTTGTGCTACTAGAATCGCCATGGGTGGAAGGGGGTGGCGTTGGAGGAGGCAGAGGTGGTGGCAGAGGAAGTAAATTCCGCAAGATTTGAAGTGGTTGGGGGTTACTCCCGGTTCTTCGGTGGGTAGATTGTGGTGGTTGAGAATGGGTGGGATGATTTCCGCTATGACTTTGGCTAAGAATTGGAGGTGGTTGGCTCTGTGAATTGTTTGGAGGTTGCGGGTTATTTCTTGCTCCAGGATGAGAGGTTTGTGGTGGCTGCGAATTAGTTTCCCGATTTTGGTTAAGGATGTTTCGCAAATCACCAACGGATTGTGGCTGTTGATCGTTATTATTAGAGTTTCTGGGTCTACCACGAGAACGGCCAATGCGATCATGGAGATCACCAACTTGGCTTCTTGTAGTGACCATGGTGGTGGTGGGAATGATATATTACTTAGATTCCCATAGACGGCGCCAATGTCGTGTCCTTCGCCAAGATCAACCTTGAAGCTATGGAGGAACTTCGAAGAATGATCCCAGCTAAGAGATTAATATAGGACTTTTAGGATTTCTGTATATCCAGTTGGGATAAACAGGATCTCCCTAGTCAACAATGTGTGTGCCAGTGTCAACTTAGGGATGAGAAGACGTACCTTAGCCCCTATAGCATGGTGGTTCTTATAGGGGATTACTTGTGTGTCATGGGCCGTTCTGATAAGGCTTCTGAAGAGGAAGAACTCAAATGGGATTCGTAGAGGTCATGATAAGATCATATCCATAAATCCTGTAAGCGATAGAGTTCATCCAATACTGTTTTTATCTAACCAAGAGTCGTGGGAATTTAGGAGAAGTAGTTAAGCTTGATGAGACTGTTAACGATAAAGATAAGGATGAGAATCCTGTGCTCGGGGTTAATCTCATTAGCGTGCAACATCTCTATAAAGACCCAGTTTGCTCGGTGTAACATTCCGACCGTGAGCCTTGTCCCAGTGTTTAACTGGTCGGACCAAGGTGACTTTGATCGGTTAATGCTCGGTCTACTATAGGTCCACTACACTTTTATCAAAATATTTTGCAATAGAAATTTGATTCTCATATCTCATGTTATACTTCAAGTTCCAAACCGAGATGTTATGAAACTTCGCACTTTGAAACTCACTTTCACAATTCATATTTAAAAGCCTATTTCGTTTGTTCTTAACCAGAAAACTTAATCACTGGTTACCCAACATTATAAAACCTAATTCGGGTGTACATGTGGATGCAGCTAATGATGTCTAAGTACCTGCACAGGGAGTACAATACTCTGAAAAGGAAGACCTTAATACTAGGCCTATACATCAATCCTTGTCTCCATCCTTGACGGGTGCTCCTTCTAGCTCCAGGTACTCCTCGGCATCGTCGATTCTTGCATAGTCGTCAGGTTGTACCCAACCTTCCACATTCTTTTGATCCTCTTGCACAAATCTGCTCGTTGTGGCATCAACATCCACCAACAGCACAACGAGGCAGGAGAGAGTAAGCATTCCGAACGACGCATCGTCGACGGTGTGGGTTTACGATAGGCAAAATATTAAGACAATACAAGCATACAACATTACATATTTACAGCACAACAATGCAATATAAATACAACACAACAAAATAACATATTTGCATCATCACATTCATAATCATAATCATCATCAATTAATCATTTATTAACATAAGCTTACGTTTGTTTATCAATATCGTTAATCTCTACGCGACGTATAATTCTTTCTTTCTCACGTGCTTTTCTCGAACACCTCTTTCGAATCTTTCACTAAAGGGGATCTCTTAATCAATTTATCTCATGGTTTCAAAGTCTCTTTGTCCTTATTTCTCGAGTCCATAATGTCGGAAATTCAGGCTTTGTGGTTTGGGTCTACATCTCCTCGGAATCCATCCACCTAGTCGAAAGCAATCAGGAGTATAGGATCTCTAACCACACCGGCTTTAACTGTATGGCACAGTAAATGAATATATAAAATGTCCCGGGAAATGAGCACATCCGGCCGTGTTCGAGCATCCCTCTCACTGATCAAGATTTAGTCAAGGGGGGTGTCAGTCATCCGTCTAGTGATCATGTGGTACTTCGTCCACACCACTGAGTTGCCAGCTCCGACCGGTCAAGTCAGGGCCCCTATGGTTTTTCCCACCTAGACAGACTTCTCAAGGCTTCTTGACGAATCACCGTCATTGCCATCCCCTATCTTAATCATCCAGCAGAACACCACAAGGGTAATTCAGGTGTATCTTCCTCTCCACTACTTCGGGTTAGGGTTCTAAGTCGTGAGGTTATACTCGTTTGTCGTAACGTCGACCCATCCTAAGTCATCTCCGTCATACAGCTCCGACCATATGCGGAATGCTTCTGTGGGACTCGACCAATACGTTTGATGGGCACCGACCCAATCTGAATCACTTCCGGCATATAACTCCGACCATAGGCGGGATATCAATAATTATTCTGACGGGCTCCGACCCATTCAGAATCACCTTCGGCATATAGCTCCGACTATATGCGGGATATCAATAATCATTCTGACGGGCTCCGACCCATTCAGAATCACCTTCGGCATATAGCTCCGACTATATGCGGGATATTAATCAATCTTTGAGAGATAGGCTCCGACCTATCCCGAGTCATTCCAATATATGGCTACGACCATATGAGGACTATCTTTGTGGAATTTTGCAATCGTTGCGTCCAGGTCCAAAGGCATCATCATCGTCCAGACACTAGTCCATTAGCTGTATCGTCAGCTCGATCCACGTACTCGGGCGCATCAGCATCATCCGGTTCCATAGCGCGTCTAATCCATTAGAGTTTCGTTCTATTCTTTGGGGGATTTCTTATAGTTTTCTAATGTCTTTACTATTCTTATTAATCAACAATTCAAATATCATCATGCATAATTAAACATTTAAACAGATAAACATAAGCATGTTATATCACATCATCAGTATATAAATTCGTCACACAACAATACGTGGTCTTTGTCTCCTTCGTATAAGTGGCCACACAACACAAACAATTGCCACTATACTACTGACTCCGAACCACTAAGCTCCGATCTTTGAGATGATACGGAGCGTCCTAATATATCACCTAAATACCACGGTGTCTTAGGAAAACTTCTCTCTCTCCTCAACTCCAGCAAATACTTTGTCCGAAATCGTTGCGGGTCCTCCCAACTGTCAGCTGCTCCAACTTCCTGACTTATACGGACCTTGTACTAGATAGGAGACACTAACGTTACTAGTCTATCTAAATAATCGTCATACTCGGAACCAAAACGTGTTTTCGAAAACTCCTTTCACTTCTTGTCAGAAAATCGTAAAACGTCAAGACTTTCTCAAATCAAATCCAACTTTCACTATACTTTAAATACTTTGAAATCATTATAAGAAATCAACGAAATCATTTTAAATAAATGGCTCGGTTGCTGGTTCGTCTTAGACAGCAGCTCGCTCGAACCCGAAAACGTTGATAACGTTACTTTTTCAATCCAACTTTTCTTAAATTACGTATCACGTAAAACTTAAACTTTAAACCAACCAAACACATTTTCAGGATTGAAAAACAATTTAAATAAAATCTGGACAGCAAAGATACTAACCCATAAACCACTCTTTAGAAAATCCGAAAACACCGTAAAATCGCACTTTTCAAACCAACTTTATCTTATATTGAGTACTCATCAAAACTCAACTTCAAATCACTTTGAAAACATTTTTAAATAAGAAATACAACTTAGAAAAAATCTGGACAGCATCATATTCTAAGTCTCAAGTTCACTTTCCATTGTCCAAAACCAATTTAAATCCATGGACAAGCTAAGTATCTTGAAAACAATTAGATAAACACTTTGATCAACAATTTCTCAATCAAAAAAAAGTAGTTAAACTTATAGGCACATACAAACCGAATCATACTCATAAAAAAACTTTAAATAAATGAATTGGTTGCTGGTCCATTCCGGACAGCCACAACCAAGATTCGAAAACACCGAAAAATCGTTCTTTAATCTCTTTAACACTCCATGTTAAAATGAACATTTGAAATGATTTATTTTAAAACATAACACCATGAAATCAAATAGAGCAGCAACTAGTAAGCCCAATAATTTTTTCACATAACCAGATTCTTTTCAAAAATCAATCAATTTCAAAAGATCAATTACAACATCGTAACTTATCAAATAACTCATTTTCCTTCACTTCCTTTATTAAATAAACAATTCCAAGACACTTAAACAAAGTAGTTCAATTAACATGCACCACCTAAAACAAACCATTTGGCACATAACACATAGCACATTCTCAAATCATAATTTCAAACCAATAGCCTAGACCGAAACACCGTAAACAATTACCTTGCAAACTCATTCATGCATAGTCTAAACATATCATCAAGCAATCACTCATTCAATTATTTCAAGACATTATGATCATCATACAGGTCCAGCCAAGTCACGAAATAAAGTACAAAATTCATATTTGTCGAAAACATTTAAATAGAGCTTTTGTCCGATTACGGGAAAGCACAAAAGATAAAATCTAAAACTATACCAAATCAATTTGTTTAATCCTCAAAATTTCCAGAACATACACATATATGCTAAAGTTCATCATATAAAATTTTCAAGTCATTTTAACAATCTTAAGCTAGGTTTCAAATCAGATTTCGTATGAAAAGCAAGATAGAACTGTTGCTGGCCTGTGGCCAAAATGCCATAATTAAAAATAGTGTTTCAACTCCGAATTGCATGAAAATTGGTATAAATCTTCCTTACACAATCAAGATCATCTCATAAAAATTTCAGATTATTTGGAGTTGTGAAAGTCACATTTTTCAAATTAAATTCGTCACTAAGTCCGGAAAATCTGAACCAAACGGTTCACTGTTTTGCCTTTAGTAAAATTATCAAATCAACTGAGGATATCTAGAGATGTTCAGGAAGTTACCATAAAAATTTCAAGCAATTTAGAGTAGCAAAAGTTTGAAAATTCTGCCCGTCTTTAAACCGAAAAACTTGTTTTCTCAAAGTTGTCCTCACGAAATTAGCTCTCATAGAAATAGGAAATCAATTCCAAAAATCATTAAAAAATTCAGAGAAGCTCATTTTAACATACTTAGATTAGTGACAAAATTTCAAAATTATTGAACATGTACAAATATCATTTATCAAGGTTAAAATCACACACATCACAATTTCAGCACAAAGCTTTATCAACAAACTTGTCCATTCATTTTATTTTGTGAAAATCAAAAATACACTCAAGAAAATAATAAAGCTTAACAAATCATCAACATATATTCAAGGATAAACTCATTCACCTATTTTTCATGCTTGGACCGAATTTATTTACATGCATGAATAAAGACTTAAACTTTTTGTCAAACAATTATCATAAGCACTTTCTCATACAAATCAACACAAAAATCGATCCACCAATTATCATGTATAAATCGAAAAATCAAGAACAAGGTGAACCAAACTTAAATTCTTCCTCAAATCAAAACCAACAAGTACAATATACATAAGGAAAATCACATGCATGCATTATCAAACATTAAGATCTCACTACTAACCTAGATCTTGACATGCACATACTTTAAATTGATAAATCTCAAAGAAAATAAAACATGCATCAAGGAACAACTTCAAAAATCGATATCATTTTCCAAATACATGTATAAAACCCGATGTGCATTAAGGAAATAAAAATCCTTCACATAAAATAGTTACAAAAACCAAATCAAACAAGAAAACAAAATCCTTAGTACAAAATCCTTTAAAAACCGAATTGAACACCAAGTTTTCAAACATAATCAATCTCTCATTTTCAAGCCAAGATCTTTACATGCAAGTGAGAACAAAGATCATTTTCCCTCAAATCAAACTTTAATCGTGACATGCAAAAGAAAAATAGGAAAGATTTGTGCAAATCAATAACCCATAGTTTAGGAACACCATAGATCAACTCATAATCAATCATAAAATTGCAAATCAAAGATCAAAATCATTTGAGCCAAGAATGGGCCAAAACCGTGGCCATCATAAGGAAATCACTAAGAAAAATTCAATCTTTTTCCAAAAACCTTTTGCATCAAAACACAAGCATCAAATATATCATAGTTTAGACATTGATCTTGACATGCATGTAAATAAAAACACTAGATCTCTTGAAAAATCCTTCATGCAAACTCAAAATCAAACTTTTTCTTAAAACACTTTAAGAAATCAAAAAGAAAATGGATGAGTTCATGAGATAATTCAAGATCATGAAAGAAAATACTTTCTTAGCAAAAGCTTCAAAATCAAGTTTAGAAATCAACATGCATGTGAGTGAAAACTCTAGATCTAGCTTGATAATACACATGCATCAACACTTTCAAACCAAAAATCAAAGCTTGAGAAAGAAAACATGAAAACCAAAAGTGAATTAAAGAAAAGAGGTTAGAAACTTAAGATCATGAAATAAAAATGCTTACATCAACAAAAGCTTCAAAATCAAGTCCAAGTCTTTGAGTTTTCTCTTTGGTTTCTCTCCTTACTCCTCACGGTTCACTCCCTCTTTCCCTTAAGTCCACGGTTTCTCCTTCTCTTCTTCACTCTCTTGGTTTGATTTTCTTTACTTAGGTTGTGTTTGAGCTTTGTGTTGTGTTTGGGGTTTAGTTCTTCTTCTCTTCCTCCCTCACGGATTCTCTCTTTCTTTCTCTCTCAACACTTGTTTTCGTTCTTGGTTTTAGAATGGGTGGAAATGAAGAAGAAAAATCAAGTAAAGGGTGCGTGTCTGTGCTTAAATTCACACAAGGTTTGGGCTTGGGCTTGCTTCTTTTCCCCTTCCCACGGCTACACCTTTCTTTCCCTTTCTTTTTCTTTTCTTTTTCCTCCTCCATGTCATGCTTAGGTCACCATGGTGATGTCATAGACTTGGCCATTAAGCAAACAAACTTGGAGACCAAGTAAACAAGCTTGGAGACCAAGTAATGCACATGTGAAAGTGCATTTCGGGTTTGGGGGGTTTAAGGGTAGATTAGGTTAGTTAATTTAGGTTCAAGGTTCTAATTAGGATCTAATCATGATTAAGGTAGGATTAGGAAAACTAAATTAGGTTTAGCTCACAAATCCTTAGAGTTAAGGGCTTAATCAAGGATTAAGGCACTAATCCAAAGACTTAATCCATACTAGTATAGGTTTAGGGAAAACTAATTCTAGGTTAGTTCACTAACCTTGAGGGTTTAGAGTCTAAGAGAGTGATTAAGCACTCAATCAAGGATTAGGAACTTGATTAAGGTTTAATCAAAGATTAAGGATGCTAATTAGGGTTTCTAGAGATGATTCTAGATTAAGGGTATGATAAGATGCTTGGACTCTGATTTTTGAAACTTAGGGTAGAAATAATTTTCTACCTTAGTTACCATAAAACCGTATGCATTAATTTAAGAAGATAAAATCTTAGTCAAAACCTTAAGTAAAACAATTCATCGAAAACCTTAGAAAAACAAACACATGAATTTTTAACACAAGTGGATTAAATTCCAAAGTGTAGAAATCCATCATGAAATCAAACTACTTTAATCGATTCTTAAATCAGTTAGGTTAAATTTATAAAGATGCACAAAGAAATTCATTTCTCAAATGAAATCACAAATAATCAAATTACTCCAAACTCAATAAAATCATTTGCTTGAACTCTATAAAAACCTTCGTTTACCAAAATTCCATAAAATCGACAATTGATTACGTAATCGAATAAAATACCCATCGAAAATCCTTTGTAAAACAATATCTCAAAATTCTTCTTTAATGAAAACTTATTTATCTTAGTCGGGAAAATACGGGATGTCACATTTTCGAATAAATATTTTTAGTAAAACGCTTAACAAAACTAGCAGATATATGTTATAACTTATAAGTGATTTTTTTTAATTATAAAATTGCTTATTTCATAAATAAGTCTAAATAAACAGACCTAAGAATTGTTTGGAATATGAAACAGGGAAATTGCATCACATTGTACTCAAATTTGCAGGAAATACAAGAACAATGTGTCTAGAGGCAATTAAAACAAATTTGCAAATTGCAATATTAACAAAAAAACAAGTTACTCCAAAATGAATATAGTATTGCTAAATGCTAAGTGATTGCATATCCCTTCATTTTGTCAATATTTGCAAACTCTAGAGTGTTGCAAAAAGACTTAGTACTCCAACCCCAACCCCTGAAGTTCTGCACAAAAAGATTGAGTACCCTAGGGGTTGAAATATTGCACAAAAAGATTGAGTACTTCAGGGATTTGATCATTTTTGGAGACTCACTCGCTGATGTTGGAAATAACAGGTACCTGCCTAGAAGCCTTGCTCAAGCAAGTCTCCCATGGTATGGTATAGATATGGGTTACCTAATGGAAGGTTCTGTAATGGTCGCACAGTTTCTGATATAATAGGTAATCTTTTCATTTTTTAGCAACATCTAGACATTGCAAAACTTACTTAGTTGATCATTTCAGCATGTAATTAGGCGAATTTACTAGAAGCATACACAATGTGGCTACTTGGTTTTTTTTTTTTAACAAGATTCTTTAGCCAAAAAAGAAAAACTACTCCCATTTGATTTTGAGTGCATAATAATGTATTTCAAACCCATGATGCTGCAAAGGTTTAGCTCTAGTGATGTGTACTTGTACATATACCATCACCAGACTCCAATAGGTGCGACTCTAACCCTAAAGTACCCACAAAATTACAAAAAGTGAAGATTAAATAATGTAATAAGGGAACTTAAATAAAAAAAACGGAGAGAGAGAACCTAGAAAAATGGAAGAAGAGGAGAGACGGAGGCGGCGGCGGCTTTGCTGTAGGAGACGGTGGCGGCTTTGCTGTGCGAGAAGAAGACGAAGAGACGAAGAACCCACTGCTCATAAAAAGAAGACGAAGTTGAAGACGAAGAACCCACTGCTCGTGTGAAGAAAGCTGCTCGTGAAGACGAAGAACGAAGTTGAAGAACCCACTGCTCGTGAGAAGAAGAACTCGAGGAGAAGAAGAAGGAGAAGACGATGAATTATTGGCGCAGGAATGAATATTTGGCGCGGTACTATTAGGTTTTAGTTATTTTGTAAGATAATCCACATCATTTATTTAAAACATGATGTGAAAAGTAGGAGACACAAGCACATTTCGCATCATTTATTTACAACATGATGCAAAAAGTAGGATAAACAAGGACATTTCGCATCATTTAAATATAACATGATGCGAAAAGTAGGATAAACAAGGACGTTTCGCATCTGTTATACAAAACTGATGCGGAATGTTTATATCATGAATTTATTATATTTACAAGTTTGTCACCGCACTAAACATTCCGCATCATTTATTTAAAATCTGATGCGAAAAGTAGAAAAATAAGACATTTCGCATCAGTTATCTAATAACAGATGCGAAATGTTCAACAAATTGTTATTTTTCGCATCAGTTATAAAAAAAAAACCTGATGCGAAAAGTTTTTTTATCTTGAACTTATTTACAAGTTTGCCACCGTATTTTGTTTTTACATCTGTTTTTTAAAACTGATGTTAATAGGCGATGCAAAATCCATATTTTCTACTAGTGATACCTGCTATTTTACTTGGTATGCATCCTCAGGTCAGAGGCCTACATACCCATCTCATTTATCATGTATGCATCCTCAGGTCAGAGGCCTACATACATGCCATTTATTAATGTATGCATCCTCAGGTCAGAGGCCTACATACATTCATATCCTTAGATACATTTACATTTCCACTTTCACCATTATTTAGCTCTTATCACAATTAACAGTTAATCATCCAATATAAATTTCTATACACATTCAAATGTCATGAAAGCTCATAGTCAAACACTTAGGGCACAAATAGTCACACATTCACATTTAGCATTTAACATACCTATCACATTTTCAATAGTTAATTTAAAGTCCCATTTTATTTTATTTAGTACAATCTCATTAATATCCTTTATTTCTACCCTAGGGTTCTCTAACTATTCTCCTAAACAATTAACTCCTAATAAATCAATATAACTAATTGAATACCATCCCTATGACAAGACAATACCCACCCCTTACCTCAAATGTAGTGAGATAAGTGCCTTTTTCTTTGCCCTACCCTAGAACCTTGTAACCTTGAACCTCCTTAGCCTAGCTTGCCACCTCAATATAGCCAAAATCCAATGATGGTAAACAACCCTGTTGTGAGTGTTGTATTTGGGTAGAGAGTCTTGTTCTTGATCACTTGGCATGGGGGCTTTGGTTCTCCATAGTGATAAGTTGATAAAATAACAAAAACCTAGAGAGAGAGGGAGGCGTGAATGGTGGAGGGATATGGGGAGGGTTTCTAACTCATCTTCTAGCCACAAAGATGATGATTCAAAGCTTGATCAAGGATTAATGGGTCAAATGGTGCTTGAGATTTGGTTGCCCTAAGAGAGACGAAATCAATATGAGAAGAGAGGGAGTAATATTGTTGCTATGTTGTTGGTGTTGGAATGTTGGTGTATGTGTGTTTTTGTTAGCTTTTGGTGCATGGGCTGATGTATTTGTGTGGTCCTTGTTGGTGGCTTCCTTTGGAAGCCACGAATGAGTGGTCCACACGGTTTAATTTTTTTCCAGGTCTGACGGTTTTCGCTTGGGCGAGCCAAAACTCGCTGGAGCGAGTTTCCTTCAGTGGGTTATGGGTTTGGCACGAATCGGTTTTCGCTCGAGCCAGCAGAAATTCGCTGGAGCGAACCTAGTTTTCGCTGGAGCGAGCCGGTCTTCGCTGGAGCGAAAACTACTCAGGAACTCAGGTTTCAAATTACACTACGTCGCTTGAGCGAGCTCATTCTCGCTTGAGCAAGGGCCCAAAAGTCTGCACTCTTCAACTTTAAATTTCAATAACTTCTTTCCTACCCGTTGGATCGTGCTCAAACTTTAAGACAATTTAAAACACACATCCTACTTCATATCTAACGATGGACTTCTTGATTTGAGCAAGGGAACTTAAATTTAAAATTCTCTAAAGTCTTAGGAGTCTAATTCTCAAATACCATCTACTTACTATTTTAACTTAAACTCTTCATTTTCTTCACCCAAACATTCATTCTAATTACTAATTATGCTTAGAAATGAAGTTTAGGATGTTACATATAGGACATAAGTGGTAGGATTTGCAGCTAGATTATAATCAACCCAAGCGGATATTAGTGCTTAGAGCGTAGTAGCATCCTTTCCGAATCTTATGGGAGTCTTATTAGTAGAACTCCAAAAATATCTATGCGAGGGAAGATTAAACCTTAGTAGATCTATTAGAGCCTCCACCTCGAGACTGACCAAATCAAACCATAGTCGGTACTCTTCATGAGTGCAAGAGTCTAGTGGCGTACTCATGCTGAATGGTATGCCAATTCCAAGTGGGGGAGTAGAACTAAGAGAAGTAAGACCCATAGCTTAGAGCCCTTTTCCTGGATGGTTCTCCAATTAAGGATTCTGAACGGAATTTCGGGGACGAAATTCTCATAAGTGGAGGAGAATTGTAACATCCCTAATTTTAGTCCCAGGTTTAATTAGGAAAAACCTCAGTTATAAATTATGAAGATAAACAATAATAAGCCATGGGTAGGAGTTAATAGTAGTGTCTTAGAGTTAGAAGTTATCAAATAGGAGTTTTCTAAGGAGTAATCGATTACTTTGTAGAGGATTAATCGATTACAAGGCCTCTGGTGAAAACACTTAAGTGTTGCAGCATTGGTAATCGATTACCACTTGGAAGTAATCGATTACCTTGTGTTTTTGTGAAGTAATCGATTACTTCTCAATGGATTAATCGATTACTTGTCCTCTATCAGAAACACTAAAAATGTTGCATCAAAGGGTAATCGATTACTGTGGGGGTCAGTAATCGATTACAGAACCTCAGGTTGAAGTACTAGGAATGTTGCATCAAAGGAGTAATCGATTACTCTGCTGAAGTAATCGATTACTTGCTGGAAAAAAATTAAAAAAAGTAAGTGTTGTGGACCACACGTTTCAGTGGCTTCCAAAGGTTTGGAGCCACATGTCTCAGCCACACATTTCAGCATTCATGCAGCAGAAGCCCAAGCCATAACAACAAAAAGCAACATAAACAAGTAACAAAGCCACCAACATATTCTTCTTCTTCGTCCCTCTCTCTCATGCTCACGTCTCTCTCTCCTTAGGACATAGATTTCTTCATCGTTTTGGCTAGTGATTTTGAGCTATTCTCTACTAAGCTTCATCACCAACACATTAGCAACATCAACTCCCTTTCTTCTCCATATTCGTCTCTCTCTCCTCTAGGGTTTTCAACCCATTCATCAATTTCAGCCCCTTGAATCATCAATCATCATCAAGCCAAGAAAAGAGCTAGAGTTGTCTACTTCTTCTCTCTCTCCATCTCACGTACTCCCCCTCTCTCTCCTGGAGTTTTTCTCTCTCTCCTCGAATCTTGAAGAACGGAGTGGAGATCGGGCAAGGGAGTTGGAATCAAAGTAGTTCCGGGGTAGATCCTAGATCCGTGGAGCTTTGTGTGAGCTCTCTCCTCCTCTAAGGTAAGGGAGTCTCTTTTCCACACTTTGAGTTAGGGATAGTTAGAGTTTATAATAGGATTTGAGTCTAATAATTAATTTGGGTTTCGGGAGACAGATTAAGGCTTGATTAGAATTGATTAGGGGTAATTGTTATATATTGGTTAATTTTGTTATTATTGGGACTGTTATTGTTAAATCTTTTTGGTAAGTTATTAAAGTAGGAAGTGAAGAACCCTAGGGAGCTGATTTATTTTAAGCATTCTGAGACATACCTGAGTATGTTGACTGATTTGTGGATATATGTGAATTTTTAAGTGTTATATGTGTTACTTTGACTTAATGCTGGATAGTAAGTGATGTAAATGGCTGAATATAATAGGAAGGATAATGGGAACAGGAAAGGAAATGCAATGGAAATAAGAGCGAAGGAAGAAGTGTCATTGATATGTAACTTGAATAGGATTAAAGGTTATGAGTTGGGCTATGTGATAATAAAGGAAAATGGTTATAAGGGCTAAATGTTAAGGGTGATAGAATATGATTATGGAAGTGAAGTGCTGAATGTGAGGTTGAATGTGAATATTTGATGATATAAATGTTATCCATGAATATGTGATGTTATATGAAAATAGGTGATATATATGTATGTGTTGTTGGAATGTTGGCTGTGAAATGCAAAGGAATGGACTGTATGGTAATTTAAATGGAAATGTTAAAGGTAACTTAAGTGGAAACTGATCAGTGGGGCCCAAAACACTAGGTACCCGGCTAGGTGTTCCAATTACCTGTTAGGGCCAATTACCTGCCAGGCCAATTACCCATCAGGCCAAACCGCCCTGTAGGCGCCGAGTGACCCACAAGATCAGTTTTCCACACCAATAATTGGAATAAATAAATGGAATGGTAAAAGTACATAGTCCTACAGGTTATGGTCTGGATGGGTGTAAAGTCCTGAGGAGGTGTTCCAAGTCCCTAGACAGGTGTTCCAATTACCTAGCGGGTACTCCAAATCCTAGTGGTGTACGGTAAAAAGGAAAAAGGGAAACTTATGTAGATCTCTATTTTGAGGTTACATAAATGATATGGAGTGTATGCAGATCACTGATTGTGGTTGCATACACAGTGTGTAGATCTCTCTTTTGGGGTTACACACAATGGTAAGGTGTAGATCTCAGATTTGAGGTTACACCCAATGGAAAGTGTAATCTCTGATTGAGGTTACACATAATGGAAAATGAATAAAGGGAAAGGAAATAAAAATGGAAAAGGTAATGTAATGGTAATGGAAAGGATTAAGGAAAGGAAAATGGATAATGGATAAAAAGAATGTATAAGTGAAAATAGGAATGTGATGAATTGGTTGATCCTTGACTTGACTTGATTGTTATTCTTAAGTTTATATTATGAACTGTATATTATCTTCTGATTCACTGTGTTGTGAAAAGGTCTCACCCTTAGTGGTTAACATTTTAGGTGATTGCTAAGGAGCCTGTGGATCAGAGTGGCGTAGCGGAAGAATGGAAAGAAGGAAACTCTAATTTTGTGCTACTTATATTGTAAATGGATGCCCAAAATTATTTGTAAACTTGATTTGTAAAAAGGAATTTTTAAGTACTTTATTTAAATATAGACTTTTACTTACTATTTTATAAATAAGAATAAGGGTGTTACATGATGCACTTTCTTTTTACAATTTTGGTGAAATCAATGTTCATATGCTTCAAAAATTTGTTTCTTTCTCTATAATCTTGGTGAAAGGTATGCATTTAGTTTTCATGGATATGATATGAATTGAAATTCTGATGTCATGATTCATGATATACTAGACTGTGATAATATTTTTTTTTTATTAATACTACATATATGTTGATTCCATGATGCTGGGCTGAAGATTTTTCTTTTTTGTCTTTTCATGCAACAATGGAGTTGATAATTGATACTTCTGTACATACATACATGGTGGCAACCAAACTGTGTGGACTTGGAAAATATATTAAAACAAGTAAAAATGTCCAAAACTTTATACAAGTTGTACAAAATAGATTTTTGGATTTTTGCAAAGAGTAAAGTGTTGCCTGTTTTAAGCCAATTTAAATTGATATAACTCTGCAATAAAATGCATCCTCCCCTTAGTTGGTGGATCATAGAGCGTGTCTCATGAACTTGAGACCTCGGATCATTTTTGTATCACATATCTATTTAAATAAGAATGTGTTGGATAGATATAATTTACAAAGTGTACTTTTCTTTTAAGATATTGTAACGGAGTGGGGTACATATGTTCTGCATTAGCATAATTTATCACGTATGGTTTATATAATTTTTTTTTCAGTAAAAAGGGTGCACGGGTTACATAGACAAATATATAAATGATATTTTTAAAGTGATAAAATTTCAATATATTTTGAAAATTGTGGGGGATTTGTGAGAGAATTTTCAAAATGAAATAGTATTCTCTTGGTTTTGTCCTTTTTAGATTAAATCATTCCCATGACTAATTCCTAAAGTAGTTATTTACTATTGGAACTTAAGTGTGTATTAATGTGTGATACTGTCAAGTTAGAATTATATATCATGTAAGATTTATTAATCACTTAAGCAATAATAGTATGAAAAATTTGACACTAAAGTTTTGTCCCGTGTTATAAGCAAAATAATATACATAGTTAAGTGTGTAATTGAAGTTATTATTTGCTAGTATATATGTTCAAGAGATGATTATAAATGGGACAAGTGCTAGTGTCATGTAAAATAGTCACCGTTAATCTGCATTGTTTTCTTATGCATGTTCCCTCATGAAATTTATTAATGATGTTATGTGATGTCAATGATGTTTATTGTCATTGCCTCATTTATTGCATTTGTTAAATATATAGAACCATAAAGTTTCTATCTTCGAATTTCGGATGAAATTTCTTAATAAAGAGAAAGAGATTATTTTAGAGATTAAAGTGAGCAAAGATAGTAGGGGTTTAATCTCTATGATGTTACATATAGTAGGGATTTACTATCTATGTTTTTTTTGTAGAAGAAAAAATCTATTACCATGAGCAAAATTTACAACCTAAATGCCAACTTAAGTCCTAATGCCACCTTCTAGGAAGGGTTCATTAGAACCAAAGCCGCAAAAACTAAATACAAAAAGAAAACCACTTGAGCTTAAAGCCACCTTCTAGGAAGGGTTCCTTAAGCTTCAAGAAGGCTAATCAGCTAATTACATTCACTTTGCATTCTTTGAACAACTAAACTATTCCTCCATTTCTCTATTCTAAGAAAACAGTATAATACTCTAGTTGCTATATCTTTTTTGATTAAATCAAAAATGTGAGCTGGTTGGGTATATTTCTTTTGGAACTTTCTTGTATTTCTTTCCATCCAAGTGTTGTAGGCAGCAGTAGCATAAACAGTCCATATAATTCGTTGTCTGATTCTGTCTCTTCTGAATGCATAATCAGCCCATCTTGGCTAGCTTCTGTAATCAACTTCCCATTTGTCAAGATTAATCCATTGACAGAGTTTTTTTAATAACTCTTTTGCCCATGGACAGTTGAAAAAGAGGTGGTTCCTTGTTTCAGTTTCACTATGGCATAAACAGCATATGGTATCAATCTGCATGAACTTACTCAATCTGTCAGCAGTTTGAAGTCTATTTTGTAATAACAGCCAAAGAATGAAATTGTGCTTTGGGATATTTGCTCTGTTCCAAACCATTCTGCTATAAGTAAAATTTTGATGATCTCCTTGCAACCATTTGAAGCCTGAAGAGATGGAATAAACTTCATTACTTTCTCCTCTCCAAACATTGCCATTATACCCAGCAGCTAGGAGATTTCTTGTTTTAATTACCTTCCTCCAATGCCAACCAACATTAATTTTCAAGTTGTAGCTCCAGAAATCTTTTCCCTTTAGGTAAATAGCATTAATCCATTTAACCCATAGAGATTTCTTCTCAGCTGCTATGTTACATACTTGTTTGCCTATGGAAGCTATATTCCATATGTAACATCCCAAATTTTAAACCCAAATACAAATAAATTAATAATAGTTGGAGTAATCGAAATAATAATAATAAACCATAAATAGGTATTTAAAATAAGTATTTTAGCATAAGAAAAAGAAAAATAATAATAATAATAGTAATAATACTACTAATAATAATAATAATAAATAAAAATAAAAAGAAAAGTAATAATAATAATAATAATGATAATGTAATAATAATTTAAAAAAAAATAAAACAGGGGAAGGGGTTCGAACAACCCCCTCCTTCCTTCTCCAGCCGGCCCTAAAAGGGCAACAACACCAGCAGCCCCATTCCCTCTCACCATCGCCTTCTCTCTCCCTCGCGACTTCTCCTCCTCTCTGGACCGCCGCCAGGCGTGTTCTCCCTCCTCCGGTCACGCCGCAGCCGCCACCATCATCGTTCGCTATTGCCGCCATGCACGAAACACGAATCGGGGCTTCACGCTCTCTCCCAGGGTTCCTTGCCACAGCCGCCTCTGTTGGCTGCTGCTGCCACCGCTGTTCTTTGCGGCTTCAGCCATGGAGTCACGCTACCACCTCTTTCCTCCCTCTGATCTGATGTATGTTGCTGCTAAGGATCGTCACCGACGTCAATATCGTCGTCATCGTTACCGGGGCCAGCCTCTCTGATGTGTTTGAACCGGGTTAACCGAACCGGCATCCAAAACCGTCTTCGAGGGTAAATCTCTAATATCTCTTTTTAATTGCTTTATGTTGTATTTTAAAAATAATAATGATAATAATATTAATAATATTGGTAATAATTATATAGTGTTAAATTGTTTTAGTACGTGATTATTATTTTGAAAAATGAATTGTACTATGAATTAGTGTTTATCTTAGTTAAAGTATTAATTTTAATGATTTTAATTAGTTACTTTGATTTGGGATAATATCGGATTAAATGTTGTGTCAAATAAATTGTTTTAAAGAGTATTTTTGTGAAAGGTGCTGGGTTCCTAAGTAAGTGAGCTGTCGTTTAGTTTGGTTGAGTTGTCCCTGAACTAAATGATATCTCAGTTAATTAGGAACTTGATATATACAACATAACGTTAATTCGAGTCAAAACGTGAGCATTAATTTCAAATTGAAGGGGAGTGTATTATTGGGACTTTTGAGATCTGTTTAGACTTATTTTTGAACAAAGAACGCTCTCTTTCAATCCGAAATTAATGGTGTCAAGTCACGACATTTGATTTTGTGACTTGAAGCTAAAACTACTTAACTTTAATGTATTTTTGACTATTATGTTGGTATTGAAAGTTAATATATTTTCAATAAAAAGCTTTATTTAAGGGACTATGGTTCTAATTTTATTTGACTTTGATTCATGAATTTTAATTAAAGGTTTTTGAAATTAACTTGTTTGATTTTCAAGTTAAAGCCCCTTTTCATAAAACGCATTATATTGATGATATTTAATTCGTATGACATGGTTAGACGACAAAGGATTTTAGGAACCGCTGTGATGCGAGCAACAAACCGCGTAGCGTCGTGAGCCGGAATAGGATAGCCCCGTCGTGCCTCGAAACAGGTTCTGGTAGAACCCCAAGGTAAGGGATTTCATTACCAGTCCTTAAGGGGTGAAATTTTGGGTAGTTATATCTATCGCTAGGACCGGGGGAAATGTTAACTGCTAATGAACCTTAGAGTAGCCCGCTAATAATGAAGAAAGATAGATGGAGTAAATAGGGGAACCAAATAGTGACGAATAAAAAGATAATAAATATAAATATAATAAAAATAAAGAAAATAAATAGGGGTAAAGAATGAGTAGAAGATGTAGAGTCAGAAAGAGTAGAATGAGAAAGGAATAAAAAGGAAAGAGCGAAAGTAATGAGGAACAAGAATAATTAGAGGTTAGGGATTATTTAAAAGGGAGAAATTAGAGATTTATTAGGGAGAGCCGGAATTAAATAAAGAAAGTGTAGGAATGAGTTGAGAACTAAATTAGGATAAAATAAGGTTAATAGAAATAAATGGAGTGAATGAGTATTTAGCCATTAGAGGAAGGAAATAAACGAAAAATAAGAAAGAGAGAGTTAACGGAAAAAGAAATAATATAATTGGTTCTAAATGCATAAGCTAGGTATTATTAAATATGAGTGATGTAGGAAAAGGAAATAAAAGAAGCTAAGAAAGAAGAGAAAGAAAAAGAAAGAGAAAGAAAGGTAAAAGATAAAAATCCGATGCGGGCCTGAGAAGGCGTATCGGCATCGATGCGAGCCTGTGAGGGCGTGTCGATTAAAAAGGAAAAAGGAAAATCCGATGCGGGCCTGAGAAGGCGTATCGACATCGATGCGAGCATGTGAGGGCGTGTCGATTAGAAAGGAAAAAGGGAAGTCTGATGCGGGCCTGAGAAGGCGTATCGGCATCGATGCGAGCCTGTGAAGGCGTGTCGATTAGAAAGGGAAAATGGAAGTCCGATGCGGGCCTGAGAAGGCGTATCGGCATCGATGCGAGCCTGTGAAGGCGTGTCGATTAGAAAGAATAAGAATGGAAAATGGATATTAGGATATGGAGTGTATGTAGATCACTGATTTGTGGTTGCATACACAGTGCGTAGATCTCTGATTTGAGGTTACGCATAATGGAAAAAGGAATAAAGGAATATGGAAAAGATAAAGGGGAATGGATAACGGTAACAGAATTAAAAATGAGAAGGAAATGGGATTAGTGAAAAGGTTAAGGGAAAATGGAAATGAAATCGGAAAAAAGGAACATGAATTAAGTAGTATAGCATAGGCTTGAATTGTCTTGGTGTGTCGTATATAGCTGCTTAGAAATCTCTCTTTATGTTCTGTGTGATGCTTCTTCTGTGTGGTTAATATTTTTCAGGTACACAAGTGGAGCATACACCAGTGCTGGCCGAGCAGGAAACCCTCACCACGAGGGGTGTCTTTCATGATACCAAGAGTGAATTTTAATTAAGTTTAAGAATGTATTTTTATAATTAAATGTGTGTATTAGTGTATGCCCAGAGTTGGGTATTTGTGGGCATTAGGTTTTCATTTATTGTAATATTTATGATTTAAGCTTTTGAACTATTCTGGTCTGGACAGGTACAAAAGGAAATTTTGGGAAAGTCCGAAAAACAGACGAAACTCTGTCCGTTTTTCCGGAAAAATATTCTTAAGTATTTTAATTTAAAAAGAAATTTTCAATTACCATTTTTATAAAATCCTAATTTAACTAAATAATTGTGAGGGTGTTACACCATAACACACTGTTCTGAATACTTAGACCTCCTTGCTTCTTGCTGTTACAAACCTGATCCCATTTTACTAGAGAAATGTGTTTGCCATCATGTTTTCCAGACCAAAGGAAGTTTCTGCATTTCTTCTCAATTTCCTTTAGAATATGTTTTGGGAGGATGAAGATTGAGGCCCAATAAGTGTGCATAGCCATCAGGACTGAGTTTATAAGCTGAACTCTACCTTGGTATGACAAATGCCTAGTAGTCCAGGTTTGAATTCTTCTAGTGATCTTCTCCACAAGGATCTGACAGGTATTGGCATTCCATTTTTTAGCAGATAAATGAATTCCAAGGTACCTGAAGGGGAAATTGCCTTGTTGGTATCCTGTATATTCCAAAATCTTCTGTTTTTCAGTTTCTTTGACACCAGCCATATAGATGTTAGTCTTCTCAGGGCTAGCATACAGACCAGATTGTCTAGAGAAGCTATTGAAGGCATCAATCAAGGTTTTGACAGATTCAAAATTTCCTTTGCTAAACAACATTAAATCATCAGCAAAGGCAAGATTGGATAGAGATAGAGTTTTACACATTGGATGGAACCTGAAACTGTGATTCTTTGAGGCAATTTTCAACTTCCTAGTTAACATTTCCATGACCAGAACAAAGAGAAGAGGAGAGACTGGATCTCCATGTCTTAAACCCCTTGAGCTTTTGAATTTGGCAAATCTTTCACCATTTATGGATAATTGATAGGAAGCAGTTTGCAGACACACTATAATCCAGTTGATGAATTTAGGACGAAAGCGTAAAGCATGCAACATATTTTCCAAAAAATGCCAATCAACCATATCATAAGCTTTTTTATTGTCAATTTTAATCAGACATCTTGGAGAGACTACTTTCCTTTCATAAAGCTTGAGTAGATCCTGACTAATAAGCATGTTGTCACAGATACTTCTACCACAAACAAAACCTGTCTGATTCTCACTTATCAATTCAGGAAGAAGAGGGTTCAGCCTATTGCAGATAAGTTTAGTTACACAATTGTATAAAGTGTTGCAACAAGCTATTGGCCTGAAGTCCTTAGCATAAGTTGGGCAATCTACCTTAGGGATCAGAGTAAGGACTGTACAGTTGAGTTCTTTAAGCATCTTACCAGTTCTGAAGAAGTCTCTTATTGCTTCACAACAATCTGGACCAACTATATTCCAAGCATGCTGAAAAAATCCTGATCCATATCCATCTGGGCCTGGGCTCTTGTCTTTATGAATTGAGAACATTGCTGTCCTGATTTCACTATCCCTGAAAGGCTTTAATAGTTGAATTTGCTGATTTGTTGTGAGACAGGTTCCAGCATCAATCTCTTCTTGTGTCATGTTCCATCCTTGGGCAGTACCATTCAACAGTTCCTTGTAGAACTTTTCAAAAACAGCCTGTATATTGCTTGATGTTGTCTGTCTAAAACCCTTGTCATCAGTTATGCTAAGAACTCTATTTCTATAATACCTTTGCTTCAAGACCTGGTGAAAGTAGTGAGTATTTTGGTCCCCTTCTTTGAGCCAAGTTTCTTTTGTTTTCTGCCTCATAAAAGCTTCAGCAACCTTGAAGGATTTAAGGAAATCATCAACACTTCTCTTTTCAATAGCTTGCAGGTTAATGTTTGTAGGATCAGCTTGTAGATCTTTCTGAGCTCTGTTCATATGAATTTTTAGTTCATCAACCTTTTGCATAATCCCAGCGTGTAACAGCCCGATTTTTGCAAAACAAAATAACCAACTTTTATTTAATAAGTTGTAAAAAATGAGGCCAATTTTTTTTTTGAAAACATTATTGAAATGTCGTTGTTGCACTTAACATTCATTACTGAAAACCGAGTTGTTACTAAAACATCTCTTTTCGTAAAACATTCATCTTCATAAGAAGACTTGGTTCCAAAAAACATCATAATCCATTGTATTATATCAAAAGTATTCATAACTGTTTCCAAAAGATTACATTGTCCCATCTTCCAAAATTGAAATACTCAACCAGATAGAATTAAAGACTTAGCTTGATTACATAACTGGTTCATTGCTTGGGTAATCCTTGACTCAAAGTACTAACAACAGACTTAGACTAATAACACTACCCTTAAACCTTCCTTTCGAAAACAACTGGATGAAGTTTCCCTTTCTTCTCTCGTCTTTTCTTCACTCCCGAAGATGATGCCATATCTGCCGCTGCCCTCCCATTGTCGTTTGACTCTAACTCCACTCCATCTAGAGTGGTGGAGCTTTCCTGAGTCTCATTTCGCACCTTTTCTTCGTAGCTGTTGTATCCTCGTACCGTGACTTGTCCCAGAAGCGGTTCCAGGTTAACTCCACTCAAGGTGTGCTCCGAGTCCGGAATCACTATCTGAGTACATCCAGTCCATACCCAACCATAGGGAGTAGGCTTCCAACCGTTTCCATGTCTTTTCCAGGTGGTGATCTCCATACGATACTCCATCTGTCCGTTGCGATACCAACAACACCGATATGCCAACGAGACAGGAGAGAGTAAGCGATCCAAACGACGCATCGTCGACGGTGTGGGTTTACAATAGGCAAGATATCAAGACAAAACAAACACAACAAGCAACACAGCATTCAAGTTCATCATCATTGTCATCATCATCACCATCATTATCATTCATTATCTTGCCAACTCATTTTCATTTCTCAACATAATCATTCTTTCTTTTCTCAGTTCCATTCTCAATCATATCTTTATACGAATCTTTCACTTTCATTCATTCCCATGTTCATAGGGTTTCATTCATCTTTTCATACTTTTCAATAACAATGTTGTCATCTTTCTTGTTTTCTTTTCTCAACAGTATCACATCTTATATTCTTAAGTCTTATGAAATCACATCCCTCCATGAATGGGGAATTATAATATCATCGAAGTACTCGTTTCTTTCGCAGTTAGCACACACGTCTACATCTCCTCGGTCATCCATCCAACCTAGTCGGAAGCAAACAGGAGTACAGGACCTTTACCACGCAGGCTCGACAGCGGTCTCAACAAATGGCTCCAAGCCAGGCTGTCTCAACAAATGGCTCCAAGCCAGGAGAACTGTAGAAAATCTGGTACAGTCCCAAATCAAATCATATAATCAAATCAAATCAAAGAGCCCCGTTCCAGTCCCTCTCACTGTTCAAGATTTGCAATCTAGGGGGCGACAGTACTATTCTAGTTCCGGGTGTAGAACTTTACCACGGCATCGGACCGGCCCATCCTTACCCCTTATGGAATTCGTTCTACCTAGAAAGTACTCAAGGCTTCTTGACATTTCACCGTCATTGCCTCCCCCTAATGCAATCTCCTCCTGAGTATCCCTGATACCCATGGTATCTTCCTCTGCACTACTTCGCACTCATAGCTCACCGCATTCGTCAATGTCTTTTAAGTGTTTTAGAGTCTTAGTTATTACCCTAAGGTCGACTCATCCTTAGTGCATCCCTTCAACGAGTACCGACCGCTATCTTTCAACATTACTTTTCTTTTCATTTCTTAAAAGAGCACAGAGCTGGGATCGCATTGACATACTCGCATCTCATTCCACAATCTTTCTTAACATCTCATTTCACAATCTCTCTCATTTCACAATCTTTCTCAACATCTCATTTCACAATCTCTCTCATTTCACAATCTTTCTCATTTCACAATATTTCTCTTTTGAAACATTAGCCCTCTGGCTTAACTTTCACAACTAAGGAGCCCAGCACCACTCATATCACATCTCATTTCAGTGAGCATTAGTGGAGGAGCAAGCTTAACTCAACACTAATCTCATTTCAATAAACAACAACAACACTGCTTTCCTCAGCTCTGGCTCAACGTCATTACGATACTTTCATTCACATCATATCTCATTTCTTATCACATTCTTAGGATTCTCATAACATCTCATATCTTTCCACAATCTTAGCTCTTATCTCTTTTCTCAATGTCTTATCAAAGCTGCCTTATTCAATAAGGACTTAAGCCAATCAGGGTGTTATATCTTCTCTTTCGGATAACTTGTTCTCTTTTTAAGTCATCATTTCTATAATTTCACATAATTATAATCCACAATCAAGACATAGCAGATGTCCATCAGCATGTTACTCTTGTTAATCAACAATTCAATTATCATCATGCATAATTAAACATTTAAACAGATAAACATAAACATGCTATTTCAAATCATCATCATATAATCTCATCACATAACATCATGTGGTCTTTGTCTCCTTCGTATAAGTGGCCACACAAACACAAGACAATTGCCACTATACTACTGACTCATAACCACTAAGTTCTGATCTTTGAGATGATTCGGAACGTCCTAATAAATCACCTAAATACCACAGTGTCTTAGAAAAGCTTCTCTCTCACCTCAAGTCCTAGCAAATATCTGTACACGATCTCCGCGGATCCTTATCGCTTTCAGCTGCTCCAATCCCCCGTCTTTACCATTCCTCGTATTAAATAGAGCACGTTTATGTTATTAACTTATATCAAGAAATCGTCTCTCAACTCACACACATTTCATTCCTCGTCGGATAGCTTAAAACATAATTGTTTTCTCAAAACAACTTCAACTTTTTTCTAGTACTTTATGTACTTCAAAACCATTTGAAAATGTCTAATAAAGTAATTTAAATCAATTGATTTGGTTGCTGGTCCGTCTTGGACAGCACCTAAATCATATCCAAAAACACCGAAAAATTCACCGTTTTTAATCCGGCTTTTTCCTAAATCAAATACCACTTGAAACCCATACTTTAAATCACTTGAACACATTTTAAAGATTAAGAAACATGTCCAAACGATTCTGGACAGCAAAGGATTGTTTCACAAAATCACTTTAATAAACATCCGAAAACATCGTAAAAGTACTTTTGTTTCAAATAATTCTTTAGCTCAAAACTAACACTTTAAAATTCAAGCTTTTGTCATAAAACATCCCTTGGACAGCCACAAACACAATCCAACAATCTCAAGTAAATAAATTAATTTCAAAACTGATTACGTATTCGAATATATTCCAAACATCAACTAACACACAACCGCAAACAACACTTTGATAAATCCATTCACATAGTCACATAGCACACATTCTTTCATGGCTTCGAATTATTTAAATGAGCATACATATACACTAATCAAGAAACACTTTATTAATTAAATTAAGGCATATACCCAATTAACCAACACTAAAGCAATCATACAACTCCCAATCTTTTCCAAAATAATTCATTTTCATATTTATCTACATTATCAAAAGGGACCGAATTGAATAAGCTAAAATAAACCAAGATTACAAGTTTCAATCACTCTATATCAACTTATTCAACGTGAAACATTATCATGCAAGTTCATTTTTAAACAATAAAATCACTTAGACATACATGCATGCAAAAACCAAACATAATCAAAGAATTAAGTCAAACATATAAACTTTATACACTCCAATCAACTAAATCATGTTCAAGCATCAACTTTCATCTTTAGGTTTATAAAACAAAGTTTCCTTAACACCTTTATCATTCAAAAATCGTGAACTTCACTTGGAAAATTAACAAACCTTAATTTGATTTTTCTTGACTTAAATCAACTTATTAAATCAAGCGTCACACCAAAGTCTTACTTTTCATGTCTTAATAATTTCATGCATGCATTTAAAGTCCTTAGATTAAACAAATATTAACATGCATGTGCTTTATATGATGATCAAAGCATGATTTCCTACTTCCCTAAGCTTGACCGAATCATCATCATAACAAAGACAAGATTTTTGTTCCATTTTTCATCATGCAAGAATCAAATCACTTAGATCGAGTCATATATTAGCTTAAAAAAAATTGTAAAGCAACATTTTCTTTCTTTTCACCCCAAACCGAAGCATCATCATCATAAGTCAAAGTTTGGCTTTAAATTTTTTAACATGCAAAGAACATAATACATAGATCAAGTCCTTTTTGCATCAAAAATCATTTTCAAAGGCTTGTTTTCCTTGGTTTCCTTCAAAACCATGACATGCATCAAGAAAAGATCAAATATTTTTGCTCAAAAACAACATGCAAAACTCAAGATTAAAGCTTTATCAATGATCAAAACAAGATCATTACATGCATCAAAGAAAAACCAAATCTTTTCACTTAAATTTTACATGCAAGGATAAAAAATAATCATAGATCAAAAGAGACATTTCCAACTTACTTTTCAAAGAAACATGAAAATAACTTTTCAAGACCAAACATCAACATGCATGTACTTAGATCTTACACATCAAGTCATACAATCAACATAAAAATAAAAATCAAAGATCAAAAAGCCATTTCAAGTAAAAATGGACCAAAACCGTGAGCACCATTTTGAGTGATGCATGTTTATTTCTTTGACTTCACTCTTAGATCCAAATAGAAATAGGTGTAGAAAATCATAAGAAAGCTTAAAAATCCTCATGCAAGAGCTCAAAGTTAAGAAACACAAAAACCTCCTTGAAAGCTTTATAGAAATCGAAACAAAAGGAAGAATGAAGGAAGAACAAAAAGCATCAAGGTAAAAAGATAATCTTTTTGATAAAATTTCACATGCAATGCTCAAGATCTCAACTTTATCTCCAAAAAAGTTTAGATCATACACTTATCAACCCAATATTCACATGCATGTATCATAGATCACGATTTAAGCTTTAAAAATTAACATGCAAAGAGATTAATTACATGCTTACAAAGATTTCACACAACCCTTAGATCTTTGAGATCTTTGAAACAAACTCTAAGAAAAGAGAAGGGTTTCTACCTAGGCTTGATCTTCTAACTCCAAACACTTGTTCTTCAAAGGAAATCTTGAATAGAACTTGGAAGTCCTCTTCTCTTTCTCCCTCTCTTCCCACGGCTCCACTCTCTCTCTCTCTCTCTCTCTCTCTTTCTAAGATTGTAATGGGCTCTTAGATGGTGTGTTTGGGAATGAAGGAAATGAAGAAATGAAAGAATGGATGGAAATGAAGGGAAATGAACTATGGTGAAGCCTATTTATAGGAAAACCATGAGTTCCCTTTTTGCCCTTAGAAATTCGGCCCATATGTGTGTGTGAGGGGTAGTTTTGGCTCTTTGAAAAGTTGCATGGGTGGATTTTATCAAGGAGACAATAAGGAGTAATTTTAGGGTATTAGGTCTTATCACACATCATTCTTATTTTCTACATCACATCTCCTAATTTATTTTTCATGGATTAATTTTTTACTTTCAATTTTCTTAACCTAGAAGAAAATAAATCTTCCTACTCTCTCTTCATGCATGCTTTCCACCTATACACACTTACACACCATTTTAATTTTTATTTTCCTAATCACACACATCATACAAATATTAAAATGTTATGCCATCTTAATGAAAAATAATATGGTGCAAAGAATTCATACATCACCTAAATATTCACATGCACATTACATCATATCAAGTGCTCATTTAAATTTACTTTATAAGGTCACATAAAATAATTTTCCCTTTATAATATGACAATCACCCACAATATATAGTGAATAAAAACTCTAAAATACACACTTTAAATAAAACAATTAACTGCACTATTTGGCTATAAATACAGTCCTCATTTCATTTTCTAAAATCATATTGGCATATATGAAAGAGATCCTCAAAAGGAAAAGTTCATTTGAGGTCTTTAACTATTTTTTTTTACGGATTTATTCTTTCAAAATTCGTCCTTTACATACCTCAGAAATAAATTTTTGTAAATCAATCTAGAAAATCATAAAAGTTACATTTCTAAAATCTACTTTTCAATACGATCGTTTTCATATAAAGATCATAAAATTCGGAGTTACGGTTAAAAAGATACGAATTTTCAAAGTTAGTCAATCTATTAAAGTTCACAAAGAATTCCAATTCCTAAAGAAATCTCAAATAATGAAATCTTTGGCTGTAAATCCATGAAAACACTCATCTTCACATCCATACATCTATTATTGATAAAATATATTTCAAAAATTCATTTAAAACAGACGAGGAATTTGCGGGTCGTCACACAGCGAATTTGGTTTTATTCAATCCTGCAAAGTCTCTTTGTAGTAACTTCAGCTTCTGAACAATTTGGAACATTTTGCAACCTGGAATGCTCTGCTGCCATCTGTTACCAACAACGTTGTGAAATGTATCATCATGACACCACATATTGAAAAATTTAAAGGAACTCCTTTTTTGTCTCTGCATCAGATGCCAGTCAACAATTACAGGGCTGTGGTCAGAAATACCATTCTCTATGAAGTTTGCCTCAGAGTTTGGCCAAGTATCCATCCAAGCTTCATTAATGAGCACTCTATCAAGTTTACTGAACACCCTATCATGATTTTCCTGCTTATTGTCCCAAGTGAATAGGCTTCCTCTAGCTTTCATGTCTCTTAGGTTTGCTGAATTTAAGCAATCTCTGAATTCTTGTATCTGATGTATGTCTGCTACATTACCTCCAAGTTTCTCTTCAGGTTTAAGCACACAAATAAAATCTCCCATGAGGATCCAGGGAGTATCACAAACAGAGTTAGCTAGATTTTTAATATCTTCCCAAAGGATCACTCTATCATTCCTACTATTAGAAGCATAAATAGCAGTCAAATAGAAGTGATCATTGGAGATTCTCATCTGGACTTTACAGTGCATAGATTTGAGTCTGATATATATATCTTTTGGACTTCATTTTACCTTCTTTTACTTTGATTTGGCTTGTTTTCATAGAAAACTTAGGATCTTTTTATTAGTTTTTAGGAATTTTAGTAGTTGTAGTTTCCCTTGAACTTTTTGATCGTTTGTTCATTGTTTCAGGTGATTTTGGAGCTCAAATGCAAAAATTAATTATGGAATTGGAAAGAGCACGTAAAGACCTTGAAGAAGGAAAAAGAACTGAGAAAAACGGAGCCGGAACAGGTTCCACGCGCCTGGGGCGCCAGGCGCACCAATTGAAGAAACAGAGGAGCAGCAGACTCGCGCGCCTGGGGCGCGAGACCGCGTGCGCCAGAACAGGCCCAATTGGGCCAAAACTTCAGAAATTGATAGGGATTCTACTTAGTGTTATTTTGTAAATATAAATTAGTGATTTAGAATTAGGTTAAGCAGCCAACTAGAGGAGAAAACAGAAATTAGAATTGAAGAGGGAGATTGCATTACTTTGGATCAAGTGGAGATTGAAGAATTTGGGGTAATTTGTCTATGAATTTCCCTATTATGTCTTCTATTCTTCTTATTTATATGTGTAACTAAAACCCTCGTGTTAGGAACACGGTGAATTTGTATGGCGTAGCTTATTTTAATTTATAATTTAGTGTTTTCCTATTTTTAATTCATGCGTTAATTGTGTTTTTATTGCATACGTAAAACTGATCACTTTATGTTTTGGATCTCTTAATTCTTAACGAAAGTTAGGATTTTGAATAGGCCTTGCAATTAACGGTATAATCAGTTTAGTTATAGAGATATGATTAAATGATTATATGATTTGATAATTCCCTTGTGCTGAATATATTATTTTCAATGCTGTAATTTGTTGAGAGATCAAGGATTAAGCATTTAGAGAGTAAAGGGTAATGTTAGAGAGATCTAATTATTGCTATTTGAGAGGAATTGTCCATGAATTAAAGGAACATCTAAATTATAATTGAATAAGTGAAACCTACAATGCAACCAACGTTCCTAACCACTTTCTTCCATAGTTTCTCAAGCTTTTATTTAATTTCAGCAATTAATTAGTTTAGTTAATTATTGATTTCAAATCTGAATTTTAATTTGAATCAACTTTTTAGTTATAGGATTTATTTTTAATTACATTAAGGTGAAAATATACTAAAAACACAACTCCCTGTGGGACGATATTCGGTTTTCCATAGACTATATTACTCGTTGACCCAGTCCACTTGCTGGCACATCAACAAGTTTTTGGCGCCGTTGCCGGGGAGTAGTTTTCTTTAGTTTATTTTTGGTACTTAGTGTAGTTATTAGTAAATTCTATTTTTCTTTTTATTTTTCTGTTTTTAATTAGTTTTAATTTAACATGTGCTGCTTAACCGTTTTTATGCTTTTACGCTCTGTAGGTAATCGAGGCCTCGAGCAACTTGATCCCGAATTGGAGCTTAGTGTGAAACGGTTGAAAAAGCAAGCAAAGCAAGCAAGAAAGATGGCTGAATCACATGGTTCTGGTGGTTCCGGTGCAACAACCCAACCCACAAGGAAGACTTTGGCTGATTACACTACAGTAGATTCAGATGTCTACACATCCAGTGTAGTCCGGCCAGCAATTTCAGCAGCTGCATTTGAGATTGATCCTCAATATATTCATCTCATCAAACAGGATCAATTATCAGGTGCACCAAATCAGGATCCTACTGAGCACATAGCCAATTTCCTTCAGATGCTGGACTTTTTCAAGATAGAAGGTGCATCAGATGAGGCAATTCGTATGCGTATGTTTCCTCTATCTCTGAGGGACAAGGCCTTTACTTGGATGAGGAATCAGCCTCCTGGAAGCCTTTCCAGTTGGGATATTCTGGTCAAGAAATTCATGGCTCAGTTTCTCCCAGTTGGAAAGCAAGCCAAGCTCCACCAAGATGTCAACTCTTTTGTTCAAGCAGAGGGGGAGTTGTTACATGATGCATGGGAGAGATACAACTAACTGTTGAAGAAGTGCCCGACACATGCTATACCAGATTGGATGCAGATCCGATTATTCTATGATGGGTTGAGGAGCACAAACAAATTCATGATTGATGCAATAGTTGGAGGGTCCTTGATTAAAAAGACTGTGGAAGAGGCAAAAGAAATAATTGAGACTATGGCCTACAATAGTAGTCAAGCCCTTGCTGACAAAACTATCTTGAAGAATCCAGAACTGAGCACTACCCAGATGCAGACTCTCATTCAGCAGAATAAGGAGATGCATGATCAGATCACAACATTAATGAAGCGGATGGGGCAGAATCAGTTGGGAGCAATGGGTAGCACACTGGTTTGTGACTTTTGCAATGGGAACCATCGGAATGGGGACTGTGCCAATGAAATGGGGAAAGCAGCGACTATTGAGGAACAAGCACAATATGTGGGTGGTGGAGGAAATAGAAACAACATGTACTCCAACACCTACAATCCAGCATATCCCAATCACCCAAATTTCTCGTGGCACAGCCCAGCATTGAATCAGCCACAACAGCAGTAGAAGCCTTCTTGGGAGTTAGCACTTGACAAGTTGACCAACTCCACCCAATCTTTCATTGAGGAGACTAGAGCCCAATTTGCCAATCAGGGTGCTAGCATTCGTAATTTGGAGCTGCAAGTGGGTCAGATTGCCAAACAAATCTCTGAGAGGTCAGTGGGAACTTTTCCTAGTGACACTATAGCTAATCCCAAGGAGAGGTGCATGAAGGTGACACTCCGAAGTGGCACAACATATGATGAACCAACTGCCAAGGGGAGTGCCACCAATGGAAATTCAAGCAAAGAGAAGGAGCCTAAGGGTGATGCAACATCAAAGAAGAAGTAAGGTGAAGTTGGAGCATCGAGTACGCAGGGTCCACCTGCGGATCACATACCGGTTCAACCCGAGCCACTTCCTTTGCCTTTGAGGGTGCCTTTTCCTGAAAGGTTGAAGAAAGATGAAGACAAGAGTCACTTTTGTAGGATTCTCATGTTTTGATGCTAACAATTTCTCTCCAAGCAACAACATTGGCAACAAGCAAGCTACACCACATGAAGATTAGAATTAGGATTTTTATTAATTCTATTTCAATGTAATCTTTATTTTATGCAATGCATCTCATTGGTGTGGGTAGCTTAGGTGTTTTTAAGAATATTTAAATAATGTCTGATTAAGAGTGAAGATACTTTAAATCTTGATTAAATAGCTTGTGAAAATCATTTTAGAAAAACTTTGTTTTTATTCAGATTCTGATCAGTTTACTCGAGTAATGAGTATTGGTTCACTCGAGTAATTTATGTCCTGACAGGTTAATCGAGTAATGGTTTACACATCACTCGAGTAACTTAATCTGACATGTTTCACTCGAGTGACGTTGTTTGGTTTACTCGAGTAATTCAATCAGTGTTGGGAAAATTTTAAAAGGACTTAATTTTCTCTTTCATAAATACATACTTTCATTCTTACAATTTTATATAGACTTTCAAAAGCAATTCAAGAGCTATTTTACATCTTTCAAGAGCTATCAAGATTAAACAAAGAACTTTTCATTCTTCACTCTATTTTCTTTCATTGTTCAAATATTCTTGAGATCATAATTTTGTTCTTAGTGGTTGTTGAAGATTTGCAATTTGTGATTGCATTATTGAAGTTTCAACACAAGTGAAGAATCTCACAAGGAAGACTTTGAGGATCAAATCAAAGCAAGAAAAGAGGATTGGTTGGAAGCATCTTCAATCAATTAGCAAGGAAATCTAGAATTCTCAAAAGGGGTAGATTAGATCAAAGTGTTTGGTACACACTTTGAGTTGGGTTTTAAGATAGGAGAACTAAGAATCTAGTTGCATCTTAAAACATTGTAAAATCTACATTTGAAGATTTCTAGTGAAGAATCTCTCTTGATTTAAGAGGGGACTGGAGTAGCTTTCAAGTGGGTGAAAGTGAACCAGGATAAATCCTTGTGTCTCTTTTATTTTCATTCCTTGTATTTCATTAATTCATTAACATTTGCATTTTTAGGTTAGAATTGGGGTTTTCTTAATTCTACTTAATTGATCTAAAATTGCATGTTAATATTACTTGAAATTGTTCATATTAATCATTCATAATTTGTTGAATCATCATAGCATTGTTATTCTTGAAGAACTCCATTGAAAACTAAGTTTTAAATTGAATTTTACCCAGTTTACTCGAGTAAAGTTCTTGTCACTCGAGTAATCTGCTTTCAGTTTATAAACATTACTCGAGTAGGTTTTCTGTTACTCGAGTGATTTAAAATTTGCTTTCGTATTACTCGAGTGATTTGCTGAATACTCGAGTGAAATTATTTTTGGTTGCGTATTACTCGAGTGAAGGCTTGAGTTACTCGAGTAATCTGAACTGAATTATTAAGAAAATTTATTTTCATAAAACCATTCTCTTAGGTGGACGAAAAATCTGTAATAAGGCTTCAATATTCTATTCACCCCCCCTCTAGACTATATTGAGCCGCTTGTTGGTTTCCAACAAGTGGTATCAGAGCTCGGACGAAAAATCCGAGCCTTAAAAAGCTTTTTCGAAAAGATCCTTTTTACTTGGAAACAATGGGCTCAATTTCAAATCCTTTTGGTGGTGAAGGAACTTCCATTAATCGTCCTCCACTATTCAGTGGTGAGGGTTACGCTTATTGGAAGGTCCGCATGAAAATTTTTATTCAAGCCATAGATATGGAAATTTGGAACGCCATAGAGAATGGACCTTTTGTTCCTCAAACGAAAGTAAATGATGTTGTTTCAATTAAACCTCAATCGAGTTGGGACAATGATGATAAGAAGAAAGTTGCATTTGATTTAAAAGCTAAAAATATCATCACGTCCGCTCTTTCTTATGATGAGTTCTTTCGAGTATCTCAATGTGTTGATGCTAAACAAATGTGGGACACATTACAAGTCACACATGAGGGCACTTCGGAGGTTAGAAGGGCTAGGCTAAATACACTCATGCATGAATATGAACTCTTTCGTATGTTACCTAATGAAAATATAGGTGACATGCAAAAGCGGTTCACTCATATCATTAATCATCTTTCTGCACTTGGAAAAGTTATAACTAATGGTGAAGTTGTTAATAAGATTTTGAGATGTCTTAGCAGGGAATGGCAACCTAAGGTGACGGCCATTATGGAAGCTAGAGACGTGGATCAAATTGATTTAGCAACTCTATTCGGAAAGCTTCAAGAGCATGAAATGGAGCTTGGACGGTTATCCATGAATGAAGATGCCGATAGGAAGAAAAAGGGGATAGCTCTTAAATCAACTTCAAAATCCCTTAAGGCACAAGAGGAAAACTTTCAAGTGGATGACTCGGACTCCGATATAGATGATGAGACCCTTGGCTTGCTAGTTAAAAAGCTTGGTAGGTTCCTTAAGAAAAAGGGGAACTTTAATAGAAATAGACAAAGAGATTCTAAGGACTCACAACCAAGAAATAAGACTAACAAGGATCACATCAAGTGTCATGGATGTGGAAAGCTTGGTCACTATCGATCGAATTGTCCAACTCATTCTAAGAAGTCGGAAGGTGACAACTCAAAATTCAATTCATCTAAAGGAAAAAGGGCTTACATAGTATGGGATGAAGTGGAGAGTCAATCAACATCTAGCTCATCGGATGATGAAGAACTTGCAAATCTATGTTTAATGACAAAGCTTGATGAAGAGGAATCTTCGAGCATTAAATCAAGTGAGAACGTCAATGAGGTAGATTATCTTTCCGATGCTAGCTCAAGTTCTAATTCTCCTTCATTCAATGAATTGTACAATGTGTATGTAGAGATGCATAAAGAGTTGAAGAAACTTGCTAAAATAAATGTTGAAAGAAAGAATTTCATAATGAAGCAACATGAAAAGATAATTGAACTTCAAAAAGATTTAGAAGAACTTAAGCTTCAAAATGAAACTCTTGAACTCATTTATGCAAACTCTACATGCAATTGTGAATTGAAATCAAATGAGACTCCATCTTGTGAAAATTGCAAGTCTTTGGAAAAAGAAGTTTTTAATTTGAATGATCGACTTGCAAGGCTCATGAAAGGAGATACTTCTTTAGATCATTTGCTTTCAACTCAAAGGAACAATAGCAATAGATCCGGTCTTGGCTATACCAAACCTAAGAAACGCAATTATCGCAAAGTTGGTGGATTTTCAAAGAATAAGATTTCTAAAAACCCAACTTGTCATTATTGTGGAATCTTTGGGCATACCACGAATAAATGTAATATAAAGAAATTTGGTATACCAAGCGGTGAATATATTTGGATTGTTAAGGGGACTTCTCCTCATGCTAACAACAAAGGACCCAAGACCACTTGGGTACCTAAGTCAACCAAATGATATCTTTCTTGTAGGTGTGTCTTCGAACCAAAGAGCGCAAATGGTACTTGGATAGTGGTTGTTCGAGACACATGACGGGAGACAAAACGCACTTCATGGAACTTACTCCGAAAAGTGGTGGATTTGTGACATATGGCGACAACAACAAGGGCAAAATTCTAGGAGTCGGGAAGATCGGTAACGTATCTAACCTTGTCATAGAAAATGTCCTATACGTAGAAGGCTTAGAACACAACTTGCTTAGTATAAGCCAACTATGCGATATGGGCAATTATGTGACTTTTACTCCGGAATTATGCTTCATTAAGTCTTCTATAGATGATAGTGTTAAGTTTGTTGGTCGTCGCTCTAATAACACTTACTTAATTGATTTGGATGAGATAACTTCACTATTTTCAAAATGTTTCAAAACTTTTGATGATGAAATTCGTCTTTGGCATAGACGAATTGCTCATGTGAATGTTAATCAATTAAACAAACTTTTGCGAAAAGATTTAGTGATTGGTTTGCCTAAACTAAATTTTAAGCTTGATGGCATTTGTGACTCTTGTCAAAAGTGCAAGCAAGTTAAAAGTTCTTTTAAACCTAAAAATGTGATAAGCACAACAAAGCCTTTGGAGCTAATCCATATGGATTTGTTTGGCCCTTCACAAATTAAAAGTTTAGGTGGCAATTACTATGGATTTGTTTTAGTAGACGATTTTACTAGATTCACATGGACTTTATTTTTATCCGCAAAAAGTGAAGTTTATAAATGTTTTAAAAAGTTTGCCAAACTCATCCAAAATCAACTAAGTTTGAAAATTGTGTCTATTAGAAGTGATCACGGAGGTGAGTTTGAAAACACTAGGATTGATGCGTTTTGTGATAAGTTTGGTATTGATCATCAATTTTCGGCCCCTAGGACTCCGGAGCAAAACGGAGTTGTAGAAAGGAAAAATAGAATATTAGTGGAACTTGCTCGTACTATGTTGAAAGAATCAAATGTTCCTAAATATTTTTGGGCTGATGCGGTAAACACCGCTTGCTATGTGCTTAATAGGGTTCTTATTCGTCCGCATTTAAATAAAACATCTTATGAACTTTTAAAAGGGCGAAAGCCAAATATTTCACATTTTCATGTTTTTGGGTGTAAGGTGTTTGTTTTAAATAACAGAAAGGAACCGGTCGGCAAGTTTGACTCCAAAGCCGACGAAGGCATATTCATAGGTTATTCAACCCATAGCAAAGCATATAGAGTCTACAATAAAAGAACATTAACCGTTGAGGAATCCGTGCATGTTGTTTTTGATGAATCTTCGAAAGGAGATTGTGTTGTTTCTTGTGATGATAATATAGGTACATTTTTGGATCATGAGAATTCAACACCACAACAAATGGAAGAGAATCAAAATGAAGATAGAGAGGTGCAAGCACAAGATAAAGACTTAGCACAAGAGATTCAACCTCAATTACCAATAGCTTGGAAGTCCAACAAAAATCATCCGATTTCTAATATCTTAGGTGACATTGCGAAGGGAGTGGTAACCCGACGCACTTTAAATAATTTTTGTTATTATGTTGCCTTTGTATCTCAAATAGAACCTAAGAATATCAAAGAGGCTCTTCAAGATGATCATTGGATTATGGCCATGCAAGAAGAATTAAATCAATTTGAAAGAAATCAAGTTTGGGAGCTTGTGCCAAAACCCGATGATCGTCCTGAAATTGGTACTCGGTGGGTCTATAGGAATAAGTTAGATGAATCGGGTATTATTGTTAGGAATAAAGCTAGGTTGGTAGCACAAGGTTATAGTCAAGAAGAAGGAATCGATTACGATGAGACATATGCTCCCGTTGCTAGATTAGAAGCTATTCGTATTCTTCTCGCTTTTGCTTCTATTATGAATTTTAAATTGTTTCAAATGGATGTTAAGAGCGCCTTTCTTAACGGATACATTCAAGAGGAAGTTTATGTGTCACAACCTCCCGGATTCGAGAGTTTTGAGCATCCGGACTACGTTTTCAAACTGAAAAAGGCTTTGTACGGTTTGAAACAAGCTCCTAGAGCTTGGTACGACCGACTAAGCAATTTTTTATTACAAAAAGGTTTTAAACGAGGCACTGTTGACACTACACATTTTATTGAACGTTCTGGTAAGGATATTTTATTGGTTCAAATATATGTTGACGATATTATATTTGGTGCTACTAACGATAACTTGTGTAAGAAGTTTTCAGAATTGATGCAAAGTGAATTCGAAATGTCGATGATGGGAGAGCTTACATTCTTTCTTGGCCTTCAAATAAAGCAGCTTAATGATGGCATTTATATTCATCAGAGTAAATATTGTAGAGAGCTTCTCAAACGTTTTGGAATGGATTCGTGCAAATCCGCTTCTACACCAATGAGCGTTGCATGCTACCTAGATCAAGATGAGGCTGGAAAAGCGGTAGAGGTAACGAAGTATCGTGGTATTATTGGTAGTTTGTTATACTTAACTGCATCTAGGCCTGATATCATGTTTAGTGTATGTATGTGTGCACGTTTTCAAGCAAAACCGAAAGAGTCGCATCTAACTGCTGTCAAAAGAATAATGAAATACTTAAAGGGTACAACGAATACTGGACTTTATTATCCTAGGGATGCTTTTCTAAAAGTTATAGGTTATTCGGACTCTGACTTTGCCGGTTGTAAAGTTGAGCGAAAAAGTACAAGCGGAACATGCCATTTAATTGGTAATTCACTTGTATCGTGGTTTTCTAAAAAACAAAATTGTGTAGCTTTATCAACCGCGGAAGCCGAATACATAGCTGCAGGTAGCTGTTGTGCTCAAATTTTATGGATGAAGCAACAATTATCTGACTTTGGTTTAAATTTGACAAAAATCCCTATAAAGTGTGATAACACTTCGGCAATTAATTTGACTAAAAATCCAGTATTACACTCAAGGACAAAGCATATTGAAATTACGCATCACTTTTTGAGAGATCATGTTCAAAAAGGTGATTGTGTTATTGAGTTTGTTCAAACTTCGGATCAATTAGCTGATATCTTTACAAAACCATTACCAAGGGACACATTTTATAAGATTCGAAGAGAACTTGGTATTTTTGATGAATTAACTATTAGCTAATTGTATTTGATGCTTTTCGAAATCACCTTCAAGCCTATTTCAATGTGATTTGTGTTTTGAGTTGTTGTATCTTATTAAAGTGTTTCTTAATTTTTTTTATGTAGTTATGTGTGTATGTTTTCTATAATATGCTAATTGCTTTATTTGTATGTGTGTTACTTGCTACATGCTAAGTGTTGCTCTGTATTTGTGCATGAAAAATGATTTTGCATGAAAAATGAAATTTTTGAAATTCTGGACAGTTCACTCGAGTAACAGAAATTTCACTCGAGTAATTTTAAAAACTCTTTCGTATTACTCGAGTAATTCTGTCTGTCACTCGATTAATTTTAAAATGACTTTCGTATCACTCGATTAAGTTCATCCATCACTCGAGTAAAACCTTTTTATCTTTCGGCATACTCGAGTAACATACTCTTTCACTCGAGTACTGCTCGAATCACTCGAGTGACGTATGAACATTACTCGAGTAACTTACGTGATTTTAAAAGCTGAACTGTTGAAATCTGCATCATTTTCACGACTTTTTCTCTCTCTTGTTCGTCTTTCTCTCTTCTCTCTCATACGGGTCTTCATCAAATCATCATCTTTCAGCCACAAAAACTCACAAATCATACAAATTTCTTCCATATTTCATCATTATATCATCATTTCTACTCATTTCATTCATAAATTTCACCAATTTTATCCAAAAATCCGAAAATCCCAAACCAAAACCCTAACCCCCAAAACCGAATTTGCTCTTTCTGAATCAATGGCTTCTTCCTCTCACTATCAACCTCCTCAAAAGAAAGCAAAGCAAGGAGCAGGTCGTAATGATACTTGGTTTTCTGGAATCAACCGAGATTTGCGGGAACCGGCATTTATCAATCGCTCTTTTGGTCTTACAAGGTATGTTAAGTTTGCTTGGTTGCATAAGGAGCAATTTCCGCTTGTAGAGGATTTAGAATTTCAGAATTTGAAGAGGTTTTTGGAATTTGAGACTCATTATTACCCTAGGCTTGTCAGACAATTTTATCAGAATTTTACTAAGCTAGATGGTGAGTATCAAACAATGGTTAGAGGACATCATTTTGTTATAAAGCCTGCGGATTTGACTATGATGTTTGGTTTAGAAAACAAGGGAACTTTTATTGGTGATACTGAATGTCTGGATTTGGATGTGGATACTAATAAGATTTATACTGATTTGTTGCGTACTGGTGAATCTTGGGGTGATAGGACTACTAGAACTGTATCACCTTTGCATGCTGTGGATAGGGTGCTCATGTATATTATCTCTTATTGTTTGATTCCGAAATGCAATCAAAATTATGCTCAATTGGGAGATGATGATCTTACTTTGTTTCATGGGATTAAAAAGAGGTATGAGATGAATTGGAATAAATTGTTTTTAGCTCGTATGGAAGCTGCTGCTCAATCTCCTCCAACCCAATTCTTGCCATATCCTATGCATGTCACCAAGATCATGAGGTATTATCGTGTTCCAATCCCTGATGATGAGCCAGCTGAAAAGGAAAAGAAAAATAACTGGTGTCTTAATGATTCGCACATTAGTTATATGAAAATTGCTTGGCATAGGGACAGTCGCACTTGGTTATGGAAATCACAGATTAAGGAAATGGCTGAAGCTGCAAAGGCTGCAAGGGCTTCAGGTTCTAGGAAAAGGAATTTACTTGGTGATAGGGCTGGTGCATCCTCTTCTGTTCCTCCTACTTCTACTGATCCGATGGATACCGATCGTGTTGAGGACTATATTGATTTGGATAATCTTGGTACTCCATTTGATGCACAAGCTGCTCATGAGTCATTAGTTGAGCACATCAATGCTCAATTCACTCAGTTGGAAATGAGACAGGATGTGAAGAATATTGCCATGGAGCATCGTTTGATGGATTACATGTCTGGATTATTTTCTCACCATTTTCCTCCTCCTCCACCTGATTCCTAGACCTGTGGATGCTGATGATATTTGCTGTTGATTTCTGTTGCATGTTTCATTTGCATATTTTCTGTTTATGTTTCTGTTTCATGTTTCTGACTCTGTTGCTACTATGACTTTAGGACCTTGTGTATGGTCTAGTTTGTTTAGTTTTCGTTTTGATTATCTGCTATGATTTGCTGCATAGTGTGATACTCTGATATTATGGTGCTATATTCGTTGTGCGTTTATATTCGTTGTTTATATTCGTTGTGGCACTATTGTGGTTTATTTTGGTATTGTCTTTATTGTTATATATTTTATATACCATTGTGACCTACTTACCTTCAACTTTTGGCAAAGGACTTTTTCTCAAAAATTTTATCTTTTTAATGATGCCAAAAGGGGGAGAATATTTTGTTGATGTTGTTCTTGTAGGTTAAGTTTTATTATATTTGGCCTAGATGTTTTACATTTAGGGGGAGTATGTTAAAACTTAGTGCTTAATTTGAAAGGAGGTTTGTCATCATCAAAAAGGGGGAGTTTGTAGGATTCTCATGTTTTGATGCTAACAATTTCTCTCCAAGCAACAACATTGGCAACAAGCAAGCTACACCACATGAAGATTAGAATTAGGATTTTTATTAATTCTATTTCAATGTAATCTTTATTTTATGCAATGCATCTCATTGGTGTGGGTAGCTTAGGTGTTTTTAAGAATATTTAAATAATGTCTGATTAAGAGTGAAGATACTTTAAATCTTGATTAAATAGCTTGTGAAAATCATTTTAGAAAAACTTTGTTTTTATTCAGATTCTGATCAGTTTACTCGAGTAATGAGTATTGGTTCACTCGAGTAATTTATGTCCTGACAGGTTAATCGAGTAATGGTTTACACATCACTCGAGTAACTTAATCTGACATGTTTCACTCGAGTGACGTTGTTTGGTTTACTCGAGTAATTCAATCAGTGTTGGGAAAATTTTAAAAGGACTTAATTTTCTCTTTCATAAATACATACTTTCATTCTTACAATTTTATATAGACTTTCAAAAGCAATTCAAGAGCTATTTTACATCTTTCAAGAGCTATCAAGATTAAACAAAGAACTTTTCATTCTTCACTCTATTTTCTTTCATTGTTCAAATATTCTTGAGATCATAATTTTGTTCTTAGTGGTTGTTGAAGATTTGCAATTTGTGATTGCATTATTGAAGTTTCAACACAAGTGAAGAATCTCACAAGGAAGACTTTGAGGATCAAATCAAAGCAAGAAAAGAGGATTGGTTGGAAGCATCTTCAATCAATTAGCAAGGAAATCTAGAATTCTCAAAAGGGGTAGATTAGATCAAAGTGTTTGGTACACACTTTGAGTTGGGTTTTAAGATAGGAGAACTAAGAATCTAGTTGCATCTTAAAACATTGTAAAATCTACATTTGAAGATTTCTAGTGAAGAATCTCTCTTGATTTAAGAGGGGACTGGAGTAGCTTTCAAGTGGGTGAAAGTGAACCAGGATAAATCCTTGTGTCTCTTTTATTTTCATTCCTTGTATTTCATTAATTCATTAACATTTGCATTTTTAGGTTAGAATTGGGGTTTTCTTAATTCTACTTAATTGATCTAAAATTGCATGTTAATATTACTTGAAATTGTTCATATTAATCATTCATAATTTGTTGAATCATCATAGCATTGTTATTCTTGAAGAACTCCATTGAAAACTAAGTTTTAAATTGAATTTTACCCAGTTTACTCGAGTAAAGTTCTTGTCACTCGAGTAATCTGCTTTCAGTTTATAAACATTACTCGAGTAGGTTTTCTGTTACTCGAGTGATTTAAAATTTGCTTTCGTATTACTCGAGTGATTTGCTGAATACTCGAGTGAAATTATTTTTGGTTGCGTATTACTCGAGTGAAGGCTTGAGTTACTCGAGTAATCTGAACTGAATTATTAAGAAAATTTATTTTCATAAAACCATTCTCTTAGGTGGACGAAAAATCTGTAATAAGGCTTCAATATTCTATTCACCCCCCCTCTAGACTATATTGAGCCGCTTGTTGGTTTCCAACAACTTTCAGAAATTTCTGGATGTGATCAGAAAGATCCAGATTAATATCCTGTTTGCGGAGGCTCTTGAACAAATGCCTCTATATGCGAGGTTTATGAAGGATCTTCTGACCAAGAAGAAGGGGATGCTCACTGGAGAGACATTTCCAATTGTTGAGAACTGTAGCAGAATCATAAAGTCCAATCTGCCACCGAAGTTGAAGGATCCAGGAAGCTTCAATCTACCTATAAGCATCGACAAGGATTATATAGGTAAGGCCCTCTGTGACCTTGGTGCCAGTGTTAATATCATGCCTTTGTCACTTTTTAATAAGTTAGGGATATGAGAGATTAAGCCAACCCCGATCCTATTACAACTAGCCAATAACACCGCCCTCCGCCCTTATGGAGTAGTGGAAGATATCTTGGTGAAAGTAAAAGATTTTATATTACCCCTTGATTTCATGGTGCTTGACATAGAAGAGGATGATAACATTCCTCTAATTTTTGGAAGGCCTTTCCTGGCCACAGCAGGGGTAATCATAGATGTTCCTAGAGGAGAAGTTATTCTCCGTGTTAATGGTGAGCAAGCAGTGATAAATATTTTTGAAAAACCACCATGCACGGCGGATTGCTTCCCCCAAATCAATTGTGCTTCAAGCTCTAATGAACATACTAATGATTTAGAGCTTGTGCACCCTTCCGAAACCCATTGCCCTTAAGCCCCTTCTAGGGGCGATGAGTCAGGCTCATGACATTAAACAAGCGCTTTTTGGGAGGCAACCCAATTTTAAGTAATTCTCCCTTAGGATAGGTCCTTTAGGATAGTTAGTTATTTTTTTTAGTTTAGGATAGCTTAGGTAGTTTTATTTTTTTTATGTCTGCATTTAAAAAAAAAAGCCCTGTACAGAGCAGGCGCGCCTGGGGCGCATGGCCTGGCGCGCCTGGGGCGCGCGTCTACTGGGTGCTTTTGGTTAGCACGCCTGGGGGGAGTCAACTCATTCCCCCCACTTCCTTTTCATCCCCAATTCAATTCCTAAGAACCCTAACCCCCAATTTCACCCCCAATTCAAAAATTCCATCAAATCCACCCAAATTTCATCAAATTAATCTCTCATTCTTTCATTAATCATCATTCTCCTCATCAATCTCTCCCCCTTTTCATCAAAATTTTTCCAAAACCCCATTCCTCTCTCTTCTCTTCTCAATTCGGATTTTCATAAAAAAGGGCAAAGGAGCACGAATTTTTCATTGTTTTAAGGTAAGAATCTCTTCTCTATCCTTTTCTGGTCCGATTTATTTGGATTTGGAAGGTTAGGATTGAGTTCTCTCTTTAAAATTTTGAAGGTTTTGTGCTGCCTACCAGGTGTTCGATATATTGCCATTTGCATTTTTTGAACTTAAACATGTTGAGAAGAGGAAAGAGGCCTATGGTGGACAGTAGTGGAGAGGTTGGGACGACTTTTGAGCATCCTAAAGTCTCCGAGTTTTATGATGGGAAGATGGTTAAGCGGAAGGTGCAGCCGGAATTGGGTATGGTCCTTGATGAGGCCGTTTTCGGTCAGCCAGTGGTAGGTCTTAGAGGTGTGGAGGAGGTGATGGAGGTTGTAAATGTGAACAAATGGGAGTCATGGGTTAGAGGTCCACCTGAGTATTTGAGTCAGAAATTGGTGTGGGAGTTCTATTCGCATGCTTGGTGGCGTGCTCAATTAGAGAAGAAGGAGGAGCTGTTGCATGGTACAGTTGAGCATAGGAGGGTTGCTTATGTGAGGGGCAAGGAAGTGTCATATGATGCTGCTACTATAGCACGTGTCCTACGCCTTCCTAGCTACTCACCTAATATGGCCCCCGCTATGTTCAACACAGATAGCTATGAGGATGAGGGCATGTATCCTCTGGATATGCTTCAGAAACACTTGTTCTTGGCTGGAAAAACTTGGAATTTTAATATTAGTAATCGGCCAAAACATGTGTCTCAGAGGAATATGCAGGGAGCTGCCCGGTTTTGGGTCCAGTTCATTATGCACAACTTGTACCCTCATTCCCATGACACTGAGATTTCCCTAGCCATTTGCCGATTAGTGTATGCCCTTAAGTCCTGTATTGTTGTTGATGTGGCGTCGCTGATTTCTGATCAGTTGCACCGCTTTGCCTTGAGTGATAAGGGTTATGTGGGATTCCCTTGGGTGATACACCAGTTGTGTGCTGCTGTGGGGGTAGTGCCTGGGAGTGATGAGATTGACTGAGATTAAGAGGGCCACCATGTTGACTAAAGCTGTTTAGGATAATTATGTTTTACTTGCTGTTAAGACAGCTAGAGAGGATAGACACCCACCGATTATTCTTGACCCCCAACCACCAGTCCAGGATAGAGCAGGATCTTCTCGCCGACCGGCACAGTCGTCGGATGGTGTGGAGGACCTGAGGGTTATGATGCAGTCTATCATGAGGGAGCAGGCACTGCAGGGGCGATATTTATGGCAGCAGGCTGAGTTCCAACGTGTCCAGTTACACAGGAACGAGGTTCGGGATGATATTCTGAGGGCCTGGAGTGCTGATCATGGTTACTCTGTGGAGCTGCGCCCTTATTCTGACTATGAGAGGAGTCTGTTGGATTATCCGGTGGATGTGCCTGAGCCTGATGCTAGAGGGATGGATGAGGATTAGTTTGGGGTTGTTCTTATTTTGTTTTATCTGATGTATTTTCCCTGCCCCCGCTCTGTACTTGTCATATTAGAATTTGTTTTGCATTTTTTTTCTAGGATTTAATTTATTTTTAATGCATGGATATTTATTTCGACTATTATCTTGTTGCATCTGTATTGCTGAGTTTTGTGCAGGCGGGAATGTTGTCTCCTACCATTGGTGGTGCTTTGTGCACTAGTGCTAACCATTGCAGGTATTAAGTTTGGGGGAGCAACATCTCACTTGTGTTTAGTGCTGTTTTTGTGGATGTGATAGGTAGTATTCTTAATCTTTATCCTTGTCATTTTTGGTTAGTTTTTTTTAGTATAGGTTTTTCATTTTTATTTTGTAGTTTTTAGGTGGAGTAGTTTGCTTGAGGACAAGCCAACCTCTAAGTTTGGGGGAGTATACAAAATAAAAATTGATTTTTCAGACTTGAATTGTTTCCCCATATTTGGTGTTGGTTTGTGTCTCTAGTGAAAGTAGGTGATTATTCTAGATTTAGGACTTTTTCTCTTTTGATTCATGTATATATTTAGTTTAGGACTTAGACTCATTGATTTTCAACTCTATTTGATTGAGCTGTAAATATAATTGTGAACTGGTTATTTTGACAAATGCTTTCAGAACTTGTGATTAGTGAACTGACTTTAGCCATGTGAGTTTTTGAGCCTATTGAGGGGTATGTTATATTGAAATATTCTGATATTGAGACCCCTATTCTTTCATGAGTGTGTTCTCTTTGATAATTATGCTCTAGAACTTGACCGGTGACCATTTCAAAATTGATGATTGATTGCATGCATGAATATGATTAAGGCACTTAGGTGTGTTTTTGAGACCTTCAGATTGTTGCATAAAATTGTTTCCTTAGTTGCCCACTTTGAGCCTTTTAATGATATATGATTTTTCTTTGGTACCCTGTAATTAATTGCATAATTCTTTGTGAGTACCTTAGGAATTTTGGATGAGCAATTAAGTGGAATGTGATGCAAAAGAAAAGAAAATGAAAAGTGTTTTGTGCCTACTTCTCTTCCAATGAAAAAAAATAAAAAAATAAATCAAATGAAAGTGAAAAGGAAGAGAGTAGAGGAATTAAATTGAAAAGTGAAGAAGAATAAAGTTGTGATTGAGTTGTGCTTATTGTAATTTACTTAGTGCTCATTCATGATTTCTAGGGGAATTTGTTTTTTGCATTTGGCCCTTAGTTCATTATTCCTTCTTTCTTTTATCCCACCTAACACTTTAGCCAAGCCCCATTACAACCAATATTAAGACCTTTTGAGTTTTGTGTGCAATTGATAAATTTCAGTGGAGATGTTGGTCTATGGTCAAGCATATGGTAGCACTTTATCATTGATGAACTTGTGTGCTTAAATCAAATATTACTCTTATACACTTTTGAGAGGAACATATGAGAGGATGAGAGTGTTCACTAGTTCTGAGTTCTGATTGGGTTTGTTACTCTAACTAGTTTGTGATTGTGTAAATAGTTTGTGATAATATGTGTTGGAGTCATAAGTCGTAGTCTTAGATGAGGTGTATATATGTTGATTTAGGGAGTTTGTCTTTTGTTTAGAATTTTTATTTTACTTTTGCCTGGGACATGCAAAATGCTAAGTTTGGGGGAGTGATTTGGGTCTGATATATATATATCTTTTGGACTTCATTTTACCCTCTTTTACTTTGATTTGGCTTGTTTTCATAGCAAACTTAGGATTTTTTATTAGTTTTTAGGAATTTTAGTAGTTGTAGTTTCCCTTGAACTTTTTGATCGTTTGTTCATTGTTTCAAGTGATTTTGGAGCTCAAATGCAAAAATTAATTATGGAATTGGAAAGAGCACGTAAAGACCTTGAAGAAGGAAAAAGAACGGAGAAAAACGGAGCCGGAACAGGCGCGTGGACGGGTGCGCCTGGGGCGCGCCATTTGAAGAAACAGAGGAGCAGCAGACTCGCGCGCCTGGGGCACGAGACCGCGTGCGCCTGGGGCACGCGTGCACTAGAACAGGCCCAATTGGGCCAAAACTTCAGAAATTGATAGGGATTCTACTTAGTGTTATTTTGTAAATATAAATTAGTGATTTAGAATTAGGTTAAGCAGCCAACTAGAGGAGAAAACATAAATTAGAATTGAAGAGGGAGATTGCATTACTTTGGATCAAGTGGAGATTGAAGAATTTGGGGTAATTTGTCTATGAATTTCCCTATTATGTCTTCTATTCTTCTTATTTCTATGTGTAACTAAAACCCTCGTGTTAGGAACATGGTGAATTTGTATGGCGTAGCTTATTTTAATTTATAATTTAGTGTTTTCCTGTTTTTAATTCATGCGTTAATTGTGTTTTTATTGCATACGTAAAACTGATCACTTTATGTTTTGGATCTCTTAATTCTTAACGAAAGTTAGGATTTTGAATAGGCCTTGCAATTAACGGTATAATCAGTTTAGTTATAGAGATATGATTAAATGATTATATGATTTGATAATTCCCTTGTGCTGAATATATTATTTTCAATGCTGTAATTTGTTGAGAGATCAAGGATTAAGCATTTAGAGAGTAAAGGGTAATGTTAGAGAGATCTAATTATTGCTATTTGAGAGGAATTGTCCATGAATTAAAGGAAAATCTTAATTATAATTGAATAAGTGAAACCTACAATGCAACCAACGTTCCTAACCACTTTCTTCCATAGTTTCTCAAGCTTTTATTTAATTTCAGCAATTAATTAGTTTAGTTAATTATTGATTTCAAATCTGAATTTTAATTTAAATCAACTTTTTAGTTATAGGATTTATTTTTAATTACATTAAGGTGAAAATATACTAAAAACACAACTCCCTGTGGAACGATATTCGGTCTTCCATAGACTATATTACTCGTTGACCCAGTCCACTTGCTGGCACATCAACATGCACACTTTGGGCTGAGCTAAACAGAATATCAACTGCATACATATCTGGTTTCCAAATCAGCCATATCCTTCCTATATTATGATCAGCTAAATTTATGTAGGATCCCCAACCAGCTGCAACTTTATTTTTAATAATTTGGTAACCGCTCTCTTTGATTTTATTCTCAATAATACTCATAATACCTATATGATATTTACTCATCAAAATTTTTATTTCATTTTGTTTGAGGGAACTATTAATCCCTCTAATGTTCCATCTAGCAAAATTATCCATATCCTAAGGAAAGTGTAGTTCTCACCCCTTTTGACACTGGTCCTGCCTTCTGGTTTTTCCTTCTATTAGCAGATTTTGGTGTTACAAGCTGCTACTCCGGCTCTCCTTTCTCATTTGGTTGTTGAACTACTGTGTCATTTTGCTGTTGCACTGTTTTTGGATTTTCTTGTTCAGCCTGGACTTTCTGTATGCTAGCTATCTTCTCAGTCAGGACTGATGATTGTAGCTCTTGCAATTTCTCCTCCATTTTCTTTTCTTGGATAGGTTTGGGAATCCATTGTTTCTTCACCCTTTCATTTCTCCTGCATTCTCCCTCCTCATGACCATGTTTTTCACATTTGGCACAATAAGTAGGCTTCCATTCATACACTACCTCTTGAGTGATTACATGTCCCAATTCATCTTCAAAGAAAATTTCATCAGGCATCAGATTAGCATCTACTTCTATTAGAACTCTAGCATATTGAATTCTATCTCTAGCCTGCGTAATTTTGTCTGCCATTATTGGCTGTCCAACAAAACTCGCAATCTTGCTTAAAGCTTCATCTCCCCAAAACATAACATCTAGATTTGGCAATTGAATCCAGATTGGGACATTTTGCACTTTCCCTCTCCCTACACGCTTGCCTAACCAAGGGTAGAGCATGTCTGGCTTGTTATCAAAATGAAAAATCCCTGTATCTAACACTTCATTTTTTGCTTCAATTAAATTAAATCTAGCAATAAAGGTACCATCCTTGTTCATCAATACCTTGTCCAGACCTAATTTGCCCCAAATTCTTCTCAGGAAGCCATTAAAGATTGGGTAAGGAGGGTTTGCTCCTAATACATAGCAAACAACTGCATTTTCCCAATACGCTATCTCTTTCTGCACATCTTCTAGGTCAATTTTCCCCACTGCTATTCCATCCTTTATTTCTGGCTGATAATACGATAGTTTGCTCCCTGCGCTTCTCAGCTTATTTATGTCAAATTTGTCCCATACAGATTCTTTTCTTAAGCTATTGGGGATAACACCATTTTGAATCTGAATCTCTTCCAGTTCTTGCTCATCCTCTTCCACTTTATCTGCCCAAGACTTCCTTGCCTTCGATTTCATCTTCGTCACCAATTCCTCCATCTTCTTGATTAAAGCTTCTGCTCTATCTTTATTCATCGCCTTACTCAAGTCTTCTTCACTCAGTGCACTCTCCATGGATTCTAGATCTAAGAAAGAGCCTAGTCCAGTTCCATTTCGAGACACGGAGCTTCCATCAACCTTCTCTTTTTGTGTTTCCTTCACCATCGAGTGTACCGCCGTCTTCGGTGATGATTTGCCGTACCAACCTTTCCGTTTGGCCATGCTGCAGCTCACGTTAGCAAGGAACTATCGTGCGCTGAGAGAGAAAAAGGAAAGTTGGTTGATTTACTATCTATGTTGTTTCACACATATCAGAGAAAAGTTCTAATTGGAAATTTGCTCAAATTGGTTGCTACAACTGATGTCAACCATATCTTTAGATTGTGACAGTGAAGGTAATATGTCTAGAGGATTCAATAATAAATACCAAAAGTCTAGACATGTTTGTTGAGAGACATGAATTTGTCTAAAGATTGATTTGTGATGGTACAATTACAAATTAATGTGTCAAAGAATGACTTTATTAATCTCTAAAAGAGAAGTTGATGGAAAATTGTCAATGGGGATGAGATTGAAACCCTATAATAAAAGTTGCCAATAATATAAACCCAGCTCTTTTCTATAAGACCTCTAGTCCAAGAGTTCAGTGGGTAACAACAAGTTATTGATAAGTGACTTTCGCACTAGTGAAATTTAGCATTCCAAGTTGTAGATACCCAATTTTGTCTCCCCAAACAAAATAAAATAAAAAATAATAAAAAATGTTTTGTTTTTTTTAAAAGAAAAAAGAATAAGAATAAAAAAAATAAGAAAAGATTTTGAAACAAAAAAGTTTTTTTGTAAAAAATAAAAAAACGAAATTAAAAAAAAAAGATAAGTTAAAATGTGTTTTTGGTAAAAGATTTGATAAGTTTTTGTGAGGATAAAGATAATTTTTTTAAAGGATTTGTTTTATTTATAAAAGGATTATCATCAAAATTTGTTTTTATTTTAAAAGATTGAGAATTGATCTTTAACAAAGTTATAAAGATTTGATTGAGGAATAAACCAGGGAATATTCCACTGGGCTCTCAAAGCCTGTTGAAAAAACCCTATTTTTCTTAACCTAATTTTTCCTATAAATAGAGCTCTCTTCCTCACAATCAAAAAGAATTTTTTTTTTACAAACACACAAATTTTGGAAGTCAATTTCGAAAACAATTTTGAAGAGATAATTTTCCTATAAAATTATAGCCAAATCTAAAAAGAGAGAGTATTTCATTGGTTTCCGTGCCCAATTCCTCTTTCTCTGTTCAATGCCAAAATACGTGGAGTCTTCTTCCCGTTCCAAGCATTATTTGATCAGGTTTGCTTTCATTTATTTCTTTTCTTTGCAGTTTTTTTAATAAATAATACTGTAAATAATTAAATAATAATAATTTAAAATGTAATTTTTTTTATTTGTTATTGAAAATTAATTGTGCTTTGATAAGTCAATTTTTCTCACTCAAATTTAACATAGTGGTCAGTGATGAGATCTCTTGGCCTTCCTCTCCACATAATAAATATAGTTTTTTTTAATTGTTGTTTTAAAAATTGGTTGCGTTTTGGTAAGTCGATTTTTCTTTCCCAGATTCTCAGTGGAGAGATCTCTCTGACAAAAAATGTGCATATAAAAATATTATTTTTTTAAATAAGTTGTAAAAAATAAAAAATATTAAAAGGCAAGAACACTCTTTTTTTTTAAAAAAAAATTAAATAGATTTCAATAATTAATTATTAACAACATGCGTTTTGGAAATCCACATTTCCTTGACTAAATTAAAAGGTCTTGTGCATGTTTCTCTCTGCATCAAACCCCTTTTTTATAAAAAAAATAAAATTAAAACATTTAGAACTACGTAGCCTTGATTCCTCATTTTATGAGGATACGTAGGACCAAGGGCAACTTTGTCAAGCACAACAATAAAAAAACAAATATTTTTTTGGCAAACCAATTATTTAGGTCTTTTAATTAAAATCAATCAAAGGTACCATTTTCGAATGGGCGAACGGGGTGCTAATACTTTCCCCGGCTCGTAACCGACTCCCGAACCCGAAATCTATCTAGTTCGAGACCATGCTTTATCTGTTTTAATTCATTATTACTTTTCCGCGTTTTTGCAACAAAATGCGGTGGCGACTCCATATCGGGTCAACCGACCCCCACTCGTAGGCGAGGCCCCGAGGGCGACCCCGGGACCCCGGCCGCGACATCTGGCGACTCCACTGGGGACTGGGGACTAAGCCAAATAAGAGAGTCAAGCCAAAATGATTGGTTTGTTTTAATAGACCTATTTTCTTTTATAATTGGTTTGCTTTTAATTAATTGTTTATTGTATATATCTGTTTAATTAATTTTTTTTTTTACATATTTGCTTAATTATTTATTCTTTATTGTAATTTATTTTGTTGTTTTATTTATTAAAAGGGGCTTTGCATGCCCCCGGAATAGATTTTTTTTTTTACACAAATCTTGACACACACGGAAACCCTATACCCGGGTACTTTTATTTAAGCCATAAGTTTAGAGGTGTTTTTGCCCTACCTTTGACTTACCAAGTGTATGGTCTCTTGTAGTGAGCAAAAGTACCACTCGGATTGGAAACCATTTCTTGTGACCACGACCTTTGGGAGGTGCGTCCTACCTATTTTGGGAGGCGTAGCCAAGCTCTTGTCGATCGTTTGCGAGGTGGGTCCTCACCTTAAAGAGTGAGGGCAATTCGGGGACCTTTAGAAGTCTAGAGCCACCATAGAGTACACTTCGTGTAACATTCTAATTTGAAACTTGAATAAGTCCATCATGATTCCTCTTCATTCACTATCAAAGGTTAAGAGGTGTCAAAACAGTTATTCTGTTACCTACTTAACTTTCGAAAAAGCTGTGGGGATTGTGTCAATCAAAAATTAAAAATATATATACAATTTTTCAAGTTATCAAATTAGAGTGTTACACTTTAATAGTACCATAGAACAATGTCATAGGATTGTGACCTATAGATATTTAATCGCCCCCAAATAGGATCTTATGGATTCTAAGGGCATTGCACCATGCATTTTGCATCATCATATTCATGTGCATCATTCATAAAAAAATCTTTGAAATGTCAAGGTTCCATCACCATTTCTCCAAAGCACCTTCTTGGACTCGATTATAAGCAAGGTCCATTGACATGTTGAAGTCATCAAATAAGCTCAAGAACATGGTGGATTGAATGAAGAGACAAGTGAACCATTTTGAATGAGGCTTCAAACCCTCGGATACTCAATCTCAACAATGAAGAGATCACAACTCACCATTCATTTCGTTATGCAAAAAAAAAAATCCAAAAAAAATGTTGTCATTGCATATCATTTTAACAAGCATTTACTAGTGTTTGATCATGTGAATAAACCATCTCACCACATTTCCAATAAATAAAAATCATTGAAAAAAATTAATTCATGCATTGACTTGAGATATTTGATTTAAATTTGAAACTGGAAGGAGTAATTGAAATCCATCAATGGTGTGGACCCTCAAGTAGATTCTTTCAATGATACAAGGCATTCTTTGCAAATCCCAAACACTAAGGAGATACCCCTAGTTACCCCATTGAGCTTTGACATTTTGAAAGGAAGATCATTTCATTTAACCCGTAACTAACATGTGTATAACCTGGGGCAGGTAGTTTTTCAAACAATTTTTTCAAATTATTCAAATATCAAGAGGATTACTTTTTTCATAAACCCAAACACATTTAGTCCATTGTTCACCCCATTTGGGCTCCAACAAAAAATTTTATTCTCAAAATCTCAAAAACAATTTTTACCCGAGCAATAATGAGAGTCAAATGTAAAGAAAGAGGTTTTCGTGGTTGAAGTGCAAGCAAGAGAAATAAAGAGTTCACGAATATCCCAAGAAAACTAAAGTCAAAAGAATGAAAGCAAAAATACAAAAAAAAAGTTCAAGAAGCATGATGGGAGAATCCGCGATGCTTGCATAGACCATATTAAGAGTCACACCAAAGAAAGATGCTCATTTAAACTCCACATCAATTTTGGTCCTTTATATCCATTCTTTCATAAGCCACATCATCACCCCTTAACCACGTTACAACCATTAGAAAATCCTCTTGATGATTTGAAAATTGTGCAAAATTTGTTTGGAAAAAGTAGGTAGAAGGAGAAAATGGAGAAATAAGAAGGGTATGGGTGTAACATCCCTAATTTTAATTCCTAAAATATTTATAAATTGTATTTACTTAAATAAATGTTTCTTAAAAATCAATTATTTAGTTGGGTATTTTTATAAAAATACATTATGTTAATTACGAAAATATGTTTCATTTCTTTTATGTTCTAAAGTAAATTCATTTAAAATAGTTATCCTATATCAAAAATATACTTTATGTGTTTTACTTTATTTTGATATATTCCATATGAAAATATTTTATTGGAAATATTTATAAGTTTCTTACTTTATAATTTTTATTCTAGTATTTAAAATTGATTATTGGTATTTTGAGTTTTAAAATAAAAGAATAAATAAAATAAAATAAATAAATAAATAAAAGTGTGTATTAGTATAGATGTTTAAAAAGAAAAAAAAATGTTTATTAGTACATAATACTAATAATAATAATAATAATAATAATAATTGTAGTGTCCTTGAACACTTTATGTCCTTAACCCTCTGAGCTCTCAGGATTATGGTAATCAGGATCACCAGGAGGTTAAGTATCTATGTATGACCTTATGGTTTTTCTGCAATTCCAGTTGGGAAAGGCAGGATCTCCCTAGTCAACTAGTGTGTGCAGAGTGTCAACTTAGGGATGAGAGTACGTACCTGAAACCCTAGCTATTGTGAGCTATTTATAGGGTTTGGAGGAAGTTGATGTGGGCCGTATGGGCCTCGTATCAAGGTGAGCTGAACCGGGATTCTGTGAGGGAATATAGGAGATTTATTCCCTTAGAGTTCGGATAGGATCAGCTCACGATCCCATGTAGAGGCTGTTGCGAGATTCTAGGAGATACGGTTGGAAGTGATAGGAAGCCTTGGTGAGACTGAGTCAACCTACCAGCCGACGTTATGTCTCGGTTCTAGAATCCCGAGCCGATGGAGTGAAGACCGTTGTTGAGGCTCGGTCCCGTCAAGTCCGAGCCTGGTCTTTTCGTATGCTCGGAATGAACATGTCCGAGCGTGGGACGTTCGTGCTAAGTGAATCGAGGGAAAGGTCCTTGGAAAATCCTTTATATAGGACTGTAATTTTTATACGGTCGGCAGACCCTACAAGCCCCCCCAGCTCGTAAGACTTTGAAAAGTCTGTGACGAGGTAATGAGCGCTTAGGATAAACTTTCCCGCATGCCCCGTGACAATTGTAATCGTGCCGACCGCTTCGAGGTGATGTTTTGGGTTCTCGAGATACGGCGCGTTTCCTTATAAGTTGTGCCAAATCATTGCGTTTTTGAAATTTGAAAAAGTACCTTTTAGAATTGCCACGTCTCTCCCTATGATTGGTTGCATGCGTCCATGGGCTTTTGGCCCAAATGGGTGAGACGGAGGGAAACTGAAAAGTTTTCTATTTTAACTAAAACTTACCCTTTCTCTGCCTCATTACTCACTCTACTCCCAAAATTTCTCCGAATCCCCTTATTCTCTCTTCGAGTTCCACTTTGCTATCTCCGTTCCCAAATCAAGATCCCCCAAATCCTTCTCCAGTTTTAACAACTTCACACAGGTAACCCCTTCTACTCCTCTTATTTCCATTCCTGTAGTTTTCTTTATTCGTTTGGGGTTGTTTTTCTTTTGGAGTGAGTTTTTCTTTGTAAACGGGTTTTATGGTTTCGGGATTTTGCAGGGGTTTCTGGGTAGAGTTTCTGGGTTTCTTTTGTTTTTAAGTGAGTGGGGTTTATACCTTAATTTTTTTGAATCATGAGAGGATGGAGAGGTTTTAGGGAAGTTTATCGTGAACTCTGTAGGAGATTAGGAGAAAATCCATCTAGTGACAGTGAATCAAGTTCTTCATCCTTTCCTGGGGTTTCTGAAGATTTTGGGAACGAAAGAAGTCCATGTTCGGAAAGCTCCACGCCTATCCCTACTATTCCCCCCCTCAATTCGGGTTCTTCCGAGTTAAAACCATTAACAGTAGAACATCCATTGAATCCTGCCGACGAGACTAAGTGGTTATTAGCCTATAGATTTGCTGAGCGTAGAGCCCAAGTTAGACTTAGCCCCGATCAAGATATGGGGGAAAAAGAACCTGTAGGAAATCCATCTGAGATGGGTGTAAAAAGTTCGGGGCTTGGCATTAGATTTAAAGTAAAAACTTGTGCTGTAAAAAATCCTAACGCCGAGCCTTTTTCTTTTTCCCCAGAAATGGTGGAACGCAGGTGTGTAACCAACCCTGAAGAATATCCTCTACCGCCTAATCATGCGCAGTACGATGCTGTCTTTGATCGGGAAGTACTGGGGACGAGACCTTCATTGCTGACAACAAATAGTCTTAATCATCTCCGGCCGATATTGACACCTCCGAGAGCCGACGGAAATACCTCAGATTTCGTATTGAGACCTTTGGGAATCGACGATCGGATTTGCTTCGAAGTGCCGGAAAATCGTCAATATTTTTACTTCTATGAAGAAGTAGTAAACAAAGTCGGTATCCGCTTTCCCTTTTCCACCTTCGAGGTTGAGGTCCTCACTCATTTAGGAATAGCCCCAAGCCAATTGCATCCAAGTGGGTGGGCTTTTGTCCGAGCCTTTCAACAATTCTGCGATGTTGAAAACTTTGTTGCATCGGTACGGTCCTTCTTTTGGTTATATGCTCCCCAAGTAAATAAGTTTGGTGATTCCAAGGGTCTTTGGGTGTCCCTAAAGGCTCGGAGGGGACATGCCCTTTTCGCCAAGGTGACAGACTCTTGGAAATCTTTCAAACCTCTCTTCTTCCAATACGAGTATACTGGGGCCGAAGTATGTTGGTTCATGGAACAGGTTGAAGAAGATGGAGTGATGAAGGTCGTGCCTCGGTTTCCGTTGGGTTGGACGACGAACATTTATAACCGAGGATCCTCCTTGTATCAATTCGACTATAAGTCGGATTTAACAAAAGCCGAAAGGCGATTATGCGACCACGTTTGGGAGTATCTTCAAGCAAATGGTCAAATTGATTCAAAACGAATTCTGCTGAAAGATACGCGAGACGAAGTGAAGGCGGAGCTGGGTATTTTATTTTATTTTTTTTTTATTTTGATCCATTTTTCTTGCAGAAGCGATGGGGAAGAAAGCAACCAAGGCCAAGAAGAGTGAAGCTGGCGCAGCTAGAGTGTCACAGCTAGCAGCACTCAAAGAGTCTGCGTCCGGTTCTCCAATTAAGGGTCAATCTTCTGAGCCGACCCATCCTGAAAGGCCGACCGTTATCCCCAATACCACCCCCACTGTCAGGGTTACTGGTGTTGAATAGGTGATCAGAAAGGGCCGCATTGTAGATGCGGTGAATATCGAAGTAGAAGCTCATTCATCTCCCCAAGACGTTCCCGAGCGTCCCCTCAAGAGGACTCGACTAGATAAAGGAAAAGGTCTCGCTGGAGACTGGTTCAATTTGAGCAAGTCCAACAAAGGGATTGAAATTCCCGAGGGTAAAGAAGATGCAGCTGCCAAGACGGTGTGGGGTAGGAAGATGTCCGACTCATTCATTGCCACCGTCTTTCCTCCTGAAAATGCTGAGGTAATCGAGTCTTGGACCCCTGGGACTTGGGAAAATAATTGTAAAGCGTTGGTGAAAAGCTTCTTACGGGGCGCGAGAATTTTCCATCACCTTGGTCATCATGGTGATGATGCTTATGCTGGATTGGCCCCCGAGGAAAAGAAGAAAAGATATGAAGCCAACGAGCGGGAAGATTACTTGGAAATTCAGGTCCAAGGTCTGAATAAAAGGATACAAGAAATGGCGGCTGAAAATGAGAGGCTTCAAAAGGTGGCAAAAGATTCGGAGGGGGCCAAAATTCGGGCCGAGACAACACTTCAAGCTGCCGAGGCACAGATAAAGAGGTCGCAAGAGATTCAGAAAAAGGCTGAAGAGGATGCTGCTGCTCTTCTGGTGGCTACGGAGAAAGCTCGTTCGGCCGAGAAAGCTGCTGCAGTGGCTCAGGAGCAACATGAGTATGCTAAGGACGAGATACTCAGGCTCCGAGCTTCCTTGGAGAAGATGAGCCCGAAAGCGCTCAAGCATAAGAAAGCAGCTAAGGAGAATCTGTTCAATTGGGACCATGCAATTGAAGATTCTTTCTACAATACTGCCGAGCAACTCCGTGTTCTGAATCCCGGGCTTGTGACCAAGGGCGCTGATCCTAATTTTGCTGTGAAAAAAGGTCAAATTGTCGGTCCGAGTGAAGTTCCCATAGATCTGAATAACTCCGACCTTCCGGACCATTTGGCCGAAGACTCTGAAGGGGAAGGAACCGAGGATGCCGAAGGTGAAGAAGAAGAAGACACATTCAATGCTGATAGCATCGTATTGTCCGATTTAGAATAGTTTGATCCCCTTTTTTTTTTTTGCCCCAGTATTGGGTTTCTGTAACCGCCCCAGTAGTGGGTTTGAACTTTTTCTATGCTTCTTTGCTCGAAATATTATGAACGATTATGGTATTCGCAGTGAGCTGTTTGCTTCTTTTTATACTTTGTGTTAAGAATTCAAGTGTCAAGACCTCGGAACTCCAACGCTTTAGCCAAGGTGGGTTCCTCTATCCGCGATGTAAAATGATTTTAATAAACCATGTTTGAATCGGGAGTCTTAGTAGAATACTTGACGAGTTATAAGCTCTTGTTCGAGCTGTTTATAATCGTTCGCGTCATACACGGTGGCTAATCGAATATGAGGAAAAGTACGTAATACAATGAATTCAGTAACAGTCTTTTTATTAATCAGAAGCAGAAAGTACAAGGGGCTCGGAGTTCCACCGAGCGTACACCATCATTAAACAAAAATGGATGAAACTAACAATTCTAACAAGAATAAATGAAACTATGAAACTATAACGAAAGAAAGATTCTAACTGTAATATCCTCTGAGCTTCGCCACATTCCATGAGTTGTTGATAGGAGCTCCCGAGAGAGTTTCAAGTTTGTAGGCTCCTGTCCCGGTTTTGAATGTGACTCGGTATGGTCCTTCCCAGCTTTGGGCCAGTTTTCCGTCCTTCGCATTCTTAAGACCAATATCCGCCCTTCTTATGACAAGGTCACCTATCTCGAACTCTCTGGGGTTAACCAAGCGATTATATCCCTTCGCCTGCATCCTTTTAGCGTGCTTTTCTCACTCGGCAGCCAAGTCCCTGACCTCCTCCGACAAAACAAGATCCTCACACAGCAAAGTGTTGTTTAGAGGATTTGGCTGCTGCATAGCTCGGAAAGAAGGGATAATTTTTTCAATGGGGATGACTGCGTCGCAACCGTAAGTGAGCCGATAGGGCGTTTCACCTGTTGAAGTTTGGATGGTGGTGCGATATGACCAAAGCACCTCATGCAAGTTTTCCACCCAATTCCCTTTTGCTCCTTCAAGTCTTCTCTTGATCCCTTGAATGATGGACCTGTTTACTGATTCCACCTGGCCGTTGGTTTGAGGATGCTCAACCGAAGAGAAGTAATGTTTAATATCCAAAGCACTGACCAAATCTTGGAACGCCCTTGCCGCAAACTGGGTTCCATTGTCGGTTACCAATATCTGTGGCACCCCAAATCGAGCCACAATTTGCCTCTCAAAAAACTTTTGCACCTTTGCCGAGGATATGGTTGCCAAAGGCTCGGCCTCAACCCATTTTGTAAAATAGTCTATGGCCACGATCACCCACTTCAACTGTCCTGGTGCGGTTGGGAACTGCCCAATCAAATCCATTCCCCATTGGTAAAAGGGATAGGGAGATGAAAGAAAATGAAGTTCCTCGGCTGGTTTCTGATAAACGTCACTGTGAAATTGGCATTTATCACACCTTTTCACATGGTCTATCGCATCTTGTTGAAGGGTAGGCCAGTAGTACCCTGCCCTTAGGACTTTTCTAGCCAGTGACTTCCCCCCAATGTGGTGGCTACCTATTCCTCCATCAACTTCTTCTAGTGCTAGCTTTGCTTCGGCGGGGTCGAGACATCTGAGCATTGGACCGTTGATCCCTCGGCGAAAGAGTACTCCCTCAGCCAGTGCAAATTGAGATGCCTTCCTAACAAGTTTCCTAGCTTCCACCAAGTCGGTCGGCAAGGTCCCTTGTTCCAAATAGCTTGCAATTGGGCTAATCCAGCTTGAATTCAGTGATATGGAGAGGACAACGCTAGGTCCATGCACCATTTCCTGAATTAAACTCTTGTTGTTTTCAGAGTTTTTTGTTGAGGTGAGTTTAGAAAGAATATCTGCTCGGCTATTGCTTTCCCTCGGTATGTGACAAATTTCGACTTTCACAAATTCGGATGATAAGAATCTTACTTTTTCCAAGTATTTTTGAAGGATTGGCTCCTTCGCCTGATATTCACCCTTGACCTGTGATACCACTAATTGAGAGTCGCTGAGAATTTTCACCTCTCGGGCTCCCACTTCTTTTGCCATCCTCAACCCCGCCAAAACAGCTTCATACTCCGCCTGGTTGTTGGATGTTGAAAATCCGAACTTCAAGGAATATTCAAGGGTGACTCCCTCGGAGTTCTCCAGAATTATTCCTGCTCCTGCCCCCATCTTATTGCTCGATCCATCCACATATATGTTCCAATCCGAGTTTGAGCTCGTCAATGGCTCAGTGAACTCGTTAAGGAAATCAGCCAAAGCCTGAGACTTCATCACCTTTCTCGGTTCGAAAGTTATTTCAAACTCAGAAAGCTCAATAGCCCACGTCACCATCCTTCCTGCCAAATCAGGTTTCTGCAATATTTGTCGGATCGGTTGAGCCGTTCTGACCGTGATGCGGTGGCTGTGGAAATATTGGCGCAATCGCCTGGCAGTTATTACTAAACAGAAGGCTAATTTCTCCACTTTTTGATATCTGATTTCCGGTCCCTGGAGAGCTCGACTCACAAAGTAAACCGGAGACTCTTTACCTGATTCCTCCCGTGCCAAGACCGAACTTACCACAGAATCTCCAACCGACAAATAAAGGAAAAGAGTTTCGCCATGGCTCGGACTAGACAAAATGGGAGGCGATGCCAAATAATGTTTAAGGTCAGTAAAGGCCTTTTCACATTCTTCATCCCATTCAAACATTTCCTCCTTCTCTTTCCTCAGCAGCGTGTACCATGGAAGGGCCTTTCTAGCTAACTGAGACAGAAACATTGAAAGAGCTGCGACCCGACCTGTTAGCTGCTGAACCTCTTTGATGTTCGAGGGACTTTTCATCTCCAAAATGGCTCTGCACTTTTCCGGATTGGCCTCTATTCCACGCTCTGTAAGCATAAACCCGAGGAATGATCCTGCCGGAACTCCGAATGTGCATTTTTCCGGGTTCAGCCTCATATCAAACTGTCTCACCCTTCCTAAGATTTCTTTTAAGTCTTTTGCATGATCTTCCTCTTTTAAACTTTTCGCAATCATATCGTCTATATAAACCTCCATCCTCGGCCCAATCAGAGAACCAAAAACCTTGTTCATCATGCACTGGTAAGTTGCCCCAGCGTTCTTCAATCCGAACGACATAACATTATAGCAATAAGTAGCGTTTTCTGTGATAAACGAGGTCTTTACCTGGTCCGGGGGATACATTGGGATCTGATTGTATCCCGAGTAAGCATCCATAAAGGACAACCTTTGGTAGCCAGCCGAACTATCCACCAATTTATCGATGCATGGTAGTGGGTACTGATCCTTCGGGCACATCTTGTTGAGATCTGTGTAGTCCACGCACATCCTCCATTTCCCGTTGGACTTCTTGACTAGCACAGGATTGGCCAACCAATCAGTGTAATAAATCCAGCTTCTAAAAGCTCAGCTACCTTCTCATTGGTCGCTTGCGCTTTCTCAGTTCCGACCCTTCTCTTCTTCTGACATACGGGCTTGGCGCCAGGATATACACTCAACTTGTGGCAGATGAAGTTAGGATCGATTCTCGACATGTCTGCTGAGGTTCATGCAAACAAATCCTTGTTTTCAATTAGAAGTTCAGTAAGCTCTTCTTCTAGCTTTTCCGACAGGCCAACCCCTATCTTGACGTAGTGAGATGGCTCGGGGCCGAGGATTACTTTTTTAAAGTTCCCTTGCGGAATTGGTCGAGTTTCATCCTCTTCTCTGACGTCAAGATCGGCCAAGTTGACGCTTCCTTTATTCAATGGTTCCTTCATAATTTTCTCATCATCTAGTTTCAGCTTTGCCAAACTGATGTTATAGCATTTTCGGGCCAACTCCTGATCAGACCGTACTGTTACTACCTTGTCATCCGACCCCGGAAACTTCATGGCCAAATGCACTGTCGAAACGACGGCACCGAAAGATTGGAGTGCTGTTCTTCCGAAGATAGCGTTATAGGCCGAGGGAGCTTGGACAACGAGCCACTTTACCATTTCCGTTCGGGCGGAAGGTGGTTCACCCATTGTCACTGGGAGGTAGATATGGCCTAATGGAACGATCGTGTGTCCCGTGAAACCAATCAAGCTTCCCTCGAATGGAGTAAGATCCGACCTTTTCAAGTTCAATTTCTCAAACAGATCAAGGAACATGATGTCCGCCGAACTCCCTTGATCAACGAGAATTCTTCTTACTTCATAGTTGCCCATCCGAACTGTGACGACCATTGGATCATTATGGTCTTGCAGGATGTCTTCAAAGTCTTCATCACTAAAACTGATTACAACATTCTTCTTTCTCGGTTTCTGAATCGGTCGGCTTGCCACCGAAAGAACTTGCCCTACGTACTTCTTGCGGTCACACTTCTTTTCCCCACCACCAACAAATCCTCCAGCAATAGTACCGATAAGGAAGTCATTTGCCTTCTCGGATTGTTGTATTGGGGCTCCGCTTGCAGGTGGTGAAGGACTTTTATTCCTCTTCTGCTCGGTTTTGGGGGGCGAGGGGCTCTTCCTTCTAGAACGCTTGCGCAAGGCTTCCCCGATGTAATGCTGAAGCTTGCCATCCCTTACCATCTCTTCAATTAGATCTTTCAGTTGGATACATTGGTCGGTGGTATGCCCCCATCCACCATGGTGATCGCAATACTTCGATTTATCCTTTTGGGTCGCCTTTCTTAAGGCTGGTGGCCGAGTGATGTTGCGCATTTCAGTATGCATGGTCTCATGAAGGATTTGACTCCTCGGGACCGTTAATTGAGTGTATTCCTCATACCTGCCTTTGGGAGGCAATTTATCACCTCTTTCTTGTTCCCTCTTGTCTTTCCTTCCTCTTTCCCGAAAACGATCACTCTGACGAGCCTCGTTTTGGCGAGGCCGTTGCTCCTGTCGTCCTTCAGTACCCCCTACCGCAGTGCTTATCCTTCGGAACTCCTCTAGGTTGACATATTTCCTGGATCTTTCTCTAAGTTCTGCCATGTTATGAGGTGGTTCCCCGATCAAACAATCTTTGAAATCTCCATCCAACAATCCCTGAGTAAGTAGGAGAACGGATACCCCCGACTGTAAACCAGATATGCCACTGGCCTCTTGTTGATACCGAGCCAGGTAGTCACGTAAAGACTCGCCAGGTCTTTGTGCGACTCCAGCTAAAGAATGATCGACTTGGGCTGTGACATGCTTGCCGTATACCGATTGAGGAAAACCCTCCGAAGCTCAGCCCAAGAACTGATGGAATTTGCCGGTAGGGAATTGAACCATCTCAGCGGCGCCGGGCCTAACGTCATTGAGAAAGCTCAGCATTTCATTTCATCTTCTCCTCCATAAAACATCATGGAAGACTCATAAGATGCAATGTGATCCATCGGGTCAGTCGTCCCATTATAGCGAGAGACGTTCTGATGGCCCATGAAAGCTTGTGGAGTCCGAAATGCCATGATTGCGGCTGTGAACGGGTGTCCCGGATGCGTTTCATCAGTAGTAGGTTCGGCAGCCTCATTCGAAGTAAAGGGTGGAGGCAAGGGAAGGTTACTTGGGTTGCCAAGGGCCATGCGAGTGCCTTGTTCGGCAAGCCTAGCCATGCTTTGCTACTGTAAAGTCGCGATAGCTTGGTTTTGCTTTTCGATTAATGAAGTTTGAGTCCTCAAAATTTCCATAATTGACTCTTCTCTTCTCCTAGCCGAGGAGGTCGTCATGTAAGATCTTCCCTGAGACTCGGAACGTTCACCACCCTGAAGTGTTCCAAAGCGCCCTCTAGCAAATTGCGGTACTCCCCTAAACAAGGGTATTTCTCTTCCAGACCGCTCGTTTCGGGAATTCTCTCGAACATGACGTTCAGCTCGTCGCTCCTCCCCAGTTCGGGATCCAGCAGGGGCTCTTCTCGACTGGTGTGGTCCAGAATCCGCAGTATCACGCCATTCCGACACATGACCATCAGAAACATGACGTGGCTGAGAACGTCGTTCATGGCCCTCCATAGCCGGAATGACGGCGGCTTGCGGTTGGACCTGAGGAACAGGCGGATCTACAGGGTGGACTACTGGAGGAACTTGGGGGTTCTCAACCTGATTACCCTCAGGGGGGGCCAGTCTGTCCCTAACATTCCTGCCAGCAGCATTCCTAGGTCCGGCGTTCTTTGGTGGTCTTCCTCTAAGGCGACGACGGAGATCACCTCCTCCTTGGTTGTCATCGTCGTTGTTTGCCATTTCGTGCAGTGAGCGGTGGGAATACTGGTTATTCGTCCCCACAGACGGCGCCAATGTAGTGTCCTTGAACACTTTATGTCCTTAACCCTCTGAGCTCTCAGGATTATGGTAATCAGGATCACCAGGAGGTTAAGTATCTATGTATGACCTTATGGTTTTTCTGCAATTCCAGTTGGGAAAGGCAGGATCTCCCCAGTCAACTAGTGTGTGCAGAGTGTCAACTTAGGGATGAGAGTACGTACCTGAAACCCTAGCTATTGTGAGCTATTTATAGGGTTTGGAGGAAGTTGATGTGGGCCGTATGGGCCTCGTATCAAGGTGAGCTGAACCGGGATTCTGTGAGGGAATATAGGAGATTTATTCCCTTAGAGTCCGGATAGGATCAGCTCACGATCCCATGTAGAGGCTGTTGCGAGATTCTAGGAGATACGGTTGGAAGTGATAGGAAGCCTTGGTGAGACTGAGTCAACCTACCAGCCGACGTTATGTCTCGGTTCTAGAATCCCGAGCCGATGGAGTGAAGACCGTTGTTGAGGCTCGGTCCCGTCAAGTCCGAGCCTAGTCTTTTCGTATGCTCGGAATGAACATGTCCGAGCGTGGGACGTTCGTGCTAAGTGAATCGAGGGAAAGGTCCTTGGAAAATCCTTTATATAGGACTGTAATTTTTATACGGTCGGCAGACCCTACAATAATAATAATTAAATGTGTTAAAAAAAAATAAAGTGCTGATGTGCGTGCAGTGTGTATGAAAGAAGAAGGGGAAACCCTATAGGGGTCCCTTTGTGTGCAGTGGCGGCAACCCTCCTCCCCTCCATTCTCAACATCGCATCTCCCTCCGCCGGCCACCACCCACTCAGCCGCTCTCTCTCTTTCTCATGGACTCCAATCGCAAGCTCTCTCTCTCTCCGTCGGACTTCTCTCTCCCTCGTGACTTCTCCTTCTTCCTGGACCGCCGCCATGGCTTTCTCCCTCCTCCCGGTCACGTTGCAGCCGCTGTGGTTGGAGGCTCGCGAATCGCGAGTCACATCTCCTCGCGCCGCCACCTCTTCCAACCGCCACCATGACGCGAACTAGCCACCGCCGTTGCTGCCTTGAAGTTGCGATCCGCCGCCTCTGATGGTGGCTGCTGCCACCACTGTTCTTTGCGGCTTCAGCCATGGAGTCACGCCACCACCTCTTTCCTCCCTCTAATCTAGTGTATGTCGCTGCTGCAAAGGACCGAGGTTGCTACCGACGTCGGTATCACCTTTAGTCGCCACTGTGCCAAACCGCCGCCGCCTCTCCGGTGCTCCTTACTTGCTGCTGTGCCGTGAACCGTTCGGGTTGAGATTGACCGAACCAATCTTAGTCCTTGCTGCTTCAAAAATCCGAAGTTGAGGGTAAATCTCTAATACCCCTTTTTAATTGCTTTATGTTGTATTTTAAAAATAATAATGATAATAATATTAATAATATTGATGATAATTATAAAGTGTTAAATGGTTTTGGAAAAATTAGTGTTTTGGAACTTCATTATTGTTTTGGAAATTAAACTATAATTTATATTAATTTTTGTTATGTTGTTAATGATGATGAATTTAATTGCTTACTTGAGGGTGATAACGTCGAATTAAACATTATGTCGAATTATGATTCTTGAAAGTGTTTTTGTTAAATGCGTTGGATTCCTAAGTAATTGGGTTGTTGGTTAGTGAGTTGGAAAGTCCCATAACTAACAACAAACCAATTAAATAGGAATCCGGTATATATTCGGCGTAACGTTAATTCGAGTTAAAGCGTTGAACATTAATTTCAAATTAAGGGGAAGTGTAATTATTTGAATGTTATAATTGTAAATTGAATTTATTTTTGAACCGAGAACACTTCCTTTTAGTTCGGAATTAATAGTGTCAAGTATCGGCATTTGATTTTGTGGCTTGAAGCTAAAACTATTTAACTTTAATGTATTTTTGACGATAAGGTTAGTTTTTGAAAGTCAGCGTATTTTCAATAAAAGCTATACTATTTTATGAAAAAGGCAATGACCTTAATTTAAAATCCTATGTTATTTTGGTTTATAAATTATAGTTAAATGATTTATTTATTTGGAAAACTACGAAAATACTCTACTTTGATATATGATAAGTATATACCGAGATTTTAAATTGAGTCGTTTTTGGTGCATTAAATTAATTTCTATTTGATTTAATAAAATAGTCAGACGATGAAGGACTTTAGGACCAGCCAAAATGCGAGCAACGAACCGCGTAATGTCGTGACTAGAAACAGGATCTCCTCGTCGTGCCTCGAAACAGGTTCTGGTAGAACCCCAAGGTAAGGGGTGTTTTACGTCAGCTTGTAGGGACTAGTTTCTTGCTAGTTATAATCTTTGCTAAGAGCATATGGGTGTGCTATTGATTGAACATGTAAGTAATTAATCTAGACAAAAAATTAAAATAGGAAAATAAAAGAATGAAGAACTAATTGAATGATGGTAGATATGAATGATGGTATGTCCTAGCGGTGATATATTGTTTGTACGTTAATGAATATATCTTTTAAATGCTAGTTGTGAAAATGAATTATTGTACGCTATAGATTATGAGGTATACTTGCTATTTTAATAGTAAAGTGCTAAATGTATGCTTGTTAGTTAATTATAGTTGCTGAATGGTAAATGGATTGCTATGTAATTAGAGATGCTAAATGATGTATGTTGTTATTTAGTTGTATTTGTTAAATGCTATGATGTAGGGTTAATTAACGAATATGAATTCTTGCATTTCATAAGTGTGATGTACGACTTTTATGTTAAAGGTAGGTAATTTAAATGCTAAATGGACTTTAACCTTTAGGATAGACAACATGGACTTGAAGACAAAGGAATTGTACGAAATAAGTCTTAAATTGTTAATTTTAAATGAGTATAAGTGATTATTGTTTTGTATGTCTAGCTGAATTGTGATGTTTGTGTGTTAAATGTGTATCACATAACGAATCAAATAATTGAATAATAAATAAAAGAAAGTATGTATGAGATGTAAACTAGAATGAGAACTAAGGAATAGAAAGAGTTAAAAATGTCGTGACATAAACTTAGGGAATTGAAAATATAAAATGTGAAAATTGTTGAGTATGCTTCTATAGTAAATGTGTGTTGAATGACGAATGAGATAACAAGTTAATAATGAAAGGCAAAAGGGAGAAGGAAAATTATAAAGAAATTAAAGAAGAGAAAAGATAATAAATGAAAAGAATAACTAAATAAGATAAATTAAATGAGGATGAGAATAATAAAAGGATACCTATCACAGGTTAGGTCGGGAGGACCTGGTCGTAAGACCCTGTGGCCAATTGATAAAAGAATTAATAAAAGAATGGGCCAACGCAGGTTAGATCGTGGGATTTGGTCGTAAGACCCTGTGGCCAACGCAGGTTAGATAGTATGATCTGGTCGTGAGACCCTATGGCGCAGGTTAGATCGAAAGATCTGGTCGTGAGACCCTGTGACATAGGTTAGGTCATATGAATCTGGTTGTTAGACCCTGTGGATAGATGATAAAGAGTTTTCTGGTGCAGGTTAGGTCGTTGGGCCTGGTCGTTAGACCCTGTGACCAGCTAAATGAAAGGAATTAAATAAAGAATATTTTGGTGCAGGTTAGGTAGTGGGCCTGGTCGTGAGACCCTGTAGCCAAATTAATAAAAAGAAAGAAGTAAAGAACGAATAAAAAAGAAAGAAAGAGAAGAGAACAAGAAAAAATATAAAAGAATGAAATAAAGAAAGAATACATGAAAGAAAGAGATAAAGAAAGAAAATAAGAAAAAAGTGCAAATGGAAAGGATAAAATGAAAAGAATGTAAATGAATTATTGTGTTTGAATAATTGAAATAGTGTTTATGTAATAGATGATTATATGTGTGTGAATTTATTACTTATTAGAATGAAAATAAGAAAAATGAGATTTTACATAGAAGTTGGGAAAAGTATTAGGAATGAAAATAAATAAAAAGAAATGAATGTGAAATGTACAGGAGAAAAAGTGATGTGTTTGGAATAAGAGAAATTTCTAATTATATGATAAATGATAATATGCAAGTGATTGTGTTTGATGCATGCTTTGGACTGGTATAGGGAATTATGTGCCTCGTTGGAACCTACTTCCTACTTGTGTAAAGCTCACCCTTACAACCCCTTTCAGGTACTAAGCTGGGAGCTTGTACCGTTTTCTGGCCGAGCAGGGAGTATACTCCACACTGTGGAGTGTAAAGCATTTGAGTGGACTTAGTTTTAATTTTAAGAAAACTAATATTTTGTAAATTAAAATCATGTAGTAGTTGTGCGCCCAGAATTTTGTATTATGTGGTTTATCGGGCATTAGGACTTTATCTGGCTGTTTTATTAATATGTTTATGTTTTATAAATACTCTGGTCTGAACATGTACAACAGGAAATTTTGGTAAAGTTCGAATTACAGAGGAAACTCTGCCGGATTTTTATCGGAATTTTCAAGTTCATATTTTAATAAATCCAAATTAAACTAAATAAGTGTGAGGGTGTTACAATGGGAAACACAAATATTTTGAGCCTCATATCCTTTTGTTTGAAAATGAAAGCCTCAAAGCCCTTGGCCACGTTACAAGCTTAAAAGACCTTGTTGAGGATTGATCTGCTTAAGAAACACACCAAGGTGAAAATAAAACTGACTCCTTTGACTTGTGAAACTTTTGATGAAAATATCTCATTTCTAAAGTATGAATTAATTTACCCCATCACATACATCAAGACAACCACTTTCATGTCAACTCAAACACTTTTATGTCACATGATCTTTGCATTAGTATTTCTTGTTAAATAAATATGCATTCCAAAAAAAAAGGAAAAAAAAAAGAAAGAAAGAAAATTGCTCGCTGGGTTGAAAACTCGAAAGGGCAGCCTAGGCAAAAGTTAGAGCAACCCGCTAGGTTGAAAACCTGAAAGGGCGACCTAGGCCAAAGTTAGGGTCAAATAAAAAGGAATGAATGAAGTCTTCATATAAGGGCAATTTATGGGGTGCGATCCCTCTTCAAAGCCAACACTGGGTCAATGTTGTTGAGTTAATTCCCTAGTCCTCTCATGCACATACTGGGGCAGATTTTTTATTATTTTCTACGAAAAATAATAAAAAATCTTGCGATCGCCACTACAGATTATTAAGTTTTTTTTCCTAAGTTCTCTCAAGCACAAACCAAGCTGATACTGGGGCAGTTTTTAGGATGAAATTGTCTTTTGAAATATGAGGATTACCAATAAGGATGTTTTATGAAGATACTGGGGCAAATTTATTCTTGTCCTTTCAAATGGTGTAAGTGCAAGCATGGAGCCAATCAGGCGAACAATGTAACACCCCGATTTGGCAACTTGAAAATATATTCCCTTTTTATAAAATGTAGTGAAAATGTGGGCCAAATTTTTTTTTTTTACAAGTAACATGGGCATGAGAACCGTTAAGTTTCCAAAACTCTTTTGTATTTAAAATTGGTGTTCTCACGTCTCATGTTAACCTTTAAGTTCCAAACCGAGATGTCACAAGACACCGCACTTTGAAACTTGCTTCTTTTAATTTCATTTGCAACAACCCTTCTTCTTTCACAACTCGAATCATTGGTACCAATTAAAACATACTTCGTAAACATAAATCAGGGGTTACATGTTGGTACTGCAATGATAGCTAAGTAAGTACAGGGAAACACAATACTTCAAATAAAAGAAAAGAACTACCTCTAGGCCCACACTAAGCCCACACTAAGCTGATGCTGAAGGATCCACAGGAGGTGCCTCACTAGGATCAAACTCGTACACCTCAGCCTCCGAGTAGTCTAAGTCCTCATCAGGATCCTCTTCTGGATCTTCCTCTGGGTCGTCCTCCTGCATAGCCTCGAAAGCCTCGTCCGGTAGATCATCCAGAGTTTCATCCAACTCCTCTAGCTCCTCGGCCTCAGGATCAATCCGTGCAGGTAAAGGCATCGGATGCCCACCATGATAGTCAGCTGGTCCACCAGTCTGCAAGTCCGCAAGCACAAAACGACAGGTGCGAGCATCAGGCGCTGTCCCTTGCAGAGTATGGTTGGGGTCAAAGATGCGCACCTCAGTGACTCCACGCCATTCCCAACCACTATAATTAACTTCCCATCTTCCATCATCCCGGATGTCGAAAGTAAACTTGATAGGGTCCATATGTTATGGGATTGACATCATATAAACAAGTACACAAAACAGAAATCTCGAGAGAGTAAGTATTCCCAAGCATTCAATGCCAACAATGTGGAATTACAATAGGCAATATATTAAGAAATAACAACATTATACAACCAGGCAACAGATAAAGAGCATTCTCATATTCATTCCCATCATCAGCATCCAATTCACTTACACTTATCGATATCATTACTTTCTCTTTCTCAAAATTCTTTACATAACCACATCACATTCTGTGGGTCTCTCATTGGTATCCGTTTCCATCTTCATACAATCTTATTCGCTTTTCCATTCCTTCGTTCTTGGAGTCATTTCTTAATATTACAAAATTCATCTTTTCTTATTTAAGTATTATGAATTCGTATCCATCAATGATGCGGGGAAATTAATCATCATTGAGGAGGTCGTTTAACACACACGCCTACATCTCCTCGGTAATCCACCCAACCTAGTCGGAAGCAAACAGGAGTACAGGAACTTTACCACACAGGCTTGACAGCTGTCTCAACAAATCACTTAATGCCAAGAGAACTGTAGAAAATCCGGTACAGTCTCAAATCATAAATTCAAGGCACACTGTAAAAAAATCCGGTACTGTGGCAAATCACAGAGCCTTGTTCCAGTCCCTCTCACTATTCTAGACTTGAAATCTAGGGGCGACAGTAATTTTCTAGCTGCGCTGTAGAACTTTACCATGACCGTTCGGAATCGATCACCCGTTACCACTTGTGGAATTCGTTCCGCCTAGAAAAGTACTCTAGACTTCTTGACGTTTCACCGTCATTGTCCTTCCCTAATGCAATCTCCACCCGAGCATCCGCAGATTACTCGTAGTATCTTCCTCTCCACTACTTCGATATCGCACTCATAACTCACCACGTTAATCCAAGTCTTTTAGAGTTTTAATATTTTAATTAACATCTTAATCCTAAGGTCGGCTCATCCTTGGTGCATCCCTTCAACGAGTCCCGACCACTAAAAGATAATTCGCTTTTCTTAACTTAGCACAAGGCTTGAGCATTAACAACTTGCATTTCATCTCTTGGGCTTTCACTATACATTCTCATGTCTCAGCTCAGGGCATCAGCATTTCGGCTTCACTTTTGCAACTGAGGAGCACAGCTCAACTCATATCATGCCTCTTTCTCGTGAGTCTCATCAGCATTACTTTCTGCAGTTCTTGCTCAGCAGCATCATTATCATCAGCCCTTATCGCATTCTTACGAATTCCACAATATCTCAAATCTTTCTCAAACTTTAGCTCGTATCTCTTTTTTGATCATTTTCGTATTAATTATTTCTCTTTCTTTTCGATATCACGTTCTTAATTCAATTCAAGGCCACAATCCGGGCATAACAGATGTCCTTCAGCATAATTATCATAATCAATAGCAATTCAGATATCATCATGCATAATAAACTCTTTAGTAAATAAACAAAAGCATACTAGTATCAAAGTATCGTCACATAAACTCATCACATAATCTCACGTGGTCTTTGTCTCCTTCGCATAAGTGGCCATACCACAATACCATTGCCACTATGCTACTGAATTAGAACCACCAAGTTCCGACTTTTGAGATGGTCGAAACGGCTTAATATGTTACCTAAATACCACAGTGTTTGAGGGAAACTTCTCTCTCACCTCTACCGGCAGCAATTCCCAATAAGCTCCTTGAATTCCAATGTGATGCTCGTACCCGCTTCCCGATCGTTACTGGCAACTAAAATATTTCTCTTTCATTAAAATCATTCTCATACGATCATTTCGAAAAAAAACATTATTACCAAAACTTCTTATTTGAAAATAGAGTATTCTCTTTTTCTCAATAGTTTGAGATCAACTTTGGGTTTTAAACTCGCAATCATGATTAAATGCAATCGTTTGTTTAATGACACGTTCAGGAATTTAAAACTTGAAATATTCTTTTCAAACACTTGCTTATTAAAACAAAACATGAATAGTTCCTTGGCTCACATAAAGGCCACATTTATCTTAAGGGTTTTCATATACAAGCCACCATTAAATTCTTTAGCCATACACTTCAATAATTATATGAAAATCTTCTCAAAGTAATACTTTTCAATTAATTAAATTACTTCACTCACTTTATTTCTTTCAAACCGAATTGAATCAAAGAAGACAACACAAGGATCAAGTTGACAACCATTTAAAATATTAACCATATAAGACATTAAATTACTCTTATTTATTTAGATATTTGTCTTTCTTTTCTAAGATTCCCATGTTCAAACAAGGCATAATGACATCCACTGTAAAGAACAAAATCTCTATTCTTATTCTTAAATCCTTATAATCATCTTCAAACATACATGCAAGACAAAATGAATCAACTTTGATATTTATGGGAGTAAAACCGTGAGCTTCACATAAAATTTAACAAATTTAATTAAATTTCTTAACTTCAATCAATACACAACCTCAAGCATCACATCAAAGTTTTATCTTTCAAATCTTAATAATTTCATGCATGCCCTTTAAATCCTTAGATTAAATAAATCTCATCATGCATATAGCTTGAATGATGATCAAACATGATTTTCTATTCTCCCTAGGCTTGGCCGAATGTCATCATGTAAAAAGACAAGATCTTTGGTTTCATTTTCACATGCAAGGTTCAAAACTCATAGATCACACCATGTTCTTGTTCATGCAAAACTTTAAAGCACCATATTCTTTTTAAAACATCAACCGAATCATCATCATTTAAACAAAATCTTGCTTCAAACCCTTTTTATAGTAAATCATTTTTAAAGCTTGCTACCGTGACATGCATCAAAGGAAAATTAAATCTTTTCACTCAAAGTTAACATGGAAGACTCAAGTTCCATGCTTTATCATAGATCAAACATAATTCATCACATGCACATGAAGATCAAGGCAAACAAACAAATTCTTAACTTTCTTAATTCATGCATCATTGCACTCACCACCTCACATTTCTTAACTTATTTCTACTATTTTCCTTCAAATTCTTAACTTTCTTAATTCATAAGAAAATAGGCTTCAAATTTGTCCTCTTTGGTCCATACATGGCCGAAATATACACATAGAAGGGAAAATAAAATTTTCCTTTTATTTTGTTGAGAAAGAACAATTACAAGCATATAAAATTAAATCATGGAACATCCTAAAAATTCAACTTGTTCTCTACTCACTATATTATCTACCGTTCCCTCTACTCATTTTCCATATCATCTTTACTTATTAAAATTCCCTGTTATTCAATTAGCATTTCATTTCCATTTATTTCGCACTCCCTATTGGAGGGAGGGTCATGCTACTTGATTCTAGCTCCTTTATGGAGGGTCATGATAATATAATTTCTCGCTCCGCATAGGGAGGGACATGAATATATAATTTCTCGCTCCGCATAGGCAGGGTCATGGATATATAATTTCTCGCTCCGCATAGGGAGGGTCATGCATATATAATTTCTCGCTCCGCATAGAGAGGGTCATGAATATATAATTTCTCGCTCCACTTGGAGAGTAAGTGGAGGGTCCTGTTGGTATACACGCTCCACTTAGGGAGGGTCATGCTATTCCATGTTATTATCCCTTTATTCATACATTAATTATTTACCCTATTATTTATCCATTTACAACTTATCTTAATTAATTAACATTCACTTAGCTCCTTCTCATTCTTATTAACAACATTATCCCCTCATCAATATTCATAACCAAACCTTAACTAATTCTAGACACACCACAATTATATTTTTATCACAATAATAGCAAGTAACAATCTTACCTCATATATGAGGAAACCGCAATTGGTGGTTGGAGAGACTTAGGAACCCTAGGAATACACCTAGAAGGGGGGGTTGAATAGGTGTTGAAGCTACCTTGAAAGATTTTCGAACGAAACAAATCTAAACAATCAAAACAAATGATTTTTGCAAATTCTACAGCACTTAATCGATTAACCTGCAATTTACTCGAGTAGTACTCGATTAAACTTGAACTTAATCGATTAAATATGACAGAAAACAGAAAAATCAATTTTTCATTCGAATACGAAAATCAATCAATTCACATGCAAGATCAGAGATTCAGCGGAAATGATTAACACCTATATTCTTATTGATTAACCTAGTTATGAAAATGATTTTCCCTTTATCAATTTGAACAATCAAAGATTCAATTCAATCAATTATGAAAAACAATCTTTCTAGGTTTTCAACCAAGAACGCAATCAAATGACTTGAATATAAAGAGTAAGGGTTTAGAGATACAACACAGTGATTTATCCTGGTTCACTTTCATCCACTTGAAAGCTACATCCAGTCCTCTCTTCAACCAAGAGAGATTCTTCACTATGAGGAATTAGAGTTCTCAAATTACAAGTGATTGGCTCACAAGACTTCCTTCTTGCTAGCTTACAAGAGATAACCGACACCCTTGCCTTGTAATCCTATTGATCTTCTCTCTAATCTAACCTCTACCCCTTGTTGATAATCGACACAACAAGTCTTCAATTGCTTGATGATAAACCACACACCAAGGCTTCACTTGCTTGATTCACAACCAAGACTTCTTCTTCTTCTTCAATAAGAATGCACTTGCTTGATGATAAAATCGACACACCAAGACTTCTTGTTTGTTGTAGTGGCTTGCCTTCTTGCAAAGATTACAACACAATAGAAAACACAAAACAATCCTATGAATCTCAATCAAGAGTTATGACAATTCACCATAAGAGATTCAAGGTTCTTGATCAAAGAATATGAAAATAGAAAAGCTTTGATCTTTTGAAAATGAGAGAGAATAGAGTGGCTTGATTCTTTGTAAAACTTGTATGAAAATGATTCTTACTCTTCACAAATAATAGGAAAAGGTTTATATAGAATACCCAAAAGTTGTATCACTTGAAAACTGATTTTGAGAAGTGAAAAACGTATTTTAAAAATCAGTTCAGCAGTACTTAATCGATTAAGCAAGTCGTGTACTCGAGTAGTACTCGATTAAGTTATCACTTAATCGATTAAGTTGGTACTGAACATGTTCAAAACTTGTTTTCTCAAAATCCAACCTTTCCTTTAAAACCTTTAAGCCACCTATTGATTCTAGATTAAGTGAAAACTCAAATTATGATTTAATCATGACTTATGAATGAGATTCACTACCCTTTATAATAATCTACCCAAATAAAAAACCTATGAAGCTTGAGAGGCAAAAGATAAAAGAAATACAAATACACTCAAACTTAGGTCTTCATGAGCTTGCTTTCTCTCTTCTTCATTTGATGTTTGTTGTTGCTTGTTGAGCTTGAAACTTGATCAACACTTGTAGCTTGTTCAAAAACACTTTGTCATTATCAAAACATTCATCATGTTCATCATGGAACTAACAATCTCCCCCTTTTTGAAAATGACAACCCATGTTTTGAAATCACTTGAAGTTGTTGATGCTTGAAACATTTGATCACTTGAGAAGACTCTTTCTCCCCCTCAATCAATGCTATAACACTTGAATCCAATTGAGATAGAAGCTTGATTCTCCCTCTATCTTAAACAACTTAGCTCAACCTACATAAAAACAACAAAACAACCTTTCTCCAAATATAATATCATATTTCTTCCATGTTTCAAAACATACCATTTCTCCCTCTTTGAGAAACATTTCATTCAATTCAAAACATCATATTTCTCCCCCTTTGGCATTATCAAAAAGTAATATATATCAATTGAAATATAACATCTAAGCCAAGGTAAGAAATCAATGATCATTTCTTCACAACATTGATACTAATTGAACAAATACAATAGAGCTTTACTTTGAAATGTGATATCAATTGGTAAGAGAATATAACAATGAAATATAATACCAATTGAAAACTAAAAAGATCATAATATCACTTAACAAAGAAGATATCAATTGTAAAGAAGAATCAATAATCACAAAAACATGATAATCAACTAATAATCTCTCAATGATACAAATTGAATTAACTAAACATTTAGAAAAGTAATATCAATTGAGAAGATACCAATTAAGATAATATATCAATATCAAATATTACCACTTTGTAGGACATTCACTTGAGATGCAAGTGAGATACCAATTGAAGATGTGAATATAGACATTCATAGTTGAGACCAATTGAGAACATGTGTCATTCATTTGCATCTTCAATCAAACCTACAAAACAATCATGCTTTGCTTTTTGGTATCCAAATGGTTTTTGATCCATTTTTGTTAGTGTAGGGACTTTCACCCTTTTTCATCCAAACAAAATTTCCTTTAGGTATACCATGCACTTTAACATAACACACATTTGAAGTATGTCCATGAGTACCACAATAGAAACATGTTGGAGGATTTGAAAAATCAACTTTAGAAAAATCAACAACATTTCTATGAGATTTACTCTTAGCATTAGTATAACCCAAACCAAACTTGTTTGAATTTTCTCTTTGAAAATTTAACAATGTGCGCAATCTAATATCACCACTTGAGAAACTTGCAAGCTTATTTTTCAAAATAGCATTTTCATTTTTAAGCAACTTGCAATTCTCACAATCAACCACAATATTCAATCTACTAGCATAATCACAAGAAGAACTAGCATATATAAGATCAAGAGTTTCATTTTCAAGATTAAGCTCATCAACTTGTTTTTGAATATCTAAAATCTCTTTTTGATGTTTCAAAATGAGCTTCTTTCTTTCAATGTTTTTCAAAGCTAGTTTTTCAAGTTGTTCATACATTTCTTCATAAGCATTATGTAACAATTCATATTTAGAAGAAATTTCGGATTTAGATTCACTTACATTGCTATCCTCGCTTTGATAACTTGATTCATCATTTGAACTTTGTTCTTCATCATCTATTAGAGTTATCAAGTTGAGACAAACGGCTTCTTCATCATCCGATGAACTACTCGATGTGCTTTTCTTGTTATCTTCATCACTATCCCAAACTATGTATGCTCTTTTAGATTTAGAATTTTTCTTGTCTTTCTCCTTCTTCTTGAGATACTTAGAGCATGAGTACTTGAGATGTCCGGGCTTTCCACATTCATGGCAAACTACACCTTCTTTTGAAGTTTTGGTCTTATAGTGTGGGGAATCCTTCTCTTTACTTTTGTCCTTGTTCAACCTTCCTTTTCTCCTTAGAAACTTGTCAAACTCTTTTAACAAAAGTTTCATGTCTTTTTCATCAACATCGGAATCGGAATCTTCACTATCATCATCATCGGAACTATCTTTCTTTTTATATGCACTTTTGACTCTAAGAGCAAGTCCTTTCCTTGATTTGTTCTTATCTGACTCTTCATTGATACTTAATCGTCCAAGCTCCATTTCATGTTCTTGAAGCTTTCCAAAGAGTGTTGCTAGATCCATAGCATCCAAATTCTTAGATTCAACAATAGCCGTTACTTTTGGTTGCCAATTCCTGTCTAAACATCTCAACACTTTGTTAGAAAGTTCACCTTGAAGAAAAGTTTTACCAAGAGCAAGTAAATGATTTATAATATGAGTAAAACGCTTTTGCATATTATTAATAGATTCATTTGGAAGCATATGAAACAATTTATAATAACGCATTAAAGCATTCAATCTAGCTCTCCTAACCTCACTAGTTCCTTCATGAGTCACTTGTAAAGTGTCCCACATTTCTTTAGCACTAGAACATTGAGAAACTCTAAAGAACTCGTCATAGGATAAAGCGGATGTGATGATATTCTTTGCTTTATAATCATATTGAATTTTCTTTCTATCATCATCCTTCCACTTATCCTCGGGGATCAATTGTTCTACACCTTCAACTAAACTAGAGGGGATATGAGGACCTTTTTCAACTACTTTCCAAATTTCACTATCTATGGCTTGGATAAAGATTTTCATTCTAACTTTCCAATATGCATAGCCTTCTCCGGCAAACAATGGAGGACGACTTATTGAAGCACCTTCACCACCAAAGGGATTCGTAGAACCCATTGCGATTTTCTTAAAGGATCTTTACGAAAAAGCTCTTATGCTCGTGTCTTTCGACCGAGCTCTGATACCAATTGAGGAAACCGCAATTGGTGGTTGGAGAGACTTAGGAACCCTAGGAATACACCTAGAAGGGGGGGTTGAATAGGTGTTGAAGCTACCTTGAAAGATTTTCGAACGAAACAAATCTAAACAATCAAAACAAATGATTTTTGCAAATTCTACAGCACTTAATCGATTAACCTGCAATTTACTCGAGTAGTACTCGATTAAACTTGAACTTAATCGATTAAATATGACAGAAAACAGAAAAATCAATTTTTCATTCGAATACGAAAATCAATCAATTCACATGCAAGATCAGAGATTCAGCGGAAATGATTAACACCTATATTCTTATTGATTAACCTAGTTATGAAAATGATTTTCCCTTTATCAATTTGAACAATCAAAGATTCAATTCAATCAATTATGAAAAACAATCTTTCTAGGTTTTCAACCAAGAAAGCAATCAAATGACTTGAATATAAAGAGTAAGGGTTTAGAGATACAACACAGTGATTTATCCTGGTTCACTTTCATCCACTTGAAAGCTACATCCAGTCCCCTCTTCAACCAAGAGAGATTCTTCACTATGAGGAATTAGAGTTCTCAAATTACAAGTGATTGCCTCACAAGACTTCCTTCTTGCTAGCTTACAAGAGATAACCGACACCCTTGCCTTGTAATCCTATTGATCTTCTCTCTAATCTAACCTCTACCCCTTGTTGATAATCGACACAACAAGTCTTCAATTGCTTGATGATAAACCACACACCAAGGCTTCACTTGCTTGATTCACAACCAAGACTTCTTCTTCTTCTTCAATAAGAATGCACTTGCTTGATGATAAAATCGACACACCAAGACTTCTTGTTTGTTGTAGTGGCTTGCCTTCTTGCAAAGATTACAACACAATAGAAAACACAAAACAATCCTATGAATCTCAATCAAGAGTTATGACAATTCACCATAAGAGATTCAAGGTTCTTGATCAAAGAATATGAAAATAGAAAAGCTTTGATCTTTTGAAAATGAGAGAGAATAGAGTGGCTTGATTCTTTGTAAAACTTGTATGAAAATGATTCTTACTCTTCACAAATAATAGGAAAAGGTTTATATAGAATACCCAAAAGTTGTATCACTTGAAAACTGATTTTGAGAAGTGAAAAACGTATTTTAAAAATCAGTTCAGCAGTACTTAATCGATTAAGCAAGTCGTGTACTCGAGTAGTACTCGATTAAGTTATCACTTAATCGATTAAGTTGGTACTGTACATGTTCAAAACTTGTTTTCTCAAAATCCAACCTTTCCTTTAAAACCTTTAAGCCACCTATTGATTCTAGATTAAGTGAAAACTCAAATTATGATTTAATCATGACTTATGAATGAGATTCACTACCCTCTATAATAATCTACCCAAATAAAAAACCTATGAAGCTTGAGAGGCAAAAGATAAAAGAAATACAAATACACTCAAACTTAGGTCTTCATGAGCTTGCTTTCTCTCTTCTTCATTTGATGTTTGTTGTTGCTTGTTGAGCTTGAAACTTGATCAACACTTGTAGCTTGTTCAAAAACACTTTGTCATTATCAAAACATTCATCATGTTCATCATGGAACTAACAATATAATCTCTTTTTATTTATTTTATCTATTCTCCTATAATGTCATCTCTCATTTTTATTATCAATACATATTTTACAACAAATCCCAACTTCTTCTCTTCTAATTACCTATGCTAAAAATCATTTTTATCACTTTACCCTAGGGTTTATCAACCTATTCAAATCCCTATCCTTAGTCTCCTCTATATACCATCTAGAGTATACTCCCTAAATAGAGGTAACACCCCCTTCTTACCTCAAATAAAGGTGGAGAGAGAGAGAGAATGTTGATTCCCAAGCCTTAGTGTAGAGAGAGAAAGCTTCATAGCCATGGAGGAGAGAGAAATGAGCCATGAAGCAAAAGCAGTGAAATTAGTTAAAGATTATGGGGGAAATTTGTGTACATGAAAGAAAATGAGAAGGAAAGCTTGAATCTCACATACCTTGAACTTGGAATGGTGGAAATTAATAGTGGGTATGAAACTCCAAGGAAGAGAGAGGAGAGAGAGAAATGGCGTGAGAGAGAGAATAATAGGAGAGATTGATGAAGGAGATGATGTTTGTATGTGATGGGGATAGATTTTTAAGGGTTTATCATGGATGTATTTGATGATTTGAGGTGGGATTTAGAGAGAGAAGGAGAAGAAATTCGTGGCCCTAGGAGAGAGAAACAAAAAGGGGGAGTGAATGAAGAAGCAAGCCAAAAACATGTTTTATGCTGATTCTACACGAAGTATCCGGATACTTTTACCTGATTCGTGATTCTGGTGCGCGGAAGTCATTTGACTTCGCATTGACTACATTATAAATTCTTCGTTAACCGTCGGATCTTGCTCAAATTTTGAGACATGCTTCCTAAGACAATTATCTTCACATCAAACGGTGGAATTCGTGTTTAGAGTTGTAAATCTTTTATTTTGAATTTCCTAAAATAGGGTGTTTAGAACACCGAAAACGCCATTTTTAACACTCGTCTAGCCTTCTTTAAATTTCTTTTCCGATGCCAATGCTTCCTAACTCCTTCATGGAATTCAAAGGAAACCTAATTTATCACCTTATGTTATTTATGCACAATTATTATTTCCAAATCCTGTTATTATTCCAATTACGCTTGGAATAAAATTTTGGGATGTTACACTTCTAATTGGAGACTTTAATGATATTTCAAATGCTAATGAGAAAAAGGGAGGAGCTCTTGTTAATCTCCAGAAATGTCGTCTTTTTGTTGACAGAATAAACATGTGTAACCTCATAGATATGGGGCAAATTGGTGGGCTTTACACTTGGAGGGGTCCTCTCCGTCCGGGTTATAAGCGTGTCTTTAAAAGACTGGATAGGGGTTTGTGTAATGCTGATTGGAGGATCAGATTCCCGGGTGCAACCATCAAAGTCCTGCCTCACTCCCACTCAGATCATCATCCCCTGAGCCTCAGCCTTGAATCCTCTAATGGTAACAGGTTTGACAGACCCTTTCGTTTTCATGCTATGTGGATTAATCATGCTGATTTTGAGAATTTTATACATAACAATTGGAGAAAAGATACTCTTTTAATTGAGGCCATTATGTAGAATCAAAGAGTTTTTGATGATGTCAAATATATACGCTTGGTAGAATCAATGATGTTGATAATGTCAAGTAAATTAGAGCTCGACGTGGGGTCAATGTCAAAAGCGTCAGACTCAGTTCTGCGCATGCATTCCGCCAAAGGCAGAAGCTCGGATATCTGCTTCTGAAGTTTCAGCTCGGATTGAGCTTGGCTCTTGATCACGGCGAAAGTTCATCCATGTTTGAAAGCTCAGCTCTTCACTTCAAGACAGTACGCTCGGATATTGATCAACTCGGAACACGCTTAGAAGGCTTTGAATATTGAACTAAGCCATAGCATAAGAAAGATCAAATTAGCTCGGATTGAACACGCACCCTGAGCAAAGAGCAAAGCTTGGATCTGTTAGTTTCAAGTCTGAGTGCCGAGGAAAGCTCAAGGCTCGGCAACACAAATCTCAGACCAAGCTCAAACAAAGCTCAAGGCTCGGCAACACCAATCTCAGACCAGGCTCGAACGAAGCTCAAGATCGACTGTCTCTGTTCACTCTTCAACAACACATCTTCTTCAACCTTCAGACTCTGCTCAGCTGTGCCGTACCTTTTATTACCGTTGAGTCTAGGTAGAAGTTCTAGGATTTTAATTCCAACATAGTAACAAGTTTGAAATTCAAAATGAGTTAAAATCAAAGGTTGGTGAAGGGTCACTATCACTGCTCTGCTGTCAAAATATAGCTGTTGAAATTCCCATTGCCTTTCCGTACAGCTCTCTCTTTTTCTGGAAAATCAGAAGAGCTTATAAAAGGGATCTTCAACGGTAACACAATATGAGAAGAAGCTTTGAACAATTTTCTGCAAACCTCATTTTCATTCTCTTTCAAAAACAGAGCAGAATCAAACTCACAGAAAAGAAAAAGATCACTTGAATTTTCAAAAGAACTTAGAGAGTTAATCTTTCAAATCCAAACTCTAAGTTCAACATATTTTCTTCTCTATGATATCCCTTCACAAAATCGACTCACTCTTGAACTTCACATTTTTATACTCATTCGAAGAGTGTTTCGAATTGGAGCCATCATCATTCATAAATCTTGTTCGTTGTATTTGCTGGAGTGAAAACCTGGTCTCTGGTCGAGAAAGCTTTTCTGTATTGAAAAGGTTCCAAAGAGGTTCTTTGGTCATCGATTTGTTGTGGGTAGGTTGTCACGAGTTTGGTAAACTCGGTTGACTGAATAGGTCTAGAGGGGTGGCTCTTGTAAATCCTTGTGTAACCCAGAAAATTGATTTTTAGTGAAAGCTCTCTAAAAGGTTTTTAGAGGGGACTGGACTAGCTCTCAGGGTGAGAGTGAACCAGGATAAATCTGTGGTGTTAAGTTTTATTTCTTTACTGCTTTCTCATTGCTCGGCTTGCTTGACTGGTTATCCGCTGACTTAAGCATCAAGCTTTTAATTCACTCTGTGATAGCTCGGTTTTTGAGTGTTGCTCGGAAAGCTTAGCCTTGAAGCATCTATGTTAACCGATTAACTAGTTTATTCATCTGGTTAATAAATTAACATGGTTTTCTCGGCAGCTCGGTTAGAGCTTGAATTTTGTTTAAAACCGAGAACAACAATTCAAATTATTTTCAAGAAATCGAAAAATTACCATATCACTTTCAATCTCCTATTCACCCCCCCCCCCCTCTACTCGATTGTTAGGCCTCTTGTTGGTTTCCAACAAGTGGTATCAGAGCTCGGTCGAAAGATTGAGTGTAAAAACTTTTTCGAAAAGATCCTTGAGGAAACCAAATGGCTGCTAACAATCCCTTCGGAGGTGAAGGCTCTTCCATAAACAGACCACCACTATTCAATGGTGAGGGTTATGCTTATTGGAAAGCTCGAATGAAAATTTTCATTGAAGCTATAGATATGGAAATTTGGAAATCTATTGAAAACGGGCCATTTGTCCCCAAAAGAAAAATTAATGAAGAAGTTGTAGAAATCCCATGGGAAAGTTGGGATGATGATGATAAACGAAAAGTATCCTTTGATTTAAAAGCCAAAAACATCATCACCTCAGCTTTGTCCTATGATGAGTTTTTTAGAGTGTCAAGCTGCAAATCTGCAAAAGAAATGTGGGACATTCTACAACTTACTCATGAAGGGACAAGTGAGGTCAGACGAGCTAGATTAAATACTCTGATGCATGAATATGAGTTATTCCGAATGCTGCCAAATGAAAATATAAATGATTTGCAGAAACGGTTTACTCATATCATAAACCATCTTAATGCTCTCGGCAAAATCTTTCAAAATGCCGAGATAACTAACAAAGTGCTTAGATGTCTTAGCAGAGAATGGCAGCCGAAGGTCACTGCCATCATGGAAGCTAAAGACTTGGACACAATGAGTATAGCCACTTTGTTCGGCAAGCGGCAAGAGCATGAGATGGAGCTCGACAGACTGACCATGCATGAAGAATCTGATAAGAAGAAGAAGGGAATTTCCCTCAAAGCTGCTATAAAGGCAACCAAAGAATCCTCCGAAGATGAGTCCAGCTCGGACATAGATGAGGAAGACTTTGGTCTCATGGTCAGGAAGTTCAGCAAATTTTTTAAAGGCAAAAAGAACTTGACAAACAGAGCAAGACATACCAAAAGCACTCACCACAAAGGCTCAAGTTCAAAAGACCGAGTTAGATGCCATGAATGTGGTGAAGCTGGTCACATCAGAGCATACTGTCCAAGATTGCAAAAGCAAGGTGGTGAAGAAACAAAGAAGAACAAAGACCACAAGAAGAAGAGAGCTTACATTGTATGGGATGCACCCAACAACGACAACAGCTCAAGCTCCAGCTCTTCCGACGAAGAAGAGAAAGCAATTTTGTGCTTAATAGGAAGGGAAACTGTGTTTGAAAGCCCAAACCAAACTTATTCTGAGCTAGATCTTTTCCTGCATATGACTCGTGCTCGGAGAGCGAAGACGAAGAACCAGGCTCGGTTCTCAGATTTGCCGATCAAGAAGTCTCATCGAGCTCGGCACTAGATGCATCAGAACAAAGATCAAACATAAAATGTTTAATGGGCAAACACAGCGGGGAAACCTCAACAAGCCGAACTGTATCCAAACATACAAGCACTGAGGTAACCTCCACTTCTGATTCTGACTCTGAATCAGAATTTAATGATACTGATGAATTGTATTCTGCTTATCTTGAAATGCAAACCAAATTCAAGAAACTTGCTAAAAATTTCATTAAGATGAAACTAAATCTTTCAAACTATAAAGAACAAGTTCTTGAATTGGAAAAATCAATTGAAACTTTGAAAAGCAGAAACAAGTCATTAGAAAACACTATCACTCAACTGAAAAATGAAAATCTTGACTGCTGCACTAAATATGAAAAAGAAATTTCTGAACTAAAATTTAAAAGTGCAACTGTCAACAAGAGTGATGGCTTGTTTGATCGGCTTTTAGCCAAACAAAGAAACTATTCAAACAAAACGGGACTTGGCTACACATCGACCAAGAAGAAAGCAGTAAGAAAACTCGCCTATGTTTCAAATTTTAATAACTTGAAAAAGACGAGCTGCTCCTACTGTGGTCTTCATGGTCATACACCCAATGAATGTAAAATCCGACGTCATGGTGTGGCCAAGGGCAAGTTTGTTTGGGTAGTTAAAAGGAAAGATCCAACTGCTAACCCCCAAGGACCCAAGACAATTTGGGTACCCGAATCAAAGAAGTAATATTTTTGTAATGCAGGTGTGCTTCCGAGCAAAAGAAAGCAGATGGTACCTTGATAGTGGCTGCTCGAAGCACATGACGGGGGACAAAAACTTAATCACTGAACTTTCACATTCAGATAAGGGCTACGTCACTTATGGTGATAACAACCGAGGTAAAATATTGGGTGAAGGTAAAGTCAGTAATTCTGCCAACTTGGTTATCAATAATGTTTTGCTTGTAAAAGGGCTAGAACATAATCTTTTAAGCATAAGTCAACTCTGTGATATTGGTAACCATGTTGTTTTTACCTCTACCCATTGCATAATTAAAAGTGACGAGGACAACTCTGTCAAATTTGTTGGAAAACGATATAACAACACTTACTTGGTTGATTTGAATGAAATCACCTCTTTGATAACCACTTGCATGGTGAGCAAAGAAAGTGATACATGGTTATGGCATAGAAGGACAGCTCATATACACGTAAATTAGTTAAAGAAACTACAATCAAAAGATTTAGTGATAGGTTTACCAAAGCTGAATTTTAATACGGAGGGGGTTTGCTCGTCTTGCAAGAAGTGCAAACCAACCAAAAATAAAAATGATTTCTCATCTAAGTTGATGGTCTCAACAACTCGGCCCCTGGAAAGGTTACACATGGATTTGTTTGGACAATCACAAGTAAAAAGCTTTGGTGGCAATCTCTATGCTTTAGTAATTGTAGATGACTTCTCCAGATTTACATGGACTTTATTTTTAAAATCAAAAAGTGATACTTTTGAAAATTTTAAAGAGCTTGTCAAGCAACTTCAGAATCGAGCTAACCAAAAAGTAGTTGTAATCCGAACAGACCATGGTGGTGAGTTCGAGAACTACAAATTTGACAAGTTTTGTTCCAAGCTCGGGATAGAACATCAGTTTTCTGCTCCTCGGACTCCTGAACAAAACGGAGTTGTGGAACGGAAAAACCGAGTTCTTGAAGAGCTAGCCCGAACCATGCTTAATGAATATAATTTGCCACATTATTTCTGGGCCGATGCGGTAAACACAGCTTGCTATGTAATGAACCGCATCCTCATCAGACTAATTTAAAAGAAAACTCCATATGAACTTTACAAGGGTAGAAAACCAAAAATCTCTCATTTCCATGCATTTGGTTGCAAAGTCTTCATTTTAAATAATGGAAAAGAGCATCTCGGCAAATTTGATTCTAAAGCCGATGAAGGAATATTTTTGGGTTATTCTACTCATAGTAAAGCATTTAGAGTTTTTAACAAAAGGACCTCCACTGTGGAAGAGTCCGTGCGTGTGGTATTTGATGAGTCTCCTGGGAGAGACAATGTTAGTTGTGCAGATAAAGAGGATCATCATATGGCTGAACTAGATCCGAGCACAACAACTGAAAAAGCTCAAAACGATGAAGCTGCTGAAGTCAAAGATCAGAAGGACGAGCTTGTTCCGAGCCAAACAAACAAGGAACAAACCGAACTCAGTCCGAGCCAACTTCAAAATAGTCAGTCCGAACTCATTCCAAGCCGAGCAGAGCAGCATGAGCTCAGTCCAGCCTGGAAGAGAGTCAAGGACCATCCGATAGAGAATGTGCTCGGCGACTTGAATAAGGGAGTTTTAACTCGTTGTTCTATTCAGAACTTTTGCAATTTCGCTTCCTTTGTTTCTCAAATTGAACCTAATTCGATTGATCAAGCAATTGATGATGAACATTGGGCGATTGCCATGCAAGAGGAACTGAATCAATTCATCAGAAACGATGTCTGGGAATTGGTTCCTCGACCCAATGATCATACGATAATTGGTTTGAAATGGATTTTCAGAAATAAAACAGATTAATTAGGCTTAATTATAAGAAACAAAGAAAGATTAGTTGCTCAAGGCTACAACCAAGAGGAAGGTATCGATTATGATGAAACCTTCCCTCCAGTTGCTAGGCTTGAAGCAATCCAAATTTTGCTTGCTTTTGCATCTATTATGAATTTCACCCTTTATCAAATGGATGTAAAAAGTGCTTTCTTAAATGGCTTTATAAATGAAGAAGTGTATGTAAAACAACCTCCTGGCTTTGAAAATTTTGAATATCCAAACCATGTATATAAACTCAAAAAGGCTCTTTACGGTTTGAAACAAGCTCCGAGAGCTTGGTATGATCGGTTGAGCTCATTTTTACTTGAACAAGGGTTTGAGAGAGGGAAGGTTGACACAACTCTATTCATTTATAAATCTAAAAAGGACATATTGTTAGTACAAGTTTATGTTGATGATATAATTTTCGGTGCTACTAACATGTCTCTTTGCAAGAAGTTCTCTGAATCAATGCAAGGTGAATTCGAGATGTCGATGATGGGAGAACTCACATTCTTTCTCGGACTCCAAATAAAGCAAGTTGAGGGAGGAACGTTTGTGCATCAAGGAAAATATTACAAGGCTTTCCTCAAGAAATTTGGCTTAGAAAATTGCAAAGAAACTGCCACTCCCATGAGCACCTCCAGCTATCTCGGCAAGGATGAGTCAGGTAAAGCCGTAGATGTAAGCAAATATAGAGGCATGATAGGAAGCCTTCTATATTTAACTGCGTCTCGGCCTGATATTATGTTCAGTGTTTGTTTATGTGCTCGTTTTCAAGCTAATCCCAAAGAATCTCATCTTTCGGCGGTTAAACGAATTTTTAAATATCTAAAAGGAACTGTGAACACTGGTCTATGGTATCCTAGGGATGCCAATCTTAGTTTGATTGGGTATTCGGACTCAGATTTTGCTGGGTGCAAGCTTGACCGAAAAAGCACCAGTGGAACTTGTCACTTGCTCGGCAGTTCCCTTGTGTCGTGGTTTTCTAAAAAGCAAGCTTGCGTTGCCCTGTCAACAGCTGAAGCCGAATACATTGCTGCTGGTAATTGTTGTGCCCAAATTCTTTGGATGAAACAATAGTTATCAGATTTTGGCTTAATTTTAAATCACATTCCTATCAAGTGTGACAATACAAGTGCAATCAACTTAACTAAGAATCCAGTGTATCACTCTCGAACAAAACACATTGAAATTAGGCATCACTTTCTACGAGATCATGTTCAAAAAGGTGATTGTGTCATTGAATTTGTTAGTACTGAAAATCAATTAGCCGACGTGTTTAAAAAACCTTTGGCGAGGGAAACTCTTTATAAAATTCGGCGTGAGCTCGACATTCTGGATGAATCCAGTGTGTGCTCGACGTAAGCTCGGCATCATGGATGATTTCAGCATGTGCTCGGCATGAGCTTGGTTTTTCAGTATATCATAAACTTGATCACCTTCATAATCTCGATTGTTTCATTCAATTGTGTATTTGTTTAATTTCCTGAAATTTCACATCCTCCAACTCCTCTTCCTCTCCTTTAAATTATCTTCTCTTTTCGAGACGCATGCTTTCATTTTCTTTAAAAGGGGGAGAAAGGTGTTGGTTTATGTTTTTATTTGAACTTTCATATTTTAATTGTCGTCATTCTCTTCTTTTTCATTTATCTTCTCTGTTGAGAAGCATGTTTTCGCTGTTAAAGGGGGAGAATGATGAAAATTTTCTTCCGATCATGTTTTCAATTTCTTCTGGAGGAGAAAAGTTTTTAATGACTCAAGCCTTGTTACCATCAAATGGTATCAAGCAACTTATTTCTCTTTTGGCAATTGTGCTTAATCTTTGGCTCCTTTTTGATCATGCCAAAAGGGGGAGAGGAGGTGTGTTGTTGTTTTGTTGTTTTTGATTGTTACAGATATTCAATGGAGAGAGATATGTGCGTGCAAGCATAAATTGGGAGAAAGGTGTACGAGCATAAACTCAGGGGGAGTATTTAACAAGCGGCTCCACAAATTCTCAAACTTTTATTCATCAAGTGATTTCAACAAGTGGTAGCATTATTGAGCAACAAGTACTACAAGTGGATTATTTCATCATATAGTACACATTCTGATCTGAGCATTTTCATAGCAACAACAAGTGGTACATTTTCGAGCAAATTCCGATCAGTGCTTAGTCCGATCAGTTTATGAGCATACAGTCGAAGGAAGAACACAAAGCAACAAACTTTCAAGAGAATATTTGTCATCATCAAAAAGGGGGAGATTGTAGAATCAAAGAGTTTTTGATGATGTCAAATATATACGCTTGGCAGAATCAATGATGTTGATAATGTCAAGTAAATTAGAGCTCGACGTGGGGTCAATGTGAAAAGCGTCAGACTCAGTTCTGCGCATGCATTCCGCCAAAGGCAGAAGCTCGGATATCTGCTTCTGAAGTTTCAGCTCGGATTGAGCTTGGCTCTTGATCACGGCGAAAGTTCATCCAAGTTTGAAAGCTCAGCTCTTCACTTCAAGACAGTACGCTCGGATATTGATCAGCTCAGAACATGGTTCCCGAGCGTATTACTGGGGAACCTCATCCTGGACACCCTTTCACAGTTGAGATTATGGCATTCCAAACCCTGCAGACTTATGTGGGCCATCAAAATATTCCTCGGTATACTGGAACAACTGATCTGATGGACCACATTGCAGCTTACGAGTCTTCCATGATGTTTTATGGAGGAGGGGATTTCATGAAGTGTCGCGCTTTCTCAATGACTCTGGGCTCGGCACCTTTGAGATGGTTCAATTCCCTACCTGCTAATTCAATTCACTCTTGGGCTGAGCTTAGAAGAGCATTCCTAAATAGATACACAGCCAGTATGTCACAGCCAAAATCTGATCATTCATTAGCTGGAGTCGCATAGAGACCAGACGAGTCTTTACGCGACTACCTGGCTCGGTATCATTAAGAGGCTAGTGGCATATCTGGTCTGCAATCTGGAGTATCTGTTCTTTTGCTTACTCAAGGGTTGCGAGATGGAGATTTCAAGGATTGTTTGATTGGAGAACCACCCAAGGATATGGCCGAACTCAGGGAAAGGTCCAGGAAGTTTGTCAATTTGTAAGAATTTCACAGAATCAGTACTGCGGCATGGGGTAAGGAAGAACGTCAAGAGCAACGTCCTCGTCAAAACGACAATCGTCAAAGCGATCGTTTTCGAGATAGCAGGGGGAGGAAAGATAAAAGAGAAAGAGGAGAAAAATTGCCTCCAAAAGGCAAATATGATGAATATACTCAGCTTACAGTCCCAAGGAGTCAAATCCTTCGCGAGACTATGCACACCGAGATGCGCAATATCACTCGGCCTCCAGCTTTGAGATGAGCTGCTCAAAAAGACAAGACGAAGTACTGTGACCATCATGGCGGAAGGGGGCATGCGACTGATCAGTGTACTATGCTGAAGGACTTGATTGAAGAAATGGTGAGGGACAGAAAGCTCCAACAATACATTGGCGAAGCAATGCGAAAGCGTTCCAGGAGAAAAAGTCATTCATCAACCAAACCCGAGCAGAAAAGAAATAGGAGCCCTTCACCACCTGCAGGGGGAACCTCTACCCTACTGTCCGAACAGGATAAGGGTCGAGTGACTTTCCTGATTAACACCATTGCTGGAGGATTCGCAGGTGGAGGGGAAAAAAGAGGTGATCGAAAGAAGTATGTGGGTCAAGTTCTTTCGGTGGCCAGCCGTCCAATTCAAAAGCCCAAAAAGAAGAACATCGTCATCAGTTTCAGCGACGAGGACTTTGCCGACATAATCCAAGATCACAATGACCCAATGGTAGTTACAGCCAGGCTCGGCAATTACGAAGTAAAGAGAATTCTCGTTGATTAGGGGAGTTCAGCAGACATTATGTTCTTGGATCTGTTCGAAGCCTTGAAGTTGAAAAGACCCGACCTAACTCCGTTCGAGGGAAGTTTGATTGGCTTTACGGGCCATTCGATTGTTCCCCTAGGCCATATCCACCTCCCAGTTACCCTGGGGGAACAGCCATCTGCTCGAAGTGAGATAGTGAAGTTTTTAGTTGTCCAGGCTCCATCGGCATACAACGCCATTCTCGGCCGTACCGCACTTCAGTCTTTCGGTGTCGTTGTATCAACTGTCCATCTAGCTATGAAGTTTCCAGGATCTGATGACAAGGTGGTCACGGTACGCTCTGAACAAGAGCTGGCTCGGAAGTGTTACAACATCAGCCTGGGGAAACTGAAGATTGAAGATGAGAAGATCATGCAAGAACCACTCAACAAGGGAAGTGTTAACCTGGAAGATCTTGATGTAAGGGAGGAGGATGAAACTAGGCCAACCCCTCAGGGGGACTTCAAAAAGGTAATTCTGGGCTCCGATCCATCTCGTTGCGTCAAGATTGGTGTCGGCCTTGCTGAGGAAGTTGAGAGAGAACTGACAGAACTGCTCATAGAAAACAAAGATCTATTTTCCTGGACCTCGGCAGACATGCTAGGAATCGATCCGAATTTCATCTGCCACAAGTTAAGCGTGTACCTTGGCGCCAAGCCAGTTTGTCAGAAGAAAAGACGGGTCGGAACCGAGAAGGCTCAAGCGACAGAAGAAATGGTTGCCGAGCTGCTTGAAGCAGGGTTCATCAGGGAAGTGGTATACACCGATTGTTTGGCTAATCCCGTACTGGTTAAGAAATCCAATGGAAAGTGGAGGATGTGCGTGGATTATACAGACTTGAACAAGGTCTGCCCCAAAGACCAATACCCACTTCCCTGCATAGACAAATTAGTAGACAGCTCGGCAGGATATCAGAGACTATCCTTCCTGGACGCTTATTCGGGCTACAATCAGATCCCGATGTATCCCCCTGATCAGGTGAAGACTTCATTCGTGACTGAAAATGCTACATATTGTTATAATGTCATGCCCTTCGGACTTAAGAACGCTGGGGCAACTTACCAGCGAATGATGAACAAGGTGTTCGGCTCACTTATTGGGCCCAGAATGGAGGTATACATCGACGATATGATTGCTAAGAGTTTGAAGGAAGAAGACCATGCTAAGGATTTAAAGGTCATCCTTGGCAGAATCCGGCAGTTCGATATGAGGTTGAATCCGGAAAAATGCACCTTTGGGGTTCCTGCTGGGTCATTCCTCGGATTTATGCTCACTGAACGAGGAATCGAGGCAAATCCGGAGAAGTGCCGAGCCATCCTCGAGATGAAGAGTCTATCTGACATCAAGGGTGTACAGCAGCTGGCAGGTCGGGTAGCGGCCCTTTCCAGATTTTTATCTCAATCAGCTCGGAAGGCCTTACCATGGTACCAACTGCTGAGGAAGGAAAAGGAAAAAATGTTTGAGTGGAACGAGGCATGCGAAAAGGCCTTCACTGATCTTAAGCAATACCTGGCGTCTCCCCCAATCCTATCTAGTCCTGTGAATGGAGAAGTTCTGTTCCTTTACTTATCGGTCGGTGATTCTGTTGTCAGTTCGGTTCTAGTTCGGGAAGAATCAGGCAAAGAATCCCCTGTTTATTTTGTCAGCCGAGCGCTTCAAGGGCCAGAGCTGAGGTATCAGAAGGTGGAAAAATTGGCATTTTGTTTGGTTATCACGGCCAGAAGACTGCGTCAATACTTCCAGAGCCACCACATCAAGGTCAGAACAGCTCAGCCGATCCGCCAAATTCTTCAAAAACCCGACTTGGCAGGAAGAATGGTGACTTGGGCCATTGAACTTTCCGAGTTCGACATCACTTTCGAACCTAGGAAGGCAATGAAATCCCAGGTCCTAACTGATTTTCTCACCGATTTTACTGAGCCATTGACGAGCTCAAACTTGGACTGGAGCATTTATATTGATGGATCGAGCAACAAGCTTGGAGCAGGCGCTGGAATAATCCTGGAGAACTCTGAGGGAGTCACCCTTGAGTATTCTTTGAAGTTCGGATTTCCTACTTCAAATAATCAGGCAGAATATGAAGTTGTAATGGCTGGTCTCAGAATGGCAAAAGAGGTAGGGGCCCGAGAAGTGAAGATTTTCAGCGATTCTCAATTGGTGGTTTCGCAAGTTAAAGGTGATTATCAAGCCAAAGAACCCATCCTCCAAAAATATCTTGAGAAGGTGAAGTTCCTATCCTCAGAGTTTTCCAAGGTTGAATTCTACCACATCCCAAGGGAAAGCAATGGCCGAGCGGACATTCTTTCAAAATTGGCTTCAACGAAAGGCCCTGGAAATAACAAAACGTTGATCCAAGAAATGGTGCACGGACCTAGCGTTGTCCTCTCCGTTTCGGTGGATCCAATTTGGACTGCTCCGATCACGAGTTATTTGGAACAAGGAATTTTGCCGACTGATCCAATCGAGGCCAAGAAACTCATCAGGAAAGCATCACAATTTGCTCTGGTTGAAGGAATTCTGTTTCGCCGAGGGGTCAATGGCCCTATGCTCAGATGTCTAGATCCCGCTGAAGCAAAACAGACACTGGAAGAGGTTCATGGGGGTATCGGAAGTCATCATGTTGGGGGGAAATCATTGGCCAAAAAGATTCTAAGGGCAGGATACTATTGGCCGACCCTTCAGCAGGATGCGATCAATCATGTGAAGAGATGTGAAAAGTGTCAGTTTCACAGCGATGTGTATCAGAAGCCGGCCGAGCAACTCCATTCACTTTCATCTCCCTATCCCTTCTATCAATGGGGAATGGATTTGATTGGCCAGTTCCCCACCGCACCAGGACAGCTAAAATGGGTGATAGTTGCCATTGATTACTTCACCAAATGGATTGAAGCCGAGCCTCTAGCAACTATATCATCGGCCAAGGTTCAGAAGTTCTTTGAAAGACAGGTCGTAGCTCGGTTTGGAGTGCCACAAGTTCTGGTGACTGACAACGGAACTCAATTTGCAGCAAAGGCATTCCAAGACTTGGTTAATGCTTTAAACATTGAGCACTATTTTTCCTCGGTCGAGCATCCTCAAACCAATGGACAAGTGGAATCAGTGAACCGAACTATCATCCAGGGAATCAAGAAGAGGCTCATTGGAGCAAAAGGAAATTGGCTAGAAAACTTGCATGAAGTACTTTGGTCATATCGCACCACGATACAAACTTCGATGGGAGAAACTCCTTATCGGCTTACTTATGGTTGCGATGCAGTCATCCCAATAGAAAGGATCATCCCTTCGTTCCGAGCTATACAACAACCAAACCCCCTCAACAACACTTTACTGTGTGAGGACCTCGTTCTATCGGATGAAGTCAGAGATCTAGCCGCCGAGCGGCAACGACATGCCAAGCTGATGCAAGCGAAAGGGTACAATCGCTCGGTGGTACCCAGAGAGTTCGAAGTAGGTGACCTCGTCCTAAGAAGAGCTGACATTGGTCTCAAGAACGCTAAGGACGGGAAATTGGCTCAAAACTAGGAAGGGCCATACCGAGTGGCTTCCAAAATGGGAACAGGAGCCTACAAGCTCGAAACTCTCTCGGGTTCTCTCATCAACAACACATGGAACGTGGCAAAGCTTAGAGCATATTTCAGCTAAACTTTTTTATCCGTTTCACTTCTATTTTCAATTGTTTTTAGTTTCATTATTACCTTTGCTTTATGTTAGATTTGTGTATTTTTGATGATGGTGTACGCTCGGTGGAACCCCGAGCCCATTATATTTACTGCTTCGAATAAATAAAAGTTCTGTTATTGAATTCATTGTATTTGCGTACTTTTCCTCATAACCGACTAGCCACCGTTTATGACGCGAACGATTATAAACAGCTCGAACAAGAGCTTATAACTCGTCAAGTACTTTAAAAAGATTCCCGATTCAAACATGATTTGTCTTAAAATCATTTTTTACATCGCAGATAGTGGAACCCACCTCGGCTAAAGTGCTAGAGTTCCGAGGTCTTAACACTTGAATTCATAACAAAAAGAACAAAAAGAAGTACAAAATGATAACAGATATTATAAATATTCAAACGTAGTTACAGCAAAGAGGTTCAGACCCAACTACTGGGGCAAATACAAAAGTTAAAAAGCAAAAAAAAGAATCTACTCTATGTCGGACAACACTACACTATCGAGATCAAATCTATCCTCTTCCTCCTCGTCACCTTCAGCACCCTCGGATCCATCTTCCTCGGATTCCTCAGCAAAGTGATCGGGCATATCATTTCCGCCCATGTCTATTGCAACCCCATTATCGCCAACAATCTGACCATTTTTAACGGCGAAGTTGGGGTCAGCAACCTTGGTTACGAGGCCTGGATTCAGAATGCGAAGTTGCTCAGCAGTGTTGAGGAAAGAGTCTTGAACTGCCTGGTCCCAGTTGTACAGATTTTCCTTGGCTGCCCTCTTGTGCTTAAGAGCTTTTGCCCTCATTTTGTCCAAGGAGGCTCGGAGTCCAGCAGCCTCATCCTTGGCATACTCAAGCTGCTCTCGAGCCACAGCAGCATCCTCCTTGGCCTTCCGAGCTTTCTCCGTAGCCTCCCGAAGAGCTGAGGCGTCCTCCTCGGCTTTCTTCAAGATTTCTTCGGCCCGCCTCATCTTTTCATCAGCTTCTTGAAAAGCTTTTTCAGCTGACTCTTTATCAGCCTCGGCTTTAGCCTTGGCACCTTCAACATCTTGCCTCTCCTTCTGCAGTCTCTCATTCTCGGCAGCCAATGCTTGAAGCTTTTTCTCAAAGCCTTCAACCTGAAGCTGCAAATAGTCTTTCCGAGCATCAGCCTCTTTTCTTTTCATCTTCTCCTCAGGGGCTACCCCAGCATGAACGTCCTCGCCACGACGACCGAGGTAATGGAGAACGCTTGCACCTCTAAGAAGACTCTTCACCAGGGACGAGCAGTTGTTTTCCCAAACCGATGGGAGCCATGCGTCGAGCACTTGTGCATCCTCGGGTGGGAAGACTCCGACATAGAAGCTATCAGAAGTCTTCTTAGCCCATACAGTTTTGGCGACGATGTCATCCATACCCTCAGCACCTTGAATTCCTTTATGGGATTTGCTCAGATTGAGCCATTCCCCAGCTACTCCCTTCCCTTTTTCCATCCGAGGCCTCTTGGAAGGGCGCTCGGGAGTACCTTGAGCAGTCGGTTGAGCCTCCACGTTAACGTTGAGAACTTCGACGACGCGATGCCCCTTAATCACTTGCTCAACACCCTCGACCCTCACGGTAGGAACAACAGTGGGAGTAGGGGTTGGAATATCAGTTGGGGTCGGCCCGGAGGACTGACTCTTGCTCGACGAACCAGGGGCTGCCTTGATTGCAGCTAGCTGTGCCATCCTGGCCGAGGCGGCAGCACTTTTCTTGGCCTTAGACGCCTTCTTCCCCATTTTTTCTGCAAGAAAAAGTATGTTATACCGAGCAAAAAAAAAATACCAAGCTCGGCTTTCACGTCAGCCCGCGTTCTCTTCAACAGAATTTGTTTGGTGTCAATTTTCCCCTTTTCTTGGAGGTACTCCCAAACCCGATCGCATAACCGTCTCTCGGCCTTAGTTAAATCTGCTTTATAATCAAATTGATACAAAGAGGCCCCTCGGTTATAAATACCGTTCGACCAGCTCAAGGGGAATTGAGGCACGACCTTGATTTCCCCCTCTTCCTCAACTTGTTTCATAAATCAGCACACTCCGGCTCCAGTATACTCGTATTGAAAGAAGCGTGGTTTGAAAGACTTCCAAGAATCAGTTACTTTCGCAAAAAGGGCATGCTCCTTCCGAGCCTTTAATGACACCCAAAGCCCTTTGGAGTTGCTGCCGAATTTATTCACTTGGGGGGCATATGTAACACCCCGATTTTCAAGATGAGAACATTTCGATTTTCAAAACACAGTTACAATCAAAACCAATGTTCTCACTTTGCATAAACCTTTCAAGTTCCAAACCGAGATGTCACAAGACACCGCACTTTGAAACCACATTTAAAACATTAGCCCATTTACTTGTTTCCAAATCATCCGTGTTACATAAAACAGTTGCCGGATTATAGTAGGATAGAGCTAGGTATCTAAGTACTTACAATGGAGTACAAGCTCTGAGGGGATCGCCTAACTTCTAGTCATGCACACCAAAACTGTCTCCTTATCTTCGCATCTTGGCAGCCCACACTCTCGGTCCACTAGCAGGGTTTTCGCCTCCAACCATCTCAGGAAACTCACTCAGAGAGTTATCGGGTACTTGCCTTTCCTAGCACTACGCCATCTACCGGTTGCAATATTAGCATTTGCCAATACGACAACACGGTAGGAGAGAGTCAGTGTTCCGAACACCAATGGGTTGACCATGCGGTCTCAGGGTAGATTGGATACAAAGAAAGATAGGTAGTATAATAAAAGAACGTAACTAAAACATCATCAACATACATAACAAGTAATGCACATAGCATATATGATTCACGTAGAACCAAAACATATCATAATTTTCTAAACACATCGATACCATCATTCATAACCACTTAAATCATTCATACTCTTAGAATCACATTCTCAGGATCCTTCTCGTGAACTTTCATAACTTTTCAATCCTTCTTCCATTACGATTTCCACACTTATCCAAGAATTCTTTCGTATTTTGTCTTATAAACTCTTGTTCGATACTTGATACTTTAATACACTTTTCTTTGAAACTTCTTTGTCTCTTAAGTTTTATTAATTCGGTTAGCATCAATGATGAGGGGGAAACATCATTGAGCTCGCACACGTCTACATCTCCTCGGTCAACCACCCAACCTAGTCGGAAGCAAACAGGAGTACAGGACCTTTACCACGCGGGCACGACAGCTGTCACACAAACAAATGGTCCTAGACCAGGAGGCCCAGCCTCAAATCATATCATATCATTTCACATATATATCAAGGCACGCTCTCAGCGGCAATCACAAATGCCCCGTTCCAGTCCCTCTCACTGTTCTCGATTTGCAATCAAGGGGGCGACAGTACAGTTCTAGTCTCGAGTGCAGAAATTACCACGGTATTAGACCCAGTCCCCACCATGTTAGTGCACCACATGTGGAGTTCGTTCTGCCTAGAACAGTACTCTAGACTTCTTGACGTTTCACCGTCATCGTCCTCCCCTCATGCAATCTCCTCCTAAGTATCCGCAGATACCTATGGTTCCTTCCTCTCCACTACTTCGATACGACACTCATACCTCACTGCGTATATAAATGTCTTTTAAGTCTTTTAAAGTTTTAGGATTTTAATTAGCGGCTTAATCCTAACAGTCGGCTCGTCTTTGGTGCATCCCTTCAACGAAGCCCGACCACTAAACGCAATCCTTTCCCCCTAAATCTCAATGGCCCTTGGCCTCAAAATCAAATCTCATGCATCTCAGCATTATTCTCAACAACTCATACTCAACAGTATTCCTCGGCATCTTTCTCTTCATCATCATCATCAGTATCTCTTCCTCGTCTTTCTCAAAATATCTTTTCACAAAACTTTTTCAAAAACATGGTTTCACAAAACTTTTTCTCCACAAAACATTTTCAGAAACCTCATTTCATAAATCCTTTCACAAAACCTTCTCAAAAATAATGTTTCCAAAAACCTTTCACAAAAATATTATTTTCACAAAAGCTTTTCAAAAATCATATTTTTGGATGAGTGTTAATGGAGGAGCAAGCTCAACTCAACACTAAGCTTCTTTCCAAAAACATGAACGAGGAATTACATCTCCATTCAACCACATCACACTTTCATAACCACGCTTCCGCTCGCCTCATCGGATCTTTCATTTCTTTTCAACTCAAATTTTCACTTTCTTTCTTTCTTTATCTCTTTTTCATTCCATTCGCATCAAGTTTTATTTCTATCTCAATTATTTCTCATAACTCTTTTCTCTCCGTTTTTGTTTTCTTTAGAATTATCTCTTACTTAATAATTCTCATATCTCTTATTCGCATTATCTTTTCTCTTTTCAATCTCATCTCATCACTTTCACGGTTTCCTTATTATGGTTTCACTACTCAGACATAATCAAACAATTCCAAACAGAATTAAATATGCACAACTAGTAAACATTTAGCACACAGATTTCTATTGCCTAATTCGCAGTACTCTCACAATCCATCTATTCAGATTGCGAGCAACCACGTTATGGGACCACCGCACTCTCACTCACCTGGATGACGAATCATCCGAAAGCTTTCCAAGGTTCCCAGTCGATAGCCTTGCCACGTTTTCCTCGCGTTCGATGTAACACCCGAACTAGAACATTTTTCCCCGTGCGATAGAACGTTTCCAATAAACTCTTTGAAATAATTCCTTTTCTTAAGAACTCATTATTAATATCCAAAGACTCCAAAACCAAATCAGATTTCAAATAAAAGATTTTCAAGAAAACAAATCACAAAATTTATCGTTGTTAAAACCAATCGATCTTTCTTAATTCAAAAACACTTTGTTTATAAAAATCATTTTCCTGAACCATTAAACAAAATTCAAAACTCCAGAAAATAAAGTTTTAGAACCATATTAGATTGATTCATTAAATTTCCAAACTTCACAGCGTCGTTAAACATTGATCAAAGAATGTCAGTTAAGAACTTCAAACTAATTTAAGTTGCTTAGGTCACACTTTTAAATAAAACATTTTCAATTTCTTTAAAATACAAACATAGATTTCAAACAGAGTTCACAAACACAGTTCAGGACAATCTCAATTTAGTACATTCAATTGGCACAAACAGCATACTCAAGTTTTAAAGCATACAAAGCACACATCATACAAATCATATTTTTAATCACTAAAAAAATCATTAGTTATATTATAATCTTAATAAATTAATTTAATTACACTTAAGAAAATAATTTAATTGAATCCTTTTAAATAGTTTAACACAAACCGAATCACTCATCCTTAACAATTCCCTATCACAAATAAATTTTAACTACAACCATTTGAATTAATTTTACCAAAAATCTTTTTGCACAATCACATGAAACCACAAAGGAACTAAAAGAAACACACATCATGTGCCTAGAAGTATAATTAGCATCAAAGTCACTTCATGAAATAATTTCCCAACCGAATCATTCACACATAACTTTGCAAAGATTTAATGCACAATTAAAAACATAGAAGCATGAAATCATTTTCTTTCCTCTTAGGCTAAAACCGTGAACATACAGTAGGAAAATTAACAATCTTCAATTCATTTTCAAAACAAAATCAAGCAACAATTAGAATCACAATCTACATACAAATTTATTTATTTCATGCATGCATTTTATTTTTAAACCTTGAAGTCAATTTTCTTCATCATGTATGCACCTAAAATGAGGAACAAACATAGCTACCTACCTAATCCTAGGATGGCCGAACATCATTATTGAAAAGGACATGGTTCTCATTCATTTTCAACATCCATGAATCACAAAAGTCAAAGCAAATCATGTAGGAGTTCAAGACCATTTTTCTAAACAACACACCGAATCACATACACAAACAAATTCAAGTTCATCATTTTATAAAAATCAAAGTTATACTTTAAGCTTCTAAAAATGACATGCATAAGTTTAAAATCATTTAATTTAGTCCTAAAACAAACATGCATTAACAAAACAAAACATAGAGCTTATTTTTCACACATGGCCGAATGGCCTCACACACAAAATCAAGTACTAAATCAAACCATGCTTGAAATCATTTCAAATCTTACTTCTTCAATTATTTTCTTTAAAACATAAAACAAAAACATGATCTTTTCTTTTGAAAATAACATGCATGTACTTTAAATCATTAGATCTAGGCTTAGAACAAACATGCATCAACTCTTTATACAATAAAAAGCATTGATCCTAATTTAATTTAGACATGGCTAAATGGTCTAAAAATAAATCTTGCACAAAAGATCAAACACTTAATTAAAACATGCTTATGCTCAAGATTCATCTTAAAACTTGGTACTTTAATTCTTTTCTTAGAAACCGAAACATATATAAAAAGAAAACACAACCTTTTCTTGAAAAATAATCATGCAAATCAAGGATTTAAATATCTTAAATCCATTAAACAAAATAATTACATGCATGCACTTAGATCAACTAGGATCATCACAAAATTAACATGCAAAATTAAGAACTTTAACTTTTTCATAAATCAAGTTCGGATCATGACTATTCACCAAATAAACATGGGAATGCACATAAATCATAGTTTTAACACAAAGATTTAACATGCAAGATTAAAGAATTTTGCTCAATGAACAAACAAGTTTAGATCATGAAATTTTTTGTCAAATAATCACATAAACACATATAGATCATGATTTAGAACAAGAAGATATACATGCATGAAAGTTATCGGTTAAACTTCACAAAGTCTTAAACAAACTTTAGATCTTTAAATTTGGGTTAGAAAAATACTTAGATCTAACAAAGAAAGCATAACCGAATCATACACATAGAGTTACAATTATTACAAGTTATGTTAAGTCCATGAAAGTTCAAGATCAAAAAGAATAACACATAATTTCACTTTACAAATCATGGAAGTAAACATGCAAGAAGAAAAAGGAAGGGATCTACAAACTAAAAAGAAAAAGGACTAAGCTATTACATTCTTCTCTTGTTCTTCGGTTCTTCTACCAAGATGGGTTGGTTCTTCTAGTCTTAACTCTTAGATCTTCAAAGGGTAGGGCTTGATCAAGCTTTGGATTTCCTTCTTCTCCCTCTCTAAGGCTCACGGCCAACTCTCCCTCTCTCTTTCTCAATTTCTTTTCTATTTCTCTCTAAGAGGTGAAGGAGCTCTTAGAGTGTTTGTGTGTGTTTGGAAGAAATGGGTGGAAATGAAATGGGATGGAAGTGAAATGAATCAAGACTACATGCATATAAGTCACGAATTCTCCCTCTTTTACCCTTGGTTTATTTTCGGTTAACACACAAATAGGGAGGGGCGGTTTTGTCTCTACAAATGTTTGCATGGATTGGGTCACCAAAGTCAAGGGACAAAGTGGAGTGGTCTAGGTCACTAGGGGTCACTTAGGGCTAAGTCTTTGTTGGGTTTTAGTTAGGGTTTTGCCACTTAGTTAGCTTATGGTTACAATTTGGTTCCTTGGTTTCTTACTCCCGAAGCACACACATGCACACACCCACGTATAATCACACACACACACACACACATATACATGCACCTACATGCACACACACAACCCGTGGCACCCTCACATGCACACACATGTCTTGCAAATTTTCATTTCTAATCATATCTTGCTTAAAATTATTAATTCATGCAACAATTTAATTAACATTAAGAAATCATGTTTTCATGCATCACGTATTACATACATATTGCACACATTAAATCAAATACACATCACATAAAATTTCATGCTAAAACAATCATCACAAAAACACATTTCTCTTCAAAATTCGTATTTCTTATATTCTGAAAAAAATAAATTTTTATAAATCAATCCAGAGAATTCTAAAAATTATAATTTCAAACCATTTTTCATCTTAACAAAATCATTCACTTTTCTTATAGAAAATATTTTGTTTGGAAAATTCATGAAAATCAACACTTCATTTCTTTCTTATGAACATACTTTTTCTAAAAATCATGATTTCAAGGTTTCTTTTGTTAAAAATCGTTTACGCACGTATGGGAAAAATGCGGGGTGTTACAGCATATAACCAGAAGAAGGCTCGTAACGTCGCTACCAAACCTTCAACGTCACAAAACTGTTGGAAAGCTCTGATAAAGGCCCACCCACTTGGATGTAGCTGGCTCGGGGCTATACCTAAGTGGTTGAGGACCTCTATTTCTAAGGTAGAAAAGGGCGTGCGGATTCCAACCTTTGTCACTACCTCCTCGTAAAAGTAAAAAATTTGTTGGTTTTCCGGCACTTGGAAGCATATCCGGTCGTTTATGCTCACATGTCTTAAAACGAATTCCGAGGCATTCCTATCTGCGCTCGGAGGTGTTAGGATTGGACGAAGGTGGTTCAAGCTGTCCGTCGTCAGCAGCAAAGGCCTCGTTCCCAATACTTCCTGATCAAAAACTCCATCGTACTGCGCGTGATTGGGTGGCAAAGGATATTCTTCATGATGGGTATCACACCTGCGCTCCACCATATCTGGGGAAAAAGTAAAAGGCTCGGCGTTAGGATTTTTTATAGCAGATGTTTTAATTCTAAAACTAAGGCCGAGCCTTGGACCTTTTCCCCCCTCCCTCATAGGATCTCCCAAAGACTATTCCCCACTTGTAAAGCGCTCGGGGCTAGTCCTAACCTGAGCTCGACGCTCGGCAAACCTATAAGCCAACAACCACCTATTTTCCTCTGCAGAACTGGAAGGGTACTCTATGGTTAACGGTTCTACCTCGGGTGACTCGTTTGATCCTTGACCAAAAGGGGGGTGGGAGGATCTACTGTATCATCGGCATCAGAACTAATTTCTAAGGTAACATTTTCACGAGCAGGATTCCCAGAATCCCCAGAACTCCTAGAAAAACCCGAATCGCTGTCACTGGAAGGTTCCTCACCTAATCTCCTACAGAGTTCATGGTAAATTTTCTTCCAATCTCTCCAACCTCTCATGATTAGGAAACCCAAATTCCCAACTACTTACCCAGAACAAAAATCCCCAAATTTCTGCAAAACCCACAAAATGCAAAACCCTCTCAAAAAGTAGAAAAAACAGAACAAAAAATAAGTCATTCGAGTTAGAAGAAGAAGAAAAAATTACCTGCTCTTGATTACTGATCTCTGGAAAAAGGTGGTAGCGATGAATGATCGTGAAGGCACGGAGGAGAATAGAGGGAAAATGTTGGAAGCAAATGAGAACAAAAGTCTCTGATTAGTGAAAAGGAATGTGTTTGGAGCAAGTGAATAGGAGAATTTCTGGTTTGTGAAAAGTAGAAATGAGTGAAGAGTGAAGGAAGGGGGAGTAAAGGATTCGAATAACCCTCAAACCTTTCAGTTTCCCTCCACGATGCACGTGTGGGCCGAAAGCCCATTAACCCACTCAACCACTCACAGGGTGAGACGTGGCATTTACTAAAGGCACTTTTTCAAATTTCAAAATTCATAATGATTTGGCACAACTTACAAGGATACGCGTCGTTCCTAGAGAACCTAAAACGTCACCTCGGACAGGCTACATGGTTAAAGCTGGAGACAGTTGTCACACACTCTCGAACTAAGACATGCAAAAAGGTCAACCCTAGCCACTTGTTACCTCGTCACAGACTTTCCAAGTCTTACGAGCTGGGGGCTTGTAGGGTCTGCCGACCATGTATAGACCCGAGTCCCATCAAAGGGTTCTTCTAAGGTCATTTTGCTCGAATCACCTTCCATGAATGTCCTTCGCTCGGACTTGTGGGTTCCGAGCATATGAAAGGGCCATGCTCGGACTTGATGGAACCGAGCCTTACTATCGGTCCCAAATCACCATCAGGCTCGGGGCTCTGGGACCGAGACATACCATCGGCTTGCGGATAAGCTAAGGCTCGTCGAGGCTCCTTATCCCTTCCGCAAATCTCTCCTAGATTCTCGCAACAGCCTAGACATGAGATCTTCAGCTGATCCTATCCAGATTCTAGAAGCATAATCGTCCGATATTATCTCAACAGAATCCTGGTTCAGCTCAACCCTGATACAAGGCCCAAAGGGCCCATATCATCCTCCTCCAAACCCTATAAATAGCTCATCACAGCTAGGGTTTCAGGTAAGTACTCTCATCCCTAAGTTGACACTCTGCACACACATGTTGACTAGGGAGACCCTGCTTTTCCCAACTGGAACTGCAGAAATACCACAAGTCACACATTAATACTTGATCCTCTCTTGGGCTCCTGGTTACTATAATCTTGAGCACTTAGGGGATTAAGGACATCTAGTGTTCAAGGACACTACAGAGTATATATATATAGTTTGAAATTCATTTACTTGTTATATGATATTAAATTGCATGAATATATGTTTATGATCTGGATACTGTGCATTTTGAATTATTTACACATGATCTACTTGTTATATATCGTTAAGCATGTCTGGAATATATCAAGTTTGAGGTTTTTTTTAAATTTACTATATGATACATGAATACATGAGTATATGCCTATGATTCCGAATACCATGAGTTTTAATTATATATGTTCTACTCTGCTTTAAATTGATAAGTATATTCGGAGGATGTCTGTTATATTCTGAACCCATGATCTGTGATTGCTAAATGATGTTGCTTATATGCTTACATGCTCCAGTATACCATGTGATTTAATTATGATACATGATTTAATCCGTTGGTTTAGATTGAATTATATGCCTGAGATATATCTGTTGTTAAGTATGGTTAATTTTTCTGAGAGACGTCTGCTACGTCTTGATTTTGGAATTTCTTTAAGTGAGGCAACGGAGATTATGAAATTATAACGAGACTGAAAGTATCCCGAAAATTAAGAGAAATGATGAGTAATTAATATGTGATATAAGAGAAAGGAATTATGTGATTTCTGATGAGAATAATGAGCAAGGATGTAAGACCTAAGTTGTGATTCGGAATTGTAAAAGTTCAAGACAAGTATTGCTGATCTAAGAATGTGCTTATGGAATCCTTTTGTATACAAGTAACTTATGAGGAACAATGCTTGTACGAGTAACTTCCAAGTGCCATGCTGTGCGGCTAGGACTTCGAGTCAGCCATGTGCGTCGTTCTATGGCCGCAGTAGGCCAACCGTGTGAGCTGTATTATAACCGTGGTGCCGCACAAGTACTGAGACTAGAAGCCTTGTACAATGCTATTGTTGGGGAAACAATTCAAGATCTGTTAGAGGTCGAGGCTCATTAAAGGGATGCACCAAGGGTGAGTCGACCATAGGATTAAAAGAGTAATTAAGTAATGAAAGTATATTAAGACTTTAAAAGACATGTACTAATGCGGGGAGTATGAGTGCGAAGTAGTGGAGAGGAAGATACCCTGATTGTCTACGGATACTCAGGTGATGATTGCAATAGGGGAGGGTAAGGACGGTGATATGTCAAGAAGCCTTGAGTGCTAATCTAGGCGGAATGAATTCCATATGTGGTAAGGACTGATAGGTCCTATGCCGTGGTAAGTTCCGTAGGCCCACTAGAAAAGTGTTGTCGCCCCCTATGGCAATTCGAAGGACAGTGAGAGGGACTGGAACGAGGCATTATGTATTGAACCAATGCTCCATTTACTTTTTTTATGATGATTGTTAAGCCTGCGTGGTAAAGGTCCTGTACTCCTGTTTGCTTCCGACTTAGGTATGGGTGGATATGAGGAGATGTAGCCGTGTGTGCTAACCAACCTCCTTGATGATGGTTATTTCCCCACATCATCAAAGGACTCGAAATAATAAGACTTAATGATAAAGATGCTGTTGAAGATAACGTTATTACCCTCTTATAAGAATTAAGGAACTTATAACGAGAACTCTTCTAAAAGAATATGAGATAATCTTATGATAATTTGAGAATGATGTTTATGATGTGGATGTAATTGTCATATGCATAGCATGAGTATTTGTTGTTGCATGAGTAGTAACTGATATTATGCCTTTACTATATGCCTCCAGGTTTGTTATGTTTTAGTTATTAATAAATATCTGTTAAAGTCATGAATTCTGTTGATATAAATTACTTTGCTTGTTCTATTTTATATGAAGTCATTATTATATTGTCTTGTCATGGTTTTACTTTTGGAATGCTGACCTCTCTCCTATCATGTTGTCGTATCGGATTACTCCGGTATTGCAAACGGGTAGATGGCCCAGCATTTAGTGATTCATATGTGGCCCCTTGGGGAGGGAGCCTGGGAAGTGACCCTTAGCGGTTGGACTTGGAGAGGCAACTCTCTTTTGGAGATAGAGGATCCTGGACACATCATGACGGGGATAGCGGGAGATGTACACGTAGGACATATCATTCTCAGAGATTACCAGGACGGAGGACCTCGCGATCATTTCCAGTTCGGAGGACAGCCTGCACCATTGGCTGCTATACTACCAGATCCCTTAGAGGACGATATCATGCCACATCTCATGGAGGTGCTAGGGATGGAGGATGAGCTTATGGATTGGGACGACGAGGGTGTCGACGTAGTGATGGAGGAGGAGGTTCTATCGGACTCGGATTCTAGCGAGGAGGGCAGTATGGTGAGTGACTAGTTGGGAGATGATATGTAGAGATTAGTGAGAAGGATGGAGTTGTCTTAGTGTGTAGGATCTGCATTTCTATTTGAGGATTGCCACATGTTATCGACCATTATTGTACATAGCCACTTTTATTTATGCTTCGTACTTTATTTCAAAAACAAAAGAGAAGGGACATGGTTTGTAATCTTTTTCAATGATATGTAGCATGTACTATGATGAATGTTACTTATTTTGACAATGAACATCTTTTAATGAGAACGCATTAGTGATGAAAGGTTTTTGGTAACGACTCGATTTTCAAAAAGAAATCTGGGAATTAATTCACTCAGCTTTAAATCGGTTTTCAAAAAAAAAAATTGGTCTCATTTTTAGCAAATTAATAAGAATTAATTGATTATTTTATGTTATGAAAATCGGGCTGTTACAGAATGGTATCAGAGCAATGGTTAATCCTCAGTGGCCTTAAGCATAGCCTTATATGCTTACCCTTGTAAGATCCATGAAGAATGTTTTGATAAATGCCAAAAGGTTTTGAACAAGCTACAAATGTGTTGATCAAGTTCAAGCTCAACAAGCAACAACAAACATCAAGTGATAAAGAGAGAGCCAACTCATGAAGACTTAGTTTGGTAGTTTATGTTTTATTGTTTTATCTTTTGCCTCACAAGTCTCTTAGTTTATGAGTTTGGGTAGAGTTTATTAGAGGGTAGTGAATCTCTTTTGATTGCATGATTATATCATATTTTGAGTATTCACTTTGCTTAAAATCAATAGGTGGCTTAAAGGTTTGAAAGAAAAGGTTTAGATTTTGAGAACAAGTTTTTAAATGTTTTTTGAACTGACTACTCGATTACCCACTTGATTACTCGAGTAGAATTTTTGTGTCTTGCGCAATTACTCGATTAAGGGGCTGATTACTCGAGTAGAATTATTCAGCCTTGCGTAAATACTCGAGTAGAAACTTAAATACTCGAGTAGTGAACAAGTTTTACACTTGTTACTCGAGTAGTGACTTTGTTACTCGATTAACACGAGCTGTAACTGTTTTTAAATGAGTTTTTCACTTCTCAAAAGCATTTCTAACCATTCCTAACTTTTGGGTATTCTATATAAACCTATTCCTAACCTTTGTGGTTCATTATTACATTTTAGATCAAATCAATTTCTCAAAGCCACTCTATTCTCTCTCACTTTCTCAAGATCAAAGCTTTAACTTTTACATTCTTTGATCAAGAACCTTGAATCTCTCATGTTGATCTTTTCATAGCTTTTGAAAGAGATTCATAGGATTGTTATTTTGTTTTCATTTGAGTTGTAATCTTTGCAAAGAAGGCAAACACTCTACAACAAAGGAAGTCTTGAAGAAGTTATTCATCAAGCAAAGTTATATTGGAAGCCTTGGTGTGGCATATCATCAAGCACTTGGAAGTCTTGTAGTGAAGCAAGCATTGGAAGTCTTGTTGTGGGGTATCGGCAAGCAAAAGAGAAGAGGTTAGATTAGATATCAATAGGGTTACAAGGCAAGGGTGTGGTATCTCTTGTAGGCTAGCAAGAAGGAAGTCTTGTGAGGCATTTACTTGTAATTTGAGAAACTCTAATTCCTCATAGTGAAGAATCTCTCTTGGTTAAAGAGGGGACTGAAGTAGCTTTCAAGTGGATGAAAGTGAACCAGGATAAATCACTGTGTCGTATCTCTAAACTCTCTACTCTTTACAATTCAAGTATTTAATTGTGTTCTTGATTGAAAACCTAGAAAAAGTGATTTTTCATAAATTGATTGAATTGAATCTTTATTGTTCAAATTAACTTGGCGAAAATCATTTTTATTACCTAGGTTAATCAATAAGAATATAGGTGTTAATTGTTTCCGCTGAATCTTTGGTTATACTTGTTAATTGATTGATTTTCGTATTTGATTGAAAAGTGATTTTTCAATATACAGAGGCATTAATCGATTAGTTCTTGTCATTAATCGATTAAGGCTAAAGAATTTTAAAGAAAATCATTTCTTTTAATCGTTTTGATTTGTTTCTTGTGAAAATCTTTCAAGGTTTATATAACACCTATTCAACCCCCCCCCCCCCCTTCTAGGTGTTTTCCTAGTGTATCCTAGTTGTTTCAACCACCGAGTGTAGGTTTTCACAATTGGTATCAGAGCTCGGTCGAAAGACACGAGCATAGAGCTTTTTCGTTAAGATCCTTGAGAAACTACAATGGGTTCTACGAATCCTTTTGGTGGTGAAGGTGCTTCAATTAATCGCCCTCCTATGTTTGGTGGAGAGGGTAATGGTTATTGGAAAATTAGAATGAGAATCTTTATAGAAGCTATAGATGTGAACATTTGGGAAGCCATTGAAAATGGTCCTTATATTCCCTCAAAAGATGTAGAAGGTGTGCTTACACTTACTCCCAAAGATAAGTGGACCGATGATGATAAAAGGAAAATTCAATATGATTTAAAAGCTAAGAATATCATCACCTCCGCTCTATCTTATGATGATTTCTTTAGAGTCTCCCAATGTCGTGATGCCAAAGAAATGTGGGACACCTTGCAAGTCACACATGAAGGCACTAGTGAAGTTAGGCGTGCTAGATTAAATTCTTTGATGCATGAATATGAATTGTTTCGTATGTTGCCTAATGAATCTATATGTTTTATGCAAAAACGTTTTCCTCATATTGTTAATCATCTCATTGCTCTTGGTAAAACTTTCGTGAATTGTGAACTTGTTAACAAAGTTTTAAGATGTCTAAGTAGGGAATGGCAACCTATGGTTACCGCAATTGTTGAATCAAAGGACTTGGACACCATGGACTTAGCAACACTTTTTGGAAAGTTACAAGAACATGAAATGGAACTTGAACGTTTGCATTTTCATGAAGAATCGGACAAGAACAAAGAAAGAAAAGGAATTGCTCTTAAAGTTCAAAAGTCATATCAAAAGGAGGAGAGTTCCGATGATTATGATGATAATGAAGATTCCGATTCGGACATTGATGAAGAGGAGATGAAGCTTCTACTAAGAAAGTTCAATAAGATTCTAAGGAGAAAAGGAAGGTTGAACAAAGACAAAAGTAAAGAGAAGAATTCCCCACACTACAAGACAAAGACTTCAAAAGAAGGTATAGTTTGCCATGAATGTGGAAAGCCCGGTCATCTCAAGTACTCATGCTCTAAGTATCTCAAGAAGAAGGAGAAAGAGAAGAAAAATTCAAAATCTAAAAGAGCATGCATAGTTTGGAATAGTGATGATGAAGATAAGAAAAGCCAATCGAATAGTTCTTCGGATGATGAAGATGCCGTTTGTCTCAACTTGATATCTCTAGTAAATGAAGAAGAAAGTTCAAATGATGAATCAAGTGAACAAAGCGACGAAAGCGATGTAAGTCTTACTAAATCCGAAATTTCTTCCAAATATGAAATATTGTATAATGCTTATGAAGAAATGCATGAACAATTTAAGAAACTAGCTTTGAAAAACATTGAAAGGAAGAAGCTCATTTTGAAACATCAACAAGAGATTTTAGAACTTCAAAAACAAGTTGATGAGCTTAATCTTCAAAATGAAACTCTTGATCTTATATATGCTAGTTCTTCTTGTGGTTGTGCTAGTAGATTGAATATTGTGGTTGATTGTGAGAATTACAAGTTGCTTAAGGATGAAAATGCTATTTTGAAAAATAAGCTTGCAAGTTTCACAAATGGTGACATTAGATTGCGAACATTGTTAAATTTTCAAAGAGAAAATTCAAACAAGTTTGGTTTGGGTTATACTAATGCTAAGAGTAATTCTCATAGAAATATTGTTGATTTTTATAAAGTTGATTTTTCAAATGCACCAACATGTTTCTATTGTGGTACTCATGGACATACTTCAAATGTGTGTTATATTAAAGTGCATGGTATACCTAAAGGAGATTTTGTTTGGGTGAAAAAGGGTGAGAGTCTCTACACTAACAAAAATGGATCCAAAACCATTTGGATACCAAAAAGCAAAGCATGATTGTTTTTGTAGGTATGATTGAAGAGCAAAAGGACTTTCATATGTTATTCATTCATTTGCTTCTTCAATTGGTGTCAAGGAGAAAATTCTACAAATTGGTAACATTTGATATTATACAATTGGTATATTCAATTTCATATTGTTGGATATTGCTCATAGTTCTCTCAATTGGTATTATTTCTTATAATGTGATATTGTTTATACTATTGAGAAAATACTATTGATATCAAATTCTTACAATTGTTTTACAATTGGTATCATGTTATTGGTATACAATTTATTATAATTGATATCATTGAGTAATCATTAGATGATTATCATGCTTTGGTTGTTTTATCTCATTAATCTCTCTATTTTGGCTTAGATCTTATATTTCAATTGTTATATATTTCTTTTTGATAATGCCAAAGGGGGAGAAATATGATGTTTTGAAAAAAGGGGAGATTTGAAAGATTTGAAAAAGGGGAGAAATATTAAGTTTTGACTATTTTTGGAGAAATGAAATGGTATGTTTGGAGAAAGGTTTGTTTTGTTGTTTTTATGTAGGTTGAGCAAAGTTGTTGGAGATAGGGGGAGAATCATGCTTTTATCTCAATTAGATTTCAAATGTCAAAAGCATAAATTGAGGGGGAGCAAGAGTCTCACCAAGTGATCAAATGGTTCAAGCATCAACAACTTCAATGAACTTCATAATTTCAAAACATGTTTGTCATTTTCAAAAAGGGGGAGATTGTAAGATCCATGAAGAATGTTTTGATAAATGCCAAAAGGTTTTGAACAAGCTACAAATGTGTTGATCAAGTTCAAGCTCAACAAGCAACAACAAACATCAAGTGATAAAGAGAGAGCCAACTCATGAAGACTTAGTTTGGTAGTTTATGTTTTATTGTTTTATCTTTTGCCTCACAAATCTCTTAGTTTATGAGTTTGGGTAGAGTTTATTAGAGGGTAGTGAATCTCTTTTGATTGCATGATTATATCATATTTTGACTATTCACTTTGCTTAAAATCAATAGGTGGCTTAAAGGTTTGAAAGAAAAGGTTTAGATTTTGAGAAAACAAGTTTTTAAATGTTTTTTGAACTGACTACTCGATTAGCCACTTGATTACTCGAGTAGAATTTTTGTGTCTTGCGCAATTACTCGATTAAGGGGCTGATTACTCGAGTAGAATTATTCAGCCTTGCGTAAATACTCGAGTAGAAACTTAAACACTCGAGTAGTGAACAAGTTTTACACTTGTTACTCGAGTAGTGACTTTGTTACTCGATTAACACGAGCTGTAACTGTTTTTAAATGAGTTTTTCACTTCTCAAAAGCATTTCTAACCATTCCTAACTTTTGGGTATTCTATATAAACCTATTCCTAACCTTTGTGGTTCATTATTACACTTTAGATCAAATCAATTTCTCAAAGCCACTCTATTCTCTCTCACTTTCTCAAGATCAAAGCTTTAACTTTTACATTCTTTGATCAAGAACCTTGAATCTCTCATGTTGATCTTTTCATAGCTTTTGAAAGAGATTCATAGGATTGTTATTTTGTTTTCATTTGAGTTGTAATCTTTGCAAAGAAGGCAAACACTCTACAACAAAGGAAGTCTTGAAAAAGTTATTCATCAAGCAAAGTTATATTGGAAGCCTTGGTGTGGCATATCATCAAGCACTTGGAAGTCTTGTAGTGAAGCAAGCATTGGAAGTCTTGTTGTGGGGTATCGGCAAGCAAAAGAGAAGAGGTTAGATAAGATATCAATAGGGTTACAAGGCAAGGGTGTGGTATCTCTTGTAGGCTAGCAAGAAGGAAGTCTTGTGAGGCATTTACTTGTAATTTGAGAAACTCTAATTCCTCATAGTGAAGAATCTCTCTTGGTTGAAGAGGGGACTGGAGTAGCTTTCAAGTGGATGAAAGTGAACCAGGATAAATCACTGTGTCGTATCTCTAAACTATCTACTCTTTACAATTCAAGTATTTAATTGTGTTCTTGATTGAAAACCTTGAAAAAGTGATTTTTCATAAATTGATTGAATTGAATCTTTATTGTTCAAATTAACTTGGGGAAAATCATTTTTATTACCTAGGTTAATCAATAAGAATATAGGTGTTAATTGTTTCCGCTGAATCTTTGGTTATACTTGTTAATTGATTGATTTTCGTATTTGATTGAAAATTGATTTTTCAATATACAGAGGCATTAATCGATTAGTTCTTGTCATTAATCGATTAAGGCTAAAGAATTTTCAAGAAAATCATTTCTTTTAATCGTTTTGATTTGTTTCTTGCGAAAATCTTTCAAGGTTTATCTAACACCTATTCAACCCCCCCTTCTAGGTGTTTTCCTAGTGTATCCTAGTTGTTTCAACCACCGAGTGTAGGTTTTCACAACCCTGTGTGACTCTGTCGTGTCAATAGGGTCTGTCTGTATTTTCGTGTTGAAATCTTTTGTTACTCTTTTCAAGGTTAGTGATGGCTTATTCACGGGGAGGACTTGGTGGTTCGGGTTCGGACAACTTTGGTTGGAACACTCGGGTTCTAGATCCTGTAACTGTTGTGGCTGGGATGACAGCGGTGGTGGCAGATGCCAATGATAAGTTACAAGCGTTGCGTCAACAAGCTCAGCGGGACTATAAAAACCATCGAAACCCAGCTCGACACGTGGAACCGCAAGACTTTAGGGGAATGAACGAGTTGTGTCATCGATACTCGAAGGAGATTCCTGGAGAATGGACACCTGGTGAAGCTCTAAATTGGATAGAAAATTTGGAATAGCTGTTCGCAGGAACGACACAGTGTGACGAGGAACAGAAACTGACATATGCTGGGAATATGATGCCTAAGGAAATCGCAGATTGGTGGTCGATAACCAGGCGAGTAATGCTGAATGCTGGAGAAGAAATTAATTGGGAATCTTTTAAAAGAAAATTCTTGGAAAAGTTTGTTCTGGATTGTGTGAAGAGAGAGAAGGAAGTAGGATTTTTTAAGCTAGTACAAGGTGGCTTATTTGTTGAGGAGTATGCATCAAGATTTGAGGAGTTGGCGAAGTACGTACCGCAATATGCTGGCAAGGAAAATGAGGGATTGAAATGGGCTAAGTTTAGGAGTGGTCTTAACGCGGAAATTAGGTTGGCTTCCTTGCATCTATGGATTCCAGATTTTGCTACTCTTGTGGATAGGTGCCGCATGTACGAGAGGAATATGAAGGCAAAGGGTACAGTAGACAAGGTGACAAATCCATCCGTGTCTCATGGACCGATTTGTAACTTTTCGCATTATCGTGGCTCTGGTAGGGGGTGTCGAATCTCGAACCCATATCCTACTTTTGGTGGAAGAAAAGATCGTGGCTTCAGAGGAGCGAGACATAATGGAAGTAGCAGTCAAAGGGGTACTAGTTCAAGATATGATGGTAGGAACCGTAACCATTCACGTAGAACTAAGCGAGTGAGGACCATTCATCAGTGCAACCGCCGTAACCGCAACCACTTTGGAGTAGGGTGTTCTTCAAGAAATCCGCGCTGCTTCAACTGTAATAAGCTAGGTCATATCGCTAAAAACTGCAGAAGGCCAAGACGAGTGGTAATCTTGGGAAACGGAGATCAACCAACCAATCGAGGGAAAGTGTCCACAAAGAATGGAGCTGAAGATACTGCTGATCAAATTCAAGGTTAATGTCTTAATTTTTAGGAATTTTTCGTTAAGTGTTGTATTTCCTCTTAGTATGTGAATACCCAAAAGAAATCCTACGTCATATTTGAAGAAAAGTGGTCGTGACGCAGCCGCATCGGATAACTAGGAGAGCAAATAAGGTCTAATTCGAGGCAACCGCGAGTGTAGTAGTGAGTTTAATCGAAGTTGGGGAGGATCTTGCACGTTGCTGCTCCAATTATACAACGCATTTCTCGAGGACGAGAAATCTGTAAGTTGGGGAGAATGTAACATCCGTCAAAATCCTCGTATATTTTAAATAATAAAATATTATTTTACAATATATTTTTGTAAATTAGAGTATTTTAAAAATAAAAATAAATAAATATTTGATTGATAAAGTGATATTTCAAGTGTATTTTGTTTAAGGTATGATTTTGTGAATTCTTGATATTATACTTCAAGGCTTTGTTTAGAATATATATATTTATATATATATATATATATATAATGATAAATGAATAGTAAGTATTTTCAAGTAAAGTCTTAGATATTGATATTTTTTTGGTGTTTTCATGAAAGATGATTTTAATCACTTTGAATAGCCATTGAATAAGGAATTGTTTTATTGAGTTAGTAAACTTTGAAAATCCATAACTTTTTATCCGTAACTCCGAAAATTATGATCTTGATATGAAGACGATCGTATTGAAATGTAGAATTTAGAAATTTTATTTTCATCATTTTCTGGATGGATTTACGAAAAATTATTTTCAGGTCTGTAAAATACGAATTTTGGATGTGTTAATTGTTAGAAATAGTTAGAGACCTTTAACAAATTTTTCCTTTTGGAAATCCCTTCTATAAACTAAAGTATGATTTTAGGAAATAAAATGAAACCTATATCCATAGCTAATTTGTACAGTTAATTATTTTATTCATTAACATGAAGATGTGTTCTCTTATAAAAGAGAAAATCTTTTTTTTATAGTCTAGATTTACCATGAAATATGTATGATGTGATGAGTGAATATTGATGCTTGTGTGATGCATGATTTCTTGATTTTATATTATGAGGATTTATTAAAGTATTTTTAAGAAAAAAAATTATATTTCCCTTTTTGTATGTATAATTCGGCCCATACATACATACATACATATATATATATATATGTTAAGGAAGACAAAATTCTTGTAGCCCAATCTTCTTAGTGATTAAGCAACTAAGATGCATGAAAAATAAATGAAAATCAAGCTAGAATATGGGATGAAGGAGGGAGTAAGCTATGACTTGATGTGATGGTGATGGAAACCCTTAAATAACCCACCCTTGCACACTACCACCATGCAACTTTTCAATAATACCAATTTGCCCTTGCATGTGAACATTAAACCCCATTTCTTAGAAAGAGAACCCCTAGCCCTAGTTGCCTATAAATAGGAGAGCCATAGTTCATTCATTCATTTTCCCACACACTTCCACTAAACACTTATTCTAGAGCACCATCAAGCTCTAGAACCTTATAGAGAAAGAGAGAAAATTCGAGAGAGAGGAAGAGAATGGGAGGTCGTGGTGTAACACCCCGTAAATTCCTCGTATTAAATTAAAACACTAAAGAAAATTATTCTGAGAAAAGTGTTTTGAAAGCGTACTTTCTTAAAGGATTTTCTTAAATTCACATTTTCCAAATCATAAAGGAATTTAAAGAGATGATTTCTTTAAGTAAAGTCCGAAACTTAGAAATTTAGTTTTTGGGAAAATCTATGTGCTTGATGTTTTTCTAAAAATCTTTGTGATTTTTGTTCAAGTCATTTTATGATGGGAAAGAACTACTTTCTAAACATGTGTGTAATACTTGTATATGTATGTGTACGTGCTTAGGATTTCATAAGGCTTAAATGAACAAAGAAATATATGATGGTGTATGCATGAATGTATGTGTTGAGTATGCATGTGTATATGTGTTAGGCGTGTAAGTGGGTGTGTGCATGATGAACATGTATGCATTATTCCATGAATCCATGCTATGTGACCAACATGAAAGTAAATTGCATAAGTATATGTGTGTGCTAGTGTATGTGGTTCGGCTATATTAAGAATAGAAGGACCAAGTAGGAGCCTTTTTCCTTAAGAATTAAGAAAATGAAAATTAAATAGAAAATTGGAATGGGAAACAAGTGGAAACCTAGGTGGTGTGAGTCATGGAACCTAGGAGGACTTTCCTTCCTCCTAGGAGGACTTTCCTTCCTCCATGTCTCCCACGAATGACCCCTCCCATGCAACTTTATGACTAGACCAAATTGCCCTTCCTTTTACACCTTGGACCGAGGACAAAGTGGGAAATCTCCACACCCTTTTATCTAGGTAAAACCGTGTGGGTGAGTATGTGTTTAGCTAGTTCATTTCCATTTCCCTCAACACACCCCAACACACTTTCTCTCAAGAGCATCATCAAGCTCTTGGGACAAAGAGAGAAGAGAGGAGACCGTGAGGAGAAGAGAAGGGAAAGAGAGTGAGAATCCAAACCCTTAACCCAAACATCCTTAATTTCTTCCTTCCACACACATCTTTCTTCAAAGATCAAGGAGAAAACCCCATCAACCTTAGAAGAGAAGAGATCGTAGCAAAACCAAGAGGAGAAGAAGAAGATCAAGCCCAAAGCCTTAGGATCCTTGAAGATTAAGTGAAAAAGATTGAGGATCTTCTCTATTTCCTTGTCTATTCGAAGATCATAGAGTGCTAAGAGTAGTTCTTGATTTTCCAAGTCTTGTAAAGTTTAGATGTGTTGCATGTTTGATTTCTTTGTAGATCTATGCTTGTAAGTTCTTATTTGGCTTGATCTTGAGTTTCAAGAACCTAACAAACTTGTAGAACCTTAAACCATGGACTTTACCATTCGGCCATGACTAGGAAACTAGGTCATGATGATTTCTACTTCGATTGGAGCTCATGCATGTTAGTATGATGCTGATCTTGATGGATTGAGTATATGCATGTCTTGTCTATGTATTGATCTAAAACTTTAAGAATGAATAAACTCCTAAAAACCCTAGATCAAGAGCCATATGATTCGGCCTTGACTAGAACTGTGAATCTTGATGTTTTTGATTTAATCTAAGTGGTTGCATGTTAAATTCATGTTTAGGAAATTTGATTTGAGGTGTTGAAATGTTTGATCTTCGAACATTAATTTTCTAAAAGCTTTGATCTTGCCCCAATTCTTGAAAAGGTTTTGATCATTGAATTAAATATGTGATTTTCAAACAAAAGATTTAATTTTCTATCCATGTATGTCACGGTTTTGTTTTTCCCTTCTTACTCAAAGCAATTTTTATCTTTGATTTGTGCTATTATAATAAATTCTGTGACTTGATCTATAAGATTTAGATACATGCATGTGCTTTTTGAGCAAAAATATTTCATTCTCATAATGAACCTTACGGTTTCATAAAGAACCAAAGAAATGAGCTTTTGAAGAATGATTTTTGGTCTTGATTCAAGTTCTATGTGCATGCATGTCAAAGATTTGAAAATAAAACCTTGATTCGTGATGGCGTGTATTCGGTCAAATTCTAGGATTGGGGAGTCATGTTTTATTTTCATGACAAAAGACACATACATGTTGATTTCTTTAGATTTAAGGGTCTTGTGTTTTTGCATGTGAAAAAGTGGATCAAAAACCTTGTTTTTGCCAAAAGGAGGTTCGGCCTAGGCACAATAAGTGGATTAGGATCCTTTTTCTCATGAATGGACCAAGGGTAATGAGTATGTCTCAAGAACTATTGCTAAATTAATATGTTTAAAATTGTGTTGTGGCTATTTAATTTACATTCGTTTTTAATTAAAAATAAAGGAAATAAATGAATTAAATGATTTTGGGAAAAGTATTGTATTAAAATGAATGTATGTGCAAGTATGTGTATTCGGGTAGGAATAGAAGAAAGAGTAAGTAATTTAGTTGCATGAGAAGGAAAATAGAGTTTAAATGCTTGAAATAAATCAAGTTGCTTTATGTGTTTCAAATTGTAATTACTAACTTGTTTTCTTTGATATCATTCGGCCACATAGAGTAAATACATTTAGGAAGTTTAATTGCATGAAATAAAATGCACATGATAAGGATAAAGTTGTCTAAAGTAAGAAAGAAAAATATAAAATACGTTTGGTTTATATCTCTGAATCTATTCGGTTTGTATGCATGACTAGAGGTTTGTTTTATAAGATTGAATTATTGGTGAGTTGTATGATTGCTTTGATGACAACTAAGTTGGTTTTATGAAACGTTGTTTGCTGATTATGTGTTAGTTGATGTTTGAAAAGTATGTGAATGTGAAAGTGGTTTTGAAATTAATTGATTTTAAGAAAATTCCATTTGACTTATTTGAGGTTTTCAAACCTTTAGTAAAGTGATTTCATGGGATAATCCTTGCTGTCCAAGATTATTTAAAATTGTTTTCTAACTTTGAAAATGTGTTCAACTAATTTACAATAGAATTTTCAAGTAATATTTGATTCAAGAAAAACCCGGATGGAAGACGGGACATTTTTCGGTGTTTTCGAACGTGTTTTAAGGGGCTGCCCAAATCGGGCCAGAAATCAAACCAAATGATTTAAACCATTTTATTTAATGTTTTCAAGTGATTTTAAAATAATTAAAGTGCTAGGAAATATGAGAGTTGTTTTGATAAGACGATAGTGTTTTAAGCCTTTCGACTAAGAACGGAAAGTGCCACGAACTAAGAAAAGATTTTCTTAATGCAAGAAAATAACATAAGTGTATTTTATTTAGTACGAGGGAATCTTAAAGATGAGGGATTGGGGCAGCCGACAACACAAGGGATCCGAAGCGACGGTACGCACTTAATAGCTGGACCTCAGGTGAGAGAGAAGCTTTCCTAAGACATCGTGGTAGTTAGGTGATTTAGTAGGAAGTTCCGTATCATCTCAAAGATCGGAACTAAGTGGTTAGAGTCAGTAGTATAAGTGGCAATTGTTTGATTGTGTGGCCACTTATACAAAGGTGACGAAGACCACCTTGGTATTGTGTGATGAGTGTGTGATTGTTAGTATGCTTTTATATCTTTATGCCATTATGCCTGATGATATTTATTGCTGTTAAATTAAATGAGTAAAATGCTGATGGATACGTCCCGAATGAGAAAGAAGAATGAAAGGAATAAGTTGAGAAAGTAATGAGATTGAAAGTAAAAACACAGTGAGAAAGGAACAATGATGAAAGATATAAGATGGAATAGAAAGAGATACGAGTTGAGATTGGGGAAAGAATGAAATGATAGTGTTGAGAACGAGCCAGAGCTGGGAAGAGTGGTGTTGATATGAGGTGTGAATTGAGTGGAGCTGGGCTCCTTGTTTTTGGTTTTAGACTGGGAACTAGTGTTGAGTTGAGCTTGCTCCTCCATTAGAGCTCAACAAAGTTGTATTTCTTAAAAAGGTTTTTGAAGAGGTTTTTATTTTTGAAAAGATCTTTAAAGGAATTTTGAAAAGATTATTAGAAAGAGATTTTTGAAAAGATTTTTGAAAAGCGATTTTGAAAAGGTTGTGAAAGAAGTTTTTGAAAAGATTTGGGAAAAGAAGTTTGTGAAAAGAGATTTTTGTAAAGAGTGGTGAAGGAAATTTTTGGAAAAGGTTGGTGAAAGGAAGTTTTAGAAAATAGCTTTACGAAAAGAGGTTTTGAAAAGGAGTATAAAAAAATATTGTCAGAAAAGCTTTTGAAATGAAATTTTGTGAAAGGTTTGGAAAGAGGTTTTATGAAAAAGTTGTGAAATGATATCTTGGTGAAAGCTTTTGTAAGGTTGTTTTGAGGAAGGATTGATGAATGAGATTGTGACCAGAGATGCGAGTTCATTGTTGTGATCCTAGCTCTGTGCTATGTGAGATGTGATGAGAGAAAGTTTGTGCAAAGTTAGTGGTCGGGACTCATTGAAGGGTTTCACGAAGGATGGGACGACCGTAGGTTAATTATAATAAGCTAAAAGACTTTAAAAGACACACGCGGTAAGGCATGAGAGTGCGAAGTAGTGGAGAGGAAGGAACGATAAGTATCTGCGGATACTTAGGACGAGATTGCATTAGGGGAGGACGATGACGGTGAAACGTCAAGAAGTCTAGAGTATGTTTTCTAGGCAGAACGAACTCCACATGTGGCGCACTAACGTGGTGGGGACTGGGTCTAATGCCGTGGTAAGTTCTGCGGGCCCACTAGAAACATCCTGTCGCCCCCTAGATTGCAAATCGAGAACAGTGAGAGGGACTGGAACGGGGCATTGTGTTTGCCACTGCGTGGACAGTGAGCCTTGATATTATTGATATGATTTGAGGACGTGGTCCTCCTGGTTTGGGACCATTATGTGTTGTGATAGCTATCGTGCCCGCGTGGTAAAGGTCCTGTACTCTTGTTTGCTTCCGACTAGGTTGGGTGGATGACCGAGGAGATGTAGACGTGAGTGATAGACGAGAACGAAATGAATATCCTGATGTTGTATGGTATTTTCCCCAAAGCGTTAAAGAGGGTAAATTGATAAGACTGGATGAAAAGGAAATGAGAAATTAAGGGGAGTAAAGGAATGAAATAAAGAAAGAAAGAATACTCATGAGAAATGTATAAAAGAGGATAATAATGATAATGATATGTTTGATTGTTGTGTGCCTGTGTGTTATATAGTATGCTTGTATGGTCCTATTATGTTGCCTAGCGTAATCCCACACCGTCGACGATCCGTCGTTCGGAACGCTTACTCTCTCCTGTTCGTTGGCATATCGGTGCTGCTGGTATCTCAACGGGCAGATGGGGTATTGGATGGAAGTCACCGTACGAGGCTACAGGAACTACAAGAGAAGATTCGGTATGAGGCTCGAGGGAACTTCACCACTCTCAATGGAGCAGAGTCGGAATCTACTAGCAAAGAGGGAATCACAACAAGGAAGGCATCAGCTTCGAGAGCAAAGAAAGGACGCAAGAAGAAGAAAGAACTTCACCCAATTGTTTTCAATAGGATAGTTTAAGGATAGTGTGGTTAGATTAGGTTATGATGATTGATGAAGGATTACCGATGCCATGAGCCATTGTGTAATTGAGCTAAGTTTTTAATCTGACTTGTAAAACACATATTTTTGCAAGGTCAATTCATGTAAAGTTTTTGAAAACTGTTAATATGATTTCGAACCAAGTTCTTTTATGAAAACAGATGTTTTATAAAAGAACGGTTTTCGTAACAACTCGGTCTTCGGAGAAGTGAATGGAAAAACATAAAGAGGTTCTCAATGATGTCTTCGAACACTTCAACAATGTTTTACAAAAAAAAAAATCTTGGCCTCATTTTTGGCAACTTTAAGAAATAGAAGTTAAGTGTTTTGAGTTACGAAAATCGGGCTGTTACACGTGGCATCAAGGAAGAAGAAAGAAGAAAATTTGTTTCAAGTGCTTCTCCATTTTCTAGTACTTGATCTAGTGAGATTTTAGCCTCTTGTTTCTATCATCTTCTTGGCTACGGTTTTCACAAAGAGTTGTGTGTGACTTGGTTTGTAAAATCTTGTTTGCATGTTAGTCCTTTTGATTTAAGTTTTGATCTTTTGTTATTTCCATGCTTGATCATGAGTTTGATGATAAAAAGTGACATGCATGATGATCTAATGCTCACGCTTTTAGTATAAGGTTGTGAAAGCTTCGATGTATGTTGCATGTTAATTATTTTAGCGTATCCATGTCTAAATGATACATGCATGTCAAAAATATGAGTGTTCATCATGATTTTTGTGGTTAAAAAATTTAAAGATAGTGGTTTTAGGATTAGAATAATTCGGCCAAGACTATGATGAGGGATTAATATTCAGTTGCTTGATTAAAGTATGTGCATGTAGGTTTTATGCCTTGATCTAGGAATTTTAAGTACATGCATGAGATTATGTGACTTTTGATCTTGATATCTTAGTTTAAAAAATGAAGTTAGAAATGTTAAGTCTTGCATGCATGAGATAAAAATGTCAAACTAAGACTTTGAGCTTGAAATCAATTGCTAAAGTGTTATGTGTTAAGCATGTTATGTTCATTTAGTTTGATCTTGGAAAATATATGCATGTGATTAAGGGTATGGTTCTTGAAAAAGTATAGTTTTGATTTTGTTTAGAGAATGAGCAAAAAATTATTTATGTGGGGCTTAGGATGATTCGATTTTTAGGATCAAAAGAAAAAGATAATTTTGTGTCTTGCATGCTGAAATTTTTGGTTGATGATGATTCATTTTGATATGAAAATTCGGTTCTACTATAGGTGGAAAGAAAAGAGAAAAAAGTTATTTTAGTTATAAGAGATTTTTGGTAAAGTCATAGTTTCATTTCTTGGATGTCTCTGAAATTTGGTGCAAAGTTCTACATGATGTTTGAATGTATTCTTGAAATTTAAAGAAGGTTTGGGATTGTTTTGATATTTTAAATAAATTTTGTTTGTTGAAGATTGTTTGTAATAAACTTGTGTTTTAAGTTTCAAAAAGTAGTGAACAAAAGATATTTTCTTAGGACCAACGTTCTCATAACATAGCCGCTGTTTTAATAATATTAAAATTAGTGTTTATGAATTTTTATAAGATTTTTGGGTTTGGTTTGATGATTTTATAAGAGGCATTTTGATGAAAACACTTTCGGAAAAATAAGTTTTTCGGGTAAACCCTAAACAGAGTTTTCGAACTTAAGTAGCTCTAAATTACATGAAATATTTATGGTAGCTTTATCAACGTGTCCAGTAAGTTTCTGCAAAATTTGGAGTGATTTGGAGTTGTTTTTGTATTTATTTTAATTGAAAAACAGTAAGTACAGAGGTTCAGGATTTTTGGACTTAGTGGCAGAATTAATTGGAAAAGTATAACCTAAACAACTCCAAATGCTCTGAAATTTTTATGAGATGACCTTGACCATGTTAGGGATGATTTTACAAAATTTTATGCCATTCAGAATTGATTTTCTATTTTTTAACCAACGCAAATGTGCCTCGGGTCAGTGCGGTTCTGTTTCGGTTTTTGTGCGAAAATTGAATTGAAACTTAAGTTCTGGATGTTTAATTTAATTGAAAATTTTATATGATGAACCTTAATATGTGTTTTAGTATTCTGGAAATTTATGGATTGAAACCAATTGATTTGATATAGTTTTGAATTTTATCTCTTGTGTTTTTCCATGATAGATTAAACTCTCTTTTGAAGAACTTTTGATAAGTATGACCTTGTGAGTTTTCTTTGGTAACTTGGCTGAATGTGTATGTGTGTTGAGATGCCTTATGAATTATTTGACTATGTATTACCTTACCTCGGAATATTGTGTGTGAAAGAAAGTAAAGGAAAACAAGCTAATCTATTAATTACGGTATTTTCGGAATTATGAAGAACGCAATTATTTTTAAATGATTTCTTTGCTGCCCAGCGTTGATTTAAATTGGTATTTCATTTAGAATGTTTTCAATTAATTTAAAGTTGAGTTTTCAAAGGTATTCGAATTAAAGAAAAGCCGAATTGAAAAGGCAACGTTTTTCGATATTTTCGGGTTTAAATGAATGACTGTCCGGAACGGACCAGCAACTAAAGAAATTGTTTTAAAGCATTTTGTGGATTGTTTTAATAAATTTTGATGTATTTAAAGTATGTTCAAAAGTTGGAATAATTTTGATAAAACGATTATATATTATGCTATTTTACAAAACCAAAAAGAAGAACGTTCAAAAGGAAATAAAGATTTTATTTAGTTGAAAAGAATAATTCCATCCGAATCAATTAGTAATGAAAATGTGTTTTGTTTTTAAAAAATGAGGTATTTTAAAGACGGCGGATTGGAACATCAGTCTGTAGCAAGTGCCCGCGGAAATCAGATGCAAGTGTCTGCTGGAACGAGAGGTGAGAGATGCAGTAGGCCTAAGTCAACGTGACGCTTAAACTCGGTGCTAAACTGAGTATATATATATATATAGTTTGAAATTCATGTACTTGTTGTATGATATTAAATTGCATGAATATATGTTTATGATCTGGATACTATGCATTTTGAATTATTTACATATGATCTGCTTGTTATATATCGTTAAGCATGTCTGGAATATATCAAGTTTGAGGGGTTTTTTTTTTAAAAATTACTATATGATACATGAATACATGATTATATGCTTATGATTCTGAATACCATGAGTTTTAATTATATATGTTCTACTCTTCTTTAAATTGATAAGTATATTCGGAGGATGTCTGTTATATTCTGAACCCATGATCTGTGATTGCTAAATGATGTTGCTTATATGCTTACATGTTCTAGTATACCATGTGATTTAATTATGATACATGATTTAATCCGTTGGTTTATATTGAATTATATGCCTGAGATATATCTTTTTGGTGAAATGAAAAATTCATTACCAACAAGCAAAAGAGAACTCATACAAGCTAAAGGCCATAATCAATCATCTTGCCACCTTCTAGGAAGGGTTCAAGATTAATGATTTTGCCAAGGAATTATGCCACCTTCTAGGAAGGGTTCATAATCCTAAAGAAAACTAAATTAAATTACAATTGAGTTCCATATTTATCCTATTGACAAAAGCCTTATTCGACCAGGACAAAAACATAGGGTAACAAAATCTAATCCTGCAGGCAACATCATATTTCACCAATGTAAAAATATATTCAACTGAATGAGCAACATTCTTGAAGCACCGAGAATTGCGTTCCTTCCAAATATGATAAATTGCAGCCGCAAAAGAGGCCCATAGGCATCGTCGTCGCACCTTATCTTTGAAAGCATTCATCAACCATCTTGACCAGTAAGAAAATCTCAAAGGCCACGTCTCAATGCCAATCCATGTGCAAACATGTTCAAGTAACCCTTTGCTCCATGAACACTCAAAGAACAAATGGTTCCTTGATTCAAGACCTTGATTGCATAAAACGCATGTTGTATGGATAGGAATGAATCTGGAAAGCCGATCCTTAGTTTGAAGCCTGTTATGCATCATTAACCAGACAATAAATCTATGCCTTGGAACACTTAGAGTATTCCAAACCATTCTGTGAATACGAGAACCTGCATGAGTGGCATTTAACATAATTTTATAGCCACTTTTTATAGTATAAACACCATCCACACTATGCTGCCAAGTATCATTATGATAATGAGCCCGTAAATCATCCCTTACTTTAAGAAGTTGCTTCCAATGCCATCCATCAGATTGTTTAAAATCATAAGACCAGAAATCAGTTCCATGCAAATAAACCGAATTGATCCATTTAACCCATAACATGTCTTTTTTAAGAGCAATATGCCAAACTTGTTTTCCTAAAGCAGCTCTATTCCACACACCCGAATTTTTAAAGCCTAATCCACCCGTCTTCTTAGGCAAGCAAACTTGATTCCATGCAACAACTGTCTTATAATGACCTGAAGCATTCTTGCCCCATAAAAACTCACAGCATTTAGAATCAATTGCTTTAATAATTGCTTTAGGAATGATAAAAATTTGGCTCCAATAAGAATGCAGAGTCAACAAAACCGAATTGATTAAACAACACCTTGCTTGATAAGAAAGGTTCCTACTTTTCCAACTTGTAATTCAACTACAAACTTTAACTACTAAAGATCTGCAAGTGGAGACTGTCCATTTCTTTACTGTTAAAGGGAATCCTAAATATTTAAAAGGAAAAGTACCTCTTTGAAAGCCTGTGATGGACAAAATTTGTTGCTGCTTAAACTCAGGTAACCCTGCCATGAATAAATGCAATTTTTCCAAGCTAGCTTCCAGACCTGATCCCATAGAAAAATCCCTAAAAGCATTTATCCAAATTCTGACACTTGTAGGATGCCCTTTGCAGAAGATCATGAGATCATCTGCAAAGGCTAAATTAATAAGCCTCAGATCCTTGCATAAAGGGTGGAAACGAAAATTCGTATGCCTTGCAGCCGCTATCAAGTATTTGGTGAGAATCTCCATAGCAAGAACAAAGAGCAAAGGTGAAATAGGGTCACCCTGCCTCATGCCCCTAGATGAAGTGAAGTACTCAGAATTCTGGCCATTAATAACAATTCTGAAAGATGCAGTTTTGACACAAGTCATGATCCAGTCCTTGAATTGATCAGGGAATTTGAAAGCAGTGAGAGCATCAGCTAAGAATCTCCGATCAATAGTGTCATATGCTTTCCGAATATCCACTTTCATGAGACACCAAGGAGAAGCATAGTTACGACCATACAATCGTAGCAATTCCTGTTAAATAAGCACATTATGAATAATGGATCTTCCTTGCACGAAGGCTGTCTGATTTTCATTAATCAGAGAAGGCAGCACTGTGTTTAATCTGTTACATAGCAGCTTCGAAATGCCCTTGTAAATAGTATTACAGCATGCAATTGGCCTGTAATCTTTGACTTCTGTTGGACCATCATTTTTAGGGATCATCACCAAATTAGTTGCATTAACTCTATGAAGCAATTTACCTGTCTTGAAAAAATCAATCACAACTGCACAACAATCAGGGCCAATGACATCCCAACAGTTTTTATAAAAATCAGAACCAAAACCATCTGGGCCAGGAGCACTATCTGAATTAATAGAGAAAAAAGCATCCCTAATTTCATCTTGAGTAAAAGGTCTGATTAGAGAACAGGACCTTCCTTAATAATATTATCATTCCAACAATAAACCTGCTTTCTAGTGAATAATTTCTTATAAAAGTCAGTAAAGAGTCTAGCAACGTTTTCCTGACCTGAAATGAATCCACCATGAGAGTCTTGAATTATTCTATTCCTGTACCTTCTCTCTTTGATATAGTTGTGAAAAAATTTGGTATTTTGATCCCCTTCTTCTAGCCAATGATGTTTTTCCTTCTTACGCAAGAAAGACAAAGCAACATTATAAGCCAATTTGTAATCCGGCATAATAGATTTTGCCTCATTCTGCAACAATTCATTTGAAAGATCTTGCATCAGATTACTTTGAACAAACTCTAGCAGAGCTTTCAACTCTAACTCCTTTGCTACAACCTGTGAGAAGTGATTTCTGTTTAGAGCCAGTAAAGGATGCTTCAACATATCTAATTTTTTACAAATCTGATACATCATATATCCATTAATTTCAGTGTGCCACACAGATTTGACCAAGTCCTGAAAACCATCATGTTGAGCCCACATATTGAAATACTTGAAAGCATTTTTTCTTGGGCAAGAAGTCTGATTCCATTCCACCAAGATGGGAGAATGATCAGATAAACCAGGTAGCAGATAAGTTGTTTCAACATCAGGCCACAAGTTGCACCAAGCAGAATTAACCATACTTCTGTCAAGTTTGCAAAGAATTTGATCCTCACCACTTTGATTATTGCACCAAGTATGAGAGCAACCCTTAAACCTCATATCAGAAATTTGACTATAGTTACAGCAATCTCTAAAGTCCTGAACAGATTCGAAGTCCACAGAGCCACCAATTTTTTCGTGCGGTTCAAGAAATGTATTGAAATCACCAAGAATCAACCAAGGAACTGACATGATATCACTCACACCATTGATAACCTTCCAATGATCCTTCCTATCCTCCTGATTATTTGAAGCATAAACAAAAGTGATAAAAAGAATTTGACCATTCACCTTAATAATCACATGACAATGAACAAATTGTGCAGACCTTACCACAATAGTAACCTCAAAAAAAATCCTTCTTCCAAATAACAAGGATACGCCCAACAGCACTAACATCAGTATTAATGAAATACCCCCATCCATGAGCAATATTATTTAGCACTAGTGGAATAGAAGCTGCCCTCAATTTATTTTCTAACACACCACATAAACCTACCTTATTCAACCTGCAGAAATTGATAATCTCCTTCTGCTTTTGGGGATGGTTGAGACCCCTAATGTTCCATGCTCCAATATTATCCATGAGGAATAGGCTTGGATGCCTCTCCAAACAAAAAAGTAGCCTGTTGCCTTTTACTTCTGGTGACCGTAGTCCATCCCTCAGATTTATCCACATCAATAACTGGACCTGGCTCATCAGATTTAGGCCCACTTCCTATGATCACCTTTCATTAGAGGTGCATCATTCCCTATTATAGCCTTAACATGAGCTAGCGCACGATCAATGTTTTCTTCGGGAATCAACTCAGCCTCCAAATCCTTCTTTAAATTCAAGGCATTCACAACATTTTGAATATCTGTCATACTTGGTGTTTTTTTTGGGACCCATTGTTGTTTCACATTTTTCTTGCACATACTAGCATCATGCCCATACATATTACATTTGGAGCATAAAGTAGGTTTCCATTCGTATCCAACCTTCTGCGGAATAAGTCTTCCCTCCTCATCTTCAAAATAAATCTCCTCAGGCAATATAGCAGGATTCACCTCCACTAAAACACGAGCAAAATTAACACGATTCCTTTCCTGCATCATCTGGTCTACCATTATTGGCATGACAACTAGACTAGCAATTTTGCTTAATGCACTTGCACTCCAGAATTTGAGATGAAGTCCTGGAAATTGGATCCATACTGGAGTATGATCAAAATTTCCTTTGTTAATTGGCTTACCTGACCAAGGAGCAATGATCAACGACTTTTTATCAAAATGGTAAATGCCAATTTCCAACACATTATTCCTGGCCTCCAGAGTATTAAACCGAACAATTATGGTTCCATCATTCTGCATGAGGATTTTATCAATGCCATGACTACCCCATATCTTTTTTATATAGCCACTCAACACCTGATACGGAGGATTTGCACCAAGGACAAAGCAGACTAAAGAATTCTGCCAATACTTTAGTTCATTCTCCACATCATGAAGATCAATTTTACCAATTGAAACCCCTTCTTTTTGTTCAGGCTTACAAAACTTCAATTTTTCACCTGCGCTTCTGAGTTTGGTTATGTCAAAAGAGTCCCACACCGACTCACGTTTCTCCACCATAGGAGTCCTACTCGAATCATTTATGAATAGGGTAGTATCATTATCACGCTTTCCTCCCACACTGTTGTCTTGCATGGAAGCCTCTTCATGAACTTTATTCTTGCCTTTGATCCTTGCTGTAATCAGATCAATATTTTTAAGCCATGCTTATACTTCCTTAGGGCTCAAGTTGTCTATCTCTGCCAAGTCTTCATCATCAAGTTGAGAAAGATTAAAAGGTTGAGAGTCAGGAACAGTCTCGTGCATGTTATCATCAGGTTTTTTAGAAGAAGAAGGAGAACTCTTAGGGGGCCGTCCTCGCTTTTTGCCATGAACGGCAGCGATGGTGACAAGTCGATCACCGTGAGAACAAAGGAGGAAACCCTAGAAGAGCTCAAAACCTTGTTTTTAAAATAATAGTTATTTTTATGTTGTTATATTTGTTGTTAAGTATGGTTAATTTTTCTGAGAGATGTCTACTACGTCTTGATTTTGGAATTTATTTAAGTGAGGCAATGGAGATTATGAAATTATAACGAGACTGAGAGTATCCCAAAAATTAAGAGAAATGATGAGTAATTAATATGAGATATAAGAGAAAGGAATTATGTGATTTCTGATGAGAATAATGAGCAAGGATGTAAGACCTAAGTTTTGATTCGGAATTGTAAAAGTTCAAGACAAGTATTGCTGATCTAAGAATGTGCTTATGGAATCCTGTTGTATACAAGTAACTTATGAGGAACAATGCTTGTACGAGTAACTTCCAAGTGCCATGCTGTGCGGCTAGGACTTCGAGTCAGCCATGTGCGCTGTTCCGCGGTAGGCCAACCGTGTGAGCTGTATTATAACCGTGGTGCCGCACAAGTACTGAGACTAGAAGCCTTGTACAATGCTATTGTTGGGGAAACAATTCAAGATCTGTTAAAGGTCGAGGCTCATTGAAGGGATGCACCAAGGGTGAGTCGACCATAGGATCAAAAGAGTAATTAAGTAATGAAAGTGTAATAAGACTTTAAAAGACATGTACTAATGCAGGGAGTATGAGTGCGAAGTAGTGGAGAGGAAGATACCCTGATTGTCTACGGATACTCAGGTGATGATTGCAATAAGGGAGGGTAAGGACGGTGATACGTCAAGAAGCCTTGAGTGCTAATCTAGGCGGAATGAATTCCATATGTGGTACGGACTGATAGGTCCTATGCCGTGGTAAGTTCCGCAGGCCCACTAGAAAAGTTCTGTCGCCCCCTATGGCAAATCGAAGGACAGTGAGAGGGACTGGAACGAGGCATTATGTATTGAACCAATGCTCCATTTACTTTTGTTATGACGATTGTTAAGCCTGCGTGGTAAAGGTCCTGTACTCCTGTTTGCTTCCGACTTAGGTATGGGTGGATATGAGGAGATGTAGCTGTGTGTGCTAACCAACCTCCTTGATGATGGTTATTTCCCCACATCATCAAAGGACTCGAAATAATAAGACTTAATGATAAAGATGTTGTTGAAGATAATGTTATTACCCTCTTATAAGAATTAAGGAACTTATAACGAGAACTCTTCTAAAAGAATATGAGATAATCTTATGATAATTTGAGAATGATGTTTATGATGTGGATGTAATTGTCATATGCATAGCATGAGTATTTGTTGTTGCATGAGTAGTAATTGATATTATGCCTTTACTATATGCCTCCAATTATTGTTATGTTTTAGTTATTAATAAATATCTGTTAAAGTCATGAATTCTGTTGATATAAATTACTCTGCTAGTTCTATTTTATATGAAGTCATTATTATATTGTCTAGTCATGGTTGTACTTTTGGAATGTTGACCTCTCTCCTATCATGTTGTCATATCGGATTGCTCCGCTATTGCAACGGGTAGATGACCCAGCATTTAGTGATTCATATGTGGCCCCTTGGGGAGGGAGCCTGGGAAGTGACCCCTAGCGGTTGGACTTGGAGAGGCAACTCTCTTTTGGAGATAGAGGATCCTGGACACATCATGACGGGGACAGCGGGAGATGTACATGTAGGACATATCATTCTCAGAGATTACCAGGACGGAGGACCTCGTGATCATTTCCAGTTCGGAGGACAGCCTGCACCATTGGCTGCTATACTACCAGATCCCGTAGAGGACGATATCATGCCACATCTCATGGAGGTTCTAGGGATGGAGGATGAGCTTATGGATTGGGACGACGAGGGTGCCGACGTAGTGATGGAGGAGGAGGTTCTATCGGACTCGAATTCTAGCGAGGAGGGCAGTATGGTGATTGACTAGTTTGGAGATTGTAACATCCTAATTTTATACTTTAAAACTTTACTTTTTATTAGTGATTTCATTTGAAAATATTTGGGGTTTTATAAAAATTTTGGCGGAGTTTACTTTAAAATATGGACTTCCCCCAAATTCACTTTGTACCTGTCAGTCCAGAACAGTTTATAACAATTACAAAACTATAATTACATTTAAGTGGTAGTGACTTTCTTTGAAATATTTTAGAAAAGTATATCTTTATATCCTTCACAACCATTAATCCATTTAATCAAAATAAATGTCCTTATAAAGTCCTTTATACAAAAGATAAAAGTATACTTAACTTATAAATAAGAGTTAACACTTTAAACAACTTTAATTAATAAAACAGTTTACGTTACATTATCCAAGAATGGTTGCAACAATAACAATGAGACCAAGGAGGTCACAATAATAGTATACTCTCTTTAAGCGAGAGTATACCTTCTCGGTGAGGAACCAATGAACGTCTTTCTCCGATGGTACCTAAAATGGTCAACTTATGGGGTGAGTAATTTGAATAATAATCAAGGAAAACACTTAAAATAACAGTAATAAAGCATAACTAGACATACCCATGCACACATATACCCATGCTTCACATTATCCTATTCATCATTACTTTTCCTATACCTAAACATTTATCTTTTTCATTATACTATGCATACACCTTTCATTTACCCAATAACAATACATAACAATGCTTGATGCTCAAACATATGAATATGAATGCAATTTATACCATTATGGTTTAATTCCTGAATCCAATATAACACTGTACCACTTAACTTTATCCACTATAACACTTTAACACTCTCATTGGATTCAGTGAATTAAACTCATTATATAACAATGAATGCACTTCTCCATTTTCAAACAATAGCACTTTTCAACCCTCACATAAACCCTCCACTCTAGGGAAAACCGACCAGGAGTAAGTATTTCTCAACCTATAGTTGGGTGCTTCACCTCCACTTAGGAAGGTCCCTCGCACACCCGCTTGCACAGCACTTCACCCCTCCAGGGTTCGTCATGCAATTTGGATTGATTCGCCCAAATTCGCTTTAGCAGAAATCACCCTCGACTGGCCAAAACGAGCCAAAGTAATAGAATTATCGTGGTGTGCGTAGAACCAACCCCCAACACGGGAAGCAAACCCGTGTCCTTTGCAGGATCAAAGTTCTCCACAATAATTCCAGTAATTTACTTTTTCCCTCATCAATCGTAAACGACGTATGTTTTCCCCGAACACCTAAGGTCCACCTTACTCCTTGATGCACGTGTTTCTAGTTCATCTTTATATGACTTTTGTTAATCAAACCTTTAATACTTTATATCCAATTGGTTGGGTTCTATAACTTAGGGTTATGGCCATACTATGTAAATAATAACAATCACACATAACAACAATTATAATCATGGCCATATCATTCATTCAATCATTTAATTCAATAACAATTATAAAAATCAATTACTAACAAAACCCCTAAGTTCATCACATAAGCTTTCATATTCAATCATAACAATCTCAACATACAAATCAAACATACACATATCAAAATACATCTAACTATGACCCTATTACTATCATTAAATCCTTTCCCTAATTAGAACCAAAGTACTCCCCCTTACCTCTTGAAGAGAAGAGGAGAAATCGGGACTCTCATGGAATCCATTCACCAACTCCAAATCCTAGCTCCTTAGCCCTCCAATTCTTGATTCCTAGTGATCCCCAAGCTCCCTTGATGACTATAAGCCTCTATTCCATGGATTGCTCAAGTTGGGATTCTAGGGTTCCAATTGGGAATTTATGAGAAAGAGAGAGTTATATGTGATTTAAGAGAGGGAAAACCATGGGAAGATGATGGGGTGAAGATTTGTGACATTGATTTTGTGTGGATTTGATTAACTATGAAGATTGGAGATGTTAGGGTTGAGAGGAGGGAGGAACTCGTGGAAGAAGAGAGAGAAAGACTCTGAGAAAAATGCCCCAATCAACGTGATTTTTGTCTGATAAAGCAGTGGTTAATCGATTAACCACTTTGGTTAATCGATTAACACTTGCTATTTGCACATGACTAATTGATTAATTCTGACCTTAATCGATTAGTGGCTGAAGGTGGCTAAAATTTTAATCGATTAACCCACACATTACTCGATTAGTGGCTGAACATTGCCAAAAACTTAATCGATTAACTCAAGGCTTAATCGATTAACTTGGTTCAATCCACCATTCCCTTTACACTTCAAATTGGCATAACTTCTTCGTTAACCGTCGGATCTTTCTCAAATTTTGAGACAAGCATCCTAAGACAATCATCTTCACATCCAACGGCGGAACTTGGGTTTAAAGCTATGGATATTTAATTCCTAATTTCCTAAGATCCTATGTTCTTTAGATCTTAAATAACTCTTCTAAAACTCATTTCTAAGCTAATTCTACCTCATAAAACCCATCCTTAGCTAAATCCTACATTCTAAATGCATTCTAAACATCTCTTAGCACCTCTAAACAAAATCAAAGACTTGAAAACAACACCACCCTTATCAAAATTCTATTAACTAAGGCACCTAATGATTTGGTAAAATCGGGATGTTACAGAGATGATATGTAGAGATTAGTGAGAAGGATGGAGTTGTATTAGTGTGTAGGATCTGCATTTCTATTTGAGGATTGCCACATGTTATGGACCATTATTGTACATAGCCACTTTTATTTATGCTTCGTACTTTATTTCAAAAACAAAAGAGAAGGGACATGGTTTGTAATCTTTTGCAATGATATGTAGCAAGTACTATGATGAATGTTACTTATTTTGACAATGAACATCTTTTAATGAGAACGCATTAATCATGAAAGGTTTTTGGTAACGACTCGATTTTCAAAAAGAAATCCAGGAATTAATTCACTCAGCTTTAAATCGGTTTTCAAAAAAAAATTGGTCTCATTTTTATCAAATTAAAAAAGAATTAATTGATTATTTTATGTTATGAAAATCGGGCTGTTGCAGATGCTACAATTCATACTACTACTACATGAAGTAGTACAAGATTACAACACATATTCTACGTGGAGAATTTACACAAACTCCACTTTATAAACTTCTATGTAGCAACTCCAACTTAGTACAAGTCACACTTCTACTATTACATGCAAAATTATTTTAGGTGACAAGCACTCATGACCTATTGACACATTACTATTCGTGATGTGACATGACTATGGACACACCATGACATGACTTAGACACATTACTATTCATGATTATGACATAACTATGACACATAGACATGACTATGACACATTACTAGCTTTTTATTTTTGTTTTTTTTACTACTTGTAATAATTTTTTTTATTTGATAATTGGTTCATGACTTGGTGATAAATTTGGATCTTCTGGATCTGAGTCTATTTGCATCAAATTTCTCTCCAATTTGTCTAGGTCTTCGTCCATATTTTCATAAGGGTCTTGAGAATCTTGCATTGTTATGACAAGTGCTAAGACAGGTGTTATTTCATTGTTACTGTAAAATGAGTCATCCCAATAATCTCCTTTAAAAGGTGGACAGATAATATCCAAAGGCTTCAGGCTTGCACATGTTGAGTTCAACTTGGGATTTGGTACGAAGCAATTTATCTCATGGAGGTGATGCACCAGTTCATCTTGATGATAAGGAAAATAATCTCTTTTTAAAAATTCTTGCATGGAGAGATATGTAGTCCAGCATCTGCGTTGGTTTTGAGTCCATAGTAACTTTGTAACAGGATGTTGAAAATAAGGTCTGTGGATGATAAAGACTGATACAAGCTTGTGGACTTCAAATTGTTCTTGATTAATTTGCTGGATTTTTATTCTTTCAATTTCCATATGAAGGTCTCTTCTCCATTTGTTTAAAGGTTGATATCACTCTAATAAAGTCCAAATTAATGAATCTTTATTATTATGGTTTTTAAGAAAAAGTAACAAGTAATTTTTGGGTACTAAAATGGGGTAACTATGAAGCATAGTAACACACCATAAGTACCAAAGATCTTCTTTAAAAAAAAGTGGTTCCCATCAAAATTGGAAAAACATTTAGAAATTGGGATTCAGGATTGAACCATGAACGGGCTGGTTGGAGGTTGTGCTTTTGTAGGGAAAGGTTTAAATAGTGATACATGTGGATTTTTGCAAAGCTTTTGAGGTAGGTTGGGTTCATTGGAGATTGTGAATTGATTTCTGGAGGGAAATACTTTTTGATCATGGATTTATTGGATGAAGAGGAGGATGATGGGTAATTATTTATCATAATAATAGGATATGTGTTTATGGATGAAATAATTTGGATGAATTTTTGTGGTTTGGAAAGGTAGTCTGGTATGAGGTTTTGGTTTCCCTTAATATGTTTCACAGTGAAATCATATCTAGAAAACCATTCTTTCAGTCTGAGAATCTGTGGGTTTGGAGGTACCTTGGATTTGAATTCAAGTAACTTTGGAAATGATGAATTATCAAGTTGGACTTCAAATTGGTGGCTTCTTAGATGAAAATCAAATTTCTGAATTCCATATTTGACAGCCAGAGTTTCTTTGAAGATGGTACGATAATGGAGTTCAGAGTCTTTGAATTTTCCACTGGCATGACCACAATAAAATTTTTGTCCTTCTATTTCTTCAATGAAAACTGCTCCCCAATAATAATCACTTGCATCAGTTTGAAGTATTCTTCTTCATTTTCATGGGATTTTTGGTGGAGGAGGATTTTGAGCAATCTTCTTTATGGACTTTACTGCTTCAGTTTGGTCTTTTCCCCATCTTGGTGGTTTATTTTTCAGCATTAGCGACAACTTGGATGTGTACTTTGCTATGCTTGGAATAAAATCTCCAACAAAATTTAGAATTCCAAGAAACTGTTGAACCTGCTTAATAGTCATGTTTTCATCTGGAAAGTTGGGATGATTTTTCACCAAATGCGGTTGAGGGATATAATGGCCATTTGCAAAATGTAATCAGAGAAAATCAATTTCAGTAGTACCGACTCGTGACTTCCTTGATGATAACATAACTCCATAATTGTTGCAGATTGTGTTGGAAGTCAAGCTTTCCCAAGGACTTCAAGTGCAAGTATTATATGGTTTTGATGATAACAAACTCAAGATTCTCAAGTTCATATCAAGTGCAATCACAAGATATTCATCCTTCAAGTCCAAGCTTCATGTTGAAGAATCAAGCAAATGAAGTTGAAGGCTCAAGTAAATAGAAGATCTTTTAACCCTTTCCCTTAGGACATCATGTAAGGTAATGAAGTCAAGGTTTATATTATGTTAAAAGGCCAATATAAGTTTTTCTAAATATATTTTTCATAATTAAGGAGAAGAAAAAGAAGTTTTGTGAAAATCAGTTTTCATATCTTAGTTTTGGTGAAAATAATTGATGTTACAAAACTCTGAATATTTTTATGTATACAAGAAGGAGTAATCGATTACCTGCTTAAAGTAATCGATTAACTTTGTTGCATCATAGAAAAATCATAGAGTTTGTAATCGATTAAGTGAACTTTGCTAATCCATTACTTTCTTATGAGAGTAATCAATTACCTGGCTCAAGTAATCGATTAAAATTGTTGCATCATATATTTTCCTGAGACAAAGTAATCGATTATTGCTTTGAGATAATCGATTACATGATGTTGCATTATATAAATATCAGAGGCTCTGTAATCGATTATTAGAATAGTGGTAATCGATTATATGAGTTGCATCATACATTAAACAGAAGTGAAGTAATCGATTACATGCATGTGATAATCGATTACTGGTTTTTAAAATGAATTTCAAAGTTTCTATTTTTAAAGGGATAATCGATTACCTCCCTCAAGTAATCGATTACCTCAACTTTTATTGAAAAACGTGTCAGAATCATTTTGATTATTTCCTGATTTGTTTTTATATAAAAGATTCTGATTTATTTTACAAAATTCGAAAATGATTTTAAATTTGAATTATTTCCTTTTTCGTTTTAAGAATCAAATCTTTGTTTTATTTTCTAAATCTTTTTTATTTGGTTTTGATTTTAAAACTTAAATTATTTTATTTCCAAAATCGTTTTTGATTTGATTCTGATTCCTTTTTCAATTTCAAAATTCAAATTTCAAATCTTTGGTTTTAATTCTTAAATCTTTTATTTTATTTTTTGATTTGTTTTGCTTTCAAAACTAACTCTATTTATTTGTTTTTCAAAATCATTTCAACACTTCTATTTTTGAACAACTCTGATCATTCACGTTTTTTCTCTTCTTCTCCTATTCTCTGTTCTTCACGTTAAGATATTTTTTTAATAGAACAAAACTTTGTGTTGGCCTTGTAACGTTTTTCATTTGACTTCATTATCCTAGTGCTATATTGTTGTATCTGTGTTTTCTAGAACACATATTTGTTAGAGTGGCCTCATATTGTTGTATCAGCACTATTGAGAGTGCACTATGTAGACTCACAATGCAGAATCAAAGAACTTTTGATGATGTCAAATAAACAGACTCGGCTTGTGCTTAGCGTTAGACAAGTCAGACTTATCAGCGCAAGCGTTCAGCTAAAGGTACAAGCTCTGCAGAGGCTCGGAATCTTTGTTTTGCGTAGGCGTTCCGCCAAAGGCAGAGGCTCGGCAGAAGCTCGGAAAACTAGGGTTCTTCGCTACCTGCATTAAGTCAGCTTTTGTAGCTCAAGCTCGGCTTTGACTCGGCCCGTGATCAAGGCCAAAGTTCATCCAAGTTTGCAAGCTCGGTTCTTCATTTCAAGGCAGTAAGCTCGGATGATGATTTGCTCGGTACTCGCTCGGATTAAGCTCGAAACAGCCACAACATCTGATAGAATAAATAAGCTCGAGTTGATCGTTCTAAACTTGACTATTTGCCGACGCTCAGATCAAGCTTAGAAACACCAAGCTCGAACAAAGCCAAAATCTCGGCAATCTCTGATCATCGTCTTCAACAATGCATCTTCTTCAACCATCGGACTCTGCTCAACTGTTCCGTACTTTTTATTACCGTTGAGTCTAGGTAGAAGTCCTAGGTTTAGCTCCTATGCTCTGACAAGTTTGAAATTCAAAATGAGTTAAATCAAAGGTTGGTGAACTGTCACCATCACTGCTCTGCTGTCTAAATGTTACCGTTGGAAACCCCATCTCCGTACAGCTCTCTTTCTCTCTTTCTCTGCAGAAAAGAGGAGACTATAAAAGAGGGGGTCTTCAACATTAACATTGATTTTGATTTTTTGACAACCATTTTTCTCAGAACTTAAACTTTCATTTTTACTTTAAAAAGAAAAAAAAACAGAGCAGAAATCACAAACTCACAGAGAAGAAGAACATTCGATTTTCATACGAACTTAGAGAGTTAAAACTTTCAAAATCTTAACTCTAAGTTCGAATCAGTTCTTCTCTGTGAAATCCTTCTAGAATTGACTCACTCTTGTTATTCAATCTTTCATCATATTCGAAGAGTGTTTCGAATTGGAGCCATACACTTTCATCATCTTCTTCGTTGTATTTGCTGTTGTGAGAAGCTGGTCTCTGATCGAGAAAGCTTCGATTTGTAAAGGTTCCAAAGAGGTTCTTTGGTCGTCGATTTGTTGTGGGTAGTTTGTCACGAGTTTGGTACACTCGTTTGACTGGATAGGTCTAGAGGGGTAGGCTCTTGTAAATCCTTTGTAACCCAGAAAATCGATTTTTAGTGAAAGCTCTCTGAAAGGTTTTCAGAGGGGACTGGACTAGCTCTCAGGGTGAGAGTGAACCAGGATAAATCTCTGGTGTTCTTTCTTTACTGCTTCTGTAGCTGCCAAGCGTAACGTTAATTCCGCTAATCTTCATTTATCTAAGTTCGAACTGTTATTTTTCTTTGCTCGGCCCTTTGAGTGTTGTTCTTCGACCTTAAGTCAAAAACCAGCTCTACCTTGAAGCAGCTCGGTTAACTGATTAACCATTTTGTTTATCTGATTGGTTAATCATTTAACCTTGTCTGCTCGGAAAGAAGCTCGGGTTTTCTTTTAAAACCGAACAACATCAGTTTAATTTTCAATAAATCGAAAAATTGCCATATTAGCTTCAATCTCCTATTCACCCCCCTCTACTCGATTGTTAGGCCTCTTGTTGGTTTCCAACAAGTGGTATCAGAGCTCGGTCGAAAGATCGAGTGTAAAAACTTTTTCGAAAAGATCCTTGAGGAAACCGGATGGCTACTAACAATCCCTTCAGAGGTGAAGGCTCTTCCATAAACAGACCACCACTATTCAATGGTGAGGGTTATGCTTATTGGAAAGCTCGAATGAAAATTTTCATTGAAGCCATAGATATGGAAATTTGGAAATCTATTGAAAATGGGCCATTTGTCCCTAAAAGAAAAATTAATGATGAAGTTTTAGAAATCCCGTGGGAAAGTTGGGATGATGATGACAAAAGAAAAGTATCTTTCGATTTAAAAGCCAAAAACATCATCACCTCAGCTTTGTCCTACGATGAATTCTTTCGAGTGTCAAGTTGCAAATCTGCTAAAGAAATGTGGGACTTTCTACAACTTACTCATGAAGGTACAAGTGAGGTCAGACGAGCAAGATTAAATACTCTGATGCATGAATATGAGTTATTCCGAATGTTGCCAAATGAAAATATAAATGATTTGCAGAAACGGTTTACTCATATCATAAACCATCTTAATGCTCTCGGCAAAACTTTTCAAAATGCCGAGATAACTAACAAAGTGCTTAGATGTCTTAGCAGAGAATGGCAACCGAAGGTCACTGCCATCATGGAAGCTAAAGACTTGGACACAATGAGTATAGCCACTTTGTTCGGCAAGCTGCAAGAGCATGAGATGGAGCTCGGCAGACTGACCATGCATGAAGAATCTGATAAGAAGAAGAAGGGAATTTCCCTCAAAGCTGCTATAAAGGCAACGAAAGAATCCTCTGAAGATGAGTCCAGCTCGGACATGGATGAGGAAGACTTTGGTCTCATGGTCAGGAAGTTCAGCAAATTTTTTAAAGGCAAAAAGAACTTCACAAACAAAGCAAGAGATACCAGAAGCACTCACCACAAAGGCTCAAGTTCAAAAGACCGAGTTAGATGCCACGAATGTAGTGAAGCAGGTCACATTAGAACTTACTGTCCAAGATTACAAAAGCAAAGTGGTGAAGAAATAAAGAAGAACAAAGACCACAAGAAGAAGAGAGCTTACATAGTATGGGATGCACCCAACAACAATACCAGCTCAAGCTCCAGCTCAGGCGATGAAGAAGAAAAAGCAATTCTGTGCTTAATTGGAAGGGAAACTGTGTTCAGAAGCCCGAGCCAAACGAGCCCCGAGCAAGAATGGTGCTCGAACCGTGAAAAGGAAGTATCGAGCTCATCACTCAGAATAGATGAACAAGATCTCCCTGTATATGACTCTTGCTCGGAGTGTGAAGATGAGGAAGCTTGTTCGAGTCTCAGATATACCGATCAAGAAGAGTCATCGAGCTCGACTTTTGGCACAATTAATCAAAGATCAAATTTCAAATGCTTAATGGGCAAACACAGCGAGGAAACCTCAGCTAGCCGAACAATGTCCGAACATAAAAACACTGAGGTAACCTCTTCATCTAATTCTGACTCTGAATCTGAATTCAATGACTCTGATGAATTGTATTCTGCTTATCTTGAAATGCAAACCGAATTCAAGAAGCTTGCTAAAAATTTCATTAAGTTGAAACTCAGTCTTTCAAAATACAAAGAGCAAGTTCTTGATTTGGAAAATTCAATTGAAATTCTGAAAAGCAGAAACGAGTCATTAGAAAACACTATCACTCAGTTGAAAAATGAAAATCTTGATTGCTGCACTAAATATGAAAAGGAAATTTCTGACCTAAAATTTAAAAGTGCAACTGTCATCAAGAGTGATGGCTTGTTTGATCGGCTTTTAGCCGAACATAGGAACTACTCGAACAAAACTGGCCTCGGCTACACTCAGACCAAGAAGAAAGCAGTAAGGAAACTCGGCTATGTCTCAAACTTTAATAACTCAAAATGGCCGAGCTGCTCCTACTGTGGCCTTCATTGTCATACACCCAATGAATGTAAAATCCGACGTCACGGTGTAACCAAGGGCAACTTTGTTTGGGTAGTCAAAAAGAAAGATTCAACTGCTAACCCCCAGGGACCCAAAACAATTTGGGTACCCGAATCAAAGAAGTAATATTTTTGTGATGCAGGTGTGCTTCCGAGCAAAAGAGAGCAGATGGTACCTTGACAGTGGATGCTCGAAGCACATGACGGGGGAAAAAAATCTATTCATTGAACTTTCACATTCAGATAAGGGCTACGTCACTTATGGTGATAACAACCGAGGTAAAATATTGGGTGAAGGTAAAGTCAGTAACTCTGCCAACTTGGTTATCAATAATGTTTTACTTGTAAAAGGGCTAGAACACAATCTTTTAAGTATTAGCCAACTTTGTGATATTGGTAACCATGTTGTTTTTACCTCTACCCATTGCATTATTAAAAGTGACGAGGACAACTCTGTCAAATTTGTTGGAAAACGATTTAACAATACTTATTTGGTTGATTTGAATGAAATCACCTCTTTGGTAACCACTTGCATGGTTAGCAAAGAAAGTGACACATGGTTATGGCATAGAAGGACAGCTCATATAAATGTAAACCAGTTAAAGAAACTACAATCAAAAGAATTAGTGATTGGTTTACCAAAGCTAAATTTTAACATTGAGGGAGTTTGCTCTTCATGCAAGAAGTGCAAACCGATCAAAAAGAAAAACGATTTTCCATCTAAGTTGATGGTCTCGACAACGCATCCGTTGGAAATGTTACACATGGATTTGTTTGGACCATCACAAGTCAAAAGCTTTGGTGGCAATCTCTATGCCTTAGTAATTGTAGATGACTTTTCCAGGTTTAGATGGACTTTATTTTTAAAATCAAAAAGTGAAACTTTTGAAACTTTTAAAGAGCTTGTCAAGCAACTCCAAAACCGAGCTAACCAAAAAGTAGTTGTAATCCGAACAGACCATGGCGGTGAGTTCGAGAACTACAAATTTGACAAGTTTTGTTCTAAGTTCGGAATAGAACATCAGTTTTCTGCTCCTCGGACTCCCGAACAAAACGGAGTTGTGGAACGGAAAAACCGAGTTCTAGAAGAACTAGCCCGAACCATGCTAAATGAATACAATTTACCACATTATTTCTGGGCCGATGCGGTGAACATAGCTTGCTATGTAATGAATCGAATCCTCATCAGACCAATTTTAAAGAAAACTCCATATGAACTTTATAAGGGTAGAAAACCAAAAAATTCTCATTTCCATACATTTGGCTGCAAAGTCTTCATTTTAAACAATGGAAAAGAGCATCTCGGCAAATTTGATTCTAAAGCCGATGAAGGAATATTTTTGGGATATTCTACTCATAGTAAAGCATTTAGAGTTTTTAACAAAAGGACCTCCACTATGGAAGAGTCCGTGCATGTGGTATTTGATGAGTCTCCTCGGAGAGACAATGTTAGTTGTGCAGATAGAGAGGATCATCATATGGCTGAACTCGATCCGAGCACAACAACTGAAAGAGCTCAAAAGGATGAAACTGCTGAAGACAAAGATCGGAGGGACGAGCTTGTTCCGAGCCAAACAAACAAGGAACAAACCAAACTTAGTCCGAGCCAAATTCAAAATAGTCAGTCCAAACTCATTCCAAGCCGAGCAGAGCAGTTTGAGCTCAGTCCAGCCTGGAAGAGAGTCAAGGACCATCCGATAGAGAATGTGCTCGGCGACTTGAATAAGGGAGTTTTAACTCGTCGTTCTATTCAGAACTTTTGCAATTTCGCTTCCTTTGTTTCTCAAATTGAACCTAATTCGATTGATCAAGCAATTGATGATGAACATTGGGCGATTGCCATGCAAGAGGAACTAAATCAATTCATCAGAAATGATGTCTGGGAATTGGTTCCTCGGCCCAATGATCATACGATAATTGGCTTGAAATGGATTTTCAGAAATAAAACAGATGAATTAGGCTTAATTATAAGAAACAAAGCAAGATTAGTTGCTCAAGTCTACAACCAATAGGAAGGTATCGATTATGATGAAACCTTCGCTCCAGTTGCTAGGCTTGAAGCAATCCGAATTTTACTTGCTTTTGCATCTATTATGAATTTCACCCTTTATCAAATGGACGTAAAGAGTGCTTTCTTAAATGGCTTTATAAATGAAGAAGTATATGTGAAACAACCTCCTGGCTTTGAAAATTTTGAATATCCAAACCATGTATTTAAACTCAAAAAGGCTCTTTACGGTTTGAAACAAGCTCCGAGAGCTTGGTATGATCGTCTGAGCTCATTTTTACTCGAACAAGGGTTTGAGAGAGGGAAGGTTGACACAACTCTATTCATTTATAAATCCAAAAAGGACATATTGTAAGTACAAGTTTATGTTGATGATATAATTTTCGGTGCTACTAACATGTCTCTTTGCAAGAAGTTCTCTGAATCAATGCAAGGTGAATTCGAGATGTCGATGATGGGAGAACTCACATTCTTCCTTGGGCTGCAAATAAAGCAAGTTGATGAAGGAACCTTTGTGCATCAAGGAAAATACTGCAAGGCACTCCTCAAGAAATTTGGCTTAGAAAATTGCAAAGAAGCTGCCACTCCCATGAGCACATCCAGCTATCTCGGCAAGGATGAGTCAGGTAAAGCCGTGGATGTGAGCAAATATAGAGGCATGATAGGAAGCCTTCTATATTTGACTGTGTCTCGGCCAAATATTATGTTCAGTGTTTGTTTATGTGCTCGTTTTCAAGCTAATCCCAAAGAATCTCATCTTTCGGCGGTTAAGCAAATTTTTAAATATTTAAAAGGAACTGTGAACACTGGTCTGTGGTATCCTAGGGATGCCAATCTTAGTTTGATTGGGTATTCGGACTCAGATTTTGCTGGGTGCAAGCTTGACCGAAAAAGCACAAGTGGAACTTGTCATTTGCTCGGCAGTTCCCTTGTGTCGTGGTTTTCTAAAAAGCAAGCTTGCGTTGCTTTGTCAACAGCTGAGGCCGAATACATTGCTGCTGGTAATTGTTGTGCTCAAATTCTTTGGATGAAACAACAGATATCAGATTTTGGCTTAATTCTAGATCACATTCCTATCAAATGTGACAATACAAGTGCAATCAATCTAACTAAGAATCCAGTGTATCACTCTCGAACAAAACACATTGAAATTAGGCATCATTTTCTTCGAGATCATGTTCAAAAAGGTGACTGTGTCATAGAATTTGTAAGTACTGAAAATCAATTAGCCGATGTGTTTACTAAACCTTTGCCGAGGGAAACTCTTTATAAAATTCGGCGTGAGCTCGGCATTCTAGACGAATCCAGTGTATGCTCAGCGCAAGCTCGGAATCCTGGATAAGTTTAGCATATGCTCGGCATGAGCTTGGTTTTCAATATATCATAAATTTTGATCACCTTCATAGTCTCGATCTTTACACTCAATTGTGTATTTGTTTAAATTTCCTGAAATTTCACATTCTTCAAAACTTCTTCCCTTCCTCTAAATTTTTATCTAAGGGGAGAAGAGTGCTGTTTTTAATATTTGAACTTTCATATTATGTTATTCGTCATTCTCACCTTTACCTTTTAACTTCTCAGATGAGAAGCATGCTTTCACTATTAAAGGGGGAGAACGATGATCATGAAAATTTTCTTCCTTGGTTATCATTTTAAAGTCTTAAGGGGGAGAACAGTTTTGTTTTTAAACCAACAAGTGGTACATTACTATCAAGTGCTTACAGAAAAATGTTAATCTCTTTTTTTTTCCAAAAAGGGGGAGAAAGGTGTTAATCCTTTCTTTAGTTTTTATTTCTCTCTTTTGGCGAATGTGCTTAATCTTTGGCTCCTTTTTGATCATGCCAAAAGGGGGAGAAAGGTGTGTTTGTTCTTTGTTTTTGATGTTTCAGATTTTGCGAGCATAAATTCAGGGGGAGTGTTTGACGAGCTGCTCCTTCTCCACATTTTTACATCCTTTCAACAAGTGGAAGGGGGAGAAAGGTCTGATAAGTGCATTTTCATGTGCAACATGTGGTGTATTTTCGAGCAAATTCCAATCAGTGCCAAGTCCAATCAGCTTACAAGCATACAGTCAGGGGGAGAACACAAAAAGCAACAAACTGTTAAAGAATATTTGTCATCATCAAAAAGGGGGAGATTGTAGACTCACAATGCAGAATCAAAGAACTTTTGATGATGTCAAATAAACAGACTCGGCTTGTGCTTAGCGTTAGACAAGTCAGACTTATCAGCGCAAGCGTTCAGCTAAAGGTACAAGCTCTGCAGAGGCTCGGAATCTTTGTTTTGCGTAGGCGTTCCGCCAAAGGCAGAGGCTCGGCAGAAGCTCGGAAAACTAGGGTTCTTCGCTACCTGCATTAAGTCAGCTTTTGTAGCTCAAGCTCGGCTTTGACTCGGCCCGTGATCAAGGCCAAAGTTCATCCAAGTTTGCAAGCTCGGTTCTTCATTTCAAGGCAGTAAGCTCGGATGATGATTTGCTCGGTACTCACTCGGATTAAGCTCGAAACAGCCACAGCATCTGATAGAATAAATAAGCTCGGGTTGATCGTTCTAAACTTGACTATTTGCCGACGCTCAGATCAAGCTTAGAAACACCAAGCTCGAACAAAGCCAAAAGCTCGGCAATCTCTGATCATCGTCTTCAACAATGCATCGTCTTCAACCTTCGGACTCTGCTCAACTGTTCCGTACTTTTTATTACCGTTGAGTCTGGGTAGAAGTCCTAGGTTTAGCTCCTATGCTCTGACAAGTTTGAAATTCAAAATGAGTTAAATCAAAGGTTGGTGAACTGTCACCATCACTGCTCTGCTGTCTAAATGTTACCGTTAGAAACCCCATCTCCGTACAGCTCTCTTTCTCTCTTTCTCTGCAGAAAAGAGGAGACTCTAAAAGAGGGGGTCTTCAACGTTAACATTGATTTTGATTTTTTGACAACCATTTTTCTTAGAACTTATACTTTCATTTTTACTTTAAAAAGAAAAAAAACAGAGCAGAAATCACAAACTCACAGAGAAGAAGAACATTCGATTTTCATACGAACTTAGAGAGTTAAAACTTTCAAAATCTTAACTCTAAGTTCGAATCAGTTCTTCTCTGTGAAATCCTTCTAGAATTGACTCACTCTTTTTATTCAATCTTTCATCATATTCGAAGAGTGTTTCGAATTGGAGCCATACACTTTCATCATCTTCTTCGTTGTTTTTGCTGTTGTGAGAAGCTGGTCTCTGATCGAGAAAGCTTCGATTTGTAAAGGTTCCAAAGAGGTTCTTTGGTCGTCGATTTGTTGTGGGTAGTTTGTCACGAGTTTGGTACACTCGTTTGATTGGATAGGTCTAGAGGGGTAGGCTCTTGTAAATCCTTTGTAACCCAGAAAATCGATTTTTAGTGAAAGCTCTCTGAAAGGTTTTCAGAGGGGACTGGACTAGCTCTCAGGGTGAGAGTGAACCAGGATAAATCTCTGGTGTTCTTTCTTTACTGCTTCTGTAGCTGCCAAGCGTAACGTTAATTCCGCTAATCTTCATTTATCTAAGTTCGAACTGTTATTTTTCTTTGCTCGGCCCTTTGAGTGTTGTTCTTCGACCTTAAGTCAAAAACCAGCTCTACCTTGAAGCAGCTCGGTTAACTGATTAACCATTTTGTTTATCTGATTGGTTAATCATTTAACCTTGTCTGCTCGGAAAGAAGCTCGGGTTTTCTTTTAAAACCGAAAAACATCAGTTTAATTTTCAATAAATCGAAAAATTGCCATATTAGCTTCAATCTCCTATTCACCCCCCTCTACTCGATTGTTAGGCCTCTTGTTGGTTTCCAACACACTATAGGTCTTGTACCAAATCACTCATACCATAACCAGTGTTGTAAGGGGTGTGTAACCCTTAGTGACTAGGGAGTGAAGCTCCTAGTGCGGACGTGCTGCGTTCGTGGTTGTAGGGTGAGGAACCCTTTGTTGTGTGGGTAGTGCTAGATGAACGGTGGGTCACCTAGTAGTTAGGCTATCTGGAAATCTAGGAAAGGTTTTCTTAGTTGTGTATCGAGGTCCCTGGCGAAAGGAGGTTCCTAGTAGCTTGCGGGGTGCTCTGGTTGTACTTGGGGACTCGTGGCGTCTTTGGTTTAGTGAAAAGCTCAAGCGGGTCGCTTGGGGACTGGAGTAGGCCGGGCTTGCCGAACCAGGATAAAATCTCCGGTGTAATCTCTTCTATCCCTATCTCTTTTATATTTTGTTGTTATATTTATTTGTTGTGCATCATAACAACTATTTTCGTATTAATCTATTTTAAGCGAATTTAAAATAATAAGCGCGGTAACGGTTTTCGTTGTTCTCATTTAATTCGTATCCGCGCATATTAGTTTTTCTATTATTATTAATATTATTCGCTTCTGCTCAACCGTTTTCAACATTATATTGTTTTCCGCTACAAAATCTCTTTAAGTTTGTTGAAAAAGTTTTAAAGCGAATATTTTCCAATGTTTTCGTAAACACCCAATTCACCCCCCCTCTTGGGTGTCGGTTGCCAATCCTATCAATAATTCTAACAATTGGTATCAGAGCTTCGTGCTCTGGTAAAGGCCTAACAGCCTGAGTTAAAGATCCTTGTAGATTGGCAGCGTTGGGATATTTTAATTTTTTTTTAATATGGAGGGATTTTCATTCGATGAAGCACCATTTTTTGATTGAAATAATTTTCATTATTGGAGTGCGAGAATGAAAATATTTTTACAATCTATTAGCCTTCGTTTATTTCATGTTGTTCTTAATGGTTTTGATGAAAAATCTTCTTCCTTGAATTTTCAAGCTATGCATGCTTTTAAAAATGCTTTGAACCATGATGCATTTGCTATTATTGAAAATTGTGAAAATTCTAAGGATATTTGGGACACTTTACATCTACACTATGCTACTAATGATCTTGTTGAAAGTGTAAGTGTCCACAGGAAAGAGGAGAAGGAACAACAAGAAGTTTTTATAGAACGTGAAAGGACCAACTCCCTAGACGAAGATTCTAATGATGAAAGTGAAAGCGTGGGGAGTAACTCAACAAGTGACTGCGGTGACTTAGAGAGGATTTTTGAAACCTTTATGGACTCACTAGAGGAATCAAGTGACTCGGATGCGGAATCAATGACAGATGAAATTAGAACATCCGACTACTTGGCTCATGAGGACCATGAGGTAATTTCAATTAGTCCTTGTTCTAAATCTCTACAATTTGCATATAATGATTTGAGTGATGATTTGTTATCTTTAGAAAATAGAAACTTGGACTCTTTACAAAAATTATCTCAAATTGAAAATGAAATTGATTTTTTGAAAAATGGAGATATTTTTGATAAAGAGATATTTTTAGAAAATAGCTCCTCAACTATTTTTGAAAATTGCTTTGATATTGAAAAACAAGTTGAGGATGCACTCTTTGAATTTAGTAACATTGAAAAATCTAGTTGTTCAAATTCTTTACTTGATGAATGTGACGCTCTCTTTTCAATTTGAAAATAATTAATATTTCCAAATAGTTTACTACTTGCTATCAAAATTTAGGACTAGAAAATTTTTCCTTTTTAATATTATTACTTGCTCAATCAAAAACCTCTTTTTGACATAAACCATTTCATGAATTCGGCATGGTAATATCTTAGATTCGAAAAGACTCTCGAGAAAGCACTTCCTTAATTATAGAAAACCTTAGTAGTTATCATTAAAGCATATAATTTGCCTCTCGAGTAAGATTTGAATGTATAAAATATAAACCTATCGCCGAATCCCTTGTAAATTGAAATCAGAGTTCGCGGAAGTAAGAATAATACTTATGGGGCTCTGCTGAGGAAAATAAACGTGATATATATATAGGCCATAGCATAAAATAAAACCCCATCAGTACAGTAGTAGCAAGTAGCATCAGTCGAGATAGCAAGAGTTTATGAAAACATATACAACCCAGCTGTATAAAATAAAATCTCACTCTAAGACCTCTCAAAATATATACACTATATCACATGGTCTCAAAATAGAAGTCTCAGAGCAGGTCTTCAGTGTCCTCAGTAGCTCCTCAGATCCTCCACAGCTCTATCCCTAGGATCTGGGATCCAAAACACCTATGCTATGCAGGCTCCTATGAACCAGCGGGTCCACCTCTAGCAGAAACAGTTGGCTCAACATGCACCTCCTCCTCGCTCTCATCCTCCACGGGGTCCTCCTCGACCTCGCCCGACTATGTAGAGACCCCACCACTGGGTCTAGGATCTGCAGAAGCAGTCCTATCATAATCAGTCGGACCAGGAGAAGGAGTCTCCTCAGTGACAACTCTATGGGAGGAAGGATGGGAACGAGTGGCAGCTCTAAAACGGAAACTATGAAAACGACGCATAGGTCGAGCCGGGGGTGGTCCTCTATAAGTATAAAATGGTGGAACATGCATAGTATAGACTAATGGGATCCTAAATCGACGAGGTCGCACACGCACAAGAGGGTTAGGGTGGTAGAGAGTGATCCCAACCTCCCCCTCAAAAGTGGCACGGTGCTCCTCATACGTCCATATACCACTAGGGATAGGGCGTATCTCGATGCAAGCTAGGTATCTGGCCATCAACTAAACAGGGCACAGGGAGTAAGTATACACATATACATGATTGATAAAGACTAAAATTACAATCACAAGTATATCATGGACAGATCATAATGCAAATACATATGAGCACACCAATTTTTCAACATTATAACTCTTATAATGCAAGTGGCATGATGTATGATTTTCTATCCACAACTTAGGCCTCTAAAGTCCATCTTGGATGTCCATCCAATACACCCTTGTGTTCCCGGAACACCGACATTCGTTCCCAGAACGTAATGCCGAACCATACTTGGATAATAAGCATCACTCCCGGAGTGTGCACCACGTTCCCAGAACGCATACGTTCCCATAACGCATAAAAACCAGGTCCCGGACACTGGCCACATATCTATAATGTGTCATCAAGTAGGTTATAACTTGGTACTCCCGGAGTACCCTCCTCATATTCCCAGAATATGATAAACGTTCCTACCAACCAGACTCCCAGTCTATATGTATGCACAAATATCAGGGTTGGTTTTATCTTTACATTAATTAATGTGATTTAGAAATATTCCAATAATTTCCATTTTGAATGATTAACTTGAGGCATAATATTTGGCATAAAATTTTCCTTTGAATTTTCTCAAAACATGCCTTTTAACTTAGATTGGATAAAACAAAGCCAATGGTATTCAAAGACTTAACTTTTTATTTTTCAGATTCAGGTACTAACCGGTTACAGTTTCAGGCTAACCGGTTAGAATTACAGACCTGAACTGTTTACCATTGCAATTCAGAAAAACTCTTTTTTTCTTGAATTCTCTACCCAATCTATACACCACTTAAACCTTGCTTTATGCCTCAAAATCACAGTTTCCATCATTCAAAATTAAAATCACATTTGTTTCCCATCATACATAATTTTCTCTTGAAAATTACTTTATGAATTTAAGGTATAACTCTTTACTTCCAATCTGAATCATAACCCTTTTATTCAGACTATTTATAATGGATTTACAGTATAGATTTGAGCAAAACTCCCAAACACTTAAGGACTGATTTATTAAACAAATTTTTCTTTAAAATTCTGCAGTGTCTAACCGGTTACGAAAATCGAGTAACCGGTTAGATTATGCAGTCAGTCCTTCAAATTGAAGGTTTTGACACACCATTTCCTTTAATGTTCAAATCTAACCATAATCCATCATTTAATGAAGTTCATATACCTTAAACAAATATGTTTCATCACAGAAATCATATTCAAAGTGCATGCATCAAGTCTTTGCATCAAATTGCATAAAAATCCACATAAACACAATTTAACACAACAAAACTTAGATTAAGCATTCAAACTCAGAATTCAGCATCAAAATACTTTGCATGCATCAATCTAAACTTGCTCAAACAGAATTGAGCCAAGATTTTGGCCTCCAAGCCTTTGTGCTTAAAAACACATAATGCCCTTTTGAGTTTTGCCAACTCAAATCCTAATTCATTTGACATTTAGTCTAAATCTAGTATAGTGAAGACTTCTCCCATACCTCTAAGACAATTTTGATGAAGATTTGACACTGGTTTGAAGAAAACTCCACAACTTCCTCTCAGACCCAAAGTTCTGTTTTCAGATTCGGTTTCCAGCCACAGGGTCCAGAAACCACCAAATTTGACATAGGATTTGACCAAAGAAATTGGGGAAAATAGTTAGAATTCAAAGTAGGTAACATGCACTAGAGAATCAAAGAGGTTTGAGACTTAAAGGTTAACTATGCTTACCAAAATCGAATCTGGAATTCAGCTTCCAGAACCAAAACAACAGAGAACTCAGACTCAAACTCTTAGCTTCCAAGCTTGATTCCTCCACCCACACGAACACTCAACTTACAAGGTGTATATCACTGGAAAGCTCTTGATTTAGGCTTTCCAGAAAGGTGTGTTTCACTCTCTAACTCTCAAAGAAGAAGACGAATTGCTCAGAACGAATTTGGAACCCTAATTACCCTTCTTCAACAAGTATTGCAGCAATCAACCCTTGATTCTTCAGCAATTCCACTATTTATAGACAAATTAAGAGAGCATGCAGGGCGACGCGTGGTTCTCCACTAATCCAAGGCTGTAATCGTGGCGAATTTTGGATTAATCAAGCGATTATCCATCAAAATCCACTAAACCAGTTCCTGAGTTCATCGTCTAACCGGTTACAGGGCATTAGTAACCGGTTAGATTAGTTCAAAATTTAAAAATTAATATTTTTAAATCTTTCCCTCCAAGAACCTTTTCAATATTACTTTTAAGCCCTCCTTCAGGGACCAAAATGCAATATTCTTATATTTTGCATTTATTTGCCATATAAAAATATTTCAACTTATTTTTATATTTAAGGCTAATTAAATACAAAACATAATCTTGGAAAATTTCTATAAATTAATAATAAAACTTTTTATTATTAATTTCCTATTATTCGGGAGACGAAAATTAGGGGTGTTACAATGAAAATGAAAATAATGTGGATATCCAAAAATCAAGTAAAGTCGTTGACAATAATAGTTTTCAATGTGAAGTTAAAAATTCCAAGTTTCATGAAAATAATTTTGAAAAAATCAAATCATCGTCCAAACCCATTACATGTAATTATTGTGGTTGTTTAGGACATATTTCTCATTTATGCTTTTATCGTAAAAATTTAAATATGAGAAATAATATGTAATGGGTTCCAAAGGCCTCTAAGGAATCTATGACTAACCCCCAAGGACCCAAGATGAAATGGGTACCAAAAGGTTCTCCTTATGTTATAAATGTGCAGGAAATGAAATCAAAGGGTGAACCAATTGGACAACGTAAGGGGAAGTCAATGAAGTCAAAGGGTCAATGGTCCAAAAATAAGCAATGTGGTCGAAAGAAGAAGATGTTCACAACCAAAGCCTCTCACGTGCAAAAAGGTGAAATCATAAGATTGAGGACTTTAAACAAAAAGCAATGGCATAAACCAAGTGGAGGAGAAAAAGGGAAAATAACAAAGATGATACCTAAGAGGACAAAAACCAAATGGGTCGATCAAAGGAGAAAGATGCCTACCAACATCAAAGCTTCACATGAGAAAAATGGAAGATCCGATATGTTCAAAAATCAAAAGGTGAAGCAATGGGTAAAGGCAAGAACTTCATTGGTCAACAAACCTAAGGTATCAATCTCTTATTCCTCTTATATCAATGATTATACAAAGGTATACTTGGACTATTCTAATTTTTATTCATACTAAGGTGGATCATGGGTGCTAAATTTTTTTAAAAAAAATATTTTTAATTATCATGATCACTCCTTGGTTGAATTAAATCATGTGTGCTTTACATCTTTTTTTGAAAATTCTTTTTAGCACATGATTATTTTTGGCATAGTCCTAGATACCTGTTACATATAATGTGTTACATCATGTGAGGTTAAAATTTTGTTGTTATCTTCTATCACATGATTACACTTTATCTGTAATGATATTGCATTGATATATGAGGACATGCTTGTATCTGTAAGGACATGTTTGGTACGACATGGACTTATAACATAAGCATGGTGTTATTTCTTTTTATGATTAGTGCATATGTTTAAATTGTTTATTCATATTTTACCTTCACAATATCTCTGATATTAGTGAAGAGATGTAACTAATCATAGAGGATCCAAGTCCTTGGATACCAAAAGAATTGTTCCTAAGTACTTTTACAGGTAATGCATCAAGTACAAGAGAAGGTATGAGCATTGAGATTATATGAAAGAATTCCAAAGGAGGAATTAAGACTCTCCTTCATCATGATGCTTGAGAAAAAGGGGAACATATTAAAAAGGTGGAGACTTCCTTCAAGGCAAAGAATAGGAAAACTCTTTAAGGAAGAACTTCACAAGTGCCCAAACATTATAACTTGAGAATGTGTCACAAACGATAAGTATCACCATTCTTATTTTTTTAACTATTTTATGTTACTTATCTCTGTGATACAAATGTTTATCTTGATGCTGAAATGTTTTTGTGATTTATTCCTTCTTCGATATATTTGCACAAATCTTTTTGAAGGATAAATTCTTTTTCAACATACACCATATTCATGTGTTACTAACTCCTAAGGATCCAATTATCTTGGATACCAAGAGAAACATGCTAATTAGTTTTGTAGGTATTCCTACAAGTATTAGTATGAAAAGTTCTGAATAAACTTATGGTCGTGGTTACAAATGAAAAGAGAACTTGGAAATACATAAGTACTTGAAGGTGATATGGCAATATCAAAAAAAATCTCTTGGAATGGAAGTAGTGTGACACATTGAGCAAGAGGAGACATCCTTCAAAATGCTACATGATGAAATTATCAACAAAAGGAACTCCAAAATCCTCAATCATCACTATAAGTATCACTAATCCTTTATTTATTTTAATCATTTTATGATACTTCTACTTATGATATGTGCTACATGATATTTTGTGCTGAAGTGCATTGAATATTTATTGTCATGGCATATAGGACTCTCAATTTTTTGTGATGATAATAAGCATACACATGTTTTTAATGATGCATTTGATCTCCCTTTATAACGTGCTTGGTTGAATCATTCTTTTAAAAAGGGGGAGAAAAACTTTTTCAAATTTTCATAAAAACATGTTTGCTACTTCACTCTATCTTGACATCATGCAACTCTTTAACTATGTATTGGGACAAATTTTTTTTGTTTCCCATAACTCCTTATACTGATGTCAAATAGGGGGAGTAAAAGTATGAAACAAATCTCCTTGCTATTATTAATGCTTCTACCCAGTGTTTCAGGGGGAGTTTAGCATTTGGTTTATTTGATCAAAAGGGGAGAGATATTTTACAAAAGACATGGGCTTAATGAAGACAAAAGGGGAAGAGAACCAAATGTCGTCGACAAAACAAAAGGGATCATGTGATAACTACCATGGAAAGAAAAGTGAGAAGTCAAGCTTACTCATGGGGAGAAGAATTCTGAGCCTTATTGCATATCTGATAAATAACAAAAGGGGGAGAAGAAAAGTTCAAGCATAACAACAAGAGAAGGACTCTTAACCCACTTTTTGCTGTTGACAAAAGGGGGAGAAGAATTCCTGAATGATGTTGAATGATGCTGAATGATGCAAGGATGCGAAGTATTTAATTTGTTATATATCCTTTTTGTATCCTTGTTGTATTATCTGTGTTCTAGGGATAAGGATGTGTTTATTATATATACATTTGCTTGTATAACACTTGTGATGCAGATCATTCAGAATACAGGTTTGTCATCATCAAAAAGGGGGAGTGTTGGAAGTCAAGCTTTCCCAAGGACTTCAAGTGCAAGTATTATATGGTTTTGATGATAACAAACTCAAGATTCTCAAGTTCATATCAAGTGCAATCACAAGATATTCATCCTTCAAGTCCAAGCTTCATGTTGAAGAATCAAGCAAATGAAGTTGAAGGCTCAAGTAAATAGAAGATCTTTTAACCCTTTCCCTTAGGACATCATGTAAGGTAATGAAGTCAAGGTTTATATTATGTTAAAAGGCCAATATAAGTTTTTCTAAATATATTTTTCATAATTAAGGAGAAGAAAAAGAAGTTTTGTGAAAATCAGTTTTCATATCTTAGTTTTGGTGAAAATAATTGATGTTACAAAACTCTGAATATTTTTATGTATACAAGAAGGAGTAATCGATTACCTGCTTAAAGTAATCGATTAACTTTGTTGCATCATAGAAAAATCATAGAGTTTGTAATAGATTAAGTGAACTTTGCTAATCCATTACTTTCTTATGAGAGTAATCAATTACCTGGCTCAAGTAATCGATTAAAATTGTTGCATCATATATTTTCCTGAGACAAAGTAATCGATTATTGCTTTGAGATAATCGATTACATGATGTTGCATTATATAAATATCAGAGGCTCTGTAATCGATTATTAGAATAGTGGTAATCGATTATATGAGTTGCATCATACATTAAACAGAAGTGAAGTAATCGATTACATGCATGTGATAATCGATTACTGGTTTTTAAAATGAATTTCAAAGTTTCTATTTTTAAAGGGATAATCGATTACCTCCCTCAAGTAATCGATTACCTCAACTTTTATTGAAAAACGTGTCAGAATCATTTTGATTATTTCCTAATTTGTGTTTATATAAAAGAATCTGATTTATTTTACAAAATTCGAAAATGATTTTAAATTTGAATTATTTCCTTTTTCGTTTTAAGAATCAAATCTTTGTTTTATTTTCTAAATCTTTTTTATTTGGTTTTGATTTTAAAACTTAAATTATTTTATTTCCAAAATCGTTTTTGATTTGATTCTGATTCCTTTTTCAAATTCAAAATTCAAATTTCAAATCTTTGGTTTTAATTCTTAAATCTTTTATTTTATTTTTTGATTTGTTTTGATTTCAAAACTAACTCTATTTATTTGTTTTTCAAAATCATTTCAACACTTCTATTTTTGAACAACTCTGATCATTCACGCTTTTTCTCTTCTTCTCCACGTTAAGATATTTTTTTTAAGAAAACAAAACCTTGTGTTGGCCTTGTAACGTTTTTCATTTGACTTCATTATCCTAGTGCTATATTGTTGTATCTGTGTTTTCTAGAACACATATTTGTTAGAGTGGCCTCATATTGTTGTATCAGCACTATTGAGAGTGCACTATAGGTCTTGTACCAAATCACTCATACCATAACCAGTGTTGTAAGGGGTGTGTAACCCTTAGTGACTAGGGAGTGAAGCTCCTAGTGCGGACGTGCTGCGTTCGTGGTTGTAGGGTGAGGAACCCTTTGTTGTGTGGGTAGTGCTAGACGAACGGTGGGTCACCTAGTAGTTAGGCTATCTGGAAATCTAGGAAAGGTTTTCCTAGTTGTGTATCGAGGTCCCTAGCAAAAGGAGGTTCTAGTAGCTTGCGGGGCGCTCTGGTTGTACTTGGGGACGCGTGGCGTCTTTGGTTTAGTGAAAAGCTCAAGCGGGTCGCTTGGGGACTGGAGTAGGCCGGGCTTGCCGAACCAGGATAAAATCTCCGGTGTAATCTCTTCTATCCCTATCTCTTTTATATTTTGTTGTTATATTTATTTGTTGTGCATCATAACAACTATTTTCGTAATAATCTATTTTAAGCGAATTTAAAATAATAAGCGCGGTAACGGTTTTCGTTGTTCTCATTTAATTCGTATCCGAGCATATTATTTTTTCTATTATTATTAATATTATTCGCTTCTGCGCAACCGTTTTCAACATTATATTGTTTTCCGCTGCAAAATCTCTTTAAGTTTGTTGAAAAAATTTTAAAGCGAATATTTTCCAATGTTTTCGTAAACACCCAATTCACCCCCCCCCCCCCCTCTTGGGTGTCGGCTGCCAATCCTATCAATAATTCTAACAGATTGCATAGAACTGTTCTAGTAGTTGGTGGTGGCTGTTTTCATCTGGTGAGAACAAAAGTATGTCATCGATGTATACTATGGCACTGGGCAGAATGGGTTCAAAAATTTTAGTCATGGCCTTTTGGAATAATGAGGGTGCAACTTTGAGACCAAAGGGAAGGACAGTCCACTGGTAATGGGCATTAGGGATGCAAAAGGCTGTTTTGGGTCTATCTTTTGGATCTATTCCTAATTGCCAGAAGCCTGATTTGAGGTTAAACTTTGAGAAAATATTGACATCTTTTATGTAGGTGGGGAGTGAATATATTTTTGGAAGTGGAAACGTATCATCTTTGAGAAAATTGTTAAGGGGCTTGTAATCAACAACAAGTCTTTTCTTTTCTCTGATTTGTTCTGACCTTTTGTTCACATAAAATGCAGTGCATGCTCATTCTGATTTTGTTGGCTCAATTAATCCTTGCTTCAGCAGAAGTTGACATTCTTCTTGAGCATTTCTGAGTTCTGATGGAGTCATTCCTGGATGGCTTGCTTTTGTAGGATTTACATCTTCATTGAGTTTGAAAGGAAGTTGAACCTAATAATCTGGATTTTTCCACAGTGGAGCAGAATTAGAAAACAAATCATGACTATCAGCACATAATTTTAAGAGCTTATCCCTGACTGCTTCGTAGGCTGGTGATGCATCTGCTAGTGAGAAAAGTCTGGGAATGCAACTGAATGGCCTGAAATCTCTTTTGTATTTGAGTCCATGTGCTAGTATCTGAAGCTTTTCATTTTTTATTAGAGCATCTCTTCCAATGAGAATATCTTTTCCTGGGAGTTCACTGCCTATGACCTTCATCCATATTGTGCAATTGTGAAAGAATTTGATTCCAATCTTATTTTTTGTGATAAGATCGATAGAGAAAGATTCTCCATTTGCAGCTCTGAACTTTGTGATTTGAGTCTCCCATGCTTCTGAAGGAAGAATGGCAGGATTCATGATTGTACGTTGAGCTCCTGTGTCAAGAAAAGCAATGGCCTTGATTGGAACATGATACTTGGACTGTAGGAGGTAGACTTCTACATTTGGCAAAGGAGGATTATCTGGGCATAATGCATTTTCCTCAGATATAGAGACATTTTGTATTTCTAATATAGGAAAATGATCTTGATCAGATTCATCAGTATCTTCAGTATGTGAGACCCGCAATTTTATCCAATTTAATTAAATTATAATATTTCTATTTTTGCCTTTATTTTATTTGGTCATATTCATTTTAAGGGTAATTTGATAAGATTTGTTATTAAAAATTTGATTTTGATTTTTTATATATATATATATATATATATACATGTATATGTGTGCTGGTAATATATATATATATATGTACATCTAATTATAAATTTATATTTAATAAATGAGAATTAAAATTATTTTTGGTGTGAAATTATATTTCTGAATATTTAACAAATATTTTTATTAAGAAAAATTCTATTGGAATGATTTTAACTAAGGTTTTGACAAAAAGTGAAAATTTTGGGTTATAGAACTATAACTTCAAAAAATTCATATCTTTTAAACCGTACGTCAAAAAATTACAAATGATATATCAAAACGATCATATCGAAGTGTAGATTATGAAAATGTAAAGTTTTGATTTTTATTTCGAAGTTTTCGAAATGTTATCACTGCTACAGTACTGAACGAATTTTTTGAGTTTTAAGTGTAAAGGTGTGATTTTAATGCATTAAATGACCTTTTGAGTCAAGTGTATATTATTTTGAAAACAAAAATACATTTATGAGGTTTTCTATTGGACCACCATCCAAATAAAATATATTTTCGTTTTTCCTTATTATAAAATTATTTGAAAGCTTATGAAGTGCATTTTTGAAGGAAATGATCTTAGAGCTTCAAAAATTCATAACTTTCAAACCGTACGTCCAAAAATTATAAACTTTATATGAAAACGATCGTATTAAAATTTAGTATTTGAATATGTGAAAATAAGATTTTTATTTTGACATCTACGAAAAAAGTACTGTACAGTAGGGAAAAACGAATTTTTGGTATTTTTGACTTAGAAAAATTATTTTGGAGTATAAAATAAATTATTGGACTATAAAATAATTTTATTTATATATTCAAATATTTATGTAAATGCCTACTGGTTGCACATTCCAAATATTGGCATTTTTCTAAATTATTTCTGAATTATTAAAAATGAAAGCTTTTAGGTGATTGGTCAATTATGTGGTGAATTCAAAATGGGCCAATGGAAATTTTTCTCCTTATTTTTATATGTGTGCACCGTCCAAATATTAGGAGGGAGGGAAGAGAATAATTTCTGAAAATTGTGAGGAATAAACCTTGAGTTAAGAAGCTATAGTTTTTAGAAAAGTCTCATTTAATGCTTGTGAAGTTCCAAGTGAAGAAGTAAAGTTGATGACTCACCATGGACTAGGAGGGGGGATGAATTTCTGATCAGATTTTTGGGGAAAATTTCCTTCTCTTCACCTATAAATAGGTCATCACACCTCTCACCATTTCACACACACTACTTGTTGTTACTTTGAGAAAAAAAAATTATTCCAAGAGAAAAGAGAGAGGAAGGTGGCGAGTTGAAGGTAGGAAGAGGAGGAAAATTTTCTCACCTTGGGGAAGTCTTTTAGCTTTAGGAGGAGAGGTAACTCTAAGTCTATATTTTAATTTATTTCATCTCTTCTTCTACTGTTATTAGAATCTCTATTTTTTTTTATGATATTAAGAACTAAAAGTTTCTAATTCTTATTTTTATATTAGAATGAACTATGTTTTTGTTGGTAATATTTTGATTTGTGGTCAAATGAAATAAGGATAAGAAAAGGGACAAAAAAGAAGTTGTTTAAAGAGAATGATCTTCCCTTTTCTTTAACCTTGAGATGACCGAATTATATAGCATAAAAAGGAAAAAGAATATTCTGAAATTTTTGTGTTCTTACAATATAGGAATTTATATTTTATAGAAATTTTGTATCTGTTTGAAGTATTTTATTTCTTTTTTTTTTGGATTCAAGATGAATGTATGAATAAGGAATGGAAACTAAATAAATTTAATGTATTATTTGAAGAAAAGAAAAAATTGGTCTTTTTCCTTGTTTTATTTTTGGACCGTGATATATATATATATATATATATATATATATATATATATATTAGGTAGTAGTAGTTGTTATATGTAACACCCTATATAATAATTACCCTTAAACCCGAAAATTAGGATTTAAAATTTCTTTTAAAGCAAATGTGATGATTGCCGAAATAATATTTCTTTTTCATTAATATCAAATCATCAAAGTTAAAAGCGGAAGACTTCATTAATCATTAAATAAAAGTTGAGAAACATAGCTACACCGAGCTCATTAGTTCGAATTATAAAAATGATGTTTAGCTCGGCCATTGGGTCGAGATCAAAATATACAAAAGCGTGTTTTAGCTCGGCCCAACTAGCCGAGACCCAATACAAAACAAATATTTTATCTCGGCCCAAATGGCCGAGACCTATCCACCTATCGGTCTCTAAATAACTTACTCTCCCTGTGAGGGAGAGTGATCCTGCTCGGCCGGGGACTGCGTCTGCTCGGGCTCAGTACCTGAAAAATGGTAAGGAGGTGAGCATTACACAGAACTTAAATAAGCAGTTTCTAAAATGACATACCGAACTACCAAGCCAAACACAAGTAGTCAAATAGAATATAAATAACAAGTAGTCAAGCCCATATATCTCATGCATATATCAACATTAGCTCGGTTCACATACACACAATCTCATCTAACTCGGCTCACATCCTACCATCTCATCTAGCTCTGCTCACATCATAAACCAGTTTGCTCATTACCTACTAACTTTACCTCGGTTCCCATTCTCAACCACTATATCCTTCCCTGACTAATTATACCTCGGTTCACATTCTCTTACCTCGGATTACCATCACTATCTCGGACTCATTACTCATTATTCCATTTTCACATAGTTTACAATCTTTTACTCTTCTCGGATGCATACACCCAGTGCATGTCTTACACCATTTAAAGTCGGATATCGGAGTGTCCATAACTGCGAGTACCCAGTACCCATCTTACAGCTGCACATACCCGGTATGCGTCTTACGCGATCAATGCACGCACCCAGTACGCGTCTGCTATGACCAGGAGCACTACCGCCGATCATTCTATGGGGTTAAGGAGAGTCCATAACTGCGAGCACCCAGTACCCGTCTTACAGCGGCGCATCTCGGCGACTTACGCGATCAATGCACGCACCCAGTACGCGTCTGCTATGACCAGGACCACATCCCACCGGTTCCGTGCTCGGAACCTTGTGTGAATCATAACTGCGAATACCCAGTACCCGTCTTACAGCTGCACATACTCAGTATGCGTCAGACGCGATCAATGCACGCACCCGGTACGCGTCTGCTATGACCCGATCACACAACCATTTCTCTTTAATTCCTCTTATCCTCTTAACCATTTATTTAGCTCGGCCTCTCTCGGCTCAACTCTTTAATTTATTCCTCTTTCCATTAACCTTACTCATTTTCTGCCTTATTACTCTATCTCTCCTACTTTCCATCTCTACCATTTTCTCATACCCATTCCCAAAGTCTCTCAACTCGGCCACAGACATGAATCATAAATATCAAAGCTCATAAACACTTATACACAAAGTTCATAATCACTTATACAACAACAACAACAACAATAAGAATAAAACATTCAACCAATCCATCATGTAAATACCAACATATAGCATTTAACGATACTCATCCCTACTTCAAACTCATGTTTCTAACTCATTTATTAGTTCCCTTTTACCCTTTTTACCATTTCCTTTCTACATTAACCTAGATCCATTCCCTAATCTAACACCCACTCTTAGTACCCTTTATGAACACCCTAGAAACCCAAACTCAAGTAGAGGTAACACTCACTCCTTACCTCAAACCGTGAGAGATAAGAGTTGAGAGTTTGAGAATGGCTTCCTTGACTTTGACCTTGTGAGCTTCACACCTCTTGAATCCTTTTCCTCCAAGCTGCCAAGAGTTCCAGGACGGTCCAGGGACTCCAGAACAGAACGGGGACGGAGAGAAGGAGGGTCTCCGGTTGGTGAGACTTGGTGGAGGAGAGGGAGATTCGTGAGAGAGAAAGAAAATATGTTGGGGGTTTGTTGTTGCTGAATTTCAGAGAAGAAAATGAGAGAGAAAGAGAGTGAGACGTAGGGAGAAGAAGAATGAAAATGAGAAGTGTTATGTTGTGTATGTTGACTCTCTCTTATTCATTTAGGGGAAATATTTGTGTGGCTCTTATTAGAGGCTTCCATGAGAAGCTAGAACATGTGGCTAGGATTCATTGGCTTCTTGAGGAAGCCATGAATAGTACACTGAAAGGGACATAAAGCAGTGATAGTGACATAAAGTGAAGGGCAAGGACAGTGTACGGATGGTACGACTCCCAAAGGGCTACAGCTCAACATGAGCTGGCACGGAGGAGTTAGGACGTGTCGGCTAGGGTACGTCGGCTCGGTTTGCAAGAACAGCAGTAGTCCGAGCTTCCCTCTCGGATAGGACGCTGAGGTCGGCTAATCCGGGCTGGACAACAAGTTCCGCGTTTGATTCCCATCCTGCTCGGTTCATATGCACACCACCTTATCTAGCTCGGCCGGGAACGGACCGAGATCCTATACTCACATCCTAGGTTGGCCTATGCTCATACTACCCTTCTAACCTGGTACACTTTCTAAGGCTTAATCCTATCCTTAAATAAATATTTATATACTAAAATTATATTATCTAATATTAATTTTCAAGATGTTACATTCCTCTCCCACTTACAGGAATTTCGTCCTCGAAATTTAGTCGGCATTGAACAGTTGCGGATATGACTGCTTCATCTTCTCCTCGAGTTCCCAAGTAGCTTCCTCCACGCCATTCCGGTTCCAGACGACTTTGACCAAGGAGATTTCCTTTCCTCTGATTCGTCTGACTTGTTTGTCCTCAACTCGGACCGGTAGAACCTCGAAGGTCAGGTTGTCCCTTAGTGGCAGCTCATCCACTGCTATCACATGTGAAGGGTCATGAATGTACCTCCTGAGTTGCGAGACATGGAACACATCGTGGAGCTTAGACAAGTGCGGAGGTAGAGCAATTCTGTAAGCTACCGGTCCGACCTTCTCCAATATTTGATATGGTCCGACAAACCTAGGGGTCAAATTCTTCGATTTGATAGCTCGGCCAATCCCAGTGATAGGGGACACTCGTAGGAATACATGATCCCCCTCGATGACGTTCAAGGGTTTCCTTCTCTTATCGGCATAACTCTTCTGTCGGTCTTGTGCTACTTTCATCTTTCCTTTTATCATTCGGATCTTCTCAGTTGTCTCATGAACAATGTCAGGACTAATCAACAAGTTTTCCCCTATCTGGAACCAGCATAACGACGTCCGGCATTTCCGACCATATAATGCTTCGAAAGGAGCCATTCCGATACTTGAATGGAAACTGTTGTTGTAGGTGAATTCGACCAACGACAATAGTGTTTCCCAACTTTCAGACTGTTCAAGCACACATGTTCTCAGCAGGTCCTCAAGAGTCTGAATGGTGCGCTCGGATTGTCCATCGGTTTGGGGATGGTAAGTTGTGCTAAATCTCAACTTTGTACCCATGGCTTCTTGCAAACTCTGCCAGAATCGAGATAAGAAACGAGGATCACGGTCCGACACTATGCTGCTCGGCACACCGTGGAGTCGGACAATGTCCTTGATGTATAGTTGCGTCAGCTTCTCTAGGCTATACTTCATGCTGATCGGCAGGAAATGAGCACACTTTGTAAGTCAGTCCACCACCACCCAAATGGCTTCCTGCCCTGATCTCGTCCTTGGTAGACCCGACACAAAATCCATCGAAATGTTGTCCCACTTCCATTGTGGAATCTCCAAGGATTTGAGTAATCCTCCTGGTTTCTGATGCTCGATCTTGGCTTTCTGGCATGTCAAACATCGAGACACATAATCGGCCACATCGGTTTTCAACTTCGGCCACCAAAACACCCTCTTCAGATCCTGGTACATCTTTGTGGCACCAGGATGAAGACTCATCTTCGTCTTGTGGGCTTCTTCCATCAACTCTCTTCGGACTTCAAAGTCCATGGGGATGCAAACTCTGCCTCGAAATCGTACGAGACCATCAGGTCCTTTAGTGAAGTCGGGCTCATCCTTGTCTCCGGCTCTTTCTAATAGCTTCTGGAGTTCTAGGTCGGCAGCCTGTCTTTCCTTAATGAGACCCACATAATCATTGGTTACTTGCAGCATTTCCAGTACCACACTGTTTTCCTTCTTCTGTATGCCGAGGTTGAGATCACTGAACTCCTGCATCAACTGCATCTCTCGGACCATCATGTTGCTCAAATGAAGACTCTTTCTGCTCAGGGTGTCGGCCACCGCATTGGCTTTTCCAGGATGATAGTGCAGGTTGAAATCGTAGTCTTTCAAGAATTCCACCCATCTGCGTTGCCTCATGTTCAGTTCCTTCTGGTCGAACAGGTAGCCGAGACTCTTGTGGTCGCTGAACACTTCAAACTTCGTGCCATACAGGTAGTGTCTCCAAATCTTAAGGGCGAACACCACTGCTGCCAATTCGAGGTCATGCGTGGGGTAGTTCTGCTCGTGTTGCCGAAGTTGCCGAGAGGCATAAGCCACCACTTTTCCTTGTTGCATTAACACACAGCCGAGACCCTGCTTTGAGGCGTCACAAAATACATCAAAGGTCTTGGTCGGATCGGGCAAAATCAACACGGGTGAGCTCGTCAACCTTTTCTTTAGCTGTTGAAAGCTCTGCTCGCACACCTCGGACCATTGGTAGGGTGCATCCTTCCTGGTTAACGAAGTCAATGGTAGAGCCAGTTTAGAGAATCCTTCAATGAATCTCCTGTAGTAACCTGCAAGACCGAGGAAACTCCTGATCTCTGTTACCGAGTTGGGTCTCTCCCACTTAAGTACCGCTTCCACCTTGGAGGGATCAACTACTACACCTTGCTCGGATATCACATGTCTGAGGAAATGAACCTCGTTGAGCCAAAAGCTGCACTTAGAGAGCTTAGCGTAGAGATTCTTATCCTTCAAAACCTGCAACACCGTTCTCAAGTGCTGCTCGTGTTCACACGGACTTCGGGAGTAGATGAGGATATCGTCGATGAAGACTATCACAAAAGAGTCCAGGTAAGGTCGGAAGATCCTATTCATGTAGTCCATGAAGATAGCTGGGGCGTTGGTAAGTCCGAAGGGCATAACCACGTACTCAAAATGTCCATACCTCGTCCTGAAGGCTGTCTTCGAAATGTCTTCTTCTCGGACTCGGATCTGGTGGTATCCAGATCGGAGGTCTATCTTTGAGAATACCGACGCTCCCTTGAGTTGGTCCAATAAGTCATCAATCCGAGGGAGGAGATATTTGTTCTTCACCGTTACCGTGTTGAGCTTCCGATAATCGGTGCACATTCTGAGGCTACCATCTTTCTTTTTAACAAATAAAATCGGAGCTCCCCAAGGTGAGACGCTTGGTCGGATTAGCTTTTTGGCAAAAAGTTCTTCCAGCTGCTTCTTAAGCTCTTCTAGCTCGGGAGGTGTCATTCGGTACGGAGCAATTGAGATCGGGCCAGTTCCCGGAAGAAGGTCTATACTGAACTTTACTTCTCTGTTCGGCGGTAAGCCAGGCATTTCGTCCGAGAAAACCTCAGGAAATTTTCCGACCACAGGAATTTGGTCTAAGGTCGGTTCCTCTGTTGTCTCTAACTTCGCAACAGAAGGGCCACTAAAGATTGCAATCTTTTCTCGGCAATCGAGCAGGACATGGTGTTGAGCCATCCAGTCCATGCCGAGGATAATATCTAGCTTGGTTAAGGGTAGACAAATCAAATTGACTTTGAATTCTCTGCCTAATACTTGGATAGGACATTCTAGACACATTTTAGAAGTGATTACAGAAGAATTGGTCGGGGTAGAAATGGATAATTTGTAAGGCATTTCTACTGGGGATAGTTTTAGTCTATTCATACAGTCAAGGGAAATGAAAGAATGCGTGGCTCCACAATCAAATAGCACGGCACATGGAATATCGTTTACTTGACAAGTACCTCGGATCAGTTCGTCAGCATCAGTCACTTCTTCACCACCCATAGTGTAAACTTTGTCCCTCTGCATAGGTCGGTTAACACCAGTCTGATGAGCCTTGATCACATTGACCTCTTCCTTCACAATATTCTCGGTACACCGAGCTGCAAAATGACCAGGCTTGCCACATCGGAAACATGATCCTCTTGTTTTGCTCGGATCCAGACTCCAGCATTCACCCCTGTGCTGTCTCCCATAATGTTGGCATATCGGATAAGGGCCAGGAACAACCACCATCTGACCACCGCTCCTTGGAGCTGTTGACATTCTGGAGTTCGGATTCACATAAGGAGCAGACCTCTGAACAGCTCCTTTTCCTCTGATCGGACCCACTGTCTTCTGTGCCGACCTGCTACGCTTTCCATCGGCTTTCCTCTTGAGTCCCTTCTCATAGGTGCTAGCCATGTTCACCAATTGCGAGAGATTGGCCACGTTGTGATATTCAAAAGCAAGCCAAATATCATCACGGAGACCAGACTCAAACTTGATGCACTTGGTACGCTCATCGGCATCTCGGTAGCTTCCTGAGTAGCGGATCAAATCCTCAAACTGAGCGGCGTATTCTCCGACACTCAAGTTCCTCTGCTCCAGCTTGAGGAAACCCGCTCGAAGTAGTTCAGCGACTTTTTCCTCAATTGCTACGGCCTTTTCCGCACTAACTTTCCTTTTACGCTGTGCCACTGGTTTCGACCCCGGAATGATGCTTAACTTGTGACAAATAAAATTGGGGTCGATTCCTGGCATATCGGCAGATGTCCAAGCGAAAAAATCTTTATTCACGATTAATAGTGCGTCCAATTCTTCTTTAACGCATGCGGGCAAATCATAACCGATTTTCACTTGCCTGAGGGGGTCGTCAGATAGTGTCAAGAACTCCCATTGTCCCTTTGGGGTCGGTCTATTTCTGTCGGATTGGTCTCGCATATCCAGGTCCGCCAGGTTAACATTTCCCTTACCCAAAGAAACTATTTCCAGATTGCTCGGATCCTTGCTTTTCACTTTCCCCAGGCTGGCATTGTAACATTTTCTTGCTGCATCTTGTTCGGCTTTTACCGTTACCACTCTGTCATCAGTTCCGACGAACTTCATAGCCAAATGAACTGTTGATACAACTGCCCCAAATGCTTGCAAAGAGGTTCTCCCAAGTATGGCATTATATGCTGCTGGACAATCAACCACCAAGAACTTGACTATCTCGGTTCTAGCCGAAGGTTGTTGTTCGAGAGTCACAGGAAGTTGGATGTAGCCCTTTGGCTCAACAGTGTCTCCAGTAAAACCAATTAGTTCTCCTTCAAAGGGGGTGAGATTACACTCCCTGAGTTTTAAGGCTTTAAATAATGGGAAGAACATTATATCCGTCGAACTACCTTGATCAATAAAAACTCGTTTTACCTCGTAATTACCAATCAGAGCAGTTATCACCATGGGGTCATTATGGCCCGGAAGGATTCCATCCAAATCTTCGTCGTCAAAAATGATGGGAATTTTTTTTGTTGATCTTTTGGCAATCGGTTTATGGCTAACTGCCAAGATTTGGTTGATGTACTTCTTCCTGTCAGCTTTTTTCTCCCCTCCTCCAGCAAAACCTCCTGCAATAGTGTTGACCAAGAATTCATTTTTGCTAGCGTTTGCGTCAGGTACTGGAACGGATTCGGTTTTTTGTCTTCCTGCGTTTCTATCATCTTGTGACCTACTTCTCTGGCGTTTAGATTTTACTGGGGATTGAGATCTGTTTCTGCTTCTTCGGCCTGCTGCATCTCTGATGTATTGCTGTAACTTGCCATCTCTGATCATCTCTTTGATCAGATCTCGCAACCAGATGCATTCGTCGGTGGTATGGCCATAGCCCCTGTGGAAGTCACAGTATTTCGACCTATCACGTTGTGCGCCCTTTCGCAAAGACGGCGGTCTTTGGGCAGAGCGTAAGTCAGTCTGCATAGTTTCTCTTAAAATCTGACTCCTCGGAACTGTTAGAGGAGTGTCATCTTGAAACTTATTCCTTGGGGGAACCCGTCGGTCCCGATCATTCCTATCTCTGTCTTGTCTCCCACCAAAACGTTCGTCACGTTTTTGTTTGTTCGGTCCTTGAGGATCGGCTCGTTGTCTATCTTATCTGAACTTCTGTCCCTTGTGAAATTCTTCCAAGTTGATGAATTTATTTGACCGTTGTCTCAACTCGGCCATATCCTTTGGAGGTTTACCAATCAGAGATTTTCTGAAATCCCCAGACTGCAAACCTTGTGTGAATAATAGCACTGCTACTCCTGGCTCTAACCGTGGAACGGAACTTGCTTCCGCGTGGAAGCGTGATAAATAATCTTTTAGTGGTTCATCCGGCCTTTGTGTAACAGATGCCAAGGTATGGTCCGATTTGGGTTGAATGCAGCTAGCAGTATATTTGTTAAGAAATACACGCTTCATCTCCTCCCAGGAATTAATGGAGTTAGGAGGGAGGGAAGAATACCACCTTAGAACCGAGGGTTCGAGTGTCATAGAAAATGTTCGGCATTTCATTTGCTCACCACCCCCATAATAATTCATTGCCCCTTCATAAGACACAATATGGTCCACTAGGTCAGTTAGACCGTTATAATGTGGCACATTAGAGGGGGCCAAGTATCCTTGAGGGGTTTCAAATGCCATTATATATGGGGTGAAAGGATGACCAGGGTGGAAACCGACCTGATCTTGATTTGTGGAGGGGTTAACCTGAAAATTTGGTGGGGGAAGCTGCATTATCGGAGCTGGTTGTGGGTCCATGGTTGGTTGGTTTTGTGGTGGAATAGAGGTTGATTGATTTTGAGCAATCCTCGCCATAGCTTGTTGTTGAAGGTCGGCAATAGCACGTCCTTGTTTTTCGATTAAAGTGGTCTGCCTATTAAGAATATTGATCATCTCTTGCTCCCGAGCCCGAGCGGAGGTAGTAGTTGCATAGGATCTGCTGATGGAATGGCTATGACGAGAGTTTCCCGGAGCAGATCTACTTGGATTCAGTATGGTTCTAGGTGTTGTACTTATATGATCAGGGTTATGCGGGATAGGAGGGGTACGTTGGGTGCTTCGCCCATGGTGTGCTCGGGTTCCAGTGGTTCTAGAAGTGTTTCGTGTGGTAGGAGCTGTGCTACTTGAATCACCATGGGTAGAGGGAGGTGGTGTTGGAGGGGGTGGTGGTGGTGGAGGCTGTATGGTACGTAAAACCTGAAGGGGTTGAGGATTGCTCCCAGCCCTAGGATGGGAAGATTGTGGTGTTTGGAGGTGTACAACATGAGCTCCACTACGATTTTGGCTTTGGTTTGGCAGTGGTTGGCCTTGCGAATGGTTTCGTGGTTGGGGGTTATTCCCTGGCCCAGAATGAGATCTTCGTGGTGGTTGCCCATTATTTCCACGATTATGGTTGAGGACGTCACGTAGATCGCCCGCAGAGTGAGGCTGTGGCTCATTATTATTAGCATTCCTGGGCCTGCCACGGGTGCGGGCGATACGTTCCCGGAGATCACCGACCTGACTTCTGGTGGTGACCATGGTGGTGGTGGGAATGATATGTTATTCAATTCCCCACAGACGGCGCCAATGTCGTGTCCTTAACCAAGATCAACCTTAAAGCTATGGGAGAGCCTTGAAGAATGATCTCGGTCAAGATGTTAATGTAGGACTCTTTAGGATTTCTGAATATCCAGTTGGGATAATCAGGTTCTCCCTAGTCAACAATGTGTGTGCTAGTGTCAACTTAGGGATGAGAAGACGTACCTTTGCCCCTATAGCATGGTGGTTCTTATAGGGGATTACCTGTGTACTGTGGGCTGTCTTGATAAGGCTTCTAAAGAAGAAGAATTCAACTAGGATTTGTATAGGATATGATAAGATAATATCCATAAATCCTGTAAATGATAAACTCTATCCAATGCTGTTTTATCTAACCAAGAGTCATGGGAATCTAGGAGTAGTTACGGTTAGATGAGGCTATAAACGATAAGGATCAGATTGAGAGTCTCGTGCTTAGTGGTAACCTCATCAGTGCGTACCCTACACGCAACAACCCAGTTTGCTCGGTGTAAGTGTCCGACCGTTTACTCTGTTGTAGCATTATACAATGAAGCTTCGGTCAGTCATCGCTCGGATTACTACAAGTCCACTACAGAAAGCAAGTTCCTTCTCTCTCCTAACATCTTCAGGAAAATACTTTCCGAGGAATCGAGCTCGGAACAGATCCCAAGTGATGACCTCATTAGCCGCCTCCAGTCCACGGCTCTACTGATCCCACCAGTGCTCGGCTTCACTAGCCAGCACAAACTCGACCAACCTCACCCTGTACTCATAGGGCGGTTGCAGAGATCGAAAGATCTTTTCAACATCTTGGAGCCACTTCTGAGCTCCATCAGGATTGTAACCCCCTTCAAATCGAGGTGGTTCGTTCTTCCTAAATCGGCTCATCCAGTCAATCTCGACCGGAGCCGAAGGTTGAGGGTGCGGCGATGTTTTGAGCGAGGTTCTCAGCCTGGTTCTGCTGAGCCTGCGCTTGGTTCTGCTGTAGTTGAACCAGAGTTTCCAACACATCAGCAATTCGGTCGTTATCAGCTCGTCTCCCAGCCATGCTGCTCGATCATGGAGAGAAAGCCAATTAACTTCCGAATAATCAAGTAAATATATATTTATATAAACATATATACCTATGAGTTCTATTGTCTAACTTAGACTCCTAGACTTTACTTATTTGTCACTCTCTTGGTGAGTAACCACTGGAGTCCTTTGCAACTCCAATAGGCCGAGGAGAAACTGCTCTGATACCAAAATTGTAACACCCTATATAATAATTACCCTTAAACCCGAAAATTAGGATTTAAAATTTATTTTAAAGCAAATGTGATGATTGCCGAAATAATATTTCTTTTTCATTAATATCAAATCATCAGAGTTAAAAGCGGAAGACTTCATTAATCATTAAATAAGAGTTGAGAAACATAGCTACACCGAGCTCATTAGTTCGAATTATAAAAATGATGTTTAGCTCGACCATTGGGCCGAGATCAAAATATACAAAAACGTGTTTTAGCTCGGCCCAACTAGCCGAGACCCAATACAAAACAAATATTTTAGCTCGGCCCAAATGGGCGAGACCTATCCACCTATCGGTCTCTAAATAACTTACTCTCCCTGTGAGGGAGAGTGATCCTGCTCGGTCGGGGACTGCGTCTGCTCGGGCTCAGTACCTGAAAAATGGTAAGGAGGTGAGCATTACACAGAACTTAAATAAGCAGTTTCTAAAATGACATACCGAACTACCAAGCCAAACACAAGTAGTCAAATAGCATATAAATAACAAGTAGTCAAGCCCATATATCTCATGCATATATCAACATTAGCTCGGTTCACATACACACAATCTCATCTAACTCGGCTCACATCCTACCATCTCATCTAGCTCTGCTCACATCATAAACGAGTTTGCTCATTACCTACTAACTTTACCTCGGTTCCCATTCTCAACCACTATATCCTTCCCTGACTAATTATACCTCGGTTCACATTCTCTTACCTCGGATTACCATCACTATCTCGGACTCATTACTCATTATTCCATTTTCACATAGTTTACAATCTTTTACTCTTCTCGGATGCATACACCCAGTGCATGTCTTACACCATTTAAAGTCGGATATCGGAGTGTCTATAACTACGAGTACAAAGTACCCGTCTTACAGCTGCACATACCCAGTATGCGTCTTACGCGATCAATGCACGCACCCAGTACGCGTCTGCTATGACCAGGAGCACTACCGCCGATCATTCTATGGGGTTAAGGAGAGTCCATAACTGCGAGCACCCAGTACCCGTCTTACAGCGGCGCATCTCGGCGACTTACGCGATCAATGCACGCACCCAGTACGCGTCTGCTATGACCAGGACCACATCCCACCGGTTCCGTGCTCGGAACCTTGTGTGAATCATAACTGCGAATACCCAGTACCCGTCTTACAGCTGCACATACCCAGTATGCGTCTGACGCGATCAATGCACGCACCCGGTACGCGTCTGCTATGACCCGATCACACAACGATTTCTCTTTAATTCCTCTTATCCTCTTAACCATTTATTTAGCTCGGCCTCTCTCGGCTCAACTCTTTAATTTATTCCTCTTTCCATTAACCTTACTCATTTTCTGCCTTATTACTCTATCTCTCCTACTTTCCATCTCTACCATTTTCTCATACCCATTCCCAAAGTCTCTCAGCTCGGCCACAGACATGAATCATAAATATCAAAGCTCATAAACACTTAAACACAAAGTTCATAATCACTTATACAGCAACAACAACAATAAGAATAAAACATTCAACCAATCCATCATGTAAATACCAACATATAGCATATAACGATACTCATCCCTACTTCAAACTCATGTTTCTAACTCATTTATTAGTTCCCTTTTACCCTTTTTACCATTTCCTTTCTACATTAACCTAGATCCATTCCCTAATCTAACACCCACTCTTAGTACCCTTTATGAACACCCTAGAAACCCAAACTCAAGTAGAGGTAACACTCACTCCTTACCTCAAACCGTGAGAGATAAGAGTTGAGAGTTTGAGAATGGCTTCCTTGACCTTGACCTTGTGAGCTTCACACCTCTTGAATCCTTTTCCTCCAAGCTGCCAAGAGTTCCACGACGGTCCAGGGACTCCAGAACAGAACGGGGACGGAGAGAAGGAGGGTCTCCGGTTGGTGAGACTTGGTGGAGGAGAGGGAGATTCGTGAGAGAGAAAGAAAATATGTTGGGGGTTTGTTGTTGCTGAATTTCAGAGAAGAAAATGAGAGAGAAAGAGAGTGAGACGTAGGGAGAAGAAGAATGAAAATGAGAAGTGTTATGTTGTGTATGTTGACTCTCTCTTATTCATTTAGGGGAAATATTTGTGTGGCTCTAATTAGAGGCTTCCATGAGAAGCTAGAACATGTGGCTAGGATTCATTGGCTTCTTGAGGAAGCCATGAATAGTACATTGAAAGGGACATAAAGCAGTGATAGTGACATAAAGTGAAGGGCAAGGACAGTGTACGGATGGTACGACTCCCAAAGGGCTACAGCTCAACATGAGTTGGCACGGAGGAGTTAGGACGTGTCGGCTAGGGTACGTCGGCTCGGTTTGCAAGAACAACAGTAGTCCGAGCTTCCCTCTCGGATAGGACGCTGAGGTCGGCTAATCCGGGCTGGACAACAAGTTTCGCATTTGATTCCCATCCTGCTCGGTTCATATGCACACCACCTTATCTAGCTCGGCCGGGAACGGACCGAGATCCTATACTCACATCCTAGGTTGGCCTATGCTCATACTACCCTTCTAACCTGGTACACTTTCTAAGGCTTAATCCTATCCTTAAATAAATATTTATATACTAAAATTATATTATCTAATATTAATTTTCAGGATGTTACATTATATGTGTGTATAATTGTTATGTGACTTATTTCTTAATAAGTATAAACTAGTGGATGATTATTTGTTCTTTAATATTTTGATATGAGAATGAAATAATAATAGTTTTATGAAAATAGATAAAATTCTGGATTTTTTTATGGTGTTGGCCGTGGGGTATAATTGATTTTTTAAGTAAAAGTTACAAATAAATTATAGTATTTTGTTTGATAATTCTAGGAGTAATTGGGTAATTTTAATAAGGAAAAATAGGTTAATAAGAATGGTATTTTTGTGTGATGACATGACTATAGGATTGAGTTTAGCTGCCGTAAAAAAAATGATTTTTATGAATGGTGTCTATTTGATATTTTATTGATGATTAAAACAATTCTTTTGAAGGTATAATATTATGTAACTATGATGTATAGGTGTTTTAAAAATTAAAAGTATTTTTCCTAATTGTTGAGCAGTGGCCGAATTATTTAGGAGAAAAAAATATAGAGTTTGATAATTTTCCTAATTGATTTAATAATGATTTGATGTGAATAGATGATTATTAGTATATATAAGTGTTTAGTTATTTTAATTCTGAAAAATGATTAATTCTGAAAAATTATTTTAATTCTGGAAAATTATCATTTTATTAAGATATAAGACTCCAAATGATTATTTTTATGTGTGTTAGTAGTGCTTAATTTGTATATAATTATTTAAGTTTGTTTGCCTTATTTTCTTAAGATAATGCAACAAATTGTAGTGGTTGTACAGCAGGTGAAATTATTTTGTGTGACTTAGATTTAATTATTTTAATATAATAATTAGTAAAAAGAATTTAGGAAAAAGCGGCATGTGTTTCTGATAAACCGTTTAGGAAAAAACTGAGTTTTAAGAAATAGTGTATATGCTGTTCAAGATTAGTTGCATCAAGAATAGAAACTATTTTGAAATGAATTGGTAATGTGTACTTTATGCTAAGATCTTTATTATAAGTAGTTAAAAATTAGCAAGGAAGTGTAAAAGTGATTTTGTGAATGTACTGATGCTTAAAAGTGATTTTGTTGTGTACTGTTTATAATCTGTAACTTAATTTCATTATCGATAGAGAAAAGATTTTAACTTAGAATACTTGAGTTTATTTTCTCAATATGTTATGTGTTTATAACATGATTATGCAAAAATTTGTTTACTGCTTGATTGAAATGTGCATCAAAGAAAAATACTCCAAATTCATGCTGTATGAATAGCCTGTAAATGGTAGTTGTTATAAGGTACTTAAGAGTGAGACCTGTAGTAAATAAAAAATTGAGGTTTATTTTTAAGATGTTATGATTGTGTTTTAAAAGTTATATTATGATCGGAGATGATTTTCATAATTTAAAAGCTAAAAAGAAAAAGTGATTTTGCAAGACTTGTAGGGTATGCTGTCCGAAATTCTAAATTGGTTGCATCAACTATAAAGACTGTTTTGGAATGAATTAGTATGATGATTTTTATGATAGGACCTTTAATATAAGTGTATAGAGTAAAAAGAAATTATAAAAGTGAATTTGTAAAAGTATGATTTGATGTTATTTGTTTAAATAAATTGTTGTTTTACTGGTATAAGTGTGTGCATGGTAGTTGTTATATAAGCAACGTAGTGTGGTTTTTATGAAAATAAAAATGTATTCTTAAAGGTTTTCAAGTATTGGAGTGAGTTTTAAATGTTGTTTTGCAAAAAGGATTTCTTGATGTTAAAAGGAATTGTTTAAGTTATCTAACGCCTTAAAAAGGATTTCTATTTTAAAAAGGATTTCTGTTTTAAGGTACTTTGGTACTTTGGGTTTAGCCTTTACTTAAGTAGTACAAAGTACTCATTAGATATTAATTGTATGTCGTTCATCATTCAAGAATAAAGGAATCAAAAGTGAACGAGCTGCTGGAGTTGTGGACTCAAAGGTTGAAAACAGAGTAAGCATGGATCTCAGGTGAGAGAGAAGCCTTCTTAAGACATAGTGGCTCAAAGGCCGGAACTAGGAATCTATCGGTCGAGTAGTAAAACGGCAATTGAGTGTGTGTTCCGCCGTTTATACGAAAAACACGATTCCTCGATATTAATTGTTTGTCGGTTGATAATTGATTATACCATGTTATATATCTTTATTGTATATTATATGGAAATGAGTTATATGATGAGATAACAAGAAGATTGGGAATATATTTTGGAAATAATGGTTTATCCTATAGTAAGATAATTAATGTTTTTGAACGGTTGTTCCTATGAAAAGATTTCTTAGTATTTTTCGAACGGTCGTTCCATGAAAAGGATTTGGCATATTTTTGAATTTTGAGAATGATCAATGAACCTTGTGGAAATTCGAAAACGATACTAGTGTACAGTGATAGTGCAAACGGCACGATAACTTTGTAAATATCCCCTTTAAGTGACTGGCCACGTGGATGACTGTGCCGTGGTCTAAGTCTTGTGGAATCCACTGTACTGTAGAGGGTGTTTGATGTTTCCCTTAGAGGTCGAGGCCCGTTAGAAGCGAGGCTTAGAATGGGTCGACCAAAACTAGGATTAATGACAGACTTAAAAGACTTAAAAGACTTATGAACCCCTTTTCTAAACCTTGCGTTGAGAGTGAAGTAGTGGAGAGGAAAGATACCGCATGCTTGGAGGTTGGTGTCTCTTCAAGTGGTGATTGTGATAGGGGAGGGCAAGGACGGTGAACGTCAAGAAGCCTCGAGTGCTTCTCTAGGCAGGACAAGACTACAAGAACTTGTCTTTCAGTTGTAGGCAATGTCGTAGCAAGGAACTGCACGATCAACTAGAGAAAGTGTTGTCGCCCCCTTGAGCAAATCTTAGATGGTGAGAGGGAACCCGAATGGGGCTAGATGCTGTACTTTTGAAACTGTATTGATGAAATGATTTTACTTCGATTGTTGGATACTTGTTGGTGCGTACCTGTTGTGGACCGGAAATATAAACATATTTCAGTAAACCGAGTTACCGGTAATATGGATTTAGGCCCGTAGCTTCAGTAAACCGGTTTACCGGACTAAAGAGACACGTTGACAATAATAGTTTTCAATGTGAAGTTAAAAATTCCAAGTTTCATGAAAATAATTTTGAAAAAATCAAATCATCGTCCAAACCCATTACATGTAATTATTGTGGTTGTTTAGGACATATTTCTCATTTATGCTTTTATCGTAAAAATTTAAATATGAGAAATAATATGCAATGGGTTCCAAAGGCCTCTAAGGAATCTATGACTAACCCCCAAGGACCCAAGATGAAATGGGTACCAAAAGGTTCTCCTTGTGTTATAAATGTGCAGGAAATGAAATCAAAGGGTGAACCAATTGGACAACGTAAGGGAAAGTCAATGAAGTCAAAGGGTCAATGGTCCAAAAATAAGCAATGTGGTCGAAAGAAGAAGATGTTCACAACCAAAGCCTCTCACGTGCGAAAAGGTGAAATCATAAGATTGAGGACTTTAAACAAAAAGCAATGGCATAAACCAAGTGGAGGAGAAAAAGGGAAAATAACAAAGATGGTACCTAAGAGGACAAAAACCAAATGGGTCGATCAAAGGAGAAAGATGCCTACCAACATCAAAGCTTCACATGAGAAAAATGGAAGATCCGATATGTTCAAAAATCAAAAGGTGAAGCAATGGGTAAAGACAAGAACTTCATTGGTCAACAAACCTAAGGTATCAATCTCTTATTCCTCTTATATCAATGATTATACAAAGGTATACTTGGACTATTCTAATTTTTATTCATACTAAGGTGGATCATGGGTGCTAAATTTTTTTAAAAAAAATATTTTTAATTATCATGATCACTCCTTGGTTGAATTAAATCATGTGTGCTTTACATCTTTTTTTGAAAATTCTTTTTAGCACATGATTATTTTTGGCATAGTCCTAGATACCTGTTACATATAATGTGTTACATCATGTGAGGTTAAAATTTTGTTGTTATCTTCTATCACATGTTTACACTTTATCTGTAATGATATTGCATTGATATATGAGGACATGCTTGTATCTGTAAGGACATGTTTGGTACGACATGGACTTATAACATAAGCATGGTGTTATTTCTTTTTATGATTAGTGCATATGTTTAAATTGTTTATTCATATTTTACCTTCACAATATCTCTGATATTAGTGAAGAGATGTAACTAATCATAGAGGATCCAAGTCCTTGGATACCAAAAGAATTGTTCCTAAGTACTTTTACAGGTAATGCATCAAGTACAAGAGAAGGTATGAGCATTGAGATTATATGAAAGAATTCCAAAGGAGGAATTAAGACTCTCCTTCATCATGATGCTTGAGAAAAAGGGGAACATATTAAAAAGGTGGAGACTTCCTTCAAGGCAAAGAATAGGAAAACTCTTTAAGGAAGAACTTCACAAGTGCCCAAACATTATAACTTGAGAATGTGTCACAAACGATAAGTATCACCATTCTTATTTTTTTAACTATTTTATGTTACTTATCTCTGTGATACACATGTTTATCTTGATGCTGAAATGTTTTTGTGATTTATTCCTTCTTCGATATATTTGCACAAATCTTTTTGAAGGATAAATTCTTTTTCAGCATACACCATATTCATGTGTTACTAACTCCTAAGGATCCAATTATCTTGGATACCAAGAGAAACGTGCTAATTAGTTTTGCAGGTATTCCTACAAGTATTAGTATGAAAAGTTCTGAATAAACTTATGGTCGTGGTTACAAATGAAAAGAGAACTTGGAAATACATAAGTACTTGAAGGTGATATGGCAATATCAAAAAAAAAATCTCTTGGAATGGAAGTAGTGTGACACATTGAACAAGAGGAGACATGCTTCAAAATGCTACATGATGAAATTATCAACAAAAGGAACTCCAAAATCCTCAATCATCACTATAAGTATCACTAATCCTTTATTTATTTTAATCATTTTATGATACTTCTACTTATGATATGTGCTACATGATATTTTGTGCTGACGTGCATTGAATATTTATTGTCATGGCATATAGGACTCTCAAATTTTTGTGATGATAATAAGCATACACATGTTTTTAATGATGCATTTGATCTCCCTTTATAACGTGCTTGGTTGAATCATGCTTTTAGAAAGGGGGAGAAAAACTTTTTCAAATTTGCATAAAAACATGTTTGCTACTTCACTCTATCTTGACATCATGCAACTCTTTAACTATGTATTGGGACAAATTTTTTTTGTTTCCCATAACTCCTTATGCTGATGTCAAATAGGGGGAGTAAAAGTATGAAACAAATCTCCTTGTTATTATTAATGCTTCTACCCAGTGTTTCAGGGGGAGTTTAGCATTTGGTTTATTTGATCAAAAGGGGAGAGATATTTTACAAAAGACATGGGCTTAATGAAGACAAAAGGGGAAGAGAACCAAATGTCGTCGACAAAACAAAAGGGATCATGTGATAACTCCCATGGAAAGAAAAGTGAGAAGTCAAGCTTACTCATGGGGAGAAGAATTCTGAGCCTTATTGCATATCTGATAAATAACAAAAGGGGGAGAAGAAAAGTTCAAGCATAACAACAAGAGAAGGACTCTTAACCCACTTTTTGCTGTTGACAAAAGGGGGAGAAGAATTCCTGAATGATGCAAGGATGCGAAGTATTTAATTTGTTATATATCCTTTTTGTATCCTTGTTGTATTATCTGTGTTCTAGGGATAAGGATGTGTTTATTATATATACATTTGCTTGTATAACACTTGTGATGCAGATCATTCAGAATACAGGTTTGTCATCATCAAAAAGGGGGAGTGTTGGAAGTCAAGCTTTCCCAAGGACTTCAAGTGCAAGTATTATATGGTTTTGATGATAACAAACTCAAGATTCTCAAGTTCATATCAAGTGCAATCACAAGATATTCATCCTTCAAGTCCAAGCTTCATGTTGAAGAATCAAGCAAATGAAGTTGAAGGCTCAAGTAAATAGAAGATCTTTTAACCCTTTCCCTTAGGACATCATGTAAGGTAATGAAGTCAAGGTTTATATTATGTTAAAAGGCCAATATAAGTTTTTCTAAATATATTTTTCATAATTAAGGAGAAGAAAAAGAAGTTTTGTGAAAATCAGTTTTCATATCTTAGTTTTGGTGAAAATAATTGATGTTACAAAACTCTGAATATTTTTATGTATACAAGAAGGAGTAATCGATTACCTGCTTAAAGTAATCGATTAACTTTGTTGCATCATAGAAAAATCAGAGAGTTTGTAATCGATTAAGTGAACTTTGCTAATCCATTACTTTCTTATGAGAGTAATCGATTACCTGGCTCAAGTAATCGATTAAAATTGTTGAATCATATATTTTCCTGAGACAAAGTAATCGATTATTGCTTTGAGGTAATCGATTACATGATGTTGCATTATATAAATATCAGAGGCTCTGTAATCGATTATTAGAATAGTGGTAATCGATTATATGAGTTGCATCATACATTAAACAGAAGTAAAGTAATCGATTACATGCATGTGATAATCGATTACTGGTTTTTAAAATGAATTTCAAAGTTTCTATTTTTAAAGGGATAATCGATTACCTCCCTCAAGTGTGACACCCTTCCGATTATCCCAAATATAAGATAGTGATTATGCTTTTATATCGGATAATATATGGACTTGTGAGTGTTAAGAAAATAGGTAAATAAAATTTTCTTTTAAAGCGGGTGCACGAATCGTCACTTGAAAGTCTTGGATAACAAAGTCTATATTATCTCAAAATCATTGTATCGAGTTCGGCGATTTCTAAAACCTTTTCGCAACTAGAGTAACATTCGATCTCTTAGAAAATATCTTTGTATCAAGTAGCTTAAGCTACCCTTGCTTTGTACGATAGAACTGATACCATTTATAGCCGAGCTCCTAAACAAATTAAATCAGAGTAAGCGGAAATTACTGGACTATGCAACTGATAGAATATAAACATAGGTTTTCATAGATATAGAGAGTCATAAGTACATAGCCCATGAGTAAAGTCTCCAAGTTTCAAAATATACAAGTCCATCATCAGATCTATATAACAGTGTAACTACAAGCCCGAGAGTGCTCCAAAAGTATATCTACAATATATATATAAACAAAATATAAACTCCAGGGGTAATCACATAGATCTGGCAGCATCAGATGGAGTAGTAGTAGCAGTAGTCTCCCAAAAGTAAAAGTAGTAGTAAGATAGTAGCAATATCATCATCACAGCAGCAGCAGCAAATCTCCTCCACAGCCTCCACACATCGGACCCTCAGACCCACATCATACACCATATGCATGTACCTAGGGATCATCGTCCCTCCAGTCACTCCCAGTAGAATGTACGACAGGCTCGCCCCCACTCTCGTCCTCCACCGGATCCTCCTCGATCTCATCCGAGGGAGAGTGTACCCTACCATTGGGTACCGGGTCAGGTGATGGTGAAACCCTGACTGGGCTCCTCGGATCAGATAGGGGAGTCTCCTCGCGGACGACTCTCGAAGTAAAAGGGTGAGAGCGGGTAGGTCGAAAACGAAAACTATGGTAAGAGCGAGCTGGTCGCGTGGGAGGTGGTCCATGGTAAGTGTAAAACGGGGGTACATGCATAGTGTATATAATGGGAATCCTAAACCTACGAGGACGGAATCGTATCAGCGGATTCGGGTGATAGAAGGTAATCTCTACGTCCCCCTTGAACACCGCACGATGGTCCTCATAGATCCATATGCCACTAGGAAGTGGTCAGATCTCGATGCAAGCAATGTAGCGAGACATCACCTACAAGGGCATAGGGGTAAGCAATTCTATACACATAGTCGATAGAGAATAAATTACGCAACATAAATATGTAACATGCATCAATTAATATCAATCACACTTAACACTTAGCAAGTAGGTTATGCACATAGGATGTTCACACTTAATTCAGTCATAACAGTTTATTTGAATGAATGGCATGATGCATGACTTTAGCTCTCAAGCCTATCTCCATCATAATACTATGTCCCTCTCTGACGTCCATCCCTGACAACCCAGCACTCAACAGTGCGTAGTATTCCTAGGTATACAACCATTCGTACATTCACCTAGAATGTACACGACAAGCTTGGTATCCATGCCACCCGAGCATATCCCGTCATCCAAACGGATCGTCATCCAAACGATATATCCATATCGGCATCCACTAAGCCGACCACGTCAACAACGTGTCATCAAGCAAGCGTATTGGCACTCCCAGAGGCCCTCCACATGTTTAACAAACATGAAATACGTCCTGCCATCCAAACTCCAGAATGAATGCATTTTATCTTTTAGACTTAAGGGAAGTTGATTAATACTTTACAGGCCACCTAGGCTTTATTTTCTTTATCAAAAAGGACCGTCACCAAACTATCTTTTTGTATTAATCAATTTCTCTAAGTCTTGATCCCTTGGACTATTATTAATAATTCCTTAATTTAATAAGTTAGAATTGAAAATGGTGTTTTCAGGTTCTGAACTATTTACTCGAGTAAACTTCAGGACACTCGAGTGTTACTCAACTTTTCCAGATTACTCGAGTGTTCTTAAGACTACTCGAGTGTTCATGACTTTCTGAGGATTTGGGTTTTCAATTCAACAATTTACTCGAGTAGTTCATGGGTTACTCGAGTGTTCTTGAACATTTCCAGAATACTCGAGTGACCTTGAATGACTCGAGTGTTTGACCTAAACTTGTCCTCAGGTCATGCTCGATACTCGAGTACCAGACAAAATACTCGAGTGTTCTTGTTCATTTTACATTGTTTTGAAAGCATTTTACTCGAGTACCCTGACTTTTACTCGAGTGTTTCGTAGCAGATAACACTGAAACCTGGTTTTAACATAACATTTTCATTTCTACTTAATTCTAGTCCATTCCAGGGATCCACAGAGTTCATACAACATAATTTGAACATGTTACAACATTCATTTCATATCAAAACACATATTTGACAGAGAATTCGGTAATCATGCATTAAAACACATTTTCACAACTCAATACGTCAATTTGCAGAATAAGCTCAATACTCATGAATTAAAGTTCATTTAAGCTTGCATGCATGATATATAACTTGCTCATGTAAGATCCATGAAGAATGTTTTGATAAATGCCAAAAGGTTTTGAAAAAGCTTCAAGTGTGTTGATCAAGTTAAGCTCAACAAGCAACAACAAACATCAAGTTATGAAGAGAGAGCCAACTCATGAAGACTTAGTTTGGTAGTTTATGTTTTAATGTTTTATCTTTTGCCTCACAAGTCTTTTAGTTTATGTGTTTGGGTAGAATTTATTAGAGGGTAATGAATCTCTTTTGATTGCATGATTATATCATATTTTGAGTATTCACTTTGCCTAAAATCAATAGGTGGCTTAAAGGTTTGAAAGAAAAGGTTTAGTTTTTGAGAAAACAAGTTTTAAGTGATTTTTAATGTTAATAATCGATTAACAGATTTTGATAATTGATTAACAGTGTATTTTGAACTGATAATCGATTAACAAACTTTTGATAATCGATTATCTGAACTTTTACTCGAGTAAAACCTTTTTCACTCGAGTGAAATTTATGCAGCTTTCGTATTACTCGAGTAACACTCATTTCACTCGAGTAACTTGATCAGATATGGTTTTTTAAATACGTTTTTCACTTCTCAAAAGCCATTCTAAGTGCTCCAACTTTTGGGTATTCTATATAAACATTTTCCTAATCATTTCTATCAATGAGAATCAACTAGAATCATTTTGATACACAATTTTACAAAGAATCAAAGCCACACTATTCTCTCTCACTCTCTCAAGATCAAAGCTCTCATTTTTATATTCTTTGATCAAGAACCTTGAATCTCTCATGTTGATATTTCATAGCTTTTGAAAGAGATTCATAGGATTGTTTTTGTTTTCTTTTGAGTTGTAATCATTGCAAGAGGCAAACATTCTACAACAAAGGAAGCCTTGATTTTGTGAATCAAGCAAGTTTAGTTGAAAGTCTTGAAGAAGCATTTCATCAAGCATTTGGAAGGCACTTTGAAGAATCTCAAAGTACTTGGAAGTCTTGTGAGTGAAGCAAGCAAAGAAGACTTGTTGTGGGGTTATCAACAAGCAAGTAGAGGTTAGATTAGATATCAATAGGGTTACAAGGCAAGGGTGTGGTATCTCTTGTAGGCTAGCAAGAAGGAAGTCTTGTGAGGCATTTACTTGTAATTTGAGAAACTCTAATTCCTCATAGTGAAGAATCTCTCTTGGTTGAAGAGGGGACTGGAGTAGCTTTCAAGTGGATGAAAGTGAACCAGGATAAATCACTGTGTCGTATCTCTAAACTCTCTACTCTTTACAATTCAAGTCTTTAATTGTGTTCTTGATTGAAAACCTAGAAAAAGTGATTTTTCTATATTTGATTGAATTGAATCTTTATTGTTCAAATTAATTTGGGGAAAATCATTTTCATAACCTAGGTGAATCAATAAGAATATTGGTGTTGATTGTTTCCGCTTAATCTCTGATCATATAATATTTGTTAATTGATTGATTTTCATTGGTTTTAATCGTTTAGATTTATTTCTTGCGAAAATCTTTCAAAGTTTCTATAACACCTATTCAACCCCCCTTCTAGGTGTTCTCTTAGTGTTCCTATTTGTTTCACACACCGAGTGTAGTTTTCCAACAGCTCAACACAGTTTTAGAGCATGGATTGGTCTCCAAACCAAAGTTCCTATTCAATCTAAGCCCTTAGAGCCTCTTGATGGCTCTCTAACACAATTCATGGAATTTAAACTCTATCTAGTGAATATAATTACTTCCCCTTACCTCTCAGATGTTTTCCAAACAAGGATTGACACGAAAAAGGCTCCAAAATCCTCAGACCAACTTCAAATGCCACATGCAGAGCATTTTGAGTACCACACCAAAATGGAATTGGTTTGTACATGAAACAGAGAATTAAATTGGGGAAAATTAGATTTCTAAACTCTATGCAACATAATCTAACTAAGGAAACCGAAATTGAGACTCAGGGGTTCATGAGCTTACCAGAAATCAAAATCAAAGTAAGCTCCAGAACAGAATTTGACGAAGAACAGCTTCACTTCAACTCCTTGAATCCTCCAACACACTCACTCAATCCTCACGATTTTGGTGTTTATATAAAGCTCAAGATGTAAGCTTTATATTCGTGTATGATTTGTGTTTCAATTTAACTCTGAGAAGGAGAATCGAAGAGAGAAAATCCGGAACCCTAAATTCAACAACAACAACAAGAATGAGCAAAATTCTTCACCAAGGATCGTTGATGAGTTTAAATAGAGCTAGAGGAAGCTCATGCACGTCGAAACGAAGGCATTGAGCTGTTGATGGCGGAGTAATCGTGTCAACGGAGGGGAATTATTGGCTGTGACTCATCAAACGCACTAACTCGTGCAGTTTGACCCAGAATACTCGAGTATTCTGAATAATACTCGAGTATTTTGCCCAGATTTTGAAAAATAATTATTTTATTTACTTTCCCTCCAAAACCTTTCCTATAATTGCTTCTAGGTCCCAACCCAGGGACTAATATGCAAAATACTCATTTTATGCATTTAAATTATTTATTAAATAATTTCACACACCTAAGCTAGTCACATGAACACATATTTTAATCAAGGATTAATATAGAAACTATTAATTATAATTAAATTATAACTAACATTTCATTAATCGGGGATTAAAATTTTGGGGTGTTACACTACTCCCCCACTTACAAGAAATTTCGTCCCCGAAATTCAACTTATACAAACAAATCAGGATAATCCTGACGCATCCTATTCTCTAACTCCCAAGATGCTTCTATCACATCTCCACAAACCCAGACGATTTTGACCAGCTGGATGTCCTTCCCTCTAAGCTGCTTGATTCTCCGATCTTCAATACGAACTGGCACAGCTTCGAAGGTTAGGTTTTTATGAATTTCTAAGTCATCAGGTTGGATGCTAAGAACAATGGTGGGGTCATGGACATATTTCTTCAATTGAGACACATGGAATACATTATGGAGGTTAGCTAATGACGGAGGCAAAGCTAATTGATAGGCTACTGGGCCGATCCTTTTGAGAATTTGATAGGGACCAATAAACTTAGGTGATAGTTTCTGGGTTTTCAAGGCTCTACTAACACCTTTGGTTGGTACTATTCTAATGAACACGTGGTCTCCTTCAGAAAACTCCAAGGGTTTTCTCCTTCTATCAGCATAGCTTTTCTGCCTACTCTGAACTGCCCTCATCTTCTCTTGTATCATCTTGATCTGCTCTGTGGTCTCTTGCACAATATCTGGTCCAATCAGAGAACTCTCCCCCACTTGGAACCAGCATAACGGCGTCTGACACTTTCTCCCATACAAAGCTTCAAATGGGGCCATTCCAATGCTCGTGTGATAGCTGTTGTTGTAAGTGAACTCCACGAGTGGCAACATTTGCTCCCAATTCCCTTGTCCTTCCAAAGCACAGGCTCATAGAATATCCTCCAATGACTGAATAGTCATTTCCGTTTGGCCATCAGTCTGAGGATGATACGCAGAACTTAGCTTCAATCTTGAACCCAAGGCTCTATGCAGATCTTCCCAAAACTTTGATGTAAACCTCGGATCGCGATCAGACACAATGCTTGATGGTACTCCGTGCAGACGAACAACTTCCTTGATGTACAGCTGAGTGAGCTTTTCCAATGAGTAGCGCATATTCACGGGAATGAAATGCGCTGACTTAGTCAAACGATCCACGATCACCCAAATTGCCTCATGACCAGTAGATGTCTTTGGCAATCCCGACACAAAATCCATCGAGATGCTATCCCATTTCCACAACGGGATCTCTAAAGGAAGTAACTCTCCTCCTGGCCTTTGATGTTCCACCTTGGCCTTTTGACATACCAAACAACATGCCACATATTCAGCTACATCTCTCTTCAAACCAGGCCACCAAAATAGCTTCTTTAAGTCCTGGTACATTTTAGTAGCTCCCGGATGCATACTCATCTTACTCTTATGCGCTTCATCCAAAATCATCCTTCTTACTTCCAAATCATCAGGCACACAAATCCTCGTTTTAAAGCGAAGGGTTCCATCCTTCCCTTCTTGAAATTCCAACTCCTTACCTTCTTGCATCAACTTCTTTTTTTCCATGAGTTTCCCATCCTTGTGTTGCAATTCCCGTATCCTTTGCAGAAACTCGTTAGCAATCTGCAGCATCCCCAACTTGATACTTGTCGGCTCCACTTGCATCGTCAGACTCAAATCTCGAAATTCCTCTATCAGTGCAGCTTCTCTGACCATCATCGCACTGATGTGCATTGCCTTTCTACTCAATGCATCCGCCACAACGTTTGCCTTCCCAGGATGATAATGGAGCTCAAAATCATAATCCTTCAAAAACTCCATCCATCGATGCTGCCTCATATTCAACTCCTTTTGATCAAAGAGGTACTTTAAACTCTTATGGTCACTGAACACCCGGAACGTAGTGCCATAGAGATAGTGCCTCCAAATCTTTAAGGCAAACACCACAGCTGCCAACTCCAGATCGTGAGTTGGATAGTTCATCTCATGAACTTTTAGCTGTCTCGAGGCGTAGGCGACAACTTGCCCCTCTTGCATTAAAACACACCCAAGACCTTGTTTCGACGTGTCACAATACACATCAAAACTCTTCTGTGTATCGGGCAACACCAATACAGGAGAAGATGTCAACCTTTCCTTCAACTCTTGAAAACTACTTTCACATTTCTCATTCCACAGAAATGGTTGATCTTTCTTAGTCAACTTCGTCAGAGGCAGTGCAATCTTCGAGAAACCTTCGATGAACCTTCTATAATACCCAGCCAAACCAAGAAAACTTCTGACTTCCGTGACCGACTTTGGTTGCTCCCATTGCAAAACCGAACTCACTTTCGTCGGATCAACGGCTATTCCTTTGTCCGAAATCACATGCCCCAAAAACTTAACCTCCTTCAGCCAGAACTCACACTTTGTAAGTTTGGCGTACAATTGTTTATCCTTCAAGATGTTCAACACTATCCTCAAGTGTTCAGCATGCTCCTCCGGGCTCTTGGAGTAAATCAGAATATCATCGATGAACACAACCACAAATGAATCTAAATAAGGTCTAAAGATTCGATTCATGTAGTCCATGAAGATAGCTGGTGCATTAGTCAATCCGAACGGCATTACGACATACTCATAATGTCTGTATCGAGATCGAAATGCAGTCTTAGAGATATCCTCTTCTCTAACCCTGATTTGATGGTATCCTGACCTCAAATCGATCTTGGAGAATACCGAAGCTCCACGAACTTGATCCATAAGGTCATCTATCCTCGGCAATGGATACTTGTTCTTGATGGTGACCTTATTCAGTTGCCGGTAGTCGATGCACATCCTCATGCTACCATCTTTCTTCTTGACGAACAAGACAGGAGCACCCCAAGGTGACACGCTTGGTCGAATCATCTGTTTCTGCAGCAACTCTTCAATCTGCTTCTTCATCTCTGCCATTTCCGATGGTGCCATTCTATAGGGAGCGATAGAAATAGGACCAGCTCCCGGAACTAGATCGATACCAAATTCAATTTCCCTTCTTGGTGGCAATCCAGGAATCTCATCAGCAAAAACTTCCGGGAAATCTCTGACAACAGGGATCTCTTCCATCCTTGGACCATTCTCCTCCACCTCAGTGTTGAACAGACATATGTAACCAGAGGGTTTTGGGTTTCTATAGGTCACGAGTTTTCTATCACAATCAATGATCACTTGGTTTCGACTTAACCAGTCCATTCCCAAGATCACATCTAATTGTGCTAAGGGTAAGCAGATCAAATCTACTTTAGAGGTTTGTCCTAACACTTCTATACAACAGTTAAGACAGGCTCTAGAAACAACTACAGGAGCATTTGTAGGGGTTTCTACTTGCAAAACATAATGCATTTCAGACATCATCAAGCCTAATCGGTTTACACATTCATACAAAACGAATGAATGCGTTGCACCAGAGTCAAACAAAACATGGCAAAACTGACCATTAAGCAAGTATTTACCTTGCACCAGATCAGAAGATCGATTCGCTTCCATACCGCTAAGGGTGAAGACCCTTCCTTGAGTCACAGGTCTATCTGCAGTCCCTCTTGAGTTAGCCTTGGCTGGTTCCTTGCAATCCCTTGCAAAATGTCCCGGCTTTCCACAGTTAAAGCAACCACTTGTCCCCCAACACCCACGGCCCTAGTGATTGTGCTTGAACTTGTCACAGAATGGAGCCTCGCTCCGATAATCTCTTCTCTCAGAACCACCAGCTTTTCCTTTACCTTTCCCTCGGCGATCATATGGACCTTTGCCTCGGTTGTGGGAACCTTTACGCCTTTGAGGTCCATAGCCTTGATTGTCCTTCTTTTCCGAGACTTGCACCTCCTCGGCCTTTGTATCATCTTCATACATCCTACACATGTCCACGAGTGCAGGAAAACTTTGAATCCTCTGATAGCTAAAAATTGACTTCAACTTTGGCCTCAAACCTCCTTCAAACTTAATGCACTTGCTCCTCTCATCTGGATTGTTCTGATAGTATGGAGAGTACTTCATCAGCTCTTCAAACTTTGCCGCGTACTCACCCACACTCATGTTACCTTGCTTCAGCTGCAAGAATTCCACTTCCTTTTTCCTTCTTAGATCCTCAGGAAAATATTTCTGAAGAAATTTTTCCATGAATACTCCCCAGCTTACATCTCTTCCTTCATATTGCAGAAGCTGCATCGTGTGATTCCACCAGTTCTCAGCTTCATCTTCTAACATATAGGTTGCATAAGCCACTTTTTGAGCATCCGAACACTCCAGCGTTCTTAGGATCTTGTCCATGGTGTGAATCCACTTGTTGGCTTCTTCTGGCTTAAATCCTCCTTCAAACTTTGGTGGATTACAGCTCCTAAAATCAGCCAGAGTCTTCGCCTCAGTATTACCCATATTACACTGATGAGGCGGGTTAGCCGGTTGAGAGGGTTGCTGAGACTGTCGTTGCATAGCTTCCAACACCATGGTGATTCGTTCCAACATCGTATTAGTGTGATTTTGGTTTCTAGTTGCCATATTAGACCTGCGCAATGGACTTATGGTCACATATGTTGAACTAAAGAAACTTCCATTACACTACCTATACTAAGGCTCTATCTTACACCTATTAAATCTACAATCAATTGCGTCTTGTACTCAAAGAGACAAGATACAAACAAATCAAGGGTATTTAAACCTCAACAAACAAAATAATAACATTCGAAGTAATGTAATTGCCTTGCAGATACCTGCTTGATGTTGATGGCTACCTTTCTGAACTACTTCCACTACTACAGCATCTGACTTTTGCTCTGATACCACTCAGTGTGACACCCTTCCGATTATCCCAAATATAAGATAGTGATTATGCTTTTATATCGGATAATATATGGACTTGTGAGTGTTAAGAAAATAGGTAAATAAAATTTTCTTTTAAAGCGGGTGCACGAATCGTCACTTGAAAGTCTTGGAGAACAAAGTCTATATTATCTCAAAATCATTGTATCGAGTTCGGCGATTTCTAAAACCTTTTCGCAACTAGAGTAACATTCGATCTCTTAGAAAATATCTTTGTATCAAGTAGCTTAAGCTACCCTTGCTTTGTACGATAGAACTGATACCATTTATAGCCGAGCTCCTAAACAAATTAAATCAGAGTAAGCGGAAATTACTGGACTATGCAACTGATAGAATATAAACGTAGGTTTTCATAGATATAGAGAGTCATAAGTACATAGCCCATGAGTAAAGTCTCCAAGTTTCAAAATATACAAGTCCATCATCAGATCTATATAACAGTGTAACTACAAGCCCGAGAGTGCTCCAAAAGTATATCTACAATATATATATATATATAAACAAAATATAAACTCCAGGGGTAATCACATAGATCTGGCAGCATCAGATGGAGTAGTAGTAGCAGTAGTCTCCCAAAAGTAAAAGTAGTAGTAAGATAGTAGCAACATCATCATCACAATAGCAGCAGCAAATCTCCTCCACAGCCTCCACACATCGGACCCTCAGACCCACATCATACACCATATGCATGTACCTAGGGATCATCGTCCCTCCAGTCACTCCCAGTAGAATGTACGACAGGCTCGCCCCCACTCTCGTCCTCCACCGGATCCTCCTCGATCTCATCCGAGGGAGAGTGTACCCTACCACTGGGTACCGGGTCAGGTGATGGTGAAACCCTGACTGGGCTCCTCGGATCAGATAAGGGAGTCTCCTCGCGGACGACTCTCGAAGTAAAAGGGTGAGAGCGGGTAGGTCGAAAACGAAAACTATGGTAAGAGCAAGCTGGTCGCGTGGGAGGTGGTCCATGGTAAGTGTAAAATGGGGGTACATGCATAGTGTATATAATGGGAATCCTAAACCTACGAGGACGGAATCGTATCAGCGGATTCGGGTGGTAAAAGGTAATCTCTACCTCCCCCTCGAACACCGCTCGATGGTCCTCATAGATCCATATGCCACTACGAAGTGGCGGGATCTCGATGCAAGCAATGTAGCGAGACATCACCTACAAGGGCATAGGGGTAAGCAATTCTATACACATAGTCAATAGAGAATAAATTATGCAACATAAATATGTAACATGCATCAATTAATATCAATCACACTTAACACTTAGCAAGTAGGTTATGCACATAGGATGTTCACACTTAATTCAGTCATAACAGTTTATTTGAATGAATGGCATGATGCATGACTTTAGCTCTCAAGCCTATCTCCATCATAATACTATGTCCCTCTCTGACGTCCATCCCTGACAACCCAGCACTCAACAGTGCGTAGTATTCCTAGGTATACAACCATTCGTACATTCACCTAGAATGTACACGACAAGCTTGGTATCCATGCCACCCGAGCATATCCCGTCATCCAAACGGATCGTCATCCAAACGATATATCCATATCGGCATCCACTAAGCCGACCACGTCAACAACGTGTCATCAAGCAAGCGTATTGGCACTCCTAGTGGCCCTCCACATGTTTAACAAACATGAAATACGTCCTACCATCCAAACTCCAGAATGAATGCATTTTATCTTTTAGACTTAAGGGAAGTTGATTAATACTTTACAGGCCACCTAGGCTTTATTTTCTTTATCAAAAAGGACCGTCACCAAACGATCTTTTTGTATTAATCAATTTCTCTAAGTCTTGATCCCTTGGACTATTATTAATAATTCCTTAATTTAATAAGTTAGAATTGAAAATGGTGTTTTCAGGTTCTGAACTATTTACTCGAGTAAACTTCAGGACACTCGAGTGTTACTCAACTTTTCCAGATTACTCGAGTGTTCTTAAGACTACTCGAGTGTTCATGACTTTCTGAGGATTTGGGTTTTCAATTCAACAATTTACTCGAGTAGTTCATGGGTTACTCGAGTGTTCTTGAACATTTCCAGAATACTCGAGTGACCTTGAATGACTCGAGTGTTTGACCTAAACTTGTCCTCAGGTCATGCTCGATACTCGAGTACCAGACAAAATACTCGAGTGTTCTTGTTCATTTTACATTGTTTTGAAAGCATTTTACTCGAGTACCCTGACTTTTACTCGAGTGTTTCGTAGCAGATAACACTGAAACCTGGTTTTAACATAACATTTTCATTTCTACTTAATTCTAGTCCATTCCAGGGATCCACAGAGTTCATACAACATAATTTGAACATGTTACAACATTCATTTCATATCAAAACACATATTTGACAGAGAATTCGGTAATCATGCATTAAAACACATTTTCACAACTCAATACGTCAATTTGCAGAATAAGCTCAATACTCATGAATTAAAGTTCATTTAAGCTTGCATGCATGATATATAACTTGCTCAACACAGTTTTAGAGCATGGATTGGTCTCCAAACCAAAGTTCCTATTCAATCTAAGCCCTTAGAGCCTCTTGATGGCTCTCTAACACAATTCATGGAATTTAAACTCTATCTAGTGAATATAATTACTTCCCCTTACCTCTCAGATGTTTTCCAAACAAGGATTGACACGAAAAAGGCTCCAAAATCCTCAAACCAACTTCAAATGCCACATCCAGAGCATTTTGAGTACCACACCAAAATGGAATTGGTTTGTACATGAAACAGAGAATTAAATTGGGGAAAATTAGATTTCTAAACTCTATGCAACATAATCTAACTAAGGAAACCGAAATTGAGACTCAGGGGTTCATGAGCTTACCAGAAATCAAGATCAAAGTAAGCTCCAGAACAGAATTTGACCAAGAACAGCGTCACTTCAACTCCTTGAATCCTCCAACACACTCACTCAATCCTCACGATTTTGGTGTTTATATAAAGCTCAAGATGTAAGCTTTATATTCGTGTATGATTTGTGTTTCAATTTAACTCTGAGAAGGAGAATCGAAGAGAGAAAATCTGGAACCCTAAATTCAACAACAACAACAAGAATGAGCAAAATTCTTCACCAAGGATCGTTGATGAGTTTAAATAGAGCTAGAGGAAGCTCATGCACGTCGAAACGAAGGCATTGAGCTATTTATGGCGGAGTAATCGTGTCAATGGAGGGGAATTATTGGCTGTGACTCATCAAACGCACTAACTCGTGCAGTTTGACCCAGAATACTCGAGTATTCTGAATAATACTCGAGTATTTTGCCCAGATTTTGAAAAATAATTATTTTATTTACTTTCCCTCCAAAACCTTTCCTATAATTGCTTCTAGGTCCCAACCCAGGGACTAATATGCAAAATACTCATTTTATGAATTTAAATTATTTATTAAATAATTTCACACACCTAAGCTAGTCACATGAACACATATTTTAATCAAGGATTAATATAGAAACTATTAATTATAATTAAATTATAACTAACATTTCATTAATCGGGGATTAAAATTTTGGGGTGTTACACTACTCCCCCACTTACAAGAAATTTCGTCCCCGAAATTCAACTTATACAAACAAATCAGGATAATCCTGATGCATCCTATTCTCTAACTCCCAAGATGCTTCTATCACATCTCCACAAACCCAGACGATTTTGACCAGCTGGATGTCCTTCCCTCTAAGCTGCTTGATTCTCCGATCTTCAATACGAACTGGCACAGCTTCGAAGGTTAGGTTTTTATGAATTTCTAAGTCATCAGGTTGGATGCTAAGAACAATGGTGGGGTCATGGACATATTTCTTCAATTGAGACACATGGAATACATTATGGAGGTTAGCTAATGACGGAGGCAAAGCTAATTGATAGGCTACTGGGCCGATCCTTTTGAGAATTTGATAGGGACCAATAAACTTAGGTGATAGTTTCTGGGTTTTCAAGGCTCTACTAACACCTTTGGTTGGTACTATTCTAATGAACACGTGGTCTCCTTCAGAAAACTCCAAGGGTTTTCTCCTTCTATCAGCATAGCTTTTCTGCCTACTCTGAACTGCCCTCATCTTCTCTTGTATCATCTTGATCTGCTCCGTGGTCTCTTGCACAATATCTGGTCCAATCAGAGAACTCTCCCCCACTTGGAACCAGCATAACGGCGTCTGACACTTTCTCCCATACAAAGCTTCAAATGGGGCCATTCCAATGCTCGTGTGATAGCTATTGTTGTAAGTGAACTCCACGAGTGGCAACATTTGCTCCCAATTCCCTTGTCCTTCCAAAGCACAGCCTCATAGAATATCCTCCAATGACTGAATAGTCATTTCCGTTTGGCCATCAGTCTGAGGATGATACGCAGAACTTAGCTTCAATCTTGAACCCAAGGCTCTATGCAGATCTTCCCAAAACTTTGATGTAAACCTCGGATCGCGATCAGACACAATGCTTGATGGTACTCCGTGCAGACGAACAACTTCCTTGATGTACAGCTGAGTGAGCTTTTCCAATGAGTAGCGCATATTCACGGGAATGAAATGCACTGACTTAGTCAAACGATCCACGATCACCCAAATTGCCTCATGACCAGTAGATGTCTTTGGCAATCCCGACACAAAATCCATCGAGATGATATCCCATTTCCACAACGGGATCTCTAAAGGAAGTAACTCTCCTCCTGGCCTTTGATGTTCCACCTTGGCCTTTTGACATACCAAACAACATGCCACATATTCAGCTACATCTCTCTTCAAACCAGGCCACCAAAATAGCTTCTTTAAGTCCTGGTACATTTTAGTAGCTCCCGGATGCATACTCATCTTACTCTTATGCGCTTCATCCAAAATCATCCTTCTTACTTCCAAATCATCAGGCACACAAATCCTCGTTTTAAAGCGAAGGGTTCCATCCTTCCCTTCTTGAAATTCCAACTCCTTACCTTCTTGCATCAACTTCTTTTTTTCGATGAGTTTCCCATCCTTGTGTTGCAATTCCCGTATCCTTTGCAGAAACTCGTTAGCAATCTGCAGCATCCCCAACTTGATACTTGTCGGCTCCACTTGCATCGTCAGACTCAAATCTCGAAATTCCTCTATCAGTGCAGCTTCTCTGACCATCATCGCACTGATGTGCATTGCCTTTCTACTCAATGCATCCGCCACAACGTTTGCCTTCCCAGGATGATAATGGAGCTCAAATTCATAATCCTTCAAAAACTCCATCCATCGACGCTGCCTCATATTCAACTCCTTTTGATCAAAGAGGTACTTTAAACTCTTATGGTCACTGAACACCCGGAACGTAGTGCCATAGAGATAGTGCCTCCAAATCTTTAAGGCAAACACCACAGCTGCCAACTCCAGATCGTGAGTTGGATAGTTCATCTCATGAACTTTTAGCTGTCTCGAGGCGTAGGCGACAACTTGCCCCTCTTGCATTAAAACACACCCAAGACCTTGTTTCGACGCGTCACAATACACATCAAAAATCTTCTGTGTATCGGGCAACACCAATACAGGAGAAGATGTCAACCTTTCCTTCAACTCTTGAAAACTACTTTCACATTTCTCATTCCACAGAAATGGTTGATCTTTCCTAGTCAACTTCGTCAGAGGCAGTGCAATCTTCGAGAAACCTTCGATGAACCTTCTATAATACCCAGCCAAACCAAGAAAACTTCTGACTTCCGTGACCGACTTTGGTTGCTCCCATTGCAAAACCGAACTCACTTTCGTCGGATCAACGACTATTCCTTTGTCCGAAATCACATGCCCCAAAAACTTAACCTCCTTCAGCCAGAACTCACACTTTGTAAGTTTGGCGTACAATTGTTTATCCTTCAAGATGCTCAACACTATCCTCAAGTGTTCAGCATGCTCCTCCGGGCTCTTGGAGTAAATCAGAATATCATCGATGAACACAACCACGAATGAATCTAAATAAGGTCTAAAGATTCGATTCATGTAGTCCATGAAGATAGCTGGTGCATTAGTCAATCCGAACGACATTACGACATACTCATAATGTCTGTATCGAGATCGAAATGCAGTCTTAGAGATATCCTCTTCTCTAACCCTGATTTGATGGTATCCTGACCTCAAATCGATCTTGGAGAATACCGAAGCTCCACGAACTTGATCCATAAGGTCATCTATCCTCGGCAATGGATACTTGTTCTTGATGGTGACCTTATTCAGTTGTCGGTAGTCGATGCACATCCTCATGCTACCATCTTTCTTCTTGACGAACAAGACAGGAGCACCCCAAGGTGACACGCTTGGTCGAATCATCTGTTTCTGCAGCAACTCTTCAATCTGCTTCTTCATCTCTGCCATTTCCGATGGTGCCATTCTATAGGGAGCGATAGAAATAGGACCAGCTCCCGGAACTAGATCGATACCAAATTCAATTTCCCTTCTTGGTGGCAATCCAGGAATCTCATCAGCAAAAACTTCCGGGAAATCTCTGACAACAGGGATCTCTTCCATCCTTGGACCATTCTCCTCCACCTCAGTGTTGAACAGACATATGTAACCAGAGGGTTTTGGGTTTCTATAGGTCACGAGTTTTCTATCACAATCAATGATCACTTGGTTTCGACTTAACCAGTCCATTCCCAAGATCACATCTAATTGTGCTAAGGGTAAGCAGATCAAATCTACTTTAGAGGTTTGTCCTAACACTTCTATACAACAGTTAAGACAGGCTCTAGAAACAACTACAGGAGCATTTGTAGGGGTTTCTACTTGCAAAACATAATGCATTTCAGACATCATCAAGCCTAATCGGTTTACACATTCATACAAAACGAATGAATGCGTTGCACCAGAGTCAAACAAAACATGGCAAAACTGACCATTAAGCAAGTATTTACCTTGCACCAGATCAGAAGATCGATTCGCTTCCATACCGCTAAGGGTGAAGACCCTTCCTTGAGTCACAGGTCTATCTGCAGTCCCTCTTGAGTTAGCCTTGGCTGGTTCCTTGCAATCCCTTGCAAAATGTCCCGGCTTTCCACAGTTAAAGCAACCACTTGTCCCCCAACACCCACAGCCCTAGTGATTGTGCTTGAACTTGTCACAGAATGGAGCCTCGCTCCGATAATCTCTTCTCTCAGAACCACCAGCTTTTCCTTTACCTTTCCCTCGGCGATCATATGGACCTTTGCCTCGGTTGTGGGAACCTTTACGCCTTTGAGGTCCATAGCCTTGATTGTCCCTCTTTTCCGAGACTTGCACCTCCTCGGCCTTTGTATCATCTTCATACATCCTACACATGTCCACGAGTGCAGGAAAACTTTGAATCCTCTGATAGCTAAAAATTGACTTCAACTTTGGCCTCAAACCTCCTTCAAACTTAATGCACTTGCTCCTCTCATCTGGATTGTTCTGATAGTATGGAGAGTACTTCATCAGCTCTTCAAACTTTGCCGCGTACTCACCCACACTCATGTTACCTTGCTTCAGCTGCAAGAATTCCACTTCCTTTTTCCTTCTTAGATCCTCAGGAAAATATTTCTGAAGAAATTTTTCCATGAATACTCCCCAGCTTACATCTCTTCCTTCATATTGCAGAAGCTGCATCGTGTGATTCCACCAGTTCTCAGCTTCATCTTCTAACATATAGGTTGCATAAGCCACTTTTTGAGCATCCGAACACTCCAGCGTTCTTAGGATCTTGTCCATGGTGTGAATCCACTTGTTGGCTTCTTCCGGCTTAAATCCTCCTTCAAACTTTGGTGGATTACAGCTCCTAAAATCAGCCAGAGTCTTCGCCTCAGTATTACCCATATTACACTGATGAGGCGGGTTAGCCGGTTGAGAGGGTTGCTGAGACTGTCGTTGCATAGCTTCCAACACCATGGTGATTCGTTCCAACATCGTATTAGTGTGATTTTGGTTTCTAGTTGCCATATTAGACCTGCGCAATGGACTTATGGTCACATATGTTGAACTAAAGAAACTTCCATTACACTACCTATACTAAGGCTCTATCTTACACCTATTAAATCTACAATCAATTGCGTCTTGTACTCAAAGAGACAAGATACAAACAAATCAAGGGTATTTAAACCTCAACAAACAAAATAATAACATTCGAAGTAATGTAATTGCCTTGCAGATACCTGCTTGATGTTGATGGCTACCTTTCTGAACTACTTCCACTACTACAGCATCTGACTTTTGCTCTGATACCACTCAGTGTGACACCCTTCCGATTATCCCAAATATAAGATAGTGATTATGCTTTTATATCGGATAATATATGGACTTGTGAGTGTTAAGAAAATAGGTAAATAAAATTTTCTTTTAAAGCGGGTGCACGAATTGTCACTTGAAAGTCTTGGAGAACAAAGTCTATATTATCTCAAAATCATTGTATCGAGTTCGGCGATTTCTAAAACCTTTTCGCAACTAGAGTAACATTCGATCTCTTAGAAAATATCTTTGTATCAAGTAACTTAAGCTACCCTTGCTTTGTACGATAGAACTGATACCATTTATAGCCGAGCTCCTAAACAAATTAAATCAGAGTAAGCGGAAATTACTGGACTATGCAACTGATAGAATATAAACATAGGTTTTCATAGATATAGAGAGTCATAAGTACATAGCCCATGAGTAAAGTCTCCAAGTTTCAAAATATACAAGTCCATCATCAGATCTATATAACAGTGTAACTACAAGCCCGAGAGTGCTCCAAAAGTATATCTACAATATATATATATAAACAAAATATAAACTCCAGGGGTAATCACATAGATCTGGCAGCATCAGATGGAGTAGTAGTAGCAGTAGTCTCCCAAAAGAAAAAGTAGTAGTAAGATAGTAGCAACATCATCATCACAATAGCAGCAGCAAATCTCCTCCACAGCCTCCACACATCGGACCCTCAGACCCACATCATACACCATATGCATGTACCTAGGGATCATCGTCCCTCCAGTCACTCCCAGTAGAATGTACGACAGGCTCGCCCCCACTCTCGTCCTCCACCAGATCCTCCTCGATCTCATCCGAGGGAGAGTGTACCCTCCCACTGGGTACCGGGTCAGGTGATGGTGAAACCCTGACTGGGCTCCTCGGATCAGATAAGGGAGTCTCCTCGCGGACGACTCTCGAAGTAAAAGGGTGAGAGCGGGTAGGTCGAAAACGAAAACTATGGTAAGAGAAAGCTGGTCGCGTGGGAGGTGGTCCATGGTAAGTGTAAAACGGGGGTACATGCATAGTGTATATAATGGGAATCCTAAACCTACGAGGACGGAATCGTATCAGCGGATTCGGGTGGTAGAAGGTAATCTCTACCTCCCCCTCGAACACCGCTCGATGGTCCTCATATATCCATATGCCACTAGGAAGTGGCGGGATCTCGATGCAAGCAATGTAGCGAGACATCACCTACAAGGGCATAGGGGTAAGAAATTCTATACACATAGTCAATAGAGAATAAATTATGCAACATAAATATGTAACATGCATCAATTAATATCAATCACACTTAACACTTAGCAAGTAGGTTATGCACATAGGATGTTCACACTTAATTCAGTCATAACAGTTTATTTGAATGAATGGCATGATGCATGACTTTAGCTCTCAAGCCTATCTCCATCATAATACTATGTCCCTCTCTGACGTCCATCCCTGACAACCCAGCACTCAACAGTGCGTAGTATTCCTAGGTATACAACCATTCGTACATTCACCTAGAATGTACACGACAAGCTTGGTATCCATGCCACCCGAGCATATCCCGTCATCCAAACGGATCGTCATCCAAACGATATATCCATATCGGCATCCACTAAGCCGACCACGTCAACAACGTGTCATCAAGCAAGCATATTGGCACTCCTAGAGGCCCTCCACATGTTTAACAAACATGAAATACGTCCTACCATCCAAACTCTAGAATGAATGCATTTTATCTTTTAGACTTAAGGGAAGTTGATTAATACTTTACAGGCCACCTAGGCTTTATTTTCTTTATCAAAAAGGACCGTCACCAAACGATCTTTTTGTATTAATCAATTTCTCTAAGTCTTGATCCCTTGGACTATTATTAATAATTCCTTAATTTAATAAGTTAGAATTGAAAATGGTGTTTTCAGGTTCTGAACTATTTACTCGAGTAAACTTCAGGACACTCGAGTGTTACTCAACTTTTCCAGATTACTCGAGTGTTCTTAAGACTACTCGAGTGTTCATGACTTTCTGAGGATTTGGGTTTTCAATTCAACAATTTACTCGAGTAGTTCATGGGTTACTCGAGTGTTCTTGAACATTTCCAGAATACTCGAGTGACCTTGAATGACTCGAGTGTTTGACCTAAACTTGTCCTCAGGTCATGCTCGATACTCGAGTACCAGACAAAATACTCGAGTGTTCTTGTTCATTTTACATTGTTTTGAAAGCATTTTACTCGAGTACCCTGACTTTTACTCGAGTGTTTCGTAGCAGATAACACTGAAACCTGGTTTTAACATAACATTTTCATTTCTACTTAATTCTAGTCCATTCCAGGGATCCACAGAGTTCATACAACATAATTTGAACATGTTACAACATTCATTTCATATCAAAACACATATTTGACAGAGAATTCGGTAATCATGCATTAAAACACATTTTCACAACTCAATACGTCAATTTGCAGAATAAGCTCAATACTCATGAATTAAAGTTCATTTAAGCTTGCATGCATGATATATAACTTGCTCAACACAGTTTTAGAGCATGGATTGGTCTCCAAACCAAAGTTCCTATTCAATCTAAGCCCTTAGAGCCTCTTGATGGCTCTCTAACACAATTCATGGAATTTAAACTCTATCTAGTGAATATAATTACTTCCCCTTACCTCTCAGATGTTTTCCAAACAAGGATTGACACGAAAAAGGCTCCAAAATCCTCAGACCAACTTCAAATGCCACATGCAGAGCATTTTGAGTACCACACCAAAATGGAATTGGTTTGTACATGAAACAGAGAATTAAATTGGGGAAAATTAGATTTCTAAACTCTATGCAACATAATCTAACTAAGGAAACCGAAATTGAGACTCAGGGGTTCATGAGCTTACCAGAAATCAAGATCAAAGTAAGCTCCAGAACAGAATTTGACCAAGAACAGCTTCACTTCAACTCCTTGAATCCTCCAACACACTCACTCAATCCTCACGATTTTGGTGTTTATATAAAGCTCAAGATGTAAGCTTTATATTCGTGTATGATTTGTGTTTCAATTTAACTCTGAGAAGGAGAATCGAAGAGAGAAAATCCGGAACCCTAAATTCAACAACAACAACAAGAATGAGCAAAATTCTTCACCAAGGATCGTTGATGAGTTTAAATAGAGCTAGAGGAAGCTCATGCACGTCGAAACGAAGGCATTGAGCTGTTGATGGCGGAGTAATCGTGTCAACGGAGGGGAATTATTGGCTGTGACTCATCAAACGCACTAACTCGTGCAGTTTGACCCAGAATACTCGAGTATTCTGAATAATACTCGAGTATTTTGCCCAGATTTTGAAAAATAATTATTTTATTTACTTTCCCTCCAAAACCTTTCCTATAATTGCTTCTAGGTCCCAACCCAGGGACTAATATGCAAAATACTCATTTTATGCATTTAAATTATTTATTAAATAATTTCACACACCTAAGCTAGTCACATGAACACATATTTTAATCAAGGATTAATATAGAAACTATTAATTATAATTAAATTATAACTAACATTTCATTAATCGAGGATTAAAATTTTGGGGTGTTACACTACTCCCCCACTTACAAGGAATTTCGTCCCCGAAATTCAACTTATACAAACAAATCAGGATAATCCTGACGCATCCTATTCTCTAACTCCCAAGATGCTTCTATCACATCTCCACAAACCCAGACGATTTTGACCAGCTGGATGTCCTTCCCTCTAAGCTACTTGATTCTCCGATCTTCAATACGAACTGGCACAGCTTCGAAGGTTAGGTTTTTATGAATTTCTAAGTCATCAGGTTGGATGCTAAGAACAATGGTGGGGTCATGGACATATTTCTTCAATTGAGACACATGGAATACATTATGGAGGTTAGCTAATGACGGAGGCAAAGCTAATTGATAGGCTACTGGGCCGATCCTTTTGAGAATTTGATAGGGACCAATAAACTTAGGTGATAGTTTCTGGGTTTTCAAGGCTCTACTAACACCTTTGGTTGGTACTATTCTAATGAACACGTGGTCTCCTTCAGAAAACTCCAAGGGTTTTCTCCTTCTATCAGCATAGCTTTTCTGCCTACTCTGAACTGCCCTCATCTTCTCTTGTATCATCTTGATCTGCTCTGTGGTCTCTTGCACAATATCTGGTCCAATCAGAGAACTCTCCCCCACTTGGAACCAGCATAACGGCGTCTGACACTTTCTCCCATACAAAGCTTCAAATGGGGCCATTCCAATGCTCGTGTGATAGCTGTTGTTGTAAGTGAACTCCACCAGTGGCAACATTTGCTCCCAATTCCCTTGTCCTTCCAAAGCACAGGCTCATAGAATATCCTCCAATGACTGAATAGTCATTTCCGTTTGGCCATCAGTCTGAGGATGATACGCAGAACTTAGCTTCAATCTTGAACCCAAGGCTCTATGCAGATCTTCCCAAAACTTTGATGTAAACCTCGGATCGCGATCAGACACAATGCTTGATGGTACTCCGTGCAGACGAACAACTTCCTTGATGTACAGCTGAGTGAGCTTTTCCAATGAGTAGCGCATATTCACGGGAATGAAATGCGCTGACTTAGTCAAACGATCCACGATCACCCAAATTGCCTCATGACCAGTAGATGTCTTTGGCAATCCCGACACAAAATCCATCGAGATGATATCCCATTTCCACAACGGGATCTCTAAAGGAAGTAACTCTCCTCCTGGCCTTTGATGTTCCACCTTGGCCTTTTGACATACCAAACAACATGCCACATATTCAGCTACATCTCTCTTCAAACCAGGCCACCAAAATAGCTTCTTTAAGTCCTGGTACATTTTAGTAGCTCCCGGATGCATACTCATCTTACTCTTATGCGCTTCATCCAAAATCATCCTTCTTACTTCCAAATCATCAGGCACACAAATCCTCGTTTTAAAGCGAAGGGTTCCATCCTTCCCTTCTTGAAATTCCAACTCCTTACCTTCTTGCATCAACTTCTTTTTTTCCATGAGTTTCCCATCCTTGTGTTGCAATTCCCGTATCCTTTGCAGAAACTCGTTAGCAATCTGCAGCATCCCCAACTTGATACTTGTCGGCTCCACTTGCATCGTCAGACTCAAATCTCGAAATTCCTCTATCAGTGCAGCTTCTCTGACCATCATCGCACTGATGTGCATTGCCTTTCTACTCAATGCATCCGCCACAACGTTTGCCTTCCCAGGATGATAATGGAGCTCAAATTCATAATCCTTCAAAAACTCCATCCATCGACGCTGCCTCATATTCAACTCCTTTTGATCAAAGAGGTACTTTAAACTCTTATGGTCACTGAACACCCGGAACGTAGTGCCATAGAGATAGTGCCTCCAAATCTTTAAGGCAAACACCACAGCTGCCAACTCCAGATCGTGAGTTGGATAGTTCATCTCATGAACTTTTAGCTGTCTCGAGGCGTAGGCGACAACTTGCCCCTCTTGCATTAAAACACAACCAAGACCTTGTTTCGACGCGTCACAATACACATCAAAACTCTTCTGTGTATCGGGCAACACCAATACAGGAGAAGATGTCAACCTTTCCTTCAACTCTTGAAAACTACTTTCACATTTCTCATTCCACAGAAATGGTTGATCTTTCCTAGTCAACTTCGTCAGAGGCAGTGCAATCTTCGAGAAACCTTCGATGAACCTTCTATAATACCCAGCCAAACCAAGAAAACTTCTGACTTCCGTGATCGACTTTGGTTGCTCCCATTGCAAAACCGAACTCACTTTCGTCGGATCAACGGCTATTCCTTTGTCCGAAATCACATGCCCCAAAAACTTAACCTCCTTCAGCCAGAACTCACACTTTGTAAGTTTGGCATACAATTGTTTATCCTTCAAGATGCTCAACACTATCCTCAAGTGTTCAGCATGCTCCTCCGGGCTCTTGGAGTAAATCAGAATATCATCGATAAACACAACCACGAATGAATCTAAATAAGGTCTAAAGATTCGATTCATGTAGTCCATGAAGATAGCTGGTGCATTAGTCAATCCGAACGGCCTTATGACATACTCATAATGTCTGTATCGAGATCGAAATGCAGTCTTAGAGATATCCTCTTCTCTAACCCTGATTTGATGGTATCCTGACCTCAAATCGATCTTGGAGAATACCGAAGCTCCACGAACTTGATCCATAAGGTCATCTATCCTCGGCAATGGATACTTGTTCTTGATGGTGACCTTATTCAGTTGCCGGTAGTCGATGCACATCCTCATGCTACCATCTTTCTTCTTGACGAACAAGACAGGAGCACCCCAAGGTGACACGCTTGGTCGAATCATCTGTTTCTGTAGCAACTCTTCAATCTGCTTCTTCATCTCTGCCATTTCCGGTGGTGCCATTCTATAGGGAGCGATAGAAATAGGACCAGCTCCCGGAACTAGATCGATACCAAATTCAATTTCCCTTCTTGGTGGCAATCCAGGAATCTCATCAGCAAAAACTTCCGGGAAATCTCTGACAACAGGGATCTCTTCCATCCTTGGACCATTCTCCTCCACCTCAGTGTTGAACAGACATATGTAACCAGAGGGTTTAGGGTTTCTATAGGTCACGAGTTTTCTATATCACAATCAATGATCACTTGGTTTCGACTTAACTAGTCCATTCCCAAGATCACATCTAATTGTGCTAAGGGTAAGCAGATCAAATCTACTTTAGAGGTTTGTCCTAACACTTCTATACAACAGTTAAGACAGGCTCTAGAAACAACTACAGGAGCATTTGTAGGGGTTTCTACTTGCAAAACATAATGCATTTCAGACATCATCAAGCCTAATCGGTTTACACATTCATACGAAACGAATGAATGCGTTGCACCAGAGTCAAACAAAACATGGAAAAACTGACCATTAAGCAAGTATTTACCTTGCACCAGATCAGAAGATCGATTCGCTTCCATACCGCTAAGGGTGAAGACCCTTCCTTGAGTCACAGGTCTATCTGCAGTCCCTCTTGAGTTAGCCTTGGTTGGTTCCTTGCAATCCCTTGCAAAATGTCCCGGCTTTCCACAGTTAAAGCAACCACTTGTCCCCCAACACACACGGCCCTAGTGATTGTGCTTGCACTTGTCACAGAATGGTGCCTCGCTCCGATAATCTCTTCTCTCAGAACCACCAGCTTTTCCTTTACCTTTCCCTCGGCGATCATATGGACCTTTGCCTCGGTTGTGGGAACCTTTACGCCTTTGAGGTCCATAGCCTTGATTGTCCTTCTTTTCCGAGACTTGCACCTCCTCGGCCTTTGTATCATCTTCATACATCCTACACATGTCCACGAGTGCAGGAAAACTTTGAATCCTCTGATAGCTAAAAATTGACTTCAACTTTGGCCTCAAACCTCCTTCAAACTTAATGCACTTGCTCCTCTCATCTGGATTGTTCTGATAGTATGGAGAGTACTTCATCAGCTCTTCAAACTTTGCCGCGTACTCACCCACACTCATGTTACCTTGCTTCAGCTGCAAGAATTCCACTTCCTTTTTCCTTCTTAGATCCTCAGGAAAATATTTCTGAAGAAATTTTTCCATGAATACTCCCCAGCTTACATCTCTTCCTTCATATTGCAGAAGCTGCATCGTGTGATTCCACCAGTTCTCAGCTTCATCTTCTAACATATAGGTTGCATAAACCACTTTTTGAGCATCTGAACACTCCAGCGTTCTTAGGATCTTGTCCATGGTGTGAATCCACTTGTTGGCTTCTTCCGGCTTAAATCCTCCTTCAAACTTTGGTGGATTACAGCTCCTAAAATCAGCCAGAGTCTTCGCCTCAGTATTACCCATATTACACTGATGAGGCGGGTTAGCCGGTTGAGAGGGTTGCTGAGACTGTCGTTGCATAGCTTCCAACACCATGGTGATTCGTTCCAACATCGTATTAGTGTGATTTTGGTTTCTAGTTGCCATATTAGACCTGCGCAATGGACTTATGGTCACATATGTTGAACTAAAGAAACTTCCATTACACTACCTATACTAAGGCTCTATCTTACACCTATTAAATCTACAATCAATTGCGTCTTGTACTCAAAGAGACAAGATACAAACAAATCAAGGGTATTTAAACCTCAACAAACAAAATAATAACATTCGAAGTAATGTAATTGCCTTGCAGATACCTGCTTGATGTTGATGGCTACCTTTCTGAACTACTTCCACTACTACAGCATCTGACTTTTGCTCTGATACCACTCAGTGTGACACCCTTCCGATTATCCCAAATATAAGATAGTGATTATGCTTTTATATCGGATAATATATGGACTTGTGAGTGTTAAGAAAATAGGTAAATAAAATTTTCTTTTAAAGCGGGTGCACGAATTGTCACTTGAAAGTCTTGGAGAACAAAGTCTATATTATCTCAAAATCATTGTATCGAGTTCGGCGATTTCTAAAACCTTTTCGCAACTAGAGTAACATTCGATCTCTTAGAAAATATCTTTGTATCAAGTAGCTTAAGCTACCCTTGCTTTGTACGATAGAACTGATACCATTTATAGCCGAGCTCCTAAACAAATTAAATCAGAGTAAGCGGAAATTACTGGACTATGCAACTGATAGAATATAAACATAGGTTTTCATAGATATAGAGAGTCATAAGTACATAGCCCATGAGTAAAGTCTCCAAGTTTCAAAATATACAAGTCCATCATCAGATCTATATAACAGTGTAACTACAAGCCCGAGAGTGCTCCAAAAGTATATCTACAATATATATATATAAACAAAATATAAACTCCAGGGGTAATCACATAGATCTGGCAGCATCAGATGGAGTAGTAGTAGCAGTAGTCTCCCAAAAGTAAAAGTAGTAGTAAGATAGTAGCAACATCATCATCACAATAGCAGCAGCAAATCTCCTCCACAGCCTCCACACATCGGACCCTCAGACCCACATCATACACCATATGCATGTACCTAGGGATCATCGTCCCTCCAGTCACTCCCAGTAGAATGTACGACAGGCTCGCCCCCACTCTCGTCCTCCACCGGATCCTCCTCGATCTCATCCGAGGGAGAGTGTACCCTACCACTGGGTACCGGGTCAGGTGATGGTGAAACCCTGACTGGGCTCCTCGGATCAGATAAGGGAGTCTCCTCGCGGACGACTCTCGAAGTAAAAGGGTGAGAGCAGGTAGGTCGAAAACGAAAACTATGGTAAGAGCAAGCTGGTCGCGTGGGAGGTGGTCCATGGTAAGTGTAAAACGGGGGTACATGCATAGTGTATATAATGGGAATCCTAAACCTACGAGGACGGAATCGTATCAGCGGATTCGGGTGGTAGAAGGTAATCTCTACCTCCCCCTCGAACACCGCTCGATGGTCCTCATAGATCCATATGCCACTAGGAAGTGGCGGGATCTCGATGCAAGCAATGTAGCGAGACATCACCTACAAGGGCATAGGGGTAAGCAATTCTATACACATAGTCAATAGAGAATAAATTATGCAACATAAATATGTAACATGCATCAATTAATATCAATCACACTTAACACTTAGCAAGTAGGTTATGCACATAGGATGTTCACACTTAATTCAGTCATAACAGTTTATTTGAATGAATGGCATGATGCATGACTTTAGCTCTCAAGCCTATCTCCATCATAATACTATGTCCCTCTCTGACGTCCATCCCTGACAACCCAGCACTCAACAGTGTGTAGTATTCCTAGGTATACAACCATTCGTACATTCACCTAGAATGTACACGACAAGCTTGGTATCCATGCCACCCGAGCATATCCCGTCATCCAAACGGATCGTCATCCAAACGATATATCCATATCGGCATCCACTAAGCCGACCACGTCAACAACGTGTCATCAAGCAAGCGTATTGGCAATCCCAGAGGCCCTCCACATGTTTAACAAACATGAAATACGTCCTACCATCCAAACTCCAGAATGAATGCATTTTATCTTTTAGACTTAAGGGAAGTTGATTAATACTTTACAGGCCACCTAGGCTTTATTTTCTTTATCAAAAAGGACCGTCACCAAACGATCTTTTTGTATTAATCAATTTCTCTAAGTCTTGATCCCTTGGACTATTATTAATAATTCCTTAATTTAATAAGTTAGAATTGAAAATGGTGTTTTCAGGTTCTGAACTATTTACTCGAGTAAACTTCAGGACACTCGAGTGTTACTCAACTTTTCCAGATTACTCGAGTGTTCTTAAGACTACTCGAGTGTTCATGACTTTCTAAGGATTTGGGTTTTCAATTCAACAATTTACTCGAGTAGTTCATGGGTTACTCGAGTGTTCTTGAACATTTCCAGAATACTCGAGTGACCTTGAATGACTCGAGTGTTTGACCTAAACTTGTCCTCAGGTCATGCTCGATACTCGAGTACCAGACAAAATACTCGAGTGTTCTTGTTCATTTTACATTGTTTTGAAAGCATTTTACTCGAGTACCCTGACTTTTACTCGAGTGTTTCGTAGCAGATAACACTGAAACCTGGTTTTAACATAACATTTTCATTTCTACTTAATTCTAGTCCATTCCAGGGATCCACAGAGTTCATACAACATAATTTGAACATGTTACAACATTCATTTCATATCAAAACACATATTTGACAGAGAATTCGGTAATCATGCATTAAAACACATTTTCACAACTCAATACGTCAATTTGCAGAATAAGCTCAATACTCATGAATTAAAGTTCATTTAAGCTTGCATGCATGATATATAACTTGCTCAACACAGTTTTAGAGCATGGATTGGTCTCCAAACCAAAGTTCCTATTCAATCTAAGCCCTTAGAGCCTCTTGATGGCTCTCTAACACAATTCATGGAATTTAAACTCTATCTAGTGAATATAATTACTTCCCCTTACCTCTCAGATGTTTTCCAAACAAGGATTGACACGAAAAAGGCTCCAAAATCCTCAGACCAACTTCAAATGCCACATGCAGAGCATTTTGAGTACCACACCAAAATGGAATTGGTTTGTACATGAAACAGAGAATTAAATTGGGGAAAATTAGATTTCTAAACTCTATGCAACATAATCTAACTAAGGAAACCGAAATTGAGACTCAGGGGTTCATGAGCTTACCAGAAATCAAGATCAAAGTAAGCTCCAGAACAGAATTTGATCAAGAACAGCTTCACTTCAACTCCTTGAATCCTCCAACACACTCACTCAATCCTCACGATTTTGGTGTTTATATAAAGCTCAAGATGTAAGCTTTATATTCGTGTATGATTTGTGTTTCAATTTAACTCTGAGAAGGAGAATCGAAGAGAGAAAATCCGGAACCCTAAATTCAACAACAACAACAAGAATGAGCAAAATTCTTCACCAAGGATCGTTCATGAGTTTAAATAGAGCTAGAGGAAGCTCATGCATGTCGACACGAAGGCATTGAGCTGTTGATGGCGGAGTAATCGTGTCAACGGAGGGGAATTGTTGGCTGTGACTCATCAAACGCACTAACTCGTGCAGTTTGACCCAGAATACTCGAGTATTCTGAATAATACTCGAGTATTTTGCCCAGATTTTGAAAATAATTATTTTATTTACTTTCCCTCCAAAACCTTTCCTATAATTGCTTCTAGGTCCCAACCCAGGGACTAATATGCAAAATACTCATTTTATGCATTTAAATTATTTATTAAATAATTTCACACACCTAAGCTAGTCACATGAACACATATTTTAATCAAGGATTAATATAGAAACTATTAATTATAATTAAATTATAACTAACATTTCATTAATCGGGGATTAAAATTTTGGGGTGTTACATCAAGTAATCGATTACCTCAACTTTTATTGAAAAACGTGTCAGAATCATTTTGATTATTTCCTGATTTGTTTTTATATAAAAGATTCTGATTTATTTTACAAAATTCGAAAATGATTTTAAATTTGAATTATTACCTTTTTCGTTTTAAGAATCAAATCTTTGTTTTATTTTCTAAATCTTTTTTATTTGGTTTTGATTTTAAAACTTAAATTATTTTATTTCCAAAATCGTTTTTGATTTGATTCTGATTCCTTTTTCAAATTCAAAATTCAAATTTCAAATCTTTGGTTTTAATTCTTAAATCTTTTATCTTATTTTTTGATTTGTTTTGATTTCAAAACTAACTCTATTTATTTGTTTTTCAAAATCATTTCAACACTTCTATTTTTGAACAACTCTGATCATTCACGCTTTTTCTCTTCTTCTCCTATTCTCTGTTCTTCACGTTAAGATATTTTTTTAAGAAAACAAAACCTTGTGTTGGCCTTGTAACGTTTTTCATTTGACTTCATTATCCTAGTGCTATATTGTTGTATCTGTGTTTTCTAGAACACATATTTGTTAGAGTGGCCTCATATTGTTGTATCAGCACTATTGAGAGTGCACTATAGGTCTTGTACCAAATCACTCATACCATAACCAGTGTTTTAAGGGGTGTGTAACCCTTAGTGACTAGGGAGTGAAGCTCCTAGTGCGGACGTGCTGCGTTCGTGGTTGTAGGGTGAGGAACCCTTTGTTGTGTGGGTAGTGCTAGACGAACGGTGGGTCACCTAGTAGTTAGGCTATCTGGAAATCTAGGAAAGGTTTTCCTAGTTGTGTATCGAGGTCCCTGGCGAAAGGAGGTTCCTAGTAGCTTGCGGGGCGCTCTGGTTGTACTTGGAGAAGCGTGGCGTCTTTAGTTTAGTGAAAAGCTCAAGCGGGTCGCTTGGGAATTGGAGTAGGTCGGGCTTGCCGAACCAGGATAAATTCTCCGGTGTAATCTCTTCTATCCCTATCTCTTTTATATTTTGTTGTTATATTTATTTGTTGTGCATCATAACAACTATTTTCGTAATAATCTATTTTAAGCGAATTTAAAATAATAAGCGCGGTAACGGTTTTCGTTGTTCTCATTTAATTCGTATCCGCGCATATTTGTTTTTCTATTATTATTAATATTATTCGCTTCTGCGCAACCGTTTTCAACATTATATTGTTTTCCGCTGCAAAATCTCTTTAAGTTTGTTTAAAAAGTTTTAAAGCGAATATTTTCCAATGTTTTCGTAAACACCAAATTCACCCCCCCTCTTGGGTGTCGGCTGCCAATCCTATCAATAATTCTAACAATTGGTATCAGAGCTTCGTGCTCTGGTAAAGGCCTAACAGCCTGAGTTAAAGATCCTTGTAGATTGGCAGCGTTGGGATATTTTAATTTTTTTTTTAATATGGAGGGATTTTCATTCGATGAAGCACCATTTTTTGATGGAAATAATTTTCATTATTGGAGTGCGAGAATGAAAATATTTTTACAATCTATTAGCCTTCGTTTATTTCATGTTCTTCTTAATGGTTTTGATGAAAAATCTTCTTCCTTGAATTTTCAAGCTATGCATGCTTTTAAAAATGCTTTGAACCATGATGCATTTGCTATTATTGAAAATTGTGAAAATTCTAAGGATATTTGGGACACTTTACATCTACACTGTGCTACTAATGATCTTGTTGAAAGTGTAAGTGTCCACAGGAAAGACGAGAAGGAACAACAAGAAGTTGTTATAGAACGTGAAAGGACCAACTCCCTAGACGAAGATTCTAATGATGAAAGTGAAAGCGTGGGGAGTAACTCAACAAGCGACTGCGATGACTTAGAGAGGATTTTTGAAACCTTTATGGACTCACTAGAGGAATCAAGTGACTCGGATGCAGAATCAATGGCAGATGAAATTAGAACATCCGACTACTTGGCTCATGAGGACCATGAGGTAATTTCAATTAGTCCTTGTTCTAAATCTCTACAATTTGCATATAATGATTTGAGTGATGATTTGTTATCTTTAGAAAATAGAAACTTGGACTCTTTACAAAAATTATCTCAAATTGAAAATGAAATTGATTTTTTGAAAAATGGAGATATTTTTGATAAAGAGATATTTTTAGAAAATAGCTCCTCAACTATTTTTGAAAATTGCTTTGATATTGAAAAACAAGTTGAGGATGCACTCTTTGAATTTAGTAACATTGAAAAATCTAGTTGTTCAAATTCTTTACTTGATGAAAATGAAAATAATGTGGATATCCAAAAATCAAGTAAAGTCGTTGACAATAATAGTTTTCAATGTGAAGTTAAAAATTCCAAGTTTCATGAAAATAATTTTGAAAAAATCAAATCATCATCCAAACCCATTACATGTAATTATTGTGGTTGTTTAGGACATATTTCTCATTTATGCTTTTATCGTAAAAATTTAAATATGAGAAATAATATGCAATGGGTTCCAAAGGCCTCTAAGGAATCTATGACTAACCCCCAAGGACCCAAGATGAAATGGGTACCAAAAGGTTCTCCTTGTGTTATAAATGTGCAGGAAATGAAATCAAAGGGTGAACCAATTGGACAACGTAAGGGGAAGTCAATGAAGTTAAAGGGTCAATGGTCCAAAAATAAGCAATGTGGTCAAAAGAAGAAGATGTTCACAACCAAAGCCTCTCACGTGCAAAAAGGTGAAATCATAAGATTGAGGACTTTAAACAAAAAGCAATGGCATAAACCAAGTGGAGGAGAAAAAGGGAAAATAACAAAGATGGTACCTAAGAGGAAAAAAACCAAATGGGTCGATCAAAGGAGAAAGATGCCTACCAACATCAAAGCATCACATGAGAAAAATGTAAGATCCGATATGTTCAAAAATCAAAAGGTGAAGCAATGGGTAAAGGCAAGAACTTCATTGGTCAACAAACCTAAGGTATCAATCTCTTATTCCTCTTATATCAATGATTATACAAAGGTATACTTGGACTATTCTAATTTTTATTCATACTAAGGTGGATCATGGGTGCTAAATTTTTTTTAAAAAAATATTTTTAATTATCATGATCACTCCTTGGTTGAATTAAATCATGTGTGCTTTGTTGGAAACCAACAAGCGGCTCAATATAGTCTAGAGGGGGGGGGGGTGAATAGAATATTGAAGCCTTATTACAGATTTTTCGTCCACCTAAGAGAATGGTTTTATGAAAATAAATTTTCTTAAGAATTCAGTTCAGATTACTCGAGTAACTCAAGCCTTCACTCGAGTAATACGCAACCAAAAATAATTTCACTCGAGTATTCAGCAAATCACTCGAGTATTACGAAAGCAAATTTTAAATCACTCGAGTAACAGAAAACCTACTCGAGTAATGTTTATAAACTGAAAGCAGATTACTCGAGTGACAAGAACTTTACTCGAGTAAACTGGGTAAAATTCAATTTAAAACTTAGTTTTCAATGGAGTTCTTCAAGAATAACAATGCTATGATGATTCAACAAATTATGAATGATTAATATGAACAATTTCAAGTAATATTAACATGCAATTTTAGATCAATTGAGTAGAATTAAGAAAACCCCAATTCTAACCTAAAAATGCAAATGTTAATGAATTAATGAAATACAAGGAATGAAAAAAAAAGAGACACAAGGATTTATCCTGGTTCACTTTCACCCACTTGAAAGCTACTCCAGTCCCCTCTTAAATCAAGAGAGATTCTTCACTAGAAATCTTCAAATGTAGATTTTACAATGTTTTAAGATGCAACTAAATTCTTAGTTCTCCTATCTTAAAACCCAACTCAAAGTGTGTACCAAACACTTTGATCTAATCTACCCCTTTTGAGAATTCTAGATTTCCTTGCTAATTGATTGAAGATGCTTCCAACCAATCCTCTTTTCTTGCTTTGATTTGATCCTCAAAGTCTTCCTTGTGAGATTCTTCACTTGTGTTGAAACTTCAATAATGCAATCACAAATTGCAAATCTTCAACAACCACTAAGAACAAAAATATGATCTCAAGAATATTTGAACAATGAAAGAAAATAGAGTGAAGAATGAAAAGTTCTTTGTTGAATCTTGATAGCTCTTGAAAGATGTAAAAAATAGCTCTTGAGTTGCTTTTGAAAATCTATATAAAATTGTAAGAATGAATGTATATCGCTTTGAAAGAGAAAATTAAGTCCTTTTAAAATTTTCAAACACTGATTGAATTACTCGAGTAAACCAAACAACGTTACTCGAGTGAAACATGTCAGATTAAGTTACTCGAGTGATGTGTAAACCATTACTCGATTAACCTGTCAGGACATAAATTACTCGAGTGAACCAATACTCATTACTCGAGTAAACTGATCAGAATCTGAATAAAAACAAAGTTTTTCTAAAATGATTTTCACAAGCTATTTAATCAAGATTTAAAGTATCTTCACTCTTAATCAGACATTATTTAAATATTCTTAAAATCACCTAAGCTACCCACACCAATGAGATGCATTGCATAAAATAAAGATTACATTGAAATAGAATTAATAAAAATCCTAATTCTAATCTTCATGTGGTGTAGCTTGCTTGTTGCCAATGTTGTTGCTTGGAGAGAGATTGTTAGCATCAAAACATGAGAATCCTACAAACTCCCCCTTTTTGATGATGACAAACCTCCTTTCAAATTAAGCACTAAGTTGTATCCATCAAGTGGTATCAGAGCTCGGACGAAAAATCCGAGCCTTAAAAAGCTTTTTCGAAAAGATCCTTTTTACTTGGAAACAATGGGCTCAATTTCAATTCCTTTTGGTGGTGAAGGAACTTCCATTAATCGTCCTCCACTATTCAGTGGTGAGGGTTACGCTTATTGGAAGGTCCGCATGAAAATTTTTATTCAAGCCATAGATATGGAAATTTGGAACGCCATAGAGAATGGACCTTTTGTTCCTCAAATGAAAGTAAATGATGTTGTTTCAATTAAACCACAATCGAGTTGGGACAATGATGATAAGAAGAAAGTTGCATTTGATTTAAAAGCTAAAAATATCATCACGTCCGCTCTTTCTTATGATGAGTTCTTTCGAGTATCTCAATGTGTTGATGCTAAACAAATGTGGGACACATTACAAGTCACACATGAGGGCACTTCGGAGGTTAGAAGGGCTAGGCTAAATACACTCATGCATGAATATGAACTCTTTCGTATGTTACCTAAAGGAACCCTTTCAAAGGCTGCAAGTGTTTTAACATACTCCCCCTAAATGTAAAACATCTAAGCCAAATATAATAAAACTTAACCTACAAGAACAACATCAACAAAATATTCTCCCCCTTTTGGCATCATTAAAAAGATAAAATTTTTGAGAAAAGTCCTTTGCCAAAAGTTGAAGGTAAGTAGTTCACAATGGTATATAAAATATATAACAATAAAGACAATACCAAAATAAACCACAATAGTGCCTCAACGAATATAAACAACGAATATAAACAAACAATGAATATAGCACCATAATATCAGAATATCAGAGCATCACACTATGCAGCAAATCATAGCAGATAGTCAAAACGAAATTAAACAAACTAGACCATACACAAGGTCCTAAAGTCATAGTAGCAATAGAGTCAGAAACATGAAACAGAAACATAAACAGAAAATATGCAAATGAAACATGCAACAGAAATCAACAGCAAACATCATCAGCATCCACAGGTCTAGGAATCAGGTGGAGGAGGAGGAAAATGGTGAGAAAATAATCCAGACATGTAATCCATCAAACGATGCTCCATGGCAATATTCTTCACATCCTGTCTCATCTCCAACTGAGTGAATTGAGCATTGATGTGCTCAACTAATGACTCATGAGCAGCTTGTGCATCAAATGGAGTACCAAGATTATCCAAATCAATATAGTCCTCAACACGATCGGTATCCATCGGATCAGTAGAAGTAGGAGGAACAAAAGAGGATGCACCAGCCCTATCACCAAGTAAATTCCTTTTCCTAGTACCTGAAACTCTTGCAGCCTTTGCAGCTTCAGCCATTTCCTTAATTTGTGATTTCCATAACCAAGTGCGACTGTCCCTATGCCAAGCAATTTTCATATAACTAATGTGCGAATCATTAAGACACCAGTTATTTTTCTTTTCCTTTTCAGCTGGCTCATCATCAGGGATTGGAACACGATAATACCTCATGATCTTGGTGACATGCATAGGATATGGCAAGAATTGGGTTGGAGGAGATTGAGCAGCAGCTTCCATACGAGCTAAAAACATTTTATTCCAATTCATCTCATACCTCTTTTTAATCCCATGAAACAAAGTAAGATCATCATCTCCCAATTGAGCATAATTTTGATTGCATTTTGGAATCAAACAATAAGAGATAATATACATGAGCACCCTATCCACAGCATGCAAAGGTGATACAGTTCTAGTAGTCCTATCACCCCAAGATTCACCAGTACGCAACAAATCAGTATAAATCTTATTAGTATCCACATCCAAATCCAGACATTCAGTATCACCAATAAAAGTTCCCTTGTTTTCTAAACCAAACATCATAGTCAAATCCGCAGGCTTTATAACAAAATGATGTCCTCTAACCATTGTTTGATACTCACCATCTAGCTTAGTAAAATTCTGATAAAATTGTCTGACAAGCCTAGGGTAATAATGAGTCTCAAATTCCAAAAACCTCTTCAAATTCTGAAATTCTAAATCCTCTACAAACGGAAATTGCTCCTTATGCAACCAAGCAAACTTAACATACCTTGTAAGACCAAAAGAGCGATTGATAAATGCCGGTTCCCGCAAATCTCGGTTGATTCCAGAAAACCAAGTATCATTACGACCTGCTCCTTGCTTTGCTTTCTTTTGAGGAGGTTGATAGTGAGAGGAAGAAGCCATTGATTCAGAAAGAGCAAATTCGGTTTTGGGGGTTAGGGTTTTGGTTTGGGGTTTTCGGATTTTTGGATAAAATTGGTGAAATTGATGAATGAAATGAGTAGAAATGATGATATAATGATGAAATATGGAAGAAATTTGTATGATTTGTGAGTTTTTGTGGCTGAAAGATGATGATTTGATGAAGACCCGTATGAGAGAGATGAGAGAAAGACGAACAAGAGAGAGAAAAAGTCGTGAAAATGATGCAGATTTCAACAGTTCAGCTTTTAAAATCACGTAAGTTACTCGAGTAATGTTCATACGTCACTCGAGTGATTCGAGCAGTACTCGAGTGAAAGAGTATGTTACTCGAGTATGCCGAAAGATAAAAAGGTTTTACTCGAGTGATGGATGAACTTAATCGAGTGATACGAAAGTCATTTTAAAATTAATCGAGTGACAGACAGAATTACTCGAGTAATACGAAAGAGTTTTTAAAATTACTCGAGTGAAATTTCTGTTACTCGAGTGAACTGTCCAGAATTTAAAAAATTTCAATTTTTCATGCAAAAACATTTTTCATGCACAAATACATAGCAACACTTAGCATGTAGCAAGTAACACACATACAAATAAAGCAATTAGCATATTATAGAAAACATACACACATAACTACAAAAAAAAAAATTAAGAAACACTTTAATAAGATACAACAACTCAAAACACAAATCGCATTGAAATAGGCTTGAAGGTGATTTCGAAAAACATCAAATACAATTAGCTAATAGTTAATTCATCAAAAATACCAAGTTCTCTTCGAATCTTATAAAATGTGTCCCTTGGTAATGGTTTTGTAAAGATATCAGCTAATTGATCCGAAGTTTGAACAAACTCAATAACACAATCACCTTTTTGAACATGATCTCTCAAAAAGTGATGCCTAATTTCAATATGCTTTGTCCTTGAGTGTAATACTGGATTTTTAGTCAAATTAATTGCCGAAGTGTTATCACACTTTATAGGGATTTTTGTCAAATTTAAACCAAAGTCAGATAATTGTTGCTTCATCCATAAAATTTGAGCACAACAGCTACCTGCAGCTATGTATTCGGCTTCCGCGGTTGATAAAGCTACACAATTTTGCTTTTTAGAAAACCACGATACAAGTGAATTACCAATTAAATGGCATGTTCCGCTTGTACTTTTTCGCTCAACTTTACAACCGACAAAGTCAGAGTCCGAATAACCTATAACTTTTAGAAAAGCATCCCTAGGATAATAAAGTCCAGTATTCGTTGTACCCTTTAAGTATTTCATTATTCTTTTGACAGCAGTTAGATGCGACTCTTTCGATTTTGCTTGAAAACGTGCACACATACATACACTAAACATGATATCAGGCCTAGATGCAGTTAAGTATAACAAACTACCAATAATACCACGATACTTCGTTACCTCTACCGCTTTTCCAGCCTCATCTTGATCTAGGTAGCATGCAACGCTCATTGGTGTAGAAGCGGATTTGCACGAATCCATTCCAAAACGTTTGAGAAGCTCTCTACAATATTTACTCTGATGAATATAAATGCCATCACTAAGCTGCTTTATTTGAAGGCCAAGAAAGAATGTAAGCTCTCCCATCATCGACATTTCGAATTCACTTTGCATCAATTCTGAAAACTTCTTACACAAGTTATCGTTAGTAGCACCAAATATAATATCGTCAACATATATTTGAACCAATAAAATATCCTTACCAGAACGTTCAATAAAAAGTGTAGTGTCAACAGTGCCTCGTTTAAAACCTTTTTGTAATAAAAAATTGCTTAGTCGGTCGTACCAAGCTCTAGGAGCTTGTTTCAAACCGTACAAAGCCTTTTTCAGTTTGAAAACGTAGTCCGGATGCTCAAAACTCTAGAATCCGGGAGGTTGTGACACATAAACTTCCTCTTGAATGTATCCGTTAAGAAAGGCGCTCTTAACATCCATTTGAAACAATTTAAAATTCATAATTGAAGCAAAAGCGAGAAGAATACGAATAGCTTCTAATCTAGCAACGGGAGCATATGTCTCATCGTAATCGATTCCTTCTTCTTGACTATAACCTTGTGCTACCAACCTAGCTTTATTCCTAACAATAATACCCGATTCATCTAACTTATTCCTATAGACCCACCGAGTACCAATTTCAGGACGATCATCGGGTTTTGGCACAAGCTCCCAAACTTGATTTCTTTCAAATTGATTTAATTCTTCTTGCATGGCCATAATCCAATGATCATCTTGAAGAGCCTCTTTGATATTCTTAGGTTCTATTTGAGATACAAAGGCAACATAATAACAAAAATTATTTAAAGTGCGTCGGGTTACCACTCCCTTCGCAATGTCACCTAAGATATTAGAAATCGGATGATTTTTGTTGGACTTCCAAGCTATTGGTAATTGAGGTTGAATCTCTTGTGCTAAGTCTTTATCTTGTGCTTGCACCTCTCTATCTTCATTTTGATTCTCTTCCATTTGTTGTGGTGTTGAATTCTCATGATCCAAAAATGTACCGATCTTCCCGACTCCTAGAATTTTGCCCTTGTTGTTGTCGCCGTATGTCACAAATCCACCACTTTTCGGAGTAAGTTCCATGAAGTGCGTTTTGTCTCCCGTCATGTGTCTCGAACAACCACTATCCAAGTACCATTTTCGCTCTTTGGTTCGAAGACACACCTACAAGAAAGATATCATTTGGTTGACTTAGGTACCCAAGTGGTCTTGGGTCCTTTGTTGTTAGCATGAGGAGAAGTCCCCTTAACAATCCAAATATATTCACCGCTTGGTATACCAAATTTCTTTATATTACATTTATTCGTGGTATGCCCAAAGATTCCACAATAATGACAAGTTGGGTTTTTAGAAATCTTATTCTTTGAAAATCCACCAACTTTGCGATAATTGCGTTTCTTAGGTTTGGTATAGCCAAGACCGGATCTATTGCTATTGTTCCTTTGAGTTGAAAGCAAATGATCTAAAGAAGTATCTCCTTTCATGAGCCTTGCAAGTCGATCATTCAAATTAAAAACTTCTTTTTCCAAAGACTTGCAATTTTCACAAGATGGAGTCTCATTTGATTTCAATTCACAATTGCATGTAGAGTTTGCATAAATGAGTTCAAGAGTTTCATTTTGAAGCTTAAGTTCTTCTAAATCTTTTTGAAGTTCAATTATCTTTTCATGTTGCTTCATTATGAAATTCTTTCTTTCAACATTTATTTTAGCAAGTTTCTTCAACTCTTTATGCATCTCTACATACACATTGTACAATTCATTGAATGAAGGAGAATTAGAACTTGAGCTAGCATCGGAAAGATAATCTACCTCATTGACGTTCTCACTTGATTTAATGCTCGAAGATTCCTCTTCATCAAGCTTTGTCATTAAACATAGATTTGCAAGTTCTTCATCATCCGATGAGCTAGATGTTGATTGACTCTCCACTTCATCCCATACTATGTAAGCCCTTTTTCCTTTAGATGAATTGAATTTTGAGTTGTCACCTTCCGACTTCTTAGAATGAGTTGGACAATTCGATCGATAGTGACCAAGCTTTCCACATCCATGACACTTGATGTGATCCTTGTTAGTCTTATTTCTTGGTTGTGAGTCCTTAGAATCTCTTTGTCTATTTCTATTAAAGTTCCCCTTTTTCTTAAGGAACCTACCAAGCTTTTTAACTAGCAAGCCAAGGGTCTCATCATCTATATCGGAGTCCGAGTCATCCACTTGAAAGTTTTCCTCTTGTGCCTTAAGGGATTTTGAAGTTGATTTAAGAGCTATCCCCTTTTTCTTCCTATCGGCATCTTCATTCAATGATAACCGTCCAAGCTCCATTTCATGCTCTTGAAGCTTTCCGAATAGAGTTGCTAAATCAATTTGATCCACGTCTCTAGCTTCCATAATGGCCGTCACCTTAGGTTGCCATTCCCTGCTAAGACATCTCAAAATCTTATTAACAACTTCACCATTAGTTATAACTTTTCCAAGTGCAGAAAGATGATTAATGATATGAGTGAACCGCTTTTGCATGTCACCTATATTTTCATTAGGTAACATACGAAAGAGTTCATATTCATGCATGAGTGTATTTAGCCTAGCCCTTCTAACCTCCGAAGTGCCCTCATGTGTGACTTGTAATGTGTCCCACATTTGTTTAGCATCAACACATTGAGATACTCGAAAGAACTCATCATAAGAAAGAGCGGACGTGATGATATTTTTAGCTTTTAAATCAAATGCAACTTTCTTCTTATCATCATTGTCCCAACTCGATTGTGGTTTAATTGAAACAACATCATTTACTTTCGTTTGAGGAACAAAAGGTCCGTTCTCTATGGCGTTCCAAATTTCCATATCTATGGCTTGAATAAAAATTTTCATGCGGACCTTCCAATAAGCGTAACCCTCACCACTGAATAGTGGAGGACGATTAATGGAAGTTCCTTCACCACCAAAAGGAATTGAAATTGAGCCCATTGTTTCCAAGTAAAAAGGATCTTTTCGAAAAAGCTTTTTAAGGCTCGGATTTTTCGTCCGAGCTCTGATACCACTTGTTGGAAACCAACAAGCGGCTCAATATAGTCTAGAGGGGGGGGTGAATAGAATATTGAAGCCTTATTACAGATTTTTCGTCCACCTAAGAGAATGGTTTTATGAAAATAAATTTTCTTAAGAATTCAGTTCAGATTACTCGAGTAACTCAAGCCTTCACTCGAGTAATACGCAACCAAAAATAATTTCACTCGAGTATTCAGCAAATCACTCGAGTATTACGAAAGCAAATTTTAAATCACTCGAGTAACAGAAAACCTACTCGAGTAATGTTTATAAACTGAAAGCAGATTACTCGAGTGACAAGAACTTTACTCGAGTAAACTGGGTAAAATTCAATTTAAAACTTAGTTTTCAATGGAGTTCTTCAAGAATAACAATGCTATGATGATTCAACAAATTATGAATGATTAATATGAACAATTTCAAGTAATATTAACATGCAATTTTAGATCAATTGAGTAGAATTAAGAAAACCCCAATTCTAACCTAAAAATGCAAATGTTAATGAATTAATGAAATACAAGGAATGAAAAAAAAAGAGACACAAGGATTTATCCTGGTTCACTTTCACCCACTTGAAAGCTACTCCAGTCCCCTCTTAAATCAAGAGAGATTCTTCACTAGAAATCTTCAAATGTAGATTTTACAATGTTTTAAGATGCAACTAGATTCTTAGTTCTCCTATCTTAAAACCCAACTCAAAGTGTGTACCAAACACTTTGATCTAATCTACCCCTTTTGAGAATTCTAGATTTCCTTGCTAATTGATTGAAGATGCTTCCAACCAATCCTCTTTTCTTGCTTTGATTTGATCCTCAAAGTCTTCCTTGTGAGATTCTTCACTTGTGTTGAAACTTCAATAATGCAATCACAAATTGCAAATCTTCAACAACCACTAAGAACAAAAATATGATCTCAAGAATATTTGAACAATGAAAGAAAATAGAGTGAAGAATGAAAAGTTCTTTGTTGAATCTTGATAGCTCTTGAAAGATGTAAAAAATAGCTCTTGAGTTGCTTTTGAAAATCTATATAAAATTGTAAGAATGAATGTATATCGCTTTGAAAGAGAAAATTAAGTCCTTTTAAAATTTTCAAACACTGATTGAATTACTCGAGTAAACCAAACAACGTTACTCGAGTGAAACATGTCAGATTAAGTTACTCGAGTGATGTGTAAACCATTACTCGATTAACCTGTCAGGACATAAATTACTCGAGTGAACCAATACTCATTACTCGAGTAAACTGATCAGAATCTGAATAAAAACAAAGTTTTTCTAAAATGATTTTCACAAGCTATTTAATCAAGATTTAAAGTATCTTCACTCTTAATCAGACATTATTTAAATATTCTTAAAATCACCTAAGCTACCCACACCAATGAGATGCATTGCATAAAATAAAGATTACATTGAAATAGAATTAATAAAAATCCTAATTCTAATCTTCATGTGGTGTAGCTTGCTTGTTGCCAATGTTGTTGCTTGGAGAGAGATTGTTAGCATCAAAACATGAGAATCCTACAAACTCCCCCTTTTTGATGATGACAAACCTCCTTTCAAATTAAGCACTAAGTTTTAACATGCTTTACATCTTTTTTTGAAAATTCTTTTTAACACATGATTATTTTTGGCATAGTCCTAGATACCTGTTACATATAATGTGTTACATCATGTGAGGTTAAAATTTTGTTGTTATCTTCTATCACATGATTACACTTTATCTGTAATGATATTGCATTGATATATGAGGACATGCTTGTATCTGTAAGGACATGTTTGGTACGACATGGACTTATAACATAAGCATGGTGTTATTTCTTTTTATGATTAGTGCATATGTTTAAATTGTTTATTCATATTTTACCTTCACAATATCTCTGATATTAGTGAAGAGATGTAACTAATCATAGAGGATCCAAGTCCTTGGATACCAAAAGAATTGTTCCTAAGTACTTTTACAGGTAATGCATCAAGTACAAGAGAAGGTATGAGCATTGAGATTATATGAAAGAATTCCAAAGGAGGAATTAAGACTCTCCTTCATCATGATGCTTGAGAAAAAGGGGAACATATTAAAAAGGTGGAGACTTCCTTCAAGGCAAAGAATAGGAAAACTCTTTAAGGAAGAACTTCACAAGTGCCCAAACATTATAACTTGAGAATGTGTCACAAACGATAAGTATCACCATTCTTATTTTTTTAACTATTTTATGTTACTTATCTCTGTGATACACATGTTTATCTTGATGCTGAAATGTTTTTGTGATTTATTCCTTCTTCGATATATTTGCACAAATCTTTTTGAAGGATAAATTCTTTTTCAGCATACACCATATTCATGTGTTACTAACTCCTAAGGATCCAATTATCTTGGATACCAAGAGAAACGTGCTAATTAGTTTTGCAGGTATTCCTACAAGTATTAGTATGAAAAGTTCTGAATAAACTTATGGTGGTGGTTACAAATGAAAAGAGAACTTGGAAATACATAAGTACTTGAAGGTGATATGGCAATATCAAAAAAAAAATCTCTTGGAATGGAAGTAGTGTGACACATTGAACAAGAGGAGACATCCTTCAAAATGCTACATGATGAAATTATCAACAAAAGGAACTCCAAAATCCTCAATCATCACTATAAGTATCACTAATCCTTTATTTATTTTAATCATTTTATGATACTTCTACTTATGATATGTGCTACATGATATTTTGTGCTGAAGTGCATTGAATATTTATTGTCATGGCATATAGGACTCTCAAATTTTTGTGATGATAATAAGCATACACATGTTTTTAATGATGCATTTGATCTCTCTTTATAACGTGCTTGGTTGAATCATTCTTTTAGAAAGGGGGAGAAAAACTTTTTCAAATTTGCATAAAAACATGTTTGCTACTTCACTCTATCTTGACATCATGCAACTCTTTAACTATGTATTGGGACAAATTTTTTTTTGTTTCCCATAACTCCTTATACTGATGTCAAATAGGGGGAGTAAAAGTATGAAACAAATCTCCTTGCTATTATTAATGCTTCTACCCAGTGTTTCAGGGGGAGTTTAGCATTTGGTTTATTTGATCAAAAGGGGAGAGATATTTTACAAAAGACATGGGCTTAATGAAGACAAAAGGGGAAGAGAACCAAATGTCGTCGACAAAACAAAAGGGATCATGTGATAACTCCCATGGAAAGAAAAGTGAGAAGTCAAGCTTACTCATGGGGAGAAGAATTCTGAGCCTTATTGCATATCTGATAAATAACAAAAGGGTGAGAAGAAAAGTTCAAGCATAACAATAAGAGAAGGACTCTTAACCCACTTTTTGCTGTTGACAAAAGGGAGAGAAGAATTCCTGAATGATGTTGAATGATGCTGAATGATGCTGAATGATGCAAGGATGCGAAGTATTTAATTTGTTATATATCCTTTTTGTATCCTTGTTGTATTATCTATGTTCTAGGGATAAGGATGTGTTTATTATATATACATTTGCTTGTATAACTCTTGTGATGCAGATCATTCAGAATACAGGTTTGTCATCATCAAAAAGGGGGAGTGTTGGAAGTCAAGCTTTCCCAAGGACTTCAAGTGCAAGTATTATATGGTTTTGATGATAACAAACTCAAGATTCTCAAGTTCATATCAAGTGCAATCACAAGATATTCATCCTTCAAGTCCAAGCTTCATGTTGAAGAATCAAGCAAATGAAGTTGAAGGCTCAAGTAAACAGAAGATCTTTTAACCCTTTCCCTTAGGACATCATGTAAGGTAATGAAGTCAAGGTTTATATTATGTTAAAAGGCCAATATAAGTTTTTCTAAATATATTTTTCATAATTAAGGAGAAGAAAAAGAAGTTTTGTGAAAATCAGTTTTCATATCTTAGTTTTGGTGAAAATAATTGATGTTACAAAACTCTGAATATTTTTATGTATACAAGAAGGAGTAATCGATTAACTTTTTTGCATCATAGAAAAATCAGAGAGTTTGTAATCGATTAAGTGAACTTTGCTAATCCATTACTTTCTTATGAGAGTAATCGATTACCTGGCTCAAGTAATCGATTAAAATTGTTGCATCATATATTTTCCTGAGACAAAGTAATCGATTATTGCTTTGAGATAATCGATTACATGATGTTGCATTATATAAATATCAGAGGCTCTGTAATCGATTATTAGAATAGTGGTAATTGATTATATGAGTTGCATCATACATTAAACAGAAGTGAAGTAATCGATTACATGCATGTGATAATCGATTACTGGTTTTTAAAATTAATTTCAAAGTTTCTATTTTTAAAGGGATAATCGATTACCTCCCTCAAGTAATCGATTACCTCAACTTTTATTGAAAAACGTGTCAGAATCATTTTGATTATTTCCTGATTTGTTTTTATATAAAAGATTCTGATTTATTTTACAAAATTCGAAAATGATTTTAAATTTGAATTATTTCCTTTTTCGTTTTAAGAATCAAATCTTTGTTTTATTTTCTAAATCTTTTTAATTCGGTTTTGATTTTAAAACTTAAATTGTTTTATTTCCAAAATCGTTTTTGATTTGATTCTGATTCCTTTTTCAAATTCAAAATTCAAATTTCAAATCTTTGGTTTTAATTCTTAAATCTTTTATTTTATTTTTTGATTTGTTTTGATTTCAAAACTAACTCTATTTGTTTGTTTTTCAAAATCATTTCAACACTTCTATTTTTGAACAACTCTGATCATTCACGCTTTTTCTCTTCTTCTCCACGTTAAGATATTTTTTTTAAGAAAACAAAACCTTGTGTTGGCCTTGTAACTTTTTTCATTTGACTTCATTATCCTAGTGCTATATTGTTGTATCTGTGTTTTCTAGAACACATATTTGTTAGAGTGGCCTCATATTGTTGTATCAGCACTATTGAGAGTGCACTATAGGTCTTGTACCAAATCACTCATACCATAACCAGTGTTGTAAGGGGTGTGTAACCCTTAGTGACTAGGGAGTGAAGCTCCTAGTGCGGACGTGCTGCGTTCGTGGTTGTAGGGTGAGGAACCCTTTGTTGTGTGGGTAGTGCTAGACGAACGGTGGGTCACCTAGTAGTTAGGCTATCTAGAAATCTAGGAAAGGTTTTCCTAGTTGTGTATCGAGGTCCCTGGCAAAAGGAGGTTCCTAGTAGCTTGCGGGGCGCTCTGGTTGTACTTAGGGACGCGTGGCGTCTTTGGTTTAGTGAAAAGCTCAAGCGGGTCGCTTGGGGACTGGAGTAGGCCGGGCTTGCCGAACCAGGATAAAATCTCCGGTGTAATCTCTTCTATCCCTATCTCTTTTATATTTTGTTGTTATATTTATTTGTTGTGCATCATAACAACTATTTTCGTAATAATCTATTTTAAGCGAATTTAAAATAATAAGCGCGGTAACGGTTTTTGTTGTTCTCATTTAATTCGTATCCGCGCATATTAGTTTTTCTATTATTATTAATATTATTCGCTTCTGCGCAACCGTTTTCAACATTATATTGTTTTCCGCTGCAAAATCTCTTTAAGTTTGTTGAAAAAATTTTAAAGCGAATATTTTCCAATGTTTTCGTAAACACCCAATTCACCCCCCCTCTTGGGTGTCGGCTGCCAATCCTATCAATAATTCTAACAGATTGCATAGAACTGTTCCAGTAGTTGGTGGTGGCTGTTTTCATCTGGTGAGAACAAAAGTATGTCATCGATGTATACTATGGCACTGGGCAGAATGGGTTCAAAAATTTTAGTCATGGCCTTTTGGAATAATGAGGGTGCAACTTTGAGACCAAAGGGAAGGACAGTCCACTGGTAATGGGCATTAGGGATGCAAAAGGCTGTTTTGGGTCTATCTTTTGGATCTATTCCTAATTGCCAGAAGCCTGATTTGAGGTTAAACTTTGAGAAAATATTGACATCTTTTATGTAGGTGGGGAGTGAATATATTTTTGGAAGTGGAAACGTATCATCTTTGAGAAAATTGTTAAGGGGCTTGTAATCAACAACAAGTCTTTTCTTTTCTCTGATTTGTTCTGACCTTTTGTTCACATAAAATGCAGTGCATGCTCATTCTGATTTTGTTGGCTCAATTAATCCTTGCTTCAGCAGAAGTTGACATTCTTCTTGAGCATTTCTGAGTTCTGATGGAGTCATTCCTGGATGGCTTGCTTTTGTAGGATTTACATCTTCATTGAGTTTGAAAGGAAGTTGAACCTAATAATCTGGATTTTTCCACAGTGGAGCAGAATGAGAAAACAAATCATGACTGTCAGCACATAATTTTAAGAGCTTATCCCTGATTGCTTCGTAGGCTGGTGATGCATCTGCTAGTGAGAAAAGTCTGGGAATGCAACTGAATGGCCTGAAATCTCTTTTGTATTTGAGTCCATGTGCTAGTATCTGAAGCTTTTCATTTTTTATTAGAGCATCTCTTCCAATGAGAATATATTTTCCTGGGAGTTCACTGCCTATGACCTTCATCCATATTGTGCAATTGTTAAAGAATTTGATTCCAATCTTATTTTTTGTGATAAGATCGATAGAGAAAGATTCTCCATTTGCAGCTCTGAACTTTGCGATTTGAGTCTCCCATGCTTCTGAAGGAAGAATGGCAGGATTCATGATTGTACGTTGAGCTCCTGTGTCAAGAAAAGCAATGGCCTTGATTGGAACATGATACTTGGACTGTAGGAGGTAGACTTCTACATTTGGCAAAGGAGGATTATCTGGGCATATTGCATTTTCCTCAGATATAGAGACATTTTGTATTTCTAATATAGGAAAATGATCTTGATCAGATTCATCAGTATCTTCAGTATGTGAGACCCGCAATTTTATCTAATTTAATTAAATTATAATATTTCTATTTTTACCTTTATTTTATTTGGTCATATTCATTTTAAGGGTAATTTGATAAGATTTGTTATTAAAAATTTGATTTTGATTTTATATATATATATATATATATACATGTATATGTATGCTGGTAATATATATATATGTACATCTAATTATAAATTTTTATTTAATAAATGAGAATTAAAATTATTTTTGGTGTGAAATTATATTTCTGAATATTTAACAAATATTTTTATTAATAAAAATTCTATTGGAATGATTTTAACTAAGGTTTTGACAAAAAGTGAAATTTTTGGGTTATAGAACTATAACTTCAAAAAATTCATATCTTTTAAACCGTACGTCGAAAAATTACAAATGATATATCAAAACGATCGTATCGAAGTGTACATTATGAAAATGTAAAGTTTTGATTTTTATTTCGAAGTTTTCGAAATTTTATCACTGCTACAGTACTGAACGAATTTTTTGAGTTTTAAGTGTAAAGGTGTGATTTTAATGCATTAAATGACCTTTTGACTCAAGTGTATATTATTTTGAAAACAAAAAATACATTTATGAGGTTTTCTATTGGACCACCATCCAAATAAAATATATTTTCGTATTTTCCTTATTATAAAATTATTTGAAAGCTTATGAAGTGCATTTTTGAAGGAAATGATCTTAGAGCTTCAAAAATTCATAACTTTCAAACCGTACGTCCAAAAATTATAAACTTTATATGAAAACGATCGTATTAAAATTTAGTATTTGAATGTGTGAAAATAAGATTTTTATTTTGACATCTACGAAAAAAGTACTGTACAGTAGGGAAAAACGAATTTTTGGTATTTTTGACTTAGAAAAATTATTTTGGAGTATAAAATAAATTATTGGACTATAAAATAATTTTATTTATATATTCAAATATTTATGTAAATGCCTACTGGTTGCACATTCCAAATATTGGCATTTTTCTAAATTATTTCTGAATTATTAAAAATGAAAGCTTTTAGGTGATTGGTCAATTATGTGGTGAATTCAAAATGGGCCAATGGAAATTTTTCTCCTTATTTTTATATGTGTGCACCGTCCAAATATTAGGAGGGAGGGAAGAGAATAATTTCTGAAAATTGTGAGGAATAAACCTTGAGTTAAGAAGCTATAGTTTTTAGAAAAGTCTCATTTAATGCTTGTGAAGTTCCAAGTGAAGAAGTAAAGTTGATGACTCACCATGGACTAGGAGGGGGGATGAATTTCTGATAAGATTTTTGGGGAATATTTGCCTTCTCTTCACCTATAAATAGGTCATCACACCTCTCACCATTTCACACACACTACTTGTTGTTACTTTGAGAAAAAAAAATTATTCCAAGAGAAAAGAGAGAGGAAGGTGGCGAGTTGAAGGTAGGAAGAGGAGGAAAATTTTCTCACCTTGGGGAAGTCTTTTAGCTTTAGGAGGAGAGGTAACTCTAAGTCTATATTTTAATTTATTTCATCTCTTCTTCTACAGTTATTAGAATCTCTAATTTTTTTTATGATATTAAGAACTAAAAGTTTCTAATTCTTATTTTTATATTAGAATGAACTACGTTTTTGTTGGTAATATTTTGATTTGTGGTCAAATGAAATAATTATAAGAAAAGGGACAAAAAAGAAGTTGTTTAAAGAGAATGATCTCCCCTTTTCTTTAACCTTGAGATGACCGAATTATATAGCATAAAAAGGAAAAAGAATATTCTGAAATTTTTGTGTTCTTACAATTTAGGAATTTATATTTTATAGAAATTTTGTATCTGTTTGAAGTATTTTATTTCTTTTTGTTTGGATTCAAGATGAATGTATGAATAAGGAATGGAACCTAAATAAATTTAATGTATTATTTGAAGAAAAGAAAAAAATTGGTCTTTTTCCTTGTTTTATTTTTGGACCGTGATATATATATATATATATATATATATATATATATATATTAGGTAGTAGTAGTTGTTATATGTAACACCCTATATAATAATTACCCTTAAACCCGAAAATTAGGATTTAAAATTTCTTTTAAAGCAAATGTGATGATTGCCGAAATAATATTTCTTTTTAATTAATATCAAATCATCAGAGTTAAAAGCGGAAGACTTCATTAATCATTAAATAAGAGTTGAGAAACATAGCTACACCGAGCTCATTAGTTCGAATTATAAAAATTATGTTTAGCTCGGCCATTGGGCCGAGATCAAAATATACAAAAGCGTGTTTTAACTCGGCCCAACTAGCCGAGACCCAATACAAAACAAATATTTTAGCTCGACCCAAATGGCCGAGACCTATCCACCTATCGGTCTCTAAATAACTTACTCTCCCTGTGAGGGAGAGTGATCCTGCTCGGCCGGGGACTGCGTCTGCTCGGGCTCAGTACCTGAAAAATGGTAAGGAGGTGAGCATTACACAGAACTTAAATAAGCAGTTTCTAAAATGACATACCGAACTACCAAGCCAAACACAAGTAGTCAAATAGAATATAAATAACAAGTAGTCAAGCCCATATATCTCATGCATATATCAACATTAGCTCGGTTCACATACACACAATCTCATCTAACTCGGCTCACATCCTACCATCTCATCTAGCTCTGCTCACATCATAAACCAGTTTGCTCATTACCTACTAACTTTACCTCGGTTCCCATTCTCAACCACTATATCCTTCCCTGACTAATTATACCTCGGTTCACATTCTCTTACCTCGGATTACCATCACTATCTCGGACTCATTACTCATTATTCCATTTTCACATAGTTTACAATCTTTTACTCTTCTCAGATGCATACACCCAGTGCATGTCTTACACCATTTAAAGTCGGATATCAGAGTGTCCATAACTGCGAGTACCCAGTACCCGTCTTACAGCTGCACATACCCGGTATGCGTCTTACGCGATCAATGCACGCACCCAGTACGCGTCTACTATGACCAGGAGCACTACCGCCAATCATTCTATGGGGTTAAGGAGAGTCCATAACTGCGAGCACCCAGTACCCGTCTTACAGCGGCGCATCTCGGCGACTTACGCGATCAATGCACGCACCCAGTACGCGTCTGCTATGACCAGGACCACATCCCACCGGTTCCGTGCTCGGAACCTTGTGTGAATCATAACTGCGAATACCCAGTACCCGTCTTACAGCTGCACATACTCAGTATGCGTCTGACGCGATCAATGCACGCACCCGGTACGCGTCTGCTATGACCCGATCACACAACCATTTCTCTTTAATTCCTCTTATCCTCTTAACCATTTATTTAGCTCGGCCTCTCTCGGCTCAACTCTTTAATTTATTCCTTCTTCCATTAACCTTACTCATTTTCTGCCTTATTACTCTATCTCTCCTACTTTCCATCTCTACCATTTTCTCATACCCATTCCCAAAGTCTCTCAACTCGGCCACAGACATGAAAATAAATATCAAAGCTCATAAACACTTATACACAAAGTTCATAATCACTTATACAACAACAACAACAACAATAAGAATAAAACATTCAACCAATCCATCATGTAAATACCAACATATAGCATATAACGATACTCATCCCTACTTCAAACTCATGTTTCTAACTCATTTATTAGTTCCCTTTTACCCTTTTTACCATTTCCTTTCTACATTAACCTAGATCGATTCCCTAATCTAACACCCACTCTTAGTACCCTTTATGAACACCCTAGAAACCCAAACTCAAGTAGAGGTAACACTCACTCCTTACCTCAAACCGTGAGAGATAAGAGTTGAGAGTTTGAGAATGGCTTCCTTGACCTTGACCTTGTGAGCTTCACACCTCTTGAATCCTTTTCCTCCAAGCTGCCAAGAGTTCCACGACGGTCCAGGGACTCCAGAACAGAACGGGGACGGAGAGAAGGAGGGTCTCCGGTTGGTGAGACTTGGTGGAGGAGAGGGAGATTCGTGAGAGAGAAAGAAAATATGTTGGGGGTTTGTTGTTGCTGAATTTCAGAGAAGAAAATGAGAGAGAAAGAGAGTGAGACATAGGGAGAAGAAGAATGAAAATGAGAAGTGTTATGTTGTGTATGTTGACTCTCTCTTATTCATTTAGGGGAAATATTTGTGTGGCTCTTATTAGAGGCTTCCATGAGAAGCTAGAACATGTGGCTAGGATTCATTGGCTTCTTGAGGAAGCCATGAATAGTACATTGAAAGGGACATAAAGCTGTGATAGTGACATAAAGTGAAGGGCAAGGACAGTGTACGGATGGTACGACTCCCAAAGGGCTACAGCTCAACATGAGCTGGCACGGAGGAGTTAGGACGTGTCGGCTAGGGTACGTCGGCTCGGTTTGCAAGAACAGCAGTAGTCCGAGCTTCCCTCTCGGATAGGACGCTGAGGTCGGCTAATCCGGGCTGAACAACAAGTTCCGCGTTTGATTCCCATCCTGCTCGGTTCATATGCACACCACCTTATCTAGCTCGGCCGGGAACGGACCGAGATCCTATACTCACATCCTAGGTTGGCCTATGCTCATACTACCCTTCTAACCTGGTACACTTTCTAAGGCTTAATCCTATCCTTAAATAAATATTTATATACTAAAATTATATTATCTAATATTAATTTTCAGGATGTTACATTCCTCTCCCACTTACAGGAATTTCGTCCTCGAAATTTAGTCGGCATTGAACAGTTGCGGATATGACTGCTTCATCTTCTCCTCGAGTTCCCAAGTAGCTTCCTCCACGCCATTCCGGTTCCAGACGACTTTGACCAAGGAGATTTCCTTTCCTCTGAGTCGTCTGACTTGTTTGTCCTCAACTCGGACCGGTAGAACCTCGAAGGTCAGGTTGTCCCTTAGTGGCAGCTCATCCACTGTTATCACATGTGAAGGGTCATGAATGTACCTCCTGAGTTGCGAGACATGGAACACATCGTGGAGCTTAGACAAGTGCGGAGGTAGAGCAATTCTGTAAGCTACCGGTCCGACCTTCTTCAATATTTGATATGGTCCGACAAACCTAGGGGTCAACTTCTTCGATTTGATAGCTCGGCCAATCCCACTGACAGGGGACACTCGTAGGAATACATGATCCCCCTCGATGAAGTTCAAGGGTTTCCTTCTCTTATCGGCATAACTCTTCTGTCGGTCTTGTGCTACTTTCATCTTTCCTTGTATCATTCGGATCTTCTCAGTTGTCTCATGAACAATGTCAGGACCAATCAACAAGTTTTCCCCTATCTGGAACCAGCATAACGGCGTCCGGCATTTCCGACCATACAATGCTTCGAAAGGAGCCATTCCGATACTTGAATGGAAACTGTTGTTGTAGGTGAATTCGACCAACGGCAATAGTGTTTCCCAACTTTCAGACTATTCAAGCACATATGTTCTCAACAGGTCCTCAAGAGTCTGAATGGTGCGCTCGGATTGTCCATCGGTTTGGGGATGATAAGCTATGCTAAATCTCAACTTTGTACCCATGGCTTCTTGCAAACTCTGCCAGAATCGAGATAAGAAACGAGGATCACGGTCCGACACTATGCTGCTCGGCACACCGTGGAGTCGGACAATGTCCTTGATGTATAGTTGCGTCAGCTTCTCTAGGCTGTACTTCATGCTGATCGGCAGGAAATGAGCACACTTTGTAAGTCGGTCCACCACCACCCAAATGGCTTCCTGCCCTGATCTCGTCCTTGGTAGACCCGACACAAAATCCATCGAAATGCTGTCCCACTTCCATTGTCGAATCTCCAAGGATTTGAGTAATCCTCTTGGTTTCTGATGCTCGATCTTGGCTTTCTGGCATGTCAAACATCGAGACACATAATCGGCCACATCGGTTTTCAACTTCGGCCACCAAAAAAACCTCTTCAGATCCTGGTACATCTTTGTGGCACCAGGATGAAGACTCATCTTCGTCTTGCGGGCTTCTTCCATCAACTCTCTTCGGACTTCAAAGTCCATGGGGATGCAAACTCTGCCTCGAAATCGTACGAGACCATCAGGTCCTTTAGTAAAGTCGGGCTCATCCTTGTCTCCGGCTCTTTCTAATAGCTTCTGGAGTTCTAGGTCGGCAGCCTGTCTTTCCTTAATGAAACCCACATAATCATTGGTTACTTGCAGCATTTCCAATACCATGCTGTTTTCCTTCTTCTGTATGCCGAGGTTGAGATCACTGAACTCCTGCATCAACTGCATCTCTCGGACCATCATGTTGCTCAAATGAAGACTCTTTCTGCTCAGGGCGTCGGCCACCACATTGGCTTTTCCAGGATGATAGTGTAGGTTGAAATCGTAGTCTTTCAAGAATTCCACCCATCTGCGTTGCCTCATGTTCAGTTCCTTCTGGTCGAACAGGTAGCCGAGACTCTTGTGGTTGCTAAACACTTCAAACTTCGTGCCATACAGGTAGTGTCTCCAAATCTTAAGGGCGAACACCACTGCTGCCAATTCGAGGTCATGTGTGGGGTAGTTCTGCTCGTGTTGCCGAAGTTGCCGATAGGCATAAGCCACCACTTTTCCTTGTTGCATTAACACACAGCCGAGACCCTGCTTCGAGGCGTCACAAAATACATCAAAGGTCTTGGTCGGATCGGGCAAAATCAACACGGGTGAGCTCGTCAACCTTTTCTTTAGCTGTTGAAAGCTCTGCTCGCACACCTCGGACCATTGGTAGGGTGCATCCTTCCTGGTTAACGAAGTCAATGGTAGAGCCAGTTTAGAGAATCCTTCAATGAATCTCCTGTAGTACCCTGCAAGACCGAGGAAACTCCTGATCTTCGTTACCGAGTTGGGTCTCTCCCACTTAAGTACCGCTTCCACCTTGGAGGGATCAACTGCTACACCTTGCTCGGATATCACATGTCCGAGGAAATGAACCTCGTTGAGCCAAAAGCTGCACTTAGAGAGCTTAGCGTAGAGATTCTTATCCTTCAAAACCTGCAACACCGTTCTCAAGTGCTGCTCGTGTTCACTCGGACTTCGGGAGTAGATGAGGATATCGTCGATGAAGACTATCACAAAAGAGTCTAGGTAAAGTCGGAAGATCCTATTCATGTAGTCCATGAAGATAGCTGGGGCGTTGGTAAGTCCGAAGGGCATAACCACGTACTCAAAATGTCCATACCTCGTCATGAAGGCTGTCTTCGGAATGTCTTCTTCTCGGACTCGGATCTGGTGGTATCCAGATCGGAGGTCTATCTTTGAGAATACCGACGCTCCCTTGAGTTGGTCCAATAAGTCATCAATCCGAGGGAGGGGATATTTGTTCTTCACCATTACCGCGTTGAGCTTCCGATAATCGGTGCACATTCTGAGGCTACCATCTTTCTTTTTAACAAATAAAATCGGAGCTCCCCAAGGTGAGACGCTTGGTCGGATTAGCTTTTTGGCCAAAAGTTCTTCCAGCTGCTTCTTAAGCTCTTCTAGCTCGGGAGGTGTCATTCGGTACGGAGCAATTGAGATCGGGCCAGTTCCCGGAAGAAGGTCTATACTGAACTCTACTTCTCTGTTCGGCTGTAAGCCAGGCATTTCGTCCGAGAAAACCTCAGGAAATTTTCTGACCACAGGAATTTGGTCTAAGGTCGGTTCCTCTATTGTCTCTAACTTCGCAACAGAAGGGCCACTAAAGATTACAATCTTTTCTCGGCAATCGAGCAGGACATGGTGTTGAGCCATCAAGTCCATGCCGAGGATAATATCTAGCTTGGTTAAGGGTAGACAAATCAAATTGACTTTGAATTCTCTGCCTAATACTTGGATAGGACATTCTAGACACATTTTAGAAGTGATTACAGAAGAATTGGTCGGGGTAGAAATGGATAATTTGTAAGGCATTTCTACTGGGGATAGTTTTAGTCTATTCATACAGTCAAGGGAAATGAAAGAATGCGTGGCTCCACAATCAAATAGCACGGCACATGGAATACCGTTTACTTGACAAGTACCTCGGATCAGTTCGTTAGCATCAGTCATATCTTCACCATCCATAGTGTAAACTTTGCCCCTCTGCATAGGTCGGTTAACACCAGTCTGATGAGCCTTGGTCACATTGACCTCTTCCATCACAATATTCTCGGTACACCGAGATGCAAAATGACCAGGCTTGCCACATCGGAAACATGATCCTCTTGTTTTGCTCGGATCCAGACTCCAGCATTCACCCCTGTGCTGTCTCCCGCAATGTTGGCATATCGGATAAGGGCCAGGAACAACCACCATCTGACCACCGCTCCTTGGAGCTGTTGACATTCTGGAGTTCGGATTCACATAAGGATCAGACCTCTGAACAGCTCCTTTTCCTCTGATCGGACCCACTGTCTTTTGTGCCGACCTGCTACGCTTTCCATCGGCTTTCCTCTTGAGTCCCTTCTCATAGGTGCTAGCCATGTTCACCAATTGCGAGAGATTGGCCACGTTCTGATATTCAAAAGCAAGCCGAATATCATCACGGAGACCAGACTCAAACTTGATGCACTTGGTACGCTCATCGGCATCTCGGTAGCTTCCTAAGTAGCGGATCAAATCCTCAAACTGAGCGGCGTATTCTCTGACACTCAAGTTCCTCTGCTCCAGCTTGAGGAAAGCAAGTTCCTTCTCTCTCCTAACATCTTCAGGAAAATACTTTTCGAGGAATCGAGCTCGGAACAGATCCCAAGTGATGACCTCATTAGCCGCCTCCAGTCCACGGCTCTGCTGATCCCACCAGTGCTCGGCTTCACTAGCCAGCACAAACTCGGCCAACCTCACCCTGTACTCATAGGGCGGTTGCAGAGATCGAAATATCTTTTCAACATCTTAGAGCCACTTCTGAGCTCCATCAGGATTGTAACCCCCTTCAAATCGAGGTGGTTCATTCTTCCTAAATCGGCTCATCCAGTCAATCTCGACCGGAGCCGGAGGTTGAGGGTGAAGGGCTGCAGCTGCTGCGGCTGCGGCTGCGGCGATGTTTTGAGCGAGGTTCTCAGCCTGGTTCTGCTGAGCCTGCGCTTGATTCTGCTGTAGTTGAACCAGAGTTTCCAACACAGCAGCAATTCGGTCGTTATCAGCTCGTCTCCCAGCCATGCTGCTCGGTCATGGAGAGAAAGCAAATTAACTTCCGAATAATCAAGTAAATATATATTTATATAAACATATATACCTATGAGTTCTATTGTCTAACGTAGACTCCTAGACTTTACTTATTTGTCACTCTCTTGGTGAGTAACCACTAGAGTCCTTTGCAACTCCAATAGGCCGAGGAGAAACTGCTCTGATACCAAAATTGTAACACCCTATATAATAATTACCCTTAAACCCGAAAATTAGGATTTAAAATTTCTTTTAAAGCAAATGTGATGATTGCCGAAATAATATTTCTTTTTCATTAATATCAAATCATCAGAGTTAAAAGTGGAAGACTTCATTAATCATTAAATAAGAGTTGAGAAACATAGCTACACCGAGCTCATTAGTTCGAATTATAAAAATGATGTTTAGCTCGGCCATTGGGCCGAGATCAAAATATACAAAAGCGTGTTTTAGCTCGGCCCAACTAGCCGAGACCCAATACAAAACAAATATTTTAGCTCGGCCCAAATGGCCGAGACCTATCCACCTATCGGTCTCTAAATAACTTACTCTCCCTGTGAGGGAGAGTGATCCTGCTCGGCCGGGGACTGCGTCTGCTCGGGCTCAGTACCTGAAAAATGGTAAGGAGGTGAGCATTACACAGAACTTAAATAAGCAGTTTCTAAAATGACATACCGAACTACCAAGCCAAACACAAGTAGTCAAATAGCATATAAATAACAAGTAGTCAAGCCCATATATCTCATGCATATATCAACATTAGCTCGGTTCACATACACACAATCTCATCTAACTCGGCTCACATCCTACCATCTCATCTAGCTCTGCTCACATCACAAACCAGTTTGCTCATTACCTACTAACTTTACCTCGGTTCCCATTCTCAACCACTATATCCTTCCCTGACTAATTATACCTCGGTTCACATTCTCTTACCTCGGATTACCATCACTATCTCGGACTCATTACTCATTATTCCATTTTCACATAGTTTACAATCTTTTACTCTTCTCGGATGCATACACCCAGTGCATGTCTTACACCATTTAAAGTCGGATATCAGAGTGTCCATAACTGCGAGTACCCAGTACCCGTCTTACAGCTGCACATACCCGGTATGCGTCTTACGCGATCAATGCACGCACCCAGTACGCGTCTGCTATGACCAGGAGCACTACCGTCGATCATTCTATGGGGTTAAGGAGAGTCCATAACTGCGAACACCCAGTACCCGTCTTACAGCGGCGCATCTCGGCAACTTACGCGATCAATGCACGCACCCAGTACGCGTCTGCTATGACCAGGACCACATCCCACCGGTTTTGTGCTCGGAACCTTGTGTGAATCATAACTGCGAATACCCAGTACCCGTCTTACAGCTGCACATACCCAATATGCGTCTGACGCAATCAATGCACGCACCCGGTACGCGTCTGCTATGACCCGATCACACCACCATTTCTCTTTAATTCCTCTTATCCTCTTACCCATTTATTTAGCTCGGCCTCTCTCGGCTCAACTCTTTAATTTATTCCTCTTTCCATTAACCTTACTCATTTTCTGCCTTATTACTCTATCTCTCCTACTTTCCATCTCTACCATTTTCTCATACCCATTCCCAAAGTCTCTCAGCTCGGCCACAGACATGAATCATAAATATCAAAGCTCATAAACACTTATACACAAAGTTCATAATCACTTATACAACAACAACAACAATAAGAATAAAACATTCAACCAATCCATCATGTAAATACCAACATATAGCATATAACGATACTCATCCCTACTTCAAACTCATGTTTCTAACTCATTTATTAGTTCCCTTTTACCCTTTTTACCATTTCCTTTCTACATTAACCTAGATCCATTCCCTAATCTAACACCCACTCTTAGTACCCTTTATGAACACCCTAGAAACCCAAACTCAAGTAGAGGTAACACTCACTCCTTACCTCAAACCGTGAGAGATAAAAGTTGAGAGTTTGAGAATGGCTTCCTTGACCTTGACCTTGTGAGCTTCACACCTCTTGAATCCTTTTCCTCCAAGCTGCCAAGAGTTCCACGACGGTCCAGGGACTCCAGAACAGAACGGGGACGGAGAGAAGGAGGGTCTCCGGTTGGTGAGACTTGGTGGAGGAGAGGGAGATTCGTGAGAGAGAAAGAAAATATGTTGGGGGTTTGTTGTTGCTGAATTTCAGAGAAGAAAATGAGAGAGAATGTAACATCCCTCGTTTCTTAAAAAGAATTTCACTTATTACTGAAACGTGTTGGAAAAGTCTGAGTATGAAAATTTTTCCTTGAATGTGGTACTCAAATTTAAGCCATGTATTGGAACTAAATTCGGTAGAAGGAGTAATTATTTGCTGAACATTTTAGAATCCTTTTGAGATAACCTTTGTAGTACAAAACAGCTTTTGAAAATAACTTAGTTATTAGGTCATCCCAGGAAATCAATTTTAACAATACTTCCTTCGTGTCGAACGATAAAATCAGAGTGAGCGGAATATATTAAAATATTTCATTGACTCATAAAATCAGATATATAAATTCGATGTGTACCACAATTATATTAAAGTATGAAAACTAGGTTTCCTCTTGGATACATCTCTTAAAATATATACATTGTTTCCATATCAAAATTAGAGACGTTCCAGAGCTGGTCACTGGTTCTTCATCCATTTGTTCGTCTGGTTGAGTCCTCAGAGTTGTACAAAAGAGTCTCTATCCCATGATGACTTAGTACTTCATGAACTTAAGGGTCATCCAATTCCTTTAATCTTTAGGTAGTCTAGGTACCTGGTCAGAACCTATTAAGGGCAGGGGGTAAGCTTATACATTCGCATTATCAAATAAGAATAAAGACCTAACATCCACAAGTAAGCACCCATCATGATAGAAATGCATAAACATGAGCACCCGCCATTTCATTTATTTCTCTTTCCAAATAGGTGGCATGATGCATGCTTCCCATCTCTCAATTCCTGAGATTCTTCAACTAATCACTCAGATGAACATCTTTCCATAACACCATTGTATTCCCAGAATACAAATAATACGTTATCAAACATATGGCGTACTTGCTCGGAAGTGATAAAAACGTCACACTATCTGGTGAACGTCACGTCGCCCAAGGACGTAAACCTATCACTTCTCAACATACAACGGGTGTGATAAAAAACGTCACCACATCTGATGAACGTCACGTCGCCTACGGAAGTAAACCTTATCACTTGTGATACACAACAGAGGTGATAAACAACGTCACCATGTCTGATGAACGTCACATCGCCAAAACGTAAACCTTACCACTTGTGTGCAACACACCGTTTAACCATTAAACCAACAGTATACCACATACTGCCCACATTGTCCACCTTAATGTGTCATCGAGCAAACAGCAACATTTGGCACTCCCAGAGGCCCTCCTCATGTTCCATGAACATGACACAACGATAACTCACCACCGTTCACTGTGCATGAATGCATGCAATTATTCCCTTAAGATTATTCATTAATCTCATTATATACAATATGTAATGAATTCATCAATGAAATATATCAATTTCCATGCTTAGGATGATGAGATTTATTAAAGGAAGTATCACATTATTTCCTTTAAGTGTCATTAGGTTTAAATGGAAGTGGTTAGATTAAAAATGGTGTTTTCTCAACATTTTAGTAAAAAGACTCAAGTAATAGCTTCAATACTTGAGTAGTTCTTCAATTTCCTGAAACTGTGTATCAGACTGCCCAGAATACTCGAGTAGTTCACAAAATACTCGAGTAGTTTATAGATCAGAATACTTGAGTATTTCACAAAATACTAGAGTATTTTTCAGCCCAGAATACTTGAGTGTTTCACAAAATACTAGAGTATTTTTCAGCCCAAAATACTCGAGTATTTCACAAAATACTGGAGTATTTTGCAGCCCAGAATACTAGAGTATTTTACAAAATACTAGAGTATTTCGTGATCTTCTGGGAAGCTTGTATCAGAAAATACTCGAGTGTTTTACTAAATACTCGAGTATTTTTGACAGCAGATGCACCACAACTTGGTTTTAACATACCATTTTCAATTCTAACCAATTCTAACTTAAACCAATGATCAACAGAACTTTGTTTACACATTTAAAACTTGTCTCAACACAGAGATCGCATCAATTCACAAAAAATCATAATCATTCATCAATTATGCATGAAAATCACATATTATGCAACTTAAAGTACCAATTTCAATTCAATTCATTATTGGCATAATTTCAGCATTGATTAAGCTCATATGCAACCAAATAAACTTGCCTTAGCATGTAGCATGCCTCAGATTGGCCTCCAAGCCATATTCCTATTTCAATCTATGCCCTTAGAGTCTCATGGTGACTCATCCTACTTTCTAATGCAATTTACTCTTATTCTAGCAAATGGTAAGCTTCCCCCATACCTTAGGGTCGTTCTTGAACAAAAACTCCACAGAGAACAGCAACCAAATGCTCTAACCACTTCCCACTCGAACTTGCATAACAGATTCGGCAGGGGTTCAAAACCACATCAATCGACATTGGAATCATGCATAAAAATTGGGGAAATTGGTTAGACTATGTTCTCTATAACATGTACTTTGAAAACCAATAAGTTTCAAACCAAAAGAGAGCTTGAGCTTACCACAATTGAAGCTCAAAGTCGGCTCTCTGAATCTGAAAATCTAGTTTGGCAGATTTCAACACCTAACTTTGCAGGCCCATAACTTTTTGACCAGGGACTCAAATCTAACAAACTTGGTATCAAATCGAAGCTCGTTGAAAGAGCTTTTCAATGGTATATCAGGCGTGAGGTAACTCTCAAGAAGGAGAGATAATCAAAGCCAAGAAGGTGACGAGTCTAAACAGAGTTCTGGTTTTTGGCAGATTTGATGCTCTAACTTGCAGAGCTCATCACTCTCACCACACTCAAGCTTAGGTCACGATTTATGACTCTTTTCGAAGCTCTGGATGTGATCTTCGAAAAAGTGTATGATTTGTTCTAGGAGACTCAAGGACGAAGATGAATTGAGAATTGGAATTCAAGAACCCTAAAACTCGTTTTCTAAGCTTCTAAACTTGAATTTGTTGGCCATATATAAATTCTTCTCCCTTCTTGAAGAAGATTGGGAAACTCCATGCATAAGGACACGAATCCTAGGCATGTCTGGGCTAGATGGCGTGGCAACACCAGCTGAATTCGTGGCAAACTCCGAGTTCCTCCATGGCTGGACAACTGTCACGCACCATTTTGAGCTATCAGACCCAGAATACTCGAGTATTCAACCAAATACTCGAGTATTTTGGCCAGTTTTCACTAAAAACTTTGTTTAATTAATTTTAACTCCAAAAGACCTTCCATTATTTCTTTTAGGTCCTTCCCAAGGACTTTATTGTAAAATTTAATATTTTATGGAAAAACCACATCATAAAATATTTTCTCATAATATATATAGATATACATATAATGCAAACCAAAAATCAAATACAGAATTATTATTTATTTATAAAACCAATATACTAACATATTGATTCGGAAGACGAAATTAGGGGTGTTACACTACTCCCCCACTTAAAAGGAATTTCGTCCCCGAAATTCATTCTTTTAAAATTCCACATTTTCATAACAAATTGTTTTGAGGTTATTATTTTTTTAAAACATAATTAGGGAGAACTCTCCCCCACTTAAAAGGAATTTTCCTTTTAAACTCTCTGCCCCCAAAATGTCACATAAAAATTTTTCAAATGAAACTTTCTCGGATAAACTTTTGCGTTTCCAGCACATATCAAAATCCTTCAAAAAGGTTTGCCTTATACTTCCTTGAAATTATTTCACAATGAAATCCTTTTATTAAAACTTTTCTAAAACCCATGCCCCAAGTACATATTGAAATATTTGCAACAAACCTTTCAAAGAAAACTTTCTTTGCTGCGCACTCTGATCACTCGAGCACGAGTAAGGAATTATTTATTTGACTTTATTCCTTAACAGTATAAATATCAGGGTGATCAGTCCTAACATTTAAACTATTAGCAATAAAATCATCCCTTTCAGATATAATCTTTCTCAAGAAAGACTATACGATTTATCTTTAAGTTAAATGAACTCAAAGATAAGGAACTTTATCGTCGCCATCAGATTTAGTCCGATTGTCAAGTTCTAGAGATATTTCCGTTGGGGAGACAAATGCTTGTCCTATCCCGGTGGTTGTTAATCTCTCCAGTCTTAACTGATCTTTCCCTTTCTGTAGCGCCCAAAGACATTTATCACATCCAACTGTGATAAGGGTTTTGATCACAGAAACTCAAGTTAAAGACCTGCTCAGATTTTTAGATCACAGAACGATTTAATTAACGCAATCGAAATCATTGATTACGTTAATTCAGATCAGAGGAAGGATAAATTCAGATTACCTATATCCGAATCTAACTCGCATCCTAGCAGGATGGAAAACTCTTCCCTCGTGATTTGCTGATTGACCATTCCCGTCTGGCATTTCTTCTTCAATTAATCCGGTGAATAAGACTTAATTTTCTTGCGACTGAAATCAAATATTCCTTTTAGTATATCAGCACTCAGCCCATGATGATGCGCCCCACCTTCCCACCTTAAAATTGACAAATGATTTCTTTCCATTTGCTTTTCATTTACCTTCATGCAATTGAGATTTCTCTAACCCCTTATGCATGAAATTCTGGTTCCCATAGTTAGTTCACTTATTCCTCAATAGTTGATATCTGGTTTGGAATTCAGACATTATTCATTCCAGACTCCGCATGTTTGATCCTTCCATCAAAATTGCAATGAAATATACTTCCTCAATCTTTTGAACTTGGTAATGTTTTCCCCGAGATTCATATTACCCTACCTTATTTACAATAATTCAATCTCCTTTCTCTAATTTTTTTCAAAGATTTCATCCTTGAATAATTCTCAAGTGACATGCCATTCCTTTGCTCTTCAGTTCTTTGTTGCAATTCACGAATTCGAATTAGGAATTCTATTGTGATTTGCAACCTTCCCTTCTTACTTCTCGTCGGTCTACTTGTATCATCAAACTCGTATCCATTAGACTTCTTAAAAACACATTCTTAATCCCCGTAGAGCTCACATAAATTGCCTTTCGGCCCATGGTAATTGCTTTCGTCTCCTACTTCGTCACGACGATGACAGAGTTTCCAATCACGAGCGTTTAAAATTCTATCCGTCAGCGTTGTCCCTTGTTCAACTCCTTATGATTGAACAATTACTTCGACTCTCCATGGTCATTAACACTTAAAGCAGAGTGACACGGGAAAAAGGCCTCAAGCCCTCCGAGCAACCATGGTAGTTACAAAGCTCAAGTCATGCGTCGAGTGAATCACCTTGTGTATTCCATCACCTTGATGCATACACATCTACCCTCCTTTCTTAAAACTACCTCTTTCCAAGTCTTGGCCTCGACACATGAAAATGCACTTTAATACTTTTGCATGAATCGAGTAGGAGTAACACAGGAGGGAATGTTAACCTTCCCTTCAATGACTGAAAATTCTCGTTATTCTTCTTATTCCATATAAAAAGGCCATTCCTTCCGGGTTACCTTGGTTAAAAAATATTTGACTTTAGAAAGTCCACTTAAACACCCCCAATAGAATTCAATCAATCCCTTCCCAAAATCACATCCAAGCGTGATAAGGGATAATAGATCAAATCTAACTTAGTGTCGCGATCAATTATCTCGACACTATAATCTAAGCAGATTTTAGAAACAAATTTGGGTAATTTCATAGGGTCTCTAATTTTAAAACAATTAGGTGAATCCAACTTCAACCTATTCACACATTTACAATAATCAAAGAATTGGGTAACTCCCGAATCGAACACAATCATGGAAAGTTGGTTTTGAAGTAAATGGTTACCTTGCGCGAGATCAGGTGATTGGTTAACTTCTACTCTATTCAGGGTAAACACTTTTCCTTGAGTCATTGGTTTGCTAGCAAGTCCGATGTGGTTACTTTTCACAGATTTTCTGCAGTAACGTGCAATATGACCCAGCTTCCCACAGTTGAAGCAAGTACTTTTTGCCCAGCAGATTCTTCCATAATGATGATGTTTGCACTTCTCACAGTAAGGGGCATTGCTGCGAGTCTTAACCCCATTCCCGTCTTCAACTCTACCTTTGCCTCGTTTCTGGTTGAAATATGGATCTGTTTTCCGATGATTAAATCCTTTCTTTCTTTGTGGTCCATAACTCGGCTGGTTACTCTTTGCCTGATCAGTTGCTACTTCAGCCTTCTTGTCATCCTCATACATCCGACACATGTCAACCAATGTAGGAAAACTTTGGATCTTCTGATAACTGAAAACAGATTTCAGTTCAGGCCTCAGGCCACCTTCAAATTTGATGCATTTGCTTCTCTCATCCAGATTGTTTTGATAGTATGGAGAGTACTTCATCAATTCCTCAAACTTAGCTGCGTACTCGCCCACACTCATATCTCCTTGTTTTAATTGTAGGAATTCAACTTCCTTCTTCCTTCTCAGGTCCTCTGGGAAATATTTATTGAGAAACATTTCCATAAACATCTCCCAATTGAGGTCCTTTCCCTCATAGTGTAAAAGTTGAATCGTGTGATTCCACCAATTATCAGCCTCTCCTTCTAACATATAAACTGCATATGCCACCTTTTGAGCTTCCGTGCAGTCTAATGTTCTAAAAATCTTATCCATAGTATGAATCCACTTGTTAGCCTCCTCTGGCTTAAATCCTCCTTCAAACTTAGGTGGATTACAACTTCGAAAATCCGCTAAACTCTTAGCCTCAACATTACCGATACTACATTGATGTGGCGGATTAACTGGTTCTGGTGGTTGCTGATGTTGTTGTTGTTGCCATTGCTGCATTGATTCCAACACAGTCGTGATCCTCTCCAGCATCGCATTAGTATGATTTCGGTTTCTTGTCGTCATATTAGACCTGCACTATGGACGTGTGGTCATATATGGTGGACTTAAGAAACACTCATCACACAACTTATACTAAAGCTGTAGCTTCAAACGGTACATCCAACTCGTATCCATTACTTGATCAAAGTAGAATACTAATATAAATCTCATCCTGTGGATACTTTGCTTGATGGTGATAACTACCTTTTTAGAACTACTTTAGCTATTACAGGATCTGACTTTTGCTCTAACGAACCCGACATTTCACGAGAGAATATCCGGGAGATTCTTCGTAACCATGATCTCTTTAATTCCCCTCTTCCTTTACCCCACTATGAGAACAACACTCAAACATCTTGGGTTTCGGATTCTCGCCTCTCAATCACAATTAGTTATCACTTGATTCTTGGGTATCCAATCCAAGTCCAAGATCACACCTAATTGTGAAAAAATGAGTAGACCAAGTTTACTCTGAAGAGATAGCTCAAACATACGAGAGAAACAACCACAAGAAAACTTGTAGGAGTTCGATCTTGAGGTAGCAGGGTGGATCAAACACAAGAAAACGCAATCGATTCTCATCCTCACCAAGGGTTAATTAACTTCAGAGTTACAACTCTGCAAAGCAAACCACTAGAGAAAATACCTCCTAGTACTAACTACGGGGGTTTGTTAGTTTTCATTCTAGAAGAAAATACCCTCCCTAGAGGATATTAGCTCGCCTTTAGATCCTTTGGAATCACCCCTTGTTGATTCTTTGATGCCATAATGGATCAGCACTATGGGCTTAAGGTTGGAATTGATCTAAAAGAAGTACATCACTATCATACCTCAACTTAGGCTACTTCAAACACTATAGACAGGTACTTGGTCACATACCCAGGGTCAAGGGATAGAACCTTTTACTCCAATTAGAAGTATGTAAGAGCATACTTCACAAGAAACTCTACAATTCTTGAGGACCAGCGTATTGAACCACACACCCAAGGACCAAGAGTCAGGACCATTGCTCTGATACCATAAATGTAACATCCCTCGTTTCTTAAAAAGAATTTCACTTATTACTGAAATGTGTTGGAAAAGTCTGAGTATGAAAATTTTTCCTTGAATGTGGTACTCAAATTTAAGCCATGTATTAGAACTAAATTCGGTAGAAGAAGTAATTATTTGCTGAACATTTTAGAATCCTTTTGAGATAACCTTTGTAGTACAAAATAGCTTTTGAAAATAACTTAGTTATTAGGTCATCCCAGGAAATCAATTTTAACAATACTTCCTTCGTGTCGAACGATAAAATCAGAGTGAGCGGAATATATTAAAATAGTTCATTGACTCATAAAATCAGATATATAAATTCGATGTGTACCACAATTATATTAAAGTATGAAAACTAGGTTTCCTATTGGATACATCTCTTAAAATATATACATTGTTTCCATATCAAAATTAGAGACGTTCCAGAGCTGGTCACTGGTTCTTCATCCATTCGTTCGTCTGGTTGAGTCCTCAGAGTTGTACAAAAGAGTCTCTATCCCATGATGACTTAGTACTTCATGAACTTAAGGGTCATCCAATTCCTTTAATCTTTAGGTAGTCTAGGTACCTGGTCAGAACCTATTAAGGGCAGGGGGTAAGCTTATATATTCGCATTATCAAATAAGAATAAAGACCTAACATCCACAAGTAAGCACCCATCATGATAGAAATGCATAAACATGAGCACCCGCCATTTCATTTATTTCTCTTTTCAAATAGGTGGCATGATGCATGCTTCCCATCTCTCAATTCCTGAGATTCTTCAACTAATCACTCAGATGAACGTCTTTCCATAACACCATTGTATTCCCAGAATACAAATAATACGTTATCAAACGTATGGCGTACTTGCTCGGAAGTGATAAAAACGTCACACTATCTGGTGATCGTCACATCGCCCAAGGACGTAAACCTATCACTTCTCAACATACAACGGGTGTGATAAAAAACGTCACCACATCTGATGAACGTCATGTCGCCTAAGGACGTAAACCTTATCACTTGTGATACACAACAGAGGTGATAAACAACGTCACCATGTCTGATGAACGTCACGTCGCCAAAACGTAAACCTTACCACTTGTGTGCAACACACCGTTGAACCATTAAACCAACAGTATACCACATACTGCCCACATTGTCCACCTTAATGTGTCATCGAGCAAACAGCAACATTTGGCACTCCCAGAGGCCCTCCTCATGTTCCATGAACATGACACAACGATAACTCACCACCGTTCACTGTGCATGAATGCATGCAAGTATTCCCTTAAGATTATTCATTAATCTCATTATATACAATATGTAATGAATTCATCAATGAAATATATCAATTTCCATGCTTAGTATGATGAGATTTATTAAAGGAAGTATCACATTATTCCCTTTAAGTTTCATTAGGTTTAAATGGAAGTGGTTAGATTAAAAATGGTGTTTTCTCAACATTTTAGTAAAAAGACTCAAGTAATAGCTTCAATACTCGAGTAGTTCTTCAATTTCCTGAAACTGTGTATCAGACTGCCCAGAATACTCGAGTAGTTCACAAAATACTCGAGTAGTTTATAGATCAGAATACTTGAGTATTTCACAAAATACTAGAGTATTTTTCAGCCCAGAATACTTGAGTGTTTCACAAAATACTAGAGTATTTTTCAGCCCAAAATACTCGAGTATTTCACAAAATACTAGAGTATTTTGCAGCCCAGAATACTAGAGTATTTTACAAAATACTAGAGTATTTCGTGATCTTCTGGGAAGCTTGTATCAGAAAATACTCGAGTGTTTTACCAAATACTCGAGTATTTTTGACAGCAGATGCACCACAACTTGGTTTTAACATACCATTTTCAATTCTAACCAATTCTAACTTAAACCAATGATCAACAGAACTTTGTTTACACATTTAAAACTTGTCTCAACACAAAGATCGCATCAATTCACAGAAAATCATAATCATTCATCAATTATGCATGAAAATCACATATTATGCAACTTAAAGTACCAATTTCAATTCAATTCATTATTGGCATAATTTCAGCATTGATTAAGCTCATATGCAACCAAATAAACTTGCCTTAGCATGTAGCATGCCTCAGATTGGCCTCCAAGCCATATTCCTATTTCAATCTATGCCCTTAGAGTCTCATGGTGACTCATCCTACTTTCTAATGCAATTTAAACTTATTCTAGCAAATGGTAAGCTTCCCCCATACCTTAGGGTCGTTCTTGAACAAAAACTCCACAGAGAACAGCAACCAAATGCTCTAACCACTTCCCACTCGAACTTGCATAACAGATTCAGCAGGGGTTCAAAACCACATCAATCGACATTGGAATCATGCATAAAAATTGGGGAAATTGGTTAGACTATATTCTCTATAACATGTACTTTGAAAACCAATAAGTTTCAGACCAAAAGAGAGCTTGAGCTTACCACAATTGAAGCTCAAAGTCGGCTCTCTGAATATGAAAATCTAGTTTGGCATATTTCAACACCTAACTTCGTAGGCCCATAACTTTTTGACCAGGGACTCAAATCTTACAAACTTGGTATCAAATCGAACCTCGTTGAAAGAGCTTTCCAATGGTATATCAGGCGTGAGGTAACTCTCAAGGAGGAGAGATAATCGAAGCCAAGAAGGTGACGGGTCTAAACAGAGTTCTGGTTTTTGGCAGATTTGAAGCTCTAACTTGCAGAGCTCATCACTCTCACCACACTCAAGCTTAGGTCACGATTTATGACTCTTTTCGAAGCTCTGGATGTGAGCTTCGAAACGGTGTATGATTTGTTCTAGGAGACTCAAGGACGAAGATGAATTGAGAATTGGAATTCAAGAACCCTAAAACTCGTTTTCTAAGCTTCTAAACTTGAATTTGTTGGCCATATATAAATTCTTCTCCCTTCTTGAAGAAGATTGGAAAACTCCATGCATAAGGACACGAATCCTAGGCATGTCTGGGATAGATGGCTTGGCAACACCAGCTGAATTCGTGGCAAACTCCGAGTTCCTCCATGGCTGGACAACTGTCGCGCACCATTTTGAGCTATCAGACCCAGAATACTCGAGTATTCAACCAAATACTCGAGTATTTTGGCCAGTTTTCACTAAAAACTTTGTTTAATTAATTTTAACTCCAAAAGACCTTCCATTATTTCTTTTAGGTCCTTCCCAAGGACTTTATTGTAAAATTTAATATTTTATGGAAAAACCACATCATAAAATATTTTCTCATAATATATATAGATATACATATTATGCAAACCAAAAATCAAATACAGAATTATTATTTATTTATAAAACCAATATACTAACATATTTATTCGGAAGACGAAATTAGGGGTGTTACACTACTCCCCCACTTAAAAGGAATTTCGTCTCCGAAATTCATTCTATGTTACATTATATGTGTATAATTGTTATGTGACTTATTTCTTAATAAGTATAAACTAGTGGATGATTTTTTGATCTTTAATATTTTGATATGAGAATGAAATAATAATAGTTTTATGAAAATAAATAAAATTCTGGATTTTTTTATGGTGTTGGCCGTGGGGTATAATTGATTTTTTAAGTAAAAGTTACAAATAAATTATAGTATTTTGTTTGATAATTCTAGGAGTAATTGGGTAATTTTAATAAGGAAAAATAGGTTAATAAGAATGGTATTTTTGTGTGATGATATGACTATAGGATTGAGTTTAGCTGCTGTAAAAAAATGATTTTTATGAATGGTGTCTATTTGATATTTTATTGATGATTAAAACAATTCTTTTGAAGGTATAATATTATGTAACTATGATGTATAGGTGTTTTAAAAATTAAAAGTATTTTTCCTAATTGTTGAGCAGTGGCCGAATTATTTAGGAGAAAAAAATATAGAGTTTGATAATTTTCCTAATTGATTTAATAATGATTTGATGTGAATAGATGATTATTAGTATATATAAGTGTTTAGTTATTTTAATTCTGAAAAATAATTAATTCTAAAAAATTATTTTAATTCTGGAAAATTATCATTTTATTAAGATATAAGACTCCAAATGATTATTTTTATGTGTGTTAGTAGTGCTTAATTTGTATATAATTATTTAAGTTTGTTTGCCTTATTTTCTTAAGATAATGCAACAAATTGTAGTGGTTGTACAGCAGGTGAAATTATTTTGTGTGACTTAGATTTAATTATTTTAATATAATAATTCGTAAAAAGAATTTAGGAAAAAGCGGCATGTGTTTCTGATAAACCGTTTAGGAAAAAACTGAGTTTTAAGAAATAGTGTATATGCTGTTCAAGATTCTAAAATAGTTGCATCAAGAATAGAAATTATTTTGAAATGAATTGGTAATGTGTACTTTATGCTAAGATCTTTATTATAAGTAGTTAAAAATTAGCAAGGAAGTGTAAAAGTGATTCTGTGAATGTACTGATGTTTAAAAGTGATTCTGTTGTGTACTGTTTATAATCTGTAACTTAATTTCATTATCGATAGAGAAAAAGTTTTAACTTAGAATACTTGAGTTTATTTTCTCAATATGTTATATGTGTTTATAACATGATTATGCAAAAATTTGTTTACTGCTTGATTGAAATGTGCATCAAAGAAAAATACTCCAAATTCATGTTGTATGAATAGCCTGTAAATGGTAGTTGTTATAAGGTACTTAAGAGTGAGACCTGTAGTAAAGAAAAAATTGAGGTTTATTTTTAAGATGTTATGATTGTGTTTTAAAAGTTATATTATGATCGGAGATGATTTTCATAATTTAAAAGCTAAAAAGAAAAAGTGATTATGCTGTCCGAAATTCTAAATTGGTTGCATCAACTATAAAAACTGTTTTGGAATGAATTAGTATGATGATTTTTATGATAGGACCTTTAATATAAGTGTATAGAGTAAAAAGAAATTATAAAAGTGAATTTGTAAAAGTATGATTTGATGTTATTTGTTTAAATAAATTGTTGTTTTACTGGTATAAGTGTGTGCATGGTAGTTGTTATATAAGCAATGTAGTGTGGTTTTTATGAAAATAAAAATGTATTCTTAAAGGTTTTCAAGTATTGGAGTGAGTTTTAAATGTTGTTTTGCAAAAAGGATTTCTTGATGTTAAAAGGAATTGTTTAAGTTATCTAACGCCTTAAAAAGGATTTCTATTTTAAAAAGGATTTCTGTTTTAAGGTACTTTGGTACTTTGGGTTTAGCCTTTACTTAAGTAGTACAAAGTACTCATTAGATATTAATTGTATGTCGTTCATCATTCAAGAATAAAGGAATCAAAAGTGAACGAGCTGCTGGAGTTGTGGACTCAAAGGTTGAAAACAGAGTAAGCGTGGATCTCACGTGAGAGAGAAGCCTTCTTAAGACATAGTGGCTCAAAGGTCGGAACTAGGAATCTATCGGTCGAGTAGTAAAACGGCAATTGAGTGTGTGTTCCGCCGTTTATACGAAAAACACGATTCCTCGATATTAATTGTATGTCAGTTGATAATTGATTATACCATGTTATATATCTTTATTGTATATTATATGGAAATGAGTTATATGATGAGATAACAAGAAGATTGGGAATATATTTTGGAAATAATGGTTTATCCTATAGTAAGATAATTAATGTTTTTGAACGGTTGTTCCTATGAAAAGATTTCTTAGTATTTTTCGAACGGTCGTTCCATGAAAAGGATTTGGCATATTTTTGAATTTATGAGAATGATCAATGAACCTTGTGGAAATTCGAAAACGATACTAGTGTACAGTGATAGTGCAAATGGCACGATAACTTTATAAATATCCCCTTTAAGTGACTGGCCACGTGGATGATTGTGCCGTGGTCTAAGTCTTGTGGAATCCACTGTACTGTAGAGGGTGTTTGATGTTTCCCTTAGAGGTCGAGGCCCGTTAGAAGCGAGGCTTAGAATGGGTCGACCAAAACTATGATTAATGACAGACTTAAAAGACTTAGGAACCCCTTTTCTAAACCTTGCGTTGAGAGTGAAGTAGTGGAGAGGAAAGATACCGCATTCTTGGAGGTTGGTGTCTCTTCAAGTGGTGATTGTGATAGGGGAGGGCAAGGACGGTGAACGTCAAGAAGCCTCAAGTGCTTCTCTAGGCAGGACAAGACTACAAGAACTTGTCTTTCAGTTGTAGGCAATATCGTAGCAAGGAACTGCACGATCAACTAGAGAAAGTGTTGTCGCCCCCTTGAGCAAATCTTAGATGGTGAGAGGGAACCCGAATGGGGCTAGATGTCGCTGTACTTTTGAAACTGTATTGATGAAATGATTTTACTTCGATTGTTGGATACTTGTTGGCGCGTACCTGTTGTGGACCGGAAATATAAACATACTTCAGTAAACCGGGTTACCGGTAATATGGATTTAGGCCCGTAGCTTCAGTAAACCGGTTTACCGGACTAAAGAGACCCATTGAGGTAAATAGGCTCCAGGAAACCGGTTTACCCTCCTAAAGGCCCTTTAAAGATCTAAAACTTATGAAGCCCAAGTACTTCACAAAATAAGAGTAACATTCTAAGAGGCCCGTTAGTGGCCCAAATCCTTTGTTCCTCCAGAATAGCAAAGAAGAAGACTTCTCGTTGGAAGACATAGGATTCCTTACCTCGCAAAACCGGTATAGCGGTTACTCATCCGACAAAGCCATTAATCCTGAGTATCTTGGATTCCAACATCATGATGAGCAGCAGCTCTCCAATAACAACTCATTTACTCCTGCCATTATCACTTGCCGTTAGTAGTAATTCGGCCACCCCATTGATGAGGAGGGAAACCCAACGGTAAGGATATCAGCTTATATAAGCAAGTAGAGGGTAACCAGGTATGCATCCTTCAATCTCACACAAACACACACACCACCCCCCAAACTAAGAACGACAATAGAGGTTGTATCCTGGAAATTAGGGTGCCAATCTGCAGTCTGAAAGCAAACCGTAGAATACTGGAACACTTGACCGCTTAGCTCAAGTACCAGACGTTCTACCACAGAACATTGGCGACCACAGTGGAAGCGAGAAACCTATTCCCACCACTTTTGTGAACAAGATGGATAACCGGTCACAAGGAGAACGAATCGAACCCAGCCACCATAGTATCGGAGATCTGAGAAACCGATTGAATGGAGGAAAAGCTCCCACCCAGCAGAAAGATTTAAGGGAGCACCTGAGTGAGGGTAGGAGACGAATGGAAGAAGAACGATCCAAGCATGATAGTCCCCCTCGTACTGATCAAGAAAAATCGCGGCAGAGGCAATCCTTTAAGGATGACAGCCCCCCGCATTCTGAACATGAGAGTAGAGGATCATCGGATGGACGTTCGCAAAGAAAGATGAACTTAGAAACAGAATTGGCGCGCCTCCGGAAGCGTATGGACGCGCAAGATAAGTTGATGAAAGAGCTGAAAAAAGGAACAACATTCTCCACACCAGAAATGGAGGACCTCATAAGGGATGAGGAACCGGAGGAAAGAGATCATCCATTTTCCGATCAGATTATGAACTTTCCGATGCCTGAGAATCTCAAGGCTCCAACTAATGTAGATTCTTACTTCGGAAATTCAGACCCTCAGGAGCACATAGACAGTTTCTTGGTGGCAATGTCCTGTCAGGGGGCTAAAGATGCGTACAAATGTCGCACTTTTCCCTTGACTCTGAAAAAGGCAGCATTGCGGTGGTACTCTAAACTGGAGCCCAACTCTATCAGGTGTTGGAAAGATTTGGCTGCAAAATTCCTGGGCCATTTCACTACCAGTAAGGCTCAGCCAAAATCTGAACATCACCTGTCGCAAATTAAGCAAGGAAAAGATGAGTCACTAAGGGATTTCCTAACCCGATTCAATTCTGAATACCTATCGATCAGTGACATTGAAGCATCTGTGGCCCTTCACTTGTTGATGAGAGCCTTGAAACCTGGTGAGTTTACTGATCACTTGGCCATGCACAGGATTAGAACCATGGATGAAGTGATGGAGAGAGCAGAAAAGTATATCAATTTGGAAGAATATCAAAAGGCCCAGGATAACTATGTCATTGGAGGAACCGGTAAGAAGAAGGAAGCATTCCTTCCAAAAGGACCAGGAAAAGGTAATCGGGAAGGGGAAAGGACTGGAAGAGGAGATTCAAGGGGAAGGAGACCAGAGAGCAGATATGATGAGTACACACCCTTGAACACTTCAAGGTCTCAGATCCTTAGAGAAGTCATGAATGCATAACTAATGGAGGTAGACAGACCTCCCCCGCTAAGAAGACCACCCACCAAGGAGAACCAGCGTAAAAGATGCAGTTGGCATGGTGGTTATGGCCACACATATGAGGAATGTGTCCAGCTTAGAGACGCATTAGAAACACTGATAAGAAGGGGGAAACTGAAAAGGTATGTCCGATCTCCTGGAGGATCATTCAACGAACGCAATTCTGGAAGGAGAGCCAAAAGCCCAGTAAGAAGGAGAACCAGGAGTCCCATATGGAGGAGAACCCGATCATCAACAAAAAGGAGTAGAACTCCCAGGCATACCAGAAATTCCCCTGTCAAAAAAGAAGGTAACAGTGGTACTAGTAACGAAGATTTAGAACTAATCTCTACAATTTCAGGAGGATATTTAGGTGAAAATGATTCTATAACATCTCAAAAGCGACAGCTAAAACTTGCAACAATTGTTGTCGCCTCCTCTGGCAGACAGAAAATATCCCATCCGCCTATAATGTTCACTGAAGCTGACCTGGAGGGAGTCATTCCTCATCATAATGACCCACTGGTGATAACAGGGATCATTGACAGGTTCAAAGTTTGCAGAATGATGGTAGACCAAGGGAGTTCTTCCGACATCATGTTTTCTGATCTTTTTGATAGACTGAAATTAAAGCCTCGGGATCTTCGCCCATGTCAAGAGGAATTGATTGGTTTTACCGGAGACACTATCAGGCCAAGAGGATATATTGACATCAGGCTGACATTGGGAACACCCCCTCGATGTCGGAATGAGAAGATATCTTTTGCGGTGGTAGATTTCCCATCAGCGTATAACGCGATTCTAGGGCGCCCCACCCTGAAGGCATTCCAGGCGGTCGCTTCCCCTCTTCACATGGCAATGAAGTTTCCAGGAGAGAAGGGCGCGATTATCACAGTACGAGCAGATCAGATGCAGGCGAAAACCTGCCATATTGCTAGCTTGAAGGCTACTAAGGAAAATGCAAAAAAGCAGATGCAGATAAAGAAAGGCAAAGCCCCTGCTTCCTCTCCTGGTGTGATGATGGTAGATTTAGACATGAGAGAAGACATTAAAGAAGAACGTCCCAAACCTGAAGGAGAATTGGAGAAAGTTCAGATAGGTGAAACATCAGATCACTGGACGCAGGTAGGAAAAAATTTGCCAAAGGAAGAGAAGGAGAGGCTGGTTACTTTGTTAAGGGAGAACAGAGATCTGTTTGCATGGACAGCTGCTGATATGCCTGGCTTGGATCCGGAGTTTATTTGCCACCGTCTGTCTATAGATCCTACATTCAGACCAGTGGCTCAGCGCAGGAGGAAGATGGGTGCTGAACGACAGAAAGTCATCGCTTCAAGCGTGAAGGAGCTCTTACAGGCCAGCTTCATTCGTGAAGTCCCATACACTACGTGGCTGGCGAATGTGGTCTTGGTGAAAAAATCTAATGGAAAATGGCGCATGTGCGTCGATTATACAGACCTCAATAAAGCATGCCCCAAGGATACCTACCCACTTCCCAATATTGATAAACTTGTAGACAGCTCAGCTGGTTACCAGCTACTCTCCTTTCTAGACGCTTATTCTGGTTATAATCAAATTCCAATGTTTGAAGATGATCAGGAGAAAACAGCTTTCATGACCGATAGGGCAGCCTATTGTTATACTGTAATGCCCTTCGGATTGAAAAATGCAGGTGCCACTTACCAAAGAATGATGGACAAAGTTTTCGCTGGACTGATAGGTCCTACTTTGGAGGTTTACGTGGATGACATGATCGTCAAGTCCATGCTACAGGAGAACCACAAACAAGATCAAGAAGCGGTCCTTGCCAAGGTACGTAAGCACAATATGCGGCTTAATCCACTAAAGTGTGCATTTGGTGTCACGGCAGGAAAGTTTTTAGGTTTTATGCTCACCAACAGAGGGATAGAGGCTAACACAGAGAAATGCGAGGCAATCACTCGTATGAGGAGCCCAAATTCAGTCAAAGAAGTTCAACAACTTACAGGTCGTATTGCTGCATTAACGAGGTTCCTATCCAAATCAGCTTACAAGTCGCTTCCCCTGTTCAAGTTACTAAAGAAGGATAAGGAGTTTAGGTGGTCTGGAGAATGTGAGGCTGCTTTCCAGGAGCTCAAGCATTACCTTTCGAATCCTCCAATCCTCAGTAAACCCGAATCAGGTGAAACACTGTATTTGTATTTATCTGTTAATGATGAGGCTGTAAGTGCTGTGTTGGTCAGGGAAACAGAAGAAGGACAAAAGCCCATATACTTCGTTAGTAAAGTATTACAGGAAGCTGAAAAAAGATATCAGAAGGTGGAGAAGATGGCGTTCGCATTAATCATCACTGCTAGGCGTTTGAGGCAGTATTTCCAGTGTCACTCGGCGTTTGAGGCAGTATTTCCAGTGTCACCCGGTGGTAGTACGAACTGATCAACCCATTCGGCAGATACTACAAAAGCTTAACTTAGCGGGTCGCATGATCGCCTGGTCAGTGGAACTTTCTGAATATGGGATCAGCTATGAAGCGAGGACGGCCATAAAATCACAAGTACTAGCGGATTTTGTAGCAGAGTTGACACCAAAAGCAGATCCTAAAAGCTGGACTCTCTTTGTGGATGGATCTTCTAACCCCTCTAGAGGAGGAGCTGGAATCATTCTGGAGAATGCTCAAGGTATTTCCATTGAATACTCTCTTAGATTTTATTTTCAAACGTCTAATAACCAAGTAGTGTATGAAGCATGCCTGGCTGGCATGACTATGGCCAAAGATCTTGGAGCTCGCTCTATTCTCCTGTACAGCGACTCCCAATTGGTGATTTCTCAGATAAAAGGAAATTTTCAAGCAAAAGAGCCTCTGCTGCAGCAATACCTCATGAAATGCAAACAACTGGCGGAAACATTTGAGGAAGCGGATTTTGAACATATCCCAAGGGAGCAGAATTCTCGTGCAGACATCTTATCAAAATTGGCAAGCACCAAGAAACCGGGGAATTATAGATCAGTGGTGCAACAAACTATATTCCACCCTAGTGCGACACTAGCAGTGGAGGATGAAGACTCGTGGGCATCTCCTATTTTGGCGTATTTACTTCATGGCACGCTTCCAGCAGAAGAAGAGGCATCCAGAAAGGTACGAAGAATGGCCCCACACTTTATCATTCAGGATGGATTATTGTACAGAAGGGGATTTTCCTCCCCCCTACTCAGATGCTTATCCAGCAAGGAGGCGGAAGCAGCCATGAAAGAAATACATGAAGGAAGATGCAGCCATCACCTAGGAGGAAGGAGTTTGGCAAGGAAAATCTTAAGAGCCGGATTTTACTGGCCTACGATTCAGCTGGATTCCATGAACCATGTCAAAAAATGTGATAAATGTCAAAGGTACGCAGATGTCCACCTGGCCCCCCTGAAGAATTACATTCGATTTCTGCTCCATGGTCGTTTTATCAGTGGGGAATGGACCTATTAGGCCCTTTTCCACAAGCTGCTGGACAAGTGACTCATCTGATTGTGGCAGTAGATTATTTCACCAAGTGGATTGAGGCCAAGGCAGTAGCCACCACCACTTCAGCCCAAATCCAGAAATTCCTCAACAACCAGATAATCCCACGTTTTGGCATTCCTGCAGTAGTTGTCACTGATAATGGCCGCCAATTTGTCAGCGAAGCCTTTCAAAATTTCCTCCGTGAGTTGGGAATCAAACAACGCTTATCCTCTGTGGAACATCCACAGACCAATGGCCAAGCAGAAGTGGCGAATAGGTGTATCTTAAGAGGCATAAAAAGGAAGCTGGAAGACAGTAAAGGCAAGTGGGCGGAAATCATAGAGTCCATGCTTTGGTCATACAGAACCACTCCTCATTCTGCTACTGGAGAAACTCCTTTTAAATTGACCTATGGAAGTGAAGCTATGATCCCGTTAGAAATAGGATCCACCAACTTGAGGTCAAGATACTTTGACCCTGACACAAATGTAAAACTTCTGAGGGAGAATCTTGATCTTTTGCAGGAATCCAGGGAAATGGCCACTATTCGCATGGCAACAATCTAGCAACAATCAGCCAAACAGTACAACTTGAAGGTTATCTTCCGTTCATTCAAAGAAGGGGACCTGGTCCTAAGAAGGTCAGATGTGCATGGAAAAGAACTAACACACGGGAAATTAGCTGCCAATTGGGAAGGTCCATATCGGATCTGCGCAAAAACAGATAATGGAGCTTACTTTCTGGAAACATTAACAGGAAACAGGATCAAGAACCCATGGAATGCGGCCAAACTTCGAATTTATTATAGTTAAGAAACCCTCCGTAGAGGAGAAAGCAGCTTTTTAGGACATTTTTATTGGAATAAAGGCTTACTAAGTCATTGTCATTTCCTTTTTAATAAGGCCATAGCGCCATTGTTGTTAGTAGAGATGAAGGCTTTCTCCTATACGAGTTTTTATTGAATAATCAAAAATTTCAGTTTGCAGTAATTATCCTATCTTTCGGTTTTCAAATTATCCAAGCACACTAAACCGGTTTTATGGTTTGGAAGTGCATTATGACATCCATGAATTGGATTAATTACTGATAGAACACATCAATCTAGTTTTATGATTTGAGAGTGTTTTCTGCGATCATAATTCGGTTTAACAGATTACATCCTCGAATGGGTTCAACAGCTTCACAACTGCAAATCGGTTAAACAACTGATGAGCATGAATATCCGGTTTTATGGATTAATTACATCCACAAACCACTTCCCTTACTTCACGATTACAAATCGGTTAAATAACTAGTTAGTAACATTGATTGGTTTCATGGTTTAATTATGCCACAAACCAACTTAGCAGCAAAACAAAAAATTCTAAATGCCTAAACCGGTTTACCAGTTTTGAAAGGTATTAATCCGATAAAAATCCAACTTAAAGTACACCACTTGTATGGCTAGCCACCTTACAAGGAGAAAAATGGGTTAGAAGATGTTCTAAAAAATATTAGGCACCACCCATGTACTGATAGTAAGACTACTTTCAGACTCTAGTAGAGTCTGATAAGGATAAAAGAATTTCATTCGCTGGCTAGAATAGAAAATTATTAAAGTCTACTAAGTATGGATATAATTTGAAAACAAGACTTAAGAAAACAAAGCAAATTTTTCATTGATAAAAAGCGGATTACAACTAGATTCACTGGATACAAGGAAAGGAAATGCTGAAATAGTCAAGAACATAAGATAAAAAACATAAAATAGATAAAGCAGTAACAAATCAGTAAACGAGACCCTATGGAGTGGCCTCATCATCATCATCATCAGCCTCTTCTCCTCCAGTGGCCAAGAAATCAGGACAACCAGGGTCAGCTAAATCCACGGGCACCCTACTGCCATCACCAAGGTAGCTGTACAATATCCCATCTTCAACACGATGAAGATAGTGCATCCCTTTGGCCGAGAAGGAGGGATTCAGATGATTAGCTTGCTCAACAGCATTCATGAAGGAGGATTGAACTGAATCTATCCACTTCCCCTTGTACATGTCTCTTTCCGACTCCATGTCCCTCAATGCATCCCTCAAAGTAGTCAAAGCAGCATCATGAGCCACATTCATCTCAGTAACCTTGGTGTTCAGCTTCCTAGTATACTCTTCCTTAGCTTGAGATAATTCCTGTTTAGCCTTGTTAAATTTAGAAGTCTCGGAAGCAAGTTGCTGAACCAATTCCGCTTCTCTTTTGACATGGTCAGTCAAGTTCACAGCCTCTGGTCCAACAAACAAGACCTTTTCAGCATTTTCCGCTAGAAACTGGATCGTTGATGCAGCCTTGATTTGTTCCCTTTTTAAGGATTTCAGAAGAGCAACAAATTCCCTTCGGCTCATGTTGCCTAGTTGTTGAGAAGTGGAATCAGTGAGAAGCATCCGATCGAAGCTCTCGGATAAGTCATCAGGCCAAAGAGAAGAGCCTCCACCCTGTGAATTAGCCGAACTACCGGCTTCCGGATGAGAAGGACTGTCGTTTCTCCTTCGTTTAGGAGTACCGGCAGGACCAGTGCCCATAACCTCCACAGCTGCTGGGGAAGAAAGAGGTCGTGGAACAGTAGATTTGCTGACTCGGGGACACAGATTGCGAGGAGCATTTCCAAGAGCTGCCGCAAGCGCTGCCAAATCGGAAGGAGAAGCCATTTCAGCTGCATAAAAATCGTGTCAGAAATAGGAAGAGAGGAAAAATGCAGTACAAAATATTTCAAATTAATAAAGCAAAAATTCCTACCAAAAGTTGTTTGTAAACTGTCAGGGGAAGAGTCCACAATAGACTTTTTACTTATGCGCCCAAAGCGGTCACAGAAGGAAATAAGGAAAGAAACAGTGGACCTCTCTAAATCAGTTAAGCGGTTTTCTGGAGTTGCAAATAGCTTAGCTGCAATAAGAGAATTACGAGGTGACCAGAAGAGAGGGAAATAAGGATTTCCCCCGTGATCAAACATGAAGGGCCAAACATCCTGTGCTCCGGTTATTTTAAAATATGTGTCTTTAAAATCCTTCCACGTCTCAGAATAAGATTCAAACACCCTTCTTCCACTAAGGGATTTGAGTGTGACCCAAGCCCACTTTCCCTTCACTTTGCTGGATTGGAAGGGGCCAAAAATGTAAAAGAAGACAAGAATTGTGCATTGAAAGTTAAAATGGTTGCAGAAAAGCTGAAAGGCTCTAAGATAGCACCAACCGTTCGGGTGAAGTTGAGAAGGTGCAATCTCTAAATGAGTAAGAACTTGGTTTTCAAAATCGGTGAAAGGGATTCTTACGCCACATACGTCAAACAAAACACAGTACATAAAGAAAAAGTTTTCATCAGTATCCCCCACTGTACATATCCGGTCTTGGTCACTAGGAGCTTCCACAGCGTAGAATTTTGGATTAATACCAGGCCTCACTAAATTGGCATGGAGGTGGTAAGAACGAAGTTTGGCCAAATCTACAAGTTTAGAAGGTCTACCTAAAGCATCTAAGTCTATCCTCTCGTAACCAGAAATATCGTCCGGCATGACAAATTCCTCCGGATTAGTTTTCGATCTCTTGTTTCCCATCTGTGATTCCTGAGAAAGATAGGAAACATTAGGAGGAGGAGTTGGTTTGCTAACGACTTCAACAAAATAATTTTTTATTACAAATTGTCTAGCAAGTTCGTCCAGCATGATTCTATCAGAAGAATTAATTGAAGTACTTCCTAAGTGTGAATAGGAAGGTTTAATAGGGGGTATGCTATCAGTTGTTAAATTATTTGAAGAAGAAGAAGAAGATGAAGAAGAAGAGCTCTCAGTGGGATAAATGACAGAAAGTGGAAGATTATACATTAGAGAAGAGCAAGAAATTACCTGAAGGTGAAGGAGAAGCTGGAACTAAGAAGATTAGTAGAGGAAAGAAGTCACACGAATTTCCCAGAAGAAGAAAAGCAAAACACGTTTTTCAGAAGATAAGAGGAGCTGAACGAATTCTCTTGCTACTCTTTGATTTCTAAGTTCTCAAGTGAAGAAGGAGTGAGTTTGAAATGAAACAAACCCCCCTATTTATAGCCAAATTCAGATTCCCAAAGACCAATGAAAGGACTTTTATTATTTATTGAGACTTTGAATGGATAAGAAGCTTAGGGGACTGGTCAGTTCGAAATCAGAGGAAAAGAGGAAATTTGACAAGTCAAAGACTGATAAAGTGAGGCATACTTCATAGCTTTTCAGAGAATTTTTTCAGATTCCTTGGGAAAGATCAGTTCTTAAAGTAAATGTAGTGATAAATCCTATCATTTATGATAAAAGTGACTTTACATCAGTTGAGAAGATGAAGCATGACTTGCAATTAATGGTGGTCAGAAAATTGGTTTTCATCAGCAAATATTAAGCTTAAGTGCTCAAAGATGGAGTACCCAAAGCAAATTTGAATTTCAAACTTCACCTAGGGAATGGCTGGATAGGCACGGCAGACTAAGAAAAGTGCCTCGGTCAAATAACTTTGACTCGTTAGAAATTGTGCGCATAAGAAGTTTGATATTGGACTAAGCAAAGCAGTCACTTTCCTCCATAAGACCGTTTGACTGAATTATGATAGCAGGATTTGAGATTCCCCTCTAAATCGGTTATCCGGTAAATTGGCAGAAGGAACGAAAAAAGGAGGGTCAATAAGCTCTCCATTAAACCGGTAAATCGGTCAAATTAGAGGACAACCCGTTTTCGTGGCGTAAGAAAACCGACAAATCAGCGTCTCTAACACCTGCGACCGTAGTAGCTGTTCAAAAACTACCAAATTTTGGAGCCAAAAACATGTGTTCAAATTTAAAAATTCAAATTTCCTCCTTGGAAACCGATATTGGCACAATAGACGAAGAAAAGATTCTTCTGATAGAAAGGATATGGATCAGAAATGTAAGAACCTCTTGAAGACCGTGTTGGACATGACGCTTTTTGGGAAATGGTGTTGGTCAAAGAAATTCGAATAAGCAGTGAAAACCGAAATACCGGTATACCAGTATTCCATCAATCTGGAAGAGACACTAAGAAACAAGGAGAGGTGACCGTTTAACCGGAAAACCGAAGTGCCTGTTCATAACCCTTTGCACAAAACATTTGGAGAAGAGGTCCTTCGAGATCCTTAAACAATCGGTTTACCAAGTAAACCGTGTTACCGGTTAACTGGATTATCGGAGCATCTGTCTTAAATCCTTCAGTAATGCGAATAGAGAAGAGGTCCATCAGGACCCAACCTTTTTTGACGGACTTAAACCGGCAAGGAGGTATATTTAGAGGAATTACCGGTGTAATGATATGAGGCTCGAACGCTTCACAAAACCGGTTAAGCTTCTAATTGAGCTACTTCTCATGAAAACAACAAAACCAAGGTTCATAATTATAAACCATGGTCTGGGGGGCAACTGTTATGGACCGGAAATATAAACATACTTCAGTAAACCGGGTTACCGGTAATATGGATTTAGGCCCGTAGCTTCAGTAAACCGGTTTACCGGACTAAAGAGACCCATTGAGGTAAATAGGCTCCAGGAAATCGGTTTACCCTCCTAAAGGCCCTTTAAAGATCTAAAACTTATGAAGCCCAAGTACTTCACAAAATCAGAGTAACATTCTAAGAGGCCCGTTAGTGGCCCAAATCCTTTGTTCCTCCAGAATAGCAAAGAAGAAGACTTCTCGTTGGAAGACATAGGATTCCTTACCTCGCAAAACCGGTATAGCGGTTACTCATCCGACAAAGCCATTAATCCTGAGTATCTTGGATTCCAACATCATGATGAGCAACAGCTCTCCAATAACAACCCATTTACTCCTGCCATTATCACTTGCCGTTAGCAGTAATTCGGCCACCCCATTGATGAGGAGGGAAACCCAACGGTAAGGATATCAGCTTATATAAGCAAGCAGAGGGTAACCAGGTATTCATCCTTCAATCTCACACAAACACACACACCACCCCCCAAACTAAGAACGACAATAGAGCTGGTATCCTGGAAATCAGGGTGCCAATCTGCAGTCTGAAAGCAAACCGTAGAATACTGGCACACTTGACCGCTTAGCTCAAGTACCAGACGTTCTACCACAGAACAGTACCCTTCGACATCGATGCCAGCATGGTTAGGGTTCCTGTGCGTCCCATCTGCTTTCCGAACTAGGATGTGGTTGGAATGATGGAGGAGATGTAACGTGTGTGCTACCAAACCCTTGAGCCTCGGTGTGGTACCCCCTCTTGAATTTCCGGTGGTTATGACAATGAAACTTAGATCCTAAAGATAATTAAATATAATGGATATAGTTTCATGAAGATTATCCTTTTGGTGGGAAGGACCCTATGGTATTTAGCTGAAGTTGTTTATAAGGGATTGGTAATAATGATGTATATATTGTTTTATGATATGCTTGTATGGTCTTAATATTCCCCTGTGGTAAGCTCGCGCCGTCGACGATCATATCGTTCGGAAGTGCTTACTCTCTCTATTTCCCTTTCCTGTGAACATTGGGGAACAATGTTCACAGATGACAGATCATGTACTATCTCGAGTAGCGGTTGCTCAAGTCGGAAGAGGATCGCGAGACGACATACATACGAGGAGGAAGTAGAAGCAGCAATCAAGGAATATTCCAGACAGTTGCGGTGGAGGAAATGATAAAGACTAATAGTCTAGGATAGTTTTTGTTTTGTATTCCATCTTTGGATGGGTAGGACACGATTACTCTATCCCGAATGTAACCCCAGTTGTAATATGGATTATTTTAAATGAAATAAAAGAAGTTCTTTTTGGTTATTGTATCATGTTCATATGTACCTAAATTATTTTCCGCAAGTTAACCATCAATTAAATATGACATGGAGAAAATGAGTTTTTTTGAAATGTGTTGGATGGTAACATCTCGTTTTGGAAATAGAATTTTTATGACGCAAGTTAAGTATCAAATTATTTTGTAAACAAATGAACCAAATTGTTTTATGAAAATCTTTTTGTAAAAGAATTAAAATAAACTGATTTTGGAAATGTTTATAAAAAAAATGGCACAAATTTTTAGTGAAAATTCTAAGTCCAAATTGGGGTGTTACACAGTACTTTCTGCTTCTGAATCTGATTCTTCGAGCCCATAGACAGTGAACTTGTCTGAGATTTCCTGCTCTTCATAAAGTGACTCAACATCATCATCTTCATTTAACATGAGAGCTTGGATTAGTTTTGCTGCTTTAGCTCTTTTTTCTGGACATGCCTTTGCGAAGTGCCCCTTCTTTCCACATATGAAACATTTTTTGTTGCTGCCTTTTCCCCGGAAAGGTTTCTTTTTAAAAAATCTGAATCTTTTCTTCTTCCCTTTTTTGAATTTATGAAATTTCTTTCCACTCTTTTTTGGGAAGCTCTTCTTGCCGCTGCAGTATTTTTCATCACAGTTGATCTTTAGATACTTCTTCTTGCAAACACTTCTATATTTTTTATCTTCTTTGAACATTTTTTGCAAGAGCTGTTGTTGGCTGCATATTTTTTAAGAGCTGTGAGGCTAATTTGGTAAATTTCTCCCATGATCATGTTTGTAACTTCCTTGTTCATTGTATTCATGATTCTCCACATTTCTCTTCTTGAAGATCATCAGGAAGAGAACTGACATATGTATTTTTAAGGCTTGAATCATTGAAACCATTGAGTTGATAGAATCTTTGAGACATACGCTGATAATGGCGTTCAAGGTCTGGCCTTTTTAATGAACAACACTTCATTTCAAAATATTCTCTCCTTGCTTCTTTGTCCAGAAGAGTTTGATCACCGAGGAAATGAAATTGTAATGCTTGGATGACTTCATCAATGGTACATTTGTGAAAACTGTCTTGTTGTACAGCACCAACCAAGACTTTGGTACCATTCTTTTAGGATCCCTGTTGTGTGAGCAGAAAATTCTTCTATTACTTTGTAACTGTCAGCTCCAGGTTGAATCATCTTTGCATCCATCCAGGCTTTAAAATCTAAAAACTTCTTTCTCCATTGTGATGGTGGGATGTTATCAATTGAAAACAGAGGGGAAGAAGTAGGTAGTGGAGTGTTTATTTCTCTGGGGTTTAGAAATTGTGTGCCTTCAGTTTCCTCGAATGACTTTGTCGCCATGCATATTTTTGTCAAGTCTACATATTCATCTTCTGAAACCTTTTCTGAGGAGTCTTCAAGATAGGAATTTTCTGATACTGTAGAACCATTAGATGATTCCTGACTGTCTGCTCTTGTCATTGTTGCATATATTTGAAAGGTGGCATGAGGTGAGTTTTCAGAAGGGATGGTTTGAGTCTTTTTTGGAGTTGTTCAGGAGAAGGTGATCTTTCTGGGGACAGAGATGACTTATCTTTTCTTCTTTTGTCATGGTTAAGGTTATCATATTTTTTTCTGGATAGAAGGAGGAAATATTGGTGTTTTTTGGATAGTATTTTGTGGCTTGACCGGGAGAAAACCTTTTGAAGGTAAGACAAAATATGGGTTAATTTCAGATAAAGCTAGAGGTGATAATAGCGGAGCTTGATTTTTCTCAAAGATAATATGGTTTTTTAAACGTAAATATAGCATTTTTCAAACAAATATTATTTTTATGTTCCTTATTTCAACCCTTAGCATTGAGATATCAAACCGTAAATTGATTTCTACACCTCTGGCTTAATATTTACATTTTAGGCTTATTTAAGTTTTTAGTTTCTGAACTTATGTGCTTTTTTGGAATTGGTCCTTGAACTTTTTCTTTTATGCTTTGGATCAACATTATTCAAATTTTTGGAAATGATCTTTTTGTCAGTTAAGTAATAATATGGTCCATGATATGCCATGCCACCTTCACCATGTCGATAAGTAACGTGCCATGTGGATTTTTGAAAATAAAAAAAATTCAAGTTTATTAAAAGTAATTTAAAAACGTATTTTTTAAAAAGAAAATCAAACCTTTTAATAATTTTAAAAAAGAATTAATTTTTTAAAATAAAAAAAAAAACATGTAGTGCCATGTGATGCTATATAGCATGTCATCCGTTGATATGTGAAGGTGACGTGATATGTCGTCGATCATATCGTTACTTAAATGATAAAAGGACCATTTCCAAAAATTTGAGCTAAGTTCAGAGATACAAAGTATCAAAAAAAATTTAAGAACCAATTCCAATAGAGCACCAAAATTTAGGACTAAAAATAAATTTAATTTTTTTTTTGGTAAACCAAAGGGAAAATAAATTAAAATATACCAACATAATTAATTAATTATATATATATAGAGAGAGAGAGAATAATGTTCCTCCTTGTATGAGGAGAGACCTTGCCTCCTCAACCTAATCATATCGTGTCATTTATCTATTTTAACATATTAAAATTTAAAAAAAAAAAAGCCAAAACCAAGTGATGACCAACCCCCCAACCTTCAACCCAGCCGCCACCCTTCTTTTGTAAACCCTCAGTGCAACACACTGCAGTCATCCAACACCACCACCCTTCTTCTTCCCTCTACCACCAAACACGAACCGTAGCCCCTCATCTCTTTCTCGCCCCACCCAAACCAGTAACCCCTCCCATCACAGCCACCCTCCTTCTTCCCCTTCACCCTTTTCTCTTCCTCCCACTCCCTTCAACTCAATTCTCGCACTGCCACCGCCTTCTTCAACCCACAGCGGTGGACTTTTCTTTTTATCTCCTTATTCATTCATTTCGTTTTTTTGCTTGTACCAACAATGATTTTGATTGTGTTGGGGGTACGTGATGAATAACTAAAAATAAGAGAACGAATCAAGTGATGGATCTCCTTGAGTTACCAAAACCCAAGAGCAAGAATACTTTATTTGCAAATAACAAAGGCGGCATTGGTTCTAATTCAAGGCCTAGGTGGTGATGCACATATGTGCCAAACGTAAAAAGGCTTCTTTGGGTGTACCAAAGGAAAAGAGCTTTTGTGGGGGTGGTTGATAAAGGATAACTCAAGACCCGATTGACCTCTTTTCATTTTTACTCTCCCCTCATTGAAACCCCTGTAGTTTTTCGTTTACTTAATTAATTGCTGATAACAAAGAAACACAATAATCTTTACTGGCAAAATTATAGATAGTCTTAATTTTTGGCAATCCGAGTGAGTAGCGATGGCTACTTTTAAAAGTCCACCGCTATGGGTTTGCGGAACAAGGGTAGCGGCTGGGTTGAAGGTTGGGGGTTGGTCACTTGGTTTAGGCATTTTTCTTATTTTTTTTATTTTAATAATAAGTTAAAAAAAAAAAAGACAAATGACATAATATGATTGGGTTGAGGAGATAAGGTCTCTCCTCATATGAGGAGGAACATTCTTCTCATATATATATTTCAATTTTAACCATTCATTTAATCATTTATGTTATTTCTCATTAATTTTGCTTTTATCCCCTTTTCACCTCTAAACATTAAATAATGAAGATAAATCCTAATATATAAAAAATTACTATTACAATTTTCAATAAGAATAAATAAAATAAAATTGAAAAAAGATATATGAAACTTAACACTAATCAAGACATCTGTTAGCGAAGGAAAAGATTCAGAAACTTATGGACCAGTAAATGGTTTGGTTGTAAAAGATGAATAGTCGTCGATGCATGCTTTACAATTTTTTTTAATCTTTTTGTTATTGATAAATCTACGTGAAATGAAACCATGTGAGATTGGCATAGCAGGAGGAGTCATGGTTGGAGTAGTGGAGGGCATTGAGTTCAAAGTTCAAACATTTGGAAAAGATCGACAAACAATACAATTTCCTTCAAATTCATTTGTATTTTCCCATTGAATCAATGATAAATACAAGAGTGACACAATAAGTTATAATGATGCTGCACAACTAATGCCATTACATAGCCGGATGAAGGTGCAAGCGAGCTGGACAAGCCTCAAGAATATTAAAGATTCAATGATCAACCTAATTATTTTGTTTCCTTACTCTTTCTTATTCGTGTTCTTGTTCTTAAGATCCTTGATGCTTTTGCTGAGCTTGGCCCAACCTTTCTTGCAAGCACCAGCAACCTTCACCCCACCCTTGACAATGGCTTTCTTGGCCTTCTTTGCCGTGGCCTTGGCTTTCTTTGCTGTGTGCTTCACCGTTGCATCAAAATCTGCCATATTGAATTCTCAATTTGAATTCAATTAATGGCTCTGCAAGGGTGAGCTAAGCAATGCAAGCGCACAAGCAGACTTTAGCAGCATCAAAATACAATGTCCCATTAACCATGTATTTATACACATGATGCTTGATTCCAACATGTAATGACACCTCCTTGACCAAGTCTCTCACGGCTAGCCGTCAAATGCGCTAATCTTAAGGCTTCTTAGCCAATAATTTTAAAATCTTCTGAAATCAGAATTATTACCTTAATTATTATCAACAACAGTCATCGGTCTAATTGTCTAACATTAGTTTTAGTTGCCCTTTTAATTTTTTTGAGTTTTGACCATTCAACTAATACGAGTTAAAAGTTCGATATATCAACTTATAAAATCTTATATATAAAGAAGGTAGTATGTGCTATAAAGTAATGCTTTGCTTATTAATAATTGCTTATCAATAGTAGTAAGTTAATTTGTAGACTAATAATATTTTATTTTGTTTTTATTATAGGTCATATATAACTATTTTATAAAAACATAGTGACATTTTTGGAAACTTTTAGAAGGTATTTAACATTATAATATTATCTTTTTAATTTGTATTGAAAATTTCACAAATGTTTTTCATATTAATAGACATAACCCAAATAAGAGTGAAAAAGATACCACATAAAAAAATAAAAAAATGGTTTATATTTAAAAATAGGATCTCAATTTTTCTAAAAAACAACTTATAAATAGGACCATAAGTAATATAACATTACTCACCTGGGTTCCAAAAAAAAAAATAAAATAAAAATAAAGAAAAGAAAAAAAAAGAAAAGAGAGAGAGAGTGGACTATTGGTTGCGGTTAATGTTCGGATCACAATCCTCTTTATTTGAATTGGGTGTAACCTCGATTACATGTCCGAAATTTGGAAGCATGTCCGAAACATTCTTTTAATTTTTTTCTTAAGAATAGAAAATCAATTTAGCCGAAATTTTCTTCATGATCGTTTTCTCAATATATACTTTGGACTTATTTGGTTTAAATTTTGTTCTTTTTAGATTGGACAGAAGTTTATGTTAAGGATTTTTAGTTTGACAAGAGGGTACTCTTCGTCCTGCGCACTCGTTCGCACTAGGGCTTGGGGAACAAGACTACGTGGTTCTTTTGGACATGTTGATATTGTGCATGAGAGGGATGTAAGCGGCTTATGAGCTATTCAAGAGAGTTTAGCGATAAACTCTCTCTCTCTCTCTCTTTTAAAGGTTGTTTTGCGGGTTTGTAACCTTTGTATAAGCAAGTTGGGCTGATCATTTAGGATCCTAATCTTGTAGTTGTCCGTATTATTTGTGTGGCCTTCGTGGTGTTGTTGAATCTATGCGGTGGGGGTTAGGATTAACTACCACCGTGAGAATGACTGTAATTTTGGATATTCTCCCTGCTAGGATTTTCTATGGGGAGTGTTGACGTAATCTATGTATATACTTTCTACATATATCACAATTCACCTATTGTGGTTGTGTGTTCAGTTCCCTACTTAAGACTGGTATTTATAGGATATACATGGGCTGCTTGACATCATATATGTTAGAATTAGCTTCAAACCTCGAGATGGGGTGCATCGAGTTTTATTAAATTTATTGGAAATAAACGTGAATGGTAGTTAAAAATTAAGTAGTCTTGGAGTTTTGTTAAATGTACGCAATGCAAAGCAATAAGAGTGTATAGTCAACATTTCATTTATTGTTTTATTTTACTATTACTTGTGTTAGTGGTTAAAATTTTGATTAATTGGGAAATTTGGTACCCAAGGTATGAAAAAAAAAATAGTGAGCAAAGGAAATTGTTTTCGGGTTGTTTATGAGTTGTGACTCTTAATCTTCAAATGAGAAATCCTTGTTAAAATGTGGCAATCTGAGTAATCTTTATTTTGTGCAACCAATGAGGTAAAAGCTTTATTACTACTTAACTAGAAGTTGTTTTCACATATGCATCAATGCCAGAAAACTAAGGAATCAAATTCTGTGCCTTAAGGTAAATGGCTTCTTGTTGGAGGATGAGGCGGAAATAAGAAAGGAGATAGCGGGCTTTTATGAGAACCTCTTCAAAGAGCAACACCCTACAAGACCAACTCTAGATGGTGTCCAATTTAAAAACCTCTCAAACCCTCAAGTGTCTTTCCTTGACGCTCCGATGCTGGAAGAAGAAATTAGAGAGGCAGTGTGGAGTTGTGCTAGTGACAAGTGCCCGGGACCGGATGGGTTCAATTTCGGTTTCTTGAAGAAGTTTTGGGAGTGCATGAAGAAGGACTTGTGTTTGTTCGTCTCAGAATTCCACTCAAATGGCATGCTTCCAAGGGGTTTAAATTCTTCTTTCATTTGTCTCATCCCGAAAGTTAGCTGCCCGCAGGAGATAAGCGACTACAGACCGATATCTCTAGTTGGTGCCTTATACAAAATCATCTCGAAGGTGTTAGCTGAGCGTTTAAAGAAGGTTCTATCATCTCTGATTTCGGATTGTCAGTCAGCCTTCTTGAAGGACAGAAACATCTTGGATGTTGTGGTTGTCATTAATGAGATCATTCACAGTGCCGGCATGGATAGAGAGGGTTGTATGCTGCTCAAAGTGGATTTTGAAAAGGCGTATGACACGGTTAGTTGGGGGTTCTTGGACTATATGATGCACAGATTTGGATTCAGCAGTAAATGGAGAAGGTGGATTGCGGTGTGTTTGTCCTCGACAATGATTTCTGTTCTAGTAAATGGCATACCCTCCAATGAGTTCTCTATTTCCAAAGGGACCCGTCAAGGAGACCCGATGGCCCCATTTCTTTTTCTCATGGTTGCTGAAGGTTTTAGTGGCTTGATGAGATCAGCGGTGAACACAAGGATGCTCTCAGGTTTTTCTTTCGGTGATGATCTGGTGGTGTCTCACCTTCAGTATGCAGATGATACAATTATCATATTTAAACATTCTCATCAGAATCTCTGGACTGCTAAAAGCATCCTTCGAAGCTTTGAGTTGACGTCGGGCCTTAAAGTTAACTTCAACAAGAGTACTCTTTATGGAGTGCAAGTGGATGAGTTCAGGTTATTGGCGGCGGCTACGTTCTTGTGTTGTGGAGCGGGGTCTCCTCCATTTTCTTATCTAGGAATTCCAGTCGGAGCGGATCCTAGGAAAGCGACAACATGGAATGCGGTGGTGGAGGTTTTTTAAAAAACGGCTTTCCAAGTGGAAGAGTAAGCACGTTTCCTTCGGTGGTAAAATCGTCCTCCTAATCTCTATTCTGTCTAGCATCCCTGTATACTTGCTCTCTCTCTACAAGGCACCTGTGTGCATTATAAAAACTCTCATGAAATTGCAAAGAAAGTTCCTATGGGGTAATGGGGTGGATAGGAGAGGGGTGGCTTGGGTTAGGTGGAGTGAAGTGTGTAGACCAAAATCAAAAGGGGGGTTGGGTATTAGAGATCTTAGATTGTTTAATTTAGCCTTGTTAGGGAAATGGCGGTGGAGGATAGTTAGTGAGAGGGATGCCTGGTGGGTGAGAGTTCTCCGAGCGAAATATAGTGAGTACAATCCGCTTCTTTTGTCACCCAATGCGGGCAGGAATAGAGTGAGGAAATCTAGATGGTGGAGAGATGTGGGAAAGAGTGGGTGGGTGGGGAGTGAAAGAAATGATTGGTTTATTTAGGGAATTAGGAAGAAGATAGGTGATGGCCGGGGCAAGTACTTTGTTTTGGCATGAGATTTGGGTAGGAGATCAACCTCTTAAGGAGGTCTTTCCTAGGCTTTTTTCTGTATCTACCACTAAAAATAATACTGTGGCTGAAATGAGTTCTTGGAATGGCATCACTTGTACTTGGAATTTTGGTTGGAGAAGAAGCCTCTTCGCTTGGGAGACACAACTGGAAACAGCTCTCAAGGACAAACTCATGACGGCTCATACTCTCCCAGATAGTGTAGACAAATGGTTTTGGAAGTTTACAACTAATGGTTATTTTTCGGTGAAATCTGCCTATCTGATGCTGCAGGATGACGAGGGATCACAGGAAAAAACTTGGTGTAACAAAGTTTGGAATAGGTGTATACCAAGCAAGGTCTCTGCATTTGGATGGAAGGTTCTCAAAGGAAAGCTACCAACAAGGATGGCTCTTCGAAGAAGGACAATAATTCCGCAAAATGCAAGTATTTCTTGCCCTCTCTGCTTTTCTCATGATGAGTCTGTAAATCATTTGTTATTTAATTGTTCTTTTAGCTACAACATTTGGGTGGGGTGTTACAACTGGTTGGGGGTGAATGTTGTCCTACATAATAATAGTATTGACCACTTCATGAGTCATACATCCATTCTTAGGCACAAAAAATGTGCCAAATTCTGGAGGATGTTATGGTTAGCAATTGTGTGATCAATATGGTTATTGAGGAATGATGTTATGTTCACAGGGACCCCAGCTGATTACATTCAAACCTTAGATCTTATTCAGGTTAGGACTTGGAGGTGGTTTTCGGCCCATGCCAATTGTCATACTTTTAGTTTTGGCAAGTGGTGTATTTCTCCTATTACCTGTATTGTGGATGCTGCTAGAAACCATCACCTTAGAGGTTCTTAGTTTTTATTGTATGTGAGTTATGCACCCCTAGTGCCCCTTAATAAATTTTGCTTATAAAAAAAAAACTAGAAGTTGTTTTCAGTGATGATTAAATGGGACAAGGCTTCTTGCTTATATTTGGCTTTAGAGTTTAGACTTGGGTTTTGACAAAGTCTTGTAAAAATTGACCTATAGACAACTTGATGAACGTCGAATGGCTTAAATGTTTGGTATATTGGCAAGGAAATGGTAGGCAATTGAGCATTTGTACTGTGAAAAAATGATGTTTTTTCTGCTTTACTTTTACCAAAAAAAAAATGATCCAAATAAGCAGACATTTTGCATTCTCGATACCCTTTTCATGTGCCCTATGTTTTCATGTCTTGCATCATAAGAATCCTAGGGTGGTTGTGGTAAGTAAGTTTGTAGTCATAGGTTGTAGGAAGCAATTTCTTATCTGTGGTCATGGTTACACCATTAGCCATTATAAGGACATATTTTATAGACGTTGCTCTTTTTTTTTTCCTTACTAAATGCTCAAGTCATTAGAGTATGTGTGCTTTGCTCTTTACATGGATGCTTGAAATTTACATTGATTGGTCACTGATTATTTTCGTCTTTTTTGAAAGAAAAATAGATTCGAAATGGATAAGGAAATATAATCTCGACTTATTTAGATTCAGGCAAGTCATTCAACATTAGAGGTACCATGTATCATGTGCCAGCAACCTAGTACTCCTTAACCAATGGTATATATCTTATGCCTTATGTATGTTGTTATTCACTATTTATATGATGTTCTTTGGATTTTTACATCTGACATTTGTATGTTTAGTTGGTTCAACTTGTGTAGTACCAAGTAAGCATCATGTTGTAAATAAAATAGCACTATGTTGCTGTTGCTACTTGGATAGACAATTGGATTGAAATTATGTGCTCTGATTCTTTAGGTTTATTTGGTTTTGTTCATATGCTGAGTTTCATATGTAGATGTTCCCTGTGCAATATTTGATTGCAAGCACTATCAAAATTATATGCACATTAATTAGCATTACTTTTGATTTTTGCTGAATGTATTGGTTTAATATCCTTCTAATTTTTTAGCAATAGAATAAGCAATTTGATTCATTAGAGAAAAATAAACAATTCTCCATATACTAAGGGTATCTGAAGTTTGGGGTACTTTTGTCAATACCCTTATTCTTTTTTTTTTCAATGTCTGACTCCTCGAAGTTACTTTTGGATTTGTCATATACCCCTATTACCAACTCTGGCCAACTTTGGTGACATGTAACATCAAAACCCTAGTCATCAGACGCATGAGGTTGGTCATGTGGTGGCGCATGATGTCACATGGACGAAAACGACCTCTCTCTTCAATACTTTTTTTTAATTTAACTAAAAATTTAAAAATATTAAGTTTTTTTATTTTTTTTAAAAAAAAGATCTTTGACTATGGGGCACCACGTGCCTAACCTCTTGCGTCGGACCAGCATTCGATGTTACATATCAGCAAAATTGGCCAAAATTGGTAGCATGGTATATGATAAACCATAAGTAACTTTGGGGAATAAGACATTGAATAAAAAAGTGTATCTGACAAAAATATGTCAAACTTCAAGAACTTATAATTAAGCACTAATTACAACATCCTTCCTTTTCTTTTCTTGTCTCTATGTATGTACGTGTCTTTACGCCTACTAGCGCGGAGTGTCTTCACACATGCATTTCTTTTGTCGTGTTTTTAATATAATGCGTAAGTTTATGTATTCGTTATTATTAAATCACGAATTTGAATTGTGGTTTCACTATGACATTATATAAAAATTACTACGATGTGCTCATACAACCAAAACCGCTTTTGTTGGTCATGATTTAGAATTTAGTTTTTTAAAAATTATAGTTTTCAAAAATAAGTTGGTTGGAAGTGTGACACGCTAATTTAATTACTCTAAATTACCCATAGCAATTAGACACTTGAAAATTTCTTTACTTTTAATTCAATTGTTATTAAAATTCTCCGTAAAATTTGACGGAGCTTACTTTGTATTTAGAACTTCCCAAAAATTAAACTTTTCCATGAAAACCTGCTCACACATAATAACATGTAACCAGAAAGGCCAGCAAGGCTCCACATAACAGTATGCATCATAATATAAACCATTTACGTCAGAGTTTCATAAAACATTAATAAGTTGCGGAAATTGTTATTTTTCCAAAAAAATCCCCCTTTCCTAAAAGAAATGGTCATTAGCCAACCCAAAATAAATATTTACATTTTATACAAAAAACATAACTTCTACATCATATTCAAAAGTGGCCGAGGACATGAGACATGTCTTACTCTACTACTACTCACTCTTCCTAGAAGGGAGAGAACACCTACTCGATCTGAAACTGCATAAGCTCGGGCTCAGTACCTCTATGCCGCGGCCGGGGTCCCGACTCGTCCTTGGGGCCTCGCCTACAAGTGGGGGTCGACTGACCCAATATGGAGTCGCCACCGCATTTTGTTACAAAAACGTGAAAAAAATAATTATTAATTGAAAAGGATAAAGATTGGTCTCGAACTAGAAAGATTCCGAGTTCGGGAGTCGGTTACGAGCCGGGGAAGGTGTTAGCACCCCGTTCGCTCATTCGAAATGGTACATTTGATTGATTTTAATTAAAAGACCTAAATAACTGGTTTGCCAAAAAATAATTGTTTTTAATGTTGTACCTGACAAGGTTGCCTTGGTCCTACGTACCCTCATAAAATGAGGAATCAAGGCTACGTAGTTCTTAATGTTTTAATTTTATTTTATTTTTTTAAAAAATTTGATGCAAAGAAGAACATGAACAAGACCTTGTCATTTAGGCAAGGAAAAGAGGATTTCCAAAACACATTTTTTGTTAATACTTATTTAATAAAATTCATTAATTTTTTATAAAAAAAAGTATTTCTAATTTTGTAACTTTCTCATAAACTAACTGTAATGTAATTAAAATTTACATTTTAAAATGGTTTATGCAAAGAGGAACATCAAGACCTTGTCATTTAGGCAAGGAAAGTTGGATTTTCAAGACACATTTTTTGCTAATACTTATTTAATAAAATTCATTTAATTTTTTTATAAAAAAAGTATTTCTAATTTTGTAACTTTCTCATAAACTAACTCTAACGTAATTATAATTTACATTTTAAAATGGTTTATGCAAAGAGGAACATACATAAGACCTTGTCGTTTAGGCAAGGAAAGATGGATTTCCAAAACGCATTTGGTTAACACTTGTTTAATAAAATTCATTTAATGTTTATACAGAAAAATATTTTTAATTTCACTATTTATTCGTAATAGTAATTCAAATTAAATTAAAGTTTTATTTTACTACTTAAAAAAAAGGAATTTATGCAAAGAGGAAAATACATAAGACAAGACATCGATACTTAGACGAGGAAAAATGAGTTTCCAAAGCACGCATTATCAGTAATTAATAAAATTAATTTAATTATTATTCTAAAAGTCCTAAAGATCCCAAAACTATATAAATTCGGATGAGAAAAATAGACTTACCAAAACCCAATTAACAAATTTGACCAAACATGCAATAGACTAAATCACTTATTCTTTACTGAACCAAACTAAAATGCCATTTATAATATATAAAAGAGAAAGAAAAAAATAAAACAGAAATAAAAAAAAGAAGAAGCCTTAAACTAGAACCTACATACAGTACGCCAAAGCCACAACAGGGACAAGAGCCACCATTGATGATAAAATACAACAACAATCAACCTAGTATAACAAATAAAACAAGCCATTCTCGTGCAGCCATCCCCGTGCAGCTAGCAATACAACTAGTAACTTATACTGTTAAAATCATAATCCTACAACTAACTCCATTAAATAAAAGCTATCATCCTTTCACAAGTCCTTAAACCAAAAATCAATTACCGAAACAAATTGAAAAAAAAAAAAAGATAATACAGAATAATATATTGAATTGATGAAAAGAAAAATAAAATAAAAAAAATAAAAACCTATTTGAAATGAATATTGGTCAAGTTAATATGTTGTGGCTTCTGTGCTCTCCTCTATTCTTCGCTGCCTCCTTTTTCTTCTCCTTTCTCTGTTCTCTATTTTTTCTATTTTTTTTCGTTCCTTTTTTATTTTATTTTTTGTCCCCTCCTTTCCTCCTTGTGCTTGTTGCTTTTATAGGCCTTGAATGTTGAATCAAAGAGAAGAAAGAATCACTCTGAAATCATGTACAATTAATTTTTACCCTTGCAAAACACGTGCTTGAAGATTAAGGTGGAGAGACCAGATTTCATGTAGGGAACCGAGGAGAAGAGAAGAAACACAATTTTGCTTCACTGTTTGACGCGAATCTCATGAGGAGGGTGAGAAGAATCATGATCTTGGGATGGAAAAGGAAGATTTCGAGAGATGGAATCAATAATTGATTGAAGATTGGAGAGGATTTAGAGATTGGGAACCTAGGGTTTTTGATTTGCATAAAGGGGAAAGAACAACAACAGCAGATTGGCTGCGTGAAAAATAAAAACCTCAGGGGAGGGAACTGGGTTTTGTGGCCCGGTATGGCCCAAACCCCTATTTCCTCTTTTTTTTTTTTTTTTTTTTTGTATTAAGCCCTTTTTTGCTTTAAATTTTTTTTTTAAATAAATCCCAAAAATAACTTAATGCACAAGAACTAAAAAAAAAAGTTCAAACAAACCTTTTTTTATTTTTTATTTTAAAACTCTTTTTTTTAAATCTTATTTTTTTTAAATAACCCCCAAAAATAACTCAATACACAAGAATAATGCATTCAAACAAGCTTTTTATTTTTCCTGCTATTTATTCAATTATAAAAATTTGAGAATAAAAATTTAATTAACCAAAATTTTCCAAAATAATTATTTTGACCCCGGACAAAATTGGATGGCTACACTCTATAAAAACATTAAGGAAATGAGCACTACACAATACTTAGAAAATATATTCTAAAAGGACATAACATTTAACAAATAACTTCATTTACATCATGCTCACACAATTTCATACCCATACATTTCATATTTCCATTTCCTTACATCTTTACCCATTATTATTTTCCATATTCCCTTTTGTTCATTATTATCGTTTCACACACCTTTCGATGGGTCCATTATTCACACACCTTTCGGCGAGTCCATTATCCTTTTATCCTTTTTAACCTTTTTAGTTTTTGAATACCATTCAACATATTGATCCATTATTTACATCTCAACATTCATAACATGCAACATACACAAACAATCCATCATCAACAACAATTATCAATATCACATAGCACAAATATTCATATATTTCCATATTCACTATCTATCATGATCCTATATTTTTCACATGCTTAACAACAAGTTTCTTTATTTTATTTATTTATTCCAAAGTCTAGTATTATCAACTACCCTAAGGTTTATTATTCTATTTAGTCACTCATCCTTAGTTCTCACTATATACAGTCTAGAATCTATCCACTAAGTAGAGGTAACACCCCCTCCTTACCTCAAATGAAGAGAGAGAGAGAGAGAGCAAACCACAAATCCTAGCTTCTTTTCCTTGCCCTAGATTCCTTAAAGCTTGAACCTCCCAAGTTTAGCTTGCCACCTCAAAATAGCCACCAAGATATGAGTAGGAACGATATCTAAATGAGAGTTATGTAAGGGAAGAGACTTCTCCTTTACTTGAGAGGGTTGAGGCATGAGAGAGAAAGTTCCTCCATGGCTATGTTGAGAGAGAGGGAGCTTCAAGGGTTATGATGATGATGGTGGAGGCGTGGGGTTAGTGGTGATGAGTGTGAGACCTTGAGCTTGGTTTGGTGATCGTGATTAGGGCTTGATGATCTTGGGTTGGTGTGGTGGTGCTTTTGCTTCTTAGTTCATGAAAGAGAATAAAATGATGTAGAATGAGTTTATGTTTGTGTTTTGTGAAGGGAAATGAATATACATGTGTTTTTGTGTGGTTGGGGTGCATTGGCTTCCTCAAGAAGCCAATAATTCGTGACCCCGAAGTCTTTACTTTTTTCATGTCTGACGAGGTGATAATCGATTACCTCAAAAAGTAATCGATTACTTCCTTAATTCCTTCAATATTCGATTACCTCCCAAAGTAATTGATTACTTTGCTTGTTTTCCACTCCTTGCACTTTGAAACGTCATAATGCCTTCGTTACCCGTCGGATCTTGTTCAAACTTGACAACAAGCCTCCTAAGACTCCAAAATTCATATCCAACGGTGGAATTTTTCCTCTAAGTTATAAATCAAAATTCTCGATTTCCTATTATTATTCCAATTATTCTGGGAATTAAAGTACTGGATGTTACAATTCTCCCCCACTTATTGGAATTTCGTCCTTGAAATTTCGTTCAGTTGCTTAAATGGAGAACCATCCCATTGACAAGGCTTATGGTTATAGTTTTTACTTTCGCCGGTTCCGTTTGTCTACATCCCGTTTCGCTATCACCCGGACAGTATCTAAATTTAGTTACTTAGTCCTCCCCCACTTGGCATTGGCATACCTCTTTAAATTCTTGTACTCAATGAAGACCACTGACTATGGTTCAACTTGGCTGGTCTCAGCGTGGCTACTCTATGCAATTGTTAAGATTGGTTTCTCTCGCGGTTGTCCATTCAGGAATCTTGGTAAGATTCTCGGTGAGTTTGAGTTACCAAAATCTAATTTGGTTTTATCATGGGAACTAGAGGTGATTCCTACACTTTGCTTTATTCTTTCAAAGATTTTGTATTCGGCTATACTACTCTTAAACCGATAAAATAGCTTAACGCCCTTATTCTTTAGTTTTGCTTTGAGTCTACTTCACAATTCTATGTAAAGAGTTTGGAAAGAACACCCTTCAGGCTGGTTTCTTTTCTTCTAAAGGATCTATTTCCTTGGAGAATTCCTATTTCAGTTGTTTCAATTTCATTAAGAAGGTTGCAATGATATGATCTGTTAATAGATGCAAAGATTGAGGTGACCAATCCCAACCTCACGTCTATCAACAACACATCATCGGCGAGTTTGCTGATAACATCATCACTAAATAGATGTAGGTTCAAAGTGGTCAGCCCTAACCTTACATTCTAATAAGCGAAAACACACTATCGCGTAATTTGGTTAACTTCCAACTAGTGATTTACCAATAATTGACTCTTTCTAGGGCTTTTTGATTTAGGTCCAATATATAGTGATTTGAGCATGATTTAGACTCCCTTTTACTATGTATTTGGTTTGTTTCTCTAGCAAATTTAGGACTTTTTAGTAGATTTTAATTATTTTTAGTAGTTTAGGGTCCTTTGAGCGTTTTGATCCGTTTGTTAGTGTTTCAGGTACTTTTTGGAGCTTAAATGGATAAAATATTTATGGACCTGAAAAGAGGATGAAAAGATCTTGCAAATGGAAAAAGAATGGAGCAAAACGGAGCCGGAGTAGGTCCCGCGCGCCTGAGGCGCGGGGACGGGTGCGCCTGAGGCGCGCCTGCGTGGAAAAAGAATTTGTATCAGACCTGCGCGCCTGGGGCGCGAGGTCGCGTGCGCCTGGGGCGCGCGTGCATGTTGGAGGCCCAATTTGACCAGATTCTGAACAAAGTAGAAGGAGAAAAGTTTAATTTGGCTTCATATCTTAGATTTGGTCAGAAATTAGAAGATAAACATGGACCTTATCTATTAGATTTAATTAAGATTTATTTTAGGATTTGTTTTACTCTTTAAATAGAGGATTTGTAAATAGTTTTTAGTAGGTTTTGAGATCATAGAATTCAATTAGGATTAGAGAGAGAGGTTAGTAACATCTATTGAGAGCAAGGATGCAAGGCACGAAGATTGGAGATCATCACTACAAGAGAGATCTGCGTGAGGATTGAAGGTCTCTTGGAGAGTTAACCTGTATTGTCTATGATATGAGGTTTTCTCTTTGCTTCTGTTTTCTTTATTTCTATATGTGTAACTAAAACCTCTTGTTAGTAACATGGTGTAAATTGTATGATGTAACTTATTTCAATTTATGATTTAGTATTTTGCTGTTTTTAATTCATGCGTTAATTGAGTTTTTATTACATACATAAACCCGCGCAATTTATGTTATGGATCTCTTAATTCGCAACGAGAGTTGGGATTTTGAATAGGCCTTGCAATTAACGGTATAATCAGTTTAGTTATAGAGATATGATTAAATGATTATATGATTTTGTAATTCCCTTGTGCTGAATTTGATATTTTCTTATATTGTAATTTGTTGAGAGATCAAGGATTAAGTATTTAGAAAATAAGGGTAATGTTAGAGAGATCTAACTATTGCTATTTGAGAGGAATTGTCCATGAATTAAAGGATAATTAAAGGAAAATATAATTCATAGTTAAATAAGTGAATCATACAATGAAACCAAGTTCCTAACCTTTTTCTATTGCTTTCTATACATCTTATCTCCTCAATCTTTTTATTGTTTTTTTATTTTATTTAAATTCTCCTTCTCCTTCTAAAATTCGATAACAAGTTGCATTAATAATTACGAATTGGTGAAAAGTTATTAGAAACAATTTGCAATCCCCGAGTGGAACGATACTCACTTACTATCTGTATTACTTGTCGACCTAGTCCTCTTGCTAGACATTCAACACTTTTCATGATTTCCTAAAAGATCGGATTGAATCTCTGTATTCCTTAAGTTTCATCGTCCTTTATTCAAAGACTAGGGATTAGGATCCTAAATAGAGTACACTTACAAAGTCTTTACTAAAGGGTTGGTGAAGATGGAAGACTAGAACTTAAATATTTTTCCTACGAATGTCCTAGTCTTTTCATGTAATCAAGAGAAATAAACGATCGAGTGCATGGCACCACAATCAAACAGTACTCCTCATAGAATATTATGAACCTAGCATATACCCCGGATCGGCTCATTAGCATTTTCAACCTTCTGTCCATCCATGGCGTATACCTTTCCCCTCTAGATAGGCTGGCCTGCACCTGCTGGTAGGACTCTAGCTGCATTCACCTCCTTCTTCAGAACATTCTTGGAACAATTAGCAGCATAATGTCCTGGTTGTCCGCACAAGAAACAACAGAAGTCTTTCCTAGTCTGGTTCTGATACCAGCACTCCCCACCATGCTGCTTTCCACAATGTGAACATGGTGGAGAAACACCTGCAGTGATCACAGTCCTGCCCATATCCCTTGGAACTGCTTCTCCGATGTTGGGAACAACATAAGGACGTGACTTTTGAGCTGGTCCCTCGCCCCTGATAGGACCTCCTATCCTATGAACCCTCCTGCTCCTTTTCTCAGTTGCCTTCTGTTTCAGACCCTTTTCATAGGTACTGGTCATATTCACCAGTTAAGATAGGTTGGCAATGTTTTGGTACTCGAAAGCAACCTTGATCTCAGTACGAAGCCCTGCTTCGAACTTGATGCACTTGGTACGTTCATCAGCCTCTCTGTAGCTTCCCGCATACCGGATTAGATCCTCAAATCTAGCCGCATACTCTCCGACACTGAGATTCCCTTGCATCAGATTCAGGAAAGACAATTCTTTCTCCCTATGAACATCCTCTGGGAAATACTTTCCCAGAAACTAATCCTTGAATAGATCCCAAGTAATTACTTGGTTAGCCACCTCCAAACCTCGGTATCTGTTCCCGCTAATGCTCCGCTTCACCAGTAATCATGTACTGCACCAGCAAAACAGTTTGTTCAGCTGGTGGTGCCATGGTGCGGAGTATCTTTTCGATCTCCTGGAGCCAGCGTTGTGCTCCATCAGGATTGTATCCTCCCTCAAACTTTGGTGGCTCGTTTCTTTTGAACTGTGACAGCCAGATTGTCTCAACCTGATTATGTGGCTGCTGATTAACAGTTGCCACTACCGCTGCAGCTGTGGCCGCTGCCACTGTTTCAGCTAGGTTCTGGTTCATCTGAGCCAAGTTTTGGTTCTGTAAATTCAATTCTCCGAGTAATTATTTTTGATGATGTTTTGATGATGACAAAGTAATTAAAAGCAAGTCTTGAAGATTCAAGTGTCAAAGATTCAAGAATCAAGACTTTGGTCAACTCATGCTCAAGATTCAATTGTTGTAATTTTCTATTTTTGTTGAGCGTGGGTAGTTTAGTAGGTTTATCTATCTAGTTTGATTAAGTTATATTTATGCTTGATTGATTGAGATTAACTTAAATTAACACTTGAGAGAAAGAAAATCATTTTAAAGAAAAGTAATTTTGCAAATCTGTTACATGGATATCGATATGCCCTAGCTGATATCGATGTTGGATATCGATTGCAGCATGTGGATATCGATATGCATGAAGCAAGATTTGAATTTCTGAAAACCTGTGTTATGGGTATCGATATGCACTTGTTGACATCGATGTTGGATATCTATATGCACAAGTGGATATCGATATGCACGACTCAATTTGATTCTCTGAAATCTCTTTCCTGAAATCATGGAAGAGGCAATGAAGGGATTCTTGGAGGATTTTCTGAAATCTCGTTTCTGACCGTTTTTCTCACTTCCTCAACTTTAAATCAAAAACTCCATTAACCCTAGCAAAATAGAAAATTTCCTTTGAACATACAAGCTGAGATCTTTTTCTCTCAAGTGATTTTCCTCAAAAACTCAATCCTTCACTCATACTGTAACATCTTCAGACCAGATTGAGTTGAGACCCATTTGTGGGATGAGCTTATTGTCACGAATTCATCTGTGAATTTCGTCATACACATTTCTTTTTCACTTGTAATCAAAAGTCTTGGATTGTGCCAAGCTAATCCGAGTGTGTCTTGGATTACTGAAGTCTTGAGAGTTCTCAAGCATAGAAGACCAAGAGTTCTTGGCTTGGTGGTGCTCTTGGATTGGATTCAAGGAGCTGTGGAAGTTCATCTTCTCCATCAAAATCAATTGGGGTAAAATTTCAAGAGTTTGGTACACTCTTGGAAAGGGGTTAGGTTGAGTGAGGATCTCAATTAATTCCTTGTAATTATTCTAGCAATTGATTAATAGAAACTCTCCTAAGTGGCTTAGGAGGACTGGACGTAGCTCATTAGGAGTGAACCAGTATAATAATTTCCTCGTGTTGATCTCCTTACTGCTTTCCTTGCATTCTCCATTTGTGCATTAATTGAACCATAGGATAGGCATTGGGAATTTAATTTCCGCTGTACTTAAATTGCTATAACTCTGTTTTACAAGGCTTATCTTTACATTCTTGCTGCTGCCCTGTATTTGTGTGATTAACCTTTTGTTGCGGCAAAACAGAAACAGCTTTCTGTAGAGTTTTGATGTTTTGATGCTAACAAACTTATGCCAAGCAACAACATTCAACAAAGAACATTCAACAAAGCAAGCACCACTCATGAAGATTAGAATTAGATTAAGTTTATTTTATTTCTAATCAATGTAATATTTTATTTTGCATATCATGAGAGTGGGTGATAGCTTTAGGAATCTCAATTAGATTTATAATATTGTTTGATTAATAGTGAAGAAAGATTAATCTTGATAAAATAGCTCTAAATAAAGTATTTGTCAAAGTATATTTGAAAAGCTTTATTTTTAATCACTTTTTACAGTGGTTAATCGATTAGAAAGTAAGGCTTAATCGATTAACTCAAATAACTGTACAACACTGATTGTGTTAATAAAGGTTAATCGAGTAGTGTGTTACACGTTAATCGATTAGCACGAATTAACACAGGTTAATCGATTAGTGTGTTTACCTTAATCGATTAATTGCTGTTGTTTCTGAAAAATAATATTTTGTTTAAAAAGACTTCATTTCTACTTTGACAAGGTTACACACTCTTTCATAATTTTCATATAGAGAAACATACTTTCAGATTTTCAAGAGCTATTACTACTTTCCTTTGTGATATCAAGATTCAACAACTTTCAATTTTCTTCACTCATGATCTTTCAATATTCTAAGTTCTATTGAGATTCAAGTTTTCTAGTTTTCTAGTTTTTAGTTTTGTGTTGAAGCAATTCACAACAAGAAGGTTGTCACATTCAAGCTTTCAACAAAGAAGTGAAGAATTCACAATTCAAGACTTTGAAGAATCTCAAAGCGATTGGAAAAGGAATTTGGTTGGAGAGCATCCTTCAACAAATTCAAGAGGACAAGATACGGATTCAATTGGGTAGATTATCAAAGAGATTGGTACTCTCTTTGAAGGGGTTAAGATAGGATAACTAGTGAGAGTTGCATCTTAACATTGTATTCTAACAATTGAAGTATCTAGTAGAAACTCTTTATCTTTTGATAAAGGGGACTGGAGTAGCTCTCAGTGGTAGAGAGTGAACCAGGATAAAATCTTGTCTTCCTTGCTTTTATTTCTTCTAGTTTTCATTAACCAAGAACAATTGAATTAGGTTTAATTTGGGGTTTTTCAATTCCTTGTTAATTAACCTAAATTGGCTTGGTAAATTTACTTGATATTGTTCAATCATTCATTCATCATTTGTTGGTGCATCAAGGCATTGCAATCTCCATTGAATTCCGATTAAAACTGAAATTGCATCAGATACTGTTCAGATTAATCGATTAAGTCGATTGTTAATCGATTAATTTTTAAGTTGCTTTCGGCATTAATCGAGTAACGTCTTAGTTAATCGATTAGTTTGAAAGTAAGCTTCGGCATTAATCGATTAATATCAGTATTAATCGATTAACCAGTACATTTTTGTAAGAAAATTTATTTTCTCAAATCCATTCTCTTTGGTGATCGAAATATTTGTATTAAGGCTTCAAAATTCTATTCACCCCCCCCTCTAGACTATTTTGAGCCGCTTGTTGGTTTCCAACAAGTGGTATCAGAGCTCGGTCGAAAGATCCGAGCCTTAAAAAGCTTTTTCGAAAAGATCCTAATCTTTGGAAACAATGGGCTCAAATTTCAATCCTTTTGGTGGTGAAGGAGCTTCCATTAATCGTCCACCACTATTCAATGGTGAGGGCTACGCTTATTGGAAGGTCCGAATGAAAATTTTTATAGAAGCTATTGATATGGAAATTTGGAATGCCATAGAGAATGGGCCTTTTATTCCTCAAACAAAAGTTAATGATATTGTCTCTTTGAAACTAAAGGCAAGCTGGAATGATGATGAGAAGAAGAAAGTTCAATATGATTTAAAAGCCAAAAACATCATCACTTCGGCATTGTCTTATGACGAATTCTTTAGAGTATCACAATGCACTGATGCAAAACAAATGTGTGACACTTTACAAGTCACACATGAGGGCACGAATGAAGTTAGAAGGGCTAGTCTTATCACTCTCATGCATGAGTACGAGCTCTTTCGTATGTTGCCAAATGAAAACATAGGCGACATGCAAAAGCGCTTTACTCACATCATTAATCATCTTTCTGCTCTTGGAAAAAGACTAACTAATGGTGAAGTTGTTAATAAAGTTTTGAGATGTCTTAGCAGGGAATGACAACCTAAAGTCACGGCCATTATGGAGTCTAAGGATCTTGACGAAATGGATTTAACAACACTATTCGGGAAGCTTCAAGAGCATGAAATGGAGCTAGGAAGATTATCCATGAATGAGGATGCCGATAAAAAGATGAAAGGGATTGCTCTTAAAACTAATTCAAAATCCTTAAAGGCACATGAAGAACACTCTTTAGTGGATGACTCCGACTCGTATATCGATGATGAGACACTTGGGTTGTTGGTCAAAAAACTTGGACGTTTCCTTAAGAAGAAGAATAATTTCAATAAGAATAGATCAAGAGACTCTAAGGATGCTCAACCAAGGAACAAGACCAATAAAGACAACATCATATGTCATGGGTGTGGGAAGCCGGGCCATTATAGATCAAATTGTCCAACAAATTCAAAGAAGGCCGAGAATGACAAATGGAAGCCCAATCAATCTAAAGGAAAAAGGGCGTACATAGTGTGGGATGAACCGGAAAATCAATCTTCAACTAGTTCATCGGAAGATGAAGAACTTGCTAACCTTTGCTTGATGACTAATTTGATGAAGAAGCATCTTCAAGCATGAAATCAAGTGATAACACAAATGAGGTAGATTATCTTTCCGATGCTAGTTCTAATTCTAATTCTCCCTCCTTCAATGAACTTTATAATGTGTATGTAGAAATTCATAAAGAGTTAAAGAAATTAGCAAAAATCAATGTTGAAAGAAAGATTTTCATTTTGAAGCAACAAGAGAAAATTTTGGAATTACAAAACTCCCTAGAGGAGCTAAAGCTTCAAAATGAAACCCTTGAACTCATTTATGCAAATTCTACATGCAATTGTGATTTGAAAACAAATGATATCTCCACTTGTGATAATTGCAAATCTCTTGAGAAAGAAGTTTTCAATTTGAATGATAGAATTGCAAGGCTCACAAGAGGAGACACTTGCTTAGATCATTTGCTTTCTAATCAAAGGAATAATAGTAATAGAACCGGACTTGGGTATACCAAACCCAAAAATCGCAATTTTCGCAAAGTTGGTACATTCTCCAAAATTGATTTTTCAAAAACTCCAACTTGTCATTATTGTGGGATTTTTGGGCATACTACGAATAAATGCAATTTTAAGAAGTTTGGTATACCAAGTGGAAAGTATGTTTGGATTGTTAAGGGGACTTCACCCCAAACTAACATCAAAGGAACCAAGATAACTTGGGTACCTAAGTCAAGTAAATGATATTGTTTTGTAGATATGCCTTCGAACAAAGGAGCGTAGATGGTACTTGGATAGTGGATGTTCGAGGCATATGACAGGAGACAAAACGCACTTCATTGAACTTACTCCAAAAGGTGGTGGTCATGTGACTTACGGCGACAACAACAAAGGCAAAATTCTAGGAGTGGGTAAGATTGGTAACGTATCTAACCTTATCATTGAAAATGTCCTATACGTAGAAGGCTTAGAACACAACTTGCTTAGTATAAGCCAACTATGCGATATGGGAAACAATGTGACCTTTACTTCGGAATTTTGTTTTATTAAGAGTTGTTTAGATGATAGTGTTAAGTTCGTAGGTCGTCGTTCTAATAACACTTACTTAATTGATTTGGATGAGATAACTTCATTGTTTTCAACATGTTTTAAATCTTTTGATGATGAAGTTCGTCTTTGGCATCGACGAATTGCACATTGTTAGAACCTACAATCGGTGGGTGAAATAACTAGGATACACTAGGAGAACACCTAGAAGGGAGGTTGAATAGGTGTTAGATAAACCTTGAAAGATTTTCGAAAGAAACGAATCGAAACGATTAAAACAAATGATTTTTACAAAATTTTCAGCTGTTAATCGATTAAAGCAAAATGTTAATCGATTAAAACCTTATGTTAATCGATTAAAAGAATGGTTAATCCATTAATGCCGAAAGCTTGATTAAAATTAATCGATTAATGAAAACAGTTAATCGATTAATCACTGTTAAAACTGAAAAATCACTTTTCAATCAAATACGAAAATCAATCAATTAACACATATGATCAGAGATTAAGCGGAAATGATTAACACCAATATTTTTAATGATTACCTAGGTTATGAAAATGATTTTCCCCAAATCAATTTGCACAATTAAGATTCAATTCAATCAATTATGAAAATCAATCTTTTCTAGGTTTTCAACCAAGAATAATATTGAAATGACTTGAATGTAAAGAGTTAAGGGTTTAGAGATACGAAACAGTGATTTATCCTGGTTCACTTTCATCCACTCGAAAGCTACATCCAGTCCCCTCTACAACCAAGAGAGATTCTTCACTATGAGGAATTAGAGTTCTCAAATTACAAGTAAATGCCTCACAAGACTCCCTTCTTGCTAGCCTACAAGAGATACCACACCCTTGCCTTGTAACCCTATTGAATCTAATCTAACCTCTTTTCTTGCTTGCTGATTCCCCACAACAAGTCTTCCAATTTGCTTTGAGATTCTTCAAAGTCTTCCACTTGCTTGATGATGCCTCACACCAAGACTTCCAATTTGCTTGTTAACACAACAAGACTTCCAATTTGCTTGTTTGCTTGATGAACAACCAAGACTTCCTTTGTTGTAGATAGCTTGCCTTCTTTGCAATGATTACAACTCAAAATGAAAAACAAAATAACAATCCTATGAATCTCTTTCAAAAGCTATGAAAATATCAACATAAGAGATTCAAAGATTCTTGATCAAAGAATGTAAAAGTTAAAGCTTTGATCTATGAAAGTGAGAGAGAATAGAGTGGCTTGATTCTTTGTAAAAATGAATATCAAAATGATTCTAGATAGTAATAATGATTCACAATAATTGGGAAAAGGTTTATATAGAATACCCAAAAGTTAGGAACACTTAAAAGTGCTTTTGGGAAGTGAAAAACGTATTTAAAAAACCAGGTCTGTACGTGTTAATCGATTAACAAAGGTCTTAATCGATTAATACATGAGTTAATCGATTAAGTGCGCATGGCATGAAAATTCTAATCGATTAGTCAAAGTGCTTAATCGATTAGTCAGATGAAAACCACTTAAAAACTTGTTTTCTCAAAAACTAAACCTTTTCTTTCAAACCTTTAAGCCACCTATTGATTTTAGGCAAAGTGAATACTCAAAATATGATATAATCATAACTATGATAGAGATTCACTACCCTCTATAAACTCTACCCAAACTCATAAACTAAAAGACTTGAGAGGCGAAAGATATTACAATAAAACATAAACTACCAAACTAAGTCTTCATGAGCTTGCACTCTCTTCATCACTTGATGTTTGTTGTTGCTTGATGAGCTTGAACTTGATCAACACATTTGTAGCTTATTCAAAATCTTTTGTCATTTATCAAAACATTCTCAATGGATCTTACACACATGTCAATGTGAATCAATTAAATAAACTTTTACGAAAAGACTTAGTGATTGGTTTGCCTAAACTTAATTTCAAACTTGATAGCCTTTGCGACTCATGTCAAAAATGCAAGCAAGTTAAAAACTCTTTTAAACCAAAAAATGTGGTAAGCACAACAAAGCCATTGAAGCTAATCCACATGGATTTGTTTGGCCCATCACAAGTTCGGAGTTTAGGTGGCAATTACTACGGATTTGTTTTAGTAGATGATTTCACTCGATTCACATGGACTTTGTTTTTATCCGCAAAAAGTGAAACTTACAAAAGTTTTAAAAAGTTTGCCGAGCTCATCCAAAATCAACTAAGTTTGAAAATAGTGACTATTAGAAGTGATCACGGAGGTGAGTTTGAAAATGCTAAGTTTGATGCGTTTTGTGAAAAGTTTGGTATAGATCATCAATTTTCAGCCCCTAGGACTCCGGAGCAAAACGGAGTTGTAGAAAGGAAAAATAGAGTTTTAGAGGAACTTGCTCGTACTATGCTTAAAGAATCTAGAGTTCCTTCTTACTTTTGGGCTGATGCAGTAAATACCGCTTGTTATGTCATAAATAGGGTTCTTATCCGTCCGCATTTAAATAAAATACCTTATGAGCTTTTAAAAGGGCGAAAGCCAAATATCTCTTATTTTCATGTATTCGGGTGTAAGGTGTTTGTTTTAAATAACGGTAAGAATCCGGTCGGCAAGTTTGATTCTAAAGCCAACGAAGGTATATTCATAGGTTATTCAACCCATAGCAAAGCATATCGTATCTTTAACAAAAGGACCTTAACCGTTGAGGAATCGGTGCATGTTGTGTTTGATGAATCTCCGAAAGGAGATTGTGTTGTTTCTTGTGATGATGATCTTGCAGGTACTTTTATGGATCATGAGAAGTCAACACAACAACAAATAGTGGAGAATGAAGTTGAGCATGGAGAAGTGCAAGCACATGATAAAGACTTAGCACAAGAGACACAACCTCAACTACCAATTGCTTGGAAGTCAAACAAAAATCACCCGGTCTCGAATATCTTAGGTGACATTGCTAAGGGGGTGGTAACCCGAAGCACATTGAATAATTTTTGTTATTATGTTGCTTTTGTATCACAAGTAGAACCTAAGAATATTAGTGAGGCTCTTCAAGATGAGCATTGGGTTATGGCCATGCAATAGGAATTAAATCAATTTGAAAGAAATCAAGTTTGGGAGCTTGTGCCAAAACCCGATGATCGTCCTGAAATCGGCACTCGTTGGGTTTATAGGAATAAACTAGATGAGTCGGGTATAATTGTTAGGAATAAAGCTAGGTTGGTAGCAAAGGGGTATAGCCAAGAAGAAGGGATAGATTATGATGAAACATATGCTCCCGTAGCTAGATTAGAAGCCATTAGAATTCTACTCGCTTTTGCATCTATAATGAACTTTAAATTGTATCAAATGGACGTAAAAAGTGCTTTTCTTAACGGATACATTCAAGAGGAAGTGTATGTCTCACAACCTCCCGGATTTGAAAGTTTTGAACATCCGAACTATGTTTTTAAATTGAAAAAGGCTTTGTATGGTCTTAAACAAGCTCCTAGAGCTTGGTATGATCGACTAAGCAACTTTTTACTAGAAAAGGGTTTTAAAAGAGGTGTTGTGGACACTACACTTTTTATTGAAAGATCCGGTAAGGATATACTTTTGGTTCAAATATATGTGGATGACATTATTTTTGGTGCAACTAACGAAAATTTGTGCAAGAAATTTTCTGACACTATGCAGAATGAATTCGAAATGTCTATGATGGGGGAGCTCACTTTCTTCCTTGGGCTACAAATTAAGCAACTTGATGATGGGATCTACATTCATCGAGGCAAGTATTGTAGAGAGCATGGAGTCATGCAAGGCAGCATCTACTCCTATGAGCGTCGCATGCTATTTAGACAAGGACGAAATTGGAAAGCCTATTGAGGTAACAAAATATCGTGGCATGATAGGTAGTTTACTATATTTAACTACTTCTCGTTCTGATATTATGTTTAGTGTCTGTATGTGTGCGCGTTTTCAAGCTAATCCGAAAGAGTCACACTTAACTACTGTTAAGAGGATTATGAAATATTTGAAAGGTACAACTAATACCGGTTTATGGTATCCTAGATATGCTCTTTTAAATCTAATAGGTTATTCGGATTCCGATTTTGCCGGTTGTAAAGTAATAGAAAAAGTACAAGTGGTACTTGTCATTTGATTGGTAACTCACTTGTATCATGGTTTTCTAAAAAGCAAAATTGTGTAGCTTTATCAACCGCGGAAGCCGAATACATTGCAGTCGGAAGTTGTTGTGCTCAAATTCTTTGGATGAAACAACAAATCTCGGATTTTGGTTTAAACTTGTCAAAAATTCCTATTAAATGTGACAATACTTCCGCAATCAATTTAACTAAAAACCCGGTATTGCATTCAAGGACAAAACATATTGAAATTAGGCATCACTTTTTAAGAGATCATGTTCAAAAAGGTGATTGTGTTATTGAGTTTGTTCAAACCTCAGATCAATTAGCTGACATTTTTACAAAACCATTACCAAGAGATACTTTCTATCGTATTAGAAGGGAACTTGGTATTTTTGATGAATCTACTATTAGCTAATTGCATTTGAAATTTTTTGTAATCACCTTAAAGCCTATTTCATTATGCTTTGTGTTTTTGAGTGGTTGTATTTTAAAAAATTATTTCATAATTCTCTTGATAAGTAGTTGTGTGTGTATGTGTTTCTATGATATGTTTAATTGCTTAATTTTGTGTGCTAAATGCTAAGTGTTAATATGTGTGTTTGTGTGCATGAAAAAAAAACATTTTTTTTCAAAAATTCAGAAATTTGAGTTTTGTGCATATTAATCGATTAACAGTAGTCATTAATCCATTAAAATTTAAACCTCTTTCGGCATTACTCGATTAATGACACTGCTACTCGATTAAATTTTAAACTCCTTTCGCACTTACTCGATTAATGAAGTTGCTACTCGATTAAATTTTATACTGCTTTCACACTTAATCGATTAAGGGTTTTCTACTCGATTAAGAGTCAAATTAATCGATTAATGGCTTCACTACTCGATTAACGTGTGAAATTTATAAAAACCAGTTTTCTGCACAGTTGCTCATTTTTCTTCTTTCTTTTCTCTCTCCTCTCCGAACTTTCTCTTCTTCTCTCTTGGTTCGAAAATCGCATATTGCTATGAAGGGCTACTGTAACTTCAAATTAAACACATTTCTTCTCTAATTACTTCATCCTAACATCAATCCTACCTGAATCCATCATCAATTTCACCAAATTTCCCACAAAACCGAATTTCTCCCAAAATTTCTCCAAACCCTAACCCTAGAACGAACCCTAACTCTCTTCTCCAGCAAATATGGCCTCTTCCTCCTCTAATCCTCCACGAAAGAAGAGCAAGCAACACAAGGATAGGAATGATCCGTGGTTTTCGCAAGCTGAACGTGATTCTCGGGCTCCCAAGTTCGATAATCGTCTTTTTGGGATTATTCGGTATGTCAATTATGCTTGGTTAAGAAGAGAACGTTTTAATTTCTATGATATTCTCCTGGCACAGAATGTTCAAAGATTTTTGGAGTTTAATACACATTACTATCATCGATTAGTTAGGCAATTTTATCAAAATTTCACTAAGATAGATGGTGTGTACCAAAGTCAGGTTAGGGGTGTGCATTTTGTTGTGAAACCTGATGATTTACGATTGTTGTTTGGTTTGGAAGATAAGGGAACATATTTTGGGGATGATAATTCAGTTGAATTAGAGGTTGATCCTGCCACTGTATATCAGGATGCTATTAGGACTGGTGAGGTTTGGGATAAGAAAACTAAGATTGTCACTTTATTGCATGCTGATGATAGGGTCTTGCTGTATATCATAGCATATTGTCTTCTTCCTAAAGGAAATCAAAATTATGCTCAAGTCCAAGAGGACGATTTGAAACTTTTTTATGGGTTTAAGAAAAAGGTTGAAATTAATTGGAATAAGATTGTATTAGCAAGGATGTATTCAGCTGCCCAATCTGCATCTACCCAGTATCTTCCTTATCCCATGCATGTTACGAAGCTACTTAGGCATTATGGAGTTCCGATTCCTGATAGTGAGCCATGTGAAAAGGATCCAGAGAAAAAACGGTGTCTCAACACTCATCATATCAATTACATGAAGATTGCTTTTCATAAGTCTACAAGGACTTGGTTATGGAAGTCACAGATTAAGGCATTGGAGCAAGCTGCTCAAGCTACCCAAGCTGCTCCTGTTCCTCCTCCTGCTGCTCCTCCTCCTGTTGTTGATCCTATGGACACGGATCAAGGGCCAAATATTGAGGATTTCATTGATTTTGATAATTTGGAACCCCCATTTGATGCACAGGCTGCTCATGCTTCTCTTGTTCAGCATATTGATGAGCAACTTGCAGCCATGGAACAACGTATGGATATTAAGAATCTTGCAATGGAGCAAAGATTGATGGAGCACTTCTCAAGCCTTTTCACCCACCATTCACCTCCTAACCCTTAGTCCTTCTGGTTTCTATGCTGATTTTCACCTTTTATCACATTATTTTCACTGACTTTTGCTGCGCTGTTTTCACTGCTGGTTTATGATGTTTGTTAACTGTTTTTTGATGGTTTTATGGACTTAGTTCTGACTGGACAGATTTGTTTTAGCTATGGTTGATGTACCTAGGGTCTGTATATGGACTAGATTATGCTTTTCTTGTTGCTGGACTATTTTGTATGCACTCTGTTTATGGTGTTAACATTTGCAAATTTGGACTGTTCATGTATGTTTGGCACTATTTTGGTTTATGCGGATGAAAATGTGGTTTCATTATGGTCTTGGTTATGGCCAACTTTCTATGTTTTACTGCATTATTTTTATTATCCTATTTAGTGCTTATTCATATATATATGCAAATGTTCGCACTTACCTCCAACTTTTGGCAAAGAAATTTTCTTCTTAAATTCCATACTTTTTAATGATGCCAAAAAGGGGAGAAATGTTTGTTGATGTTGTTCTTGTAGGATAAGTTTTTTAGATATTATTCCTAAGTGTATTACATTTAGGGGGAGTATTTAAAAACTTAGTGCTTAATTGTAAAGAAGGTTTGTCATCATCAAAAAGGGAGAGTTTGTAGAGTTTTGATGTTTTGATGCTAACAAACTTATGCCAAGCAACAACATTCAACAAAGAACATTCAACAAAGCAAGCACCACTCATGAAGATTAGAATTAGATTAAGTTTATTTTATTTCTAATCAATGTAATATTTTATTTTGCATATCATGAGAGTGGGTGATAGCTTTAGGAATCTCAATTAGATTTATAATATTGTTTGATTAATAGTGAAGAAAGATTAATCTTGATAAAATAGCTCTAAATAAAGTATTTGTCAAAGTATATTTGAAAAGCTTTATTTTTAATCACTTTTTACAGTGGTTAATCGATTAGAAAGTAAGGCTTAATCGATTAACTCAAATAACTGTACAACACTGATTGTGTTAATAAAGGTTAATCGAGTAGTGTGTTACACGTTAATCGATTAGCACGAATTAACACAGGTTAATCGATTAGTGTGTTTACCTTAATCGATTAATTGCTGTTGTTTCTGAAAAATAATATTTTGTTTAAAAAGACTTCATTTCTACTTTGACAAGGTTACACACTCTTTCATAATTTTCATATAGAGAAACATACTTTCAGATTTTCAAGAGCTATTACTACTTTCCTTTGTGATATCAAGATTCAACAACTTTCAATTTTCTTCACTCATGATCTTTCAATATTCTAAGTTCTATTGAGATTCAAGTTTTCTAGTTTTCTAGTTTTTAGTTTTGTGTTGAAGCAATTCACAACAAGAAGGTTGTCACATTCAAGCTTTCAACAAAGAAGTGAAGAATTCACAATTCAAGACTTTGAAGAATCTCAAAGCGATTGGAAAAGGAATTTGGTTGGAGAGCATCCTTCAACAAATTCAAGAGGACAAGATACGGATTCAATTGGGTAGATTATCAAAGAGATTGGTACTCTCTTTGAAGGGGTTAAGATAGGATAACTAGTGAGAGTTGCATCTTAACATTGTATTCTAACAATTGAAGTATCTAGTAGAAACTCTTTATCTTTTGATAAAGGGGACTGGAGTAGCTCTCAGTGGTAGAGAGTGAACCAGGATAAAATCTTGTCTTCCTTGCTTTTATTTCTTCTAGTTTTCATTAACCAAGAACAATTGAATTAGGTTTAATTTGGGGTTTTTCAATTCCTTGTTAATTAACCTAAATTGGCTTGGTAAATTTACTTGATATTGTTCAATCATTCATTCATCATTTGTTGGTGCATCAAGGCATTGCAATCTCCATTGAATTCCGATTAAAACTGAAATTGCATCAGATACTGTTCAGATTAATCGATTAAGTCGATTGTTAATCGATTAATTTTTAAGTTGCTTTCGGCATTAATCGAGTAACGTCTTAGTTAATCGATTAGTTTGAAAGTAAGCTTCGGCATTAATCGATTAATATCAGTATTAATCGATTAACCAGTACATTTTTGTAAGAAAATTTATTTTCTCAAATCCATTCTCTTTGGTGATCGAAATATTTGTATTAAGGCTTCAAAATTCTATTCACCCCCCCCTCTAGACTATTTTGAGCCGCTTGTTGGTTTCCAACAAGTGGTATCAGAGCTCGGTCGAAAGATCCGAGCCTTAAAAAGCTTTTTCGAAAAGATCCTAATCTTTGGAAACAATGGGCTCAAATTTCAATCCTTTTGGTGGTGAAGGAGCTTCCATTAATCGTCCACCACTATTCAATGGTGAGGGCTACGCTTATTGGAAGGTCCGAATGAAAATTTTTATAGAAGCTATTGATATGGAAATTTGGAATGCCATAGAGAATGGGCCTTTTATTCCTCAAACAAAAGTTAATGATACTGTCTCTTTGAAATCAAAGGCAAGCTGGAATGATGATGAGAAGAAGAAAGTTCAATATGATTTAAAAGCCAAAAACATCATCACTTCGGCATTGTCTTATGACGAATTCTTTAGAGTATCATAATGCACTGATGCAAAACAAATGTGTGACACTTTACAAGTTACACATGAGGGCACGAATGAAGTTAGAAGGGCTAGGCTTAACACTCTCATGCATCAGTACGAGCTCTTTCGTATGTTGCCAAATGAAAACATAGGCGACATGCAAAAGCGCTTTACTCACATCATTAATCATCTTTCTGCTCTTGGAAAAAGACTAACTAATGGTGAAGTTGTTAATAAAGTTTTGAGATGTCTTAGCAGGGAATGACAACCTAAAGTCACGACCATTATGGAGTCTAAGGATCTTGACGAAATGGATTTAACAACACTATTGGGGAAGCTTCAAGAGCATGAAATGGATCTAGGAAGATTATCCATGAATGAGGATGCCGATAAAAAGAAGAAAGGGATTGCTCTTAAAACTAATTCAAAATCCTTAAAGGCACATGAAGAACACTCTTTAGTGGATGACTCCGACTCGTATATCGATGATGAGACACTTGGGTTGTTGGTCAAAAAACTTGGACGTTTCCTTAAGAAGAAGAATAATTTCAATAAGAATAGATCAAGAGACTCTAAGGATGCTCAACCAAGGAACAAGACCAATAAAGACAACATCATATGTCATGGGTGTGGGAAGCCGGGCCATTATAGATCAAATTGTCCAACAAATTCAAAGAAGGCCGAGAATGACAAATGGAAGCCCAATCAATCTAAAGGAAAAAGGGCGTACATAGTGTGGGATGAACCGGAAAATCAATCTTCAACTAGTTCATCGGAAGATGAAGAAATTGCTAACGTTTGCTTGATGACTAAGTTTGATGAAGAAGCATCTTCAAGCATGAAATCAAGTGATAACACAAATGAGGTAGATTATCTTTCCGATGCTAGTTCTAATTCTAATTCTCCCTCCTTCAATGAACTTTATAATGTGTATGTAGAAATGCATAAAGAGTTAAGGAAATTAGAAAATAACAATGTTGAAAGAAAGAATTTCATTTTGAAGCAACAAGAGAAAATTTTGGAATTACAAAACTCCCTAGAGGAGCTAAAGCTTCAAAATGAAACCCTTGAACTCATTTATGCAAATTCTACATGCAATTGTGATTTGAAAACAAATGATATCTCCACTTGTGATAATTGCAAATCTCTTGAGAAAGAAGTTTTCAATTTGAATGATAGAATTGCAAGGCTCACAAGAGGAGACACTTGCTTAGATCATTTGCTTTCTAATCAAAGGAATAATAGTAATAGAACCGGACTTGGGTATACCAAACCCAAAAATTTATTTTCTCAAATCCATTCTCTTTGGTGATCGAAATATTTGTATTAAGGCTTCAAAATTCTATTCACCCCCCTCTAGACTATTTTGAGCCGCTTGTTGGTTTCCAACACTTTCTGCAGATTTTATCTGGTGCACATGGATATCCAGTATCAGATATCGATACTGCACATCGATATCCATCTTTGGATATCGATATCCACGTGTGTCAGTGAGCAAATTTCTCAGGTTTTTCTGTCTCATTCATTTCAACTTTTAACAAATTCAATAACAAACGAAAATTCTATATCACTGCCACAATATGCTATTCACCCCCCCCCTCTAGTAATTGTTAAAGCCCACTTGTTGGTTTCCAACAAGTGGTATCAGAGCTCGGTCGAAAGATCGAGTTTAAAAACTTTTTCGAAAAAGATCCTTTGGAAACACAAATAGGCTCTAGCAATAACTTTGGTGGTGAGGGAAGTTCAATAAACCGTCCGCCACTATTTAATGGTGAAGGGTATGTTTATTGGAAGACCCGCATGAAAGTGTTTATTGAAGCTATCGATATAGAAATTTGGGATGCTATTGAAAACGGTCCATATATTCCCAAAAAGAAAATAAATGATGAAATTTTTGAAATTCCAAGGACAAGCTGGAATGAGGATGAGAAGAAGAAAGCTTCTTATGATTTAAAAGCGAAAAACATTCTCTTTTCAGCATTGTCCCATGATTAATTTTATAGAATTTCACAATGTAAAACCTCTAAAGAAATGTGGGACACTTTGCAAGTCACTCATGAGGGAACAAGTGAAGTAAGGGATTCTAGACTCAATGCTTTAACACATGAATATGAATTATTTCACATGCTCCCAAATGAATCCATAAGTGATTTGCAAAGACGTTTTTCACATATTGTTAATCATTCAATTTGTTTGGGAAGGACTTTTAGAAATGGTGAAACTACTAACAAAATTTTGTGATGTCTAGATAAGCAATGGCAGCCCAAGGTAACCGCCATCAAGGAAGCAAAAGATATAAACAAAATGGACTTAGCCACTTTATTTGGCAAACTCCAAGAGCACGAGATGGAGCTTACAAGACTTGGGATGCATGAGGAACCAGATAAAAAGAAGAAGAGCATTGCACTCAAAGCCTCAAGCAAAGTTCAAAAAGAGGACACTACAAGAAATACCCCTGATTTCCGACGGATTTTTTTCCGTCGCTATTCATGCCTTTTCCGACGGAAATATACATCGGTATTTTCATTTCCGACGGTTTTGTTTTTTTGTATTTTTCGACGGACTTATCGACGGAAAATCCCTCGGAAAGGTTGTTCTTTTTTTAAAAAAATAAACGGAAAACAAATTTATTATTTTTCGACGGATTTCTCGACGGATTTTCCGACGGACTCTTCCGACGGATTTGTCCGTCGATAATGCATTAATTTTAAAATAGAAAAATTAAAAAATATTACCGACGGAATTATCCGTCGAAAAGTTATTTCCCTATAAAATATTATTCTAAATCTTTAGTAGAATTTGAAAAATAAAAAAGAATTAAATAACATGTTGTAGACTGGATTCGAACAGTAATCCTTTAAAAATACTTTAAGGCACCAACCACTAAGCTAGACAATAAAATATTCTTTACTTTATAAATATTTTAAATGAATACTTTAATTTTCTCTCGATGTTCCTGCTACTCTATGTTAATCTGGTATAGTTTTCTTATCTGCATTCTATAAGTTATTATTTAGGTAAAAAAAATAATTTTTATAGAGCATGTTTGTGTTTTGATTAAATCATGTAACTACTCCAAAAATATAAATAAGAATTTTTATAAACCTCATGGTTTGAGTACCTACTAGGGTTGTTGACTTATTAGTTGAACTTCTTCGTATATCCTTTGATTCTTGGTCATTTGGAGACATCTCATCAAGTTCATTTTTAAGATGATCATTCTGTCAGGCCCTGCTTAGGGCTAGGGCAATAGGATCGACTGCCCTGGGCCCAAGATTTTTAGGGGCCAATAAAAAATATCATTTATAATATATATATATATATATATATATATACACATAGAAAAGGTTGGACTAACTTATAATAGTACGTTATGTGACACAAGTGCTTGATGCTTACCTTTTTATTTTTTCAGACTCGTATTCGATTCTTCTACCTTTCGGTTACTATTTTAAATTTTGAGAATTTAATAAGCAAATTAACTGTTTTCTTTTGTTTTTTTCAAGGGTTTGTGGTGGTTTATAATTTTTTCAAACATTAAATATTATCGAGGGGTCAGACTACCATTATATCAAATTTATTTTATTTCACCTTTATTTTTTTTAATAAGTAGTTTTATTATTGATTATTAATGTTTTAATTGATTAAATGTATTTATACACATGTTTCAGTTGATTTATTGTCCATCATTTTCTTAACCTCGACCTTTAGGTGAAAGATAAGAACCTAAAAAATAATAAATTTCATAAGAAAAAGTTGCACTAAAAGAATCAAAACACTTTATATTTATCCTTAACCCCAAAGATTACGATTAAAAAAAACTTTAATTTTAATAAAAAAGTTATAAATTAGAGGGTCCAATTTTTTTTTCACTCAAGCGCCCAAAATAGGTCAGGATTGAGTCTGCATTCTATGGTGCATTGTTACTAGGCTTCATAGGTAGTGAATGAATGGTTGATGTTCTTAGCTTATTGCTTTTGTGTAGGATATGAATTGATGACTTGTCATCACTTCATTGTCTCTAGTCCAATTAAATAGATTTAGAAGCATTGAATTTAGATGTTGATAGACATGTCTTGATTTTATTTTTCTCTCTTTATATTTTATCCATTAGTTTCCATTTATTATTGTTTTAATATTTAATTGAGAATTTAAAGAGTTAAAATTGATGTAATTTTTTTTAAAATAGATTAAATAGGGATTTGTGATGTTTTTTTCTCACTAAGAGAACTTTAAAAAAACCAGTTATTAGTTATATTGAAAATCATCCTTCTCTTATTCCCTATGTTGTACGGATACTTTATTTTAGGGCTCGTTGTAACAGCCCGATTTTCGAAAACTAAAACAACTGACTTTTATTTATTGATGTTGCAAAAATGAGGCCATTTTTTTTTTGAAACATTGTTGAAGGGTTTGAAAGCGTTCTTGAAAATTTATTAATATCCTTCAACCTACCCTTTCGAAAACCGAGTTGTTACGCGAAACCAAAACGCCTTCACTTTATTTTTCCCAAAAATGTTTTCTTAAGAAAACTGTTTAGTTTCCCATTAAGCAACTCCATTCATTTCCTCAAAAGATTTGGACATGTTTCATAAAAAGTGTTCACACATTTCTTAAAAGTCGGGCATGCTCCAAAATAATTGAAGTACAGTAATAGCTCATGACTTAGGTAATCCTTAAACTTCAAACACTCAAAACAACTAAACTACTTGCACTTATCCCTAAACTTTCCTATTGAAAGCGAGCGGGTGTAGTTTCTTGTCTCCCTTGCGTTCTCCTCTCGTCCTTGAAGAAGATGCTGCTTGTTTGGTCATCTCCTCATTGTCATTAGACGTCCGCTTCATTCCATCTACTATAGTAGAATTCTTCCTCTCCTCGTACTGAACCTTCTCCTTGTAGCTCTGATACCCTCGTATGTTGACTTGCCCTAGATGTGGCTCCAGGTTGGCTCCGCTCAGTTGATGTTCTGGGTCCGGAATTGCAATCTCCGTGTGACCGGTCCATGCCCAGCCTTGTGGGGTGTGCTTCCACCCTCTTCCGTGCTTATTCCATATGGTGAGGTTCATGCAATACTCCATCTGCCCGTTGAAATACCAGCAGCACTGATATGCCAACGAACAGGAGAGAGTAAGCGATCCGAACGACGAATCGTCGAAGGTGTGGAATTTCCGTAGGCAAGATAATAGGACACACACATAGCACACAACATACACACAATAGCAAACAAACATACTACTATCATTATCACAATCCATACTTATTCCATCTTATTCTCATTATTTCCTTCATACTTCTCCACTCTTGTTCCTCCTCCCTTTCACAAATCTCAATATCTTTTCCACATCGTCCATTCTCAACCTCTTATTCATTCCTTGCACTTATTGGACTCTTACTCGCATAAAAATAATTAGCGTCTTATCGAGTTATAACCATCGATGATCGGGGGAGTTAAAGGATCATCGAGGTACGCGTTTCTTTCGTAGTTAGCACTCACATCTCAAGCCTACATCTCCTCGGCCAACCATCCACCTAGTCGGAAGCAAACAGGAGTACAGGACCTTTACCACGTGGGCACGACAGCTGTCACAACACATAAATGGTCCCTGACCAGGAGGCCCAGCCTCAATAATATCAATTCGTAATAATCATGGCACACTGCCTCACAGTGGCAAACACAATGCCCCGTTCCAGTCCCTCTCACTGTTCTCGATTTGCAATCTAGGGGGCGACTGTATTGTTATAGTGCGCGCACAGAACTTACCACGGTATTAGACCCAGTCCCCACCACGTTAGTGCACCACTTATGGAGTTCGTTCTGTCTACAACAATACTCTAGACTTCTTGACGTTTCACCGTCATCGTCCTCCCCTAATGCAATCTCGTCCTAAGTATCCGCAGATACTTATCGTTTCTTCCTCTCCACTACTTCGAGTTAACTCTCATATCTCACCACGTTCGTTGTTAATATCTTTTAAAGTCTTTTATCACTTTAATTAATCTATTGGTCAGCTCACCCTTCGTACATCCCTTCAGCGAATCCCGACCGCTAACTTTGCACAATCTTTCTCTTTATCAAAACTCACGTAGCACAAAGCTGGGATCACATCACAATCTCACATCTCATATCTCAAACTTTCTCAACAATTCCCATTCTCACAATCATCTCATTTCAAAATCTTTTCTCAAACAATCTGTTCAAGACTATCTCAAAGTACCATTTTATAAACTTTCACATAAAGCCTCATTTCATAAATACTTTCAAAAGAATTTCTCTTCACAAAACCTTTTCTAAAATTCTCTTCTCACCATTCTTTACAAAATCTCTTTTCACAACCTTACTCAAAATTTTCCTTTCAAAAACTTTTCTAAAAACACTCTTGATACTACACCTCCTTCCAAAACATTTCCAAAAGACTTCCTTTTCACCAACTTCTTTCTAAAAATTTCTTTTCAAAAAAAAATCTTTTCAAGAAGCTCTTCTCAAAAACCTTTTCAAAAACTGCTTTTCGAAAACCTTCTTCAAAAACAATTTCTTAAAAACCTTTTCAGAATTTTTTCCACTTTGCTGAGCGCTAATGGAGGAGCAAGCTCAACTCAACACTAGTCCCAGACTAAAACCAAAACCAAGGAGCCCAACTCCACTCAATCACTCCTCATATCAACATCACTCTGCCCAGCTCTGGCTCGATTCCTCATCATTATCATTCAACTCTTTCTCCACTCTCAACTCTTATCTCTCTTTTCCAACACAATCTCCTATCTTTTATCGTCATTCATTTCTTATTAAGAGCATAATCACGTCCAACAGCCATCCACTCAGCATAACAATAAGCATCATTACACATAAATAAATAAATAAATAAATAACAAAGCATGCTATCCACACAACATCACACAATAGCATTGTGGTTCTTGTCACCTTCGTATAAGTGACCACACAAGGCAAACAATTGTCACTTATACTACTGACCCCAACCACTAAGTTCCGACCTTTGAGATGATACGGAACGCCCTACTAAATTACCTAGCTACCACTATGTCTTAGGAAAGCTTTTCTCTCACCTGAGGTCCAGTGGTTAAGTGCGTGTTCTTCTCGGATCCGTGTGCTGCCATCTGCCCCAACCTCTTTTCTTTCATCATTCCTCATATTAAATAAAACATTTTACGTTATTACTTATAAGAGGAAATCTTTTTCTTAATTTCATACTTGTCCTTCCTTTTTGGAAAACTTTGAAGATATATCAATTTCCACTTAAAAACTTCGTTCTAAATCATGTGAAAACATTTTTAAACATGAAAAGCACGTCCACCAACTTCTGGACAGCAAAGTAATCTTACAAAATTACGTTGATAAAACTTCCAAGGATATTGCAAAAACATTTCTTTAATTAAAATAACTCTTTAGCTTAAATTCCACACTTTACAAATTCATGTTTTCATCACAAAACAATTTAGGACAGCCAAGCATACATCATGACATTCAAGCAAATCATACCACATACAAGTGCAAATAACATTTAGGAAAGTAAGTACTCCTAAATCAAACAAAAATCAGGTTTCAAACCAAATACATCAACATTTATTTCCATGTACTTTATTTAAGTGTTTAAGCTCTCTAAACCTATTTAAATTACTTAACCGAAATAAAACAAAGGAAAATAAATCAAACATCACAATTTAAATTACATGAATCAATTGGTTTTATTTAAGCATTTAGATCCCGCTTTCTTTTAATTCTAACCGAAACACATAGGCACACACACACATATGTATATTCATTCAAACACAACACTACTCACACATATATTCATTTCATAGTTAATTTAATTTACTTATTTTCTTCAGTTCTAAGTATAGGACCGAATAGGAAACACAGGTTCACCATACAAGTCCAAACGATTTATTTTAGTATAGTTCCTTAAAATATGTTTTTTTTAAACCACGTCATTGAAAAAGATATCCTAGGCTAGCTAACATATATATAAACCGAATAATATCATGGCGTGCACAAGGAATGTGAAGCAAAGATCATTTTCCAAAAATCTTGTTTTCTCATTTTCCTTAAAAACCGTGAGTTGCACAAGAAAATTTAGCAACCAAAAGCTAATTTCTTAATATCATAAAATCAAGAATTAAGTCAAAGTCTTTATCTTTTAAGAAAACACATGCATGCACCTATAAATCTCTAGGTGGTACTATTTTCAACATACATGTAAGGAAGACATGATTTCCTACTTTCCCTAGCCTTGGCCGAATGAGGTTATGCAAGGAGACAAGCCTTATAATTTTCTTTTCACATGCAAACACCCAATTTCATGGATCACATCATGAAAAACTTAAAAGTATCATTCATCACACACACAAAATCTTGGTTCAACTAAAATTATTTTTAAAACTTGATAGGTTAATTTTCCTTATAGAATCCATGACATGCATATAAGAAATCAAGATTTTATTTTCATTTTCATCGTGCAAATTCGAGCTTCATGCTCTCTCAAAAATTAACATTGATTAAGACATACAAGGAAAACAAAGGCAAAACATAACTGAAATTCAAGTCTTCAAACCAACCGTGAAGAACAAGTTCGAAATAAATTTTTTCTAAACATAATATTAACATGAAATCACTTAGATCAGATTAAAAACATCTAGGCCTACTCTTTCTATTCATGGCCGAATCATTTAGTCTTTGATTTGGTGATTTATGAGTTCATTTATTCACAAAAATCCAAGATCAACACATAAGGAAATCATGCAAGGAAAAATAAGAATTGTAAGGCCACATAATCATGCATGTGATGGTCAAAGCAAAAATAGAAATTTAAACACAATACCAAAACCGTGTTGAAGAAGAATTACAACTAAGAGATCAAAACTTTTTCAACCTCAACATTTAAGATCAAGGTATAAAAAGAACATGCAAGACCTTTAAACCTTAAGATCATTTAAGAATTATTACATGCATCACCAAATTAAATAAAGTCCATTAAAAATCCTTTACAACACAAAATCGTTAAATCAAAACTCTTTCTACCTTAATACTAACTTAAATCTTCAAATTTCCTCTTCTCTTTCCCTAATGGTTCGCCTCGGTCTCCCTTCCTTGCTAGGGTTGATGGAGGTTTCCTTCTTGATCTCAAAGAATAGGATGGTTGGGGAAAGGAGTTGAAGAAGTTTGGGTTAAGGGTTTCACTCTTCTCTCTTTTCTTCTTCTCACGGTTTTCCCTCTCTTTCTCTCAAGAGCTTGATGGTGCTCTTGAGAGTAAATGTGTTTGGGTGGAAGTAATGTGATGAGGTGAAGGAAGAATGAGTCTCTAACTCATTCCTACGGTTTTAGAATCAAAGGCAAAGACATGGGAATTTCCTTTCCTAGCCTTGGTTTCAAGTAGAAAAATGAAGGGCAATTTGGGCCAACCCATTGGTTGCATGGAGGGGGTCAAACCGTGGGACACATGGAGGGAGGGAAATCCACACTAGGCTTCATGAGTCACTTACCCTACTCCTCTTCCTATTTTCTATTTAAATTTTGTTTTCTTAATGCTTAAGGAAATAACCTTCATTTAGTCTTCCTAGTCCTATGTTGGCCGAACCTCACACACACACACACATGCACATATGATTTTTTTTTATTTCATCAACATATAGCATATATTCATGCATACACTTAACTTACATACACATTTAATTTTAATCTCATGTTAAGCACATAGCATAGATCCATGGGATAAGGCATACATATTCTCATACTCACACACGTATGACACACATTCATACACATACATTCATGCATCATATTTTACTCATATATATAAGTATGCACATTCATGTTTCTTTAAGTAGTCATGGTGCTAATCCTAAATATACATACCAAACCGCATACACACACATAATTACAAAATAAATCGCAAACACTTAAACTCTTCCAAACTAAATTTCTAAACTTTGGACATTATTTTAGGAAATCATCACTTTAAAATCCTCTATTAGCTTTGAAAACTTGAATTTTAGAAAAATCATTTAGGAAAACATTCTTTTAAAACACTCTTCTCAAAATAAATTTCTTTAGTGTTTTAATTTCATATGAGGAATTTACGGGGTGTTACATTCTCCCCAACTTAAGAATTTCTCGTCCCCGAGAAATACATTGTAGATTAGGCAGCAGGGCACTAACATTCTTATATCATTCTTGAGGTTCCTCATTATCCGCTTCCAGGTGGAGAGATTTCATTCGTACCGTTACTAGCGTGTCGAGTCGGGTTAAGTCCATTGGATTAACCGAAGAAAATGCCGTTTCCTTAGCTGGTTGTAGTCTCAGGAAGTCCACACCTATGGTTGGACTTAGGGGAAAATCAAGCAAACAATCATTCATACATCTCCAAAAACAAGGGTTTCACCCTAAAGTTTTTAAATATTCACTACTCTCTGCAACTCGGATTCCTATTACTTCACAACAATCTCTCCTTCCTTCAACTTTCTATCTAATTCTAGGGTTTTCATTAATTATCCTTCTAGCTTAAAGGGATCCTATTACTATCTAAGCTTTACTCAAAGTCTCTCCTAATGACTAATAATATATGCTTCCTTTCTCTCCTTGTGACTCCCCAACTTGGATTCAGCTTATAACTATCTCACGGGAATCTTACGACTTCACCACTCAAACCTGAATTATTTGGGTGTATAGGGTACTTCCAGTTCCGCAATTCGGACTAAAGGGTTTTAAATGAAACCGGTAAGGCTACAACGTGGTAGGGGTTTATGAAGAAAAGGATCGGGTCTTACAACAAGAACTGTTTTGTTGATGCAATTCAACAAACACGGAAATTAAGAGATAACAACCTATATCCTCAAAAGTGATAACTATCTCTGTATGAAGGTATGCTAAGGCTAATCAGACTTAAGTCTAACAATCACTATTGAAACTTCAGGGGTATTGGGTCTAATCCTCAAAATCTATTTATGGTCTACTCTTATGGGGTTAAAAGGTTTCTTAAACTAATATGTTCGGTGCTAAGCTACAGACTAGTTCCATGTCCTAAATGACAAAAGCTTATCCTCCTATCCCTACTCAAATACTAACAAACACACAAAGTCACACAAGCAAAGCATGAAGCCCATGCTTAAGGCTACAAAGTGTAACGCGCTCAGTTTCGAAATCATTTGGACTTGTAAGTTTTCAAGAATTAGCGTGGAAAATTTTTTCTTTTTAAAACACTTGATCAGAGAGTTGAAATCCGGAAAGTTAAAAGTAATTGGAAAGCAGTTGAGGGTTTTCGCAATAAACATTATTTTCGTAAATGAAACCTTTAGTCCCTCAATTGCGAGTTCTTTAAAAAAATGATTCATACCGGATTCCCAAAAACGTATTAAAAGCAAGCGGAATATTTAGATGCGTGAAGTGAACCTTAGTTGTAGATAATAAGTCATAAAAGGTCTGATACAAAATAGTTACAAGTCCATTAGAAATAAAACACTCTGACAATACCTCACCAAAAGCAAAATTTACAAAAGGTAAAACTCAAAAAGAAAGGGTATCATCAGAGCTGGTCGTCGGTCCACTGCAACTATTCCATAGACAGAGATCACCGGTTTCGTCCCATGAAACCTACGAGGACGAAAGCGAACTACGGGATTGGGATGGTAGAGAGTGATCTCTACTTCGCCCTCAAAAATAACCCGGTGATCCCGATACTCCCAAGCACCATCAAGGAGCGGGCGGATCTCGATACAAGGCAGGCGTTCGGCCATCACCTACAAGGGCAGGAGAGTAAGCCTAACACAGTCGCATTATCGAATAAGCCTAAGCCCTAACATTCACAACCAGATAACAGCAGCAATCACCAGTGCAATAATGCATATACATATGAGCAAACACCAGTTTAATTATTATCTTCGAGATAAGTGGCATGATTCATGAACATGATCTCCAACTCTGACTCTGAGGCCTCTATGTCCACCGGGTCCAGATCTGAGGAACAGTGCGTCCCAGACGCGGCACGGCTTACGGCACGTCTGCCAGCGTAAACGGCACGACTTACAGTGTTTCCACCAGCGTAAACGGCACGACTTACAGTATTTCCACCAGCGTAAACGGCACGACTTACAGTATTTCTACCAGCGTAAAAGACACGATTTACAGTGTTTCCACCAGCGTAAATGGCACGACTTACAGTGTTTCCACCAGCGTAAACGGCACGACTTACAGTGTTTCCACCAGCATAAATGGCACGACTTACAGTGCGTCCACCAGCGTAAACGGCACGACTTACAGTGTTTCCACCAGCGTAAAAGACACGACTTACAGTGTTTCCACCAGCGTAAACGGCACGACTTACGGTGAACCCTGTGCAGGCTTTCATAAAGTATCAAGTTCAGTTACAAAAACAGTTCACAGGTTCACCGGCGTAGGAAAGGTACGCCTTACGGTGTTTCCACCTGCGTAGGTGTTCCTCAGATTGGGACTGGTCTGATAACCTAGCTCATGTTATGTATGTTCTCGATGCAACTCTTGCAATCCTAGGTTATCATGCACATGTTCAAGTTCCAGGTTTATTATTAGTCCAACTATGTCATAATCCTTTGACATCAGTCCAGCATGGATACATACATAGCCATAGGCATCCAACATGTATCCATAAGTATCTAAGCATACAGATGACATAGCAGATTCATACTAGTTCTAGATTACGTCTATGTCTGAGTGTTCGGTCAAGGTCCCATCATTTCTTGACCTAAGTCACCTCAAGTGACTAAAACTTGGGATAAGCAAGTCTTAACTACTTAAGACTTCGGTTAAGTGAGTCCTAATCACTTAAGACTAGGTTTAACTGACCTCAGTTGACTAATCATGGACTAAGTCCACTAATCTTGGACTAAACCTCACTAATCAGGAGTTTAGTCTCACTAATCATGAATTAAGTCTAGCTTATTTGACTAATCTCGGATTAAATCCGGCTAATCATGGATTAGGTCTAACTAATCATGGATTAGTTGACTAATCAGGGATTAAGGTTACTAATCTTGGATTAAGTCCAACTAATCTTGGATTAGTTGACTAATCAGGGATTAAGGTTACTAATCAAGGATTAAGTCCAACTAATCATGGATTAGTTGACTAATCAGGGATTAAGGTTACTAATCTTGGATTAAGTCTAACTAATCTTGGATTAGTTGACTAATCAGGGATTAAGGTTACTAATCAAGGATTAAGTCCAACTAATCATGGATTAGTTGACTAATCAGGCATTAAGGTTACTAATCAAGGATTAAGTCTAACTAATCTTGGATTAGTTGACTAATCAGGGATTAAGGTTACTAATCTTGGATTAAGTCCAACTAATCTTGGATTAGTTGACTAATCAGGGATTAAGGTTAACTAATCTTGGATTAGTTGACTAATCAGGGATTAAGGTTACTAATCTTGGATTAAGTCCAACTAATCTTGGATTAGTTGACTAATCACGGTTAAGGGAGACTTAATTTGGTCTAAGTGCTACTTAGTTGTCTAAAACTAGGTTTGATTATGTAGGATTCTCATGTTTTGATGCTAACAATCTCTCTCCAAGCAACAACATTGGCAACAAGCAAGCTACACCACATGAAGATTAGAATTAGGATTTTTATTAATTCTATTTCAATGTAATCTTTATTTTATGCAATGCATCTCATTGGTGTGGGTAGCTTAGGTGATTTTAAGAATATTTAAATAATGTCTGATTAAGAGTGAAGATACTTTAAATCTTGATTAAATAGCTGGTGAAAATCATTTTAGAAAAACTTTGTTTTTATTCAGATTCTGATCAGTTTACTCGAGTAATGAGTATTGGTTCACTCGAGTAATTTATGTTCTGACAGGTTAATCGAGTAATGGTTTACACATCACTCGAGTAACTTAATCTGACATGTTTCACTCGAGTGACGTTGTTTGGTTTACTCGAGTAATTCAATCAGTGTTGGGAAAATTTTAAAAGGACTTAATTTTCTCTTTCAAAGATATAGACTTTCATTCTTACAATTTTCTAATACACTTTGAAAAGTAATTCAAGAGCTATTTTACATCTTTCAAGAGCTATCAAGATTCAACAAAGAACTTTTCATTCTTCACTCTATTTTCTATCATTGTTCAAATATTCTTGAGATCATATTTTTGTTCTTAGTGGTTGTTGAAGATTTGCAATTTGTGATTGCATCATTGAAGTTTCAACACAAGTGAAGAATCTCACAAGGAAGACTTTGAGGATCAAATCAAAGCAAGAAAAGAGGATTGGTTGGAAGCATCTTCAATCAATTAGCAAGGAAATCTAGAATACTCAAAAGGGGTAGATTAGATCAAAGTGTTTGGTACACACTTTGAGTTGGGTTTTAAGATAGGAGAACTAAGAATCTAGTTGCATCTTAAAACATTGTAAAATCTACATTTGAAGATTTCTAGTGAAGAATCTCTCTTGATTTAAGAGGGGACTGGAGTAGCTTTCAAGTGGGTGAAAGTGAACCAGGATAAATCCTTGTGTCTCTTTTATTTTCATTCCTTGTATTTCATTAATTCATTAACATTTGCATTTTTAGGTTAGAATTGGGGTTTTCTTAATTCTACTAAATTGATCTAAAATTGCATGTTAATATTACTTGAAATTGTTCATATTAATCATTCATAATTTGTTGAATCATCATAGCATTGTTATTCTTGAAGAACTCCATTGAAAACAAAGTTTAAATTGAATTTTACCCAGTTTACTCGAGTAAAGTTCTTGTCACTCGAGTAATCTGCTTTCAGTTTATAAACATTACTCGAGTAGGTTTTCTGTTACTCGAGTGATTTAAAATCTGCTTTCGTAATACTCGAGTGATTTGCTGAATACTCGAGTGAAATTATTTTTGGTTGCGTATTACTCGAGTGAAGGCTTGAGTTACTCGAGTAATCTGAACTGAATTCTTAAGAAAATTTATTTTCATAAAACCATTCTCTTAGGTGGACGAAAAATCTGTAATAAGGCTTCAATATTCTATTCACCCCCCCTCTAGACTATATTGAGCCGCTTGTTGGTTTCCAACAAGTGGTATCAGAGCTCGGACGAAAAATCCGAGCCTTAAAAAGCTTTTTCGAAAAGATCCTTTTTACTTGGAAACAATGGGCTCAATTTCAAATCCTTTTGGTGGTGAAGGAACTTCCATTAATCGTCCTCCACTATTTAGTGGTGAGGGTTACGCTTATTGGAAGGTCCGCATGAAAATTTTTATTCAAGCCATAGATATGGAAATTTGGAACGCCATAGAGAATGGACCTTTTGTTCCTCAAACGAAAGTAAATGATGTTGTTTCAATTAAACCTCAATCGAGTTGGGACAATGATGATAAGAAGAAAGTTGCATTTGATTTAAAAGCTAAAAATATCATCACGTCCGCTCTTTCTTATGATGAGTTCTTTCGAGTATCTCAATGTGTTGATGCTAAACAAATGTGGGACACATTACAAGTCACACATGAGGGCACTTCGGAGGTTAGAAGGGCTAGGCTAAATACACTCATGCATGAATATGAACTCTTTCGTATGTTACCTAATGAAAACATAGGTGACATGCAAAAGCGGTTCACTCATATCATTAATCATCTTTCTGCACTTGGAAAAGTTATATCTAATGGTGAAGTTGTTAATAAGATTTTGAGATGTCTTAGCAGGGAATGGCAACCTAAGGTGACGGCCATTATGGAAGCTAGAGACGTGGATCAAATTGATTTAGCAACTCTATTCGGAAAGCTTCAAGAGCATGAAATGGAGCTTGGACGGTTATCCTTGAATGAAGATGCCGATAGGAAGAAAAAGGGGATAGCTCTTAAATCAACTTCAAAATCCCTTAAGGCACAAGAGGAAAACTTTCAAGTGGATGACTCGGACTCCGATATAGATGATGAGACCCTTGGCTTGCTAGTTAAAAAGCTTGGTAGGTTCCTTAAGAAAAAGGGGAACTTTAATAGAAATAGACAAAGAGATTCTAAGGACTCACAACCAAGAAATAAGACTATCAAGGATCACATCAAGTGTCATGGATGTGGAAAGCTTGGTCACTATCGATCGAATTGTCCAACTCATTCTAAGAAGTCGGAAGGTGACAACTCAAAATTCAATTCTTCTAAAGGAAAAAGGGCTTACATAGTATGGGATGAAGTGGAGAGTCAATCAACATCTAGCTCATCGGATGATGAAGAACTTGCAAATCTATGTTTAATGACAAAGCTTGATGAAGAGGAATCTTCAAGCATTAAATCAAGTGAGAACGTCAATGAGGTAGATTATCTTTCCGATGCTAGCTCAAGTTCTAATTCTCCTTCATTCAATGAATTGTACAATGTGTATGTAGAGATGCATAAAGAGTTGAAGAAACTTGCTAAAATAAATGTTGAAAGAAAGAATTTCATAATGAAGCAACATGAAAAGATAATTGAACTTCAAAAAGATTTAGAAGAACTTAAGCTTCAAAATGAAACTCTTGAACTCATTTATGCAAACTCTACATGCAATTGTGAATTGAAATCAAATGAGACTCCATCTTGTGAAAATTGCAAGTCTTTGGAAAAAGAAGTTTTTAATTTGAATGATCGACTTGCAAGGCTCATGAAAGGAGATACTTCTTTAGATCATTTGCTTTCAACTCAAAGGAACAATAGCAATAGATCCGGTCTTGGCTATACCAAACCTAAGAAACGCAATTATCGCAAAGTTGGTGGATTTTCAAAGAATAAGATTTCTAAAAACCCAACTTGTCATTATTGTGGAATCTTTGGGCATACCACGAATAAATGTAATATAAAGAAATTTGGTATACCAAGCGGTGAATATATTTGGATTGTTAAGGGGACTTCTCCTCATGCTAACAACAAAGGACCCAAGACCACTTGGGTACCTAAGTCAACCAAATGATATCTTTCTTGTAGGTGTGTCTTCGAACCAAAGAGCGAAAATGGTACTTGGATTGTGGTTGTTCGAGACACATGACGGGAGACAAAACGCACTTCATGGAACTTACTCCAAAAAATGATGGATTTGTGACATACGGCGACAACAACAAGGGCAAAATTCTAGGAGTCGGGAAAATCGGTAACGTATCTAACCTTGTCATAGAAAATGTTCTATACGTAGAAGGCTTAGAACACAACTTGCTTAGTATAAGCCAACTATGTGATATGGGCAATTATGTGACATTTACTCCGGAATTATGCTTCATTAAGTCTTCTATAGATGATAGTGTTAAGTTTGTTGGTCGTCGCTCTAATAACACTTACTTAATTGATTTGGATGAGATAACTTCACTGTTTTCAAAATGTTTCAAATCTTTTGATGATGAAATTCGTCTTTGGCATAGACGAATTGCTCATGTGAATGTGAATCAATTGAACAAACTTTTGCGAAAAGATTTAGTGATTGGTTTGCCTAAACTAAACTTTAAGCTTGATGGCATTTGTGACTCTTGTCAAAAGTGCAAGCAAGTTAAAAGTTCATTTAAACCTAAAAATGTGATAAGCACAACAAAGCCTTTGGAGCTAATCTATATGGATTTGTTTGGCCCTTCACAAATTAGAAGTTTAGGTGGCAATTACTATGGATTTGTTTTAGTAGACGATTTTACTAGATTCACATGGACTTTATTTTTATCCGCAAAAAGTGAAGTTTATAAATGTTTTAAAAAATTTGCCAAACTCATCCAAAATCAACTAAGTTTGAAAATTGTGTCTATTAGAAGTGATCACGGAGGTGAGTTTGAAAACACTAGGATTGATGCGTTTTGTGATAAGTTTGGTATTGATCATCAATTTTCGGCCCCTAGGACTCCGGAGCAAAACGGAGTTGTAGAAAGGAAAAATAGAATATTAGTGGAACTTGCTCGTACTATGTTGATAGAATCAAATGTTCCTAAATATCTTTGGGCTGATGCGGTAATCACCGCTTGCTATGTGCTTAATAGGGTTCTTATTCATCCGCATTTAAATAAAACACCTTATGAACTTTTAAAAGGGCGAAAGCCAAATATCTCACATTTTCATGTTTTTGGGTGTAAGGTGTTTGTTTTAAATAACGGAAAGGAACCGGTCGGCAAGTTTGACTCTAAAGCCGACGATGGCATATTCATAGGTTATTCAACTCATAGCAAAGCATATAGAGTCTACAATAAAAGAACATTAACCGTTGAGGAATCCGTGCATGTTGTATTTGATGAATCTTCGAAAGGAGATTGTGTTGTTTCTTGTGATGATTATATAGGTACATTTTTGGATCATGAGAATTCAACACCACAACAAATAGAAGAGAATCAAAATGAAGATCGAGAGGTGCAAGCACAAGATAAAGACTTAGCACAAGAGATACAACCTCAATTACCAATAGCTTGGAAGTCCAACAAAAATCATCCGATTTCTAATATCTTAGGTGACATTGCGAAGGGAGTGGTAACCCGACGCACTTTAAATAATTTTTGTTATTATGTTGCCTTTGTATCTCAAATAGAACCTAAGAATATCAAAGAGGCTCTTCAAGATGATCATTGGATTATGGCCATGCAAGAAGAATTAAATCAATTTGAAAGAAACCAAGTTTGGGAGCTTGTGCCAAAACCCGATGATCGTCCTGAAATTGGTACTCGGTGGGTCTATAGGAATAAGTTAGATGAATCGGGTATTATTGTTAGGAATAAAGCTAGGTTGGTAGCACAAGGTTATAGTCAAGAAGAAGGAATCGATTACGATGAGACATATGCTCCCGTTGCTAGATTAGAAGCTATTCGTATTCTTCTCGCTTTTGCTTCAATTATGAATTTTAAATTGTTTCAAATGGATGTTAAGAGCGCCTTTCTTAACGGATACATTCAAGAGGAAGTTTATGTGTCACAACCTCCCGGATTCGAGAGTTTTGAGCATCCGGACTACGTTTTCAAACTGAAAAAGGCTTTGTACGGTTTGAAACAAGCTCATAGAGCTTGGTACGACCGACTAAGCAATTTTTTATTACAAAAAGGTTTTAAACGAGGTACTGTTGACACTACACTTTTTATTGAACGTTCCGGTAAGGATATTTTATTGGTTCAAATATATGTTGACGATATTATATTTGGTGCTACTAACGATAACTTGTGTAAGAAGTTTTCAGAATTGATGCAAAGTGAATTCGAGATGTCGATGATGGGAGAGCTTACATTCTTTCTTGGCCTTCAAATAAAGCAGCTTAATGATGGCATTTATATTCATCAGAGTAAATATTGTAGAGAGCTTCTCAAACGTTTTGGAATGGATTCGTGCAAATCCGCTTCTACACCAATGAGCGTTGCATGCTACCTAGATCAAGATGAGGCTGGAAAAGCGGTAGAGGTAACGAAGTATCGTGGTATTATTGGTAGTTTGTTATACTTAACTGCATCTAGGCCTGATATCATGTTTAGTGTATGTATGTGTGCACGTTTTCAAGCAAAACCGAAAGAGTCGCATCTAACTGCTGTCAAAAGAATAATGAAATACTTAAAGGGTACAACGAATACTGGACTTTATTATCCTAGGGATGCTTTTCTAAAACTAATAGGATATTCGGACTCTGACTTTGCCGGTTGTAAAGTTGAGCGAAAAAGTACAAGCGGAACATGCCATTTAATTGGTAATTCACTTGTATCGTGGTTTTCTAAAAAGCAAAATTGTGTAGCTTTATCAACCGCGGAGGCCGAATACATAGCTGCAGGTAGTTGTTGTGCTCAAATTTTATGGATGAAGCAACAATTATCTGACTTTGGTTTAAATTTAACAAATATCCCTATAAAGTGTGATAACACTTCGGCAATTAATTTGACTAAAAATCCAGTATTACACTCAAGGACAAAGCATATTGAAATTAGGCATCACTTTTTGAGAGATCATGTTCAAAAAGGTGATTGTGTTATTGAGTTTGTTCAAACTTCGGATCAATTAGCTGATATCTTTACAAAACCATTACCAAGGGACACATTTTATAAGATTCGAAGAGAACTTGGTATTTTTGATGAATTAACTATTAGCTAATTGTATTTGATGCTTTTTATACTCACCTTCAAGCCTATTTCAATGTGACTTGTATTTTGAGTTGTTGTATCTTATTAAAGTGTTTTTTTTATGCAGTTATGTGTGTATGTTTTCTATAATATGCTAATTGCTTTATTTGTATGTGTGTTACTTGCTACATGCTAAGTGTTTCTCTGTGTTTGTGCATGAAAAATGATTTTGCATGAAAAATTGAAATTTTTGAAATTCTGTACAGTTCACTCGAGTAACAGAAATTTCACTCGAGTAATTTTAAAAACTCTTTCGTATTACTCGAGTAATTCTGTCTGTCACTCGATTAATTTTAAAATGACTTGCGTATCACTCGATTAAGTTCATCCATCACTCGAGTAAAATCTTTTTATTTTTCGGCATACTCGAGTAACATACTCTTTCACTCGAGTACTGCTCGAATCACTCGAGTAACGTATGAACATTACTCGAGTAACTTACGTGATTTTAAAAGCTGAACTGTTAAAATCTGCATCATTTTCACGATTTTTTCTCTCTCTTGTTCGTCTTTCTCTCTTCTCTCTCATACGGATCTTCATCAAATCATCATCTTTCAGCCACAAAACTCACAAATCATACAAATTTCTTCCATATTTCATCTTTATATCATCATTTCTACTCCTTTCATTCATCAATTTCACCAATTTTATCCAAAAATCCGAAAACCCCAAATCAAAACCCTAACCTCTCAAAACCGAATTTGCTTTTTCTGAATTAATGGCTTCTTCCTCTCACTATCAACCTCCTCAAAAGAAAGCAAAGCAAGGAGCAGGTCGTAATGATACTTGGTTTTCTGGAATCAACCGAGATTTGCGGGAACCGGCATTTATCAATCGCTCTTTTGGTCTTACAAGGTATGTTAAATTTGCTTGGTTGCATAAGGAGCAATTTCCGTTTGTAGCGGATTTAGAATTTCAGGATTTAGGGGGAGTATGTTAAAACTTAGTGCTTAATTTGAAAGGAGGTTTGTCATCATCAAAAAGGGGGAGTTTGTAGGATTCTCATGTTTTGATGCTAACAATCTCTCTCCAAGCAACAACATTGGCAACAAGCAAGCTACACCACATGAAGATTAGAATTAGGATTTTTATTAATTCTATTTCAATGTAATCTTTATTTTATGCAATGCATCTCATTGGTGTGGGTAGCTTAGGTGATTTTAAGAATATTTAAATAATGTCTGATTAAGAGTGAAGATACTTTAAATCTTGATTAAATAGCTTGTGAAAATCATTTTAGAAAAACTTTGTTTTTATTCAGATTCTGATCAGTTTACTCGAGTAATGAGTATTGGTTCACTCGAGTAATTTATGTTCTGACAGGTTAATCGAGTAATGGTTTACACATCACTCGAGTAACTTAATCTGACATGTTTCACTCGAGTGACGTTGTTTGGTTTACTCGAGTAATTCAATCAGTGTTGGGAAAATTTTAAAAGGACTTAATTTTCTCTTTCAAAGATATAGACTTTCATTCTTACAATTTTCTAATACACTTTGAAAAGTAATTCAAGAGCTATTTTACATCTTTCAAGAGCTATCAAGATTCAACAAAGAACTTTTCATTCTTCACTCTATTTTCTATCATTGTTCAAATATTCTTGAGATCATATTTTTGTTCTTAGTGGTTGTTGAAGATTTGCAATTTGTGATTGCATCATTGAAGTTTCAACACAAGTGAAGAATCTCACAAGGAAGACTTTGAGGATCAAATCAAAGCAAGAAAAGAGGATTGGTTGGAAGCATCTTCAATCAATTAGCAAGGAAATCTAGAATACTCAAAAGGGGTAGATTAGATCAAAGTGTTTGGTACACACTTTGAGTTGGGTTTTAACATTGTAAAATCTACATTTGAAGATTTCTAGTGAAGAATCTCTCTTGATTTAAGAGGGGACTGGAGTAGCTTTCAAGTGGGTGAAAGTGAACCAGGATAAATCCTTGTGTCTCTTTTATTTTCATTCCTTGTATTTCATTAATTCATTAACATTTGCATTTTTAGGTTAGAATTGGGGTTTTCTTAATTCTACTAAATTGATCTAAAATTGCATGTTAATATTACTTGAAATTGTTCATATTAATCATTCATAATTTGTTGAATCATCATAGCATTGTTATTCTTGAAGAACTCCATTGAAAACAAAGTTTAAATTGAATTTTACCCAGTTTACTCGAGTAAAGTTCTTGTCACTCGAGTAATCTGCTTTCAGTTTATAAACATTACTCGAGTAGGTTTTCTGTTACTCGAGTGATTTAAAATCTGCTTTCGTAATACTCGAGTGATTTGCTGAATACTCGAGTGAAATTATTTTTGGTTGCGTATTACTCGAGTGAAGGCTTGAGTTACTCGAGTAATCTGAACTGAATTCTTAAGAAAATTTATTTTCATAAAACCATTCTCTTAGGTGGACGAAAAATCTGTAATAAGGCTTCAATATTCTATTCACCCCCCCTCTAGACTATATTGAGCCGCTTGTTGGTTTCCAACAGATTAACACTTAGTTGACTAACTCACTTTGGCTACTAAATTAAGTCCTTAACCGAGACTTAAGGTCCTAAAACCGTGATGATCAACACTTGATCATCTTGTCTAATTCACAATTAGAGCCTAATTAACTCAAATCTTTGGGGTCAACACTTAAGCCTAGTTCATTCAAGGATCTAAGCATTCCCTTAACAACATAACCTATGGAATTAATCACCAACACAAAGCATAATCACAGAATTCAGCATAGAACATTTCATTAACAACATAACACAAGTAATATAATCATCAACACAAAACATAATCATAAAATTCAGCTTTGCACATTCAATAATAACAAGTTATCATTCATCAAATTCGGCCTCCAAGCCCAAAATCAAAGTCTAACTAGTGCCCTTGAGTCTCATGGTGACTCAACCTAGTTCTAAGCTTCAAGACCTATTCTAGCAAAAGTGTAAGCTTCTCCTCATACCTCTTGAAGACAAACTAAGAAAACTTAGAACCTTTGGGTCTTTCTCCTTTCCAAAACCGTGAGCAATACTCCCTCCTTGGACACTTGAAATTTGACTTCCAAGCCTCCAAACTTCTAAGACTCCACTTGATCTTCCAAGCTAAAGACCTTAAGGCTTTGATGAGGGTGTGGCCGTGAGGTCTATTTGGGTTTTGATCGAAATTTCTTCAACACAACTTCAAGTAAGTGGCATATTCATGATCTAGGGTATGAATATGCCAAGGTTCCTTGTGTTTGGTAAGTGTTTAGGTTGATTTAGGATGGTGGTGGGGTGAGGCCGTGAGCTTCTTTAAGGAGAGGAAGGGTTGAGTTTTGAACTTCTAAGATTCAATCACTCATGCATGTTGTGTATTCTTGATCTAGGCTTAGAGTATGTAAGGATTCTTGGTTTTTAATGGAAGAATGAGTTTGGATGTGGGTGGCTATGGTGTTGGCCGTGAGGCCTTCAAGGGAAAATGATGAAGATGATGGAGAAGATGGCATGAAGAAAAGAGAGAAAAAGTGGTGGTCATCAACGTATGGCCACTTTTATAAAAGCTTAAGGTCAAAGGTGAAGAGGTAAGGTGGCATAAGGGTGAGTTTTGGTGTGGACAGCTCAACTCTTCATGCAAAGGGAGGAAAGATGGTGTTGACACCTAATGCTTTGACCACATGCATGAAACATAAGCTTGACACCTCACTTTCTTCATGCAACACACAAATTCACTCCATGGCTTCACACACATACACACCATACGGTCACCACATGCACACAAGCGACCCATCACACAATCTTGTCCCAACATCACTCACAAGGCCCATTAGGTTCACTTAGACTTAATCTAACCCACTTAACTCTTAAGCCATTCATTAACCAAGCTAATCTAACTCAAGACTAACTATTAGCTAACTAACCAAATCAACTTAAAACCACACAAGTCTAAACCTAATAAATTAGGTTTAAGCTTGCCCTAATCACGATTAGCTATCTAATCAAGATTAAAATCTAACACATCAAACTAAAGCAAAACATTAAAGCACGAATTATTTGGGAACTAAAATTCAGGGATGTTACACAAAGGATTACCATAAGCTCTGATACCATTCTGTAACAGCCCGATTTTCGAAAACTAAAACAACTGACTTTTATTTATTGATGTTGCAAAAATGAGGCCATCTTTTTTTGAAACATTGTTGAAGGGTTTGAAAGCGTTCTTGAAAATTTATTAATATCCTTCAACCTTCCCTTTCGAAAACCGAGTTGTTACGCGAAACCAAAACACCTTCACTTTATTTTTCCCAAAAATGTTTTCTTAAGAAAACTGTTTAGTTTCCCATTAAGCAACTCCATTCATTTCCTCAAAAGATTTGGACATGTTTCATTAAAAGTGTTCACACGTTTCTTAAAAGTCGGGCATGCTCCAAAATAATTGAAGTACAGTAGTAGCTCATGACTTAGGTAATCCTTAAACTTCAAACACTCAAAACAACTAAACTACTTGCACTTATCCCTAAACTTTCCTATTGAAAGCGAGCGGGTGTAGTTTCTTGTCTCCCTTGCGTTCTCCTCTCGTCCTTGAAGAAGATGCTGCTTGTGTGGTCATCTCCTCATTGTCATTAGACGTCCGCTTCATTCCATCTACTACAGTAGAATTCTTCCTCTCCTCGTACTGAACCTTCTCCTCGTAGATCTGAAACCCTCGTATGTTGACTTGCCCTAGATGTGGCTCCAGGTTGGCTCCGCTCAGTTGATGTTCTGGGTCCGGAATCGCAATCTCCGTGTGACCGGTCCATGCCCAGCCTTGTGGGGTGTGCTTCCACCCTCTTCCGTGCTTATTCCATATGGTGAGGTTCATGCAATACTCCATCTGCCTGTTGAAATACCAGCAGCAACGATATGCCAACGAACAGGAGAGAGTAAGCGATCCGAACGACGAATCGTCGACGGTGTGGAATTTCCGTAGGCAAGATAATAGGACACACACATAGCATACAACATACACACAATAGCAAACAAACATACTACTATCATTATCACAATTCATACTTATTCCATCTTATTCTCATTATTTCCTTCATACTTCTCCACTCTTGTTCCTCCTCCCTTTCACAAATCTCAATATCTTTTCCACATCGTCCATTCTCAACCTCTTATTCATTCCTTGCACTTATTGGACTCTTACTCGCATAAATATAATTAGCGTCTTATCGAGTTATAACCATCGATGATCGGGGGAGTTAAAGGATCATCGAGGTACGCGTTTCTTTCGTAGTTAGCACTCACATCTCAAGCCTACATCTCCTCGGCCAACCATCCACCTAGTCGGAAGCAAACAGGAGTATAGGACCTTTACCACGCGGGCACGACAGCTGTCACAACACATAAATGGTCCCTGACCAGGAGGCCCAGCCTCAATAATATCAATTCGTAATAATCATGGCACACTGCCTCGCAGTGGCAAACACAATGCCCAGTTCCAGTCCCTCTCACCGTTCTCGATTTGCAATCTAGGGGGCGACAGTATTGTTATAGTGCGCGCACAGAACTTACCACGGTATTAGACCCAGTCCCCACCATGTAACATCCCAAAATTCATGTGTTATAATTTTATTCTTGTAATTATTTTTTTTGTAATATTAAATTATTAAACAACATATATTATAATGATAATAAAATAAGCATATAGATTTTATGGTAATACATTGTTAAAATACGGGTACTTAATAGAATCATTATCATTATTATTATTATTATAAGATAGTATTAGATATTATTTTATTTAAATTATTCTATTTTATCTTTATCAATATTAGTTTTTGATAATAGTTGTGACTAAAAGGATAAGTTAGAGCAATTGATTTAAAATAAATAAAAAGTTGAGATAAAATAGGTTAGTTTCGTTCTCCTGAAAACAAAACCTAGCCTCCATTAGGAGAACCGGAGGGAGAAAACGTACAAGAGGAGGAAGAAGAAGAAGAAGAAAAAAAAACAAAGAAAGAATCCCCATTAAGGTAACACTAAAACCCAAATCAAACTCCATAAAATAATAATAAAGAATTGCTTACATTTGATTCTGTTTGTGCGTATTGTATTAGATATATGTATGAAATTCATTATAGGCAAGTACTTTCTTTAATCTACTGTATCATTAATATTATTGCATATGTGAACCCATGCATTATTTGTTGTTCTCAATTAATAGTGCCGCTTATTCTAATAATTTCTAGTCCCACGGCAAATTTGGTGTTCTCAATTAATAGTGCCGCTTATTCTAATAATTTCTATTCCCACGGCAAGTATTATCTAAAATTGAAATTTGTGAACAACACCCGTCTAAGTTATGGATCTTTCGTGTTATATATATATATATATATTAATGTAATGACTTTATATAATTATATATTTTGACACATTGTTTTAATTATTATATTTTAAATACCAACCATATGATATTCAGAGGACTGACTCGGACGCGGGTGTAAGTCATCCGAACCCGGGGCGCCGGGCGAGGGGTAGGCACCTCCAGCAGGCGTGCTGTGTGCAAGAGAGAAAATTAATGTCATTGGTTGGGAATGTTATATAGTGATCTTAAGGGAGTCTTTTGACTTTCAATGTTTGGCCTGGGCACAGGCAAACGAATTCATACTAATAATTCAGGACTGACTCGGACGCGGGTGTAAGTCATCCAACCCGGGGAGCAGGGCGAGGGGTAGACACCTCCAGCAGGCGTGCTGTGTGCAAGATAAAAAGTTAAAGTTAATGGTTGGAGTTCGAGGCCAAAAGGTCATAGATGCAATTAGTAATTGTGTTGAATAGTCATGCATTGATTGTATTAGATACTCCTATTTTTAATCATGTGGTAATAGTATGATACTAGTCATGAGTTATATTATTAAATGTTATTTCTCTCATTATTATTTATGGAGATTTTCCGTACATGTGACGGCTGACAACATCATAGTAAAAAAACACTTTTAAAGCTAAATAGTGTTACTGAGATTTTTATCTCACTACTCGGGTTTTGATGTTGTCAAATTGAGACTTTGGAAGCAAGATGTTGAAGGAAGAAGAACTAATTTGACAAGTTTATAAATGAGCTTCCTTGTGTAAATTGTATTTATTTTAAGGAGTTTATATTAAGTTGAAAGGGAATTGTTGGTATTGTGCTCTCCTTTCTAGTCTAGTGTCTAGTGTCATTGTAAAATAAGTAAAATTTTCAATGAAATTTTATTTAACAATTATTTTGGTTCAAGGAGAAGTGTATTTTTTTTATGAGACATATTTTTTATTGAATCTTATACTTGGTAAGCTTCTGTGAATTTATTGGAATTAGGATGTTACACTTTTGGTATCAGAGCAGTTCGATTCTTTTCGGACAATGATATAAGTTAATTAACTATAAACTGAGCACTTAAGGAATAGATCGAGTCTTGAAGTTGGATTAGTATGTGTATGACAATGTTTGAAATGGATCATGATGAGTTTTGCTACTGGGATAAAGGGTATTGGGATCAGCTACCCCAATATTGTTATCCTGGTGTAGAGTCATTACATCCATTCGGCACACTGCTGCTAGTGTTTGTTTTTGTGTGTACATTTTGAAGAGTAAAGTATAAATAGAATCCTATTTTGTAACTTTGTGATCCGGACGCAATGTTGCATGTTTTAGGCTATTATATGCTCTTACTCTTTATTGAATTTGTGTATGCTCCTTTGATACATAAAGATGACAATATTTGCAAATGTACTTATATAGATTCATGCAATCAAAGAGATTTTTAGATACAAAATAAACACTTAGTAGTGCTGTAAATGTAGCATGATTATATTTTAATTAGAGGCTATTGATCTTGAAAACTCAAGTATTGATTAATACATATGTATGTGTTAGCAAGTGTCATGTGATAATAAGGTAGAAAAAAAAATCTTTGTTGATTTCATTCTCATGAGTTATGAAGTTGCTTAAATGAATGCCCTACTGTGATATATAATTATATACATCGTTATTATATTGAATACCCAATTTGATTGATAAAGGAATATCAAGTTCTCTAATTATTAGATAAGTTCCATCATATTTCCATCTAAATAAGAGCATTGACTTTTTGGCATGAGTTTCTATTCACAAGGGTTGAGTCATCCAATTTAGTTACCTTCATTGTGCAAAGTACCAATTATGTTTCTCATTTTTAAAATTCCTTGCATTTTTATCTTATTACCATATACCTTAATCTCCATTTTATTTTTCTCTGCAAAAAAAATCTAGCTTCATAGAAAAAAAGTTATACTCGCAGAAAACAATTTTCTTAATTGTTAAGACCTTCCAAAAATAAAAAAAGGGTAAATCTTCACAACAAGGAGGCATTGAAAAAAAATAATGCTGGAATTTTTATCTTTAGACCTAAGAGCCTTAATTTTCTTTTATCAAATTGTTGTGTTTTTTTTTTTCACTAAGGATTTAGATACAATTTAGAATTATTTATAATAGAAAGTTTAATTTTGATTGATGTCATCAGCAACATTTGGTTTTAAATATTTTTAGCAATTTTAGTGAACACATTTAAATATGTTTCTTTATTTTTTTTAAATTAATTAAAGGTTAAAAACACTGTTACTACTGTTTTTGTCTCTATCAATTTTTCAAGATTTTGTTGTTTTATTAGTTCTGGACTATTCGAATTTATATGCTAGCCTTGGTTCAGTTGTCTCCTGTTTTGCTGTCCTTTACTATCGAATTTTGCTGTTAGGAAAATTCATATTTTTGCCTAAGTAGTAGATGTTTTGGTTTCTGTTATTTGATAGTTTCAAAGGACTTGCTTTGTGTGTAGTTTCTTATAATTTTGTTTTTTTAAAACTCTGTTGTATGTATTTTATTTGGCTTAAGTACTCCTTGTACTTCTAGTTTTTTTTTCTTCAATGAAATCTATCTTTAAAATATATATATATATATATATATAGGTTATATAAAAATCTATCTTTAAAATATATATATATATAGGTTATATAAAAATCTATCTTTACTAAAAGTAAAGTAATTATTTTTGAACTAAATAGTATAAGAGTGTGAAATGATATTTATTTTGTTTGTTTTCAGCATGGTGCTTGATTTTTTTTATTTTTTATTTTTTTAAAAAAAGTATAAATAGGAAAAGAATTATTTTTTTATTTTTACTCTTTGTTATTAATTTTATTTTTTCAATTAGATGCATATTATAAAAGTTAATTTTGTTTTTAAAAACTTTTATGATAATTTGATAGTCAAACACTTTCGTTTTTTTATATATTTTTTTTTATAATAAGTGCATGTGTATCTTTTTTCAATGTCGTTTTATTGAGATGTGATCAATGTATTCTTATGTTTTTACTTCTTGAAGTCTTTCTCATAATATGTAGATATACAGAATTTGATTTTTTGTACAATCATAGATATATTTCAATGTATGTAAAAAAAATAGATTATATGATGGTTGATAGTATATTATGTTTCTTGATCATTATGCATGAATAAATATTATTTATATCACATATGATGCTCTCGATATAATGCCATCATTAAATTTTATTATATTGTGCTTTGTTAAATATTTGGATTTATAATTTTTTATTGGACTGGTAAAGAACGTGACTTATTAAATGTTTTTTTTTTGACAAATTTCTACCTTTTCATCATATAGTTTAGAGTCCTCGAGGAACTTAATTTCAATATATAGTCCAATGTTAATACTAGATTTAGGTGAACTCGAGAATCAATAATAGAGATTATTGTTAGCTCATAAATTTATTAAGACTCACATTTTATATATCATGTAGTACTTTTACTTTTAGATGAGAAAAATAAGTAAATAAGAGTATGAGGTTGTGTATAGATTATAGACACTTGAATAAGATGATTGTTGACACTAAATACCATTCCCTCATTGATACATGATTTGTTAGATCAATTAAGAGACGTTCTATAATTTTTTAAGTTAACATAAGATCACCACAAAATTAAGATCAAATATGAGGATATACCATAGAATGTATTTTGGGCTAAAAATGGACACAATAAACACTAAGTACCGTTAGAGATTGAAAATGTTAGTTTTGTTTGAATAACACAAAGTTTTTAGGATATGTGATAATCATTTAGGTGCTGATTTTTTTTTATAAAGAAACCTCAAGAGTGTGAAAAGAGTTTTTTTAAAAGCCCAAGAAGAGATTGACAACTATGTTATCTTAGAGATTCCAAACCCTTTAAATGAATTTGAGGTTTACAGTAATGCATTAACGAACGAATAATTGTTTTTGTACTACAGGTTATCATAGTGTGACATTAGAAACATTAAATATTAAATTTAATTTAACGATGTGTAGAAAACTGAACAAAGTGACATTTAATAATTTATATAAAACCATATGTGTCTCAAGTATTTGATATGTTCTTATGCATAATTTTTTTTTGTTGCATTCAATTTGGACTTTTACCTATTTTCATTGTTGAATTGTGAATTTTTTTTTTATGATAATTGTATGATTTGAACTTACAAATGGAAGGATCGGTAATTTTTAGAAGACAAACTTTGCGTTGAAGTAGTAGTGTGAAGATGAGCATTGACTGGTGATTTATGAAAGAAAATCCTTATAGTATGTATGTGTGTGTATGTGTGTGTGTCTATATATATATATATATATATATATATATATATATATATATTGAAATAGTTACATGAATCAACTTGAAAGTTACACTTAGAGTATCTATCTAGAGTTAATAGAATATTGAGAATTCAAATTTTGAGGACAAAATTTTTTTAAAGGAGGGGAGAAATGTAACATCCCAAAATTCATGTGTTATAATTTTATTCTTGTAATTATTTTTTTTTGTAATATTAAATTATTAAACAACATATATTATAATGATAATAAAATAAGCATATAGATTTTATGGTAATACATTGTTAAAATACGGGTACTTAATAGAATCATTATTATTATTATTATTATTATTATTATTATTATTATTATAAGATAGTATTAGATATTATTTTATTTAAATTATTCTATTTTATCTTTATCAATATTAGTTTTTGATAATAGTTGTGACTAAAAGGATAAGTTAGAGCAATTGATTTAAAATAAATAAAAAGTTGAGATAAAATAGGTTAGTTTCGTTCTCCTGAAAACAAAACCTAGCCTCCATTAGGAGAACCAGAGGGAGAAAACGTACAAGAGGAAGAAGAAGAAGAAAAAAAAAAGAAAGAATCCCCGTTAAGGTAACACTAAAACCCAAATCAAACTCCATAAAATAATAATAAAGAATTGCTTACATTTGATTCTGTTTGTGCGTATTGTATTAGATATATGTATGAAATTCATTATAGGCAAGTACTTTCTTTAATCTACTGTATCATTAATATTATTGCATATGTGAACCCATGCATTATTTGTTGTTCTCAATAAATAGTGCCGCTTATTCTAATAATTTCTAGTCCCACGGCAAATTTGATGTTCTCAATTAATAGTGCCGCTTATTCTAATAATTTCTATTCCCACGGCAAGTATTATCTAAAATTGAAATTTGTGAACAACACCCGTCTAAGTTATGGATCTTTCGTGTTATATATATATATATATATATATATATATATATATATTAATGTAATGACTTTATATAATTATATATTTTGACACATTGTTTTAATTATTATATTTTAAATACCAACCATATGATATTCAGAGGATTGACTCGGACGCGGGTGTAAGTCATCCGAACCCGAGGCGCCGGACGAGGGGTAGGCACCTCCAGCAGGCGTGCTGTGTGCAAGAGAGAAAATTAATGTCATTAGCTGGGAATGTTATATGGTGATCTTAAGGGAGTCTTTTAACTTTAAATTATTGGCTTGGGCACGGGCAAACGAATTCCAACTAATAATTCAGGACTGACTCGGACGCGGGTGTAAGTCATCCAAACCCGGGGCGCCGGGCGAGGGGTAGACACCTCCAGCAGGCGTGCTGTGTGCAAGATAAAAAGTTAAAGTTAATGGTTGGAGTTCGAGGCCAAAAGGTCATAGATGCAATTAGTAATTGTGTTGAATAGTCATGCATTGATTGTATTAGATACTCCTATTTTTAATCATGTGGTAATAGTATGATACTAGTCATGAGTTATATTATTAAATGTTATTACTCTCATTATTATTTATGGAGATTTTCCGTACATGTGACGGCTGACAACATCATAGTAAAAAAACACTTTTAAAGCTAAATAGTGTTACTGAGATTTTTATCTCACTACTCGGGTTTTGATGTTATCAAATTGAGACTTTGGAAGCAAGATGTTGAAGGAAGAAGAACTAATTTGACAAGTTTATAAATGAGCTTCCTTGTGTAAATTGTATTTATTTTAAGGAGTTTATATTAAGTTGAAAGGGAATTGTTGGTATTGTGCTCTCCTTTCTAGTCTAGTGTCTAGTGTCATTGTAAAATAAGTAAAATTTTCAATGAAATTTTATTTAACAATTATTTTGGTTCAAGGAGAAGTGTATTTTTTTTATGAGACATATTTTTTATTGAATCTTATACTTGGTAAGCTTCCGTGAATTTATTGGAATTAGGATGTTACACACCACGTTAGTGCACCACTTATGGAGTTCGTTCTGTCTACAACAATACTCTAGACTTCTTGACGTTTCACCGTCATCGTCCTCCCCTAATGCAATCTCGTCCTAAGTATCCGCAGATACTTATCGTTACTTCCTCTCCACTACTTCGAGTTAACTCTCATATCTCACCACGTTCGTTGTTAATATCTTTTAAAGTCTTTTATCTCTTTAATTAACCTATTGGTCGGCTCACCCTTCGTACATCCCTTCAGCGAGTCCCGACCGCTAACTTTGCACAATCTTTCTCTTTATCAAAACTCACGTAGCACAGAGCTGGGATCACATCACAATCTCACATCTCATATCTCAAACTTTATCAACAATTCCCATTCTCACAATCATCTCATTTCAAAATCTTTTCTCAAACAATCTGTTCAAGACTATCTCAAAGTACCATTTTATAAACTTTCACATAAAGCCTCATTTCATAAATACTTTCAAAAGAATTTCTCTTCACAAAACCTTTTCTAAAATTCTCTTCTCACCATTCTTTACAAAATCTCTTTTCACAACCTTACTCAAAATTTTCCTTTCAAAAACTTTTCTAAAAACACTCTTGATACTACACCTCCTTCCAAAACATTTCCAAAAGACTTCCTTTTCACCAACTTCTTTCTAAAAATTTCTTTTCAAAAAAAAAATCTTTTCAAGAAGCTCTTCTCAAAAACCTTTTCAAAAACTGCTTTTCGAAAACCTTCTTCAAAAACCATTTCTTAAAAACCTTTTCAGAATTTTTTCCACTTTGCTGAGCGCTAATGGAGGAGCAAGCTCAACTCAACACTAGTCCCAGACTAAAACCAAAACCAAGGAGCCCAGCTCCACTCAATCACTCCTCATATCAACATCACTCTGCCCAACTCTGGCTCGATTCCTCATCATTATCATTCAACTCTTTCTCCACTCTCAACTCTTATCTCTCTTTTCCAACACAATCTCCTATCTTTTATCGTCATTCATTTCTTATTAAGAGCATAACCACGTCCAACAACCATCCACTCAGCATAACAATAAGCATCATTACACATAAATAAATAAATAAATAACAAAGCATGCTATCCACACAACATCACACAATAGCATTGTGGTTCTTGTCACCTTCGTATAAGTGACCACACAAGGCAAACAATTGTCACTTATACTACTGACCCCAACCACTAAGTTCCGACCTTTGAGATGATACGGAACACCCTACTAAATTACCTAGCTACCACGATGTCTTAGGAAAGCTTCTCTCTCACCTGAGGTCCAGTGGTTAAGTGCGTGTTCTTCTCGGATCCGTGTGCTGCCATCTGCCCCAACCTCTTTTCTTTTTGGAAAACTTTGAAGATATATCATTTTCCACTTAAAAACTTCGTTCTAAATCATGTGAAAACATTTTTAAACATGAAAAGCACGTCCACCAACTTCTGGACAGCAAAGTAATCTTACAAAATTACGTTGATAAAACTTCCAAGGATATTGCAAAAACATTTTTTTTAATTAAAATAACTCTTTAGCTTAAATTCCACACTTTACAAATTCATGTTTTCATCACAAAACAATTTAGGACAGCCAAGCATGCATCATGACATTCAAGCAAATCATACCACATACAAGTGCAAATAACATTTAGGAAAGTAAGTACTCCTAAATCAAACAAAAATCAGGTTTCAAACCAAATACATCAACATTTATTTCCATGTACTTTATTTAAGTGATTAAGCTCTCTAAACCTATTTAAATTACTTAACCGAAATAAAACAAAGGAAAATAAATCAAACATCACAATTTAAATTACATGAATCAATTGGTTTTATTTAAGCATTTAGATCCCGCTTTCTTTTAATTCTAACCGAAACACATAGGCGCACACACACATATGTATATTCATTCAAACACAACACTACTCACACATATATTTATTTCATAGTTAATTTAATTTACTTATTTTCTTCACTTCTAAGTATAGGACCGAATAGGAAACACAGGTTCACCATACAAGTCCAAACAATTTATTTTAGTATAGTTCCTTAAAATATGTTTATTTTTTTTAAACCATGTCATTGAAAAAGATATCCTAGGCTAGCTAACATATATATAAGCCGAATAATATCATGCATGGCATGCACAAGGAATGTGAAGCAAAGATCATTTTCCAAAAATCTTGTTTTCTCATTTTCCTTAAAAACCGTGAGTTGCACAAGAAAATTTAGCAACCAAAAGCTAATTTCTTAATATCATAAAATCAAGTATTAAGTCAAAGTCTTTATCTTTTAAGAAAACACATGCATGCACCTATAAATCTCTAGGTGGTACTATTTTCAACATACATGTAAGGAAGACATGATTTCCTACTTTCCCTAGCCTTGGCCGAATGAGGTTATGCAAGGAGACAAGCCTTATAATTTTCTTTTCACATGCAAACACCCAATTTCATGGATCACATCATGAAAAACTTAAAAGTATCATTCATCACACACACAAAATCTTGGTTCAACTAAAATTATTTTTAAAACTTGATAGGTTAATTTTCCTTATAGAATCCATGACATGCATATAAGAGATCAAGATTTTATTTTCATTTTGATCGTGCAAATTCGAGCTTCATGCTTTCTCAAAAATTAACATTGATCAAGACATACAAGGAAAACAGAGGCAAAACATAACTGAAATTCAAGTCTTCAAACCAACCGTGAAGAACAAGTTAGAAATAATTTTTTTCTAAACATAATATTAACATGAAATCACTTAGATCAGATTAAAAACATCTAGGCCTACTCTTTCTATTCATGGCCGAACCATTTAGTCTTTGATTTGGTGATTTATGAGTTCATTTATTCACAAAAATCCAAGATCAACACATAAGGAAATCATGCAAGGAAAAATAAGAATTGTAAGGCCACATAATCATGCATGTGATGGTCAAAGCAAAAATAGAAATTTAAACACAATACCAAAACCGTGTTGAAGAAGAATTACAACTAAGAGATCAAAACTTTTTCAACCTCAACATTTAAGATCAAGGTATAAAAAGAACATGCAAGACCTTTAAACCTTAAGATCACTTAAGAATTATTACATGCATCACCAAATTAAATAAAGTCCATTAAAAATCCTTTACAACACAAAATCGTTAAATCAAAACTTTTTCTACCTTAATACTAACTTAAATCTTCAAATTTCCTCTTCTCTTTCCCTAATGGTTCGCCTCGGTCTCCCTTCCTTGCTAGGGTTGATGGAGGTTTCCTTCTTGATCTCAAAGAATAGGATGGTTGGGGAAAGGAGTTGAAGAAGTTTGGGTTAAGGGTTTCACTCTTCTCTCTTTTCTTCTTCTCACGGTTTTCCCTCTCTTTCTCTCAAGAGCTTGATGGTGCTCTTGAGAGTAAATGTGTTTGGGTGGAAGTAATGTGATGAGGTGAAGGAAGAATGAGTCTCTAACTCATTCCTACGGTTTTAGAATCAAAGGCAAAGACATGGGAATTTCCTTTCCTAGCCTTGGTTTCAAGTAGAAAAATGAAGGGCAATTTGGGCCAACCCATTGGTTGCATGGAGGGGGTCAAACCGTGGGACACATGGAGGGAGGGAAATCCACACTAGGCTTCATGAGTCACTTACCCTACTCCTCTTCGCATTTTCTATTTAAATTTTGTTTTCTTAATGCTTAAGGAAATAAGCTTCATTTAGTCTTCCTAGTCCTATGTTGGCCGAACCTCACACACACATGCACATATGATTTTTTTTATTTCATCAACATATAGCATATATTCATGCATACACTTAACTTACATACACATTTAATTTTAATCTCATGTTCAACACTTAGCATAGATCCATGGGATAAGGCATACATATTCTCATACTCACACACGTATGACACACATTCATACACATACATTCATGCATCATATTTTACTCATATATATAAGTATGCACATTCATGTTTCTTTAAGTAGTCATGGTGCTAATCCTAAATATACATACCAAACCGCATACACACATAATTACAAAATAAATCGCAAACACTTAAACTCTTCCAAACTAAATTTCTAAACTTTGGACATTATTTTAGGAAATCATCACTTTAAAATCCTCTATTAGCTTTGAAAACGTGAATTTTAGAAAAATCATTTAGGAAAACATTCTTTTAAAACACTCTTCTCAAAATAAATTTTTTTAGTGTTTTAATTTAATATGAGGAATTTATAGGGTGTTACACTCGTACCCGCACCGGATACGTATTAGGTGCAGGTACACATAGAGTACCTCTTAGGTATGTACCCAACTATTAAAAAAAAATCGTGTTGGGTATGTGATTGAGATTAAAACCAAACCATTTTGTAAATATATTACCATAATCACTTTTGTTGTAAGGATCAATTTCAAAGGAGTCCATAGGTAAAAAAGACCATTTTGATATTTGTGTTTTTATTTATATTTTAATTAAAAAAAACCAAACAAATGCTGTAGCCCTTACATACACGTTCTAAGTGTTTCTCATCTTCCATCCACGTTCTAGGTGTTTCTAACCCTAGCCCCCACTCTGCCAAGACTCCAGTGAACTCGTTCCCCTCGTTCTCCCCCTCTCTCGTTCACCCCGTTCTTGCCCATCCTCCAGGGAGCCCGTCACCAGCGACCGCACCACACCACGCCACCGTCACTAGCGACCGCGACAGGACCAGCGACCGCGATTGCCACCGCCAGCGGCAGGGACAGCCATTCTCCGGTGAGTTTCTCTCTGCTTTCTCCGATGAGTTTCTCCATTCTCCTCCTGTAGGAAGCTTTAATTTTTACTTTGTTTTCTTGGAAATTATGTTTTCTCCGTTCAGGGCACTCTTTGGTTTATCAAAGTAAACGAATTTTCCTAGGAAGTTATGTTTTGTGCCATGACCTCAAAAGTCCAGTAGGGAAAAGGTAAATTACACATTGGTATGTCTTAGATTGAGCAAATTTGATGAAACTATCTCTCTGAATAAACTTTTGGGATGAGCTCTCCAATTTGGGTTGAGTCATAACTAATATATTTCACTGATATATGTATGATTAATGGTACGGTTAGATCCTTTTAATTAAAAACAAAAAATTATAAATTAAAGCAAGTTAGCAGTGGTAGTCATTGGTTCCGTTCCGTTTCTCTGCCCCTAGCTTTCATTGGATGTAGGCAAAGAAAAGCAGCGGAAAGTTGAGCAGACAGGTTTCTGGTCCTCAAAAGAAGAAGGATAGAAGAAGCCTTAAATAGAAACATTTCAAATAGCATTTTTAGTCAGTTTCCCTCACATTTCGCTTTCATCGAATAAATCACATCCTTGTTCTTTTCTTCTAAAACCTTTCAACTCTCTCTCTATATATTTTTTGAATATTTTATTCTGCGTTACTGACAATTGGTATCATAAATATAAGTAGAACATTTACTACCCTTACTCTATGAAAGGCTATGATAATAGAACTTGGTTCTTGGTTGTTGTAATAGAAAATTAAAATAGTAATATTTTCCTCAAACCAAACAGGCCCTAACGTTTTATTGCATGTTTATACAAAAAAAATCAAGTTATTTTTATGAAAATGATGGGAGCCTTATCTGAGGGTTTTGAGTTTATTCTCTGGATGTTTAGTCAATGGTTTATTGTTTTTCAGTAATTGATATGCATTTGAAAATGATTCCCTAAAAAGTTGAAGCCCTTTTCAGTTTACTGTAATTTCAATTATTGTTAGTTAGCTTCAATTCTTATTCTTAGTTAGCTTGAATTCGGGTTCGTTGGCTTATTGTTAGAGCTGAGGTTTTCTTTGTCTATTTTTCAGGAAATCACTTCAACTGGAGTGAAGAAGGGTGAGATTTATTTGGGATGTTAGTACCAAGCTAAAGAACAAGAACATCACAACTGATATCAAAGTGGACACTAACTCAAACGTGAGTCGAAACTTCTTGGCTTGCTCAAATAATTTTACTTGCAACACATAAGCCATTTTGCGATAATAAAATACTATAATTACACATAACTCTTTCTTTTGATTTATGTAATGATAAAAAATGATACCGCTAGCTTACTGCTTACATTTTTTTAGTTTGGTAGCCAATAGAAATTTCAATTGCTGTTAATATGTCTATTGATCCTTTATGGTTCGAAGCTATTTAGAGTCATTACTAATCAATAGTAGAAGTGCATTTAACACAGACACAGGTTACATAGTGTTCAACTGAATATTGTGTATTGGTCATCTTATGTTACCTCATTATTGCCTTATGCTTGGTTGTGACTTTAGAATTTGATGTCCTTTATCCATATTGGGTATCGTTTCTTTGGCTTTGGTTATTCTTCAGTTCTGAATTGGAATGAACCAGAGCTATACTGGACAGTCTTAAATATTAATGATATTAATTTTGGAACAGCTAATAAGGCATTCTTTATGGATAAAAATACTTGGTATTTACTAGAAGTAGTAGAGTCTTGGCATTCTTTATGTATATATTTTTTGTAATGGGACTGTGATTATAATTTGTTAATTTCTCAATTTAAGTTGTTACCTCCTATTTCTCTTGTTTCCTGGTTTCAATTTCTCTTTTCAATTTTAGTGTTTTAATTTTTTGTGTATAGCTTTATCGGGTATTTTTAGGTAAATAGGTTCCCCTGCCATTGCTTTTCCAACGTTCTGATCTGTTATGTAATTTTAGACAATATTTTTGGTTTTCATAGGGAGTATGTCTTATGTTCCTTGTGTTTTGGAATGAAAGTTTTTTCTTATAAAAAAAGGTTCATCTCTAAGTCAGATATTTTAGCAGGGACCAACAAAGATTAGGTACTTACTGCACTTGTTGGAAGAGGATTAAAGTTGAAAGCTTAAACAAGACAATAGGGTACAAGAGTCTCTTAATTACTTTAAGTTATTATATGGTCTATGAATTAATTATCCAAAAATACCTATAGTAATAATAAGCCGAATGCAACTGCTTACCTGCATTAACTACTGCTTCCTGATTGTCATGACCTCTTTGGGGACATAATGATACAATGGATGCTTGAAAATGAAAATTGAAATCATACTTGTGGTTCAGCAATATTGTGGATGCACTGTTGTGTTTCAATGGTGTTATTTGTTAACTCTCATATCCACAAAGCTTGTTACTTGCGGTGGATTATTGTACTAAATACTTTCAGAATATAATATTAAGTAATTATTCCTTTTAATGTTTTCTTTTGCATGTGAATTCTTATGATTTTTATGTCCACTTTTATTTTAGATTACCTAATAGTTTTACTGGATCATGAACCGTCAATGAAGCTTGGTAGTAGCACATGCACTTAATCGGACCATTTTTTTGGATGAGGTATTCAAGCAAACCCACATCAGGAAGTCAGGTGGTTGGGCTAATGAGCGCTCTAGGATGACATATGTAAGTCAATATAATTAGTGCTTGTTAGTCATGCTGGTGATGTTATTGTTTGGTGTTTGCTATATACGTTTGTGCTTTGATATTCTATACAAATTAGTTTTGTGATCAATGATTCCATTCATAGGATAGCAAGAATATAAATTATGAAATTAAGAACTCTTGTTTTTCTGTTTAATTTATCTGTTTGAAATTTGCTGGATTGTTAGTTCTTGTTTAAGTGTATGTTAAGAAGTTCACTTGCTAAAGTGTATGTTCTTGTTTAATTGTTGTTCATTTGATGGATTGTTCGTTCTTGTTTAATTTATTGATTGAAATCTGCCCAAATTTTTGACATGTTCTAACTTATGTTTTATGCGTAAGATAGCAACTCACTCTTAATCTAACTTAGGATTATGCACTGTGGGAGAGAGAACTGAATTTGAATGAGTATATATATATATATATATATATTTATCAGCAAAGAACTAATTTTATTAAATTAAAAGAGTACCAGTAGTACTCATCAGATACAAAACAGAACAGTAGCTGAATTATAGCTGTTTAGGATTATGCACTGCTCTAACTTATAATTGGAATGCTGCTTACTTAATTGTAATTTTGGTCTCCTATCTTCTTGTATTATATATAGGTATTCAATTGAATATGCTGCTTGTTATTAGCTTATGTGTGTAATTTCTTTAATAGGAGAATTTCCGTGAAAAGCTTTCTCAACATGAATCATTGCAAGACAACCAAGAAGAACAACGAAAGGTGAGGGAGAAAGTAGCAGTATTGGAATCCTGTCAGGAAGAGCAGCACCGCCTAAGAGAAGAGCGGGCACACCTCACTATGCAACATAATAGACTGTACGAGGCTCTATTGCGATCCACCCCACCGGATGTGATGCCATCAAATGACGAGATGTTGCCCACGGATGATGAAATGCAGGTGGGGAGTCATGATAGTAACCCCCCAGCCCCAGCAGCATGATGATGAAGAGGGAACATCGGATGATGGTTATAATGAGAACCATTAGGATTTATATTTTACTGTTAGAAGGATTTAGTATTTTTGGATCCATATATTGTCACGAATTAGTGGGATTATGAGGCATAGCATGGATTATTTTTATTACGGTGTTATTTGGATTTAATGTGTTTGAAATTATATGTTATTGATATTTTAATTTTATTGAGTGGTTATTTATAAATAAATAGTATTGTAAGAAAGTTTTAGTATTATTGAAATTATAATATTATTTATCAATAGGGAAAAATTACAGTATTATTAAAAAAGAAAAAAGAAAAATATTTTTTTAAAAATTATTGACGGAATTTTTCGTCGGAAAATTTCTGAATGCCAATACTGGTATTTGTTGTTACCGATGGAATTTGTGACGGATAATTCGTCGATACATTACTTTCCCTTTTGACGAAAATTCCGTCACAAAAGTGTTCATTTCCGACGGATTTTCCGACGGATTTTACCGTCACAAAATATTTTTTCCGACGGATTTTCCGTTAATATTTCCGTTGATATTTCCGACGGTTTATAATTCTGTCAAAAATATTTTCCAACGCCACTTTTACCGACGGATTTAGTCCGTCGGAAAAGTGGAATTTCCGACGGATTTTGCCCGTTACCGACGGATTTTGGCCGTCGGAAATAGCAACATTTCTTGTAGTGGGAAGAAGAATGCTCTACAGGTGGAGAATCCGATCATAAAGCTTTCCAAGAAGAATTCAGTATGTTTGTAAAACGATTTAACAAATTCTTCAAGGGAAATAAAAACAAATCTCAATCAAAAGATAGAAGGACAAGAGACTTCACTCCAAAGAACAAAAATAAAAGTGAAGGAGTCAAATGTCATGAGTGTGGCGGCATTGGACACATCAAATCAGAATGTGCCACATTTTTGAAAAAGAATGAGAACAAGAAATGCCATGACAGCAAAGGAAAGAAAGCCTACATTGTTTGGGATACTCCGGAGAATTCATCTTCTTCAAGTAGCTCGAATGAAGAAGCAAACTTATGTCTTATGGCAAGAAACCTCATGGAAGCTTCATCAAGTGTCCAAACTGAAATTATTGAAAGCGACGATGAGGTAACTTCTAACTATTCCCGTTCTTCTTCAAATTCCTTAGATAATTTGCAACAAGCCTATGATGAAATGTTAATTCAATTTAAAAGGCTTACTAAAATTAACAAGGAAAAAGAGAAGAAAATCTTGGAGTGTCAACAAGTAATTGTTGATATGGAAAAGTCTTTAAATGAATAAAAACTCCAAGTAAAAAATCTTGACCTTGCTAATTCTAGTAAGACTTGTGCTTGTGCAAATCAAGAAGTCAATGTCACTGTTTGTGAGAAATGTGATTTACTTGAAAAAGAAGTTAAAGTTTTGAAAAATAAAATCACAATCTCATATAGTGATAGAGACCTAAATCGGTTACTAAATTCTCAAAGATGTTCTTCAAATAAAACCGGTTTAGGCTATGTCCTTAAAAGAACCAGTAAGTACAAGGTGGTTAGTTCATTTTCAAAGAATAAATCCTTCAAAAGTCCAACTTGTAATTATTGTGGAAAATATGGACATGTTAGCATGGAATGTCGCATTAAGAATTCTGAGATTGTCAAAGGCACTGTAAAGTGGATTAAGAAGGGTGAAACCTTCAATGCTGACCCAAAGGGACCCAACATAATTTGGGTACCCAAAGTGAGTAAATAATCTTGTGGTGTAGGTGTGCCTAAGAGCCGGCAAAGACGTGTGGTATCTTGATAGTGGATGCTCAAGGCACATGACGGGAGATAAGCAACAATTCATTGAGCTTACTCCAAAGGAAAAGGGCTATATGTCACATATGGAGACAACAACAAAGGCAAAATTCTTGGTATAGATAGAGTTTATTTTGATGATGGTACAGGTATTGAATTTTCAAGTGAAGAAAAGGAAAAGGTGATTCAAAAGGATGAAGGAGAAGTTGGAAAAGAACTTCCTCCAGCTTGGAAAATTGTCAAGGCTCATCCTATTGACAACGTCATAGGAGACATTTCAAAAGGAGTGAAAGTTCTCAAAGTTGATGTTGAATGAGTTTGAAATGTCAATGATGAGAGAGCTCAAGTTCTTCCTAGGCCTTCAAATCAAGCAAGTCAAGGATGAGATTTTTGTGCATCAAGGAAAATACTGCAAAGAACTCCTTGAGAAGTTTGGCTTGGACAAATGTAAAGAGGCTTATACTCCAATGAGCTCATCATGCTACCTAGACAAGGATGAACCAGGTACGCCGGTCGATGTTAGTAAGTATAGGGGAATGATTGGTAGTTTCCTATATCTTACTACATCAAGACCGGATATTATGTTTACTGTATGCATGTGTGCACGTTTTCAAGCTAATCCTAAAGAATCTCATTTTTCTGCTGTAAAACGAATTTTTAAATATTTAAAAAGAACAATGAACACCAGATTATGGTATCCTAGTGATGCTCCTCTTAGTCTTGTTGGGTACTCGGATTCTGACTTCGCGGGATGCAAGCTTGATCGTAAAAGCACTAGTGGTACTTGCCATTTATCGGGAAGTTCATTAGTGTCATGTTTTTCTAAAAAGCAAGCTTGTGTTGCCCTTTCTACCGCCGAAGCAGAATATATCGCAACTGGTAGTTGTTGTGCTCAACTTTTATGGATGAAGCAACAACTACTGGATTTTGGTTTAAAATTAGAAAATATTCCTATTAAATGCGATAATACAAGTGCCATCAATTTGACTAAGAATCCGGTTTATCATTCAAGAACAAAGCATATTGAAATAAGACACCACTTTTTAAGAGATCATGTTCAAAAAGGTGATTGTACTATTGAATTTGTTAGTACCACAAATCAATTAGCTGACATTTTTACAAAACCATTGCCAAGGGATACATTTTATAACATTAAAAGAGAACTTGGTATTTTGGATGAATCAAACTTTAGCTAATTGCATTTGTGCAAATCACCAAAACTGTGTCTTATTTGATTATGCCTTTGTCCCTTTTAACTATTTGATAATTTGTAGTACAATTTCCCATTTGAAATTTGCATAAGTTTTACTGTTTTATTGATTTAAAACTGATTTTTCTGCATTCTGTGAAAGGAGGATATCGATATCCACTTATGGATATTGATGCTGCATATCGATGTGCAGCATTGGATATCGATATCCCCGACTATAACTTTAGTTTTTAACTGTGTTTTGAACCTGTTCTTTCTTCATTCCTTCTCATTTCTTTTTCTGAAAAACTCGAACCCTCCTCTGGGTTCTCTCTGATCTCTTCGATTTATCATCAAATTCACTCATATTTCTTGCAAAATCATTCAGGTTTCACTTTTACATCACTTTTCTCCATTGTTCCACCATCAATTCGGGCTCTACTTCTCTCTTTCTGGTTTTCCCCCCTTTGAAACACTAAAAGCTCGAATTTCATGGCTTCTTCATCAAACCCCAAAGGAACACGCTCAAAATCAGTTGCAAACAGATCTAAAGTTGCTCTCTACTATTCTGAAGACAAAGTGGAAAAGAGATTTCGGAAATTCAGTTCAAGGGGTTTTGGTGTTATCAAGTATTGTGACATGGAGTGGCTAAGACAGCAAGGATTTGAGATGGCTGAGTGGTTTAAGACACAGCACTTGGGTAAGTTCCTAGAATTTCATCAACTTTACTACCCCAGGCTTGTCCAATCTTTTTATGCCAATTTCTGCAAGTTCAATGGTGTTTATCATAGTATGGTGAATGGTGTTCATTTTACTATTAGTCCTGAGGATTTATTTGAGCTGTTTGGTTTAGTTGATGATGGTATTATTCCTAAGAAAGATGAGGATGCATCGAATGAGAGTTCGGATGAGGAGGAAGATGTGCTTGCTTGTGATGCAGCCACTGTTTTCTGTGAATGCATTAGGGTTGGAAAAGTGTGGAATGGGAAAAACAAGTCGGTGAATTTGCTTGAGAAGGACACCAAGTTACTTCAATTTGTTTTATCCCACTGCTTGATTCCCCGGTCGGCTTCAAATTATGGGGTGGCTGTCCACACTGACTTGAAGCTCATAAACGCAATTAAGAACAATATTCCCTTAAATTGGGCAGCGGTGATTCTTAGCCGTATGGAGGATGCTGCAAAATCCTCCTCTCCTGCTTGGCTGCCCTTTCCCATGCATGTGTCCAAAATGCTTATGCATCTTGAGGTTCCTATTGAGCGTACTGAGCCGATGAAGCCAATCTCCGAAGATCATCTCATTTCAGCGACAACGCTCTCCAAGCAAGGATTGGAAGAGTACCCTCCGGACAGCAATGTGTGGCTTTTCAAGGATGAAGCCCAACAGTTGAGGGAAGCGGCTCAAGCCGATGAAGTGGCTGATCAAGAGGAAGAGGCGGCGGCATTTTAGAGGTTGAACAAGGTGGAAGACAAGAAGGACAAGATAGGGTTCAAGGGTTACAAGAATTGAGAAACTATGTGGATGCCCGTCTTGACATCATGGAACAAAATATAATGGGTCGTTTAGACTCAATCCATCAATCCATGATGGAACATTTCCAATGCTTTCCACCTCCTCCTTCTCAAAACTAGTTTTTTTTTTATGTTTTAACTTTGGTTTATTTTGATAAAACTAGTTTATGGTTTTGATTTTGTGAACAACTGTTAAAATTCTGAATATTGTTGGAGCTTATAGTTTTTTTTAATTCAGATTTTATGGTGGATCGGTGTATATTATTTTTTTTAGCATCATTATCAATTTCTGGTTTTAATTCAATGTTGTCTTGGTGCTTATTTTGCTCCCTTCTCATTTTTCTGGTTAGTACATTGGAAATTATAGCCTATTATATTGTGTATCTTGCTCTAACCATGTGGAAATTCAAGGTTTTAGGGGGAGCTTCGCTGTGTTTGGTCTCTTGGCTGATTTTATACCAAGAGAAATGATTCTCACATGTGGTAATTTGTGAGAAAATGGTTTAGTTTATGCAATCCTTATTTATACTATTGCTATATATCTCGTGATTGGCAATTATTATATTGTGTATTCTCCTCTTTGAGTCTCTTTTTCTCAAAATTAAAATCTTTTTGCTAATGACAAAAAGGGGGAGAAAAGTACTAGTCTTGTTGAGAATTTTTTTAATTGCTATTGAAATTAAATAACCACTGCTCTTGCAAAGTGTATGCTGTTTTTGGATAGGTTTTAAGTGGTTCTTGAATTGAGGGGGAGGTTTCCTCAATTTGAGAATCATATTGTGGTTCAAGCTTCAAAGATCTCCTCAACAAGTGTTAATTATTTTGTCATCATCAAAAAGGGGAAGATTGTAAATTCAATTCTCCAAGTAATTATTTTTGATGATGTTTTGATGATCACAAAGTAATTAAAAGCAAGTCTTGAAGATTCAAGTGTTAAAGATTCAAGAATCAAGACTTTGGTCAACTCATGCTCAAGATTCAATTGTTGTAATTTTCTATTTTTGTTGAGCGTGGGTAGTTTAGTAGGTTTAATCTCTATCTAGTTTGATTAAGTTATATTTATGCTTGATTGATTGAGATTAACTTAAATTAACAATTGAGAGAAAGAAAATCATTTTAAAGAAAAGTAATTTTGCAAATCTGTTACATGGATATCGATATGCCCTAGCTGATATCGATGTTGGATATCGATTGCAGCATGTGGATATCGATATGCATGAAGCAAGATTTGAATTTCTGAAAACCTGTGTTATGGGTATCGATATGCACTTATTGACATCGATGTTGGATATCGATATGCACAAGTGGATATCGATATGCACAACTCAATTTGATTTTCTGAAATCTCTTTCCTGAAATCATGGAAGAGGCAATGAAGGGATTCGTGGAGGATTTTCTGAAATCTCGTTTCTGACCGTTTTTCTCTCTTCCTCAGCTTTAAATCAAAAACTCCATGAACCCTAGCAAAATAGAAAATTTCCTTTAAACATACAAGCTGAGATCTTTTTCTCTCAAGTGATTTTACTCAAAAACTCAATCCTTCACTCATACTGTAACATCTTCAGACCATATTGAGTTGAGACCCATTTCTGGGCTGAGCTTATTGTCACGAATTCATCTGTGAATTTCGTCATACACATTTCCTTTTCACTTGTAATCAAAAGTCTTGGATTGTGCCAAGCTAATCCGAGTGTGTCTTGGATTACTGAAGTCTTGAGAGTTCTCAAGCATAGAAGACCAAGAGTTCTTGGCTTGGTGGTGCTCTTGGATTGGATTCAAGGAGCTAAGGAAGTTCATCTTCTCCATCAAAATCAATTGGGGTAAAATTTCAAGAGTTTGGTACACTATTGGAAAGGGGTTAGGTTGAGTGAGGATTTCAATTAATTCCTTGTAATTATTCTAGCAATTGATTAAGAGAAACTCTCCTAAGTGGCTTAGGAGGACTGGACGTAGCTCATTAGGAGTGAACCAGTATAATAATTTCTCGTGTTGATCTCCTTACTGCTTTCCTTGCATTCTCCATTTGTGCATTAATTGAACCATAGGATAGGCATTGGGGATTTAATTTCCACTGTACTTAAATTGCTATAACTCTGTTTTACAAGGCTTATCTTTACATTCTTGTTGCTGCCCTGTATTTGTGTGATTAACCTTTTGTTGCAGCAAAACAGAAACAGCTTTCCGCAGATTTTATCTGGTGCACATGGATATCCAGTATCAGATATCGGTACTGCACATCGATATCCATATTTGGATATCGATATCCACGTGTGTCAGTGAGCAAATTTCTCAGGTTTTTCTGTCTCATTCATTTCAACTTTTAACAAATTCAATAACAAACGAAAATTCTATATTACTGCCACAATATACTATTCACCCCCCTCTAGTAATTGTTAAAGCCCGCTTATTGGTTTCCAACAGGTTCATCTGAACCAGATTCTCTAGGATTGCAGCCATACTAGCATTGTCATTACGTCTACCAGCCAAAATACCTAGTCCTGGAGAAGACAACTAGTTAATGCTTATACAAATAAACAATTGCATATGCATCTTATTTGTAACACCCCAATTTGGACATAGAAATTTTAGCAAAAATTTGGGCCATTTTTTTATATAACCTTTCTAAAACATTTCCTTTTAATTTATTCTAAAAAGATTAACTTTAACTAATATACATTACTTAGCTTTGTTTACAAAATATCTGAGATGTTATTCTATTCCAAACTGAGACATTACTATTACACATTCCAAAACTCCTTTCCTTAAAATATTATTTCCTCTAAGGATTAATTGCGGAAAACATTTAATTACCTTTTTAAAATTCGACAAAAGACTTCAATTGAGAAGTAAAAGAATTTATTCTTATGATCGAGTAATTACATCAATTATTTTAACTCAAGTAATCGATTACAACATTTCCAATAATCGATTCGCTTCTCTCTAGCATTTGTATGATGCAACCAAAATAATCGATTATTTGGACCAATAATTGATTACTTTGTCCCAAGTGATCGATTACATTCTTTCAAATAATCGATTCCACAGTCTCTGTCACTTTGTATGATGCAACAATTATAATAGATTAGTTAAGCAAGTAATTGATTACTTTCAAGCAAAAGTAATCGATTAGTCAAGTCCAAATACTCGATTACGAGCTCTCTGGTTTTTATATAATGCTGCAGAAGTAATCAATTATTTAAACCCAGTAATTGATTACTCTGACTTAAACTTGTAGAAATCAGTTTTCAGAAACCATATGTTCTTGAGTCAAGTTCTTTGTTGTTGAATCTTAATAATAAAGAATAAAGTCCTAATAAATTTGCTCTTGAGTCTTGTTCTTTGTTGTTGTTGTTTGTTGACTTTTTCTCTTGCACATTGTCTTCGTCAAAATACATGCTAAGTTGTTTACTTCACAAAGACAATCCATCTGGTCCTTCTAGAATTATAATGGCTCCACTTCCTAGAGCGTTCAACTATTCATCGGTATAGATGTCCATTCATTGTCTTCTTTCCCATTAGACACTGTCACTTATAACATGAAATCTGATAGACATTGTGTCTTTACTACGCCCTTTGGCTCATACTTCAGACCATATTCTGTGAGTTCAATGGACCACAACATCACCCTTCTTGATAATTCTAGTTTCTAGAGTATCTCTCTAATTGGTTTATTTGTCTGAACTATCATTTGATATCTCTGGAATATGGGCACAATCTTCAAGATTCAATAACTATATCAAACACTATTTTCTCTATTTTTGATATCTCTGCTCTACACCTTGGAGAACCCTACTAATGAAGTAAATACGTTTTTTTTTGTTATTCTCCTCTTATTGTACTATTATACTACGAGTGACTTTCTCTGAAATGGAAAAATATAGAATAATTTCCTTTCTGGGGATTTGTTGAGATAAGATGAGTGGTGACGTGAGAAAATGTTTCAACTCCCTGAAAGCTTTCCCACATTCTTCAGTCCATTTGAAGTCTTGAGGCTTTTATAAGACCCTGAAAAAGGGGAAGGATTTCTCAATAATATTCAAGGGAAAGCGTTGCAATGATGTTACTCTCTCTTCTAATCATTGGACTTCCTTGACGTTTGTTAGGCTTTGCATCTCGATGATTGCCCTCTGCTTGAAGGGTTTTGCTTCAATTCCTCGATTGGTTAGCATGAACCCTAAAACCCTCATCCCTTGATGCTAAAGGAACATTTTTCGGGTTTCAGCCGAATGTTATGCTTCATGACTTGACTAAAGATTTCCTATAAATTTTTTACGTGTTTCAAGGTCTCATTGGATATGACACCATGTCATCTACATATAACTCAATGTTCTTTCCAATTTTTTCTTCATAGATCCTGTAATATCCCATATATTTACCCCTAACTATATTATATTACTATATTACGTAATAATAAAATAGTGACTTATTTAAACTTTTTAAAACATAAGTGAAACTTTTTAAACTTTTTTTTTACTATAAGTTTTGCATATTTAAATGATAAATTCATAAATTTATAGTTTATAAAAAAAATAAATAATAAATATATAATTAACATTTAATGATTAGGTGTAGTGAGTTTTAAACTCTAAAGACATACATGTTTAATTTTTTTTAACTTGACAAATAAATGGATTGTTTTAAGTATGTTACATTTAATAGGATTGGTGCAAGTGAAGAATACTATATATATATATAGTTAATAATCACGTAGGTTTTCGGAAGATACCTGTGAAAGCAGTTAGGTCCCTGAAAGATTTGTGGAATATCTTAAACTCCCCAAAGATCAATTTGGCGTCATGTTAGTCCCATCTCCCATCCGATTTGGTCAGGAGGGAACTAACGGAATCCTACGTATCACTTTTGGGCCAACAAAACATTTAATATGCCACGTAGGATTCCGTTAGGTCCCTCATGGAGGGACTAACGTGATGCGCCAAATTGATCTAATATTTGGAGGCTTTAAGGGATTCCACAAATTTTTCAGGACCTAACTAATTCCACAATGATCTTTGGGGTTTAAAAGATTCTACAAATCTTTCAGGAACCTAACTGATTTCATATGTATCTTTCGGGGACCAATGTGGCTATTAAATCAATATATATAAATAGATTAGATACTACTCCCTCCGTTTCATACGTAGTGTGTTCTAAGGTTACGCACGAGTTTTAAAAAATGGTTAAATGATATAAGAATTTGATGTATTTTGACTATAAGACCCGTATATAATCATTATTGAAGAGAGAAAGAAAAATATTAGAAATGAGAAAAAGAGTATAATAAATAATAGTATATTAAGAAAAATAACATTAATTATGTATTAGGTTTTGTAAAAGAACATGAAACACAGGACAAAAACTATATGAATACTTATGGGAAAGAGAGGGAGTATATCCCTTGATTCGGATCTAAAGAAACCCGACCCGCCTCTCAACGAAACGGATGGGTGAAGACTGAAGAACACCACCCACAACCTCCTTGTGTCACCGTCGCCGCAAGAACAAATATTAAATAACCCGCAAATATATATATATTTTTTTAAAGAAAATTACACCAATTTTCTGAGTACAGACTACAGAAGCAATTTCAAACCTCCTCCCTTTTCTTCTTCTTCTTTAGCGCCCACAATTTCCATGCGAATTCCCTAAAATTAGGGTTTCTTGTTTGTTCCTCTCCAGTCATCATGGTAGGAAAATCAAAACCAAAATCCAAGGCCGCCGCAAGTTCGCGCGAAAAGCTCGCGAGTCTCGTGCACTCTGCCAATTTAACCACCGATGCACCGTCTAAGTTGGAAGCTCTGCGCCAACTGAAGCACGAGCTTCCCCAAGAAGACCCTGTTCTCCTCACCGAGTTCCTTCCTTCTCTCTTCGACTTCCTCTCCGATCGCTTCAGCCCCGTTCGCAAATTCGTCACTCAGTACGCTCTTTTCTCTCACTTCTTTTTTTATTTTTTTTTTCAAAAATTTTGACAAGTGCTTGTCTGTCTGAGAGTGGAAAAGAGTGGAAAAGAGCTCTGTTCTGCGGTGAGTAGCATGTATGGTTACCAATTACAAAATCAATTCTGGCCCCAAAATCACGTTGGAGCAGAAGTAACTGTTAGTAGCGTTGGCATTCCTCTTTGACAAAAGCGATAGTGGTTAGTCAGACGCAATTTTATTTCCTTAAACCCAATGCAAGATGCTGCAATACCACAACAAGTTAACGTGCCGTGGATGAAAAAATAAAGACCATGATTTCTTTGTTTTTGTTGTGAGATGTAAGTTTTGTTTGTGGAATTGAATAAAATTTGAGGTGTAATTTTTGGTTGTAGGATGGTTGGTGAAATTGGATTGAAGAATACAGAGTTCTTGCCTGACGTTGTGCCTGAGCTGATGGATGTCTTGGATGATGACACCCCGGCTGTGGTTCGACAAGCAATACTGTGCGGCATTGAATTGTTTCGATCGACGCTTAAGAAAATCACAATTCAGGTTTTTTGTTTATATCGATGGGTGGATGAATGAGTTTACTATTTACTATTTCTCTTTCAATTCAATTAACAATGAGTATGATGATATAAGTCATTCTTAAGTTCAGCTATGCGTTGTAAGATTGTTTCTTGTAGATTTTGTACTTTCAGTGTTCTAGTGTTGAATGTTGCCTGATTTAATTCTGAAATTCATGCTACTGAAAGTTAAGTTGAAATTTTACTATTTTAGTTTTATGTTTTCTTTTTTATACACTTGGAGTGGATAACATTCTGCCATGGAAGATAATGGTTTGTTATGAGCTGAGTGAAACATTGATTATTGAGATTAAAGTTTCTGATGAATCAAGGAGTGTGAAAAGTGAAGGAAGGTTTAACACAGCTTTTCTTGGGTTTATTTTGCCCACATTCAACAATCCAAATTTGGTTATGTTCAATATATTTTGGAAGGCTTTTCATTTCTATCAACCTTCCCCCCTTCTTGGTACAAGTACAAAATTATAACTAGAATATATTATAAAAACTGATTAAGCAATTATATTCAACAACAACAACCAAGCCTTTGTCCCACTAGGTGGGGTCGGCTACATGGATCAATTAACGCCATAGGGGTCTGTCCATTGATAAGCAATTATATTCCTCTGATAAAAAAAGATCTGCAAATGACTATTAAAAACTTTGCAAGTATTTATACACAAAGCTAATTCTTTCATGTGATCTTGGTATAATTTTTAACAATATAAACATTGTCATTCTGATTTTATTTGTTCTAGGGTCTATATTCTAGTGATTTAGACAGTGCACTTGAATCTGCATGGGCATGGATGGTTAAATTCAAAGACAAAGTATACTCAATAGCTTTTCAAGTAAGTAATTGATCTATTCAAAATATAAAGTTACTGTTTTCGTTTATCATCTGATGGTTTAACTTTGTATAATACTTAAAAGCATGTAAGCGGTGGTGCGAAGCTGCTGGCATTGAAGTTTGTTGCAGCAGTTATTCATCTTTACACACCTGATCCTAATGGTTCCTCAGAGCCCACATCTCATCAAGGTATTACATTTTGAGATTTGTCGTCGGTATCATAAACCTTAAAAAATAAAGGTTGTGCCAGTCTAATAAAGGTTGTGCCAGTCTAATATTACTATGATTATCCTAAATCAGTTGCTTATATAGCTTCTCACTTATTTATAGGAGGGCCAATGGAATTTAATATATCATGGCTGAAGCGGGGTCATCCTGTACTTAATGTTGGAGATTTGTCAATTGAAGCTAGTCATAATTTGGGTCTCTTGCTTGATCAACTCAGGTTTCCAAATGTGAAGTCTCTTAGTAACTCAGTGGTCATTGTTCTTATTAAAAGGTATTTCGTCTACCCTCTGATTTGTTGTTGATCAATTAAACTAGTAAGGATCTGACATAGTCACATGGTTTTATGTTCTATTCCTGAAGATGCATGCATGATCAGATGGTCAAAATTTGCTGGCTCCTCTTTCACACACATTATATGTTGTTTGGAATTCTAGTAATCCTATACCATCGTACTTTACCGGGTCTTGTTTGGATGAAAACTGACATTTATTTTGCAATGTTTGACATCCTATTCGAGAATTGTTCTACAACTGTAATTAAATTGTTTTCATTACATTGCTGTAAGCATTGCTTGTGAGTACTGTTGTTCCAAATCTTACTTGCTTACGGTTGACTTCCTTACTGGTCTATTCCCAGCCTTTCAGCCATTGCAATAGACAGGCCTGCATTCTATGGCCGCATATTACCAGTTTTGCTTAGTTTGGAACCCTCGAGCTCTGTTGTTAATGGGGTCTGTGTAAAAGCTGCACACCTTGCTTTGAAGAATGCATTTCTTACATGCTCAAAATGTACACATCCAAGTGCTGCTCCGGTATTTCTTTTACACTAAGATGTGCTTGACATATTGGTCGTTTAATCTTATTTGATGCTCTTTTGGGCTTTCAATTTTTTTAGTATCCCATAATTGTATTTAATTTGGATGTGCAATTTTAGTTTTTTCTTTTTTTTTTTGGTCGTATTTTTCAAGTAATATGGCATTGCTTACACATATCTTCATTTTTATATCATGAACAGATTAATATTACTTACATAGTTTTGCATGTCATCTAAATCAGCGAAATAGTTAGGAATTAATAGGGTAGACACAGGGTATTCTGATGGTGATAAATGGAAAATAGGTTGGATTGAAGGTTCATTACAATTTGCAAGAGTTTAGAGGATTTGCACTTTTGCAGGCAACGAAAGCGGTATTTTTATGAACGACTTGATAAGTGGAACAGAGCTTTCTATTCTATGGGTGGCCATGTCTCATAGTCATATCTCATTACCATCTTAATTCTTAATTATCCTCTTTTGGCCTGTCTCCAGGTAGATATTGTCACTCATTGTCATTCCCATTGGGGATCCTCCAGTACTTAGAAGCTGGAGATTCAGGACGAATTATTTTGTAGATTGCTAGATACTGTTGGAACCAGGTTGCACAAACAGAAAATAAAGAGAAATAGGCATGGAATTTTCCTTTGTTTGACCTACTCCATACTATAGGCCTAATTGCTAGCTTCACATTGTTCAAAACTTAACCCTACAAAACCAATTCCTCACTGTTGCCGAATTTAGTACACAGAAAAATTTAACTACTAGTTTAACAGTGCATAATTTTATACAGATCCAAATGGATGGAGACTGCCAATTGCTAGGTCCCTCCTTTTCCACCACAAATATCCTTGTTGGGTTGCAATATGGGCTTTTAGGTAGTATTACTTGTTGGGCCAAGCCCAAATTTAAATAAAAGTCATTTTATAACACAAGCTGATGCGAATGCAATTTCATGCCTGTACTGAGTAAAAGTGATTGTTTACTTGGTAATGTCTGTCTGTTTTTGTTTTGTTTTTATTTTTTGGTATCAAATGAGAGATGTAATCAGAGGTAAGAAAGACTCAGTACAACTAAAATGGAGGATAAAGTACCCTCTTCAAACAAGACCATATAAAATAAAGCTTCCAAATCTAACTAGTGTATCAGTCCACTAAACGTCTGTCAAATAATAATGCCGATACTGTCTATAGTAAAAGGATTAATCCTTTATTTAATTATTTTATTTCTTTTATCTTCCCAAACATGCCAATATTTGTACTGATAGCCTTAGGCAGAGCATCAAAGAGAAGTGAAATTTTACTACAGGTCTTTTAGTTACTTTATGTTATTACTTGAAAGAAAACTCATTGTGTTATCGATAAGATATGCTATAAAATCCTATTCTTCCATTTAAGTATGCTCTATTATATATGCATATTTGGGTTGTCAGTTGTCTTTGGCCAAGATCTTTTCCCTTATTTTGTTTCTTTTGTAATGTCAGATTGAGAATAATCTTCAATGCAGGTTTGAGTTTAATATATTAAGAGAAGTAATAAAAAGTACCATCTTGTTATAGTAAGTTGTATAGTCTGTTTTACCTCAAAATGTCACTTGCCTGCATTAAGATGGTGTTTTCCCCCCATAGCTTACCAAACTAGACACTGCACTAAAAGGCCAACCAATTATTTTATTTGTAACTTCCTTTTTTTTTTTTTTATTCTTGAATCGGCTTTGTAACTTAATTTTTTTTAACAATGCATTATTTGTCTTCGAATTGGAATCAAATATTGAGTTGTAGTGAACCGAAAACTTATGACATTATTCCCTCATGGTAGAAGTCATCGACAGGGTGTTTGCCCCTTTCCTGGTTTAAAGTTGATTGTCTATAGAAAAAGTGCTGAAAATATCAATATAATTTATCTAAGTACTTTTTATTCCATTTTCCTTAAATGAACCTTATGAGTATTCAAGTGCATAGTTCATATTCAAGAGGTTTCATTTGATATGGCTTTATGGAAAACTGATCTTTTTTTTTGTTTCGGAAGTGGAGGGATCGTTTGGCAGATGCCTTGAAGGAGATGCAGTCTGAAGGGAAGGCAGACCGGGTTTTCCAGATAATCTCCGCAAGTAATGGAATCATAGAGAGAGAGGAGAATGATCAGCCAGTTGTCAAGGCAGCCACCCTCTTGTCCTGGCTTGCTTTTTTTTTCTCATTCTGTTTCTTATAGATATTTTTCTTTCAGCTTTATGTGGGTATGCATTAGCTGGATGAGATATTAGCTATGTGGCTGGATAGGGACAATATCATATTGATAGTTCAAATTTTGTTTTATTTTCAGAAGGAATAGTTGATAATTTCAAAAGTGGTCTACATAGATGAAGTCATGGTTATGGTTGTAGAAATGTATCTTCGTGGATTATTAATTAACGTTCAGGTTTTGAAATTGGTTAATTATGAGTTTACTAGTCATAATAGGAATATTTTCGGGAAAGTCTTAGCAAACTTTGTGGATCAAAAGAATTCTTTTTAATAATATCTAATTATGGTAGGATATGCTGATAGATATGCAATTATGCATTAAATAGCATACATCACCCTTCAATTCCTGGTGATGACTTTATTATTTAACAGGTAGAGGAACCAGCAGTAAATTCATGTGACTCAACGCATAGTAATTCCGCAAGAAAACGATCCGGATCACAAAATGGAAGTGATTTAGCTGAAGATGAAGACGTGCCTGGAAAACGTGTCAAAACAACAATAAGTTTAAAAGAACCTAAGAAAGAGTTGGATGGAGGTACTACTAACTCTCAGGGTGGTACTCCTTCAACCCTTCCTACATCTTCAAAAGGAGATATGGAGAATGGCCATGTACAGCAACTTGTTGCCATGTTTGGTGCTTTGGTTGCTCAAGGTGAAAAAGCTGTGGCATCTTTGGAAATTCTTATATCCAGTATTTCTGCTGACTTGTTAGCTGAGGTGGTGATGGCAAATATGCGTCACCTACCTCCTAATTACTCTTATGGTGAAGGAGATGATGAACAAGTGCATGACATTAGTATAATTGGTTCTGAAGACAAGGCTAAATATCCACCATCATTTGTAGCCAGTGTCATGTCACTTTCTAGGACTTTCCCGCCAATTGCTTCACTTCTTGATGCTCATCAATCAGTGTCCAATGAGGTAATGGCATAAGTTCTTGTATTTATTTATATACAAGTTTTTAGGCTCTACTCTTATTTCTCAATCTACTTCCAATCCCCTTCACTTGTAGTGATCTCACCTTTATTTATTTTTTAGCATTTCTGACAATTATATTTATTTTGTAGCATTTCACCTGTATTTATATTTAAAGTTTTTGGGCCCTACTCTTATTTCTCAATGTACTTTCAATCCCCTTCATCTGTAGTGCTTTCACCTGTATTTATTTTGTAGCATTTCTGATAATTATATTTCATTATTTTGACCAAAATTTTGATGTAAACAAATAATGCAGAAGTCTCTAGGGGAGGAAGAAATTTCAGCAACTGGAGTAGATAGTGCTGTTGTGCATTCTGGCATGAATCTTTCACCTGAAAATGTGTCGTCCCCTACCGACTTTCCTTCTTCTGATGCCAGTATACCTGGAGTGGAGAATGTCTGCACAACTGTGCCTTCTGACATTCATAATGTTGAAAATTTAGAGAGTGGAATCCCTGGTCTGGATTCATTTGGTCGTACTGCTGACTTGTCAGAAACTTTGGCTTCTCCCTCATTGGCGTCTACTGAGATACAAATAGAAGAAGGCAGCCAAGAGCAAGTTATGGGTTTGGATCGAAGATCACCGCTGAACCTAGTTCCGTCAATTTCAACTGATAGATCTGAGGAGTTGAGCCCAAAAGCAGCTGTTACAGATGTCAATAGCTTGGTGTCCTCAACAGCTACTTCAGTTGTGTTGCCTCCCCGTGTAGTCCTGCCCAAGATGATTGCTCCTGTTGTTGACCTTGCAGATGATCAAAAGGATCATTTGCAGAAGTTATGTTTTATGCACATCATTGATGCATATAAGCAAATAGCTGAAGCTGGAGGCTCAAAAGTCCGATTTTCGATACTTGCTTATTTAGGAGTTGAGGTGAAAATTTCAGCTTCTCAAAATTTTCATGTCTTCTTCATATAATTGGCAACCTAGGTTAAATGCTTAATCTGTCAAAATAGTAGATTTAAGATTTTTTTATTTTACTTAAAAGTATGGAAGGCCCAACTCACTTATCCTTTGTTGTATTCTGTAACTGTCTTCGGTTAGCTGATAATATACTTGCAATGACCTTTAACTTCTGAAGCCCCTTTTTGTTATAGATAAATTTAATCCTAGTTAGATTAAATTACATTGACCACAGTGGGGTTTGCTGATATGTCACCTTCCTTTTAGTTTCAACTATTACATTAGCCTGTCCTACTTTGCATTTGCATAAAACAAATAAAACCCTTTTTAATTTTTTTCAAACACATACTTCCTTTGTTTATCATTTACTGCTGACAGCTAAGAATACTGATGCAATGAGCTGAGCTGAATTTAATGTAATTTCTAAAACTAGAGGGTCATATAGTTTACTGTTTTTTTGGCTTAAAATTTTAGCCTGCCATAGCTTAGAGCTATGGTAACATACTAACAAGTGATATTTTTCAGTATTTTCTATTTTTTTAATTTATAAGTTTCTATATATTCTTTTTATTAATATGCAAATTGCTATTAATCATGATTTTTGATTGCCTTAAGCTTGTACTGTCTAGTGTCTACTGTCATACATTAATCTGAATATTATTCATGTTTGGTTAAGATGAAAATTATTATTTTAGCTTATTTTTCAAAAATAATCATAATCTAATGTGTTTGTTTACAAGGCATATATAATCTTAGCTTATATTTTTGGAAAAATAATCAAAATCTATAAGCTCCTTCATAGCAGCTGAAGATTATTTTTTGAAAGATTATTTTTTTAGACCCATGTAATTTTCCTATTCTACCCTTATCACTCCATCACATTAACTACCCACTTGTCACATTATACCCTTTCTTGTAATTTACTCAGTAAAAATAATCTTCTTTACACTATCCAAACAAAACAGATTAGCTTAAATTTATTTTTCAGCTAAGATAACCAAACATATTCAGATTATAATCTTACCAAACATGCACAAATGTTACTTTCTAGTTTTATAATTTGAAACAATTACGATTTAAACTTTCATTGCTAGTCTAATGCTTAGTCCCCAAGAGGCAGCGTAGAGGTGCAGGACATAAAGTGTTAGCTCCTGGGTTCATAACCCGGCGACTACACTTTCTCCCCCCTTCCCCTATATATATATATATATATATATATATATATATATATATATATAATGTTTGCCTAGGTAAAAAAAATGTTATTATTTATATTTGATTTTTTTTCTTCTCTATTCATATTATACACACACTCAAGCACATTGTTCTTTTTTCTCTCAGATCATTTGGTTTAACGCTAGTTTCTAATTAATCTATGTTCATTAATCTGAATATTAAATGTTTTCTTATAACTTGCTTTCTAGTTTCTAATTTGAAGCAATTAATATTTAAATATTCATTGCTAGTCAAATGCGTAATTATTGTTTATAATTCATTTTTTCTTCTCTATCATGTACTTGTCTGAGAGGGTGAGCCTTGACGCAGTGATAAGGTTGTAGCTTAGTGGTCAAGTGGTCACGGGTTTGAATCCTGGAAACTGCCTCTCCGCTTTCGGGGGTATGGCTGCATTCATCTACCCTCTCCAGACCCCACTAGGTTGGAGCCTAGTGCACTGGGCTGCGCTTATCATGTACTAGTGTCTATATCAGTGTTATTAAACCCGGACCGAACCGGCCGGTCGGACCGTCGACCGGTGGCAAGGGCGGTTTTGGGTTCTGTGTAAACCGCTTCTGATTTACAGCCGGAAAAAACCGGCGGGCAAAGCTTTTAAACCAGGTTGAACCGGGAAAACCGGACCCGGTTCAACCTTCGCAGATTAAAAAAAAAAAAAACTAAAAGATAAGAAGGGAAGGTGAGAGACAATGGATGAAGGTGAGATCGGTGAGTGGTGGTGGTTGGATTCATAACCGTAGAAAGTGAAAGTGGGAGATAGTGGTGAAGAAGAGTGAGGTCATGAGTTGAGAGTAGTGAGGGAAGAGCAAAGAAGTGTGTGTTTGTGTTATGCTGTGAGTGAATGAATGAGTAAAGGAAAGTTGAGAGAGAGAGAGAATGATAGAACAAAGGAACAACTTTGGTTCTAACGGACAAACACAGGGTCACAGAGAAAGTGAGAGAGAGAAAGTGAGAGAGAGAGAGAGGTGTTGTGGCTTTGGGAAGGGAGAGAGTGTAGTAGTGGAAAACTGGGAAAATATTAGTAGTAGTAGATGGAAAACAAATACACTAACGTGTCCCAGTTCACATTTATTACTATTTATTTATTATTATTATTATTATAATATTGAGAATATATTAATGGACAGACACTTGATTTTATTTTATTTTATTTGTTTTGAAAAAGGACAGTTTTCTTGGATGCATTATTAGATCTATGATTATAACTTATGGAAGACATGATGTGTTTAGTGTTTACTTTTGTTATTTTCAATATATTATATTAAAGTGATATTTGATAAGGTATTATATTATATGTATAATACTTATATAAAGTTTATAAAAATATTTTTTATGTAATACGTAGATTTTGTAGTGTATTTTTTAATTTTTTATTTATATATATAAATACCGGTCTAACCTTCCGGCTTAACCGGTTAATACGGTTAAACCCTATACGGAGCTTCTTCCGGCTTGATCTCCGGTTCGGTTCTGACAACCTTGGTCTATATTGACACACTCATACTCTTGTTTATGTTAAATTGTTCTTTCTCTCGGTTCATGAATGCTTTAACTCTAGTTTAACTTAGACATCCATAGATGCTAAACTCCTTCAATGATAGTAGCTTCATCTAACACTGAATGGATGCGTATACTTATGGTTGTATACAGCCTCTTTGTAATTGATATGATCATTTTTTTTTACTCTTCATGCAGTTTCCTTTGGAATTAGACCCATGGAAACTATTACAGAAGCATATTTTGGTTGATTACACTAGTCATGAGGTAAGTTCATGTCTCAAGTATTGGTTACTGCTTATGTGCCAAGTTTTTAGTAATTCACGAGTAACGGTGAAGGAAACTCTTTTGAGATCCTCACTTCAAAACTAAGAAATAAATAAATCATACAAGTTAGCAGCCATAATATGCATTCATTCTGACTATACCTGCTGACAATGATTACTTAATGTCTCAGGGACACGAGTTGACATTGCGTGTCCTCTACAGGTTATTTGGTGAGGCTGAAGAGGAACCTGACTTCTTTTCTTCCAAAACTGCAGCTTCTGTATACGAAACATTCCTTCTAACAGTGGTCTGTTCTTGCCTTACTATTTCTTGTTTGTCCATTGGCAAGGCAAGCATTGAGCTTTTGGTTCATTTATAATGCAGGCAGAAGCACTTAGAGATTCTTTTCCACCTTCAGATAAATCCTTAAGTAAATTGCTTGGAGAATCACCTTATTTGCCAACGTCAGTTTTAAAAATTCTAGAAAACATGTGTTCCCCTGGGAATGCGGACAAAGTTGAGAAGGAGTCACACTCACTAAATGCAGATAGAGTCACTCAAGGTCTCAGTGCTGTCTGGAGTTTGATTCTTCTAAGGCCCCCCATTCGAGATGTTTGCTTAAAAATTGCCTTACAGGTTTTCTCTCCTACTTTGTTTCTTCGGTAGTGGTTGTTAGTCATAATTCCTCGGATCCCTTACTTTGTCTGTTCTCCTTGATTTGTATAGACCAGGATTTCGAATCTTGCTTCACTTAGTAATTGCATATCTCAGTTTCATTCTCTTTGTTAATTTTAATTTTCTCTTTTGCCAATGAAAGAGTGCAGTGCATCACTTGGAAGAAGTGCGTATGAAGGCAATACGTCTGGTACTTAAAGCTTAACTTCCTGTTGAAACCTTTAGTTGAATGCATAACAGCATCTTTCTTACAGTTTGAGTACTACTTGCAGGTGGCAAATAAGCTTTATCCTTTGTCATCCATTTCTCAGCAAATAGAAGATTTTGCAAAGGAAATGCTGTGCTCAGTGATGAGTGTTGATACTGAAGCGACGGGTGCAGAAGCGTCCATTGCTGATTCACAAAAGGTATACATTTTTTATTTGTTTACTTTTTTATTAGAGTTTCGATGACTGCAAGTTTGAACCTTTTTTATATTTGAAGTTTATGTGATAGGTTGTTCTATTTGTTCCCCCTTTATCTTTCAGGGACTTGATATTGAAAAACTTGCAAATGAGCTATCATTGAGTGGCAGCACTAAGGATATCTCCTCCGATAATCGTCCGTCAAGCACATCTGAAAGCACTTCACCGGTTTCAGTTTCTGAGGCTCAGAGATGCATGTCATTGTACTTTGCTCTCTGTACAAAGGTTTTGGCTTCGTTTCCTAGTTTAAATACTTCCATAATTCTCGTGTCATGCAACCTATTTTTTTGTTATTTGATTAAAATTAATATATATTGCTTTATGATGACAGAAACACTCTCTCTTTCGCCAAGTATTTGTTATTTATAGAAGCACATCAAAGGCTGTAAAGCAGGTTTCAGTTTTTAGCGTTTGGGATTGTAGTGATTATTGTCAAATATTGCTATTTAGTTACCAGTTTATCTCTTTAACTGTATGGTGCAGGCAGTTCATCATCAAATTCCTATATTAGTGCGTACTATGGGCTCATCTTCACATCTACTTCAAATCATCTCGGATCCCCCATATGGAAGTGAGAACCTCCTAATGCAGGTTTACTGTTTTACCTTACTTTCTTTAAAGTGTTGAATTCTTTTAGTTACTAGCCTTTTTCTAGGATGTGCAATGCCACAGGCTTGCATTTTCAGTGTTTTTATTTATTAATTATTTTTATTGGTACTAATTTGGTAATAAATTGACAGTGAAGACTAATATGTTCAAACACAAGTTTTTTTGTATAAATACAAACATTCAACAAAAGCTTTGTGCATTGACTTAAGTCAGCCAATAACGTTATATTCATTCATCTCTTTTTTTAATCATCAATTATGTTAACATTGTTATTCGTTTTCGTTAGGCCTTGTCAGCTATTCAGATGGTTATCGAATTGAGATTTGTATTCTGAATCATTAATCGAATCTTGAATCGTAAAATACATAACTAATACTGTAATAATCAAAGGATTCATTGATAACCAATGAATTAAAATAGAAACATCCAAATTCAAGTCAAAATAAATCCAAATTCATAAAAGACGAAAGAAACTTGACTAGTGGGTTGATAGATCTTTATGACGTCGTTTGATCCATTTAGCTGACCTCACCTAGTGGGTTGTTGTTGTTGTTGTTGGTGGTGGTGGTGGTGGTGGTGTGTTTGGTGGTTTGCTGTTTGAAATAATATGGCCCTTGTATTTTAGGTTTCTTTGTCCTATTAGTGTTCTATATGTATTTTTTTTTTTTTTTTGAACAAAAGGGGCAAAGTGTTCAAATGTATTTTTTTATAAAACACTATCAAATATGAAATAGATAATTGGAAGAATAATGATAATAAACTCTACAAAATGAATCAACAACAACTAAGCCTTTGTCCCACTAGGTGGGGTCGGCTACATGGATCAAACGACGCCATAAAGGCCTATCATAAATCATGTCTTTTGATAAGGCATTGATTGCCATATCCTTCTCAATTGTTTCGCCTATAGTTTTTCTAGGTCTTCCTCTTCCTCTAGCCTTTGTAGTACCCTCCATTTGGTCTACCCTCCTAACCGGGGCTTCCACCGGTCTCCTCCACACATGCCCAAACCACCTAAGACGAGATTCAACCATTTTTTCAACAATAGGAGCAACCCCAACTTTTTCTCGAATATACTCATTTCTAATCCGATCTTGTCTGGTATGCCCACTCATCCACCGCAACATCCTCATCTCTGCAACATGAAGTTTATTCTCTTGTGTGCCCTTTGCCGCCCAACACTCTGTCCCATATAACATCGCCGGTCTTACAGCAGTGCGGTAGAACCTTCCTTTAAGTTTAAGTGGTACCTTCTTATCACATAACATGCCCGAGGCACTCCTCCATTTCATCCACCCTGCTTGAATCCTATGATTTACATCCCCTTCTATTTCTGCCTCCTGCTGTAAGATAGAACCAAAATACTTAAACTTCGGGACTTGTGCTAAGACATGCTCTCCAACCTTCACCTCCCGAGTAAGGCCCACGTGCCTCTTGCTAAAATTACACTCCATATACTCTGTCTTGCTTCGACTTATCTGGAATCCAGACCCTTCTAAAGCTTGTCTCCAAAATGAATAACTAATTAAATTCTCATTTGAATATTAGTCATATTATTATACATATTAGTTATTATTTATATTAAATATAATTTTATATTTTTGGTAGGATCTTACGATCCGTGTCACGATTTACGTTTTACGATTTTTTTTATCTTCTCCCGATCTTAGATAGGATCTCGATTTTGACAACCTTGCCTACACCCCATTAATTAATACCATACAAATATACAATAACTGCCGCCCAAAAAACATAATTGTACTGTCACACATAAAATATAACTGTCTTGCATAAAATATAACTGCCTATGGCACACTTATATATCAGACTTGTCTTCTGTTTTTCCTAACATAAATCTTCAATGGCCTTGAGTCATCTCCCTTGGCAGGGCTCACATAATTTGGCCTATCATTTACACAAATTGGTCTCAAGGAGAACTATTAGTTTTAAAAATTAGACTTTTTCGTTGAAAAATGCCACATCATCGCATATTAAGATTTTGCATTACATGGTTTGCAAGAGGCTACATCTATTGTACAAAGATATAAAGAATATTGATACTTTTGCATTGATCATGTCAGGTGCTTCAGACACTTACGGATGGTACAATCCCTTCTAAGGATTTAATATTTACTGTGAAAAGGTTACATGAATCAAAACTTAAGGTATGGTAAAATGTTGCTTTATCTATTTCGTGTGAAGCTTAGGGTTCTGCTTGATACTTGGTTTGTTTCTTACAGGATGCTGAGGTTCTTATTCCGATATTACCATTCTTACCAAAAGATGAGGTTCTTGCTAATTTTCTTTAACTTGTTTTTTCTGGTTTAGTGAAATTAAAATGTAATGTGAATTTTGCATTAAAAGAAAATGATGTTAATTACCAATTTGTCATCGATGGATTTTATGTAAATTTTTTTTTTCATATAGACTTTAGTTTTTCCCTTTCTTGTTATCTTTTTGAACCACATCACCTTTATTTTGGTAGATAGGGTTTAACAAAAAAATATAACAGGCAATGCCGATTTTTCCTCACATTGTGAATCTTCCTTTGGAGAAGTTCCAAGCTGCACTTGGCCGCATATTAAAGGTATGCCTCATCCCTTCACTGCTAATGAGTTGCTGGACTCAGAAATATATGTCCCTTAAAGCTTAAATAAAGCTAGGTCCTAGTATATGGAATTCAAGGTAGAAAACATAGTAAGTTGTTACTTAAGATCGACATAGGTCAGAATTAAGTGAAAGATTGTGATATGTAAACTTCATGCATCACCTTTGGTAAATTTTTGAAACAATGAAATTGACGAGGAGTATTAGAATTAGCTAAGTAGTCAATCGCGGGGAGGAGCGGCGTGATCGCAGAATATCGGCGCGGAGCGGCGGCGGTTCCGACGCAAAACCCCGTCGCTTCCCAAAAATTGGTCGCGGCTGTCGCGGCGGCGGCGTGGCCGCGAATCGTGGCTCTGTTATGGCCGTCTCACCCGCGACAGGGATTTCCATGCGAAAACATCAAAACCCGACCCGTAACCTGACAACAGACCTGCGGCGGCTGAAGACAACATAAGACATAAAGAAGGAAGCCCTAATTTTCTAAAGAAGGAAGACATAAAGAAGGAAGCCCTAATTTTTTAAGAGTGTTAGTCCCCAAACCCCTGATATTAGTCCCTAAACCCCAATTTTGTTAATATTCCAATAATAACCCTCACCCCTTCCACTCCCAAACCCCACTCTTTCCTTCACACACTCTCTCTTTTCCATTTTTTCCCTCACCTTAGTTATATGGGTAGTCACCATTGCATTTTGTTTCAACTTTGGAGAACAATCATTTTTTCCTTAAACTACAGCCATGGCAGATTCTGGACAACAATTTTTATTTTTATTGTTGTTTAATCTATGATAATTGATGTTCCTTCTTCTCTGTTCATAAGTGCATTGTACAACCATGAGTTCATGTCTAGATCTATACTGAAATATGGAGTGAAGAAGTGGTATTTGTATTTGTTAAGGTGGTGGCGACGATGAGCGGCAACCAAAAGTGATGCACTTGGGTTTTACACGATAGGCCCTTCTTCATGGTGAGACAGTGTTTTTTTTTTCTGGTTGCTGATAAATTCCGACGAACCAGTGTCGGAATTTTGAAATTCCGACACGGGGTTCTCGGAATTGAAGATTATCCATATTGTATTTGAGAAGAAAAATTCCGACATCATAGGGTCGGAAAACACGTGCATTTTTATTCTTTGTCAATAGCAGCGGCGCGCCACCATACCACGCCACCCCCTTTATCAGCTACACCGACATCGACCTAGCCGCAACCACCGCCTAACACAACCACGATAGAGATAGCCACCACAACCCAGCCACCAAACTACCCACCCCCTTTACCAGCAACACCGACCCAGCCACTGCCGCACCACGACCCATAGAAGAGAACGGTGGATAAGACGAAATCGAGGCACGCCGACGACTGGTGGGTAGCATGGTGGCGCGCCGCCGCTGTTGTAGTGAGGTGGCTATTGTTGGCTTTAAGGAGGAGGTGGCTGCTGTTGGGGTTCAATGGGGTTTGGGGTTTGGAGTGTAAAGGTGGAAGATGAGGGAATGGCATTTTTGACTTTTCGCGATTAAAATGGGGTTTGGGGCTAAAGTGAGGGGTTTGGGGACTATTACTTTTATAACAAAGCTACCTGATAGCATTTTGGGTCGGCCATTCTGATCCACTATTTATAACGAAGTTTGCAGGCAGTACTTTCAGTTTATTCTAATAAGGAAATTTTGTTCTGTTATTATGAATGTTTTGTAGTAATTGAATTAACTGCGGAGTTCTTATACAGGGATCAGCACAATCTGGTCCGGTCCTTACTCCGGCTGAAGTTTTAATTGCTATTCATGGAATTGATCCTGATAGAGATGGAATACCTTTAAAAAAGGTAGGTCTCCTGTTTTGTTTTTTGTTTTGGACTTGTTCAAGATGCATCCGGCATAATAGAGTTTATACTTTATATGCAGATCACAGATGCATGTAATGTTTGTTTTGAGCAACGTCATACTTTTACTCAAGAAGTTCTTGCCAAAGTTTTGAATCAATTGGTATGTTATATAGGAATTGTTTTTATATATTTGGAACCCATATTCAACATTGTTGATCTCATATGCCAATTGCTCTTCCTTGTAGGTTGAGCAGATTCCTCTTCCATTACTCTTCATGCGTACTGTTTTACAAGCTATCGGTGCTTTTCCTACACTAGTAAGAAGCTTACTTATATACAATGAAATGTAATAATGCAAAGTAACATGTTTGATTGTTTACTTTTCATTGATTGATTAGATGTATATCTTTAGTTCTGAAACCCCTTATAGATTCATCTATGTTGCTGCTTATTGTTACCCTAGGTGCCTCTTTACAACTACCTTTAGTTAATTTCTTATTTTCAAAATTAAAATAACTTACCTCTTGTCCCTTGCTATTTGTTTTCATGGTTTGATTTTGATTCTTTATATTTGAAAAATTAGTGACTTGCTTAAATTGTCATAGGTGGACTTCATCATGGGCATTCTCTCTCGACTTGTGACGAAGCAGGTTAATATTCTATGAATTTAAGTTTTTTGGCATTTGAAACATAGTAGCATTTGATCAATGTAGCTGATCCTAGCTAGTGGGGAAAGCCACCAGTCGTTTTTTTGTTAATTCTTTCAGTTTTTCAACGTACTTATGCATGCCTTCATGAATTGCCGCAGATATGGAAGTACCCAAAGTTGTGGGTTGGATTCTTGAAGTGTCTGCAATTGACGAAGCCTCAATCATTTGGTGTTTTGCTACAGGTATTATCACCTGCTTTTACTCGTCTGTTTAAGAACTTGTATCATTTGTAGGATGTATCTTGTTGCGCACTTCTGAGTCTTCAATCCATTTGATCATTACTACTCTAATCTCCATCATATAAACTTCTTACAAGTTTTGATTCTATTCATCAGTGCACCCTTGAGTACATATTTTATGTGATGAAAATGTAATTTAAACAAGAATAAAAACATCAATTAGTAGTATACGCATGGTATATTCATCAAAGTTCTGAGGTGAAATTTGTTGGAGAGCAGTACCAAAGAAACTTTGCTATCAATTTCTAGGATTCAGGGTAAAACATGAGGAAGACATTCTCAAGAATATATGTAGCACACTCCTTACATTGTAATTAGGATTCTGTATTGGTACTGCACGCACCATATTTGACACAAGACAATGGAGTGGCATATGAAGACGTCAATTTGCCTCCCATATTCAGATCGTATCCTATATCGATAGTCTTCGATACTTCACTAATATGTATCCATGAAGTATCGAAATAAATTTTTTTTTAAATAAATAAATTATTAATTCGATACTTTGTGGAGTATCGGTTGCATAAAGAAGAGAGAATAAGAAATGCATATCCATAAGAAACATGCTATTCCTTTCTTCCATTGATTAAAAATGTTAATTTGATTTATAAAAGCAATCCTAATTATGGTAAATAAGAGAAAGAGATTGATACTATTCCTATTTACATGCAATAGGCATCGATTTCTAATGACAATATAATTTTCGTTTTGTACTTAGTAATCTCTAAGATGTATGTTCTTAACTTGGAATTTTGGAACAACAATTATATGTTTATGTTTTATAAACTTTTTGTATATATTTTAAATGAGTATCATAAACATATCGTATCCTATATTTTTGGGAATTGATGAATCGTCGTATCCGATACGACTCGTATCGGTGACTGGCATCATAATCAAATTTCCTCCACATTCAAATTTTATTTTGTTCCATTAACCTATAAGATTCTCAACAGCTCTTCACCATCCTAGTTTCATGGATGGTCTTTCTAAAAGCCTTTTAAATTTTACAACACATGTTCTGTTGCACTTTCTAATGGTCTATGCTTGCAAGCAGCTACCTCCAGCACAATTGGAAATTGCATTAAATAGAGCTGCAGCACTAAAGGCACCATTGGTTGCTCATGCTAACCAGCCCAATATACAGTCTTCACTTCCCAGGTTCATGAAATGACTTGGCACAACGCCATGAATTTCACTCTCTTTTCTCCACTTCTACTCTATATTTTATTTTAAAGGGTATGGTCTGTTTTATTCTTTAATTCATATTAAAGACTGTCTGTTTGAATTTGTTTAGGTCTGTGCTGGTTGTGCTTGGAATCGCTTCAGATTCTCAGGTTACAAATCAGGCACAACCTAGTGATACACAGGCTGACAGTCAGACACAGACTGGTGGTGAGACATGCCACTCAGCCAACGAAACGGTGACTGAAAAATCTAAAGAATCATCTTCTGGTAGCTGAACTGTAAGCAAAAGCATGGTTGAGTGGTGGGATGAATTAGTCAACTGAGACTTGTGGCAAATAACCCTCATAGTATAACTGAGACTAACTGCCTTATGCTCTTAATGTACAATGGGATGAAGGACCAGAACTGATGAATTTGCCACATCAACATACCTTGGGGAATGTGCCAAGGGTTTTGCCCCTTGCACCTAACTACCTATGCATTAGGCAACAACTTGTCGTGTAAATTAATAGGTGTAGATGTATATTGGTGTATCCAATAACGGATTTTTTTATCAAATTTTGATCCCAACTTTGGATTTGTTGCAAGGCCATGTTGTGTTCCTATTGTGATTGGGCATAATTCACATATTGACCCTTCAGTGCGTTAGTTTTAGTTGGCATCTCTCTTCACATATGCTGGTCCTTTCATGCTAAAAGCTTACGTTATTAACCAATGTTTTGAAAATCGGACAGGTTATTGAACCGATCAAGGTATTGGTTCAAAGTTCAATGGTTGGACTATGATCGGTGGTCTAACCGGTCGTAATGTTTGTGTGTATATATAATTATATAAAATAATGTAGTAATTAACTAACATTCTAAAACTAAATAGTAAAGACTAAATACATTATCAAACAATGAAAGTAATAATGATTTTCATAATATTAAAATATCAAAATTCAATAGTATCCAAACTTGTTGAAGTCTAACTATATGAATTAAACGAGTCAAACACCACAAAACACAACAGCATTTTAGTTCAATTGTTTAACAATAATAAACAATATCCATTACTAACATCTAGAATTATAAAATAAAGTAAGAAATAAATAACTAATAATCATATCTTCGTTTTTTCTTAAATAAAAGCATAGAAATTTTTGGCATATTTTGGATGTTAATAGCAAATCCGTACAAACCAATAGATCACTGGTTTTATCGGTTTTCACGGTTTATTACCGATTTGACCAGTTTGTCATTGATTTTTTTCCTGGATAGTTCTTGGGTTTTGACCAACTGATACCTCCATCGATTCATCGATTTTTTGGTCGGACCGATCGGTCCGATCAGATTTTCAGAACCATGTTATTAATCGTAGTCTTGTGAAAATTACTTATTTTCTATTTTAGTGCATGCACTTCCTTAATCTCGAGGATCTCGTACGAAACAAGGGTGAGTATTTTATTCATTTTTTCCTGTGCTTCTAGATTCCCTTATCATTGTGTAAAATTACTTAAAATTTTTTGAATTTGTCAAGATTGAGCATGCTAAAAACAAAATTTATTTGGACACATGCACGCTCCAACACATGAGTCCGAGGTTAAATTTTTGTTGTGTGTAGCATTTCAAAAAAAATTGTTAGACTAAATCAAACATGTTAGTTCATGAATCTACACTCAACATTCTTTCAGGTCCCTGTAATTAAAGAAAGTGTTTTAGTCTCTCAATTTATAAATCATTAGTCATTTTAGTTCCTTGGTTAAGTTGTCTTTTGTGTTCAATAATGGCAAGCATACGTGGGTTGTTAAACGATCAAAATGACATTGTAGTGTTGAAGGTGTAGGATTAGTGACTTGGAATGTTGGGATGAGGTGGAAGCTGACTGGACTACAGGCCTAGGACTGACTTTGACTCACCCCCAGGTGGGATCCTTACGCATTCTTTGATGTTTAAGTCAGTAGGTGACCAATTAAATTATGGTACTAAGGTTTATATATAGACACCGAACTAACAGAGAAAGAGAGGCCAAACAACTTATGGAGATAGAAGAGTGTGGGGGTTAATAGTGTTTTTTTAGCTTAATGTTCATGTGAATGTAATGGGTTATTTATAGGAGTACCTGAGAGAGGCTATTGCGCTTGGGCCATCACCATCAGTTATGTCAAGTCCTTAGGTATGCAGGTTTTTTGGTTAGGCGGCGGAAAGGATATGTGATGTGATTGATTGATGGACAGAAGGTGGCAACGTCTAATCAATCAAATGACCAATTGAGCTCGGTGTGACTTGTTAGACAAGGCTCTTCAATCCGATCATACCTTCTTGGTCAATCCTCAACCTTGATGCTAGGCACAGCCGATCGCAATCCAACCATCCTTGCTCATTAGTGTATGGATGGACCGATCAAATCCAACCATCCTTCGTCATTAGTGTCTAGATGGATCGATCGTATCCAACCCGCCTTTGTCAATAGTGTCTACATGGACCGATTGAGGCCGACCGTCCTCCAGTATGCCACGTGGAGGGTATGGAAAAGGGGCCCCACACGAGTGGGACCCTCTCTAAATAGTTGCCCCACCAGACAGGTAGGCCGATCGAGTATTGCAAACGGCTTATCGATCTAGTGTTTCAAATGGCGTGTTTCCATGTGTTTGTCAACACTTTCCATTTTTCTCAACTTCTTTCTTGTTCCTCTCTCTGTCTTCAAAGCTTATATTTCGTTTCTGAATGGAGGGGTTTCGGGTTTCTCATCTCCTTCCTAATATCATTCATTTCAAGATTTTGAAGCTTACAAGGTATCCTTGTAACATCCACCACTTTTCTGTTATAAAAATTGAAATTGAAACAATGTGATTTTTGAACATTCTAATTATGCTTTTGGAATATTATAGTCTGATATAACCAAAGTATTTCCAATTGATATAGTGAAATTAGTTGATTTTCAAATAAAAAGAATTATTCTTAGTTTGCTGAAGAAAATATGTAAATATTTGTATTTGATTGATTTTCTATGTGGCTATATGTTTATTATTAGCAAGTAATTGAAACCCATTAGAATAAGGAAAAACCAGATTTTAGCCCATTTAACTGATAATAACCCGGTTACGATGTGATATAACCAATTATCACAATGTTATTTGGGCAAAATATGTAACACCCCAAAATTTTAATCCCTGATTAATGAAAGGTTAATTATAAAATTTGATTATAATTAATTATTTCTATTTTAATCTTTGATTAAAATCTCTGTATATGTTGTTAGTAAATGTGTGAATGTGATTTGATAAATTATATTTATGTGAAAATAAGTGTTTTTGTCCACGTAAGACAGCCCAATTGGTGGCTGCAGGGACATTTAGGATTTCCCCCTCCCCCAGGTCATGGGTTCTAGTCCCAGACCTCCCATGTAAACAAAAAAAAAGTGTTTTGCACATTAGTCCCTGTTTTGGGACCTAGAAGTAATTTAGGAAAGATTTTGGAGGGAAAGAAAATAAAATAAATATTTTTCAAAAACTGACCAAAATACTCGAGTATCGCTGAAAATGCTCGAGTATTCTGGTCAGAGTGGCACGAGTTAGTGCGTTTTGGTGAGTCACCACCAACGATTCTCGCCGTTTGACACGAAATCACCACCATAACACGTCCACAGCTACCGTGTCGACTTGCATGATCTCGTTCGTGGTCTATAAAAGCCGATTTAAACCTTGTTGAGAAGCATTTTGGCGAATTTGTGAAGAAGTTGCATGTGTTAGGGTTCCTGAGCTTGATCCTTCGATTCTCCCTCTCTGTTTAGTGTTGAGTCACAAATCATACACCAATACAAAGCTCACATCACGAGCTTTGTATAAACACAAAAATTGTGAGCTGAGAGTTTGTGTGTTGGAAGATTTGAAGCTCGAAAGTTGGAGCTTGTTGGCTGTCAACTGGTTTCTGGAGCTTACTTTGATCTTCAACTTTTGTAAGCTCTTGTGTCCAATCCACTCCAAATTCGTTTTAAATCTTAGTTTATGTTGCATAGAATGTATTCTAACCAAAACCCCTAATTCTCTTGCATGATTCACCATTCAAAAATTCTGATTTTGGACCTCTGCTCACACTGTCCTACATGTTGATGGTTGAAGTGGTTTTTGGTGTTGTGGAGTTCTTCTTTGCAATTTCTTTGTTGAGTCACATCTGAGAGGTAAGGGGAAAGCTTTCTGTTCACTAGATAGAGTTTACATTACATGAATTTGATTAGAGAGCCACCAAAAGGCTCTAAGGGCTTAGTTTGAATAGGGAAATTGGTTTGGAGACCAACTTGTTCTCTAAAGTTGTTTTGAGCAAGTTTCATATGATGCATGCAAGCTATTTTGAACTTAAAATCACAAGTTTATTGAGTATTTTGCAATTTGGCATGTTGAGTTGTGAATTTTCCAAGTTTATGTATGATCCTCTGAATCTCTGCAATTTTTTGTAATTTGATGTGTTCTATGTGTTTGAACATGTTTATTATATGTTAAATAAACTCTGTTGATCATTGGTTTGGATTAGAAATGATTAGAATTGGAAATGGTATGTTAAAACCCAATTTTCAGTCTTTGCTGTCTGTCAAGACTCGAGTATTTCGTGATGCACCAGTGCATCTTTTTGCACCAACACTCGAGTATCAGGCCCAGGACTCGAGTATTGACTGATGCTGCAAGAGTATTTTTTGATGAACCACTCGAGTAATGCATGAACCACTCGAGTCTTCTGGGTTGATGAACGACTCGAGTATTTCATGAACTACTCGAGTATTTTTAGCAAATCTGAAACTTGACTTTTTTGAAAAAGCATGAACGACTCGAGAAACTCGTGAACTACTCGAGTAAACTGGAAAGACTGAAGAAATACTCGAGTATTATGAAGAAGACTCAAGTCTTTTTGACCAGAAACTAAAGAATGCCATTTTTAATTCTGAATCATTATGTTAATATCTAAGTGATAATAATCCAAGTGATCTGGAACTTAAAAGTAATTGATTGATGATGGTATGAAATTATTGGATTAATAATGTGAGATATTATTAATTGAGATATACCAATCAATTCTTTTAAGTTAAGAAATTGCATTCATCCTGGAGTTTGGGTGTTAGATCGTTTTTCATGTTATGATAACATGAGGAAGGCTCTGGGAGTGCCAATTGACTGCTTGCTTGATGACACATTATGGTGGACGATGTGGCTAGCGAGAGTAATATGCTGTTGATATGATTATTCCGTTATGACGACGGGACGTTGCTCGAGGAGCACGTTATGTATCATTTCCAAGCTTGTCGTGTACATTCTAGGGTGAATGTACGAATGTTGTACACCTAGGAGTACAACGCACTGTTGAGTGCTGATATGAAGTAAAGGATGGACGTCAGAAAGTGTCATAGATTGATGGAGTTAGGATTGAGAGCTAGACTCATACATCATGCCACTCATCTAATCTAAAGTTGATAAATGAAAATAAGTATGAGCATTCTACTTGCATCAAATATTTGCTAAGTGCTAACTGTGGTTGTTGATTATTTGTTGGATACATTCATATTTATATTGTGCATTTATTTATGTTCTATTTATTATGTGTGTAGAATAGCTTATCCATGTGCCCTTGTAGGTGATGTCACGTTACATCGCTTGCATCGAGATCCGGCCACTTCCTAGTGGCATATGGATCTACGAGGATCACCGAGCGGTGTATGAGGGTGAGGTAGAGATTACCTTATATCACCCTAACCCACTGATTTGGTTCCGTCCTCGTAGGTTTAGGATTCCCATCATATACACTATGCATGTACCTCCCTTTTATACTTACCATGGAACACCTCCCACACGACCAGCTCGCTCGTATCACAGTTTTCGATTTCGACCTACCCGCTCACACCCTTTTACTTCTAGAGTCGTTCGAGAGGAGACTCCCCCATCTGTTCCGAGGAGTCCTGTTAGGGTCAGCCTTCACCAGACCCTGTACCTAGTGGCAGGTTACCTACTCCCTCGGATTAGATTGAGGAGGATCCCGTCGAGGACGAGAGCGGAGGCGAGCCTGTCGTACATTCTACCAGGAGTCAGTGGAGGGACGATGATCCTTAGGTATGTGCATAGGGTAGGTGATGTTGATCAGGGATCCGGTGTGGCTGCTGCTGTGGAGGAGATGCTGCTGCTGATGGTTAATGATGTCTGTTGCTATTTCTGGGAGACTTCTACTACTACTACTACTACTGCTGCTTATGTTTTATGATCAGCTTCAAAGTCTTTATTTTGATATGTTGCTATTTTATATATACCTTTTGAGAACTCTGGAGCGATGATCTATTGTGATGATGTATATAGTTGTATGGACTTGTACTGGGATTGGAGACTTTTACTCTTGGACTATGTATTTCATGACTTTCGTTATATATAAAACCTATGTTTATATCACAATTTGTTACATAGTCCTATTATTTCCGCTTACTCTGATAATGGTTTTCAAAGAGTTCGGCTACGATGTTTTAAAATGGTATCAGTTCCGCAAAATGAAATGATGGATGGCATCACTTAAGTTTTCAATACGTAAATGCTATATTAAAAAGTAGATGCTATCCAAATTATGAAAAGAGTTCCTTGTTAAAGAAAACGCCGAATTCAATATCTTAAGTGATATGAAATCTAATCTCCAAAGATCCCATATTTTGGTTTGTGCACCCGCTTCTTTTAGAAAATAAAAAAAAATTTAACCTTATATTTTCTATCTTTAAACAAGTCCATATCTATTCGAGTAATTGTTAATTTTATTACTCTAATTACTAGTATTATTTTGAGGGTGTCACACTGAGTGGTATCAGAGCAAAAGTCAGATCCTGTAGTAGTTGAAGTAGTTCCAGAAAGATGGTCATCAACATCAAGCAGGTATCCACAGGGTATATCTATTGTTTTTGAATGTTAGTATCTTACTCGAATTGAGCAATAGATAAAAATTGAATGCATTGTTTGAAGCTATTGTTATAGCCTTAGTATAGGTGGTGTGATGAATGTTTCTTTAGTCCATCATATGTGACCATAAGCCCATAGTGCAGGTCTATTATGATGACTAGAAACCAAAATCATACTAACGCGATGTTAGAGAGAATCACCGCTGTGTTGGAGTCTATGCAGCAACAGCAACAACAGCAATCTCAGCAACCACCGCAACCAGTTAACCCACCTCATCAGTGTAATGTTGGTAATGCCGAGGCTAAGAGTTTGGCGGATTTTAGAAGTTGTAATCCACCTAAGTTCAAAGGAGGATTTAAGCCTTAGGAGGCTAATAAGTGGATTCATACTATGGATAAAATCTTCAGAACATTAGACTGCACAGAAGCTCAAAAGGTGGCATATGCAGTTTATATGTTAAAAGACGAGGCTGAGAATTGGTGGAATCACACAGTGAAGCTCTTGCATTATGAAGGAATGAATGTTAACTAGGGTGTGTTTATGGAGAAGTTTCTCCATAAATACTTCCCAGAAGATTTGAGAAGGAAGAAGGAAGTTGAGTTTTTACAGTTGAAGCAAGGAGACATGAGTGTGGGTGAATACCCAGCTAAGTTCGAGGAGTTGATGAAGTACTCTCCATATTACCAGAACAATCCAGATGAGAGAAGTAAATGTATCAAGTTTGAAGGTTGCTTGAGGCCTAAACTGAAATCTATTTTCAGTTATCAAATGATTCAAAGTTTTCTTGCACTGGTGGATATGTGTAGGATGTATGAAAACGACAAGAAGGCAGAGGGGTTACAAGCACCGGAGAAGAAGGATAGTCAAAGCTATGGACCTCAAAGACGCAAAGGTTTCAACAATCGAGGAAAGGGTCCATATGATCACCGAGGAAAAGGCAAGGGAAAAGTTGGAGGAAATGATAGAGGTAATTTTCGCAATGAGGCTCCATATTGTGTCAAGTGCAAGCGTCGTCATTATGGTCGTATCTGTTGGGCGACAAGTGGCTGCTTTAATTGTGGAAAGCCAGGACATTTTGCGAAGGACTACAAGGAACCGGCCAAGACCAATCCGAAGGGGATAGCCGAGAAGTCTGTGGTTCAAGGCAGGGTTTTCACGCTTAGTGGTGTAGAAGCAAGTCAATCCTCTGATCTTGTGCAAGGTAATTACTTGCTAAATGGTCAGCCTTGCAATGTGTTGTTTGATTCTGGTGCAACGCATTCATTTGTTTATTATGAATGTGTAAATCGTTTGAGTTTGTCCATATCTGAATTGCCTTATATAATGCTTCTGTAGTTGTTTCTAAGGCATGTCTTAACTGTTATATAGAAGTGTTAGGAAAAATCTCTAGGGTAGATTTGATCTGCTTACCCTTATCACAATTGGATGTGATCTTGGGAATAGACTGGTTAAGTCAAAACCAAGTGATCATTGATTGTGATAAAAAGATAGTTATCTATAGAGACCCAAAACCTTCAGGCTATATGTGTCTGTTCAACACTGAAGTAGAAGAAGATGGTCCAAGGATTGAAGACATTCCCGTTGTCAGAGATTTTCCTGAGATATTCGCAGACGAGATACCGGGTTTGTCGCCGAGAAGGGAGATTGAGTTCGGAATCGATTTAATTCCGGGAGCCGGTCATTGCTCCTTATAGAATGACACCACCGAAAATGGTTGAGATGAAGAAGCAGATTGAGGAGTTATTGCAAAAACAGATGATCCGACCAAGTGTGTCACCATGAGGTGCTCCTGTCTTGTTTGTAAAAAACAAAGATGGTAGCATGAGGATGTGTATCGACTACCGGCAGTTGAATAAGGTCACAATTAAAAACAAGTATCTTTTGCCAAGGATAGATGACCTTATGGATCAAGTTCGAGGGGCTTCAGTGTTTTCTAAGATTGATCTAAGGTCGGGGTATCACCAGATCAGGATTAGAGAAGAGGATATCTCTAAGACTGCATTTCGATCCCGATACGGGCATTATGAGTATGTAGTGATGCCGTTCGGATTGACTAATGCACCAGCTATTTTCATGGACTACATGAATCGAATCTTTAGACCCTATTTAGATTCATTCGTGGTTGTGTTCATCGATGATATCCTAATTTATTCCAAAAGTCCGGAGGAGCATGCTGAACACTTAAGGATAGTGTTGAATGTCCTAAAGGAAAAGCAATTGTACGCTAAACTTACGAAGTGTGAGTTTTGGCTGAAGGAAGTTAAGTTTTTAGGACATGTGATATGAAACAAGGGAATAGCTGTTTATCCGGTGAAGGTGAGTTCAGTTCTACAATGGGAACAACCGAAGTCGGTCACGGAAGTGAGAAGTTTTCTTGGTGTGGCAGGGTACTACAGAAGGTTCATAGAAGGTTTCTCAAAGATTGCGTTACCATTGACGAAGTTAACTCGGAAAGACCAACCATTTATATGGGATGAAAAGTGTGAAAGGAGTTTCCGAGAATTGAAGGAAAGGTTGACATCGTCTCCTGTGTTGATCTTGCTTGATCCACAGAAGAGTTTCGAGGTGTATTGTGATGCATCAAAACAAGGACTTGGGAGTGTGTTGATGCAAGATGGAAAGGTGGTAGCTTATGCCCCGAGACAACTAAAGGTTCATGAGATGAACTATCCAACCCACGATATAGAGTTGACAGCTGTTGTTTTCGCTCTAAAGATTTGGAGGCACTACCTCTATGGCACTATGTTTCGGGTATTTAGTGACCATAAGAATTTAAAGTACCTTTTCGATCAGAAAGAGTTAAACATGAGGCAACATCGATGGATAGAGTTCCTGAAGGATTATGAGTTTGAACTTCATTACCATCCTGGGAAGGCAATAGATACATCATTACTTCTGTAGGGTTAACCAATAATAAGGTCTGCGAAGCCGACTAAGTCACATCAGTTGGACGACCCTTGGCTGACCAAAGGCCTATCTTATAAAGACTATCCCCGACCTCGAGCAGGTCGGGCATGTCTTGATATAACCGAGCTCGAACAGGATGAGCTCCACATGGTCGCCAGCAGACCGTACACTCAGCCTCCTCTCGGAGAGCCTCGAGTGGCCTACAAAGGATAGATGGGACAATCTAGCCTCGGGACGTTGTACAGGCCACGTGTCATCCATCCCCCACATCCTTAACGGGCTAGACATGAGAAGGGACATGCTGTGCTGTCCAGGTTCTAGAATATGCTGTGTTCTCCCAATTCTGGAAAGGTCCCAAATATTTTGCAGATATTTCCCACAGAACCTGACGTCGGCATGGAACCTTAAAGGGCCTCCATTTCAGGCCTATATCTGCATGACCCTATAAAAGGCATAATGCTGCCTAGGGCTCAGGTATGTTCTCTCATCCCTACGTTGTCACTATAGCACACACTTTGTTGACAAGGGGAGACCCTGTATATCCCAATTGGATATTGAGATATTTCATACAAGTCACACATTAATTGTCTGATTCTCACTTATTCAAAGGCCATTAGACACTGGTCCTAGGATCATATAGATCAGCTACATTTTCTCTATTTCAAATCCACTACATTGGCCCCGTCTATTGGGATCGAGTAACAAATCATTCCCACTTCACTCTTTACCAAACAAGCATGGTTAACAATACAGGAAACCACGGTGGTGACAACAACCAGAAGGGGGCCCGCAACGATGGCCCCGGGCGCGGACATCCCAGAGGAAGGGGCCGACAAGGGAAGCTGTAACGTCCCTCGTTGAATCAAAAGAATATTATTTTCTTATTGACTATATTGGAAAAATCGGAGTATGAAAATTTTTCCTTGAATGTGGTACTCAAGTTTAAACCATGCATTTGGAGAGAATTCGGTGGAAGGAGTAATTAATTTCTGAACATCTTAAAAATCATTTTGAGATAACCCTTATGGCACGAAATAGCTTTCGAAAATAACTTAGTTATAAGGTTATCCCAAGAAATTGACTTTAACAATACTTCCTTCATCACCGAACTCAAATGATAAAATCAGAGTCAGCGAATTATGTTAAAATGGTTTATTTATGTTTCCTTAGAGTTCATAAATCAAGAAGAAGGTCATTGATTCATAAAATCAGGTGTAAAAAACTTTATGAGTACCACCAATATAATCAAATGGTCAAATCTAAGTTTTACTCTGATACATCTCTCAAATCATAAGTTACGATTTCTATCAAAAGTTGGAGACGTTCAGAGCTAGTCAATGGTCCTTCGTCCAATCATCCTTTTTGGTCGGATCTTCAAGAGTTGCACAAGGAGTCTCTATCTCATGATCACTGATCTTTAGAAAGTCTAGGTGCCTGGCCAACACCTATTAAGGGCAGGGAGGTAAGCTATACTCATTCGCATAGTCAAATGAGAATAAAGTACTAATATGCACAAGTAAGCAATTCATCATAATCCCAATGCATATACTCGAGCACCAAAAATTCAATTTATATGCACAACTTATGAGCAAGCCAAGTTAGTTGATAATCAAACCCATTAATGATATGTCCAGATGCTTGCTTACTATTTCTCAAGTAACGAGATTCTCTAATCAATGCTCTCATGCATGACCATCCAAACAACCCGTATACGTGCCTTGGACGTATAGTGAACTTGCTCGGATCATAATCCATAACGACACTACCAAAGTGTACGTCGCGTCACCAAGACGTAACAGCATCTCCTATGCTACCCACATTACCAAAATGTGCCATCGAGCAAGCCACACGACTTTGCCTGGAACGTGATCCATAATACCAATATTGATGTGCACATCTCGTCACCAAGACGAATATCCAACGTTGGCAGCAACCAATGCTGGCCACATTACCAAAATGTGACTACAATAATCCTTTCGTCACCAAGACGAATATCCAACGTTCACAGCAACCAATGCTGGTCACATTACCAAAATGTGACTATAATAGTCCTTTCGTCACCAAGACGAATATCCCAACGTTCACAGCAACCAATGCTGGCCACATTACCAAAATGTGGCTACAGGCAAGTCGTAACCAAATTGGTACTCCTAGATTATCCTCCTCATGTTCCTCGAACATGAAAAAAAATCATCATGATTTGATGTTGATTTCTGTTTATGTTTCTGTTTCATGTTTCTGACTCTGTTTGGCCTAGTTTGGTTAGTTTCGTTTGATTATTTGCTATGGTTGCTGGCTTTTTGCTTTACACTATGATTTGCTGCTTAGTGTGATACTCTGTTATTATGGATTATGGTGCTATATTCGTTGTGGCACTATTGTGGTTTATTTTGGTATTGTCTTTATTGTTATATTTTTTTATATACCATTGTGAACTACTTACCTTCAACTTTTGGCAAAGGACTTTTCTCACAATTCTTATCTTTTTAATGATGCCAAAAGGGGGAGAATATTTTGTTGATGTTGTTCTTGTAGGTTAAGTTTTATTATATTTTTCCTAGGTGTTTTACATTTAGGGGGAGTATGTTAAAACTTAGTGCTTAATTGAAAAGGAGGTTTGTCATCATCAAAAAGGGGGAGTTTGTAGGATTCTCATGTTTTGATGCTAACAATCTCTCTCCAAGCAACAACATTGGCAACAAGCAAGCTACACCACATGAAGATTAGAATTAGGATTTTTATTAATTCTATTTCAATGTAATCTTTATTTTTATGCAATGCATCTCATTGGTGTGGGTAGCTTAGGTGATTTTAAGAATATTTAAATAATGTTTGATTAAGAGTGAAGATACTTTAAATCTTGATTAAATAGCTCTATTAAAAGTTTTGTGAAAAACTTTTTAGAAAAACTTTGTTTTTATTCAGATTCTGATCAGTTTACTCGAGTAATGAGTATTGGATCACTCGAGTAACTTAATCTGACATGTTATAATCGAGTGATGTTATATGGTTTACTCGAGTAATTCAATCAGTGTTTGAAAATTTTAAAAGGACTTAATTTTCTCTTTCACATGGGACACACATTCATTCTTACAATTTTCTATACACTTTGAAAAGCAATTCAAGAGCTATTTTACATCTTTCAAGAGCTATCAAGATTCAACAAGAAACTTTTCATTCTTCACTCTATTTCTCTCATTGTTCAAATATTCTTGAGATCATGATTTTTGTTCTTAGTGGTTGTTGAAGATTTGCAATTTGTGATTGCATCATTGAAGTTTCAACACAAGTGAAGAATCTCACAAGGAAGACTTTGAGGATCAAATCAAAGCAAGAAAAGAGGATTGGTTGGAAGCATCTTCAATCAATTAGCAAGGAAATCTAGAATTCTCAAAAGGGGTAGATTAGATCAAAGTGTTTGGTACACACTTTGAGTTGGGTTTTAAGATAGGAGAACTAAGAATCTAGTTGCATCTTAAAACATTGTAAAATCTACATTTGAAGATTTCTAGTGAAGAATCTCTCTTGATTCAAGAGGGGACTGGAGTAGCTTTCAAGTGGGTGAAAGTGAACCAGGATAAATCCTTGTGTCTCTTTTATTTTCATTCCTTGTATTGCATTAATTCATTAACAATTGCCTTTTTAGGTTAGAATTGGGGTTTTCTTAATTCTACTCAATTGATCTAAAATTGCATGTTAATATTACTTGAAGTTGTTCATATTAATCATTCATTATTTGTTGAATCATCATAGCATTGTTATTCTTGAAGAACTCCATTGAAAACTGAGTTTTAATTGAATTTTACCCAGTTTACTCGAGTAAAGTTCTTGTCACTCGAGTAATCTGCTTTCAGTTTATGAACAATACTCGAGTAGGTTTTCTGTTACTCGAGTGATTTAAAAATAGCTTTCGTAATACTCGAGTGATTTGCTGAATACTCGAGTGAAATTATTTTTGCTTGCGTATTACTCGAGTGAAGTCTTGAGTTACTCGAGTAATCTGACTTGAATTTTTAAGAAAATTTATTTTCATAAAACCATTCTCTTAGGTGGACGAAAAATCTGTAATAAGGCTTCAATATTCTATTCACCCCCCCTCTAGACTATATTGAGCCGCTTGTTGGTTTCCAACAAGTGGTATCAGAGCTCGGACGAAAAATCCGAGCCTTAAAAAGCTTTTTCGAAAAGATCCTTTTACTTGGAAACAATGGGCTCAATTTCAAATCCTTTTGGTGGTGAAGGAACTTCCATTAATCGTCCTCCACTATTCAATGGTGAGGGTTACGCTTATTGGAAGGTCCGCATGAAAATTTTTATTCAAGCCATAGATATGGAAATTTGGAACGCCATAGAGAATGGACCTTTTGTTCCTCAAACGAAAGTAAATGATGTTGTTTCGGTCAAACCACAATCGAGTTGGGACAATGATGATAAGAAGAAAGTTGCATTTGATTTAAAAGCTAAAAATATCATCACGTCCGCTCTTTCTTATGATGAGTTCTTTCGAGTATCTCAATGTGTCGATGCTAAACAAATGTGGGACACATTACAAGTCACACATGAGGGCACTTCGGAGGTTAGAAGGGCTAGGCTAAATACACTCATGCATGAATATGAACTCTTTCGTATGTTACCTAATGAAAATATAGGTGACATGAAAAAGCGGTTCACTCATATCATAAATCATCTTTCTGCACTTGGAAAAGTTATTACTAATGGTGAAGTTGTTAATAAGATTTTGAGATGTCTTAGCAGGGAATGGCAACCTAAGGTGACGGCCATTATGGAAGCTAGAGACGTGGATCAAATTGACTTAGCAACTCTATTCGGAAAACTTCAAGAGCATGAAATGGAGCTTGGGTGGTTATCCATGAATGAAGATGCCGATAGAAAGAAAAAGGGGATTGCTCTTAAATCAACTTCAAAATCTCTTAAGGCACAAGAGGAAAACTCTCAAGTGGATGACTCGGACTCCGATATAGATGATGACACCCTTGGCTTGCTAGTTAAAAAGCTTGGTAGGTTCTTTAAGAGAAAGGGAAACTTTAATAAGAATAGACAAAGAGATTCTAAGGACTCTCAACCAAGAAATAAGACTAACAAGGATCACATCAAGTGTCATGGGTGTGGAAAGCTTGGTCACTATCGATCAAAATGCCCAACTCATTCTAAGAAGTCGGAAGGTGACAACTCTAAGTTCAACTCATCTAAAGGAAAAAGGGCTTACATAGTATGGGATGAAGAGGAGAGTCAATCAACATCTAGCTCATCGGATGATGAAGAACTTGCAAATCTATGTTTGATGACGAAGCTTGATGAAGAGGAATCTTTGAGCATTAAATCAAGTGAGAACGTCAATGAGGTAGATTATCTTTCCGATGCTAGCTCTAGTTCTAATTCTCCTTCATTCAATGAATTGTACAATGTGTATGTAGAGATGCATAAAGAGTTGAAGAAACTTGCTAAAATAAATGTTGAAAGAAAGAATTTCATAATGAAGCAACATGAAAAGATAGTTGAACTTCAAAAAGATTTAGAAGAACTTAAGCTTCAAAATGAAACTCTTGAACTCATTTATGCAAACTCTACATGCAATTGTGAATTGAAATCAAATGAGACTCCATCTTGTGAAAATTGCAAGTCTTTGGAAAAAGAAGTTTTTAATTTGAATGATCGACTTGCAAGGCTCATGAAAGGAGATACTTCATTAGATCATTTGCTTTCAACTCAAAGGAACAATAGCAATAGATCCGGTCTTGGCTATACCAAACCTAAGAAACGCAATTATCGCAAAGTTGGTGGATTTTCAAAGAATAAGATTTCTAAAAACCCAACTTGCCATTATTGTGGGATCTTTGGGCATACCACGAATAAATGTAATATAAAGAAATTTGGTATACCAAGCGGAGAATATATTTGGATTGTTAAGGGGACTTCTCCCCATGCTAACAACAAAGGACCCAAGACCACTTGGGTACCTAAGTCAACCAAATGATATCTTTCTTGTAGGTGTGTCTTCGAACAAAGAGCGCAAATGGTACTTGGATAGTGGTTGTTCGAGACACATGACGAGAGACAAAACGCACTTCATGGAACTTACTCCGAAAAATGGTGGATTTGTGACATACGGCGACAACAACAAGGGCAAAATTCTAGGAGTCGGGAAGATCGGTAACGTATATAACTTTGTCATAGAAAATGTCCTATACGTAGAAGGCTTAGAACACAACTTGCTTAGTATAAGCCAACTATGCGATATGGGAAATTATGTGACTTTTACTCCGGAATTATGCTTCATTAAGTCTTCTATAGATGATAGTGTTAAGTTTGTTGGTCGTCGCTCTAATAACACTTACTTAATTGATTTGGATGAGATAACTTCACTATTTTCAAAATGTTTCAAATCTTTTGATGATGAAATTCGTCTTTGGCATAGACGAATTGCTCATGTGAATGTGAATCAATTAAACAAACTTTTGCGAAAAGATTTAGTGATTGGTTTGCCTAAACTAAACTTTAAGCTTGATGGCATTTGTGACTCTTGTCAAAAGTGCAAGCAAGTTAAAAGTTCTTTTAAACCTAAAAATGTGATAAGCACAACAAAGCCTTTGGAGCTAATCCATATGGATTTGTTTGGCCCTTCACAAATTAAAAGTTTAGGTGGCAATTACTATGGATTTGTTTTAGTAGACGATTTTACCAGATTCACATGGACTTTATTTTTATCCGCAAAAAGTGAAGTTTATAAATGTTTTAAAAAGTTTGCCAAACTCATCCAAAATCAACTAAGTTTGAAAATTGTGTCTATTAGAAGTGACCACGGAGGTGAGTTTGAAAACACTAGGATTGATGCGTTTTGTGATAAGTTTGGTATTGATCATCAATTTTCGGCTCCTAGGACTCCGGAGCAAAACGGAGTTGTAGAAAGGAAAAATAGAATATTAGTGGAACTTGCTCATACTATGTTGAAAGAATTAAATGTTCCTAAATATTTTTGGGCCGATGCGGTAAACACTGCTTGTTATGTGCTTAATAGGGTTCTTATTCGTCCGCATTTAAATAAAACACCTTATGAACTTTTAAAAGGGCGAAAGCCAAATATTTCACATTTTCATGTTTTTGGGTGTAAGGTGTTTGTTTTAAATAACGGAAAGGAACCGGTCGGCAAGTTTGACTCCAAAGCCGACGAAGGCATATTCATAGGTTATTCAACTCATAGCAAAGCATATAGAGTCTACAATAAAAGAACATTAACCGTTGAGGAATCCGTGCATGTTGTATTTGATGAATCTTCGAAAGGAGATTGTGTTGTTTCTTGTGATGATGATAATATAGGTACATTTTTGGATCATGAGAAGTCAACACCACAACAAATGGAAGAGAATCAAATTGAAGATGGAGAGGTGCAAGCACAAGATAAAGACTTAGCACAAGAGATTCAATCTCAATTACCAATAGCTTGGAAATCAAACAAAAATCATCCGATTTCTAACATCTTAGGTGACATTGCGAAGGGAGTGGTAACCCGACGCACTTTAAATAATTTTTGTTATTATGTTGCCTTTGTATCTCAAATAGAACCTAAGAGTATCAAAGAGGCTCTTCAAGATGATCATTGGATTATGGCCATGCAAGAAGAATTAAATCAATTTGAAAGAAACCAAGTTTGGGAGCTTGTGCCAAAACCCTATGATCGTCCTGTAATTGGTACTCGGTGGATCTATAGGAATAAGTTAGATGAATCAGGTATTATTGTTAGGAATAAAGCTAGGTTGGTAGCACAAGGTTATAGTCAAGAAGAAGGAATCGATTACGATGAGACATATGCTCCTGTTGCTAGACTAGAAGCTATTCGTATTCTTCTCGCTTTTGCTTCGATAATGAATTTTAAATTGTATCAAATGGATGTTAAGAGCGCCTTTCTTAACGGATACATTCAAGAGGAAGTTTACGTGTCACAACCTCCCGGATTCGAGAGTTTTGAGCATCCGGACTACGTTTTCAAACTGAAAAAGGCTTTGTACGGTTTGAAACAAGCTCCTAGAGCTTGGTACGACCGACTAAGCAATTTTTTATTACAAAAAGGTTTTAAACGAGGCACTGTTGACACTACACTTTTTATTGAACGTTCCGGTAAGGATATTTTATTGGTTCAAATATATGTTGACGATATTATATTTGGTGCTACTAACGATAACTTGTGTAAGAAGTTTTCAGACTTGATGCAAAGCGAATTCGAGATGTCGATGATGGGAGAGCTTACATTCTTTCTTGGCCTTCAAATAAAGCAGCTTAATGATGGCATTTATATTCATTAGAGTAAATATTGTAGAGAGCTTCTCAAACGTTTTGGAATGGATTCGTGCAAATCCGCTTCTACACCAATGAGCGTTGCATGCTACCTAGATCAAGATGAGGCTGGAAAAGCGGTAGAGGTAACGAAGTATCGTGGTATTATTGGTAGTTTGTTATACTTAACTGCATCTAGGCCTGACATCATGTTTAGTGTATGTATGTGTGCACGTTTTCAAGCAAAACCGAAAGAGTCGCATCTAACTGCTGTCAAAAGAATAATGAAATACTTAAAGGGTACAACGAATACTGGACTTTATTATCCTAGGGATGCTTTTCTAAAACTTATAGGTTATTCGGATTCTGATTTTGCCGGTTGTAAAGTTGAGCGAAAAAGTACAAGCGGAACTTGTCACTTGATTGGTAGTTCACTTGTATCGTGGTTTTCTAAAAAGCAAAATTGTGTAGCTTTATCAACCGCGGAGGCCGAATATATAGCAGCTGGTAGTTGTTGTGCTCAAATCCTTTGGATGAAGCAACAATTATCTGACTTTGGTTTAAATTTGACAAAAATCCCTATAAAGTGTGATAACACTTCGGCAATTAATTTGACTAAAAATCCAGTATTACACTCAAGGACAAAGCATATTGAAATTAGGCATCACTTTTTGAGAGATCATGTTCAAAAAGGTGATTGTGTTATTGAGTTTGTACAAACTTCGGATCAATTAGCTGATATCTTTACAAATTCTGGACAGTTCACTCGAGTAACAGATATTTCACTCGAGTAATTTTAAAAACTCTTTCGTATTACTCGAGTAATTCTGTTTGTCACTCGATTAATTTTAAAATGACTTTCGTATCACTCGATTAGTTCATCCATCACTCGAGTGAAAACTTTTTTACTTTCGGCATACTCGAGTAACATTTTTTTTCACTCGATTACTGCTCGAATCACTCGAGTAACGCATGAACATCACTCGAGTAACTTACGTGATTTTAAAAACTGAACTGTTGCAAACTACATCATTTTCTCGTTTCTTTCTCTCTCTTGTTCGTATTTCTCTCTTCTCTATTATATGGTTCTTCACCAAATCATCATTTTCATTTGATGTTGATTTCTGTTTATGTTTCTGTTTCATGTTTCTGACTCTGTTTGGCCTAGTTTGGTTAGTTTCGTTTGATTATTTGCTATGGTTGCTGGCTTTTTGCTTTACACTATGATTTGCTGCTTAGTGTGATACTCTGTTATTATGGATTATGGTGCTATATTCGTTGTGGCACTATTGTGGTTTATTTTGGTATTGTCTTTATTGTTATATTTTTTTATATACCATTGTGAACTACTTACCTTCAACTTTTGGCAAAGGACTTTTCTCACAATTCTTATCTTTTTAATGATGCCAAAAGGGGGAGAATATTTTGTTGATGTTGTTCTTGTAGGTTAAGTTTTATTATATTTTTCCTAGGTGTTTTACATTTAGGGGGAGTATGTTAAAACTTAGTGCTTAATTGAAAAGGAGGTTTGTCATCATCAAAAAGGGGGAGTTTGTAGGATTCTCATGTTTTGATGCTAACAATCTCTCTCCAAGCAACAACATTGGCAACAAGCAAGCTACACCACATGAAGATTAGAATTAGGATTTTTATTAATTCTATTTCAATGTAATCTTTATTTTTATGCAATGCATCTCATTGGTGTGGGTAGCTTAGGTGATTTTAAGAATATTTAAATAATGTTTGATTAAGAGTGAAGATACTTTAAATCTTGATTAAATAGCTCTATTAAAAGTTTTGTGAAAAACTTTTTAGAAAAACTTTGTTTTTATTCAGATTCTGATCAGTTTACTCGAGTAATGAGTATTGGATCACTCGAGTAACTTAATCTGACATGTTTTAATCGAGTGATGTTATATGGTTTACTCGAGTAATTCAATCAGTGTTTGAAAATTTTAAAAGGACTTAATTTTCTCTTTCACATGGGACACACATTCATTCTTACAATTTTCTATACACTTTGAAAAGCAATTCAAGAGCTATTTTACATCTTTCAAGAGCTATCAAGATTCAACAAGAAACTTTTCATTCTTCACTCTATTTCTCTCATTGTTCAAATATTCTTGAGATCATAATTTTTGTTCTTAGTGGTTGTTGAAGATTTGCAATTTGTGATTGCATCATTGAAGTTTCAACACAAGTGAAGAATCTCACAAGGAAGACTTTGAGGATCAAATCAAAGCAAGAAAAGAGGATTGGTTGGAAGCATCTTCAATCAATTAGCAAGGAAATCTAGAATTCTCAAAAGGGGTAGATTAGATCAAAGTGTTTGGTACACACTTTGAGTTGGGTTTTAAGATAGGAGAACTAAGAATCTAGTTGCATCTTAAAACATTGTAAAATCTACATTTGAAGATTTCTAGTGAAGAATCTCTCTTGATTCAAGAGGGGACTGGAGTAGCTTTCAAGTGGGTGAAAGTGAACCAGGATAAATCCTTGTGTCTCTTTTATTTTCATTCCTTGTATTGCATTAATTCATTAACAATTGCATTTTTAGGTTAGAATTGGGGTTTTCTTAATTCTACTCAATTGATCTAAAATTGCATGTTAATATTACTTGAAGTTGTTCATATTAATCATTCATTATTTGTTGAATCATCATAGCATTGTTATTCTTGAAGAACTCCATTGAAAACTGATTTTTAATTGAATTTTACCCAGTTTACTCGAGTAAAATTCTTGTCACTCGAGTAATCTGCTTTCAGTTTATGAACAATACTCGAGTAGGTTTTCTGTTACTCGAGTGATTTAAAAATAGCTTTCGTAATACTCGAGTGATTTGCTGAATACTCGAGTGAAATTATTTTTGCTTGCATATTACTCGAGTGAAGTCTTGAGTTACTCGAGTAATCTGACTTGAATTTTTAAGAAAATTTATTTTCATAAAACCATTCTCTTAGGTGGACGAAAAATCTGTAATAAGGCTTCAATATTCTATTCACCCCCCCTCTAGACTATATTGAGCCGCTTGTTGGTTTCCAACAGAACATGATTCCTTCCCATAAACATAGTTGATCTTAATTGACATTACTTTAGGTATGTTAAAAGAAAATTACTTCTCTGTCCTTGGTCCAAAAGACTCGAGTGAATTTTCCAAGACTCGAGTGTTTCACATATTCATCAAAATACTCGAGTGTTCTTAATGAGACTCGAGTTGTTCTTTATTTCCAGAACTTTATTTTAAAAATTCATTAAAATACTTGAGTGTTCTTCATGAGACTCGAGTGTTATTTATTTTCCAGAAATATATATTTTTAAATTCATCAAAATACTCGAGTGTTCTTCATGAGTACTCGAGTGTTCTTGAGTTTTCAGAAATTCAACTTTTCCAAAATAATCGAAATACTCGAGTATCATCCTTAATACTCGAGTATTTGCAGACAGACAATACCGCAAATTGAGTTTTAACATACCATTTCCAACTATAGTCAATTCCAAACCAAACCAATGATAAACAAAGCTTATATTACACATATTAATCATGTTCCAATATAGAATTAACAACATATTACACTGAATCACATAATAGCATCAATTATGCATAAAAACCACATTTTGAGCAACTTGCCATACCAAATTCCATTCTAATCATTTTTGGCATGAAAATAACTTGCATACAACACACATGCAGCATAACAAACTTGCTCAAACATATAACATGTCTTAGATTGGCCTCCATGCCATTTCTCTAATTCAAAGCTATGCCCTTAAGCCTCATGGTGGCTCATCCTACTTTCTAATACATTTTATTCTCATTCTAGCAAATGGTAAGCTTCCCCCATACCTTAGGGTCGTGCTTGAACAAAAGCTTCATAGAGAACAGCAACCAAAAGCTCTAACCACTTCCAACCCGAACTTTCATGACAGTTTCAGCAGGGGTTCAAAACCTCATTAATTGACATTCGAATCATGCATAAAAATTGGGGAAATTGGTTAGACTATGTTCTCTATAACATGAACTTTGAAAACCAATAAGTTTCAGACCAAAAGGAAGCTTGAGCTTACCACAATTGAAGCTCAAAGTCAGCTCCTTGAATCTGAACATTTGGTTTGGCAGATTTCAACACCTAACTTCGCAGGAGCATAACTTTTCAACCAGGGACTCAAATCTAACAAACTTGGTATCAAATCGAAGATCGTTGAAAGAGCTTTCCAATGGTATCTCACTCATGACCTAACTCTCAAGGATGAGAGAGAATCGAAGCCATGAAGTTGATGGGTCTGAACATAGTTCTGGTTTTGGCAGATTTGAAGCTCCATCTTGCAGCACTCATTACTCCTCACACACTCAACCTTGACTCACGATTTTTGATTCTTTTCAAAGCTCTGGATTGTAAGTTCCATGATGAATGTTTTGATAATGACAAAGTGTTTTGAACAAGCTACAAAGATGTTGATCAAGTTTCAAGTTCAACAAGAAACAACAAACATCAAATGAAGAAGAGAGAAAGCAAGCTCATGAAGACTTAGTTTGAGTGTAATTGTAATTGTTTTATCTTTTGCCTCTCAAGCTTCTTAGGTCTTTTATTTGGGTAGATTATTTAGAGGGTAGTGAATCTCTTTCATAAGTCATGATTAAATCATAATTTGAGTTTTCACTTAACCTAGAATCAATAGGTGGCTTAAAGGTTTTAAAGGAAAGGTTTGGTTTTGAGAAAACAAGTTTTAAACAAGTGTCAGACATGTTTAATCGATTAAGAACTTATTTAATCGATTAGTACTCGATTAAGGCAAGATTTAATCGATTAAACACTGCTGAACTGGTTTTTTAAAATACGATTTTCACTTCTCAAAATCAGTTTTCAAGTGCTACAACTTTTGGGTATTCTATATAAACCTTTTCCTAATATTTGTGATTAATGAGAACACTTTCATAATCAAATTTACAAGAATCAAGCCATTCTATTCTCTCTCAATTTCAAAGATCAAAGCTTTCATATTTTCATATTCTTTGATCAAGAACCTTTGAATCTCTTATTGTGAATTGTCATAGCTATTGATTGAGATTCATAGGAGTGTCATTGTGTTTTCTATTGTGTTGTAATCTTTGCAAGAAGGCAAGCCATCTACAACAAACAAGAAGTCTTGGTGTGTCGATTATCATCAAGCAAATCTCATTGGAGAAGAAGAAAGTCTTGGTTGTGAATCAAGCAAAGTGAAGACTTGGTGTGTGGATTATCATCAAGCATAGAAGACTTGTTGTGTCGATTATCAACAAGGGGTAGAGGTTAGATTAGAGAGAAGATCAATAGGATTACAAGGCAAGGGTGTGGAGTATCTCTTGTAGGCTAGCAAGAAGGGAGTCTTGTGAGGCACTTACTTGTAATTTGAGAACTCTAATTCCTCATAGTGAAGAATATCTCTTGGTTGAAGAGGGGACTGGATGTAGCTTTCAAGTGGATGAAAGTGAACCAGGATAAATCACTGTGTCGTATCTCTAAACTCTTACTCTTTACAATTCAAGTCTTTAATTGTGTTCTTGGTTGAAAATCTAGAGAAAGATTGATTTTCATAATTGATTGAATTGAATCTTTATTGTTCAAATTAACTTGGGGAAAATCATTTTCATAACCTAGGTAATCAATAAGAATATAGGTGTTAATTGTTTCCGCTGAATCTCTGATCTTACGTGTTAATTGATTGATTTTCGTATTCGAATGAAAAATGGATTTATCTGTTTTCTGTCAGATTTAATCGATTAAGCATATATTTAATCGATTAATACTCGAGTAAATTGCAGGTTAATCGATTAAATGCTGTAGATTTTGCAAAAATAGTTTGTTTTAATTGTTTCGATTTGTTTCTTTCGAAAATCTTTCAAGGTTTCTTTTACACCTATTCAACCCCCCCTTCTAGGTGTGTTCCTAGGGTTCCTTAGTTGTTTCAACCACCAATTGCGGTTTCTTCATGGATGTGAGCTTCAAAACGGTGTATGGTTTGTGATGTATAACTCAAGAACGAAAACGAATGCAGAGCTGGAATTCTAGAACCCTAACCCCTTTTCTGAACTTCAAGATTGAGTTTTATATCCAAAAAGTTGAGGGATTGGTCAAATCCTTCTCTTAGAAGGATGAATAGATTGTAACACCTAAGTTTATTTACCCTTTTTATACCCTTAATTTAAAAATAGCGACTTGAAAATTTCTTTTTTAACTTATGAATTGATTAGGAAAAACTCTTAGTTACTTTTAATTCATAAGAAAATCTCCCGTCAAACGGACGAAGTTTCGTTTGTTTTTAGGACTTTTCCCAAAATTCCTGTTCTCCTGCAATCTGATAAATAACACATTTTCAAATAGCAAAGCCAGCAGGGCTATTCACATATATAACAGTTTGTGCAACTTCGTGCACGCATCAGAAAAGCCAGTTTAAGACATCAGAGTTAAAAGCATCAGAGTTAGCGGAATATAAACAAGTTAGGAAAACAGTTTTTCCCCAAAATAGACCCCTTTCCCAAAATGAGTCGTCCTGGGCCCCCAAAAGCTATTTACATTTATACACAACAAAAAAAATGATTCACATCATCGGGCCCAGGACATCCTCATGTCCTACATGACTAAAGGTAACCTACTCTCCCTGGGAGGGAGAGTACTCCTGCTCGGCCTGATCTTGTGCAAACTCTTTCTCAGTACCTGTGGAGATAGTAAGGAGTGAGTATTACACATTAAAATGGGGAGGCAGTTTCCAATTAAGACATAATGCGACACTAAGCCATACACAAATAACAGTTCAATCACAACATAATAAGAGTTAATGTATCACAATTCATTTTCAAGTATTCATTAGTTTCTCAAATCGATTTTTATTTAACATTTTCTTAAGTCTTTCGTTCCATGTATTTTAATCATATTCATATTCTTTACTATCTGTCCCTGGTCACGACCTACTGCATCTGCACTCCTGTGCACTCACGACTTACTGCGTCCGGGTGTGTTTCTCAATCCCCTGGTCACGACCTACTGCGTTCGCACCACCGCGCGATAACGACTTACTGCGTCCGGGTATAATACAATCTCCCCTGGTCACGACCTACTGCGTTCGCACCCCCGTGCGATAACGACTTACTGCGTCCGGGTATAATACAATCTCCCCTGGCTGAGCCTGGGTGTAATTCATTCTCCTCTGGCTGAGCCTGGGTGTAATTCATTTTGTTCTTTTATCATTATCAATTCTTTAGCACTTTCCATTACTCAAAATTAATCACCACTTTACTCATTTCCACTATCCAATGATCACAATTATATTTTATAACTTAATTAGCCCAATTCAACATAATATCACATCTCAATTCATTTAACAACATAGGCATCTAAGTCATCAATCATCACCAAATAACAAATGAGACATATCATCATCAAAATAATTTCCATAAGTCGTAGATTCTAGTTTAAAAATTATTCCATATCATATCAATCCTAAACTACCACAAAAATCTTAGTACCCATTATATGCATATTGTAAACTAAACCCCAGAGTAAGGTAATACTCACTATAACCCACTCCTTACCTTAAATTAGTAAAGAGAAAATAGAACCTTAGTGAGCCCTAGCTCAAAATCTTGGAAACTTGAACTTCCTAAGTCTAGCTTGCCACCTCAATAAGGAAATGATGAAATGTTGGTACACAACCCTATTTGATAGAGCACAAGAAGAATGATCCTTTTCCTTGCCTTGGTTTGAGTTGGAATGCATAAAGCAAAGCTCCTACATGACCATGGGTGCAAGAACCCTAAGGGTTTTAGAACAAAAATTCATGAACTAAGGAGAGTTTGAATAAAAAGGAAAATAATTCATGGCATGAAGCTACTTACCCAATCAATGGTGGAAAAATTGAAAAGCCAAGGAGAATGGAGGAGGGAGTAACTCGTGAGCCAAGAAGGAGAAAGGAATGAGCTCCTAGCTAAAGTCCATGAAGCAAGCTTGATGGATGTGTTTGATTTTGGGTTTGGGGTGCCCAAGATCAAGTGTTTATGGTGGATTGATGATGAAAATGTGATGGAGTTGCTCTTGGAGAGGAGAGAGTTTGATGGAGATGGTGTTTTTGTGTTGGAGTTGAAAGGTGGTGGAATGAATCACTTTTGGTGCTTCAATACTTGCCTTGGATGACTGAAAAATCGTGTGGCTGGGGCTGAATGCTTAGCCACCAAGCCAAAATCAAGGGACAAGATGAATTCTGATCTGCGCCACGCGCCTGGGCGCGAGATCAGCACCAGCACCAAGCTGGTGCATGGTTTACACGGTCAGATGAGGTTTTTGGCGCGCCAACACGGATTCTGGTGCGCACCACGCTCGCCTGGGCGAATTGATGCCTCGTCTGGGCGGGTTTTTCACGGGTTTGAGCACAAATGAGCAGTGAACTCGCCTGGGCGAGCGGCTCATGCGCCTGGGCGAGAATCAGGTTTTCAACCTTCGATTCGCCGTAACTTTTCCGTCAACCGTCGGATCGGGTCCAAATTTTTTGACAAGCTTCTTCACCCCATAAACTTCATATCCAACGGTGGAATTTTTTTTCTTAGCATCCTATAATAAATTTCTAATTTTCTCATTTCGGTCGATTTCTAACATGTAAGACGCCGATTTAACTCCCGATTTCGCTTAGTTAATTTCGCTCGAAGCCACAATCGCCTTCTATACAACCCCTAGGACTTATAATCACCACTCACCTATCTAAAAAAATTCATCAAGTCACTTTTCCAATTTTTCTAAGGTTTTTAATAATTATTTCATTTAAAACAAAGTTTAGGGTGTTACAATTCTCTCCCACTTACCTGAATTTCGTCCTCGAAATTCGTCGAACAATTGTGGATGAGACTGCCTGATCTTGTCCTCCAGTTCCCATGTAGCCTCTTCCACATTGTTTCTGATCCAAATCACTTTTACCAAAGAGATTTCCTTGCCTCTGAGCTGCTTCACCTGCCTGTCTTCAATTCTAACTGGCAGAACTTCGAGAGTCAAATTCTCCTTCAAAGGAAAATCATCTAAGGTAACCACATGCGAAGGATCATGGACGTATTTCCTTAGTTGTGAAACATGAAACACGTCATGAAGCCTTGCCAAATGAGGGGGCAATGCAATCCTGTACGCCACTGGGCCGACTTTCTCCAGAATCTCATAAGGCCCAACAAACCGAGGAGTTAACTTCCTGGATTTGATTGCCCTACCAATTCCTGTGATCGGAGACACTCTTAGGAACACATGATTCCCAACATCGAACTCCAAAGGTCTCCTTCGCCTATCTGCATAACTCTTTTGGCGATCTTGTGAAGTTTTCATTTTATTCTTGATCATTGTGACCTTCTCCGTTGTTTCTTTCACAATGTCAGGACCTGTCAACAGATTTTCACCTATCTGGAACCAACACAAAGGCATTCTACATTTTCTTCCGTAGAGAGCCTCAAATGGTGCCATACCGATACTGGAGTGAAAACTGTTGTTGTAAGTAAACTCCATCAAAGGTAGTAACTGCTCCCAACTACCGGCTTGTTCCAGTACACATGCCCTCAACAAATCTTCAAGTGTCTGGATAGTACGCTCAGATTGTCCGTCTGTCTGCGGATGATAAGCTGTACTGAACTTCAACTTGGTACCCAACGCCTGTTGAAGACTCTGCCAAAATCTAGACAGAAATCTCGGATCGCGATCGGATACAATACTAGTAGGAACACCATGCAACTTCACTATGTCCCTGATGTACAACTGAGTCAACTTCTCAAGAGTGTACTTCTTGTGGATTGGAATGAAATGAGCACACTTTGTAAGATGGTCCACAACCACCCAAACTGCATCACATCCACCAACAGTCCTTGGTAAAGCCGTCACAAAGTCCATAGCTATACTGTCCCATTTCCATTCTGGGATCTCAAGTGATCGCAAAGGACCACCAGGCTTTTGATGTTCAATCTTAACTTTCTGACAAGTTAAGCAATGAGACACATGATCGGCCACATTAGTTTTCAACTTCGGCCACCAATAGATCCTTTTCAAATCTTCGTACATCTTCGTTGCGCCAGGATGAAAATTCATCTTGGTTCGATGTGCTTCCCATAGGATATCTCTTCTAACTTCGAAATCCATAGGAACACATATCCGACCCCTAAATCGGATGATGCCATCAGAACCTTTCACAAAGTCGGGCTCTTCATTGCCCGATGCCCCTTCTAACAACTTTTGCAGCTCTACATCATCGGCTTGCCTTTCTTTAATAAGACCCATCAAGTCATTAGTAACCCGCAACATTTCAAGAACAATGCTCTTCTCTTTCACTTGCATGTTCAAGTTGAGGTCACTAAATTCCTGAATTAATTCCATCTCTTTCACCATCAAATTGCTGACATGCAAAGTCTTACGACTTAGTGCATCAGCCACTACATTGGCTTTGCCCGGATGATACTGAAGATCGAAGTCATAGTCTTTCAGAAATTCCATCCACCTCCTCTGTCTCATGTTCAACTCTTTTTGATCGAAGAGATAGCGAAGACTTTTATGATCGCTAAAGACTTCGAACTTTGAACCATATAGATAATGCCTCCAGATTTTCAAAGCAAAAACCACCGCCGCCAACTCAAGATCATGAGTGGGATAGTTCTGTTCATGCTGCCTCAACTGTCTGGATGCATAAGCTATGACTTGCCCTAGCTGCATCAACACACAACCCAATCCTTGTTTAGAAGCATCACAATACACCACGAAGGATTGAGTCGGGTCCGGCAAAATTAACACTGGGGAACTAGTCAACCGCCTCTTCAGTCCTTGGAAACTACCTTCACATTCCGGGGACCACTCAAATGGAACAACTTTCCGTGTAAGAGTCGTCAATGGAAGGGCCAATTTAGAAAACCCCTCAATGAACCTCCGATAATACCCAGCCATACCAAGAAAACTTCTGATCTCAGTAATGGACTTAGGTCTCTCCCACTTAAGTACCGCTTCCACCTTAGAAGGATCGACAACAACGCCCTTCTCAGAAATGACATGCCCCAGAAACTGCACTTCATTCAACCAGAAACTACACTTAGATAGCTTTGCATAAAGCTGTTTGGATTTGAGAATTTGCAGCACTATTCTCAGATGCTCGGCATGCTCACTTGGACTCTCAGAATAGATGAGAATGTCGTCAATAAAGACTATGACGAAAGAATCCAAGTACGGCCGGAATATTATGTTCATATAATCCATGAAAATGGCCGGAGCATTAGTGAGGCCAAAGGACATGAGGCATTTCTATTGCAGACAACCCTAACTTCTTCATGCAATCGGAAGAAATAAATGAATGAGTAGCCCCGCAATCAAAGAGAATACCACAAGGAATACTATTAACATAACCGGTACCTCTAATCAGTTCATCAGCATCAGTAATCTCCTCGCCGTCCAGAGTATACACCTTGCCCTTTCGAGTCACCCGATTGTCACCAGCTTTCTGAACCTTGGCCACATTCACCTCCTTCTTAACTGCATTTTTAGGACAATTCATCACAACGTGACCTGGCTGCTCGCACTTGTAACTGGTTGGACCCTTACTCGGATCCAATGTCCAGCAATCTCCCCTATGGTGTCTACCACAATGTGGACAAGTCGGAATAGGACCAAAAGTGCTTACTGCTTGGCCTGTTCTAGGCTGGGAGTAAGGACCTGGTCGCTGCACCGAACTCTTGCCCCTGATAGGACCTCCAGACTTCTGCACACTCTTGCTGCGTTTCTTAGCTGCACGCTGCTTCCTGCTCTTTTCATAAGTGCTGGTCATGTTGATCAACTGAGACAGGTTGGAGATGTTCTGATATTCAAAGGCCATTTTGATCTCAGAACGGAGTCCGGTCTCGAACTTGATGCACTTAGTCCTCTCATCGGCATCCCTGTAACTTCCAGCATACCGGATCAAGTCCTCAAACCTAGCAGCATATTCCCCGACGCTCATGTTTCCTTGCACGAGCTGCAGAAAAGTTATCTCCTTCTCCCTACGGACATCTTCCGGAAAGTACTTGCCCAGAAAACGACTCTTGAACAAGTCCCATGTAATCGCCTGATTATTAGCCTCCAAACCCCTCCGCATTTGCTGCCACCAATGTTCCGCTTCACTAGTCAACATATACTGTGCTAGCAGAACCTTCTGTTCTTCCGGTGGTGCCATAGTATTAAGGATCTTCTCGATCTCTTGCAACCATAGCTGTGCCCCATCGGGATTGAAACCACCTTCGAACTTCTGCGGGTCGTTCTTCCTGAACCGCGCCAACCAATCGATAGCTACTGGAGCTGGGGGTTGAGGAGTCATTGCAGCCGCTGTTGCTGTTGCTGCTACGATGTTATTCCCCTGATCCTGTTGCATCTTAGCCATCTGCTCCAGAATAGCTCGGATCCCATCATTATCGATCCGTCTACCAGCCATTCTTTTTAGTCATGCACAAGGCCGACAGTTAATGTTTAATAGCATAGTTAACAGTATAAACATCCTATCAATAGACTCTAGACTCTAAACTATAATTATCGATTACTCGCTCGGTGAGTAATCACTGGAGTAGCTCATAACTCCAAAGGCCGAGGGAAACTGCTTGATACCATAAAATGTAACACCTAAGTTTATTTACCCTTTTTATACCCTTAATTTAAAAATAGCGACTTGAAAATTTCTTTTTTAACTTATGAATTGATTAGGAAAAACTCTTAGTTACTTTTAATTCATAAGAAAATCTCCCGTCAAACGGACGGAGTTTCGTTTGTTTTTAGGACTTTTTCCAAAATTCCTGTTCTCCTGCAATCTGATAAATAACACATTTTCAAATAGCAAAGCCAGCAGGGCTATTCACATATATAACAGTTTGTGCAACTTCGTGCACGCATCAGAAAAGCCAGTTTAAGACATCAGAGTTAAAAGCATCAGAGTTAGCGGAATATAAACAAGTTAGGAAAACAGTTTTTCCCCAAAATAGACCCCTTTCCCAAAAGGAGTCGTCCTGGGCCCCCAAAATCTATTTACATTTATACACAACAAAAAAAATGATTCACATCACCGGGCCCAGGACATCCTCATGTCCTACATGACTAAAGGTAACCTACTCTCCCTAGGAGGGAGAGTACTCCTGCTCGGCCTGATCTTGTGCAAACTCTTCCTCAGTACCTGTGGAGATAGTAAGGAGTGAGTATTACACATAAAATGGGGAGGCAGTTTCCAATTAAGACATAATGCGACACTAAGCCATACACAAATAACAGTTCAATCACAACATAATAAGAGTCAATGTATCACAATTCATTTTCAAGTATTCATTAGTTTCTCAAATCGATTTTTATTTAACATTTTCTTAAGTCTTTCGTTCCATGTATTTTAATCATATTCATATTCTTTACTATCTATCCCTGGTCACGACCTACTGTGTCTGCACTCCTGTGCACTCGCGACTTACTGCGTCCGGGTGTGTTTCTCAATCCCCTGGTCACGACCTACTGCGTTCGCACCACCGCGCGATAACGACTTACTGCGTCCGGGTATAATACAATCTCCCCTGGTCACGACCTACTGCGTTCGCACCCCCGTGCGATAACGACTTACTGCGTCCGGGTATAATACAATCTCCCCTGGCTGAGCCTGGGTGTAATTCATTCCCCCCTGGCTGAGCCTGGGTGTAATTCATTCTCCCCTGGCTGAGCCTGGGTGTAATTCATTTTGTTCTTTTATCATTATCAATTCTTTAGCACTTTCCGTTACTCAAAATTAATCACCACTTTACTCATTTCCACTATCCAATGATCACAATTATATTTTATAACTTAATTAGCCCAATTCAACATAATATCACATCTCAATTCATTTAACAACATAGGCATCTAAGTCATCAATCATCACCAAATAACAAATGAGACATATCATCATCAAAATAATTTCCATAAGTCATAGATTCTAGTTTAACAATTATTCCATATCATATCAATCCTAAACTACCACAAAAATCTTAGTACCCATTATATGAATATTGTAAACTAAACCCCAGAGTAAGGTAATACTCACTATAACCCACTCCTTACCTTAAATTAGTAAAGAGAAAATAGAACCTTAGTGAGCCCTAGCTCAAAATCTTGGAAACTTGAACTTCCTAAGTCTAGCTTGCCACCTCAATAAGGAAATGATGAAATGTTGGTACACAACCCTATTTGATAGAGCACAAGAAGAATGATCCTTTTCCTTGCCTTGGTTTGAGTTGGAAGGCATAAAGCAAAGCTCCTACATGACCATGGGTGCAAGAACCCTAAGGGTTTTAGAACAAAAATTCATGAACTAAGGAGAGTTTGAATGAAAAGGAAAATAACTCATGGCATGAAGCTACTTACCCAATCAATGGTGGAAAAATTGAAAAGCCAAGGAGAATGGAGGAGGGAGTAACTCGTGAGCCAAGAAGGAGAAAGGAATGAGCTCCTAGCCAAAGTCCATGAAGCAAGCTTGATGGATGTGTTTGATTTTGGGTTTGGGGTGCCCAAGATCAAGTGTTTATGGTGGATTGATGATGAAAATGTGATGGAGTTGCTCTTGGAGAGGAGAGAATTTGATGGAGATGGTGTTTTTGTGTTGGAGTTGAAAGGTGTTGGAATGAATCACTTTTGGTGCTTCAATACTTGCCTTGGATGACTGAAAAATCGTGTGGCTGGGGCTGAATGCTTAGCCACCAAGCCAAAATCAAGGGACCAGATGAATTCTGATCTGCGCCACGCGCCTGGGCGCATGCCAGGCTCGCCTGGGCGCGAGATCAGCACTAGCACCAAGCTGGTGCATGGTTTACACGGTCAGATGAGGTTTTTGGCGCGCCAACACGGATTCTGGTGCGGCTGGTGCGCACCACGCTCGCCTGGGCGAATTGATGCCTCGCCTGGGCGGGTTTTTCACGGGTTTGAGCACAAATGAGCAGTGAACTCGCCTGGGCGAGCGGCTCATGCGCTTGGGCGAGAATCAGGTTTTCAACCTTCGATTCGCCGTAACTTTTCCGTCAACCGTCGGATCGGGTCCAAATTTTTTGACAAGCTTCTTCACCCCATAAACTTCATATCCAACGGTGGAATTTGTTTTCTTAGCATCCTATGATAAATTTCTAATTTTCTCATTTCGGTCGATTTCTAACATCTAAAACGCCGATTTAACTCCCGATTTCGCTTAGTTAATTTCGCTCGAAGCCACAATCGCCTTCTATACAACCCCTAGGACTTATAATCACCACTCACCTATCTACAAAAATTCATTAAGTCACTTTTCCAATTTTTCTAAGGTTTTTAATAATTATTTCATTTAAAACAAAGTTTAGGGTGTTACATAGATAATGGAATTGATTTCATGCAGGCACCACGAATCATAGAACGTGGCTGGGGGTGGTATTCGTGTCAACACCAGAGATTCCATGGCTGAATATTTTAATCGCACACCAACTTGAGCTGTCAAACCCAGAATACTCGAGTATTTAGCCAAATGCTCGAGTATTTTGGCCAGATTTCACTATAAACTTTGTTTAATTAATTTTAACTCCAAAAGACCTTCCCTTATTCTTTTTAGGTCCTTCCCAAGGACTTAATTGCAAAATTTAATATTTTATGGAAAAACCTCATCATAAAATATTTTCACATAATATATATCGATATACATATAATGCAAACCTAAAATCAACCATGGAATTATTATTTATTTATAAAACCATTATACTAACATATTTATTCGGAAGACGAAATTAGGGGTGTTACACTACTCCCCCACTTAAAAGGAATTTCGTCCCCGAAATTCATTCTTAAAACCTTTGCAAAAGATATATATATAAAAGATGGTTCTTTTATAATTTTCCCTCATGATTTTTGGAAATTCCTCCCCCACTTAAAAAGATTTTCCTTATACATCTACCAAAATTTTCCGTCATAAAATATTTCGCAAAAATATTATTTCAAATACACACTTTTCACAATATAAACATTTTACAAATAAACTTTTCAAGGAAAACTTCCTCTGCTGCGCACTCTGATCACTTGAGCACGAGTAAGGAGATATTTGTATGACTTTATTCCTGAACAGTTGTAAACATTAGGGTGATCAGTCCTAATATTTATACTATTAGCAATAAAATCATCCCTCTCAGATATAATCTTTCTCATGAAAACTATACGATTTACCTTTAAGTTAGATGAACTCAAAGATAGGGAACATTATCGTCACTATCAGACTTAGTCAGATAGTCAAGTTTGAGAGAGATTTCCGTTGGGGAGACAAATGCTTGTCCTATCCAGGTGGTTGTTAATCTCTCTAGCCTTAACTGAAATTTTTAAGCCAAGACTTGATTAGGTTTCCAGATTATCAAACAATCTAATTAACGCTACCGAAAGACATTTGACTACGTCAATTCAGATCGGAAGAAGATCACTCGGGTTACCCTTATCCAAATCTAACTCACGCCGAACCGACTGAACCTTCTTCGAGCTTGATTCGCTTACTGATCATTTCACCTGCCTTTACCCTTGAAACAACTATCCCCTTGGGTACATCGTGTTTTGAACCTGAGTTAGGTGTCCCACACTTCCCACATTGAGGTAGACAAGTGATTCTTTTCTGCTTTTCCCTTTGTCCTCGTAAATTTCACATATGCTTCCCAATGTCGAGAACTTCCTCATTTCCCGATAACTAATAGCTAGTTTGAGGTTCGGGCTTAAGCCGTCCTTGAGCTTTTCATACTTGAATCTCTCATCTGGATCATTGGAGAGGATCCTCCTTCAACCCTTCGATCTTGATATCACATTCTTCAAGATCCATATCCACTTGTCTTATTTCCAACAATTCAATCTTCTCCTTTCTCCAATTTTTCCACAACTTCTCCTTGAGTATTTCCCCGGTGATGTGTCAGTCCTCAGCTTCCAACATCTATCTTGCATGGTTCCTCCATATCTTAGCTTCACCCTTAGCACTAAAACTTTTTGTTTAGCCCTCCTTTGCTTTCTTAATTCCAGAATCAACTTCCATATTTCCAAATCATTCGGAACTCAAACTCCTGTTTAAAAACAAGAATTTTCATCCATTTCCTCATGGAAGTCAGGTTTCCTTCCTTCAAAAGCCGATCTCTTATTTCCTTTCAACCCTTCATCGCTTTGGTTAAAACCCACGAGTTCGAATCATGAATTTTCTTGTGGTTTGCATCCTTCCCTTCTTACTTTTCGTCGGTCCAATTGCATCGCCAAGCTCTAGTCCACTAGAATCCTTACTCAATTCAAACAACTTCTTTAATTCTTATAGAGCTTGCATGAATTGTCTTTCGGCCCATTGCAAGGGCTTCCATATTTGCTTTATCCTGATGACGACGGGGTCTCCGATCATTAGCCTTCACAACTTTGTCCGTCGACATTGTCTCTTGTTCAACTCCCTCTAAATTAATAAATCACTTCAACTCTCCATGGTCACTAACACTTTAAGCGTAGTGCCATAATGATTGACTTTTAAGCCCTCAAAGCAACTACGTTTGTTGCAAGGCTCAAGTTCTGCGTCGAACGATTCACCTTGTGTGTCTTCCATCACTTGGTGCACACACACCCAACTTTCTTTTACTCTTCTCGGTCCTTGCCTCGACCCACGACAATACACTTCAATACCTTTGCACGAATCAAACAAGAGTTACACAGGATAGGATGTTAGTCTTTCATTCCGTTACTGACAATTTCCTTTGCACTTCACATTCCGTATGAAAGACTAGTCCCTCCGATTTATCTTGGTTAGAGGTATCTTGATTTAAGAAGGTCCTCTTGTGAACTTACCGTAGAACCAAAAGAGTCACAAAATGTTTCAACTTCAGCAGCTGTCTTTGGTTGTTCCCCTTTGTAGAACTGCATTCTTCGCTGTTCAGTCCGTTGTCCTTCCTTCCTCAAAGATTACGAGCTTTCAAAGCTTAACTTCATCAGCCAGACTTGCATTGAGAAGGGTTACAGCTACCCCTCGCTCAGGACCCATAACACGTTCTCAAGATAGTCCATGTGCTCTTTGAGATTCCCCTAATAATTTAGGATATTAACAAGGGGCATCAGTACAAACGATTTCAGATAAAATCTGAAAATTCCGCTTATGTAGCCCATGAAGATAACAAAGCATAAGCCAATTCAAACGGCATTACTATTTTCACATAGTGCCCGTATCGGAATTGAAATATTGCTTTGGGAATGTCTTCCTTCCAGTTTCCAATTTGATGATGCCTCGGCCTGAAGTCATTCTTATAAACTATCGAGGCTTCACCATTTATTCCATATTCGATTCTCTTTTCTTGGTAAGGAATACTCATCCCTGATGGTGCTCTTATTCCATTTCCAAATAAGCATCGCATATGCACAATACTTCTACTCTTGTTCTTATTGAACACTAGTGAAGTTCCGCTTTGAAACACACTTGATCCGCCCGACTGCCAATTCAGTAATACCTTTGCTTGTTTCTTCGATCCGACTATTTTTGATGGTACTATCCTAAAAACAATCAAGATGAAACCATCCTATAGAACCAAATCGATCCAAACTTGATCTCCATGCTTTGATGACGAAACCCGATACTTCAATAGAGAATATTCGGAAAATTCTTCGAAACCAAGATCTCTTCAATTCCCTCTTCCTTAAATCCACTATGAAACAACACACAGATACCTTATGGATTTCATATTCTTGCCTCGCTAACACAATTAAGTATTACTTGGTTCTTGGGCGTCCACTCCAAGTCCAAGATTACACTTAATTGTTAAAAGGATGAGTAGACCATGTCTACTCCAAAGAGATAGCTCACTAAAACATGTCAAACATATGAGGAGGACATCTACAAGCAAACTTGTAGGAGTTCGATCTTGAAGTAACAGAGTGGATCAAACACAAGAAAACGCAATCATTTCACGTCCTCTCATAGAATTAATCAGCTTCAGAGTTACAGACTCTGCAAAGCCAATCACTAGGGAGGTAACCACCTAGTACCAAATCTAAGGATTTGATAATTTTTCATTCTACTGAGGAAAATACCCTCCCTAGAGGATATTAACTATCTTTTAGATCCTTTGGAATCACCCCTCATTGATTCCTTGGTGTCATAATGGATCAGCATTATGAACTTAAGGTTGGATCAGACCTAAAAGAAGTACATTACTATCATACTTTGACTTAGGTTACATCAAACACTACCAGATAAACACTAAGCCATAAACCAAGGGCCAAATGATAGAATCTTTACTCCAGTTAGAAGTATGTATGAGCATACTTCACAGGAAAACTCCACAAATCTTGACGACCAGCGTATTGGACCACACACCCAAGGACCAAGAGTCAGGACCATTTCTCTGATACCATAAAATGTAACGTCCCTCGTTGAATCAAAAGAATATTATTTTCTTATTGACTATATTGGAAAAATCGGAGTATGAAAATTTTTCCTTGAATGTGGTACTCAAGTTTAAACCATGCATTTGGAGGGAATTCGGTGGAAGGAGTAATTAATTTCTGAACATCTTAAAAATCATTTTGAGATAACCCTTATGGCACGAAATAGCGTTCGAAAATAACTTAGTTATAAGGTTATCCCAAGAAATTGACTTTAACAATACTTCCTTCATCACCGAACTCAAATGATAAAATCAGAGTCAGCGGATTATGTTAAAATGGTTTATTTATGTTTCCTTAGAGTTCATAAATCAAGAAGAAGGTCATTGATTCATAAAATCAGGTGTAAAAAACTTTATGAGTACCACCAATATAATTAAATGGTCAAATCTAAGTTTTACTCTGATACATCTCTCAAATCATAATTACGATTTCTATCAAAAGTTGGAGACGTTCAGAGCTAGTCAATGGTCCTTCGTCCAATCATCCTTTTTGGTCGGATCTTCAAGAGTTGCACAAGGAGTCTCTATCTCATGATCACTGATCTTTAGAAAGTCTAGGTGCCTGGCCAACACCTATTAAGGGCAGGGAGGTAAGCTATACTCATTCGCATAATCAAATGAGAATAAAGTACTAATATGCACAAGTAAGCAATTCATCATAATACCAATGCATATACTCGAGCACCAAAAATTCAAGTTATATGCACAACTTATGAGCAAGCCAAGTTAGTTGATAATCAAACCCATTAATGATATGTCCAGATGCTTGCTTACTATTTCTCAAGTAACGAGATTCTCTAATCAATGCTCTCATGCATGACCATCCAAACAACCCGTATACGTGCCTTGGACGTATAGTGAACTTGCTCGGATCATAATCCATAACGACACTACCAAAGTGTATGTCGCGTCACCAAGACGTAACAGCATCTCCTATGCTGCCCACATTACCAAAATGTGTCATCGAGCAAGCCACACGACTTTTCCTGGAACGTGGTCCATAATACCAATATTGATGTGCACATCTTGTCACCAAGACGAATATCCAACGTTGGCAGCAACCAATGCTGGCCACATTACCAAAATGTGACTACAATAATCCTTTCGTCACCAAGAAGAATATCCAACGTTCACAACAACCAATGCTGGTCACATTACCAAAATGTGACTATAATAGTCCTTTCGTCACCAAGACGAATATCCCAACGTTCACAGCAACCAATGCTGGCCACATTACCAAAATGTGACTACAGGCAAGTTGTAACCAAATTGGTACTCCCAGATTATCCTCCTCATGTTCCTCGAACATAAAAAAAAATGATATGTTACACGTCACTATGCATAAATACATACCAACATTCCATTTAAGGTTATTCCTTAATCTCCATATGTGCAACATGAAATAAATGTACCAATGTAACGACAAGTTTGGCTCATAACCAATACGTCCCATTCGGATTGTACGTGCACGTTTTCAAAACGCATTCTCCTCAATCTCAAAAACATTCTTTGAATGTCGCCCATGTTCTCAAAATGTGTTATCAAGCTTGTCATACCACCTTTGGTAATCTTAAAGTACATTTTCACGTTCCCCGAACGAATAACATTAATAATCAAGCTTGGTATCATACGTCCCAATCCGAATGTACGTCCACGTTCCCAGAACAAAATCAACAACATTCCTCGAATATTGCCCACATTCCTAGAATGTGTCATCAAACTTATCGTGTACATTTGGTACTCCCAGAGTACCCTCTTCATGACAAGTGGTACCTTATCGTCTTATCATCATGCATGAATGCACACAAATTTTACGTTTAAGACTATCCATTAATCTTATTATGTGCAACCAGTATTATTCCATCAGTGAAATACAATGTTGTTAATAATCTTTCCCTTCTTTTATTGGAACATGATTCCTTCCCATAAACATAGTTGATCTTAATTGACATTACTTTAGGTATGTTAAAAGAAAATTACTTCTCTGTCCTTGGTCCAAAAGACTCGAGTGAATTTTCCAAGACTCGAGTGTTTCACAGATTCATCAAAATACTCGAGTGTTCTTAATGAGACTCGAGTTGTTCTTTATTTCCAGAACTTTATTTTAAAAATTCATTAAAATACTCGAGTGTTCTTCATGAGACTCGAGTGTTATTTATTTTCCAGAAATATATATTTTTAAATTCATCAAAATACTCGAGTGTTCTTCATGAGTACTTGAGTGTTCTTGAGTTTCCAGAAATTCAACTTTTCCAAAATAATCGAAATACTCGAGTATTTGCAGACTGACAATACTGCAAATTGAGTTTTAACATACCAATTCCAACTATAGTCAATTCCAAACCAAACCAATGATCAACAAAGCTTATATTACACATATTAATCATGTTCCAATATAGAATTAACAACATATTACACTGAATCACATAATAGCATCAATTATGCATAAAAACCACATTTTGAGCAACTTGCCATACCAAATTCCATTCTAATCATTTTTGGCATGAAAATAACTTGCATACAACACACATGAAGCATAACAAACTTGCTCAAACATATAGCATGTCTTAGATTGGCCTCCATGCCATTTCTCTAATTCAAAGCTATGCCCTTAAGCCTCATGGTGGCTCATCCTACTTTCTAATACATTTTATTCTCATTCTAGCAAATGGTAAACTTCCCCCATACCTTAGGGTCGTTCTTGAACAAAAGCTCCATAGAGAACAGCAACCAAAAGCTCTAACCACTTCCAACCTGAACTTGCATGACAGTTTCAGCAGGGGTTCAAAACCTCATTAATTGACATTCGAATCATGCATAAAAATTGGGGAAATTGGTTAGACTATGTTCTCTATAACATGAACTTTGAAAACCAATAAGTTTCAAACCAAAAGGAAGCTTGAGCTTACCACAATTGAAGCTCAAAGTCAGCTCCTTGAATCTGAACATTTGGTTTGGCAGATTTCAACACCTAACTTCGCAGGAGCATAACTTTTCAACCAGGGACTCAAATCTAACAAACTTGGTATCAAATCGAAGCTCGTTGAAAGAGCTTTCCAATGGTATCTCACTCATTACCTAACTCTCAAGGATGAGAGAGAATCGAAGCCATGAAGTTGACGGGTCTGAACATAGTTCTGGTTTTGGCAGATTTGAAGCTCCATCTTGCAGCACTCATTACTCCTCACACACTCAACCTTGAATCACGATTTTTGATTCTTTTCAAAGCTCTGGATGTGAGTTTCAAAACAGTGTATGGTTTGTGATGTATAACTCAAGAACGAAAACGAATGCAGAGCTGGAATTCCAGAACCCTAACCCCTTTTCTGAACTTCAAGATTGAGTTTTATATCCAAAAAGTTGAGGGATTGGTCAAATCCTTCTCTTAGAAGGATGAATAGATAATGGAATTGATTGCATGCAAGGCGCCACGAATCATAGAACGTGGCTGGGGGTGGTATTCGTGTCAACACCAGAGATTCCATGGCTGAATATTTAATCGCAAACCAACTTGAGCTGTCAAACCCAGAATACTCGAGTATTTAGCCAAATACTCGAGTATTTTGGCCAGATTTCACTAAAAACTTTGTTTAATTAATTTTAACTCCAAAAGACCTTCCCTTATTCTTTTTAGGTCCTTCCCAAATTGCAAAATTTAATATTTTATGGAAAAACCTCATCATAAAATATTTTCGCATAATATATATCGATATACATATAATGCAAACCTAAAATCAACCATGGAATTATTATTTATTTATAAAACCATTATACTAACATATTTATTCGGAAGACGAAATTAGGGGTGTTACAGAAGCCACCATTCTGCCTCGAAGCACCAGAGGTTCCACCCCCACCTCCTGGAGTTAGCACCTCCAGGGGAGGGGCATGGCCCTTCCAGAGACAGGACCAAGGAACACCCCCAACAACACTTCGTAGAGGGGTTGGTGACATCCGACGAGGACGACACCGCCACTTCCAGACTTCCACCACCCAGATCTCCTCAAGTCCCAACTGGAATCCACCCTTCAAGCAAAGAGGGGAGAAGAACGGGAACACTTCCCCACCGCTCCGCTGCAACTTGCGCAGCAAGGACGGAGCACAGGACAGAAAGGAGGGAAGAACCTGGATCAAGGGCTCACAACGAGCCTAGATGGTCTGAAGGGAGATTCGGAATGCTTCAGGGTGGGTTGAGGACAGCCCGATTAGAGGGCCACTCCCGACAGTCCGTTGGCTGCACAAGGGTTAGAGATGAAGAGATTATGGAGGGTTTGAAAAGGCAAATGGCTTTGATTGAACGACGGAACCGAGTCATCGCCGACCTCCAACAAACAACAATGGCACAGATTGCCAAGATGAATCTCCCGGAAAACACCAACCCCATTGGGGGACGTGGTGTGGTTTTTCCACCTCCTCTGCCGCTCATTACCTCAATGCCTCCACCACAAAGAATTTCACCTTCCTTCCTCAAGTCCTTCCCTACTTCTGCTGACCACCCCGAGCAAAACACCCTGCTATCTCATGGTCGGCGAACGTCCCAAGGCACACGGGATCAACCGACCCCGCCAACCACATGGCCAACTACGAGTCGACAATGGTTTATTACGGCGGAGAAGACAGCATGAAATGCGGAGCCTTTCCACTAACTCTGGACGAAGGTGCGCTTACTTGTTTGAACGCACTACCCCCGAGATTTGTCCGATCTTGGGAAGAACTAAAGTGTGCCTTCCTAAACAAATACTCAATCAGCTTGGCTCCTCCCAAATCGGATCATACCCTAACTGGGGTAACCCAAAGATCTGGGGAAACACTGAGGGAGTATCTCACCAGATTCATGAATGAGGCTAGCAACATCGCCGGGTTGGAAGCTGGAGTCTCGGTCCTTCTTTGCATCCAGGGACTTCTCCCTGGGTATTTTCGAAAATCGTTGATCGGAAAGCCTCCCAAGAATATGAACGAACTCCGAGAGAGATCTCGGAAGTTCGTGAATTTAGAGGAGTTCCACCGAGGACAAGCATCATGGATAGCAAGCAAGGAAGACCAGACCTCAGGGAGAAGCGAGGAAGAATTCCGGGAAGAAAAGCGGTCCAAAGAGAAGGGGGAAAGAAGACCCCCGAGAGAAAAATTTGGTGAATACACTCCACTCACTGTTCCGAGAAGCCAAATCCTAAAAGAAACAATGGCAACAAAAATGAGGGGTGCGACAAGGCCCCCTGCCCTGAAGGACAGGTCTAAATACTGTGAGCACCACGACGGTTACGGTTATACAACCGACCAGTGCACATGGTTAAGGGACCTTATTCAGCAAATGATCAGAAACGGAAAGCTCCGTCGATACGTCAAATATTCTGTCGACGGAAGGGGAAGAAGAAGTTTGTCACCATCGAGAACCCGGAGAAGAAGCACCACCCCACCAAAGCCCGTTCAGCGAGAGAGAGAAAGAAGCAACACACTCAGAGAAACAACCAATCATACAACAACAAATCCGACCAAGGATCCTGAGGCATCCCCGGACGATTACTTAGTCACCGTAATCGCTGGAGGTTTTGCCAGTGGAAGAGAAAGGAGGGCTGACAGAAAAAAAAAATATGTCAAACAAGTGTTAGATGTGGCCAGCAGGCCCACACAGAAAAAGGAAAAAAAGGAAAAACATCCCGCTAAGCTTCGGGGACGAAGACTTGGAAGATATATTGCAAAACCATGATGACCTTATGGTCGTCACAACCCGAATTGGAAAATACCAGGTGGAAAGGCTCCTGGTCGACCAAGGGAGTTCTGCAGATATCATTTTCCTTCCTCTCTTCAAAGCTATGAAATTAAGTGTATCGGATCTGACCCCCACCGAGGGACATCTTACTGGATTCACAGGGGATGTAATCATTCCCCTCGGCCACATTCATTTGTCAGTTTTCATGGGGGTTGGAACATCGTCAAGGACAGAAATGGTTAAGTTCATCGTGGTTGACTGTCCATCTGCTTACAACAGTATCTTGGGCTGACCATGCCTCTATTCCTTTCGAGCCATCGTTTCTACGATCCATTTGGCAATGAAGTTTGTGGGAGCATATGACAAAGTAGTCACTGTGCGAGCTAATTAGGGGACTGCTCAGAAATGCTAAAATGCAAGCCTTAGCAAAACCAAAGGCGAGCACGGCGGGAAAGACAAGCCGAAAGGAGGAAAGGGCGGGGTCAATTTGATTGATCAAAACAGGTACCAGGCAGCCAGAAAAGAAATGACCGCTTGTCGAGCTTCTCCGAGCTCCCAGACGACGACATTCCATAAACAAGTCAAGGAAATCCGAGCCTCATCAGGCTCCAAAGCAGCAACACTAACCAAGAACAAGGCCCGCATCGAGTAAAAGCCATGACCGATCCCAAAAAAAAAGGGAGAGGCACTGTAGGCACAACAACTCAATCAACCAAAGGCACAACACTCAATCAAATAGTGGCATGCGGCTCAATCAGTTCGATAACAATGTTGGAAAGGCGTCGACATGAGCTCCTAACTAGTAACCCTTAGAGACAATTATATCCCTATCCTGATTCCCACTTTTCATTTTTCATTGTCAAAATGCATGTTCTTGGAAACTTCGCTATGAATCATAAGAAAAAGCTCATCTCACCAAGCTAATGTTGTAAACCTCATTATAATAGTAAAAACGACTTTGACTTTCTCTACATGAACTCCTGTTATTTACGTACTTTTTCCTTATGCTCGGGCGACCATCGACACCTACCGCGAAACGTTATACGCAACTCCTTGACGAGTGTATAACAGAGCAAGTACAAATAGCGATACCCAAACGCTATCCTAATTATTCAAAATGACTAACAACGGACACTCGTGGTCTAAGGAACCAACCTCGGCTAAAGGTATGAGTTTCGAATTTTGACATAACACCAGTTCATACACAGAGGAAAGGAAAAGTCCCTTTTTATTTATCTTATTCAAAGAATACAAGAGGGCCTCAACAGGTTTACAGAAAAAAAGAGGGAGACCCACGTACGGGTACTTACAAAAATAATAAAAAAGAAAATACATCACTCCTCTATATCCGAGAGCTGGACGGAAGCCTTGTCGAACGGAGGATTATCTATTACCAACTGCAAAGGATTGGGAAGGTTTGGGGCAGACAGGTCTACTTCAGACTCATCCCTACGGCTTATAATCTTCCCTTCCTCCACTTGAAAGTAAGGATCCATGCCTGCCACCCTCAAGTCGGGATGGAGCTTCAGAAGTTCTTTTATGCTTTAATGCCTTTTGCCGCAAATTCTCATAACGCTCCTGAGACCTGGCCAACTGGCTTTCAAATAAAGACTCTTGTGATTTTCTTAGCTGTGTTAGAATTGGCCTTAAACCTCGAGAGGGGGGGGGGTTGAATCGAGTTTTATTAATTTATTGAAACATATGCGAATGGTAAATAAAATTTGTTTTAGGAGAGATTAAAATTGTAATGTGAAGGCTTTGCAATATATGAATATAATAAAAAGAGTAGCGCGAAAACGATTAAAACAAATAATGCGGAAAGTAAAGAGATAAGGGAAAAGGAACACGTATACATATTTTATACTGGTTCAACCTTTCCAGCGAAAGACCTACGTCCAGTCTCCAAGCGACCCATTTGAGATTTTTATAGCCTTGAAATTGAGTTCCACCCAATTACAACCAGAGCGCCCCGCACACTACTAGGATCCACCGTTCATTAGAGACCTCAATAAAAACACACAAGGGTTCCTCACGCTACAAGGATTTGATCCTTCACACCTAAGGAGTCACTCACTACAACTAAGGTTGAATATAAGGATTGATGTGAGTGATTACAATAATGTGTTCTTGATAACACTGATACAACAATTAAGCTTCTATGGCAATGAAGTCCAGTCACAAGAGTATAAGCCAAAGTAAGGTTTTCTTCACAAAAATATGAACTTGAAAAACTTGATGAAGGAGAAGAGAAAAAAGAGAGAGAGAGAGCGTGAGGTTAGAGAGGGAGAAGAAGGAAGAGTGAAATCAGATTTTTGAAGAAATAAAATAAACCTTGTTTTTCAAATCAAAAGTAAATCATGGAGATTGCAAAACTTAAACCAAAGATTTGATTTTTAAAACAAAAAAGGAATTAATTCAAAAATCATATCAGAATTCAAATTTTGAAAATAAATCAGAATCAATTAAGTAAAAACAAATCTAGAAACAATTCATATTGATTCTGACACAGATTTCAAAAAGACTTAAAAATAATCGATTACTTCTCCAAGGTAATCGATTACAACCTTTTAGGTAAAACATAGAATTCAGCTTTTTAAGAAAGTAATCGATTATATATTCAGATTAATCGATTACCCACCTTCAGACAGGAGGGTAATCGATTACCATCACTCTGTAATCGATTACAATCTCTCAGGAAAAGATAAAAAGCTTCAGACATAAAAAAACCGATTATCTAAGCATAAGTAATCGATTACAACTTCTCATATCAACAATCCTCTGAATTAATTGATTAGCATAGATTAGGTAATCCATTACAATCTCTCAGGTTACAAGTCTGAGGCATGGTAATCGATTATCCTTGGAAGGTAATCAATTACTTCTGCTAATTTTTACAAACTTGATTTTCATAAGCAGAAATTGTAACCAGATGTTTTCACAAACAATTTTCACCTAAAACTGAAAAACTTACTTAAAATGTTTTTGTGAAAAACTCTCTTCTCCTTTTTGAAAAACTCTTTGGCCTTATTGTTAGCTTATTGACTTCATTACCTTATGTAGTGTCTAAGATATACCCCTAGCTCAAGGATATAGAAAGATCTGAGAGCTAGTGAGTGATCTGATGTTACTGTGTGATTCTTTGGTATTCTAGCTATCCAGTTGGGATAACTAGGGTTTCCCTAATCACGGTGTGTGCGATTGTGCAATTAGGGAGTGAGAGAACGCACCTGAGCCCCTTGCTGGAGACAACTATTTATAGGGGTGGCATTGTACCTTATGGGCCTGTAGGATAGGGGATGAGTCATTCATCCTTATCCTGTATTGGGGGATCTTATCCCTGTAGCAAGTTAGATTCACGCGCCCCTAGCTCGGACTCTTAAGGGGCGGAGCCCAAGTGGTCGGTCCAAGGTCGCTAGGGTGGGTCCTTGAACAAGCGCTCGGCCTGGATTAGACGTAGTATGACTGATAGATTAATCTGGTCGGCTGAGTATTGCAAGGGTAGGACCGAGGGTCGGTCCACCACATAAGCCCCCTAGCTCGGTAAGACTGTTAAAGTCTTGAGCCGAGCTGAGAATTTCTTACTTTATGGTTGAGGTTGGAGTGGGCCGAGTGCCTGGGTAAGGGTGAGGTAGTGGCTTGTGTTCCATAGCGTGCTTCGCTGTCCTTTCATCCGGTCGAAAGGACGTTTGAGTGCCTTCTAGCTGACACGTGTTACATGTGTCAGTTACGCCATTATTGCGCATGTTGGCGTTTGGGATTTTCAAATATCCTATCCTATGGCTACATGCCACGTTTTACTTTTTGTGGCTCAATGTAACATTGGGCCTTTGCTGTCAGGCCCAACTACTCAAAGAACGTGGGGGGGGGAAGTTCCTTTTTGAACTTAACTGCCTTTTTGTTTTCCCTTTTCTCATTTCTTTCAAACTCTGCACTCTGACTACTCATTCTCCTCCCTGCGATTTTCCCTTTTAGGAATCCAGACTCTTTCTTTATCATACTCACGCCATTTTCATTCTGTCATTTTTTCTTGACACTGTTGCTTCCTCTTCGTTGTGCCAACCAGTTCATGCCAGTCTTCCTTTAATCTCAGGTATTTTAACTTGGAATTTCTAGTTTTTGTCTCTCTCCTTTCTTTTTCTACTGGACTATTGGTTTCTGGGTTCTTAGGCTATTTGGTTTCCTAGTTTTTATTAGGTCTTGTGCTTTTTTCTGGGTTTCTTTTCTGGGTTTTTAATTTATAGTCATGGGTAGCAAGTGGTCATGGTATGAGAAATGGTCTAAGGTTTTGAATTTGAGTGACATTGAGGATTCTTCTTCTTCATCGTCATTTTCCTCTTCTGGAACGGAAATATTAGATTTCCTACCATCACCCTTCCGCCACCGCGTGGCGGATCCTACGGTGGAGACACTGTTAGCTGTGGACTTTCCCCAAAATTCCGCAGAAGAGGAAAGTAGAAGATTAGCATATCGGTTGGCGGAGGAGCGAGCGCAAATAGCGCCACGATCCTCAAACCGTTCTTGGGAAAAACCTTTCTGGGGGAAAGCCATAAAGGTTAGAGGAAGATGTAGTCGGCTCGGCTATAGGGTGAATCGGACTAGGGTTAGGGTGTCTAAAGATTTTAATTTTATAGATTCTGACGCCGAGTCTTCCCTTTCCCCAGGTATGGTTCGTCGGTGCATCTCGCATCCTCATGAGTTTCCTTTACCACCAAATGCTGAAGCTTATGATTGGGTTGATCTGGAAGTGCTTGGTACAAGATCGGCTTTGGTTGACAGCAATCTGGGCCATATCCGAGCTCACGTGCTCCCATGCCCAACAGATGAGGTTGGGACTTCTTATGCAATTAGTGCTTCGTCAGTTAATGACCGGGTGTGCACCTTGATTGCAAATAATCGCAGGGAGTTTTTTTATGTATGAGGAAGTTGTTATAAGGCTAGGCATTAAACTGCCCTTCTCGGATTTTGAGATAGCTCTGCTGCGACGGCTGCGCTTGGCCCCTACTCAACTACATCCTAGTGGTTGGGCCTTTGCTCGGGCGTTCCAAAGGTTCTGTGAGGCTCGGAGGTTGGAGTGCTCGATAAAATCGTTTCTATGGCTGTATGTACCCCAACTAAATATTTTCGAGAAGGGGTCGACCAAGAGGGCATGGGTGTCATTGAAGGCACGCAATGACCATGCCTTATTTGCTAAGTTTACCGATTCGTGGAAGACTTTTAAGCCACTATTTTTCAAGTATCAATTCGTCGGAGAGGGAGCTTGCTGGTTTATAGAGGGTGATCAGCCTCGGTTCCCCCTATCCTGGTCTTCTGACTTCTACAATAGGAACCCAAAACTTTATCAGTATCACTATAACAAGGAGTTGTCGGATGCGGAGAGGCGTACTTTTGATACTTTTTACAAGTACCTCAGGGAGAATGGTCAAATTGACATTAGGAATATTGTCATTCTTCCTAAAGAGCTAGTGAAACTCGAACTTGGTAATAATTACATGTATACTTTTTTTTTAACCATACTTTTGGACTTTTTTGCAGTCAGAATGTCTAAGGTAAACAAAGCTGCTGCTCGCATGAGAGAGCTTGCAAAGGTTAAGTTGGCTGATACGGCTGGGTCTCCGAGCGTAGCCGCTTCCAGCGAGGCAACTCAGTCGGTGACAATTGTTGTGGCCCCTCCTTCTGGTGCCGAGGTTGTACAAGAAGTGCCGACACCTACTGGTTATGCTGACGATGCTGCTACTACCATCCCCTGCGTTCGAGTTGATGAGGAAGAGGAGGAGGAGGAAGATCGTGTGCCCTTGGCCAAGAGGGCTAGGTTGGATAAAGGAAAGGGCAAGGCGGTCAATTAGCTGAAGCCACTGAAGTCATCCTCTGAAAAGTACATGTGGTTTGATATTTTCGATCCTACGGAGGAGACTGTGTGGGCTCGGAAACTACCGGAAAAGTTTGTTAACATGGTTTACACGCCTAATGATAAGAAAAGGCTTCAGGACCAATCTGCTAACACTTTGAAGAATAATTGTCAAATGTTAGGCAAGAATGTGCTGAGGGCGGCAAGCTATGCCTTTCACATTGCTGAAAATGCTGAAGGCATTAGCGCAGCTCTTTCGTCGGCTGAGAGGGAAAAGAGGAGGGCGGAAGCCCTGCAAGTGGAAGTTTTTCTTACTCAAGTCAAAGAGTATGAGGTTGGTTCCCGAGCATTAACGGAGGCTAATACCGAGCTCCAAAGGAACCTTGCTGACTCCGAGAAGGCTCGGGAAGCTGTTGAGAAGGCTAAGGAAGATGCTAATGGGATGAAGGCGGAAGCGGAGAGGCTGTTGCGGGTTGCTCGAGAAGAGCTGGCTGAGGCTCGTCGTTG